>OY776121.1:36027144-37385644 GCA_963675135.1 Galeopsis tetrahit | reverse complement strand
TCCAATGAAATTTTAGGGTTGCTTGCTATATCATATTTGATCCAACAAAAGGTGATATGCACGATCAACAATTGAGAAAGTAAAATCGGAAATACGTGATATGTGATGGAATATGCATTGAAATGACGATACTTTTTATGTCATTCATATGTACTTCAATATGCATATTATTAAAATGCAATTTAATTTACATACTCCTGAATGTAATTCACATGAACTTCAATATACATATGTTTTGACTGCACTTTAGTTTGCATGTTTTTATGCAAAATTGTCGAAATGCACTTTAGTTTGCATAATACTGGACGTAATTCACATGAACTTCAATATACATATGTTTAGAATGCACTTTAGTTTGCATGCTTTTATGCAAAATTATCTATATGCACTTTAATATGCATTATCCTGTTCACTTATTTTTTTTGCAGATTAAGTTTGGAAGGTGAAATCTCTCAATTAAATGTGAAGACCTTCTTTTTAGAAATGATTTAAAATTTGGAAGTCAATTAAATGTGAAGACCTTCTTTTTAGGAAGGATTTGAAATTTTGAATGTTAGACTAATATTAATTAATTTAAAAAAATTAAATTAAAAGGACATATTGGTCTATTTATGTCCAATTTGATTCTATTAGAAACAAAAAAACAAGCTAATTTCAATTGGTAAAAAGTAGGGGTGAAATGAACCTAATAACAATTTCCCCTTTCAAAAAGCCTCCGTTTTACAATCTCTTAAATTCTGTAATTTTAATTTATTTTTTAAAATATTTTTCTCTTTCCTATTTCTACCGTTTCCTCAATTTTATCTCTCCTCTAACCTCTCTTTTTTACATGGTTTTTATATATAATTAATTTCTATTTAAATTATTCTTTCATTTTCTTCTTCAATAAAATAAATTATATATGCTTACATTAAAAAAAATCTTAAATTTTCTCATACTAGTAATTAATATTGCTCACCAACTCAAGTGTAGATGTTAATCCTTAAATGCCTTAACATTATCAACAACATCTTAATTTGACCTTCCGAGATTTTTTCTAAGTCTTTTCTGAAATACTACATTAAATGTTGATCTAAATGTTGTCGCATTTCTGGCAGGATCTAGAAGCTTCTACAAGGATCTGGAACCTGGAAGATTCCAGAACATTGGAGAACATACTAGAGCGGCCTGGAACCATTTAGAACGACTTGGAGCATACAAGAAGGATCTAGAAAGATCATGGAAGTTGAGCTCCTAAAAAATAGGACCTCAATGTGGAAGCCTCTAGAATTCGTATCCCACTTCTATAAATACCGAAGGAAGGCTTCATAATTCAATGTATTCTATTCGAGCAATATCCTAGACCGAGCGTTCATCCCTGTTAGGATTTGTGGCCAATAGTTTTACATTTTAGATCATACGAAGTATCCCACCCGTATGGCTGTGTGTCTTGTTATCTACTGAGAGTGTAATCATAGATAGACTAGGCATTTCGACAGTGTGTAATCTTATACACTTAGATCGTTTTCTAAACTTGGCACCTGCCTCGTTTATAGTTTCAGTTGTGAAGGTTATTGTTGTAACATTTCACACAACATTTGTACTTGAAGATAAGTATTGATTTACGCCATAAGGCAGCCATAGATTTTTATTTATAAAATCTATGTTAAAAATATTTACATTGTGTCACGTTTGTTTTTAGTGTTTCAAGTCTTCCGTTGTGTATCTAAATTTCTGATATTCTGTTAGAGTCAGTGTTGTGCAATTTGTCTCAACATTTAGTACAACATATTTCTACTTAAACTTAAACACTTCATACACCGCACACTTTCAGTTGGTATCAGAGCTGATACCTGACGACACTAGGTTAGATCTTTGGTCAAGTGTGTTTTTAGTGTAGGTTAGCAATGGAAACACATCACATATCCACTGCACTTAGGCCACCCATTTGAGATGGTTCGAATTATGCTTATTGGAAGCCTAAGATGCGTATGTACATCAAGTCGATTGATGAACATGCTTGGAGGACTGTACTTACAGGCTGGGAAGCTCCAAAGAGACCAGCAGACGCTGATGGTGAAGTTCAACTTAAGAGAGAAGTTGATTGGACAGCTGATGAAATAACAACAGCAGGCTACAACTCTAAAGCTTTAAATGTTATCTTTACTTCTGTTGATGTTTCAATGTTTAAAATTTTATCTAACTGTTCTACTTCTAAAGATGCATGGGACAGGTTGCAAAAGAATTGTGAGGGTTCAGACAGTGTTCGAATAAGCTTCGAATGTTGGGGATAAAATTTGAGAATCTCTGAATGAAGGAAGATGAAACAATTTCATCCTACAATGAAAGGTTAAGTGAGATAATCAATGAATCACATTCTCTTGGTGACCCTATTTCTAATGTTAGAGTAGTTCATAAGATATTAAGATCTGTTCCTAAAAGATTTGATGCTAAAATTTGTGTTATTGAAGAGGCAAAAGATACGGATAAGTTAAGTCAAAATGAGTTAGTGAGTATTCTTAGAAAATATGAAATGAACACTAATCAAGTTGATGAAACTAATGCTGATAAGAAAGTTGTGGTTTTTAAAGGGGAAACATCAAACATTTCTGAGTCTCAACCTATCATTACTGAAGTTGATTCGGCTGAATAATTGCTTGATAAATGTCTCAAGGATCCTAACAACATTGCCTTACTTACTAAGCACTTTAATAAGTTTCTTAAGAAATCTGTGAACAAATCTAGTAACATTCAGCCTAAGATTCAAATCAACACATCAACACCTCAACCAGAAAGGAGGAAAAGTCAATTCACACCAAGACTATCAAAGAGTGAAGGCAAACCAAGGTATGATACTGAATTTCGAAAATCAGTTCAATGCAATGCTTGTTCTGGTTATGACCATTATGCAAATGAATGTGCCAATACTAGACTTAAGCAAAAACTGAACTTTAGTGCTACCTTGAGTGATGATTCTGATGATGATCTTGATGAGTTAAATGAGAATGAATATTCTAATTTTACCAGAATTGATTATAATGATTCCTCAAATGATGATCTGGATGAAACAGATTCTGATGTTTTGTACCTGATGCTTCAACATCTACAGCAACATCAGAACAGAGTCACCCAGATTTGAACTGTTTTAATGGTTTAGTTGATGATGCAGGAAAAAGGACTGATGACAATGAATACCAAAAGCTGTTAGATGATTGGAAGAATCAGAAACTCACTCTTAATTCTTTGAATAAAAAGAATGAGGGTCTGATAGACACAATCACCAAGCTAGAAATTATTCTTACCAAAAGAGATCTGGAAAGCTGTAACTTAAAGGAAAAATTGTTAAATTCTACCTTATGTTTCAAGAAATATTTCAAGAGTGCTTCTGAGGTAAATAATGCTATAGCTACTGGTAAGTCTAATAATCATGGTATAGGTTATGATGGTACTACTGCCTCTATTTCTGATAAATTTAGAAAACCTGTGAAGTTTGTGAAGGCAAATGTTAACACATCTGGTGTAACATCTGCATAAACAGATCCTCACAAGGTTAAAAGGAAGTATATCTGTCATTACTGTTTCAAAGTTGGTCACATTCGTCCTTACTGTATAAAGTTGTTTGAAGAACAGAAAAACTTGAAAATGCTGCATAAGAAACTGTCACCTCCTGGTAAACATTTTCTGAAATCTGCATGGAAACCAAAAGCTACCTGTAATGTTGTTCATACCTCCTTAAAAGCATGTCTACCCAATTTATGGTAATTTGATAGTGGTTGTTCTAGACATATGACAGGTCGTATTGATTTCTTATCTGATTATGTGACCTTGAATAGTGGTAGTGTTACATATGGTGGTGGTTCTAAAGGAAAGATTGTTGGTAAAGGAACTTTGAATGTTGAAGGTTTTCCTAAGCTTAAAAATGTCTTACATGTTGATGGCTTACTTGCAAATCTGATTAGCATTAGTCAACATTGTGATGATAATTTGCATGTGAAATTTGATAAAGGTTCATGTTATGTTCTTAATAAAGATGAAGTTTGTGTCATGACTGGTACTAGGTCAGCTGATAATTGCTATCTTATTGGAACAAATATGTGTAACTTGTCAAAACAAGATGAAAATATTTTATGGCATCAAAGATTGGGTCATGCAAATTACAGAGCAATGAAAAGGCTAATCAAAGCAGATGCAGTAAAAGGAATTCTAGAACTGAGGTTTCACAATACCACTGTATGTGGACCATGCCAAAAAGGTAAGCAGGTAAGAATGTCACACAAAATGCTGTCACATTGTACTACACATCGATGCTTTGAATTACTGCACATGGATTTGATGGGTCCTATGGAAACTGAAAGCATTGGAGGAAAGAGGTATTCCTTAGTTGTGGTAGATGATTTTTGTAGATATACCTACGTAGAGTCTTTGAGAGACAAATCTGAAGCATTTGCTGCATTTAAAATTCTTTATAAGAGGTTCAAAAATGTGTTTAACTTGAAAGTTGGTCGTATTATAACTGATCATGGTAGGGAATTTGAAAACAACATGTTTAATGATTTTTGTGATAAAAAGAGTATCTTGTAAGAATATTCATCTCCTAAAACTCCACAACAAAATGGAATTGTTGAAAGAAATAATAGAACTTTACAAGAAATGGCAAGAGCCATGCTTACATCCAAATGTCTTGCTAAGAAATTTTGGGGAGAAGCAATGAATACTGCATGCCATATTATTAATAGGGTTTTCATTCGTTCTGGCACTAATCAAACACCTTATGATATTTTGAACAACAGAAAACCTAATGTGAAATATTTTCATGTATTTGGTTGTGTGTGTTATATTCTGAATGATAGGGATCAACTTCATAAGTTTGATTCTAAAAGTGATAAAGGTTTCTTTTTAGGCTATTCTAGAAATAGTAAATGTTATAGAGTTTATAACCTTAGAACTAACACTGTTCAAGAATCTGTTAATGTTGTGTTTGATGATGATAAAGGTCTTACAGATGACAAAGATGAAGAAGATGTATCACAGGTTACTGACACTTCTTAGAATACACTGAAGTCTGAAAATGTTGCACCAAATGTTAACACATCTGGGTCAACATCTACAGAACAGTCAGCTGTAACTTCACAGAATGATCAGTACGTTCCCAAAACGAATCCTTCTTCAAGAATAGGTAAAAGTCATCCTTCTAACCAGATCATAGGCGATGCTACAGTTGGAGTGCAAACAAGAGGAAGAGTAAGATCAAACAAGGTAGATGTGGTAAGAACAATATGCATGTCTTCTATGTGTAATGTTGTAAATGCTGAATGCTATTTATCTGAAATTGAACCTAAGAGTGCTAAAAAAGCCTTAACTGATGAAAACTTGATTAATGCTATGCATGAAGAACTTGGTCAGTTTGAAAGAAATGAAGTGTGGACACTTGTTCCTAGACCTAGTCATACTAATGTCATTGGAACAAAGTGGTTATTCAAGAATAAAACTGATGAATTTGGTAATATTGTTAGGAACAAGGCTAGGTTAGTAGCACAAGGTTACACCCAAGTTGAAGGAGTTGATTTTGATGAAACTTTTGCACCTGTTGCTAGGATAGAATCTATTAGATTACTGCTAGCTATTGCATGTTTTATTGATATTAAACTTCATCAAATGGATGTAAAAGCTGCATTTCTAAATGGCATATTGAATGAAGAAGCATATGTTGAACAACCTAAGGGATTTGAAGATCCACATTATCCTGATCATGTATATAAACTTAAGAAAGCATTGTATGGTCTTAAACAAGCTACTAGAGCATGGTATGGTAGGCTTACTGACTTTCTTTTGGAATATGGATTTATTAGAGGGGAGGCAGATAGAACTTTATTCATTAAGCACACTGAAGATGATATACTAATTGCTCAAATATATGTTGATGACATTGTGTTTGGTTCTACTTGTGATAAAATGTTGAGTAAATTTGTTGAGGCAATGACTACAACATTTGAAATGAGTATGGTTGGAGACTTGAATTATTTTCTAGGTCTTCAAATCAAACAATGCAGTGATGGTATTTTCTTCTCCCAGAGTAAGTATGCTAAGAACTTGGTTAAAAGATTTGGTCTTGATAATTCAAAACCAATGAAAACTCCTATGGGATCTTCTTTGAAACTTTGCAAAGATAGTGCTGGAACAGATGTTGATCCAACACTTTACAGATCTATGATAGGTAGTTTATTATATCTAACCTCTAGTAGACCAGATATTATGTACAGTGTGTGTGTTTGTGCTAGATACCAAGCTAATCCAAAGGAATCTCACCTGAATGCTGTGAAGAGGATTATCAAGTATGTTGCAGGTACAAGTGACCTTGGAATCTGGTATACTAAGGACACCAACAACATTTTGATAGGCTACAGTGATGCTGATTGGGCTGGAGATATAGATGATAAAAAGAGTACGAGTGGAGGATGTTTCTACATGGGAAACAATCTTGTATCATGGCACAACAAGAAGCAGAATTGTGTTTCACAATCTACTGCAGAATCTTAGTATATAGCTGCTGGAAGCTGCTGTACACAACTCATGTGGCTGAGCAAGATGTTCCATGACTATGGTATTGAGAATGGTATACTTACAATCTTTTGTGATAATACTAGTGCCATTAACATTTCTAAGAATCCTGTACAACACTCACTCACAAAACACATTAGCATAAGACACCATTTTATGAGAGATTTAGTAGAGAAGAAAATTGTTAAGTTGGAGTATGTACCTACTGAGAAACAAAATGCTGACATTTTCACTAAGGCATTAGACCATGAGAGATTCTCAATCTTGAGGAAATCTCTTGGCATGAGCACTATCTAAAAAATTCGGATGGATGTTGTCACAAATGCGTCAGCATTTGGGACAACATCATGGGTTGTATAAATTCTATAAGCTGAATCTGTCTCTTACTTAGTTAAATAATTCCTATGTAAAATATCTACGAATCTAAGAACCTTGAAGTGCAAAAATAAACATGTCTCACACCTCTCAAATGCATAAAAATGAGAATGTTATTAGCATACTAAAAGATGTACCAAATCACTGAGTAATTATGGAGCACGGAGTTCACCACTACGATGCCTTCTCTTCAAAAGGTGATATTTGGTAAAAACATCAATATATTTGTAATCCATTAAGTAAGTATGGGGCACGGAGTTCGCTACTACGATGTACTCTACAGAAACAATGGATCAATACAAATTAGATGCTATAACACAAAAAGAAAAATATGGTGCAACACAAATGAAGCAAATTCATGTAAAAACCGTGTTGAGGTGTTTGTAACAGTTTTGAGCATAACATTGCCTGATTCGAATTTATTTTTATTAGTTGTAATTATTAATTGGGATTTATTTCATTTTATTTAATTACTGACTCACATATTTTTATTTTTTCAGATTATGCGAATTTTATTCTGGAAGCTTCTTAATTATTTAATTAAATTGATTTTCCCCACTAATTACCCATGATCTATATTGTGGCTAATTATGTGGAGCATTATCGAAAATTTTTGGATTATTTCATTTAACCTCCAACTACAAAACTCTCTCTATAAATATCACTCATAAGATTAAATTCTAATGCTAATCGTGATTTTTGATTTTGTTGAGTACTAAGTTTTGTAGAATTGTTTTGTTGGCCGTGTATTTCCAAATTGTTGTATACACTCTCTTAGCTTGCCTTGGAAATCCAATTGTCCCTTAAATGGCTGGAAACCAACCTCAATCTCACTTTCACTCACACCCTGCTTCTGAAACTTCCTAACGAACTGCCCAAAACTCTCTCGAAATACTTGCTTCAATGGCCTCGCAAAAATCCAACTCCTCAAATGCCGACTCCAATGTCTCTGCAAACCCATCAACAACCGCTCCTGTTCCACCAACTACTCCACCAACTACCCACATCCCACAAGATTCGACCGTTGAACAGTTTACGAGGGCTGTCGAAGAGGTGTCTGATACCCTTCGAACTACCGGTCATCTACCCGTGATGACATTCAGAGATATCACTGTGGATATATCGAGCTATTTGTTCGAACAAACTTCTCAAATGGCTGCTGCAACAAAAAGCCCTATTCCTACTGTTCCTGTTTCAACGGAAGAAAATGTCGAAACCGTTGTTGAAGGAGACGCTGCTGATGCATCCGATTCTGAGGATGAAGAAATGGAGGACGCCCAGGCTTCTGATTCTGGTACAAATTCCTCTCTTTCACCTTCTGACGAGTCTGCACCTATTCCTTTCAAGAAGAATGTGCAGAAAGGGAAAAGACAGAGAAGCCCTGTACAACGAAGGAGATCGTACCCTGTGTTCACTCGTGTGGATTACTCTAAATCCATGAGGAAGAAGAAGAAAGCTGGAGCTGATGCTGGTGAACCCATTCAAGTGTTCACTGATTCTGATGAAGAAACTGAAGTTGCTACTGTTGCTGCAAAGAAACCAAAGAAAGTTGTTGTTGAGAAACCAATAGAGAAGAAAACTGTTGCTGATCCTAAAGGGAAAGGGAAGGCCAAAATGATTCCTGAAGAAGAACCTGCTGAATCAGACTCTGATTCTGATTTCAATGTTTGCCTAAGAGATATGCAAGAATCTCTTAAGAAGAATGCTGAGTCATTTGCTGCTGCAAAGGAATCGACACCAGAACCGGATGATGGAGGAAGTGGAGACAGCTCATCTTTTGAGGCAAAGAGCTCATCTGCTGAAGCAAAGAGCTCATCCAAAAGCTCCTCTACACATGATGGAGACACTGATCCTGATGAGGAACTACCTTCTGAGGAAGAAAGCGAAGGTATCTCTGATCACTCTAATTATGTTGAGAAAAGGTTAGAAATTTACTATAAGAGGAAGTTGCTGATTGAGAAAAGAATTAATGTGCCTGATTTTGAGAGTGAGGGGATGATTAAGTTTTTAGATGATAGAAATCTGTTGAATGCTGTTACATTTGGTGAAGCTTTTCTTACAAACTGGTCTTATGAGTTCTATGCATGTATGAAGAAAAGCTCCTAATGTTGAAGAAGTTCTAGGTCCTATGGTACTGTAAATTTTATGGGGAGGGATGTGCCATTCACTCCAGAACTTATTAATGAGTTCTTGCACACTCCTAATGTTGATGAGGATGATGATCCGGATATGGATGTTGTGATTACTGCAATCACAGGGGGTAGAAAGACTAAGTGGACTAGGAAGATGCTAGCTAGACACTTAACCTCCTTACATTATGTGATGTATAAGTTGATCATATACAATTAGATCCCCACTACCAACACCACTAAGATTACAAGTGATCAATCCATTCTTATGTATAGGATTTCTATACTTAAGAAGTTCAATCTAGGACACACTATCTTTCACCATATGAGGAAGTTTACTGGGAAAACTACTGGGAAAGGAAATCTGCCCTATCCAGTCTTGATTTCAAATTATCTGAAGCACCATGGCTTCACTGCTAAGAAGACTGATGTTCTTAGGGGGAGAGTGCCACTGCTTGCTATTTCTCCTGCCTTATTGATTGGGGACAGAGTAATTGATCTGCCCACAGTTGCTCCTGGTACTGATAGTCCACAGAGATCTTCCAGACCTTCCACTTCTGCTCAACCAGAATCATCCAGATCAAGACAGAGAAATGCACCCCCAAATGTTGAGAACATCTGTATCAACATTTCTGGTAATGTGTATCTTTCACAGGAATTCATCAAACTACAGCTCAACCACTTGCAGGAAACAATTGATGAGCTCCAGTTCCTGAAGGACAGGTGGACCAATCTGCTTTCACCTACAACAGGGGGAGTACCACCACCACCACCATCAAACTCCAATGTGGTGATTGTAGAGTTGAATGATGATGGAGTTCCAGTTGTTGCTTCTGGTGATGGACCTGATGCTGCTGATGCTCAAGTGACTGATGTAGTTGCACACCTTGTATGGTGATCTCCACTAATGAACAGGGACAAGCTACAAGACAGGGGGAGATCTGATCTCATAATGGCTACTGTTTATGCCATTTATTCAGTTCAATCTCTGTAATTAATGTTTAAATTTGAATTCTGAAATTCTGATACACTTGTTATTTACTTTTTAGATGATAGGTTGTTTATTGTTTGCAACTTGCTTAATTATGGTTACATTTGGTGATTTTTTTTTTCTGCCCTTGCTTAATTTGTTTACAGTTTACCATGTGTATACTGCAGGTTGTATAGTCTTAGTTTCTGTCCATTTGTTTTGTTTTGTTTATTGTTTTTGCTCTGATGTTTGTTAGTTTTTGTTTTTGTTAGTGTCTTACTTAGATTCTAAGTTAATTCTTCCAGTTCAACTTATGATCTTAGTAAAGTTACTTATGTTGTGAATAAGTGTATTGTTTATACTTGTTCTATTTTGGATAAAATTTATCTTGATCTTATGGCACGGATCATTATAAGATTATCCTTGATCTTCATTCGATTTGATCCAACGATTACAACAGGTATTGTCTTGACTAGTGCTTAGCAATGATGTCAACATCAACAAAGTACATAAAACTGAGTATGTATAGAAATATATGTGCATCAGGTGTGTTGTAGTCGAAAGGTCAAATTGGGGAAGATTGTAGATGTTGTTAATCCTTAAATGCCTTAACATTATCAACAACATCTTAATTTGACCTTCCGAGATTTTTTCTAAGTCTTTTCTGAAATGCTACATTAAATGTTGATCTAAATGTTGTCGCATTTCTGGCAGGATCTAGAAGCTTCTACAAGGATCTGGAACCTGGAAGATTCCAGAACATTGGAGAACATACTAGAGCGGCCTGGAACCATTTAGAACGACCTGGAGCATACAAGAAGGATCTAGAAAGATCATGGAAGTTGAGCTCCTAAAAAATCGGACCTCAATGTGGAAGCCTCTAGAATTCGTATCCCACTTCTATAAATACCGAAGGAAGGCTTCATAATTCAGTGTATTCTATTCGAGCAATATCCTAGACCGAGTGTTCATGCCTGTTAGGATTTGTGGCCAATAGTTTTACATTTTAGATCATACGAAGTATCCCACCCATATGGTTGTGTGTCTTGTTATCTATTGAGAGTGTAATCATAGATAGACTAGGCATTTCGACAGTGTGTAATCTTATACATTTAGATCATTTTCTAAACTTGGCACCTGCCTCGTTTATAGTTTCAGTTGTGAAGGTTATTGTTGTAACATTTCACACAACATTTGTACTTGAAGATAAGTATTGATTTACGCCATAAGGCAGACATAGATTTTTATTTATAAAATCTATGTTAAAAATATTTCCATTGTATCACGTTTGTTTTTATTGTTTCAATTCTTCCGCTGTGTATCTAAATTTCTGATATTCTGTTAGAGTCAGTGTTGTGCAATTTGTCTCAACATTTAGTACAACATATTTCTACTTAAACTTAAACACTTCATACACCGCACACTTTCATCAAGTTCTCGGGTACGGTTATTTGCACCTCCGTGGTTGATTCAATATCAAAGAATTTTGAGTCGTTGACTTGATTTCTCATGAAAATAAATGTATATATGTGGATATATATATGTTCATATTTCTTTTAATTCCAATTTTTTTTTTTTTAAGATAAACATGATACTAGAAATGAGAGATTGGAGGAGATTTTTTGAAATCAGTCTCAATAACTAAAAAAGTGTAACACAATATTACTAAAAAGTGTAACACAATATTTATTACAAAGTGCAAGTCAGTATAACTGAAAAGTGTAACACAATATTTAATAAGAAATGTAAGTTATTATAAGTGAAAAGTGCAACACAATATTACTAAAAAGTGAAAGTCCATATCACAATTTTTAATGAATAGTGCAAGTTATTAATAACTTTTTAGTTATTAGCAGAAATTTTACTTAGTCGTCTTCTCCGAGCAGTTTTCGGCCACCCAGGCCACGGTCGAACGCTGCAATTTACGACGACCTTAATATTTAAATATTTTCTATTTCTTTAAATATTATTTAATAATTATTATGGATCAATGTTATTTTATATTACTACATGTAATAATATATTTAACCATATGTAATAATGTGATTTACTTAATCAATAAAAATTCTAGAAAAAAATACTACACAAAAGAATTGATATTACTATATAAAAAATTATATGTTACTACATACTACAATTTGAATTACTACATCGAATATTCGTTTGTTACTATATGTAACTTTATCAAATGATTTGCATTACAACATGATTATTGTGTTTACTACATGCAATAATATATGTTACTACGTATTATAATGTGAGTTACTACATTAACAAAAACACTAGAAAAAACGTGTTACTAAATAAAAGAATTTGTATTATTATATAAAATAGTTTGTGTTATTACTACATAAAATAACGTGTGTTACTACATATTACAATTTGAATTACTACATTTAATATACCGCGTTCGGCAATAAAATAAAAGATAAAAAAATCACAGAAATTGGTAAAATAAACGGGTTAAATTTGAATTAATGGTGGCCCAATAATATATATTTTCAGCCCATTGACTTAATAAGTCAATATTTGTAGCTCAATTGACTTAATTGGTCAATATAGCATGTATGCAATATTGCATATAAATTTTTGTGATAATGGAATAAGTATAGTTTAACTTGATATATTCTAGATTATTATGCTATATTTTGGCCAAAATATGCCGTCCTATGAGGAGACAACACGTGGATAGACGATGAGTTATCCTTATTAAATATTTACATTCGTTTTGTGAAATGATTAATACACTCTTGAGCATACGGAAGAAAATAGGTCCAAGCCCGATCTGCGGCCTATATCTCTGGCCCAAATGTCCCTGGCCCAAGTATCCTTGGCCCAAATACCTCTAGCCCAAGAAGAGGATTACTAAGATTGGGCCTTGGTCAAGGAGGCCCAAGAGGAAATAGAAGAAGTGGTAATTGGTATCAAGTATCTCGGAGGAAGTGGCCAGAGAAGGGACCGAGTCTTAGGGGGCAGTTGAGAGATAAGCGGAAGAATTATTCTCCTTTTCGCCTGGAAAAGCGGCCAGGTATAAAAGAGAGGTTTGATGACTATTTTGACTCGTTTTTTACTAAGAAAGTACATTTTTACGTTTTACACAAAATATACAGAAAACACGAAGAGAAACCCTACGATTCTTGCGAGAATTTCCCTCGATTGTTAGGGAAATTCCTCTTTTACTCTCCCGAGAAAACTTCTGACTTAAGCGTCGGAGATTTCACGCCGGAATCCCCTCCGGCGTATTTTTGCAGGTCTTTTGGGAGCTCGAAAAAGGATCACTCGTGAGAAAGCTTACGGGAAAGTGACGATTTCAGCCCACAACCGCCATAATACAGACAGGGAGATTCGATATCCTTCATCGTTACTTTTTGACGCAACAACTGGCGCCGTCTGTGGGAAATTTTCGAGCTAAGAAGTGAGAAAGTTTCGCATAAAATGGGCGGAGAACAAGCTTTGATAAAGCAAACCAATGAAAAGGGAGATACTACCCCCTCTCATTTCCCTCCGCCTCCCCCGGGTTTTCCCTCAAACAGGAATCTAGGGAAACAACCCTCAACCACTATACTGGATGATAACCCCCATGCACCCGAGGGGAATGCGACGAGTACTTCGAGAGCCTCTGGAAGTGGGATCAATAAGGATACACCTCCTTCCCACACCTAGCCTGAGCTCCTTACTATATCTCAGGATCGGTTAAATGCTATGATTGCCTAGGCAGTGGAAAAGATAATTACTTCTAGAGGAATCCATACCTTTGGCGCTGCTCCACCAGTGAACAAAAATACGAAACAGAAGAATCCAGAACGCATGATTAATTCCTCTCTGGCTCCCTCCAGAAACGAGGGGGTCCCTCGAGATCAAGAACATAAAATACCTTCTCAGGCCGAAAGGAGTGTTCCCAACAGAACCCCTGGGAGGAACATGGAAATAGCCCAGGAAAGGACTTTGGATATGGAGACAGGAGAAAAGATCAACCCCCCCCCCCTCCTCAGAAGAGGGGGACGATCCACATGATTATGGGGGGCCCTACCGACGGAGATTCCTTTAGGCAGAGGAAACAAAGTGTTAGATCGTTGAAGATTGAACGAAATGTGGAGCATCGATAGATAGGGAAGATGACAGTGGTCCCTGATATCCATTTTGGACCAGAAGATGTTGGAGAACCTAGGAAAACTCACAGTGACGCTCTAGTCATTACCACGGACATCGTAGGGTATGACGTGGCGTGAATCTTTGTTGATACGGGAAGTTCGGCAAACATCATGTTTCTGGAAACTGCTCTTTACGGATTCTCAGGAGGAGCAATTCAGCCCCTCGGATCAGCATTACTGCAAGTGGGGCTAGGGACTGCCCCTAATGGGCGAGTGCAAGTGATAGCGTTTCTAATAGTAGATGTTCCATCCTCATACAATGTGGTGATGGGAAGGTCAAGCATGAACATTTTTCAAGCAGTAATTTCCACCTTCCACGTGAAGATGAAATTTCCCGTCTCGGGGGGAGTGGGAGAAATACGTGGAGATCAGTATCAAGCAAGAAAATGCTATGTAGAATCAGTGAAGATAGCAGACAAGGCTGTGCTCCGAGGGTTGGAAAGGTTTAAAGGCGAGGATCCCGAGTTGAAAAAGTAAAGAGTGGGTGAATTGGCAGAGGAACAACCCAAAATCAAAGCAGATGAGGAGCTGATGAATATTGAGCTCTACACAAGGAAAGAAGGATTCACAACCAGAATTGGCTCCCATATGGACCCAGAACTTAAAGAGTGAATGATAGCCACTCTCCGAGAGAATGCAAACATATTTGCTTTTGCCCCAAAGGATATGACGGGTATCCCTCCAGAGATAGCAGTACACCACCTCAATGTAGTTCCTAGGGCAAAACCAGTAGAGCAAAAATTGAGAAATTTTATGTTGGTGTCTAAAGGAGTTGGTAAATGGAGAATGTGCATTGATTTCAGGGATTTGAACAAAACATGTCTTAAAGATCATTACCCCCTACCCTGAATCGATCAGTTGGTAGACGCGACATCAAGATTCGAGTTGCTCAGCATGATGGATGCGTATCAGGGATACCATCAGATTCAGTTGAATCTCCCTAATATCCCGAAGGTATGTTTTATTGCAGCATGTGGTACCTTTGGTTATATACATATGCCCTTCGGACTGATAAATGCAGGAGCCACCTACCAAAGAATGGTAGACTCAATATTTCTAGAACAGATGGGTAGGAACATGGAAATCTATGTGGATGACATGTTGGCTAAAAGCATCAAGGCAGAGGAACACATAAAGGACCTGCAAGAGATATTTCAAGTAATCAGGAGTAATGGCATTAAGTTGAATCAAGCTAAATGCTCCTTTGGAGTGGGGTCAGGAAAGTTATTAGGATACATGGTGACCCAGAGGGGAATAGAAGTTAACTCTGCGAAAGTGAAGGCCGTACTTGACATGCAACCCCCTCGAAACTTGAAAGAGCTACAGACCCTGAATGGTAGAATAGCAACCCTGAGCAGATTCATAGCAAGATCGGCAGAGAAAAGTCATCACTTCTTCAGGACACTAAGGAAGGGGTCAAAATTTGAATGGGATGAGCACTGCCAAAGAGCCTTCGAGGAACTTAAGCTTCATCTGGAACAACTCCCAAAATTGACAAAACCCTCTCAGGGAGATATCCTACTCCTATATCTCTCAGTAGGGGAGCATTCCTTAAATACAGCTTTGGTGAAGGAAGAGGGCTCCACACAACAACCCATATACTATGTGAGTAAGGTAATTCAAGGAGCAGAAACCATATACTCAGAGGTGGAAAAGGTTGCCCTAGCGGTGGTAGTGACGGCTAGGCAATTACGCCCTTATTTTTTGTCATATAAAATCATTGTACGGACTAATTACCCTTTGAAGAAGGTACTAGGGAGAGCAGATTTATCAGGAAGGATGGTCAAATGGGTCGTTGAATTGCAGGAATATGATATTGATTATGAACCCAGGAGGGCTATTAAGGCCCAAGCCCTGTCAAACTTTATTTAAGAATCCACTAGAGTAGAGGAGATGGAAGGCTGGAAGGTGTATGTTGATGGCTCCGCATCAACGCTTGGGTGTGGGGCAAGGATAGTACTGATAGACCCTGAAGGTCAGGAGATACAAGTTGCCGTTAAATTCCAATTTTCGACCTCTAACAACGGAGCAGAGTATGAGGCCCTGATCAGAGGAGCAGACATGGCAACGGAACTGGGAGCGCAAAAGATCACTCTATATTCGGATTCGCAATTGGTGGTGTAGCAGGTAACAGAGGAATACCTCGCCAAAGATGAAAAGATGATTGCGTATTTAGAGCAAGTGAGGAACTTGAAGAATAAATTCCATGCTTTCGAAATAGTACATATACCAAGAGAGGAAAAACACTTGTGATTCTGATATTGAAAAAACTTCAATCATCGAGAGAATTGCGCGAACAAATTAATTTCGCTTCACAAAAAGGAGGGGGGAATGAATGATCTCAACCGATGCATACTTGACAACTTAAGAGAGGTATCTCTGCACTTTTTATGTGAATCGAAATTGAAATATCGCTTGACAGACATTTTTTGTTGATGATCTAGTGTTAAGTATTTCTGAAAAATCAGTTTGTATAAGAAGCATAAATTTAGCATGAGAACATGTGTTTAATCTGATAAAAAATGACTGTGTTAATATTTGCATCAACAGTCATTTCTTGACTATTGTGTTGAAAGGGTAAGTGAAATATATATTAAGACTTGCAGTAGTGTTCATCTCTTAGCTATTATGCTGTGAAAAATGTGATATATGAAGTAACATGCATTGTCTTGGCTAATTGATTCATACTAATCTGATATTTGAATGAGACTCGTCGATGTGATGAATTTGAGTGAGAAGAACAATTTATCTATGATAGATAGGATCGAGATAAACTATTATATGCTATGATTTGCATAATTGACTACTCCTTAACTACGATGTTGTGGAGAAGGATTTAAATCTACTTAGTTTAGCGTGGATATTAATCGTTTCAATCAATGTGTTTCGAAAATATGAGATGTATTGTATATGTGGAAAGATTCGCATGAGAATACACATTTTATTGAATGAGCACTAGAATATTGACAAAGTCGGTACCAAATCTTGGTACAAATTGTTATTTAACCTTTTTGTTGTGAGAAATTTCGAGAAGGTCCAGCCCAGAAACCTTTAAGAACCCTGGGAGTGCTGAAAACACAAGAGGTTCCGGAGGGGTACGTAGGGCCCCGAGGTCCATGATCCAGATCGGTGGAGGTTCTGGAGGGTTATTCAGGGCCCCGAGGCCTAACATCCAAATTAGACAGTACGAGACAGACCATTCCAGGCCCCGAGGGCTGGCAAAGATACGAACTCCAATTAGTTAGGACCTGAAGGTCCAGGACCCGAGGGCTGGCAGTCTGGTCCCCGAGGGCTGGCAGGGATATGAACACTAATTGGTCAGGACCTATGGGTCAGTGCTGAAAGTGCTGGAAACATTGGAGGTTCTGGAGGGTTATTCAAGGCCCCAAGATCCAACATCCAGACCAGGGAGTTCGAGATGGAGTATTCAAGGCCCCGAGGGCTGACGGAGACCTAAAGATCCAGGTCCGTGAGGGCTAGCTGAGATACGATGAGTAAATTGGTACCACTGGTTAGTACACGTGTTTGATATAGCCTAAAATATTAGATCTTTTGAATTAATTTGATATTACCATGAGCATGTCTTTAAGAGATTGACGTATATGATTCGAGGCTACTTTTTTCCGTTGAATTAAGCCTAGTCCCCTTGAGCTTACATGATTGATTTATGTAGATATTTTTAGAAACGATATTGGAATCGAGAATTACTTGAAATCTTAAAAGCATGAGTAGGTAATTTATATGTCGAGTTCTGTGACTACTTAATGTTGGAGAATTGATGGTGACTATGGTTCTGGAAACGAATGCTAATATAGCTATTTTCAAATTATGTACGATTGACATGTTTCTATACTTTAGATATGATTTCAGATTATAGATTGAGCCTATTCAGGTCCTTAAGATCAAAAAATAAAAAATGTTATTTCTTACCTTTTTATCATTAAATAATGATATGTCTTGAGTTATGTCCCCGTTTAGGACCTTGAAGCTTGCGTGTGCTAGAACTACTCATTTATGATGAAACGTGGAGAATTGAATATTCATTGTAATTTTCATTTGAAGAGACTATTTGAGAGAGCATGATCCACTTTATTTTTTTATTTTTAGAATGGGAGTTGATTTGTTTTGTTTGTTCGATGCTATGAATTTTTATATCCGAAAAGATAATGAATTTTTAATATTGCATGAGATGATTCTTTTAGAATGATGAAACATGATTTGAGCATTTTGAGGTACTTAAAGGCCAGTATCCCTAAGTAACCGAAATGATAAGTTCGAGCGTTTTGAGGTATTTTAGGGCCAGCAGCCCTAAATGAGTGAAATAATAAGCCTGAAAACTAGAGTTGATAAACAATGATCCCATGAGGAGGAGATGTAGATTCTAGAGGTGCTTGAGTAGCCCGAGGGAGCAGGATTACAGAAGAGAATAAAGATTGAGTTCAGGGGAGCCTTGGAGGACCCCCAGATTATTATGAGATTTGAGATCTTAAAGAGCGAAGCCAAACAACGTTGAGAGGCTTGAGGTTCAGGAAAAGACCATGTGCAATGAAGTTAAACCTCGACCTGCTCGAGGAGATGTAGATGTACGAGAGATATGTGCAACTCCGAAGATGAATATTGAGGTAACAAGTTAGTTCATATTACTTGAGGTTTTTATGTTCCGATAGCCAGGAAATTGATGGCTAAGATACTAAGACGAAGATGGAGATTACCCGACTGGCTATGAAACAAACTTCATCATATTGAGGACTTGAGATCAGATTACCACCTCCGAGATGCGCCTATGAAGTCAACTTAGTATATCTGAGGGGAAATACCCCTGAACGACCAAGGTCAAAGACCATATCCCTGGAGGAATGAAGATGATGTCCCTGAGAAAGGGGTAGAATAAACCTGCAAATACTTTGATTCGAGAGTGAGAGACACCCTAAGGCCACGAGGCCAGGGGGAGCTTGAGAAATCGAGTAGGTTCTGATGAGCCTCACTCTAAGAAAATTTTGTAGGTTCCGATGAACCTCACCCTGAGAAATTGAGTAGGTTCTGGTGAACCTCACTCTGAGAAAATTGCGTAGGTTCCGATGAACCTCACCCTAAGAAAATTGCGTAGGTTCTGGTGAACCTCACTCTGAAAAATTGCATAGGTTCCGATGAACCTCACCCTGAGAAATTGAGTAGGTTCTGTGAACCTCACTCTGAGAAAATTGCGTAGGTTCCGATGAACCTCACCCTGAGAAATTGAGTAGGTTCTGGTGAACCTCACTCTGAGAAAATTGCGTAGGTTCCGATAAACCTCACCCTGAGAAATTGAGTAGGTTCTGGTGAACCTCACTCTGAGAAAATTGCGTAGGTTCCGATGAACCTCACCCTGAGAAATTGAGTAGGTTCTGGTGAACCTCACTCTGAGAAAATTGCGTAGGTTCCGATGAACCTCACCCTGAGAAATTGAGTAGGTTCTGGTGAACCTCACTCTGAGAAAATTGCGTAGGTTCCGATGAACCTCACCCTGAGAAATTGAGTAGGTTTTGGTGAACCTCACTCTGAGAAAATTGCGTAGGTTTCGATGAACCCCACCCTAAGAAATTGAGTAGGTTCTAGTGAACCTCACTCTGAAAAATTGCGTAGGTACTGATGAACCTCACCCTGAGAAATTGAATAGCTTCTGATGCACCTCACTCTAAAGGAAATGCTTAGAGACGGTATTTTGAGCTCTACCCATTATATCCCTAAAGGCTTGGGGGGAATAGATGACGTCCAAAGTTATAAGAGGTTTTCAAAACCAAACCAAAGAGGTACTGAGGCTAACTCATCTTACTTCTTTCTACTCTCATAAGTTTGAAACACTTTACGAGAGTAGGGGGAGTAGTTAATGCGGCCAAAATATGTCGTCCTTTGAGGAGACGACACGTGGATAGACGGTGAGATATCCTTATTAAATATTTACATTCGTTTTGTGAAATGATTTATACACTCTTGAGCATAGGGAAGAAAATAGGTCCAAACCCGATCTGCGGCCTATATCTCTGGCCCAAATGTCCCTGGCCCAAGTATCCTTGGCCCAAATACCTCTAGGCCAAGAAGAGGATTACTAAGATTGGGCCTTGGTAAAGGAGGCCCAAGAGGAAATAGAAGAAGTGGTAATTGGTATCAAGTATCTCGGAGGAAGTGGCCAGAGAAGGGACCGAGTCTTACGGGGAAGTTGAGAGATAAGCGGAAGAATTATTCTCCTTTTCGCCCAGAAAAGCGGCCAGGTATAAAAGAGAGGTTTGATGACTATTTTGACTACGTTTTTTACTGAGAAAGTACATTTCTACGTTCTACACAAAATATACAGAAAACACGAAGAGAAACCCTACGATTCTTGCGAGAATTTCCCTCGATTGTTAGGGAAATTCCTCTTTTACTCTCCCGAGAAAACTTCTGACTTGAGCGTCGGAGATTCCACGCCGGAATCCCCTCCGGCGTGTTTTTGCAGGTCTTTTGGGAGCTCGAAAGAGGACCACTCGTGAGAAAGCTTGCAGGAAAGTGACGATTTCAGCCCACAACCGCCATAATCTAGACAAGGAGCACTACAAGAAATTGTTGAATTGCCTACAAAATTTTCCAACGAAAATAATTTTGTGTTTAAATATTGAGAATTGCCTACAGATTGCCTACGAATCTTTATAAATTATTTTACACATTTTCACCTACGAAATTACCAAGAAAAAATCTGATGGTAATTTACCTACAAAATATTCTGTAGGTAAAACCGCATTTTCCTACCGAAACGGTTGTAGGTGATTTTTTTTTTTATTTACCCACGAAAACTTTTCAAGCTATTTATATGTATAAATTATCTAATTGTATTACCTACAAAATTAGCTAGGAACTTAAAAAATATTGATTTACCTACAAAATAATTCGTAGGCAAAATCACATTTCCCTACCGAAACGGTTGTAGGTGATTTTTTTTATTTACCCACGAAAACTTTGCTAGCTATTTATATGTATAAACTATCTAATTGTATTACCTACAAAATTAGCTAGGAACTTAAAAAATATTGATTTACCTACAAAATAATCCGTAGGCAAAACGACATTTCCCTATCGAAACGGTTGTAGGTGATTTTTTTTTTATTTACCAACGAAAATTTTCCTAGCTATTTATATGTATGAATTATCTAATTGTATTACCTACCAAATTAGCTAGGAACTTAGAAAAACAATCGTGTTACTAACAAATAAGCATATGAACTTTATTATGTCCCACATCGAAAGAGTAGAAAAAATATAAGAGAAAAAACAATATAAAAGTGGTAGTAGTAAGTTAGTAACCAACAAATATAAATTTTTTGTCCCACGTCGAATAAGGAGTATAAGAAACATAAGAGAAAAACATTATAAAAGGGGCCTAATGTGCACCTAAGTTTGTATTTTAAAAATGTTTATGTATTTTAACACTTTTTGAATCGATTTTGTGATCGATTTATGGTTGGGCCGGTTGAACCGGCTTGTCCAATTTTGAATGAATTTATTTTGTAGACTAATGCCAAAAAAATAATTTATAAATAAAATATTTAAAAAATATATATTAAAAAATTTCCCACCGAAATGTTTGTTGCCAAATTTGCCTACGGAATTACCAACGAAATGTTTCGTAGTTGATATTTACCTCCGAAATTTCATTTATTATGGTAATCATATTTTCTACCGAAATGTTATGGATTTGCTACGAAAATGTGGTAGGTAATTGCCTACGGATTAAATTTCCGTGGGCAACAAAATTACCTACGAGCGAATTCCATACGAATGGTTTTCGTTGGTATTCCGTAGGAAAATATAAATGCCCACAAAATTGAAATTATTGCCTACAAAATATTCTCTAGTCAATTAATTATTTTCTTGTAGTGGAGATTCGATAACCTTCATCGTTACTTTTTGACGCAACAATATGTGTGATTCAAACAGAGGCATATCTATGTATATATTTGGGGTACGTTATTATAATTTTCTATATATTTAAATTATAGATATAATTATCGCACATGTATTAAACTTAACTTAATTATGCAGATACACTGTATGATATTGAATTGACCAAAAATTTCATATTAATTAGGGATACTTGGATACTCTACAATTCAAAATTTAAGAGAATCTATATTAGTAAAGTAAATTATTTTGAGTGAATATAAATATAAATTATATGCTATATAATTTCAACACATGTCATAATATTATTAAAGTGATTTTGAAACTTAACAATCGAAAATTAAAAAAATCTGATGACTAATCTTTTACTGTTTACACAATCTGTAAAATTTCTTTCAAATGAATAAATAAATATATGTAAAATTAATACTTAAATAAATACATGATTTTTTTTACATTTTACATAGACTAATACTTAAATAAATACATGATTTTTTTTACATTTTACATAGACTAAACACAGATTAATAAATAACAATGGTATACAACATTATTAACAAACTTTTAACAATTCGAGAAATTTCGTATCACTTTCTTCGTTGATTGTGATAATTTATCTCGTAAATCAATAAAATCTAATTTTTTCTATCAAACCCATACACATATAATCCCTTGTCAAAATTGTTGGATTCAAATCTACAAAATAAAATAAAAGGTATTAGCAAATGAAAGAATTAAATGAAAACACAATAAACATTGTGAAAAGACAGGTCTTTGAGGTCCGCCTGTCTTTTTGCAGACCAAAAAACTCCGAAAGCCCAACACAGAATTGGATCGACCCATTCAGTTACGGGTTTGGCCCATTTTGAAATGCTTCAAGAACCTTCCAGAACTATCTGGAATCCTCAGACTTGGTCTCCAAGACTTTCTCCACGTCTTGCGAATTTTTCGCACCCTAACCCACGAGCTGGGCCTGGGCCCACGCACGAATTCTGCAACAATCTAAGGTTTCTTCTGCCTATAAATACCAGCCTCTCCCCTCATTATTTCTTACGCTGAAATTTTCGCCCCTCCTCTCTTCTCTGCAGTGTTGTGCTCTCCAAAGCCATACACTGTTCTTACTGCCGGAATTCGTTACGTGTGTTGCCGAAATTTTTCCGTGTGTGTTCAGTTCATACTTAGTACGTTCGCTGAGGCTTCGTATACAGTGGTGCTACTGTATACGGAGTAGAAGTCGTTTTACCTTTGAGAACAAAGCGCCATACCAGTCGAGCACTACCTGGGCGTATTCTGTTCTATGGGGAAAGGGATTCCCTTGACTCGACTTTCGTTATCAGACTATTCGATATTACAGTATACTTTTGGTGCATACTTTCCCTAACAATCGCAGAACAGAATACTTTAATCTATTTTCGGACTTAATTAATTAAAATTAATTTTCGGACTTAATTAATACACTGCAATGTCGAAATCGAATGATAACATGTATGTTGACCCCAATGATATAGAGGTCGTTCACGGTGCTGAAAACACTGCTGAGGATATTGGCAACGATGCCAATAACGAAAAGTCTCCTGCTCGATCAGTTTCACACAACTCTGGTGTAAAATCTCTAGGAAGACAGAACGACTCTGTTGACAAGGTCAGAAACGGAGGCAGTCCCTTTGAAAGAACTCCTCCTTTCCAGAATCCCTTCTGGGATCAGATTTTTACCTTCTCTGCACCTGGGTCGAGGCCAATGGTCGTACAAGGAGAAAAACCTGAGAAGTTCTCAAGGACTGAATTCAAAATGTGGCAGAGTAAGATGCTGTTTTATCTGACCATGCTTGGAATGGATAATTTTTTGACTGGAAATAAACCTACGCAGCCTGAGGCAAATGTCAGTCAGCAGGAAAGGATCTTTTATGATTAGTGGTCAAGTGGTGATTATTTGTGCAGAAACCACATAATTGGAGGACTGTCTGATGCCCTCTACAGTGTCTACTGTGACATAAAATCTGCCAAGGAGCTGTGGGATTCCTTGGAGAAGAAGTACAGAACTGAAGGTGCATGACTGAAGAAATTCGTCGTTGCACAACTGTACGATTTTAAGATGGAGGGTAACAAATTTGTAGTGGATCAAGTTCAGAAACTGCAGATTATTTTCCATAAGATAGCTGCTGAAGACATGCTTCTGCCAGATGCTTTTCTGGTAGCTTCTGTAGTCGAGAAATTGCCTCCATCTTGGAAGGATTTCAAATCTTACCTCAAGCACAAACGAAAGGAGATGAGCTTGGAGGACCTTATTGTTCGTCTGACAATTGAAGAGGACAACAGAAAAAGAGAAAGGAAGGGACATGCCCTTCAAATTGAAGCCAAGGCTAACTTGATGGAACAAGAGGGTCCATCAAAGAAAATGAAACGTCCAAACGAGTCTGCTGCTAACACAACGAAGTTTGTGAAGGGGAAGGGTCCTGCCCCTAAGCAGAAATTCGCTGGAAATTGCTACAGGTGTGGGAAACCAAACCACAAGTCCAGTGAGTGTCGTCAACCCCGTCGTGACGACAAGGGAAATGGCAAGCAGAAAGAACAAGATTATGTGAACCTTACTAATTTGGACATGTCTGCAGTGGTGACGGAAGTCAACATGGTGGACAATAAGAAGGAGTGGTTTGTGGACACTGGTGCCACCTGCCACGTTTGCTCGGAGAGGTCTGCATTCTCCAACTATTCTCCTACTGATGGGAGAAAGTTGTTTATGGGCAACAAAGCCTCATCTAAAGTGGCTGGAACTGGATCAGTGGTGCTGAAGCTGACATCTTGAAAAGAGCTAACCTTGAAGAACGTGTTGCATGTCCCAGACATCCGGAAGAATCTGATTTCGGGGTCTCTTCTAGTTAGCAGTCAATTTAGACTAGTCTTTGAGTCTGATAAGATAGTTCTAAGTAAGTTTGGTCATTTTCTCGGGAAGGGTTATCTCGAGAATGGTTTATTTAAATTAAGCACAATGGTTGTAAGCCCCAAAGGCAAACAAGTTATTAATGAAATTGCTTCTACTTCTGCTTATATCGTTGAGTGTTCCTCTTTATGTCATTTTAGATTAGGACATGTGAATTTAAAATCTATAAAACGTTTAGTAAATCTCGATTTACTTAAAATTGACAACGTTGATACATCCAAACGATGTGAAATATGCACGGAAGCAAAAATGACCAAACTACCATTTAAAACCGTTAAAAGAAACACTGCCCCCCTAGAATTAATTCACACGGATGTATGTGACTTGAAATTTGTACAAACTAGAGGAGGGAAAAAGTATTTTATTATTTTTACAGACGACTGTACAAGATTCTACTATGTATATCTTTTAAGAAGTAAAGACGAAGCCATAGAAGCTTTCAAACGTTATAAAAGTGAAGTAGAGAATCAATTAGACACTCGAATTAAATCAATTCGTAGTGATAGAGGTGGAGAGTACGTAGCTCCGTTTGAACAATTATGTGTTGAAAAATGAATAATTCATCAAACGACAGCCCCTTACTCACCTTGGTCTAATGGTGTTGCGGAAAGGAAAAACCGAACACTAAAAGAGATGATGAACGCAATGTTAATCAGCTCTGGTTTACCTCAAAACTTGTGGGGGGAAGCCATTCCGTCGGCTAACCACATTCTGAATAAGATTCCACATAAAACTAAGGATCAAACTCCCTATGAAGTATGTAGGAAACGAAAACCTTCATACAAATACCTCAAAGTGTGGGGGTGTTTGGCTAAGGTTGAAGTACCACTTCCTAAACAAGTTAAAATCGGCCCTAAAACAGTCGATTGTATCTTTATAGGATATGCTTCAAACAGTAGTGCCTATCGATTTCTGATTCACAAATTTGAAATACCTGATATGACAGAAGGTACTACAATTGAGTCAAGGAACGCAGTGTTCTTTGAAAATATTTTCCCGTTTAAGGAAAAAGAGGAAGTGAGTTCGAATAAAAGAACTCATGAAGCAACAGATGACACTGTTGGTCCTTCCACTCAAGAGAGTGAAGAACCAAGACGCAGTAAGAGAGCTAGAATTGATAAGGATTTTGGTTCAGACTTCATTACTTATGTTTTGGAGGAAGAGGAACCTAAAACTATCAAAGAAGCTATGGCAAGACCAGATGCACACCTCTGGAAGGAAGCCATAAAAAGTGAATACGAGTCTATTCTGTTAAATCACACATGGGAGTTGGTTGATCTCCTTAAAGGTTGTAAGCCCTTAGGATGCAAGTGGATCCTTAGAAGAAAGTACAAAGCAGATGGATCTGTTGACAAGTACAAAGCTCGTCTAGTTGCAAAGGGTTTTAAACAAAAGGAAGGGTATGACTTCTTCGATACATATTCACCAGTGACAAGAATCACCTCCATTCGTGTATTAGTCGCTATTGCTGCATTGCACAATCTCAAAATACACCAAATGGACGTTAAGACTGCGTTTCTTAATGGTGAGATGGATGCTGAAATATACATAGATCAACCTGAAGGATATGTTTCTCTTTGAAACGAGAAAAAGGTGTGCAAACTCGTTCGATCACTGTATGGACTTAAGCAAGCTCCAAAACAGTGGCATTTGAAATTTGACAATACGATGCTGTCAAATGGGTTTTGAATTAACGAATGTGATTAGTGTGTATATGTGAAAGATACACCAAATGGATTTATTATCGTGTGCTTATATGTGGATGACATGTTAATCATGAGTAATAATCACAATATCATAGTTAATACGAAGAACATGTTAAGTAGAAACTTTGACATGAAAGACATGGGATTAGCATATGTGATTCTTGGAATCAAGATAGAGAAAACGTCTGATGGAATTTTCTTGACACAATCTCACTATGTGGAGAAGGTACTAAAGCAATTTAATGCCTTTGACGATCCACCTGCTAAGACACCTCTAGAACTGAATGTTCACTTGAAAAAGAACAGAGGAGAACCAGTAGCTCAACTGGAATACGCAAGGATCATTGGAAGTGTGATGTACATCACAAACTGTACACGCCCTGATCTTGCATGTTCGGTAAACAAGCTGAGTCAATACACGAACAATCCAAGTCAAGAGCACTGGAAAGCACTGAAAAGGGCTCTAAGATACTTGAAGTACACCCTTGAATATGGGCTTCACTACACGAGACATTCAGTTGTAGTCGAAGGATAGTGTGATGAAAATTGGATATCAGACACTAAAGACTCGTTATCCACTAGTGGATATCTATTCACTATTGGAGGAGCAGCAGTGTCGTGGAGGTCCAAGAAACAAACGTGTATTGCCTGTTCCACAATGGAATCAAAATTTATTGCTTTAGACCTAGGCGCTGCAGAGGCTGAATGGCTGCGTAACTTTCTAGAAGACATTCCATGTTGGAACAAACCAGTACCTTTTGTGACGGTACATTGTGACAGTCAAGCTGCCATTGGCAGAGCTATGAATGTCATGTACAACGAAAAGTCGAGACACATACGTCGTCGACACAACTCCGTTAGAAAATTGATCTCAACTGGAGTAATGTCCATTGATTATGTGAAATAAAAGGATAATGTAGCGGATCCGCTCACGAAGAGTATAAACCGAGATCAATTGAACAAGCTGGTAGAAGGAATGGGTCTAAAACCCACAAGAAAAACCAAAACAGTGGAAACCCAACCATGATGAATGGAGATCCCAAGAACTTGGTTCAATAGGAAAACGAAACTGTGGAAGTTATTGATACAACACTTGAAAAACATAACTATTCCTGACAGCACTATCTCAAATGTTAACGACCCGTAAGATGTGGTCAAGGTTGAGTCTTCGACCCTTAATGATTCCTAGAGTATAATGGGATACTCGAAAGGAGATTACCTATATAAATGAGAAGTGAGGGCCGCTTCGACCAAACATTTATGAACACAAAGGACGTCCATGGCCAAAATGGATAAAATGTGAGAACGTTACGAAGACGAGATTGAAGTGTGTTGACATTGTTGATTAGGTATACACAATGGAGGATTAGTTCAAGGCACTGCGTCCACTAAGTCGCCGGTGTACCCGATAGTGTTTGGCTACGGAAAGTTCAAAGCCAAAAACTACTTTTTCGGATGCACGGAGATCTCAATCGAACTAAACACTGAGTCTTATGTTATATAGACACGAATTTCACTCATGTGGGGGATTGTTGGAATTAATTTTGGATTAATTGGGTTTTGATACCCTTATCTAATTAATTAATTATATGGACTAAACGTTAATTATAAAATAATTAAACGTAACATAGTCAATCTACTCGCGGAGTAGATAAACGTGGTATATTTAATATCTCAAAAACGAGTTAAGGTGAGTGAGAAATTAATTAATGAAGTTGGAGGTTTCAACTTGAGTTTGAGGTGTGGGAATGTGAAGGGTCACATGTCCCACATAGAAAGCCTACAAAACATTTAAAGGCTTTAAAGGTATTGAAGTAGGAATTGAAAGTGTGCGTAGGGTGTATGAAGTGTATAAATATAAGTAGATAAATGTTGCACAGAATGTTGAGACAAATAGTGCAACACTAACTCTAACAGAATATCAGAAATTTAGATACACAGCGGAAGACTTGAAACACTAAAAACAAACGAGACACAATGGAAATATTTTTAACATAGATTTTATAAATAAAAATATATGTCTGCCTTATGGCGTAAATCAATATTTATCTTCAAGTACAAATGTTGTGTGAAATGTTACAACAATAACCTTCACAACGGAACTACAAACGAGGCAGGTGCCAAGTTTTGAAAACGATCTAAGTGTATAAGATTACACACTGTCGAAATGCCTAGTATATCTATGATTACACTCTCAATAGATAACAAGAGACACAGCCATACGGGTGGGATACTTCGTATGATCTAAAATGTAAAACTATTGACCACAAATCCTAACAGGGATGAACGCTCGGTCTAGGATATTGCTCGAATAGAATACACTGAATTATGAAGCCTTCAATCGGTATTTATAGATATGAGATACGAATTCTAGAGGCTTCCACATTGAGGTCCTATTTTTTAGGAGCTCAACTTCCATGATCTTTCTAGATCCTTCTTGTATGCTCCAGATCGTTCTAAATGGTTCCATGCTGCTCTAGCATGTTCTCCAATGTTCTGGAATCTTCCAGGTTCCAGATCCTTGTAGAAGCTTCTAGATCCTACCAGAAATGCGACAACATTTAGATCAACATTTAATGTAGCATTTCAGAAAAGACTTAAAAAAATCTCGGAAGGTCAAATTAAGATGTTGTTGATAATGTTAAGGCATTTAAGGATTAACAACATCTACAATCTCCCCCAATTTGACCTTTCGACTACAACACACCTGATGCACATATATTTCTATACATACTCAGTTTTATGTACTTAGTTGAGGTTGACATCATTGCTAAGTACTAGTCAAGTCAATACCTGTTGTAACCGTTGGATCAAATCAAATGAAGATCAAGGATAATTTCATAATGATCCGTGCCAAATGATCAAAACAATTTTATCCAAAATAGAATAAGCATAAACAGTACACTTACTCACAACATAAGTAACTTTACTAAGATCATAAGTTGAACTGGAAGAATTAACTTAGAATCTAAGTAAGACACTAACAAAAACAAAAATAACAAACATCAGAGCAAAAAGAATAAACAAAACAAATGTACAGAAACTAAGACTAAACAACCTGCAGTATACACATGGTAACCTGTAAACAAATTAAGCAAGGGCAATAAAAACACATTACCAAATGTAACCATAATTAAGCAAGTTATAAACAAAATAGCTTATCATCTAGAAAGTAAATAACAAGTGTATCAGAATTTCAGAATTCAAACTTAAATATTAGTTACAGAGATTGAACTGAATAAATGGCATAAACAGCAGCCATTATGATATCAGATCTCCCCCTGTCTCTGTTCATCAGTGGAGATCACCATACAAGGTCTCCATCTCAGCAGCATCATCAACAGCTTCATCCACAAAGTAAGTAGATGCAAGGTGTGCAACTACATCAGTCACTGCAGCATCTCCAGCATCAGGTCCATCAGCAGCAGCTGGAACTCCATCATCATTCAACTCTTCAATCACCACATTGGAGTTTGATGGTGGTGGTACTCCCCCAGTTGTAGGTGAAAGCATACTGGTCCACCTATCCTTCAGGAACTGGAGCTCATCAATAGTTTCCTGCAAGTGTTTGAGCTGTAGTTTGATGAATTCCTGTGAAAGATACACATTACCAAAAATGTTGATACGGATGTTCTCAACATTTGGGGTTGCATTTCTCTGTCTTGATATGGATGATTCTAGATGATCAGAAGTTGAAGGTCTTTGCTGATGTTCAGTAGTTGAAGGCCTGTGCTGATGATCAGTACCACGAGCAGTCAAAGGCAGATCAATTACTCTATCCCCAGTGAGTAAGGCAGAAGCTATGGCCAGTAATGGAACTCTCCCCCTCAACACATCAGTGTTCTTGGCAACAAAGTCATGATGCCTCAAGTAGTTGGAAATTAACACCGGATAGGGTAGGTTGCCTTTCTCAGAAACTTTTCCAGTAAATCTCATCATATGGTGGAAGATTGTAAGGCCTAAATTGAACTTCTTAAGTACAGAGATCCTATACATAAGAACAGCTTGGTCTTTTGTAATCTTGGTAGTATTTGTAGTGGGAATCCAATTGTAGATAATGAGTTTGTATAACACAGAATGTAGGGAAGTGAGGTCTTTGGCTAGCATCTGTCTAGTCCACTTAACTACCCTACCACCAGTTATAGCAGCAATAACCACATCCATGTCAGGTTCTTCATCCACCTCAACATTGGGAATATGCAGAAACTCATTTATCAATTCAGGAGTAAAAGGTACATCCCTCCCCCTAAAATTTACAGTCCCATACCACCTAGATGATCTCCTACCAGTGCTCTTTTTCATGCAAGCATAAAATTCATAAGCCCAATTTGTCAAGAATGATTCACCAAAATTCACAGCATGCATCAAATTCCTTTCCTCTAAGAAACTAATCATGCCTTTACTTTCAAAATCAGGTATATTAATTCTCTTCTCTATCAGCAGTTTCCTCTTAGAATAAATAGCCAACCAATTCTCTAGAGTCTCAAGAGAATCAGAATTACCTTCCTCTTCATAAACAAGGTCATTAGAGCTTGATGTGGAGTCTTTAGCAGAGCTTTCCTTAGAGCTTCTCTCTGCACTGAAAGAGCTATCACCACTGCCATCATCTTCAGGTTCTGGTGCAGCTTCTTTTGCAGCAGCAAAATGCTCAGCATTTTTCTTAAGAGAATTCAGAATATCTCTTAAACACACGTCAGAATCAGAATTGAAATCTGATTTTGCAGGTTCATCTTCAGCAATCATTTTGGCCTTCCCTTTGCCTTTGGGATCAGCAACAGCCTTTCCTTTTCCTTTCACTTTAGCAACAGCTTTCTTCTTGGATTTCTCAACAACTTTCTTAGGTTTCTCAACAACAACAGGAGCTTCTTCTTCAGAGTCTGTGAACACTTGGATGGGTTCACCAGCATCAGCTCCAGCTTTCTTCTTCTTCCTCATGGATTCAGAATAATCCACATGAGTGAACACTCGATATGATCTCCTTCTTTGTACAGGGCTTCTCTGTCTTTTCCCTTTCTGCGCATTCTTCTTGAACGGAATGGGAGCAGATTCATCAAAAACAAAGAGTGAAGAGTTTGTACCGTCTTCAGAGATGTTTGCATCCTCCATTTCAACGTCTTCAGGGTCGGAAGTAGCAGTAGCTTCTTCTTCAGCAGCAACCTCCACATTTTCAGTTTGCGGGTCGTGAACAGTAGGTGATTTGGGGTTTTTTGAAGCAGAAGCCATTTGGGCGGTTTGATCAACAAAATAGCTTGAGATATCCACAGTGATATCTCCAAATGTCATCACGGGCAGATGACCAGTAGTTCGAAGAGTATTAGACACCTCTTCGATCGCCTTGTTGAACTGTTCGACAGTTGCATCCTGAGGAATGTTGGTTGTTGGTGAAACGGTTTGAGGAGTAGTTTGAGGAGTGGGAGCGGTTGTTGATGGTGTTGCAGAGACATTTGAGTCAGCATTTGACGAGGTTGAGTTCTGTGAAGCCATGGAAGCAAGGATTTCGAGAGGGTTTGTGCGAGAGTGGGATGAGTTCTTCGAATCAGAGTGAGATTGTGAGTCGGATTGAGGTTGGTTTCCAGCCATTTAAGGGACGGTTGGAATTTCAAGGTAGGTTTGAGGAGTGTATACACAAACTTTGAGAGATACACGCCCGATAAACAATTCTTCAATTTTAGTACTCAACACAATCAAAATTCACAATTAGCAAGAGAGTTACTTCTATGATCGATATTTATAGAGAGAGTTTTATAGTTGGAGGTTAAATGAAATAATCCAGAAATTTTCGATAATGCTCCACATAATTAGCCACAATGTAGATCATGGGTAATTAGTGGGTAAAATCCATTTAATTAATTTAAATTAAATAATTAAGAAGCTTCCAGAATTAAAATTCGCATAATCTAAAAAAATAAAGAATTGTGGGTCAGTAATTAAATAAAATGAAATAAATCCCAATTAATAATTAAATAATTACAACTAATAAAAATAAATTCGAATAAGGCAATGTTGTGCTCAAAACTGTTACAAACACCTCAACACGGTTTTTACATGAATTTGCTTCATTTGTGTTGCACCATATTTTTTTTCTTTTTGTGTTATAGCATCTAATTTGTATTGATCCATTGTTCCTGTAGAGTACATCGTAGTAGCGAACTCCGTGCCCCATACTTACTTAATGGATTACAAATATATTGATGTTTTTACCAAATATCACCTTTTGAAAAGAAGGCATCGTAGTAGTGAACTCCGTGCTCCATAATTACTCAGTGATTTGGTACATCTTTTAGTATGCTAATAACATTCTCATTTTTATGCATTTGAGAGGTGTGAGACATGTTTATTTTTACACTTCAAGGTTCTTAGATTCGTAGATATTTTACATAGGAATTATTTAACTAAGTAAGAGATAGATTCAGCTTATAAAATTTTTACAACCCATGATGTTGTCCCAAATGCTGACGCATTTGTGACAACATCCATCCGAATTTTTCAGATAGTGCTCATGCCAAGAGATTTCCTCAAGATAGAGAATCTCTCATGGTCTAATGCTTTAGTAAAAATGTCAGCATTTTGTTTCTCAGTAGGTATATACTCCAACTTAACAATATTCTTCTCTACTAAATCTCTCATAAAATGATGTCTTATGCTAATGTGTTTTGTGAGTGAGTGTTGTACAGGATTCTTAGAAATGTTAATGGCACTAGTATTATCACAAAAGATTGTAAGTATACCATTCTCAATACCATAGTCATGGAACATCTTGCTCAGCCACAAGAGTTGTGTACAGCAGCTTCCAGCAGCTATATACTCAGATTCTGCAGTAGATTGTGAAACACAATTCTGCTTCTTGCTGTGCCGTGATACAAGATTGTTTCCCATGTAGAAACATCCTCCACTCGTACTCTTTCTATCATCTATATCTCTAGCCCAATCAGCATCACTATAACCAGATTCCAAGGTCACTTGTACCTGAAACATACTTGATAATCCTCTTCACAGCATTCAGGTGAGATTCCTTTGGATTAGCTTGGTACCTAGCACAAACACACACACTGTACATAATATCTGGTCTACTAGAGGTTAAATATAGTAAACTACCTATCATGGATCTGTAAAGTGTTGGATCAACATCTATTCCAGCACTGTCTTTGCAAAGTTTCAAAGAAGATCCCATAGGAGTTTTCATTGGTTTTGAATTCTCAAGACCAAATATTTTAACCAAGTTCTTAGAATACTTACTTTGGGAGAAGAAAATACCATTGCTGCATTGCTTGATTTGAAGACCTAGAAAATAATTCAAGTCTCCAACCATACTCATTTCAAATGTTGCAGTCATTGCCTCAACAAATTTACTCAACATTTTATCACAAGTAGAACCAAACACAATGTCATCAACATATATTTGAGCAATTAGTATATCATTTTCAGTGTGCTTAATGAACAAAGTTCTATCTGCCTCTCCTCTAATAAATCCATATTTCAAAAGAAAGTCAGTAAGTCTACCATACCATGCTCTAGGAGTTTGTTTAAGACCATACAATGCTTTCTTAAGTTTATATACATGATCAGGATACTGTGGATCTTCAAAAAATGCAGCCTTTACATCCATTTGATGAAGTTTAATATCAATAAAACATGCAATAGCTAGCAGTAATCTAATAGATTATATCCTAGCAACAGGTGCAAAAGTTTCATCAAAATCAACTCCTTCAACTTGGGTGTAACCTTGTGCTACTAACCTAGCCTTGTTCCTAACAATATTACCAGATTCATCAGTTTTATTCTTGAATATCCACTTTGTTCCAATGACATTAGTATGACTAGGTCTAGGAACAAGTGTCCACACTTCATTTCTTTCAAACTGACCAAGTTCTTCATGCATAACATTAATCCAGTTTACATCAGTTAAGGCTTCTTTAGCACTCTTAGGTTCAATTTCAGATAAATAGCATTCAGCATTTACAACATTACACATAGAAGACATGCATATTGTTCTTACCACATCTACCTTGTGTGATCTTACTCTTCCTCTTGTTTGCACTCCAACTGAAGCATCGCCTATGATCTGGTCAGAAGGATGGCTTTTACCTATTCTTGAAGAAGGATTCGTTTTAGGAACGTACTGATCATTCTGTGAAGTTACAGCTGACTGTTCTGTAGATGTTGACCCAGATGTGTTAACATTCGGTACAACATTTTCAGACTTCAGTGTATTCTCAGAAGTGTCAGTAACTTGTGATACATCTTCTTCATCTTTGTCATCTGTAAGAACTTTATCATCATCAAACACAACATTAACAGATTCTTGAACAGTGTTAGTTCTAAGGTTATAAACTCTATAAGCTTTACTATTTCTAGAATAGCCTAAAAAGAAACCTTTATCACTTTTAGAATCAAACTTATGAAGTTGATCCCTATCATTCAGAATATAGCATATACAACCAAATACATGAAAATATTTCACATTAGGTTTTCTGTTGTTCAAAATCTCATAAGGTGTTTGATTAGTGCCAGAACGAATAAAAACCCTATTAATAATATGGCATGCAGTATTCATTGCTTCTCCCCAAAATTTCTTAGCAAGACATTTGGATGTAAGCATAACTCTTGCCATTTCTTGTAAAGTTCTATTCTTTCTTTCAACAATTCCATTTTGTTGTGGAGTTTTAGGAGATGAATATTCTTGCAAGATACCCTTTTTATCACAAAAATCATTAAACATGTTGTTTTCAAATTCCCTACCATGATCAGTTCTAATACGGTCAACTTTCAAGTTAAACACATTTTTGAACCTCTTATAAAGAATTTTAAATGCAACAAATGCTTCAGATTTGTCTCTCAAAGACTCTACCCAGGTATATCTAGAAAAATCATCTACCACAACTAAGGAATACCTCTTTCCTCCAATGCTTTCAGTTTCCATAGGACCCATCAAATCCATGTGCAGTAATTCAAAGCATCGATGTGTAGTACAATGTGACAGCATTTTGTGTGACATTCTTACCTGCTTACCTTTTTGGCATGGTCCACATACAGTGGTATTGTGAAACCTTAGTTCTGGAATTCCTTTTACTGCATCTGCTTTGATTAGCCTTTTCATTGCTCTGTAATTTGCATGACCCAATCTTTTATGCCATAGAATATTTTCATCAAGTTTTGACAAGTTACACATATTTGTTCCAATAAGATAGCAATTATCAGCTGACCTAGTACCAGTCATGACACAAACTTCATCTTTATTAAGAACATAACATAAATCTTTAACAAATTTCACATGCAAATTATCATCACAAAGTTGACTAATGCTAATCAGATTTGCAAGTAAGCCATCAACATGTAAGACATTTTTAAGCTTAGGAAAACCTTCAACATTCAAAGTTCCTTTACCAACAATCTTTCCTTTAGAACCACCACCATATGTAACACTACCATTATTCAAGGTCACATAATCAAATAAGAAATCAATACGACATGTCATATGTCTAGAACAACCACTATCAAAGTACCATAAATCAGGTAGACATGCTTTTAAGGAGGTATGAACAACATTACAGGTAGCTTTTGGTTTCCATGCAGATTTCAGAAAATGTTTACCAGGAGGTAACAGTTTCTTATGCAGCATTTTCAAGTTTTTCTGTTCTTCAAACAACTTTATACAGTAAGTACGAATGTGACCAACTTTGAAACAGTAATGACAGATATACTTCCTCTTAAACTTGTGAGACTCTGTTACTGCAGATGTTGTACCAGATGTGTCAACATTTGCCTTCACAAATTTCACAGGTTTTCTAAATTTATCAGAAATAGAAGCAGTAGTACCATCATAACCTAAACCATGATTATTAGACTTACCAGTAGCTATAGCATTATTTACCTCAGAAGCACTCTTGGAATATTTCTTGAAACATAAAGTAGAATTTATCAATTTTTCCTTTAAGTTACAGATTTCTAGATCTCTTTTGGTAAGAATGACTTCTAGCTTGGTGATTGTGTCTATCAGATCCTCATTCTCTTTATTCAAGGAATTCAGAGTGAGTTTCTGATTGTTCCAATCATCTAATAGTTTTTGGTATTCATTGTCATCAGTCATTTTTCCTGCATCATCAACCAAACCATTAAAACAGTTCAAATCTGGGTGACCCTGTTCTGATGTTGCTGTAGATGTTGAAGCATCAGGTACAGCATCAGAATCTGTTTCATCCAGATCATCATCTAAGGAATCATTATAATCAATTCTGGTAAAATTTGAATATTCATTCTGATTTAATTCATCAAGATTATCATCAGAATCATCACTCAAGATAGCACTAAAGTTCAGTTTTTGCTTAAGTCTAGTATTGGCACATTCATTTGCATAATGGCCTTAACCAGAACAAGCATTGCATTGAACTGATTTTCAGAATTCAGGATCATACCTTGGTTTACCTTCACTCTTTGACAGTCTTGGTGTGAATTGACCTTTCCTCCTTTCTGGTTGAGGTGTTGATGTTTGATTTGAATCTTAGGCTAAATATTTCTAGATTTGTTCACATATTTCTTAAGAAACTTATTAAAGTGCTTAGTGAGCAAGGCAATGTTGTTAGGATCATTGAGGCATTCATCAAGCAATTCTTCATCCGAATCAACCTCGGTAATGATAGGTTGAGACTCAGATTTGCTTGATGTTTCTCCTTTAAAAACCACAACTTTCTTATCAACATTAGTTTCATCAACTTGATTGGTGTTTATCTCATATGTTCTAAGGATACTCACTAATTCATTTTGACTCAACGTATCTGTATCTTTTGCCTCTTCAATAGCACAAATTTTAGCATCAAATCTCTTAGGAACAGATCTTAATATCTTATGAACTACTCTAACATTAGAAATAGGGTCACCAAGAGAATGTGATTCATTGATTATCTCACTTAACCTTTCATTGTAGGATGAAATGGTTTCATCTTCCTTCATTCGGAGATTCTCAAATTTTGTCCCCAACATTCGAAGCTTAGTCCTTCGAACACTGTCTGAACCCTCACAATGCTCTTGCAACCTGTCTCATGCATCTTTAGAAGTAGAACAGTTAGATATAATTTTAAACATTGAAACATCAACAGAAGTAAAAATAGCATTTAAAGCTTTAGAATTGTAGCTTGCTGTTGTTATTTCATCAGCCGTCCAATCAACTTCTCTCTTGAGTTGAACTTCACCATCTGCATCTGCTGGTCTCTTTGGAGCTTCCCAGCCTGTAAGTACAGTCCTCCAAGCACGTTCATCAATCGACTTGATGTACATACGCATCTTAGGCTTCCAATAAGAATAATTCGAACCATCTAAAACGGGTGGCCTAAGTGCAGTGGATATGTGATGTGTTTCCATTGCTAACCTACACTAAAAACACACTTGACCAAAGATCTAATCTAGTGTCGTCAGGTATCAGCTCTGATACCAACTGAAAGTGTACGTAGGGTGTATGAAGTGTTTAAGTATAAGTAGATAAATGTTGCACAGAATGTTGAGACAAATAGTGCAACACTGACTCTAACAGAATATCATAAATTTAGATACACAGCGGAAGACTTGAAACACTAAAAACAAACGAGACACAATGGAAATATTTTTAACATAGATTTTATAAATAAAAATCTATGTCTGCCTTATGGCGTAAATCAATACTTATCTTCAAGTACAAATGTTATGTGAAATGTTACAACAATAACCTTCACAACGAAACTACAAACGAGGCAGGTGCCAAGTTTTGAAAACGATCTAAGTGTATAAGATTACACACTGTCGAAATGCCTAGTCTATCTATGATTACACTCTCAATAGATAACAAGACACACAGCCATATGGGTGGGATACTTCGTATGATCTAAAATGTAAAACTATTGACCACAAATCCTAACATGGATGAACGCTCGGTCTAGGATATTGCTCGAATAGAATACACTGAATTATGAAGCCTTCAGTCGGTATTTATAGATGTGAGATACGAATTCTAGAGGCTTCCACATTGAGGTCTTATTTTTTAGGAGCTCAACTTCCATGATCTTTCTAGATCCTTCTTGTATGCTCCAGGTCGTTCTAAATGGTTCCAGGCTGCTCTAACATGTTCTCCAATGTTCTGGAATCTTCCAGGTTCCAGATCCTTGTAGAAGCTTCTAGATCCTGCCAGAAATGCGACAACATTTAGATCAACATTTAATGTAGCATTTTAGAAAAGACTTAGAAAAAATCTCGGAAGGTCAAATTAAGATGTTGTTGATAATGTTAAGGCATTTAAGGATTAACAACATCTACAGGAATGAAGTTCAACTATGTATAAGGGGTACACTCCCCAAAGGGCCACACGCGCCCGCCCGTCCGGCCGGCTCAGCTCGGCTTCGGATTTGGCAATTGGTCTTTGGGGTCCGCCTATCTTTTTGCAGACCCAAAAACTCCGAAAGCCCAACACATGAATTGGATCAACCCATTCGGTTACGGGTTTGACCCATTTCGAAATGCTTCAAGAACCTTCCAGAACTATCTGGAATCCTCAGACTTGGTCTCCAAGACTTTCTCCACGTCTTGCGAATTTTTCGCACCATAACCCATGATCTGGGCCCACGCACGAATTCTGCAACCACCTAGGGTTTCGTCTGCCTATAAATACCAGCCTCTCCCCTCATTATTTCTTACGCTGAAATTTTCGCCCCTCATCTCTTTTCTGCAGTGTTGTGCTCTCCAAAGCCATACACTGTTCTTACTGCTGGAATTCGTTTCGTGTGTTGCCGAAATTTTTCCGTGTGTGTTCAGTTCATACTTAGTACGTTCGCTGAGGCTTCGTATACAGTGGTGCTACTATGTACGGAGTAGAAGTCGTTTTACCTTTGGGAACAGAGCGTCATACCAGTCGAGCACTACCTGGGCGTATTCTGTTCTGCGGGAAAAGGGATTCCCTTGACTCGACTTTCGTTATCAGACTATTCGATATTGCAGTATATTTTGGTGCATACTTTCCCTAACAATTTTATGGTATTGAAGTATTTTGAGTTGGGAATCTACTTCAATAAGATTCATGCTATTTGAAGTTATAGTTTGAAATATATGATTTTTTTTTTGAAGATTATGTAAGAAATTGTGATATTTTACGTGTTCTTAGGAAAAATAGACTCTTTTTTTATAAAATTTATATTCAAATACTAAATGAAGTTATAAACCACTGCAATTTATTTTGTGAATTTAGAACGAGTGTAAATAATTTTACATATTGTAAAATAAAAAGAAGAAAAAAATGAGTTCAAGACACTTAAATAATCCACAAAAAAATCAATGAAATTCACAAAAATTAAAACCCTAGATTTTAATTTAAACTAACGAAATTGCGTAAAAAAAATTTGAGTATAAGCGTACCAAATTTATTCATTTTATTCGGTGGAAAACTCTAAATATAAAAAATGGAGATTAAGCTTACTAAATTTACTCACCGCATTTCTTTCATTCCATTGGTGGATAATGAATTTCTTGTAATTTTTTTTTTTTTTTTTAAACACAAAACAAGGAAGAAACAGTTACAACCATTTTTCCTTGAAGGATTTAACATTATCTTCTCCAATCCAATCGTGAGGACATGAAGAGACGAAAGTTTTCTGAGCCAGACTGTGTGCAAGTCGATTCTCATTCCGGTGCACATGTTGACAATCCCACACTAGGATTGATCTTAACTTATTTTGGATACTTTCAGCAACCTTACTTTCATAACCATCCAGTTGAAGCTCAGCTCTTATCGCACCAATGGCTATCGAAGAATCGGAGCAAATTCTTTTGATTTTAAACTTTTCATCTAGGCATCTTTCCAACCCAATCTGAATTGCTAAAAGTCCAGCTGCCAAAACCGAACCTGGATGAACAATTCCTTTATAGCCAGCCATAACCACAATATTGTTGGCTTTAATCAAAGCATATCCAACAGCAAAAAAGTTCTTTTTATCATCAAACGCAGCATCCGTAAAAAGGCTAAAATCATCTCTGTCCATAGCTGCACACATATCATTAGTCCCAATTGATTGTTTTTTCATTGTTAACCTTTTAGTAGTAGTTAAATCACGCAGATAGTCCAAAGCCCATTGCACATCCATAGATATACCCTCACCTATCTACAGCTTTTCTGGCTTATGAGTCCATTGACAGCGATTTCTCCATATTGCCCAAGCAATAACAAAAACAATCTCCAAATCCTGCCTATTGAATAGATTCATTAATTTGAAAAAAAAATCAAGCACATACCCACAGGCCGAGGCTTTGAGCTGTTGCCATAGCTTCTGCTTTTTCCAAATTACCTTAGCTTGTGGACACCAAAATAGGACATGCATTGTATCGGCGCAAGAGAAACCGCAAATAGAGCAGGCTGGATTAATAGGCACATGATGTCTAGCTAAATTGCCTTCTGATGCCACAATCTCGTGAATCATTTTCCAACCAAAGATACGAACTTTGAGCGGAATCATTAATTTCCAAATTGTTTTAAACATTCTTGAATTAGGACTGGAATCTGACGGCCCAGCATCCTCCTTATGTTGCACCTTCCACTCATTTTTCCTAGCCAAATGATACCCCTCAGCAACTGAATATATGCCCGTCCAATTGCCTGGCCAAAAAAGGTTATCATCTTTATCAACACCAAGAAGAGGGGTGGCAAGAATAGCCTGTGCTTCGTATGGAGGAAAAGCCTGGTGAATTAGGTCAACATTCCACCTGTAATCGTTGGTGATGAAGCGCTTAACTGTTGAAGCACTCACCAACTTAGATGTTGAAAGCCCCGTCTCCGTTTTACCAATCCATCTATCTTTAAGGATACGAATTTTATCCCCATTGCCAATCTTCCATCGACATCCTTCATCAATAATGTCCCTGCTCCAAACAATAGATCTCCACACAAAAGATGGATTCGATCCAAGACCAGCATCAAGACAATCCACGTTTTTAAAATATTTTGCTTTGAAAATTTTACTCATCAAAGTATCAGGTTTACTAATCATCCTCCATATATGCTTAGCAAGCATAGCTTTATTAAAGAGAGACATACTTCTGAAACCTAACCCTCCTTCCTCCTTAGGACAACACAATTCCCTCCATTTCGACCAATGCATCTTATTACCCTTCAAACTCCCTCCCCACCAAAATTTAGCCATTAAGCTTTCCAATTCAAAACAAATAGAAATGGGAATCCGGAAACAAGACATGGAATATGAAGGAATAGCCTGAAGAAAAGCTTTGATAAGAACCTCCTTCCCACCATCTGAAAAAAATCTATGATTCCAGGAATTGATCTTCTGGCGCATTCGATCAACAAGATATCCAAACTGCAAACGTTTGGCTTTGATAGAAAAAGTGGGAAGACCAAGATATATGCTATGACCTTGTGTCCTCTGAACCCCCAAAATACTTGCCACTCGTTCCCTATTCTCAGCTTTAGTGAAAGGACTAAAGGATATAGCAGACTTATCAAAATTCACCAATTGACCCGACGCCCTTTCATACATGTATAAATTCTTTTTCAAAATGAAGTTGTTTGCTGGAGTAGCTTTGAGAAAAACAAGGCTATCATCTGCAAAAAATAAATGAGAGAGAATAGGAGCAGATCTTGCAATTTTGACGCCTTGAAAATTTCTCAATTCAATACTTCAGGAGATTATGGATGATAAGCATTGAGCACACATAGCAAAAAGATACGGTGATAGTGGATCACCTTGATGAAGCCCTCTAGAAGGAGAGAAAGAAGAGGACAATTCTCCATTGATATTGATCTGATATTGGACTGATGAGAGGCATTTCATAATGAGAGAGACCCACTTTGTTGAAAACCCTAATTTAATCATCACAGCTTCTAAAAAATGCCATTCAACACGATCATAGGCTTTGCTCATATCAAGTTTCAATGCAACATAACCCTCCTTACTTTTGGATGACTTGATCCAGTGCATAGCCTCATAAGCAACAAGGACATTGTCAGTGATGAGTCTGCCAGGAATGAATGCACTCTGAAAAGGATCAATAATTTCATTCATAAAACCTTTCAGTCTGTTAGTAATCGCCCGAGCCAAAATGCGATAACTGACATTACAGAGACTAATTGGTCGATAATGAATTACTTTAGATGGATTCTTAACTTTTGGAATGAGGGAAATAGTAGTTTTGTTCCACGAATCCAAAGAGCTACCCCCATTTAAAACATCCAACATAAGCTTCGCAATTTGACCTCCAATTTCTGACCAATTTGATTGGTAAAACGATGCTGGGAATCCATCTGGCCCAGGGGCCTTCCAAGGGTTAAGATCACCAACAGCTTTATCAATTTCTCCCTTAGTGAAAGGTGCATCCAAAAAAGAAGCAATCTCACTGGAGGCCGAACATTTTAAGGCACTAGTAGCATTAAGAATATCTGCTTCCCCAGGCCCAGAAGAGGTGAACAAGGCCTGATAAGATTGAACAAAACAAAGAGAAATGCCCTGAGTTGTTTTAAGTTCCACATCATCATGGCTCAGAATTGATCTAATGAAATTCCTCCTTCGTCTAGAAGTCGCCTTGAAATGGAAATTTTTCGTATTCCGATCTCCTTCACGAAGCCAATCAATTCTAGCTCTTTGCTTCCAGTATATTTCCTGCTGAGATTGCAACTTAAGAAATTCTTTCTCAAGTGATACAATCTTAGCAAAATTAGGATCCAAATTATCATCCCTTAATTCAGTTTCAATTTGAGCAGAGACACCTTTCAATCGTGAATGCACTGAGCCCCCTTTAGCCTTGTCCCATGCACATAACGAATTCCAAAAAGACGCAAGAATTCCATCCATATTGTTTAAAGCTCCACTCTTCAATCCAGATTGAGCAATAATCTTCTTGAAATCAGGCTCCTTTAACCAATGATTTTCAAATCTGAAAAACTGATCATTATGCTTCCTCTTTGGAGAAGGGGACTGTTCATACTTCAGTAGGATGGGTCGATGATCAGAGCCCAAGAAATTAAGAGCCTTAACGGAATATAGGGGAAACAAAGTTAACCAGTCCTTATTAGCAACAAAACGATCCAGACGTTCTTTAATTAGATCTTTACCTTTCCTTTTATTAATCCAAGTAAATTTAGGGCCATCAGACTTTAATGATTTAAGATAATTATGATCCAAAGCTTCCTGAAATTGTACCATACGATTAAGATGAATTGGATCACCCTTTTTTTTTCGTGCTGAAAAAGCACCTCATTAAAGTCCCCCCCGACTAACCATGGCAAATGATCAGAAAAGTTTTGATGCTTGAGACGTTTAAGGAGTGTCCAGGAACTATGACGAATCAGCAAATTAGGGTTCCCATAGAAACCCGTAAAACGCCAACATTGAAATGAATCATTAATATGACAGTCGATGTGGCCCAAAGAGTAAGACAAAAGGTGCACCTTCCAATCATTCCAAAACAGGCATAAGCCGCCTGACAAACCCTTACAATCAACATTAAAAGCAGAAGAGAATCCTAACATAGTCCTAAGGGCTTCAACCCTTAATTTGGTGCACTTGGTTTCACAAATAAACAAAAGAGACGGACGAAAAGAAACAACAAGAAACTTAAGGAAACTAAACGCACGAGGACTACTAATTCCTCGCGCGTTCCAACATATAACACTCATTCATCATGGCGGAGCCGAGTCAAATCGGTCTCCGCCTTACCCAAAGACTTGATCTCAGCACCAAGTTCTTCCGCCAGAACCTTAGCTCTCTTCAGTTCCCCATCAACACGATCCCTGCTTTCAAATTCCCCCCACACCTCCTGTTCTTTGCGGCTATTATCACGATCCGGGAAGCACCTCTTTTTGCATGGTGCAGTGGAGCTGAACAAAGAGTCAGAATCAGAATCAAAAGAGACCTCCCTTGCATGTTTTTTACCACACGTGCCACCTTCTTCCGAATACGTTCTGAGGAGATCCTCAAAGACAGGAATGTATGGAGCTTCCCCTTGTTGAATTATTTCCACAAATTCATCAAAGTCATATGCCCTAAAATTCCTCCCAACATGATGAATCACACGGTAGTCCATCCCATTATCCTTACCCCATAGTGGCAGTTTGAACAACCTGTACTCAAAGTGAGATGGAACAACAAAAGAGAGAGGTTCCAAAAACATACCAGAAACCGGATCCCATCTAGGGCCTAATCTTGGGCCACCACCAGCTTCAAATCGCCGACTACAACCTTCCTGATCCATCAGATCTGCAAAACGAAACACCTTTTTCCTAGCACTGGGCCCCATGCTAAGATTCAGATGATCAATGTCATCATCAACCATCACCCCCTTACCTTTCTCCCTTCTTCTAGCCTCCTCATCCATAGTAACCGGCTCATGTCCACCATTCTCCTGAACCTCCCTATTCTGGGGACGATCCTCCACACCCCCTGCAACAAGATTCAAAAACCCTTGCATGTCCTCCTCAGATGGTCCAGTGGGATGATCTGGCCGCAACCATTCAGGAAAAAACCTATGAGAGGAACACCATGCATCCGTTCGGCCCATAGCCAAACCACATTCCTTTTCCACATGATCAAGATGACCACAAAGATAGCAGAAATCCGAAAGGCGTTCATAGCGAAACACCGCAGCGCATTTTTCTTGTTCAACAGTGATGAAAAAACACCTGCACAAAGGTTTAGAAACATCGAGTACAACACGAACTCTCAGGAACTCACCACACACTTCATTCTCCTTGACTGTTTGAACATCCAACACCTCCCCCATGATACATCCAGCTCGCAGCCCAATCTGCTTGGACATTGTGTTAAATTGTAGCCCATGTATCTGCACCCAAAAAGGGACATACACCAGGTTTAAAGAAGAGGGACGATCATGCCCTTGCAGCATCTTAAGAACCACCAAAGATCTTCGAATGTTCCATGGTTGACCATGCAGAGCTTTCTTCATTTCCACCGCATCTGCAAAATCAAGAAGAAAAATACCACCACCAACAACTGAAACTGTTAAAGGATGTTTAAGAGACCACACCCTTTGAAGAAGAGTTTTCAACTCAGGTGGAGCAATCTTTCTCCTGGCAATGAAACGAAGAGCCAACACATTTTTGGGAGGAAGGATCTCTGTTTGCTGGACCACAATGTTGGTGGTTTCATGATCAGCAAGAGAGAACTTCTCAAAAGCTTCATGAATATTCTTCGCCATGGTGATAAAAAACTCAGAATCAAGAGAGAGAAGTAAAAGAAGTGAAGAGTGATTCCATCTGAATACATATGCCTGTTTATATAGACCCCTAATCACCAATACCAGCCCCTTGGTTTTCGAAACCAGCGTGCAAGAGAGAGATAGTTGGAGAAAGTTGGCTCCAAGAAAACCATTTATCACACGCATAAACCGACCAATCCCCATAGTTGTTTTCACAGATTCGAGAAGCCAGCCCAATCGCCTCAACCAAGACACCCAATGACCAACATCGTACAACACACGCTCAGGAGCCACAGACGCCAAAATGGCGGATTCCAAGAAATCAAATGATTATCCAAATTGCACAAACCAAGAAAAAGATTTTGTAGAGAAAATCTGAAAAAGCAATCATAGAGAAAGCCTACATAAAACAAAAGGGGTCTTAAAGAAATCAGGATGAAAAAACATCCGATTAGGGATTAAAAAAATTTAACGAGAAATTTTTTTTAAGAAGGCCTCACAAATGTATTTCTAGAGAGAGAAAACAAGAGGAGAGGAAAAATCTTTTAACCTGTTGTGAATGTAATACTAACAATTTTATTGTCTTGTAATATTTTTTTTTAGAATTGAGTTATAATTGGTATAAGTATTGATTTAAAAATAAATCAGGGTATGTAGTATAATAATTGGGGTCATGGAGTGTTTATAGTAGAACCGAAGGTTTATTTAGTCGTGACCAATATAAAATAGTCTCAATTAAAATTATATATATATATATATATAATTTAAATAGTTATAAATAATTTCCTTTTAATTATACAAAGGAAAACATTGGCTGCAAAAAATTTGGCTCTCCCGAAAAAGAAAAAAAAAACGCGCTCTAGGAAAAAGGTTTTGATAAGTTTAGGAGGGAAACCTAAATCCCTTATCCCAAAATCTTACGCAAAAATTAACGACGCTAACCCTAAATCCCACTCAGATCCTTAAATCCCAAATCTCAAATCTGTTGTTGTGCCCTGCGGTGATGAGTCGAGACTGTTGAATCAGTGTTCTTGAAGAATCGCTCCCTGGGCATCCACGGATCTTTGTAGGTTTTCTTATTCTTTCTATAATTACGCTATCACACGTCTTGTTGAATTGCTTGCTTTTGTGCCGTTCTGAATCTTTGGTCAACTCTTGATTGTATGTTTGTTCTGGGAGAATGCTAATTTAGATACGTAGTTGCTGAATGCTGAATTCCGGAACAGGTTAATGGGTTCGTTCTGAATCTTTTGCGCCATTCTGAGTGTTTGTATAACCCCAACTCTTTTGATGTAAAAAAAAAAAAAACTATATTTGAGCACATTTGGGATTTGTCAAATTTGTAGGCAGATTAATTAGACTTAGTTATTCCTCCCAATTGAAATGGTATGAAGCTTTGGCCATTTCTATGCTCACGTTAATTAGTTTATGCAATTGATTACTTTATCTTTTTAGATTTGTGATTTACATTATTTTTATGAAATGAGGAAGCAATGATCAGTCAATCAACCTATTGGCTGAGTCTCAAATTCACCTTTTGTCGTACTGTGATTTGGTTTTATGGTAACACAGAACAATCAATATCGATTTTTGAAGGAAGTTCATAAGCAAAAACTTGTGAGGATTGATCATAATATTAGTAAGACAAATCAAAATTGATGAAGGGTAAAATAAATTATGATTACTGATGAAAGCAGGTTCGTAAAAGGTCAGGTACTAACATTTATAATGTTTATATTGCCCATGCTCAATTCATACCAACTTCATTTTCGTAGAAATAGCTAAAACTCTTCGTGATAACAATGCTTAGAATTGTAAAATAAAGAGATTTATAAAAGTAAAATAAATGGATCTTGATTGATACTCGTTCTCTTCCCTTTTTCTGTTATTTAATATGTTCTTTTCTATCTTTTTAGGAGTAGTCATTTGATTAGATTGTATAGAATCAAGAAATACAATATACAAGGAGTGCGTTCATAATTTCTTGATTAATTAAGAGCAAGCCGCAATTAAGGGGGAATTCAGATTCTCAGGTATGTCTCTGCTATAATATTCCTAGTTTAAGCTGGGAAAATGATATACAATCATCATCTAATCATCTTGAAGGGAATGTGAATCCAAGTAAAACTAGCCATGTTTCTTGTTTTCTTCCCTCTTTTTTATTTTGGAAGTCTCCTTTCTCTAGGTAAATTTCCTAAAATTTATATGGAAATTCTACAACAGATTCACTGAATGAGATTCAGAATCATTTTTTTTAGCAATACTCTCTGTTTTCACCATGTTGGCGTGTTACTTTCAAAGCAGTCACACCTCCCATACCTGTGAAGTAAGTTAAAAAAAAATGACTGATGTCTGAAAGCATAAAAATGAATTTTATAGTATGAATTCTTGTAGACAGCATATGCAGAAAACTATGCATGCAATTGTAAAATTTTCGATACATTCACAAATATTAGTAAAAAATGTCACCTCAATCTATTTTTTTAAAAAATTAGCCCATTGAACATCATTTTAATGCTCTAATCTAAACAATAGGAAAAGACAGATTCTTTACAAACCTTTCCTAGTTATAACCATGCTTAGTTCAAGCCGTCACTTGCCATATCTTTGATTTACTGTTTGTTGAACCATTAGACCCACCTACAACCAACTACCATCATACAAACCATTAAAATAGTACTTTATACTCCCTTGAAAAGTGGATTTAATGGTTGATAATGTAAGATAAAGGAGGGGTATTTTAGGTAATTTAATGATGTGTAAAGTGAATTTGATTATGTGTAAAGTGAAATGTATGAAAAAAAGGAGTGACAAATTTGAAAATAAAATGATGTTGTGAGGTTATTAATTTTGTGGGATATTTCCATATTAAGAGTATGCAAGTAATTTTGGGACGTCCCAATAAGGAAAGTGTGCAAGTAATCACGGGACGGAGGGAGTATATTACAACAAGGAACTGATTGATTTCTTTCTCTAAAATACTATTTTCGTCCTGGTGAAAACTACTTATGAGCAGTGACGGATCCAAGATTTAGAATTTGAGGGCACAAAAGATATTAAGTTTGAAAATTGGAGTATAGTTTTAGTTTTCAAGAATTTTTTTGAGACATTATGTATAGAATAAGTAATGTATTAGAGGTGATGTGATTGAGAGAGAGAATAATATAATGAAATGTGAGAGAGAGTATTTAACTAAAAAGAAATGGGTAGCTTCTTTCATTGGAACGAATGAAAAAAGAAAAAAAGTTGGATAGTTTTCACTAGAATGGAGGAAGTAATAATTACAAGCAGAATTTATCTAGTAACAATTCTAAGGAATATCCATACACAATATATAATTCCAAGACCACGAAGAAATAAAAAAGTTAAGAAACTACCTGAATTTAAAAGTGGAGCTTAAACTAACTAAGTAAACAACGTTATTTAGTATGAGTATGATATTTTAACTACCATTATTCCTCAATATGCTCATACAAATTTCAATGTTTATCAGTAGAATAGATCATTAATAAGTTTCATTTATAAAATTTTATCCATATCTTTCAAGAATAACACACACAAAATAGGAATAGGCAGGAGATATTGATAATTGTACACGGAACTCTATTAACCAGTCTTTGTCTATTAACAAACTTTGCTCTAGAGGATGGTAATCAAAATCATATGTATATGCTAAACCAGTTGTTTTTATTCTACTTTTTAATTACTTAAATAAATAAATAATATGTTGGCCATTGATAATTTGAATATTTATATGATAGGTGCATTGCGAAATGGACAAGACATGGATGCGTAGTACCAAGTTTTCTAAGAGTTATCTAGATGGAGTGAATAATTTTATGCAATTTGTTAGAACTCATATGGGTCGAGAGTGTGACGTTCGATGCCCGTGTAGAAACTGTTTAAACTTAAAGTTCAGAGATCAAAAAACAGTTAAAGATCACATAATGGTGAATGGGATAGATCCAGCGTACATTACATGGTTTTATCATGGTGAGCCTAGGTTGAATAATAAGGGTATTAGAACGGATAGTGATTCGATAGAAGATAACAATAAATGACGAAAATAGTCATTGATTATTAGTTTATTACAGTGATGAAAGAATTGTCATGGATTTATTAGTTAGTTTTATTATGTTAAGGCACTTCTGGTCCCTCTGTTCATGTTGCTGTTAAGGCACTTCTGGTCCCTCTGTTCATGTTGCTCTCTTTTGTGGTAATAAATTCATGTTGCTCTCTTTTGTGGTAATAAAATTTTGCTTATTGTCATAGAATTTTTAATAATTAATGTGAAAAATGGACACAAAACACACCTTCAATGACCAATACAATAATTCAATAACCAATACCACATGTAATTCAATAATATGCAATTCAATAACCAATATACTATTAACAAGGAAATCCAACAATTTTTATGTTTAAAACCTGATGTTTTTATTAGGAGTTTCCCTTTTTTTTTTTTTTTTTTTTTGTGAGGGGAAATGGTGGAAGATGAGTGATTATAAAACATGTATATATTCCTTAAATCTACAAAAACGATAAAATTTTTGCTTTACACAATATCTCAACACATTGTAATGTGTTGTGCGAAATTTTTTCTCCCAAGTCCACCCTCAATACTCAACAAGAATAGTACACACGCCGATTCTTTGCTGGGGTCTCTGGGGGTCTGCCTAAAAAACTTGTTGGAGGGAATGTGGGAGCAGATTCACAGTAAACTTAGAAACCTCGTCTACCTCGCCTCGCCGCAAAATGTACAAATCCTACGTCGCAATGAAATGTTGTTGTTGGAGCCCTACTTGGAGCTTAATTCTCTCTTTTTTGTAGAATTTATGACTTCAAGAATTCTGTTTGTAAATCAGATTGCACATATCTTTTCAACTAAAGTCATATGTTGGTACGTATTTGATAGTGTTTATATAGAGATTAAGGAGGTGTATTCAATTTAGATTCTATTTGATTTTTTTGAACTTTAAAAAGTCAATGGATTTAGAAAATTCATAGACTCTATGCAGAGTTTGACTGACTTTTTTATTGATTTATATGGATTTTCATAGATTTGACAGGATTCTGAAATACACATTTTTTTATTGATTTACATAGATTTCCATAAACTACGCCCCTAAAGCTATTGATGCAAACGTATATCGAACACACTTGTATATAAAAAAAATTATCTAAATTATTTAGAAAAAATACAAAAAATATATTAGTTCAAAAAAAAAAAATCATCATTATTATTCTCATCTTCATTTCCATCACGGTTATACCTCGGCCTCATTTCCCACACACATAGCATTAGCAAGTTCTCCATGCATTTAGCTTCCGTTCTTCATATTCGACTGGAAATTCATCAGAGCGACATTCTTTCCGGAGAAAGTTATGTAATCCAGCACCGGAGAAAGTTATGTAATCCAGCACAAGTCAATACTTGCTGCTTGTGTTTGAAATGGGAACTTGTTTGAAATGGGAACTTGTAAATTGCGATTTGAAAATACCAAAAATTCTCTCAATCACATTTCTTAATGATGCATGGCGAATATTGAATAACTCACTTGTATTTCTGGGGTGACGACCTTGACCACCAAAATCTTTTAGATGATATCGAACACTAGAGAATTGATGTCGATTAGATTACGTGGAAATTGACGTCGATTAGATATTATTGCTAACCTAACGGTGTCCAATATTCTATAATTTTTAAAGAAAGAATATAATTTTAAAATACAGAGATGTAATTTTTTTTCACGATAATAATGGTGGTGAACAATCTGTGAACTTTTCGATTTTGGGCTGTGTAGAATTTTGTGGTTCGAAATACAGCAAGAATGTCGAAATATAGCCATGAACCAGTTTTATAGTGTAAAATTCTGAAATAATAAAAACTTTTATAATGTTTTTGTGTTGTATATCTTTTTGTTTCAAATAACAAGTGTTTTCGAAGGAGACTAATGCAGTAGGTTAGTAGTTGAAATTTTGTTAGAAAAACAACAAAGTTTTTATTTTCTTCTCTTTCGGAATCTTTTGAGAAAATCCGTTAAAATCTCTGATTTTTAGAAGAGATTTTGAATAATGAAATTTATTTATATTTTTGAAGGAGAATCCAACGAAATCCATAGAGTATTAAAATTCATAGATTATTGAATACCTAAAGATTTTTAAAGACTTTTTAAAATCCGTATTGAATACCTTAAAATTTTGAAAGACTTTTAAAAATTCGAATTGAATACCCCAAATTTTAAAAATCCAAAAAAATTCAACAGAATCTCAATTGAATACACCCCTAAGTTTAATTACAGCTTCAAACAGTGTAATGAACCCGAATACTAGGCCAATAATAAAATTTGTACTTTTATCATATTTTAATCTTATATTACAAATGATAATCAAAGGGTATGACTTTTATTACAAATGAGTGATTAGTAATGATAAATGTGAAAGAGTAATGATACTTGCCGAGAAATATTATGAAACTGTGCAACGAGTTAAGCAAACTTTACAACGTTATAAAGAGCTTGGGGACATTATAGCTATCCTTGGGTTGGACGAATTATCCGAAAAGGATCGTTTAACGTTAGCAAGAGTGCACAAAATTGAGTGTTTCTTATTACAACCCTTTTTTGCAGCCAAAACCAATTGAATTGCAGAGTTTAGAGGATGGTTTTTTTTAGGTGCTCGGAAAATGATCAAAATTGACTCATATTTAATCGAGTCGATTTTGAGTCACTCAAATTTTTGAGTCGATTTCGATCATTTTTCGAGTCGTATAAATGTTTTTGGGCTAATAGTTGTGTTAATTACAAATTGGGTCATATTACTATGATCCAATTTGTAATTAACTAAACTATTAGCCCATTTGATTTTGAGTCGATTTCGAGTCTTTTTTTTTTTTTATCTTGGTTGCGCAAGGGTCGCACGTTAGTCGCCCAAGGGTACAACTAGTAATTTAAATAAAGAAGAGAACAAAGATATTGAAAATTAATATAAAAAATAGAAAAATATAAAAAAAATGTCACATACCATATAATCAAACTCAAAATAAGTCAAACTTATTGGATTGCAAAATCTTTAATTCTTAAATATTAATTGATGAACTTGAACTCAAGTAAATTTAAAAAAAGAAAATTGCATTTTTATCGCGTAAGGGTCGCACAGAGTCACGTTGATCGCCAACAATGCAACTAATAATCAAAGGGTATATAAAATTTATTTGATAATTAGTTTTTTTTTTATTATTATTATTTTAGCAAGGTTCAATATTTAGATGTTAGACAAATATTTTTTAATTAATTTGATTTTAGCCAGATTCAATTTGTATGATGTATATAAAATATCATAACATTAATTTGGTTTTAGGCCCATTCAATTCTTTTTTAATTACTTTAATTTTAGGCCCAATTCAATTTGTAATTATTTGGGCCTGGCCCTAAATTTTTACTAGTATGAAGTATAAAATATCAACTTATTAAGGGTGGGACTATTACTCCATACAATGTTATACACACACCAAACACACCCCATTAAAATTTAAAAATCAATTTTTATTATTAAACATATCTCAATTCTTTCCTATTTACTCTTTAACTCTTAAAACAAAATACAAATTAAATAAAAACCAAAATAACATTATTCAAATTAAGTAAATTTTAAAAATATATAATCAGTTAAAAAATATATTTTAAAAAAATTCAATAATATAAAAAAATTAAATAAATATTTGAATGAAAAAATCAATTAAAAAAATTGAAACATTATAAAAAATCAACTAAAATTTCAAAATAATTAAATTGACTTTTTTAATTAAATTTGGACAAAATTAAATAAATCAAATAAATCTGGACAATTCTTCTTTTTTAATTACATTATTTTTAGGCTCAATTCAATTTTGAATTTTTTTGGGTATGACACTAGAAATATTTACTAGTATGGAGTATAAAATATCAACTTTTAGGCCAAATTAATTTTTTTTGATTACTTTACTTTTATGCCCAATTCTTCTTTTTTTTAATTACTTTATTTTAAGCCCAATTCAAATAAGAAGATTCCTCTCGACTTTTTTTATTTGACAAGATTCCTCTAAAACTTTTTTTTTTTTGGGCGTGGCTAAAGGCACACACAGATCCTATGAGGACACCCACTTGATGAGGATACACACAAAATGGATGAGGACACCCACCTGAAAATCCCAAAATTACCCTCTCCCTCAATTAAAACCCTCTCATCTTCATTCTCTCTTCTTCAGACACCCACCTCCATTCCTCTCTGCAGCGCCGCCACTCCACTTCGTCGCGGTGGCCCACCTCCTCACCCCTCCGTTTGAAGCTTCTTCCGCCGCTGCCGCGACCCCTCCGTTTGAAGAGAAGATCAAGCGACGCGGCCGCCGTCGCCCCTCCTCCAAGCGACGCGGCCACCGTCGCGAACCCTCCCTCGCCTTTCGCACGGGCGCCGTCGCGCCCCCTCCCCTTCCTCCTTCAAACGCCGTCGTCGCTGGAGGTGTGCGCGTTCGCTGTCGCCGCCGTTGGAGGTGTGCGCGTTCGCCGCCGCCGCGTTTCAGTTTCAAGGTAGGAATTTTTTTGTTTTTGTTTTGGAAATTAGGGTTTTTACAAGTTCGAAAATTATTTTCGAACACATTGACTTTGTTTTGAATTTTTTTTCGAACAATGTGTGTTTGTTTTGGGAAAAATTTCGAACAGGATGTTCGATCTTTTTTTTCGGACAAATTTGAGTTGTTTTGGAATTTTTTTCGAACAAATTGAGTTTGTTTTGGAAAAAATTTCGAACATATTGAGTTAGTTTTGGAAAAAAAATCGAACATGTTTGTTTTGGAATTTTTTTCGAACAGTTGGTGTTTTGGAAAAAAATTCGAACATGTTTATTTTTGTTTTGGTTTTGGTGGTGGTGGTGGGGGAGATGTGAAATAGAACGGGTGGGTGTACTCATCTTCGTTTTTTTTCATAAATTTTACACTAGGGATATATGTGACATTTCACATGTTCTGAAAGTTTAAAAAAATGTTTGGTGGGTTTACTCATAGGAAATCCGGGTGCATTCCCCGGCCCAACAAGCCCAATTCATTAACCGTCCATTTGAAAACATTATCATCTCGTCATTTTTTGTGCAAATTTTGTTGTTTTCTACTCTTCCGCAGACTGTTTGTGGTTAGATTCATCGTCTCCTCTGCGTCTCTTTCCCAAGACTTTACAGAGTTCTTAACTCAAAGGTAGTTTATTTTTTATTTTAAGGTGTTATTTGTTGGTTTTCGGGCTGAAATTTCACTTGGGAGTAAAATTTTTTTTTTTTTTGTTGTGTGCGTGTGTTTAGTTAATAAAATAGTTTTAGAGCATAAAAAACAATTCACCTTTATTTTAAAAAAAGAACACTAAAAATTATAAAAAATAGCAGATAGATTCAAACATATCTAGGTAAAATTTTCATTAAAGCTAAGAATTAGTTAATAAACATATTAGAAAATAATTCTCAAAATCAAATTCTTAAAAATTAGTTAATAAACATATTAGAAAATAATTCTCAAAATCAAAGTGTATGGAGAAAATTTTACAATAGTGATGTTTTTCACTTCTGTGTGTGTAGTGCCTCAAAAGAAAAATTATAAACAACTCTAAAATATCTGAAATTTTAAAATTGGGGAAGACCTAAATCCTTTTCGAACAAAATTAACAAGGAAATCCAACAAATGTTCAACCATAAGTCATATGAGAGTTTTATGTTTCAAATAAAAATAATTTAAGAACCACATTACAAGAATCATAAAGAAATGGTCCAAAGCTTCTCATGGAAGACTCTTGAACATTCACGAAACAACTATATATAGAGGAATGACAGGGTGATGAGTGATAATAAAACATGAAAATTAACTACTCCATCTGTCCCAAAACTGTCCTTTACCAACTTTAGTGACACAAAATAAGAAAACTATTTTTTGACTTCGTTTTACATTCATTTAAATTTAAAGAAGCTATTAGTTTGAGGTTTAATTCACACTTGCCCTCACATTAACTCAACTGTTGTTGAAAATAATTAAAAGAAAATCTTTAAATAAAAAAAACTATTTGTAAATTAAAAAAATTGTTGTAAATAAAAAAAAAAGTTGCTTCAAATAAAAAAATAGTACAATTCAGTTAAATGTTCCCTCCACAAGTTTCAACTGAAATTAAAATGTCCCTCCACATGTTCACTTATAAATTTCCCTCCTAAAAGTTTTAGTCTAATCAGTCAGCATTAAAAATTGATGGTACTGAAATTACACACCAAAAGTAAATTTCCTCCAAAATGCAACGACATGTAAATTGAACTCCTACATAAACACTCCACCAGACATTTAATATCAACATCTGCCACATTCAATACAAGTTTAAAAAGTCCATAATGACTAACAAAAGAAGAAAAACAGATTTCAGTTCAATAGAGAAGCAATTAATTGCATAGTTCCTCATGTCAAACAACATCAATGGTACTATTAGTGGAATAAAAAGCAATGAAACAGTTGCATCATATGGAGTATGTAGGAGAACAATTCAAAATGTTTGGGCAAGCTGCAAAAAAAAAAAAAAACATTCAAGAGTTAGTTCCACTATTGTTCAAGTAAAAAAGAATTTGTGTCCCTAAAAAGATAAGACTAGGAAAGTCTTTTTTTTTTTTTTTTGATGGAAAGTTAAATACCCATCCCTTTTTTCCCCTCCCCATGACTCGAACCCAGGACCTAAGGCCTAGGTAGTGGTGCTCTAACCACTTGAGCTATCCCACTTTGTCAGGAAAGTCTTTTGAATATTGAGCAAATGAAAGCCATACCCTTTGAAAAAAGGACAACTATTAGAAGGCTTGCTAGGGAGTTGAATGTAAGCAAAAGTAAAGTTGGTAAGTGGGTGAAAGCAGGGGAAATCAAACTTCACACGAATGCCATCAAGCCCTTACTTACAACCACAAATAAGATGTTAAGGCTGAAGCATTGCTTGAGAGTGCAAGTTGATAGGTTCAACAACAGTTTGAAGTTTAATTTTATTGGGAATAAATAAAGATTTTGTTTAAGTTATCAAAACCCTGATGATGTGTCACAGTAACTAAGTACGATTATGAGTAAGTATGTTTCAGAAATGTTGAGACATATAGACCAGGTTAGTTGAATAGCTAAAATGTTAGGTAGTTAATAGATGATAAAGATGCATTAGTTGAGGGGAACTTAGAATCAATAGAATATGCAAGTTAAATTCCTGAAGTTCAAAATCAGTAATGATGGATAAGCCAACCCTGTTGAGTAATCAAACCAGAATAAAGACTAAGGCAAGGGACAACTATGTTGATCAACCCAAGTCACTGATATGAGAATATATACATTACAACATGAGTCAAGTAGAAGTCAGTGAAGACTGTCAAAAAAAAAAAAAAAAGTAGAAGTCAGTGAAGAGAATCTCCATTGCTTGTGTGTTGTAATGTTTGAATTTCCTTTTTTTTTTTTTTTTTTTTGTTATTTGTGTAGGAATATGAATCTCCATTAATTGGGTTTAACTTTTTGAATTTGAATAATCTTCATAAGTTTTTGAGTTTGATTTACTTCATTTTTTGTGAAATTTATTCGTTTGTCAATCGTATTTTAGTATAACGTAAACTTCATAGCGTTTGGTGCAATTATAACATTAATTGTTGTGCAAATTTTTGTGATGTTTTGTGCAAACTTCATAGAGCTTGATAATGACTCGGTAGTGTTATTATGTAAAGAAGATTTTTGGATTTTTTTTTTTTTTGTATTTTTTAAATTTATTTTTATATTTTGGAGTTTATTTTTTTATTTGTTTTGTAACTAAGGAAATAAAGATTGTTGTAGGAAAGAAATGAAAATTGAAATAAAAGTTAATGGAAGGTCACATCATGTGTAAAATTTAAATTTCAAACAAAATGATATAATAGTAATCTTATGGGTCATTTTGCACCTAATAATAACTACTTAAAAAAGAATTGGAATGTAAGAGCAAGGTGCTAAAAACACCTTAAAGTAACTTTCCCATACACCCTACGTCCTAAAAATATTTCCACCAAAATGTGACACACAAGCTAAAAAATAAATGTAATGGGTAGAGTATTGAAGGGTAAGAAAGTGTGCAAATAATTGTGGAATGGAGGATTAATATATTACTTAATATCTAATGCCACTTATCTATATATTTATTTTAAATATATAATTTTATTGCCCACCGCCTATGCGGCATTGCAATGTAGTAAATTCTTATTTATATTTAATTTAAATTTAATAAAATATAATATTACTGAAATCATATTGAACCAGGCACTTTGTGTCCACATCCTATTAAATTCTTAATTATATTTAATTTAATTTAAATTTAATATAATATTAATATTTTATTTTATAAAATTATAAAATTTTATTTAAATTTAATATAATATTAATATTTTATACATTTAATTTAATTTAATATTATCTTTATTAAATAAGGCCATTAATCTTTTCTCAAATCTTTTGATGACCATTAATTTTTTTTCATAGAATCTTTATTATTATGGAAAAAAAAGATCTGAGAACTCATTTTGTGCAATGATCGCGTATCATTTCCGTCATAATATATTATGGAGTATTATTTTTGTATTTTAGAAAAATTTGATGTATCATAGATTATCATAAATTAAATTCACTTATATAGATCTGTTGTTATCAAATGAGAATTTCATTCATCAAAAGAAACGTTGCTAGCAACATTCAAAAGAAATATGCTCCTCTAAAAGATGATATTTGTTCACTTGCGTTGAGTATTCTTCTACTTGTGACCTATTATCAATAATGAAATACTGTAGTCGTATTAGGTTGATTGACTGGAAACACTACATGACCTCCTTTCGCATATGTATTATAAAATTCAATGCTTCTTCTGATTTTGAAATTCTTGTCTAATTTGGATATGGGTTGGTCTGCTATGGACTCGAGTGCATGTTGTGCACTCTAGTCCATGTTGCACTTTTCAGTTTACTGACTTACACTTTTTGGTAATGGTGTTGCACTTTTCAATTATTAAACTGTATAATAATATTTTTAGTAATAATTGGAAAGTGCAACACCATTTACCAAAAAGTGTAAGTCAGTAAACTGAAAAGTGCAACATGGACTAGGGTGCACAACATGCACTCAAGTCGAGTCCATACTAGACTTTACCTTTGGATAAACACTGTATCATCTGGTTCTTCTCCCATTCCTGTATTTATATAATGTATATAACTAAGAAATTAAGAACTAACACAGAGTCTATAATTGAAGAGATTGTGGAGAAGAGATTCTGAGAAAAAAGAGAAAAAATTAATGGAAAGAATTGAGAAAAAATTTGTGTCGTGATAATATTAAATTAAATGTAAAAAAAATATTTTATAATTTTGATATGGATAAAATAAAAACTTGACATGAGATTCTGATTAAATTATATGTAAAAAAGATTTTATAATGATATCGATAAAATAAAATAAAATATTGATATTGCCCACCGCCTAGCATTGCCACGTCAATAATTTTTTATTCATATTTAATTTAAACTTAATCTAATATTAATATTTTATTTTATCTATATCAAAATTATAAAAAAATCTTATTTACATTTAATTTAATATTATCTCATAGTGCGCTAACTAACTAACGCCATTAATCTTATTTAGATTTTGACTAGTCAAACGTTGATCGTTAACAGGTCAACAGTCAAACTTTGACTTTTTTTTTCGATTTTTTTTAAAAGTGTATGTTATTATAACTAAAAAGTGTATCTTTGTTTTTTTTAATTAAAAGTGTATGTTACTATATCGAAAAGTGCAACATTGTTTTTAATGAAAAATGTATTTTATTATAACTGAAAAGTGTATGATATTATAACTGAAAAGTGTATGACCTATTAATGAAAAGTATAAATTATATATTAATGAAAAGTGTATGATATTATAACTGCAAAATGTATGATCTATTAATGAAAAGTGTATGTTATATTAATGAAAAATGTATGTTATTATAACTGTAAAGTAAAGTGTATGAACTATTTAATGAAAATTGTATGTTATTATAACTAAAAAGTGTATGTTCTATTAATGAAAAGTGTAAGTATTTAATGAAAATTGTATGTTATTATAACTAAAAAGTGTATGTTCTATTAATGAAAAGTGTAAGTAAGGTATATATTAATGAAAAATGTATGTTATTATAATTAAAAAGTGTATGCTAATGATACACCCGGTTATTTGTACTTAGGTGGGATTCGAACACGTGACTTTGTGGTAAAAATTTTAGGGGGCGACCACTAGGCTGTAATAGCTACTAGTTAAATATGCGTGCAATATTGTGATCACAAGGCTGTAACGGCTATTAGGTAAATATGCCTGCAATATTCTATTTATGCGCATATGACCAGTTTGCAAGTGGACTCAAGTACACCGTGTATTTGAGTACACAACAGCTCTACCTTTCTCAAATATTTCCATGCCCATTAATTTTTTTCTCAAATCTTTTCTCCATAAAATAAAAATTAATCTCATAGTGAAAGGAAATATAAAAATTCAGCAAACATAAATAGTAAAAAAAACTAAGCCTATTGTTATCACAAAATTATGCTTAGTTCTTCTAATTGTGATATATTACCAATTATGAAATAGTCGTGTTAGCCTAAAAAATAAACAAAGAAAAGTAAAAAAAAAAATCTTACTTAGAGGGTAGATCGGGACATGTTCGCTATCATGGTTGCTTCGACGACATACACTGCATATCCTACAACTTTGTGTCATTGTTACCTCTTTGATGATTTAAGTTGTTTGTCACCTCTTTAGTACGAACATGATGTAGGTCTTTAACATTCAATCAAAAAGTTGATGATTTAAGTCGTTTGCCACATCATTTAGTACGAACAGGATGTAGGTCTTGAACATTCAATGAAAAAGTCGGTGCGACATTGTCGGTTAAAATTTTTGTTGGTATAAAAAATGTTGCACTGCGTATATAAGAGTTTCGAAATCGGTTTGTAAATATACATCATACTGTCCTGCAGCTCATTTTGAAACAATAAATATCTTCACTATGAGATTAATTTTTATTTTGGAGAGAAAATATTCTGAGAAAAAAAAGTAGAGATAATATTAAATTAAATTAAATGTAAATTTTTATTTTTATTTATTTTTATAATTTTGATATGGATAAAATAAAATATTGATATTATATTAAGTTTAAATTAAATATAAATAAAAATTTAATTACGTGCCATGTCAGGTGGGCAAAGAAATATTGTCTGGTCGACTCTTTATCATTTACGATATCCAGCAATATAATATATTCATTGAATTAAGGTTACTATATTTGTTACCATAACTATATCACAAAACCTTATATAAAATATTCCATACATGAAATATAGATAAATAATGTAAATTTGGGGCAAAAATTTGTGGATCAAACCGGATTAACGCGAGCCAAACTTAATTAAAATACAATATATTTTTTCGATTTCAAGTATTGTTTTACTACATAATTAAAACTCTTTTACTATAAGACCAAAATATTGTCACTACAATGTCAAAAATGTATTACTACAAGTTTAGAAATATTTTGCACACTTAATTTTTTGAATGAATTTCCCACAATATTTTTTAAATAATAAATCACATAGGACCCTAAAAAAATATAGACTTTTGACGAATTTTTTAAAAATATCTTAATTAGACATGCATGTAACTATATTTTCATCCTTAGCCGACCGAGAAATTTATTTGCAATTCCTAGTTGACACTTATCTGATATAAATATATAATAATCTCCACCGTTGGATTAGCCTTAAAAACCAAGGACCAAGCCTTCAAGACTGGACACCGAATCCCCACGTTTGCACTACAAAACAATTGCGACTTCTCCTCCATTTAAAATATACTAGCGTTTTCTAAGGCGGTTCTTATTCAGATAAACACGACTTTCCATCTTGTCCAAAGCCATTATTCGACTTACCGCGTAATCTCTAAGCTTCTCTGCTTTCTCAGTTGATAAAAGCTACAATCTCGTCTTAATTAAAGTGTAGAACAAAGATGGCCAGCGAATCAAACCCGCCTCAATCACTCCATGATTTCACTGTTAAGGTATCGCTTTGGTTCATCTCTCTAATTTCCAACTCTTTAGGTTTTGTTGATTATTTGATTTATTTATTTTAAACATGCTATATATTGATCATTACTAATTAAGGATTTTATTGGCGAATAAACTATTGATTGTGGGTTTCGAATTCATGCCCTACGCCCAAAATGCTGTCAATTGCAATTTTGTAATTGTTTTTTTCAATTTTCTTGTGAAAATGTTAGGTGGTATCATATATTTGAAAATTGATTTAAGAGTTGTTGGTTGTAGGATGCAAAGGGTAATGATGTCAATCTTGGTGTCTACAAGGGCAAGGTCCTTTTGATAGTCAATGTTGCGTCGCAGTGGTACGTATTGGCTTCTCTCAGAACTTTGTATCACTCATTTCTGAATAAGAAATCATCTTGCTGTGTTTCTTTGTATGTTGATAGTTTGATTCTGTGGCTCGGGGAGTTTAGGATCTTCGTTGTTCACGATTAACAGCCTATACTTGCTATCCTACTTGAGAATTACTTGTTAATGTGAATACAAATGCATAGCTAGATATGACCTTTTCTCTGTTATTATGTGTGTGTGTGTGTTGTATTAGAGCCTGACAAGTTCTTCATGTTTTAGTAATTGTGGTCATATTTTGAGCTATATGATGATTATATCAATCTGAGCAGGACATGGGATCAATTTGGATCCACTCTCGATGTATGTCATTCAATTTTCTTTTTGTTTTTCATTCTGTAATGAGTTGAAGTTTGTGCTATAGTCCCTCTACTTGTTTACGAATTCAACTGAATACACAGTTTAATGTATGTTGGAAGGAACTTATGAAAAAAATTATATTCTTTATTGATGTAGTCATGTGTAATCTTTTCTACAACTAGTGTTACCAATCTTATTCTGTTGCCTGCTGCAGTGGCTTGACCAATTCCAACTACACCGAGTTGACACAGCTATACGATAAATACAAGGATCAAGGTTTAATTTGGTTTGCAAATTTTTCATTTTGTTTAGTGCACTTGTTCTTTCTTTAAAGGGGGATAAAAAGTTGAACTACTATAGTATTATCTTTCTTTTCTCTCTTGTGGCTCTAAAATTAGCTAGTTTATTAGCTTCAGCTCGACATTGTTTCGGTTTGTGAAACTCTTTATATTGGTTGATGTTGTAGCTGCCTTTTTGGGCAGATGTATGTGGTATGCTTGGAGGTGGGGTGTGGGGGAGCAAAGGCTCTGATTTGTTTAACCAAGAGTCTAAGCGTGTTCTAATTTTTGTTCGTGTACTGCTCAGGATTGGAGATACTGGCATTTCCATGCAATCAGTTTGGCTCACAAGAGCCTGGCACAAATGAAGAAATCCAGAACTTTGTTTGCACGCGCTTTAAGGCCGAATACCCTGTTTTTGACAAGGTAAATTTATTAAGAAGCTTGCATGTACATTCTATATTTAACCACTTATTCAGATTAACCTGGACCACAACTAATACTTCCTTTCATATCTTTGTAATAACAGCTGCACATGATTTAATTTCACGTATTAAATGCACTAGATGTGGTTTCTTACATCTGAGGCGGGGGCACTTGGTCGAAAATTGAATGGTAATGAGAATGAAAATGGGTAATTGTGATGCTTAATGAGAAATTAAGAATAAAAGATGATCAATTCACCTTCAACGTACGTCATACGGAGTAATGAGACTCAATATAAGTTAATCATTTCCCCCATTTTGATTGACTATCTCCTCTCCTATAATCATTTCTACTTAATCATTTCATATTCCTAGATTATATCCAAATACTAACAATGTAATCATCATTCTCATTGTAATTCACTACTCAATGATTTTCATTACCATTCCCATTTAAGAATTTGAACCAAGCGCCCCCTAACACTATATCTTTCTAGGCTTCTATACATGAATTTTCAGCAGTATGGTATTCTTTGTATTGGATGTGGAAGTATTTTCAGAAAACTTGATATCTAATCATGTTTTGCTGACATAGGTGGAGGTCAATGGTGCAAACACTGCTCCGATATACAAGTACATGAAATCACTCAAAGGTGGTCTTTTTGGGGAAAATATCAAGTGGAACTTTTCAAAATTCCTTGTTGATAAAGAGGGTCACGTGGTCGATCGCTATGCTCCCACAACCTCTCCTCTAAGCATAGAGGTAACCATAATATGACCATCCATTTTCGACTAAATTAAATGAAGTTGTTAATATATCAGGAACTGATAGCAGAGAAATGTCCCGTTTTTGTTTCACTTTGCAGAAGGATATAAAGAAGCTCCTGGAGAAGGCATAATATTGGGACTCTCGTGTTCGGTGTGCAGCTAGAATAAATAGTGGCATTTCATGATGCCTATCGAATAATCTTGATGTTCAAGATCCATAATTTTCTGTACTGTAGGTTATAAAAACCCTGGTTTATATGGTGTTGGTACGAACTTCGACTTTATGCTTGTATTGTATGTGTTGCTTTTGTGTTGGTAGGACGCCTACTGATACTTGTTGCTTTAGTTTGATGAACTGCAATGTACCCTATTCTCCTTGTTTTCTGATTTCTGAATGTGGTATGAGATGGTCCTTGTTAGTCGAAACTTACAGATATGAAGTTTTATGGGATTAAAGTTGCAACAAAAATGATTACATATCAAAAGTATATTAAACTCGGGAAAAAATTGCAAAGTCTGATAGAGTGAAGACGGTAAAAGGGCCAAAATAATGGTGTGCTAACTTTTCGGGTTTAGTCCACAGATTTTTTTAATTAGAGTTGGTCTGCTATGGACTAGGGTGCACATGTTGCACTTTTCAGTTTACTGACTTACACTTTTTAGTAATTGATAAATGGTGTTGCACTTTTCAATTATTAAACTGTATAATAATATTTTTAGTAATAATTGAAAAGTGCAACACCATTTATCAAAAAGTGTAAGTCAGTAAAACTGAAAAGTGCACATGGACTAGGGTGCACAACATGCACTCGAGTGCATACTAGATTTTATCTTTTAATTATTATTTTATTTTTTTATATGTATTACTATTATAATAAATTTTAAACAATACATAAATAATTACTAAAAAAATTTAATAAAATTCACTTTATGTATAATTTTAATCTCTTATAATCAAAAAGTAGACCTCAAATGCACTTTTTTAGTTTAATTGATAAATCAACAAACAAAAATTTATTGGCTAGTCTTGTGAAATATTGTACACATGCATTCCATCTCAATTAAATCAAGTCAAAACCCTAAATTCATTTAGCCCCAAAGTCAAATTATGATAATTTAAAAAAATTCGCGAGTCATAAGTTCTGATGCGAGCTCAGAAATTTCGCGGATTGCAAACATGTGATTTACTATATGACCAAAATATTGTTACTACAAGGTCAAAATATTACCACTACAAGGTCAACAATTTAATATTATATGTCAAAACATTCTGATAAATTCACCCAAAAAAATTAAGTGCAAAATATTTTTGAAAATGTAGGTGAACAATTTAATATAATACGGAGTATGTCAAAACATTCTGATAAATTCACCCAAAAAATCAAGTGTTCAGAATATTTTTAGAAATGTAGTAATTACACTTTGGTTTAGTCTAGTATACACCTCGGGTGCATGCTGTGCATTCGGGTGTAATTAATTAATTAATTTTTTTCTTTTTTCTCCTCTATTCCTTTTTCTTCGGCTGATATTTTTTTCTTTTTTTTCGCATTTTCAGTTTCCTTTTTCTTTGGGCTGAATTTTTTTTGTTTATAGCTTTTTTTGGTTGTTTCTTTTTTTCCTTTTCTTACACGATATTAATAAAAAATATTAATCAATATAATTAAAAAGTGCAACACAATATTAATAAAAAATGTAAGTCAACCGGATTGTTACAGTAAAATAAAGAAAGTCCTACCATTAGACTATAACTGAATTATGAGAGATATATGTGCATTCTTATATATAGTTAAAATCTGGACTCGAGTGTACAACATGCACTCGAGTCCATAGCAGACCCCACCCATAAGGTTTAGTCTAGTATACACCCGGGTGCATGCACATTTTTTTATTAAAAAGTGCAAGTGAGTATAACTGAAAAATGCAACACAATTTAGTGAAAAGTGTAAGTCATTATAATTGAAAAGTGCGACACAATATTACAAAAAAGTGTAAGTCTTTATAAATAAAATTATTATTGTAAAGTGTACACTACAAGAAAACTGATTTTTAGTGACAGCATCCTCTCACTATTACTTCTCTAGCTAAAAGTCTTTAGTGACAGGAATTTGAGAATTAATGACAGGACCTCTCACTAAAAGTCAATTACCGTCACTAAAGACTTTTAGCTAGAGAAGTTATAATGACATGAATTTTGTCACTAAAAGTCATTTTTCTTGTAGTGGTAGGACACTACAATAGAAAAGTGCAATGTCGTTTAATAAAATTATTATTGTAAAGTGTAGGACACTACAATAGAAAAGTGGACACTACAATAGAAAAGTGCAATATCATTTATTAAAAAGTGTAAGTTACGTAACTAAAAAATACACCAAAATTAAAATAAGAAAATTGAATTTGAACCCGAGTTGTTATAGTAAAATAAAGAAAGTCCTACCATTAGGCTATAACCAAATTATGAGAGATATTTGCGCATTCTTATATATAGTTAAAATTTGGACTAGCAGATCCACCCTTACACTTTTGACCTTACTTGTAAGCAGGGCGAACCCTTGACACTAAGGGGGGGCCAATTTTATATGTTCGTTAATAAAATTTAAATATTTTATATTTATATATTTTTTTTAAATATATCAAAATATATAAATATCTTAAATCCTATAATTTGTTTTTGCTACTTGTGTTGTGAACTTGTTAAAAAAAAAAAAAAACTTAACTAGTAAAAAAGAAATTATAATTCCTAATTTAAATAAAAAAATATAAGAAATTAAAATGACACACATTTACATTATATGGTGCAATAACTTGGTTATAAAGTGGCCTATCAAAATTCAATAGAATAATTGACAATATATTAAAATCACTTGAAATTTAATTGTATGATATGGTATATATATAAGAATTCGTCAATAAATATATTTTAAATATATTTTAATATTAGTATTTGGATAAGAGTCAATTATTAAAAGAGTGGAGAACAATTTAATTAGTAGTCAATTAATAACTAAGAAACAAGTTTATCTATAATAAAAACAATTCATTTATAAATTAATTTAATAACTATTATATATAATATATATATATATAAAAAAATTAGTTTGGTGTTTTAAATTTTTTGTTCATTTATATTTAAAAGTATTTTATTGTATGAATTATAGAATAATGGAACAAATTAATGTATTAATTAAAAGACATTTACAACCGAAGAAAGAAAATATTTTTTAAATTTAATATTTTGGATTTAACTATCAAAACTCCAAAATAAAATGATAGTCAATTTAATTTAATGAAATGTATTGATAATTTTATTATGTAAAATTTCAATTAGTATAATAAGTATATATTATTTTATCTTTAAAGTAATGTTCTATCGAGATTTCCTGACTCCACTGACAGGTGTCGCCTCCTCCGATGTCCCAGATGTCTACTTAATCAAACAGGGGTCGCCTCCTCCGATGTCCACAGGCACAGGTGTCTACTTAATCAAACAGGTGTCGCCTCCTCCAATGTCCACAGACACGCAGGTGTCTACTTAATCAAACACCGCCCTTCAATTCCCTAAGCATGCATTTCTCATGACTTCCATACTGCATTATCAATTAATTAATTTTATAGGAATCTACCTTCTAGAAATGTGGTAATGAACGTCAATAGCAACCAAGCCCCGCCGTCTAAGAGCAGTTCAACGGCGCCACTCCGCCGTATCAAGTCAGGTCTTCAGGGTAGTGAAATTTGTTTGTACGGTCAGATCTCAGTTATCGGACGGCGTAGAGACATGAAGGACGCGGTGGTGGTGGATTTAGGGTTTTTTAAGAGAGGGGAAGAAAGCTACGATAACTTTGGGGTTCACGATGGCAGCCATGATCACCACATTGATTCGGAGGAGGAGGGGGTCCAAACCACGGCGGTGCTCACATTGATCGGAAAGAATGAGTTGGTGGTCGCCGGTTTCGGTGGCTCAAAGGCCGTGCTATCGCGTGGAGGAACAGTGCTACATTTGTTAGATGATGATTACAAGGTATCCCCTTCCAAATTCATTTAATTATTTAAAAGTAGAAACTTGTTGTGTAGACTTTTTCTCAAATTAATTTATTTATTTAGGGTAAAAATTACTTCATTTTTATATTTTTTGATATTATTTTTATATATTTTAATTTCATTAGGGACATTTTTATAACTTTTTCTACTTTTGCTAAATTATCTCTTCGACTAGCTATTTGTAATCTCTACCACCATTTAGATTAAATGAATAATTTATAGTCCAGTATTAATTAACAATGTGATTATAGTCCAGTATTAATTAACAATGTGATTATTGAGTTGTGGCAGCCCGATAATGGTGACATTAATTCAGAGAGTAGGTCTGACCAAGAGAGGGTTCCTGTGTCTTTTAAAGCATCAGGTACGGTACATATTATATACTCTCTCCGTCTATCCGTTCCGTTATAAATTTTCCATTTTGAGTGTTTTGATTAAAAAATATGATAAAAAATGAAATGAAAAACTTATTGCTAAACATCCATAAAAGTAAAGTGAGAAATTTATAGAAGAACGAAGGAGGGAGTATAATTGTTAGTATTAATTGAATCCAATATGTTACAGAAATATGGATGCCTAATATATAGTTACAAATTAAATTTTATAAAAGTTGAAATGGATTGATGATGATGATAAACAGAACCCAAAGTAGAAGTTATGAGGAGAAGTGATGCAGATGAGTTCCTAATAATGGGAAGCAATGTACTCTGGGATATGATTTCTCACGAACTGGCATGTCAAGTTGCAAGGAAATGCTGCCACCGTTGCCAGACAGCTGCAACCTTGATGGCAAAGTTAGCGGTTGCTCGAGGTAGCAAAGAAAACGTTAGCATAGTTGTCGTCGATTTACGCGTCTAAAGTCCAGTGCAGATGTAAGTTCATCTTGATGTTTTGTTTAGTAATATTTTCAAGAATAAGTAGTACAGGGCACGCATATTAAGAAAGTGTAATAATTAGTGGAGTTTTGAGAGATAATTTTGTAAAATTTTATGTATAAAGTAAATAAATTAGTTGACTTTTGTCTATGTGTGAAGAAAGAGTAATGACATTTGTGTAAAATTGAGGATATTGTGAGGGTTGAGTTTATAAAGTGTTTTTCATTTTAAGGGTGTGAAAGTTATTGTGGGACGTTTCGAAAAGGAAAGTATGAAAGTAATTGTGGGACGGAGGGAGTATACCTCAATTTTACACAAATGTCATTACTCTTTCTTCACACATAGACAAAAGTCAACTAATTTATTTACTTTATACATAAAATTTTACAAAATTACCCCTCAAAACTCCACTCATTATTACACTTTCTTAATATGCGTGTCATGTACTACTTATTCTTGAAAATATTACTAAAAAAATCAAGATGAACTTACATCTGCACTGGACTTTAGACGCGTAAATCAACGACAACTATGCTAACGTTTTCTTTGCTACCTCGAGCAACCGCTAACTTTGCCATCAAGGTTGCAGCTGTCTGGCAACGGTGGCAGCATTTCCTTGTAACTTGACATGCCAGTTCGTCAGAAACCAGAAACCATATCCCAGAGTCCATTGCTTCCCAGTATGAGGAACTCATCTACATCTCTTCTCCTCATAACTTTTACTTTGGGTTCTGTTTATCATCATCATCAACCCATTTCAACTCTTATAAAATTTAATTTGTAACTATATATTAGGCATCCATATTTCTGTAACATATTTGGATTCAATTAATACTAACAATTATACTCCCTCCTTTGTTCTTCTATAAGTTTCTCACTTTACTTTTATGGGTGTTCTGCAATTAGTTTTTTATTTCATTTTTTATCATATTTTTTAATTAAAACACTCAAAATGAAAAATTTATAACGGAACAGAGAGACAGAGAGAGTATATAATATGTACCGTACCTGATGCTTTAGAAGACACATGAACCCTCCCTTGGTCGGACCTACTCTCCGAATTAATGGTGTGCCACAACTCAATAATCACATTGTTAATTAATACTGGTCTATAAATTATTCATTTAATCTAAATCAAGGTGGTAGAGATTGCAAATAGCTAGTCGAATAGATAATTTAGCAAAAGCAGAAAAAATTATAAAAATGTCTCTAATGAAATTAAAATATATAAAAATAATATCAAAAAATATAAAAATGAAGTAATTTTTACCCTAAATAAATAAATTAATTTGAGAAAAACTCTACATAACAAGTTTATACTTTTAAACAATTAAATGAAATTGGAAGGGGATACCTTGTAATCATCATCTAACAATTGTAGCACCGCTCTTTCGCGCGATAGCACGGCCTTTGAGGCACCGAAACCGGCGACCACCAACTCATTCTTTCCGATCAATGTGAGCACCGCCGTGGTTTGGACCGCCACCTCCTCCGAATCAATCTGGTGATCATGGCTGCCATCGTAAACCCCAAAGTTATCGTAGCTTTCTTCCCCTCTCTTAAAAAACCCTAAATCCACCACCACCGCGTCCTTCATGTCTCTACGCCGTCTGATAACAGAGATCTGACCGTACCAATAAATTTCACTACTCTGAGGACCTGACCTGATACGCCGAGTGGCGACGTTGAACTGCTCTTGGATGGCGGCGCTTGATTGCTATAATTCATGATGTTCATTACCATATTACCATATTTTTAGAAGGTAGATTCATATGAAATTAATTAATTGATAATGCTCATGAGAAATGCATGCATATAAGTAAGTGTAGGGAATTGAAGGGCGGTGTTTGATTAAGTAGACACGTGGACATTGGAGGAGGCGACACTTAAGTAGACACCTGTGTCTGTGAACATTGGAGGAGGCGACACCTGTTTGATTATATAAAATTAATTAATTGATAATGCTCATACACCTGCGTGTATGTGGACATTGGAGGAGGCGACACCTGTTTGATTAAGTAGACACCTGTGTCTGTGGACATTGGAGGAGGCGACACCTGTTTGATTAAGTAGACACCTGGACATCGAAGGAGACTACACCTTGTCAGTGACGGAGCCATGAAATCTCGGTAGGACATTACTTTAAAAATAAAATAACATGTACTTATTATACTCATTGAAATTTTACATGATAAAATTATCAATACATTTCATTAAATTAAATTGAACAAGCTGACTATCATTTATTTTAAAGTTTTGATAGTTAAATCCAAAATATTAAATTAAAAAAATATTTTCTTTCTTCGGTTGTAAATGTATTTTAATTAATACATTAATTTGTTCCATTATTCTATAATTCATAGTTTCATACAATAAAATACTTTTAAATACTCCCTCCGTCCGCCTATAAGTTTTCCGTTATTTTTTGGCACATAGAATGGAAAAGTGATTAAATAATAGATATAGTACAAGTGATGTGATTGAGAGAGGAGAGAGAGAGAGAGAAAGTAAGATATAAAGTGATGTGTAAGAAAAAGTACTTACCACAAAAAGGGTATGAGAAGCTTATAGACGGACGAACCAAAATGGGAAGCTTATAGACGGACGAAGGGAGTATAAATGAACAAAAAATTTAAAACACCAAACTAATTTTTTTAAAAAGAATTTAATAATATTGTTCAATTTTAAGGACATTTTAGCGATTCTTAGCAAAAATTTAGATAATAATCTCAAATACACCATTAATCTATATTATTGACTCAATTGAAAAAATAATTTATTTTTGGAGTATTAAGAAACAAATTTAAGTAAAAAATACATGAAAAAGGAAAGAAAATATATTTATTCCTTCCAAACTTTGTAGGGCAATTCTTACCATAGTCACATTTTACAAAGTGACTACATAGTCACTTTGTCGAATCGCGTCACGTGGCGTTGTAAACGTCGTAACGACCTGCTACCTATTATACTGATTTAAGTTATTTATATCATTTTTTAAATTGTATTTTGTTATTTACTATATTACCCTTCTTTTATTTAAATTATTTTTAAAATATATACATATATATATATATTAGGTAAAATTACTGTTCTAACCTTTTGTAATACAATTATTCTTATTTTAAAAATTAATGAAATCAATCCAAATAATAATTAAAAAATAGATTTGTTAAATTAGTAATTAGGTCTTTGTCTTCCTCAATTCAGTCCGCACATTCTTAATAGTTTTCACAAATTCGTGATCCTTGTCCCTTGATTCGCCATTAACAAGCAGGTTTGAAGCATTAGGTTGGAAGTAAGAATGAATCTTTTCATTGATTCTAATTCTCCACTCTAAAATCGAACTCGCTCACAAAGGGGCTTTTCTTCGAGGGTCGCTCAATTAAATCCGTCTGATCCTTGATTCAATCCATTATCAGGTTTGAAGCAAGAATGAGTTTTTCTAACTGATTCTGCTTCTCCAATCTACAATCTCGACTCGCTCACTCCAAGAAGCAACAGGAGGCTTTTAGAATGTAGTCATTTCAAATTATTTTTTTTGCATCAAGATTACTAATAAGGATACATTTTTAAAATATTACAGCCTAAAAATAACGTGAAATACATCTCTTGAAATTTAGAAAAAAAGAATAATAATACCCCGTTCAAATATTGCGGCCTAAAAACAACATAAAATACATGTTTTAAAATTTAGATAAAAACATGTTTGGTTGTAAAATTTTCGAACACGTTAAATTTGGGGTTAACCATGTCGTTCTATTTTTAAAAACATGTTTAGGTTGTAAAATGATGATATCGGGAAACTTAAGTTTCATATTTGACACACGAAAACGAGATAACGACCCGTGTGACATTATAACGGAACGAAGGTCATTAATTACTGTCACTAACGACACCTTACCGACCATTCTACTAGATCCATGTGATATTTTATAAGAGTATTGTGTAGAACATGGATATCAACGTATATCATGTGTTGAATACTCCGATAAACGAGAGAACGATCCATATCGACTTCTAGACCGTGCACAACTAAATTTTGGAAATAATTGTAATTCTTACAAATAATTATAAATATAAATTATATATGGTAAATTATTGGTAATGCGCGACTTCTACACCGTGCACACTCTAATTTTGGAAATAATTGTAATTCATACAAATAATTATAAATATCAATTATTTATGGTAAGTTATGGGTTATGCACGAATTCTAGACCGTGCACACTCTAATTTTGGAAATAATTATAAATATAAATTATTTATGGTAAATTATTGATAATTATAAATTGATAAATCATATCCTTATTTACAAAACAAAAACTTCCATGTTTAACACGTTCTCTTTAATAGAAAATGCAAATTTATGACACATTACGACAATACATACCGTGACAAAGTGGGATAGCTCAAGTGGTTAGAGCACCACTACCTAGGCCTTAGGTCCAAAAAAAAAAAAAAAAAAAAACGACAATACATACCGTAAATTTTACAAAAGGTAACAGGTCATCAAATTTAAGCCTTTAGATTAGATTTTTAATGAGTTAGATTAACTGACTACGGTAATCATTACGACACCTTGACTACATGTAGAAGGTCCCAACTTTGTATACAAGCATTTATTTTTTATTCTTCTATACTTAATTTATATGTTTCAAAATGAAAAATAATACTTTTATTTTAATATATATATATATATGAATAGAATAACTATTACCACATAATATATATAATTATTATAAAATATTTATCATATATATATATATATATATATATAAAAATTGGTGGGGAACACTGCCCCTAGCCCCATTGTGGCACCGTCTTGCCCTACTTTTTTAAGTGTGGAGTTTAGTTTTTTAAAAATGTTACGTGTAATATATATAACTAGTGCAAGACTAGCAAATTTAGCGGGATTGGAAAAAAATTATATTATTATTTAATAAATTTTTATATAATTTATTATTTTAAAATATATTTAATGATAATTAATGTATTTGATATTTTATGCCATCTTCAACAATACCGACAATTGAAAAGACACTCTTGCGATTGAATAAGAGAATGTGTTCTCATTTGTGTATGGTTGTAATATGTTAGTTTGTATGTGTGTTTTATTGACAATATGAGAGCTTTGGACTCTTATATCCAAAATTTCTTAGGTTCTTGTTTTCGTACTTGTGCATGAGGTATGCACATATAGTAGCTTGTATTTTAAAATGCTTATAAAATTATAAAAAGTAAACCTAAGAAATTTGGAGCACGACATAGAAAATTAAAGTCACTTGAAATGGAGAATAAAAAAATGAAATTGAAATTAAGAGAATTACATAGAAGTGATGACATATTATTGAGTAAACAAAATTATTTTGTTAAAAGAACAATTATGAACATTTGAGATGAAATTTACAGTGCTAGAAGTTTGTAGAATATCATAGAGAACATGTGTCGGCAGTTTAATTGCAGTTTAATTAAAATCATGTTCATAGTATATACTCCCTCCGTCCCATACTTAAAGGCTCAAATCAATTGGACACGGGTTTTAATGAATGAATTGTTTATTAATATTGTGTAAAATAAAGTGGGGGTAGTAAAGACTTTTCAACTTTATAAATAGTAATAAAGTTACTTTTTAGTGTAATAAAGTAGTAACATTTGTTGTAATATTGTGATGTTTTAAGGGAAGTGTTTAAAAGTGTTTTTGCTATTTTAGGTAATGTGCTTTCAAGTATGGGACACAGGTAAATGTGTCTTCAAGTATGGAACAAAGGGAGTAGTATATAAGGACATAAATTAAATTTTGGTCTATTTAAAATTTTTTTTTGATCGGTAAAATAAATAACTTTATTGCATGAAGGTGGTTATAATGTATAACCCAATTTTTGTTACATGCAAAAAGCAGATAGAAATGAGATTACAGAAAGGCGTATCACAGTACCTGTAGTGTCAATCCTAAAAAAAAATCAAAGGATTCGATCTCCATTCGTCAAATCCTCTGTCTTGAAACGACGACTCCTTTATCGAAAGCCATCCCCATATTCTACTTTGTATCTCGTCGATCGCCTTTTTCACCTCCAATCTCTCATTGTTGAAGATTAATGCATTCCTCCCTTTCCAAATGACCCAAATAGTGTACGCCCATAAGCAGATATTAAATTGTGTGTAGCCCTTAAAATGAGTGCAAATTGACTGAAATGTTTTGTTTAAAATTATTGAATTCATAATATACATAGAAATTTGAAATGAGTATCGGGGTGATTTATCCAATTTTTTAGTTTGATTTTTAAATCCCTCCATTTTTAATGTTTAAGAAAGTGAAATGGGTAAATTGTAATAATACTACCTGGACAATAATTAAATTCATTGTTATAAAATTTGTACTGCTTTTAACTCTAGAGACGTGTAAGTAAAAATTGGTTTTGGAAGAAAGAATCCCACAGTGGAAAGAGATTGTCCTTCACTTTCAAATGAAAAACGTTAACAGCGTTGTAGGAGTGATATGTGGGATGTGCACTATATTCCCAATTTTTTTTTTTGCTTTTTTCCTGTGCACATCTTTTTGAATTTTGATGTTTCTTAAAAGCATTATGGATACACCTATCTTGAGAATAAGACGATGATAATTAGGTAGTTCAGAACACTTAATTGAGTTCAAATAACCAACTACAAGGGTGGACCTTCTGCATGGCTAAGGTGGGCTGTAGCCCACCCTTTTACAAAAAAAAAAAAAAAAAAAAAATTTATTTAATTCATTTCCGTGATTTTCAAGGTGTCAGGTGCTTTCCTCCTTTCACGACTTCATTTCTTTATTTAATTCATTTCAATATTATATTATATTTAATTAATTTATACTCCCTCCATTTTTTAATAAATGATGTTTTAGTCATTTTTTCTTATATACAATTAAATTAAATAATGTTTTAGAATTTTTTACATTGGTTGTTACAATTATGCCCTGCGCACCTTTTAACTTTAGAAAATTTCTTAATCTCTAACTTACTTTTATTAACTATAGAAAAAGTGCATTAGAGAATTAATGTGATTAGAAACTTCATTTATTATTTAAGGGTATACTTGTCAATACACACCCTTCCTTAATTTCAACAAATTTTACGAAAACATCATTTATTAAAAAAGGGATGGAGTATATTTTATATTTAATTTTGCACTCTTTCTATTCACGAATAATATGTTTGTTTCTTTGGGTACAAGTTTAAAGTAATATTGTTTATTTATAAATAAAAGTAAATCATAAAATAGATAAAGTAAGTATGATGGAGTATATTTTTTAAAATAGAAAACAAATACAGCTTATGTAAACAACTAAAAATAGAGCTTATATGTATTAATAAAGACAAATAAATAAAAGTAAGTAATTGATGTTCCAATGGTTATAGACGGAAATAATATAGAGCCCACCAATAGTGCCCACCGTCTATGCCCACTGCCTAGGTGGCATACACACGTCATTAAATTTTTTTTATTTATATTTAATTTAATTTGAATTTAATGTTATATTAATATTTTATTTTATTAAAATTATAAAATCCTTTTTTTACCTTTAATTTAATATCGTCTCTATCAAATCACGCGGCTGTCATTAATCTTTTCTCAAATCTTTCCATCCCCATTATTTTTTTATCAGAATCTCTTCTCCACCAAATAAAAATTAATTTCAAGGTCATAACAACCTTTTAGAATATTTTAGAAAAAATAATAGAGAAATAAATGTGAGTAGTGAGTTTTCATGTTGTTCAATTCAAGACCTTCATCATAAAGGGTGTGGAAAACGACTTAAATCATCAAAGAGATAGAAATGACACAAAATAGTAGGACATGTTGCAGTCGAAGGGGCCAAGATGTGGAAAACGACTTAAATAGATAGAAAGGGTCCGTATTATTTAGATTTCTTTTAAATGTTGCTGAGAGATTAATTTTTATTTTGTGGAGAAGTTTGAGAAAAGATTAATGGCAGATGAAAATCTGCAGTGATTTAATAGGGATAATATTAAATTAAAGGTAAAAAAATTGTTGATGTTGGAATAGGTGTTGTATTTTATAATCCAACATTTCAGTTACATATTGTATTGAATGTGCCAACACCTACCACAACATCAGAATTTGCCATTTCTACCTTTACTAACTCTTACTTAACTTGTGTTGCTTAGTGATGTCTCAAATGCAGGTAGAAGACGTGGGCAACACCCAGGTCAAGCAGTTGCATGGGAGTGAGAAGTTTCTAAGCATCACTATGGAAGTTCCTACAATTGTGGAGTGTGAAGGGAAGTTACAAGAAACTACCTTTGATCCAATGGCCAAGATTGATCAAGGGAGTTGTAGGAGTTGCAAGGCAGTTCGAATTGAAGTCTATAAATAGAGCCCACTGCCTTCACTTCAATGGACAACAAGAGAGAAAGCTAAACTACATTACTATCTATGGAATGCGCGACGCTTCTAGTTAGAAAAACATTTTGTTCTTTCTTGTAGATTAGTGCACACTTATAAGCCCGAATATTTGTGTACTCAATCATAGTCGTTTATTAGGAAAATATGTTAGATCTATAAGGGAGATAGTTTCGTATTTTTCTAGTAACTTTTCGAACTCGATTAGAGTTGTAATTGTTCAAAACCTTACAAGGTTGTTGATTTTGTTTCACTGATATTAAGAGATAATATAAGTGATTCGTGTAGATTAATTATTTAATCTACACAATTTTTGAAATACTCTTTGCAAAGTGTTTGTTTAAATTCCGCTGCTCATTGTTGTCTGGTCTGTGCCAACACTACAGACAACACTTTGTTTATATCTCTGATTTCGCACGCACGCACACTTTCAGTTGGTATCAGAGCCAACTACTTGATACACTAAGTAGAGATTCTGCTTAGAGTGTGTGTTTATTTGCAATGGAGTATCCACTTTCGCCCGCGCTAAAACCTCCAATTCTGGACGACACAAATTATGCCTTCTGGAAACCTAAAATGAGGATGTACATCAAATCTATTGATGAAAGAGCATGGAGGAGTGTTCTTGTTGGCTGGAATCAGCCAAGAACTGCTGCAGATGAGGACAATGAAGCCCAAATCAAGAGAGAGCTAGACTGGACAGCCGAAGAAATCACAACAGCTAGTTACAATTCAAAGGCATTGAATGCAATCTTTACCTCAACTGATGCATCAATGTTCAAAATCATTTCAAGCTGTGTCACATCCAAGGATGCATGGGATCGATTACAAGAACATTGTGAAGGATCGGATAGTGTACGAAGGACCAGACTTCGTATGCTTGGAACAAAATTCGAAAATTTGAGGATGAAAGAAGATGAGACCATCTCATCTTACAATGAAAAGCTGACTGAGATTTCAAATGAAGCTCATTCTCTTGGTGATCCAATCTCTAATACAAGGTTAGTACATAAAATTCTTAGATCAGTTCCTAAACGTTTTGAGCCTAAGATATGTGCTATAGAGGAAGCTAAAGATACAGATGTGCTAAGTCAAAATGAATTAATTGGTATTTTGAAAACATATGAGATGAATATATCTGAAAAGGCTGATAATGAAAAGAAAGTACTTGTTTTCAAAGGTGATGCATCATTATCTGCAACATCCAGTTCTGGAAAATCCCCTTATGTTACTGAAATTGATTCTGATGAAGAAAACTTTGAGGAATACTATAATTATCCTGATTACATGGCTTTTATGACTAGATAGTTTAAAACCTTCATGAAGAATAAAAAGTTCAAAGACAATTTTCAACCTAAGGTTCAGATTACTAATAATCAACAATTGCCTATTAGGAAAAACACCTTTAATCCTTCTAGACAATTAGAAAGAGGAAATAGGTTTAAGTCTGACCAAGATTATAGGAAGAATGTTAAATGTGATGCATGTTCTGGATTTGGTCATTATGCTAATGAATGTGCTAACACTATTCTGAAAAAGAAACTAAATTTCAGTGCTACTTTAAGTGATGAATCTGATGTTGAGCATGATCCTGAAAAAGACATTGAACAAGCTTTTTCTGCTAGAATTATTTATGATGATACCTTTGATGATGATCTGGATGATTTTTATTATGATGTGAAGACAAATGAGCCATCATTTGAGAAATCACTGAGTAATAAAATTCCAGAATTTAATTGTTTCACAAGTTCTGTTACAGAGACAGGTACATCCAGAAAAGATGCTGATATTCAAGACTTATCTAACACTGTGTTCAAACTGGAAAGTCTTTTAACAAAGAAAGACAAAGAAATTTCTAATCTAAAAGATAGACTAGAAGTATCTGTTCTTGATTTCAGAAAATATTCTTATGAAAATCCTTTGACAAATGAAGAACAACACATTTCATATTCTGAAACTGAAAAATTAAATCGCATTATCAAATCTTTAACATTTGAAAATGATGATTTAAGAAACTCTGTTTTAACCAAGAAGGATTGTGAGATTGAAAAACTTGAAGAAAAGATGAAGGAAGTGTCTTTAAGCTTCAAGAGATTCTCTGAAAGAAAAGCAAAACTGGATGAATCACTGCTGTTCAACAATACAAAGAAAGCATGTATTGGTTTTAAAGGTAAAATTGTTCCTAATTCTCAAAGTAATGGATCTACTGTTTTTGTCAAAGCTGAGCATAAAAATGAGGCTACTGTTTCAAAGAAAAATCTTGTCAATATGAAAGAACATGTGTGTAACTACTGTTTTAAAAAGGGACATAAAGCTTATTATTGTTTAAAAAGACAGAAGAATTTAAATGCTTCTGGATTGTCTAAAATGACACCACACACAAAGCAACATTCACAGAAAACAGAATGGATTTCTAAAAATACTAAATGTAATGTTGTGCATATGTCTTTGAAAGCATGTATTCCTGGTTTATGGTATTTTGACAGTGGCTGCTCAAAACATATGACAGGTCAAATTGATTATCTATCTGATTATAAAGCTTATAATGGTGGTAATGTTACTTATGGAGGTGGATCTAAAGGGAAGATCATTGGCAAAGGAACCTTAAATGTTCCTGGATTTCCTAGATTACCAAATGTTTTACATGTTGATGGATTACTTGCCAACCTTATTAGTATAAGCCAATTATGTGATGATGACTTGCATGTAAAGTTTGATAAAAATTCATGCTATGTGCTAGATGAAAATTCTGATTGCATTATGATGGGTAATAGATCTGCTGATAATTGCTATTTAATTGAATCCAAAGTGAGCTGCAATAATGTGAAAAATGATGAAAGTACAGTGTGGCATCATATACTTGGGCATGTTAATCATAGACAGATTGATAGATTAATTAGACTCAAAGTTGTTACAGGTTTACCAATGCTGAAATTTTCAGACAAACACATCTGTGGACCATGTCAAAAGGGCAAACAGGTAAGAGCTTCTCACAAACAATTAGGCCATTGTTCTACAAAACATTGTTTTGAATTACTTCATATGGATCTTATGGGTCCTACTCCTATGTAAATTGATAGTATAGGTGGAAAAAGGTATTCTTTTGTCATTGTTGATGATTATTCTAGATTCACATGGATAGAATTCCTAAAAGAAAAATCAGAAACCTTTTCTGTGTTTAAAACTCTATGCAAAAGATTCAAGACTGTTTATAATTCTAAAGTTTGTAGAATTAGATCAGACCATGGAAGAGAGTTTGATAACAGTGCTTTTACTGAATTCTGTGAATCTAAAGGCATATTACAGGAGTTTTCATCACCTAAAACTCCTCAACAGAATGGGATAGCAGAAAGGAAAAATAGAACTCTTCAAGAGATGGCTAGAGTTATGCTATGTTCTAAAAATTTAGCCAAAAGGTTTTGGGCTGAAGCTCTAAATACAGCTTATCATATATCTAATAGAGTCATGATTAGAACAGATTCTAATAGTACATCTTATGAAATACTGAATAATAGAAAGCCTAATCTTAAGTATTTTCATGTGTTTTGCTGTGTTTGCTACATTCTAAATGATAGAGAACAATTGCATAAATTTGATTCTAAAAGTGACAAAGGTTTTTTCCTTGGTTATTCAAGGAACAGTAAAGCATATAGGATCTATAATCTCAGAACAAATACTGTTCAAGAATCTGTAAATGTGGTCTTTGATGATAACATGAGTATTACAGGTAACAGTATTGAAGAGGATGTTTCAGACCTTGCTGATAGTCCAATAATTACTGACAGAACAGATCAGATCAAAGATGATGAACAGAATGAGGGAACACTCACAAACACATCTGCTGAAGTTACAGAAAATCCAGAAAATCTGTACAATCTGCATAAAACTCCTTCAAGGAGAGTTCAAAAGAATCATCCACAGGAGCTGATTATAGGTGATCAATCTACTGGAATTCAGACCAGAAGAAGGTTGGGTATAAATCCAAAAGATGTGGTAAGATCTATTTGCATGACTTCTGTGTGTAACAAGGTAAATCATGAGTGTTATCATTCTGATATTGAACCTAAAACTGTAAAAGAAGCCTTAAAAGATGAACATTGGGTAGAAGCTATGCATGAAGAATTGAATCAATTTGTGAGAAATGATGTATGGACATTAGTACCTAGGCCAGATCATACAAATGTTATTGGTACTAAATGGATTTTCAAAAACAAAACTGATGAAATAGGTAATATTATCAGAAACAAAGCAAGGCTTGTTGCTCAAGGATATACTCAAGTAGAGGGAGTAGATTTTGATGAAACATTTGCTCCAGTTGCTAGAATAGAATCCATTAGACTTTTACTTGCTATTGCATGCTTTATCAACATAAAACTATATCAAATGGATGTTAAAGCAGCCTTTCTAAATGGAATCTTAATGGAAGAAGCTTATGTTGAGCAACCAAAAGGCTTTGAAAATCCAGAATTTCCTGATCATGTGTTTAAGTTAAAAAAGGCTCTTTATGGCTTGAAGCAAGCACCTAGAGCTTGGTATGAAAGATTAACTGATTTTCTGATTGAATTTGGTTTTACTAGAGGAGAAGCTAATAGAACTCTATTCATTAAGCATGAGAAAAATGATATTATGGTAGCTCAAATTTATGTTGATGATATAGTGTTTGGCTCTACTTGTGATGATATGCTAAAACTGTTTGTGAATGAAATGACATCCACCTTTGAAATGTCTATGGTTGGTGACTTAAACTATTTCTTAGGCTTGCAAATCAAACAGCAAAATGATGGTATCTTTATATCACAGAGTAAATATGCTAAAAATCTTGTGAAAAGGTTTGGTTTAGAGAATGCTAAACACATGAAAACTCCTATGGGATCAACTCAGAAACTGAGTAAAGACAGTGTTGGCCAAAGTGTTGACCCAACATTGTACAGATCAATGATAGGTAGTCTTCTTTACTTGAGCTCTACTAGGCCTGATATTATGTTTAGTGTATGTTTGTGTGCTAGATATCAGTCTGACCCAAAAGAATCTCATATGCATGCTGTAAAAAGGATAATTAGATATGTTGCAGGAACTTGTGACCTAGGCTTATGGTATAGCAAGGACACAAATTGTCCCTTAATTGGCTACAGTGATGCTGACTGGGCAGGAGATGCTGATGATAGAAAGAGCACCAGTGGTGGCTGCTTCTACATGGGAAATAATCTCATATCTTGGCATAGCAGGAAACAGAACTGTGTATCAAAATCCACAGCCGAATCTGAGTATATTGCAGCAGGGAGTTGCTGTACACAATTACTTTGGTTACAGAAAATGTTGTGTGATTATGGTTTACCCTGTGATACTCTAACTGTTTTTTGTGATAACACTAGTGCCATAAATATATCAAAGAATCCAGTGCAACATTCTTTGACTAAGCATATAAGTATAAGGCATCATTTCATAAGAGATCTAGTTGAAAAAGAGGTGGTAAAGTTGGAATACATTTCCACAGAAAAACAACTTGCTGATATATTCACAAAAGGTTTAGATGATAAGAGATTTTCCTCTCTAAGGAAGTCTCTTGGATTATGCAATATCTGAACAATGTATCAAAAGTGTTGTACCAAATGCGGCAGCATTTGGGACAACACCAGAATTGTTCATTTAATTATTTCTTTGTATAAATTTCGTAAGTGTCGGATTTAACATAATTCTTTATAATCTTAGTCTAAAAGTCTTAAATTGAGTCATGTGGAATATGAGAAAAGCTTGTACAATCTCTCAAATGCAAAGGAAATCACAAATTAGATGCTTTAAAAATCACTGAGTAACTAGGGACACGGAGCTCGCTACTACGATGTTCTCTTTTCTAAAGGTGGTATATACTGCATCAAATTAAACACAAATCCATTGAGTAACTATGGGGCACGGAGTTCGCTGCTACGATGCACTCTTTTGAAAAGATGGATCAATGTGTAAATGTGATAAAAATTAAAGTGCAACACATATGAAGCAAATTCATGAAAAAAAAACTGTGTTGAGATGTACAAAATGCCAACAATCTATTCAACACCTGACTCAGACTTATGATTTAGATTATTTGTAGAATTAATTAATTTCTGATAATTATTATTTTTATTATCTGCAAATATTCATTTGAATTTAATTATTTTATCTGTTCAGTTATTTATTAATCCACTCCTTTTTATTTTTGATTATCAGTAATTATTCTCCACAACAACACGAACTTTTATGGAGATAAGTTAATTCTTCCACTCTCTCCATTTCTTCTCATACAGAATCGTGCTTCAACTCCCGCCTGAATCCCTCTATAAATAGACCTCATATGAATGCTATTTTATACCATCAAGCTTACATCTGTTTATGCAACACTCATTCTAGAATATAATTTTGGCATAAGTGTTTCTTCAAAAATTTGTATAATTGGTTGAATTTTTTATGATTATCTTCCTATTCCAGAATTCGAAGAGGTCTAATCAATTCAATTTTTACTTTTGCAGGTTCTTATCATCATTTCGAACAACACCTAGCATTTCTTGATTCAAAATTCAAACAATCCTCTCTCACCTAACCAGCGAATTTTTCTCCAAAACTCAAAATCACTCCGAAAATGGTGACAATCACTGAACTTCCAAGCTCTCCCGCACCTGGTTCGCCATCCTTTGTTGTTGGAACCATGATTGTTCCGTTTGAACCAGAAACCTCTGCACTTCCACTCGTTGTGTACAATCCCTTCGATATCCGCTCAGAAATGGCACATGCAAACATCCTTGAGTCACAGAGTGCTGCTGCTGATAATCGCTCACCTCCTCCATCACCAATCGCACAAAAATCATTCCCTCTTGGAACCCCTTTCGAGAAACTGAAACGGGCATACAAAGCCCTAGCTCGCAGAACAACCTCTCCAAAAATTATCTTGGGTGGAGAAACTTTTGACAATGCAATGTTTAGAGAAGATGTGCACATGGAAGACGCCTCATCGTCTGATGGGGAGATTTTAGCAGCAAAGATAGCAAGGTTACGGCAAAAGAGGAAATTCCCCACTAAAACGGCAAAAGGCACGGCAAAAGCCCCTGCTCCCGTCACTCGCAGATGGCCTGGTGGCCGTCGTGTTTCGTACAGAACACTTGGGAGACGAGTCGACTACTTTGGGAGGAAAAAGCCCAGAAAGGACGGCGGCATAGCTCAACCGATTATTGTATCCAACTCAGATTCTGAGGGGAAGGCTCAAAATATCGATGATATCATCGATAACTTTCCCGAAGCTGTGTCTGTTGAGCATGCAGATGAAGACAGTCCCACTCCTCAGTCCGCTCCCAAAAAGGCTCGAAAAACTCCACCAGTTGTCTCTTCAGTGGCTACATCCAACAGCTCTTCTTCAGACTCGAGCTCACACACCTCTGCTCCCGAAGAAGAGGTACCTTTTTCGTCTGATTCCGATTTTAGTGATAATGAGGTTGAGTATAATGATCACAAGAGCACCCGTTATAAAACTATTCGTAATAGGACAATTATGAGCGAACGTATCCTGAAAATTTCTGATTTTGAAGCTGCAAATCTCATAGATTGGTTTAAAGAACGATCTATTTTGGATGCCTTACTGTTTGCTGTACCATATATTGTTGATTGGATTCATGAATTTTATGCGAATGTAAGTTCCAAAACCGGTGATACAAACTCTAGAAGATATGGTTGTGTTCCTTTCCGGGGCCTTGAAATTATTGTTACTCCTAGAAAGATCAATATGTTGCTGAAAACGAAAATTATGGAAGATCCAGTGGTCACTGACTTTGATTTGATGATTAGTATACTTACAGAAGGTAAGATTACACACTGGGTACCAAAACTACTTGCATCTAGATTAACCAGCCTATACTCTGTTCTGCATAAAATTGTGTGTTGTAATTGGTTACCAACAACTAATAACACCACTTTAACCTTGGAACAAGCTGTCCTCATGTTTAAGATTGGACACCTGAAGCAATTTAATCTAGGCCATGTCATATTTCAAAATATGATGAATTTCACTTGCAATATGACTGGTAAAGGTCTTCTCCCATATCCCTGTTTGGTGTATAAGCTGCTGGCAGATAAGGAATTCACCAGATTGGACACTGAGGTCATTAGTGGCTATGTTCCTAGTTTCTCCATCTCACCACAACTCCTACTTCGTGGTAGTGATCGAATTGTGGATTTACCTATACCGAAGCCTAATGCCCACAGCAGTGCTGATCTGAATATGCCATCAACTTCCACATCACATCCTTCCTCAGGATGTGTTGCCTCGGTTTATCTGTCCTCACACTTTATTCTAAGGCAAGTGGACATTCTTCAAGGCACAATCACCAATCTTCAAAGTACTGTTGAAGACTTACTCATTCAGAAACGCTTCTGGGAGGACCTACTTTCTACCTCAACAGGAGGAGTAAGCTCAAATGTTCACAATGAAGGTACTGTTCCTATTCCAGGTCAACAAGATGCAGGTCCAGCTCAACAAGAAAGTGCTATTCAGATTCCAAACCAAGATGCTGATGCTCAAGATGCTCAAGATATTGAGGATCTCTATGGAGATCTCAATGCAGCTTTTTGAAGGCTTTGAAGAATGAGGAAGTCTAGAGTATGGGGGAGTTCGTGCAGACTCTTGAAGATGCAGCTGATTATATCAGCCCAATCCTCCCATTTACTGCTTTCATTTATTTCCTCAATCTGTAAAAGCTTTTCTTATGTTGCTTACATTTCAGTCCCACATACATTACCCTACATTTACTGTTTTTATTGTTTTTTTAAATCTAAGTACACTACTTTTGACTTAGATGCTGTGATTATGTTTGGTTAAATACTGATATTGGTTTATTTTGAATATCATGGGTATTGTTTTCTTTATCAAAATTTTGAATGTGTGAACATTAGGAGTGTTGATGTAGAAAGGCCAAATTGGGGGAGATTGTTGATGTTGGAATAAGTGTTGTATTTTATAATCCAACATTTCAGTTACATATTGTATTGAATGTGCCAACACCTACCACAACATCAGAATTTGCCCTTTCTCCCTTTACTAACTCTTACTTAACTTGTGTTGCTTAGTGATGTCCCAAATGCACGTAGAAGACGTGGGCAACACCCAGGTCAAGCAGTTGCATGGGAGTGAGAAGTTTCTAAGCATCACTATGGAAGTTCCTACAATTGTGGAGTGTGAAGGGAAGTTACAAGAAACTACCTTTGATCCAATGGCCAAGATTGATCAAGGGAGTTGTAGGAGTTGCAAGGCAGTTCGAATTGAAGTCTATAAATAGAGCCCCCTGCCTTCACTTCAATGGACAACAAGAGAGAAAGCTAAACTACATTACTATCTATGGAATGCGCGACGCTTCTAGTTAGAAAAACATTTTGTTCTTTCTTGTAGATTAGTGCACACTTATAAGCCCGAATATTTGTGTACTCAATCATAGTCGTTTATTAGGAAAATATGTTAGATCTATAAGGGAGATAGTTTCGTATTTTTCTAGTAACTTTTCGAACTCGATTAGAGTTGTAATTGTTCAAAACCTTACAAGGTTGTTGATTTTGTTTCACTGATATTAAGAGATAATATAAGTGATTCGTGTAGATTAATTATTTAATCTACACAATTTTTGAAATACTCTTTGCAAAGTGTTTGTTTAAATTCCGCTGCTCATTGTTGTCTGGTCTGTGCCAACACTACAGACAACACTTTGTTTATATCTCTGATTTCGCAGGCACGCACACTTTCAAAAATGATTTTATAATTTTGATAAAATAAAATATTAATATGACATTAAATTCAAATTAAATTAAATCTAAATAAAAAAAATTTAATGACGTGTGTATGCCACCTAGCAGTGGACACAGACGGTGGGCACTATTGGTGGGCTCTATATCATTTTCGTGTTATAGATACCCTTCAAAAGCATGAGGTCCCAAGTTTCACTTCCACTTTTCAATAATAATAGTTGCTATTTTTAGTAATAAAATTTCCACTTTTCACTAATAACGTTTCTAACAAAATTTCCACTTTTTAGTAACAAAATTTTCACTTTTCAATATATTTTTTTCGTTATTTTTTTCTTTAACAAAATTACTCACTTCCACTTTTCAATAATAATAGTTGCTACTTTTCAGTAATAAAATTTCCACTTTTCACTAATAACGTTTCCACTTTTCAGTAACAAAATTTCCACTTTTCACTAATAATAGTTACCACTTTTCAATAACAAAATTTCCATTTTTTAATAACAAAATTTTCAATTTTCAAAAATAATAATAAAAAAAAAAATTGTAATAAAATTACTACTTTTTCCAGAAGAAAGAGCTAGAGTTATTGCAATCCATTGATTGATTAATTGATTTCCATAATTTCATAAAACACCCTTCAATTCAAAAAAAAGAAGAAAAGAAAACAGAAAAATGAAATCGATCAGTATGCCTTTCCTTTCTTCTTCTAGATCACTATGCCTTTCTTCTTCTTCTCCCCTCGGAAGAGACGACGAAGCAACCATGAAACAGTTGTACAACCACAGGTTCTTGTTCGTACATGAAAATCTCCGGCGATCACAGCTGCTCCACCTTCATACTCTCCGATTCGAAAACAAACACCACTACCTTCGATTTCTTCGTCCCGAGGCCCACCGTGACACGTGGTGAGCAAGGATTGTGATTGGTCGGAAGGGACACGGCGACGGAAGCGAACGCCGATTTAGTCGACGGAGGAGTTTCAGAGTCCGCTAGCACCTATGAACAATTTAATGATGAATTGACCGCCGAATCTGAGACCCTTCACGTCGGCCGAGGGTAAGAAAGAAGAAAGGGGGAGAAGATGAAAGGGAGAGAAGATGAAAGGGAGAGATGAAAGGGAAAGAAAAAAAAAACCGTTTAAAATAGAGTGCACCTACACCGTGTGCATTTAAGAATTTCTCCTAAAAATATATATATATATACACTTTATGTGAACTTGACACTTTTTTTTACTACCGCAATGACTGAGCAAGCATTTACAAAGAGTAATTATCTATCACATACTATGATTGTTTGTCTATATTGAAAGAAAATTGTTTGAAAATATTGATCCTAGTTTTATTATTGATGAATTTTATCGAATAAAAAATAGCATGACACAACTTCTGAATTTTTTTTGTACTGTATTTATTTTAAACTTTTAGCCCATCCTAAAATTTAATCCTGACTCCGCCGTTTGACCAACTGAAATGTCAAATCTTTTATACCGTACATTTGGGAGTCTTCATTTCTCCTACGTGTCATTCTCTCCTGCCTTTATTTTAAAACTAGTATGAGACTCGCGTAAACAATTACGCGAGATTATAAAAAAGAATAATTTAAACAGAAATTTAAAAGTTAAAAAAAATGTAAAAAAGAAAAGTTAGAGGAGAGAGAAAATTAAAGAAACGCAAGAGAGAGGAAAGAGAAAAATATTTTAAAAAATAAATTAAAATTACAGAATTTAAGAGATTGTAAAACGGAGGCTTCTTATAAGCATGTCAGCATAATAAGATTCAAAATTAGTATATAAGGGATATAAAGGAGATACTGCAATTTTGTGAATTAGTTTTATTTTAATTTTTTTTTTTTGACAGTTTTTCTTAAAACAGTTGAATATATTTTATTATTTTTAAATCTAAATAAATAGGTTAACAATCTTAAATAACCGTTCTTAAATTTAAAATCAATAATAAAACTAACTCAATTTGATTTTTTAAATTTATTAATATCTTTATTTCATATTTTTATTAAATTTGAAAACCGTTTCAAATCTGCTTCATTTTCTCTGTTCTTTTTTAAATACGATTCATATGGACCCTTTTTTCAGTTTTTTTTTTAAATATTTCTATCTTTAGGGATAGTTATCTCTAATTTTTATATATAATTTTTTTTTTCCATTTTTTCCTAAAATATGGTTGCTCTCCTGTAGTGTAGAGAATTCTGTAGCCGCCTCAACTATACCTTTCTTCATTTTCTATGTCATTTTTCATGTCATATTTGTAGTCCTATTCATTTTTTATTTTTAATTACTTAATTTATTGTGATTTAATTTGTAATTTTTATAACACTATGTTGATCGAACACTTTTTTTTTTAACAGTGTCAATAAGGACTTTGTGGTAGAAGGGTCAAATGTTCATCGAAATTTGAAGAACTTGAACAAAATGGTGATATTACATTTTTTACCAAATTCTCCATTGTTTTTCTTTCTCTATTCTTTGTTGTTTATTGTTCAAATTTTTGGTTCTTTCTCTATTTTTTATTCATATATTTTCGAATTAATTTGAAATAATGAAATTTGCACCTGTATTTTCCTTTTTTCATGGTTGACCTTTTTCAATATTTTAACTTATTTTTCATGTGAAAGTCATATCTATTAACTCTTTGCCCATCTATATTTCCTATGTAGAAGTCAAATAAAATTTGAATAGAGTGATTATCAATTAATTAGGAAACATAGATTGTCTAGGTAGCCAATTTCTTAAAATACCACTTGATTCATATTTAATGTTTAGATCTACGGATATTTATATTTCATTTAGAAGCGTATTTTTAATAAGTATGTCGTTCTAAATAAGTTTTATTCTCTGTTTTTATATCATCTTATATATTCACTGGCGTCTTTACCATATGTGTTAGAGATATAAGATAAATTATTTGATACTCATCTTAAATTAAATTTTTGTATTGAATTTTTTTATTTGTATGTTTTTCACATTTATACTGTTTATTTAAATCACGCGTAGTATGCTGGTACTGCACTAGTTATAAAATAATTAAAAGTAAGCCTGATTTGAAGCGGTACATAGAAAATTAACTTCACATGAAATGGAGAATAAAAAAATGAAATTGAAATTAAGAGAATTAGATGAAATATTATTGAGTTTATAAAATTATAAATATTAGAGATGAAATTTGTAGTCTTTAGGTTGTGTTTGGATGAGGGGATTTGATTCAAATGAAAGGACTTAAAAATAAGTGGATTTCAAATGACATGGTTTTATGTATCATGAATTTGGGACCAAACGCAACCTTATAGAAGTTTGTAGAATAATGTAATTTGTAAGTAGTTTAATTAAAATCTTGTTCATAATATATAGTATATAAGGAGATAGATTAGTATGCTATGGGTGTGTTATTACGTAGAAGCCTTTAATACATTAGTCATTCAACTATTTTTATATTCTAAATTACTCATGTGAATCAATCGTACGAATCTAAAATAAAAAACATGAATTATCAACCTCCACCAGTTTCCAAATGGCATCGAAAGTGTTAGTTACGTCAAAATTCTTTATAATGGATGCAGGAAGAAATTGAAAAGAACGTTGTGAAAGGAGAAAGAAAGAAATTGAAAAAAACTGTAAAAGAAAATATTGAAAAGACCGAGAAAAGGGAGAGAGAGGAGAATTGAAAAAAACTGTAAAAGAAAATAATGGTCAATAGTGAGAAAATTAGAAAATTAGAATCAGATAAAAGTGAGAAGCCACGTACGAGAGAATAAGATTCAGAAGCACGTAGCAGTTGAATTAAGGAAGTTGATTGAAATGTTTTGGTTAAAATTATTGAATTCATAATGTATTTGAAATGAGTATGGGGAGGATTTATCCAATTTTTTAGTTTGATCCTCCATTTTTAATGTTGAAAGTGAAATGGGTAAATTGTAATAATACTACCTAAATAATAATTAAATTCATTATTATAAAATTTGCACTGCTTTGATGTGCAAGTCAAAATTGGTTTTTGGAAGAAAGAATCTTATAGTGAAAAGAGATTGTCCTTGACTTTCAAATTGAGAACGGTCTCCTTTTAAATTTAACTTAACAGCATTGTAAGAGTAATTTGTGGGATGTGCACTCTATTCCCAATTTTTTTTCTTCTGGATATGATTTTTGCTTCAAGAATATGTTTCTTGGTCTTGTTATAACCAACCTCGTGCACACCTTTTTGAATTTTGATAATTATAACCAACCTCGTGCACACCTTTTTGAATTTTGATAAGCCAAATTCTTGTATGTACTCAAGTACACCATGTACTTGAGTAGACTTTTATTAGTCAAATGTTGACCGTTGACCACTGTTGACCGGTCAACGGTCAAACTTTGATTTTTTTTTTTTTTTTTTAAATCGATTTTTTTTTCGAAATTTTTTTTTCGAAATTTTTTTTTTTGAATTTTTTTTTTTCGAATTTTTTTAAAAAAAAAATGTATGTTATTATGACTAAAAAGTGTATCTTTATTTTTTTAATGAAAAGTGCAACATTGTTTTTAATGAAAAGTGTATGTTATTATAACTTAAAAGTGTATGATCGATATTATAACTGAAAAGTGTAAGTTATATATTAATGAAAAGTGTATGTTATTATAACTGTAAAGTGTATGATCTATTAATGAAAAGTGTATGTTTATTTAATGAAAATTGTATGTTATTATAACTGCAAAGTGTATGATCTATTTAATGAAAAGTGTATGTTATTATAACTAAAAGTGTATGTTCTATTAATGAAAAGTGTAAGTTATATATTAATGAAAAGTGTATGGTATTATAATTGAAAAGTGTATGATATTATAACTTAAAAGTGTATGCTCATGATACACCATGAAAAGTGCATGTTTATTTAATGAAAATTGTATGTTATTATAACTGCAAAGTGTATGATCTATTTAATGAAAAGTGTATGTTATTATAACTAAAAGTGTATGTTGTATTAATGAAAAGTATAAGTTATATATTAATGAAAAGTGTATGATATTATAACTGAAAAGTGTATGCTCATGATACACCATGAAAAGTGTATGTTTATTTAATGAAAATTGTATGTTATTATAACTGCATGATCTATTTAATGAAAAGTGTATGTTATTATAACTAAAAGTGTATGTTGTATTAATGAAAAGTATAAGTTATATATTAATGAAAAGTGTATGATATTATAACTGAAAAGTGTATGCTCACCATGAAAAGTGTATGTTTATTTAATGAAAATTGTATGTTATTATAACTGCATGATCTATTTAATGAAAAGACTAAAAGTGTATGCTCATGATACACCTTTTGTTTATTTGTACTTGCACTTTCATAATCTAGAAAAATTGGTGCTAAAGGATTCGAACCTGGGACATGATGTTAAAGCACTCCAAGGACAGCCACAATATATTTTGTTAAATATTTTATTATTTATCCTATATATAATTGATATTTTCTATATAGCTGGACTCAAGTACACCGTGTACTTGAGTACACAGCAGCCCTACCCTTTTGATAATGTTTCTCAAAAAGCATTATGATACACCTATCTTGAGAATAAGACGATGATGATTAGGTAGTCCAGAACACTTAATTGAGTTTCAAATAACCAATTGAAATGTCAAATTATAAAATAATTAAAAGTAAGAGAAAATTAACTTCACATGGAGAATAAAAAAATGAAATTGAAATTAAGAGAATTACATAGATGTGATGAAATATTATTAGAGTATACAAAATTATTTTTTTCTAAGAGAACAATTATAAACATTAGAGATGAAATTTGTAATCCTGGGTTGTGTTTGGATGAAGGGATTTGATTTGAGGAGGCATTTCAAATAAAATGATTTCTCACAATTTTAACTAAAAAGTGTATAGACACAAAATCTAAGTATTTGAAATCCATTCATAATCCAAACATGTATAATGAATTTGGGTTGTGGATTTGAAATCCACAAGTCCAAATCCACCCAACCAAACGCAACCTTATAGAAGTTTGTAGAATAATGTAGAGAACATCTAATTTGTAAGTAGTTAAATTAAAATCCTGTCCATAATATATAGTATATAAGGAGATAGATTAGTATGCTATGGGTGTGTTATTACGTAGAAGCCTTTAGTACAGTAGTCATTCAACTATTTTTATATTCTGAATTACTCATGTGAATCAATAGTACGAATCTAAAATAAAAAACATAAGGAGATAGATTAGTATGCTATGGGTGTGTTATTACGTAGAAGCCTTTAGTACAGTAGTCATTCAACTATTTTTATATTCTGAATTACTCATGTGAATCAATAGTACGAATCTAAAATAAAAAACATGAATTATCAACCTCCATCAGTTTTCAAATGGCATCGAGTGTTAGTTACTTCAAAATTCTTTATAATGGATGCAGGAGTGATAGAGATTGGAATAAGTTAATTATGTCTTGTATGGCTGATGGAAATGAATGTCATAACAATAATAAATATATTTAGATAAATAAAAGAACAATAACAACAGTGAATAAATGAATGAAAGAAGTATGTTAAAAAAAAAAAAGTTATAATTCTTTAAAAGATTAAATGATAGCGACATAGTACATTTGAGAATGAATGAATGATGATTCAATTCCGAAATTATACAAATGGTAACGTGAGTCCTCTTTAATAATAAGGTTCTGATACATGTGTATGAGGTATCTCGGTAGGGTAGGTTGTGTTTTTATTCCGTAGATAGAAATCAACGCCACATAAAATGGAGAATAAAAAAATGAAATGAAAATTAAGAGTAAATAGAAAAAATTAGAGTAGAAGTGTGTAACAACAAATTTCGTGATCTTAATATAATAACACGAATTTGAAATACAATTTTATTTACTTCGGATTAAACCGAGAAATTTGTGGATTTAAAATCTCTATTTAATTTTCCTCTTATTCTTCTCTTCGATCTTGACTTTGTCTTGGAAGATTTTGTGGCGTGATCCTCGCTTTGATCTTGATCACGAGTGAACTTGGAGGTTTGTAACGTTTATCCAAGGACTTGACGTCTTGTTTTGGATTAAACGCTGATTTGGGAAACTTTTGGACGAACGTCTTCGGACGCAATGAAGAACGCCTTTGAATCTTCAAGAGTCCGTGAAGAACACCTTTGAATCTTCAAAGAATCCGCGAAGAAAACTTTGAGAAGAACGTCGATGTGAGGGGTTTAACACCTTAATCTCGGATCGAACGTCGTCTTTAGATGATTTGGGTGAAGAACGCCTTTGAAGCTCCTTCGAATGCTCGAGAACGCCTTGAATCTCTGTAGAGAATTCTAGAGTCTTGAAAATGCTTTTTGTGTGTGTTTGAAATGAATGAGGGGGGACCCTATTTATAGGGTGAGGGAGTGAAGACTTTCCCTCTTTACCGTGCCATGTGGCGCCTTCTTACTGGATGATGCTGATTTGATTGGCTTGATTGATTTAATTTAATTATCTTCCTTTTTTGAAGATGTGTGATTTGATTTCCTCCGTATATGGTAAGTCAAATTTATTCTCACCAATTACGAGTATTTCGATACTCGTATAATTTGACCGACTCGTATTGTGTATATTAAATATCATTAATTTGATTATTTAATTCGAGAATTAATTTAATTAAATTCCCAAGTTTTAAATAGTAAATTAATTTGATTTTAATATATATTTGTCCACGTGTCGTCATTTGATTGGGTGCAAATTTAATTTGCTTACAAATGCCCCCTCGTGCTTTGTTCACGGACGATTTATGTCTTGAAGTGAATGGAGCACGAAACTTGTTGAACTTTAAAGTTCAATCATCTTTATTAATCGACTTGAGTTCACTCTTGCTTGGCTTGATAAATTTTCTAAGTCCCATATAGGTTGCCCACGAACCCTTCTTAAATAACACTCGTGCTTTTTTTTTTTTTTTTTTTTTTTTTTGATCGGGCCGTACATATATATTTTCCAAACCCATGATATCAACTTTAATCTCCCTTAATTAAATGTCGAATTGGGCCCCCCTTTTTTTTAATTGGTTGGGTCCAATACACTTTTTTTTTTAGCCCATCAGCTTCCATCATTTAGCCCAATTTTGAACTCAAAGTCATTTAAGCATAGGCCCACATAGGTTTCTTGGCCCAATTGCTTTCTTTTCTTTCCAATTCCAATTCTTTCCTTTATTAACTGAACCTCAAATCATCCTATAAAAGAAGGCACATGTTCACTCATTCTTGCTCACATCATTCCATTGAGAAGAAGAAAGTGGAGGCACGAACGCATTCAACAACACAAAATCAGAGGTAACTTCGTGTGTCTTTCTTTGTTCTTTGTTCTTTTTTTTTTTTTTTTTCTTCTTTTTTTTTGCGAGTTTGTTGCATTCTTATCAATTTCATGAAATTGAAGAGGAATACAATTTTTCTTCTCAACATATTTTCGGCGGTGGCTTGTTGTATTTTTCTCAATTTTATGAAATTGAAGAAGAATACAACTTTTCTTCTCAACATATTTTTGGCGGCAGCTTATTGTATTTTTCTCAATTTCATGAAATTGAAGAAGAATACAACTTTTCTTCTCAACATATTTTTTGCGGCGGCTTGTTGTATTTTTTCTCAATTTCATGAAATTGAAGAAAAATACAACTTTTCTTCTCAACATATTTTTGGCGGCGGCTTGTTGTATTTTTTCTCAATTTCATGAAATTGAAGAAAAATACAACTTTTCTTCTCAACATATTTTTTTTGCGGCGGCTTGTTATATTTTTCTCAATTTCACGAAATTGAAGAAGAATACAACTTTTCTTCTCAACATATTTTTGGCGGCGGCTTGTTGTATTTTTCTCAATTTCATGAAATTGAAGAAGAATATAACTTCTATTCTCAACATATTTCTTTTGGCGGCGGCTTGTTGTATTTTTCTCAATTTCATGAAATTGAAGAAGAATACAACTTTTCTTCTCAATATTTTTTTTTTTTTGCTGAAGAAGAAGGGGATTTTTTTTTTTGACGTCCCTTTTTGGTTTTTTTTTTTTTAGGTCATCTTCGACTTGAGTTTTCACCATGGTTTACTTCAAGGGCATCACTACGACTTTCGGAGTTCGTCATCTAGTGATTCTTAATGACAGACATCAACCTTTGGAGAAGGGGACTCGTTTGCTTGTTGAGGATCCAATCATTGGCAGTTTTGCGAAGGCTTGGCCACCTTTAGGTGATGATCTTTTCAAGGAGAGTTGGTCCGAAGAAATTTCATTAACCAAGTCGTCGACGGCTTGGATTCTCAAATCGGCACACCACAGAAAATCCGAAGGAGAAGTAAGCCCCTTGCGGACACTGGGACGTCGTATAATCATGGGCACAACTAAGTGGAGCGGTCCTTTGGAGTTTTCTGGGGAGTTTCGTTTCATCAAGGGCTATTGGGAATGGACCGAAGACATCTTGGGCAGATGTGGACACATGCTTAAGCAAGCGGGTATCTATGGCTCCGTTTTCGCGTCCCTTTTTACTTATGACTGCAACTCTGAAATTATGAAGGCCTTTTGTGAAGCTTGGTGCCCGTCTACTAATACATTGCTCACTTCTTTCAGAGAAGTGTCAATCTCACTATGGGATATATTCGAATTGACGGGGTTGCCTTTACACGGTTTCATATATGATGAAGTAGTGCCTGACGAGGCGGAGCTTTTGGATGAGCTTGGGGATTTATGTCTTCCGCGAAGTTGCAGGTCTTTGTTTCATGCCTTTCATATACTCCGTGGGGACACTCCTGAAGGAACTGTATCAGTCGATCGATGGATCGGCTTCTGGTCGAGCAAGGCTGCGAAATACCGCCAACCTCCTACACGAATTGAGAAGAGGAAGAATTCTCGTCCCAAGTCCACTCACAACCCTTCTGGTGCGTTCGCACCTTGTAAACAGTGGTCTTCGGCTGAAGTAACTTCTTTTAAGACACTTAACATTGAGCTGATTCGACGGGAGGAAGCGTATTTGGCTGCTTACTTAGCATGTTGGCTTTGCACGTTCGTCCTTCCTGGTGAGGATAAAAATATGATTCGGCCAAGTACTTTCAAGGTTGCAAGTCTTATGGCTACGGGCAAGTCGTTTGGCATCGCTGTCCCGGTCTTAGCGAGTATCTATAAGGGTTTAAACTGTATCTCTCAACAGCCGGAATCGTTGGGAGTTGGTTCTACTTTTCCAGTTCACTTCGTCTATACGTGGTTAGCTCAGTATTTTAGGACCCACTTCTTAGCTGTTCATGAGTATCGTGTCCCTTCAATGGTATTATTTTCTGGTGAAAATGGAGCGAGGTATTTTGAACCTGAGGCAGCTCGTACAAGAATCCACCGGGGAGAGACCATTTCGTGGGCTTGCAACGCATTTATTCGTGATGAGCCTGTCTCGTACGCTGATAATGGTTTGGGGCAGTGGGGCAATTGGAGTTACTTCTTAACTGTTCGCTCCAGTTATTTAACTTGGCGGAAAGGGGATCGTTTCATCATTGAGCCTTACAGCCCCCATCGTTTCAGTCGCCAGTTCGGCTACTACCAAGATGTTCCGGGAGAATTAAGTGTCGATGTCCGTGAAGTTAGTCTGGCGGAAGGGACTCGTTATTGGAGGTTTTGCACTTTGCGCAAGTCTTTTGCCAAAGTGTGTTTACCAAATGTGAGTTCGAGTCTTAAGAAGTATTCTACATCAGAGTACAAGAGATGGTGGGGCAAAGCTCATGGCATATACTTAGAGAGTCATGTCGAGGACTTAGTTAGTTCAAAGATCGATGACGTACTACAAGAAGGGGTTGTAGTTGCTGACAAGCCGATTTTTCCTCCCTCGATTCATGAAGTGGTACCATTGGTTGAAATGAGTAAGAGGAAGAGCACTTCTCGATGTTCAGAAGAAAGTCGTAGCGGAGACGATGACCGCCATTGGAAGCGCGCTAAAAAGGTCGTCGAATCTCTCGAACTCCCAAAGAAATCAGTTGCATGTTCCCCAGCCAAACAGGTTTTCATTTATTTGATTCCCTTTCTTTCTTTCTTTCTTTCCCCCCTTTTTTTTTTGATCGTATTACGTTTCCACTTTTTAGGCAAGGATAGACATCTTTGGCAGCGATTCTGATTGTGGGTCAGATGGGGAAGACGTGTCATCTTCTTCGAAAATTTTAGCAACTTCCGAGCCTGTGAATGTGAAGAAGCCCTGCCCCCTTGCTGTTTCAGTTTTCAAAGGGGGAAAGTTTGTTCGTGATCAACAACGAGACTTTGCTGTGTTTCTATGGAATAATCTTCGGGCGAGATTTATGGTGACCCCTATTGATTCCCTATCATCTTTGAAGGAAGAAGTGCCAGTTGTGTTGGCTGAGATAAAGGGTAGTTCCAAGTCTGACTTCCCGGCCATAGAGACGTTTTTGGCATCTCTGTTTGAGGAGGCTGATGCTTATGATTTAGCGAGATCGAAGTCTGTTGATGGGTTGTCAAAGGAGGTTATTGCTCGGCAGTTGGCTGAAGCTAAGGATGTCCTTCACAAAGTTAGGGAGAAGCACATCGTAAGCTCTGCCCAAGTCGAGGCTTCCCAAACAAATTTGCAGCGGATCATGGATAAGGTCGCCAACTTGCAGCAGAAGATGAAGGCGGCGTCTGAGACGTTGCAGCAGCATCAGGCATCCCACCAAAGTGTTGAAGCGGAACTTGTGGACGCTGAGAGTCGAGTCTCTTCCATCACCAATACTCCCTCGGTTGAGGATACTGTGGCCAAGGATTTGAAGAAGACGAAGTCTAAGCTAGAGAAATCTCTAGGGGATTTGGGAGATTTGAATCTCTTTTTTTAGCTTGTCTTAGAACTTTTATGATTGTTTACCCATTGTTTTTCCTTCTTGTTTTTTTCATGAATACTACATATCCACGTTTATCTTTTACTTCTGAATCTTCAATACCTGCTTGTTTCTTTTATGTCCCGAATGTTTGTCGATTTAACTTATGTGAACAAATTAACTCGAATCATGACTGTACTTAGGAAGATGCTAAGTTGCCTACGTACCCCTTTAAAGGGATCAAGTCATAACGTAGTTCAAGGGAGAACATAATTTGATTTTGGAAGGGGGGTGTCTTACACAGTTTATACTCATGCGGGCCAGGAGTGACTATTCTTTTACTACTGTAGACAAAGTAGGGATTTAACTATTTAACCACTTAAAATGCCTTTCGTGGGATAAATTAACAGTTTAACCACATGTAATTACCTTTGGTGGTTGTCATACACAGTTTAGACTCATGTGGACCAGGAGTAATAAGCAGTCTAGGCTCGTGCATCTTGGAGCATTGTGGTTGCTTCACGCATAGTAGCGTTTTAAGAATTTCCCATTTATGGGACCAATGTTCACACCATCTTCAGAGATTAACTTGTAGGCGCCATTCGTATATACTTCTTTCACGACGTGGGGCCCATCCCATTTAGGTAGGAATTTGTTTCCAACACGGTGAGTTATCACAATAGGTCTTCTCACTGCAAGCACCAAATCACCAACTTGAAATGAACAAATCTTCACCCTTTTGTTGAATGTCCTTGCGAGACGGGCTTGATAGCACTCGAGTTTTTGTTGTGCTTCCAGCCTTTTCTCATCAAGAGCTTCTAGCTCTTCAAGTCGTAGACGTGCGTTCTCTTCTTCGGTCAATCCTTCTTGAACAGCCATCCTCAAAGATGGAATTTGTTTCTCAAGAGGAACAACTGCTTCAACGCCGTACACCAAGGAATAAGGAGTAGCTTGTGTAGGTGTTCTATAAGTAGTTCGATATGCCCATAAAGCTTCACTTATCCTTTCATGCCAGTCTCTTTTAGATTTAGAAACCACTTTCTTCAACAGGCTACATAGCGTTTTGTTGAAGGCTTCAACAAGCCCATTAGCGGCCGCATTGTACATGGAGGATTTTCTTTGTTTCTTTGTTAATGGTCCTACAACGTCTAAACCCCATGCGTCGAAGGGCCATGATGCAACAGTTGGGTGCAACGGTTCGGGAGGTTGAAGAATCAAGTTTGCATGAAATTGACATGCTTGACATCTTCGTGCGTAGTCCATGCAATCCTTTACCATTGTTGGCCAATAATAGCCCATTCTTTTTATTCGGAAGTGTAACTTCGGTCCCGATTGATGAGCACCACATATCCCAGAGTGTGCTTCCTCCATTGCTTGAGTCGCTTCTTCGTCACTAAGACATCTTAAGAAAATGCCATCGAATGACCTCCTATAAAGTGTGCTTTTGTAGTAAATGAATCGAGGTGCGCGACGTCGGATGTCAACTTTTTCACGCGTATTATTGGGCAGCCTCTCATGCTTTAAATAATCCACCAACGGCTGGCGCCAATCCTCTTTTTCGATTTCGAAGACTTCCACCACGTGGTTTTCAACTTCTTCATCATCGAGAGAAAGTGGTGGTATGACCCAACTTTTGCACACAGGAATGCTGATGCGTGCTTCGGGCATAGCTATTGTTGATGCTAACTTAGCTAGAGCGTCGACCTGCTTGTTTTCACTTCTTGGTACATGCTCAATTTCCACATCTCCAAGCCAACCCATGAGCCTTTGGGCATAATTGTGATACGGGAGTAGTTCAGGTTTCTTGACCTCATATAGCCCACGCAATTGGTTTACTATCAATAAGGAATCTCCGTACACCCTGAGGTGCGGTTGTTTCATGTCAACAGCCATTTCTAGCCCGAGTATGAGCGCTTGATATTCAGCGACATTGTTGGAGCATTTTTCAGTCAATGCAAATGAGTATGTCATGACACCTTCATCGGACGTCACAAATACTACCCCGGCACCGGCTCCTTCTCTATGAGAAGCTCCATCGAAGTACATCTTCCAGGGTGGAGAGACTTCTGCAGCTAAGACATCTTCGTCGGGGAGGTCATCGGATAACTCCCATTCAGCAGGGATCGGGTGGTCGGCTAGGAAATCTGCCAATACTTGTCCCTTTACAGCTTTCTGCGGAACATACACAATCTCGAACTGTTGTAATTGGAGGTACCACCTTGCAAGTCGATCAGAAAGAACTGGTTTCGACATAACAAACTTTAATGGGTTTGCTTTTGAGACAAGACGAACCGTATGAGCTTGAAAGTAGTGCTTCAACTTTTGAATTACAAAGATGAGAGCTAAGCAGATCTTCTCAATTGGTGAGTATTTCAACTCATTTGGGATCATTGTTCTACTCAAATAATAGAGAGCACTCTCCTTTCCATCGTTATTCTCTTGTGCCAATAAGGCTCCAACTGAACGCTCCTGAGCGGCTATGTATAGGATTAGCGGGCGTCCAGGTATTGGGGCGATTAACACAGGTGGCTTCATCAGATAGGCTTTGATGCTCTCGAAGGCATTCTTGCAGGACTTGTCCCAGTTAAATGGATTTCCTTTTTTCATGAGAAGGCTAAATGGTTGACACCTGCCGGCCAAGTTTGAAATGAATCTTCTTAAATAAGCCAACTTTCCTTGCAAACTTTTGAGCTCGTGGATATTACGAGGTTCAGGCATTTTCAGAATTGCATCAATTTTTTCTTGTTCAATCTCGATGCCTCTGTGTCGAACAATAAACCCAAGGAATTTTCCTGACGTAACCCCAAAAGCACATTTTAATGGATTCATCTTGAGTTGGTAACGCCTTAAACGCTCGAAGACTCGCTTTAGATCCTGCAGATGATCCTTTCTTTTCCTTGACTTTACTACTAAATCATCGACGTAGCACTCAGTGTTCTTGTGGAGCATATCATCAAAGATCTTTTGCATTGCCCTTTGGTAAGTGGCACCGGCATTCTTCAAACCAAAAGGCATCACCTTGTAACAATATATTCCTTTCGGAGTGCGAAAGGCTGTGAGCTCTTCATCGCTTGGTGACATGCGGATCTGATTGTAGCCTGATGATCCATCCATGAAGGATAAAGCTTCATGTCCCGTAGTAGCGTCGATCATAAGTTCGGCAATTGGTAGTGGGAAATCATCCTTGGGGCATGCGAGGTTGAGGTCACGGAAGTCGACACATACTCGAATTTACCCATTTTTCTTTCTCACCGGAACAATGCTAGAAATCCATGTTGGATATTTTACTTCCCGGATGAATCCGACTTCAATGAGCTTGTTCACTTCATTTTCAATTAAAGGGACTAACTCAGGTCGAAATCGACGTTGGCCTTGCTTGACTGGCCGTGTTCCTTTCTTTATCGACAAGTGATGGACCGCCACCTTCGGGTCTAAACCCGGCATTTCTTTGTATGACCATGCAAACACGTCTCTAAATTCTTGTAAGAGCTTGAAGTATGCTCTCTCTTCTTCAGTTGTCAACAAAGCACTTATGTAGGTCGGTCGTGGGTCGTTGTCATCTCCTAGATTAACTTTTTTCAACTTGTCGACCGTGGCTTTAACACCCTCCTCAAGTTCCGGGGGAGCCTCCTCAGCATCTTCCTCTACTATCAGAGAGTTGTCAGCTAGGGTGATGTGATTTACAGCTACCACATCCTCACCAGGTTCTTCTGAGTTTTCAAACACAATACGGGGTCTTACTCGACCATCCCTTCCTCGAATTAAGATTGTTCGCATGGCATTTGTATTAGTGATGTACCCCATTCTGATCATCGGAGTGATCCTCATTTGAAGGTTCCCTTCCGTATTTTGGGGAACGGATTGTTGGTTACTACGAGCATCAACGAAGTTTGATGAAGCCATACTTTCCCTATCATCTTCTTCATTATTTCGGGTATAGACAATTGTTTGCATTCTGGCTTTCAACACTTCTCCGCATGATACAACCAAGCTTGTTTTTCGCCTCATACGGGATGGAACTGAGCTTCGAAGCTTCTGGAATTCAGAAGATTTAACAACCCCCGACTTTTGACGCTTATCTCTTCTATGTGGTCCCAGTCTCTCGAAGACGGAAACTCGTCTCATTTTCCTACCATTTCCATCGAACATATCCTCTGTTGATGAGAGTTCATCCTCGGTGATATGGTTTACACTTGCTCTTTTGATCGCAATGCGAATGGGATTCCGAGGGACATAACCTATGCCATTTTTGGCACCTTTGACAGTATAAACACTATTTTTCAACGTCTTGTGAGCAGTATCGGGTCCGAATTTTTCAACAACTTCATGGGTCAAGTTTTTTGACGTGGAACTTCCTCGTGGATCGTACCCAGCCTTAACCAGAAGATTGAAGGCTTGAGGGCCATAAGACTTCGTAAGCAGGGCTTCCGACACCTCTCCATGTTCTGTCCTAGCTCCTTGAGTAGGACGAGTAAATCCCTCCAGTGGTTGTGCAGAGGGTTTCGCTGCATCAATCTTGGTGAGAAGCATTGTCAATTCTTTCAATGATTCGACATCTTCGACATGTTTCTTGCCTTTATCCATACGAGGTGGATCCGCATTTCTTTCACTTTCTTCCTTATGTTCATCCTTAGTTGTCTCTTGCGATGAACTCTCTCCAGTTTTAGTTGTACTTTTGAAGAAGTACTTAGCATCCGCAAAATATGACTCAGCTTTAGTGAAAGGTTTATCATCACCAAACACCCGTTTTACATTGCCTCCTTCACAATACTTAAAGCATTGGTGTAACGTCGAAGGTATAACACCATTCTCATGCAACCATGGACGTCCTAAGAGCATATTGTACGACGTCCTTGCATCTATGACATGAAAGAGCGCACTCGAAGTCATCTCGTCGATCAATAAATCCACCCTTATTGTGCCGAGGGATCTTTGACCTTCTTGGTTGAATCCTTGAATCATCAACCGACTGTTTCCGAGTTTGTTTATCTGTACGCCCAACTTGTTCATTACTCTCAAAGGTAAAATGTTTACCCCAGAACCTCCGTCGACTAACATCCGCTTGATCCTTTGCTCTTTGACGTAACCTGTTATGAACAAGGGCCGATTATGAGGCTGTGAGCCGAGCAACAGGTCTTCTTCTGTGAAGGCCAAGGCATTCCCATGGCTTTCGTTATGAGTTTTACCTTGAGATGGGCCAACTCTATCCGCTTCTTGATTTGCCATATAGCATGCAACACTGTCGTGATCATCGTTTTTTATGGAGACGACATTCACAGCTTCTTCATCTTCCAAAATGATTTTGCCTTGTTCGACCAACTGCATAATTTTATCTTTGAAGATAAAGCAATCTTGAATCGGATGACCCACTAGTCTATGGTATTTGTAGTATTTCGGGTCATTGGTACGTCCGGCTTCTTCCGGTCTTTTCATCTCCGGCAACTCAATGAGCTTGTCTTTCAACAAGTCGTCAAATATCCCCAAGACGTCAGAGTCTAGGAACGGGTACTGCCTTTGTTGCATCTCTTTCAAGGTCAATTTTCTTTGCCCCCTTTCCTGGGTGACAACGCCTTTCCCTTTGTCATTCTTTGCTCCATCTTTTCTTTGGTATTTGACAGTTGTCGCGTTTACTTGCATGGAATCCTTGTTTTGGGCCTTAACAAAAGTTTTGCCCCCTTTCCTTGCCTCTTGCTTCTCTTTGAATTTGCGAGGTTCTTGGGTTGGCGGCCCGTCAGCTCCAGTTGCAGCCATGCTTAGCTCCATATCATGAGCTCGTGTTGCTAATTCTTCGAAGGTCTTCGGACGAATCCCTTGAAGAATGTATCGGAGACCCCATTGCATTCCTTGAATGCTCATCTCGATTGCGGAAGTCTCAGATAATCTGTCCTTACAGTTCAAGCTTAAATTCCTCCATCGATTAATATAATCGATCACAAGCTCGTCTTTCCACTGACGAGTATTGGTCAATTCAATCATACTAACAGTTCTCCTCGTGCTGTAGAAGCGGTTGAGGAACTCCTGCTCCATTTGATCCCAGCTGTTGATGGAGTTAGCCTCCAGATCGATATACCAGTCGAAGGCATTTCCCTTCAAAGAGCGGACAAACTGTTTAGCCAAGTGATCGCCATAAGTCCCGGCGTTGTTGCACGTTTCAACAAAATGTGCCACGTGTTGCTTAGGGTTCCCTTTGCCGTCAAACTGTTGGAACTTTGGGGGTTGATAGCCGGTCGGCATCTTCAAGCTGTCAATTCTCTTGGTATATGGCTTGGTGTAAGTGAAGGATGATTTTGAGTCTTCTCCAAATCTATCCTTGATCGTTCCCAATATGAGCTCCTTCAGTTGGTCGATATCCATCCCTCTCTCAGAAGAAGTCTGGGGATCTCTCGCGGTGAGTTCCGTTTCTGCTGCCTGATGCTTAGTTGAGGTCTCCCCATCATCTTGTTCCTCAGCTTGCTTTCCATTTGTACGACTTGTATCCTCGTTGTCCACTTTATGCATCAAGTTGGAAATCCGGATGTCTTGATCTTGGACATGCTTTGAGAGTCCTTCGAGGGCTTTCATGATACTAGCCAGCTGTTCCTCAATAGTCGAGGCGTTTGCCATCATGGCTGGAGCAACACTTGAAGTCGATGAGTGGTCCGATGAGGAGCGAGGGGTGGAGTTAGTGGAATTTCCTTCTTCTCCTTCAACAACGTAAGGCGGTGGCTGGTTTGCAGTTGTTCCCGCTGAAGTATTTTCTCCCGAAAAAGCATCCGACAATGATCTTTTCGTCATGCTTCTTGTGACTACATTGACGTTGACGGTTTTGTCCTTACAAATAGGATCTTTCGCGGAGACATCCTGATGTCCTTAGAATTTCTTTGTGAAGGGAAGAGATGAGAGGTAGAGATGGTCCCACTGGGCGTGCCAAATTTGTAACAACAAATTTCGTGATCTTGATATAATAACACGAATTTGAAATACAATTTTATTTACTTCGGATTAAACCGAGAAATTTGTGGATTTACAATCTCTATTTAATTTTCCTCGGATTCTTCTCTTCGATCTTGACTTTGTCTTGGAAGATTTTGTGGCGTGATCCTCGCTTTGATCTTGATCACGAGTGAACTTGGAGGTTTGTATAACGTTTATCCAAGGACTTGACGTCTTGTTTTGGATTAAACGCTGATTTGGGAAACTTTTGGACGAACGTCTTCGGACGCAATGAAGAACGCCTTTGAATCTTCAAGAGTCCGTGAAGAACACCTTTGAATCTTCAAAGAATCCGCGAAGAAAACTTTGAGAAGAACGTCGATGTGAGGGGTTTAACACCTTAATCTCGGATCGAACGTCGTCTTCAGATGATTTGGGTGAAGAACGCCTTTGAAGCTCCTTCGAATGCTCGAGAACGCCTTGAATCTCTGCAGAGAATTCTAGAGTCTTGAAAATGCTTTTTGTGTGTGTTTGAAATGAATGAGGGGGGACCCTATTTATAGGGTGAGGGAGTGAAGACTTTCCCTCTTTACCGTGCCACGTGGCGCCTTCTTACTGGATGATGCTGATTTGATTGGCTTGATTGATTTAATTTAATTATCTTCCTTTTTTGAAGATGTGTGATTTGATTTCCTCCGTATATGGTAAGTCAAATTTATTCTCACCAATTACGAGTATTTCGATACTCGTATAATTTGACCGACTCGTATTGTGTATATTAAATATCATTAATTTGACTATTTAATTCGAGAATTAATTTAATTAAATTCCCAAGTTTTAAATAGTAAATTATATTTGTCCACGTGTCGTCATTTGATTGGGTGCAAATTTAATTTGCTTACAAAGTGCTCACCTTTTCATGAATGACTACCAATTCTTCTGTTTACCGTCTTTTGAAAATACAATCCAACATCGCATGACTTTTACTTTTAATATCCATGTTTCCTTGTCTGGACAAATATCATATATGAAGCAGAATTGCTATGACAAGCAGAATTGCTATGACATTGTTGCGTTAATTATGTGTAATGATGAGTTTGGTTCTTGACGAATAAAATGAAAAGAAATGATTAAGCAGAGAGAAATTTAAGAAAACTGCAAATGGAAACCGACATGTTTCTTATTTGAAAAAAAGCAGAATTGTGACGAAAAAATATCATCTATGAAGCAGAATTATGATGACATTGATACAATATAATATTTAGAGGAATCAAAGGAATTGTGTTAATTATGTGTAATGATGAGTTTGGTTCTTGATGCATAAAATGAAAAGTACTATGAATCTTTTCTCTCTGATGTGGCATCTCACATTTCTCTCATTCTATTTTTACATTTTCTTAGAATTTACATTTATTTTTTTTTGTTCTCTAACCTCTTTCTCCCTTTTTTTAGTTTTCTTTATTCACTTTTCTTAATTAATTTTTTTAAATAATTGTTTTATTTATTTTTTTATACAGTTTTTCTTTTTTCTTTGAATAATATTCAGTCTCTCTTCTCAATATTTTTTAGAATTTACATTTATTTTTTCGTTCTCCCTCGCTCTCCTTTTTTTTTTTTTCGGGTTAGTTTTCTTTATACATTTCTTTTGTATCCTTTTAAACTTTTCTTCAATTATTTTTTCAGTTTTCTCTCCTCCCTCTCTTTTTGTTTAGTCAGCTATTTTTATTTACAGTTTTCTTCAATTTCTCTCTGCTTAATTATATTTTTTCACACAGGAATTATGGAGATTAAAAGTAAAAGTCGTGCGGTAAACAAAGTTGGCGTCATTGATGAAAAGGTGAGCAACTCATTTCCTCTTCTTTTGTTTCGACAACTCCTTTCCTCTTCTTTTGTTTCGACAACTCATTTCCTCTTCTTTTGTTTCGACAGTTATTTTTATTTACAGTTTTCTTAAATTTCTCTCTACTTAATTATATTTTTCCAGGAATTATGCAGATTAAAAGTAAAAGCCCTGCGGAATCACAATTTATTTACACAAAATATTTTGTTCTTTTGATATATTTGTATAGTTTTATTAGGCACATGAAGATGAGTTGCACACTTTATAAGGATACACCAGCAATGGAGATTAAGAGTAAAAGTTGTGCGGTAAACACGGTTATTGATGAAAAGGTGAACAACTCATCTACATGATTTTAAAAGTATGTACTCCCGTTCTGTAATAAAATTTTCAAATCACAATTTATTTACACAAAATATTTTGTTTTTACATTTATTTGGTGTCTTTGGTATCGTTTATTAGGTATATGAAAGATGAGTGTGCTTTGATAGTCAGTCTTGCTTGTACTACTTGAAGATTGAAGATGTGTACAGATTGAAGAAGAGGATAACACCATTTATTCTACAACAAATCAATTAATCCAGGTTTGAAATAATGTTTATATATTTTTTTAAAAGTGTTTCGTTTGAACCTGTATTTTTAAGATTTTGAGCTATATTTTTTAGATTATGGATTATATCTGATTAACCTATATTTATGGTTATTTAATAGAGAATTAATAGACATGACGTCAAATTGCAAAAAAGGAAAATAATGTGGAATAAGAGTTCAATGAAGAGAGTTAATAGACATGACGTGAAATTGTAAAAAGGAAAAGAATGTGGAATAAGAGTTCAATGAAGAGAGTTCAATGAAGATGTAAAATTTTAAGTTTCTGTGTTTTGTAATCTTTGAATTATGTATACTTTTGTTTAAAAGAAATTTACTTTTTTCTTTCCTCCGTTGATAGAATTTTTCAAAAACAGTTTAAAATACAGAAAATCAATGATTATTAATTCTTCAATTCAATTGTATTCTTCTGTGGTATTTTGGAGATCTCTTTAATCTTTCTTTCCTTTTACGTTCTCTTTTTTTTTTTTCTATTTAATTTAAAGTAAATTATTATTTTTTCTTTCTACTCTCTTTTTTCTCGGTTCTTTACCGTTTTTTTTTTAAGTTTTCTTGAATATTCTTTTATTTTTTTTAATTTAATTTTAAATTTCCTTAAAGTTCTCTGCTATTCTTCTCAAAACTTTGCAATTAGTTTAATTTACTTTTTAATTGTTTTTCTTTAATGCATCTATTGTTTTCACATTCCTTGATTACATCTTATCACTTTCTAGATGAGTTCTTTTTTAAGAAAAAATATTAAGGTAATTTTATGTTTTTGTATTCTCTAATTTTCAGGATGTTGAATAAGAGTTCAAGGAATGTGAAGAAAATGAGAACAAGAGTTCAAGGCAACTGCATTCGAAATTCTAACTGATTTGGATAAGGTGATGTTACATTTTTCAATGTTTTAGTTGATTGTGAAACATAGAATGTCAAATACTTCATGTCTGGTTATTTTATCTTTTTTTCCTCTCTTTACTTCTACATAAAAAAAAAAAAAATCGTCTCCTAGGGAAGGGTTAAAGGGCACTTTACGGATCCAGTTTCAACATTTGGATCATCGAAAATTTATTTTCAAATTACACATCTCTCAACAACACTTGGAGAATAACTGAAATAACTATACAGAGGCAACAATTCTTCATCAAGGTACAACCACACTAATTATGAAACTTTACATATCTTCATATTGTGCATCATCTTCTGTTTCTGATAGTCAGTTGTACTACTTGAAATGAGGATAACACCATTCATTCCAAAGATGGAGAAAAATTGATTGAAAAAAGAAGTCATGTTAAATATATGTTTATGTATTTTTTTTAAAGGGCATGTTTAATATATGTTTATGTATTTTTTAAATGTGTTTCGTTTGCAAATTTATTTTTAAGATTTGGAGCTATATTTTTTATATTATTATGAATATTGATAGATCTTATTTATATATATTTATATATAGTTCAATTATAATTATAAATGAGGTTTGTTTATGTTTATGTTTATGTTCTCTTCACAATGTTTTATATGGTTCTTTAATGTTTATAATATTTTGTTACGTAAATCTTAAAATATTTTGTTTCAACGTTAATTTTACATTTTGAAATTTAATCTATGTTGAAAGTGTGCGTGCGTGCGAAATCAGAGATGTTGTCTGTAGTGTTGGCACAGACCAGACAACAATGAGCAACGGAAATTAAACAACACTTTGCAAAAGAAGTATTTCAAAATTTGTGTAGATTAAAAATTAATCTACACGAATCACTAACATTAATTATAATATCAGTGAAGCAAATCAACAACCTCGTAAGGTTTTGAACAACTACAACTCGAATGAGTTTGACAAATATTACTAGAAATTATGAAACTATCTCCCTTATAGATCTAACATAAAATCCTAGTAAAAAGACAATGATTAACACACAAATATTCGGGTTTATAAGTGTATGCTAATCTACAAGAAAGAACAAAGTATTTTCCTAACTAGAAGCGTTGCGCATTCCATAAACTAGTAATCTTGTTTAGCTTTATCTCTTGTGTCTTGTGTTGTGGAAGGATCTTTTTTTATATGCTTCGAATCCTACTGCCCCAACATCATGTAGATCGATTTTTACATGATCTACAATGGAGAAGAACCACAGATTTTCCTAAAGCTAAATGCACAATGCACTCGATAGCTTTAGTAATGAATGTGTCTTCTTTCTTCTCTACCTTGAAACGTTGAAGACAGCCTCTATTTATAGATAAATTTCGTCAGCCTTTAACTCCCACAGATCACATGATCTATGTAACTTCCCCTTAACTCCTTAAAATAAGGTAACTTCCAATTTAGACTTAACTTCCATTTGTGCTTGCAATTCTCTCACTCCTTATGCAATCTACATGACCTGGACACGTCCACATCTTCTAACTGCAACAAAGGAACATTACAAACAACATAAAAAATTCGGAGTTAGGCGAATTACGATGTTGACCAAAGTGATGGAACATTCTGCACATCACTGGTACAACATCAGCAACAACCTTTTAGAAAGGTTTGAAAAATCTAATTGACTATATGAAACTACCTCCCTTTTAGGTCTATACATATAATCTCCTAGACGAAATAAGTATGATACATATGTTGATTGGGTCTACAACAATCTATCATACTGTTGCATTAGTCCTCTATTAATTTGCAACGTTTTCAACTACATGCAACCTCCATAGATCAGTTTTTATATGATCTATAACTTCCTCCACAAACTCCTTAAAAGTAGGAACCACCATGCATGCTCTTAACTTCTCACTCCTTGTATTTATGCAGCCGCTTGATCTGGTAACTTCCACGTCTTCAATCCTGCATAAAAGGGCCTTAAGAACAACATCTAAAATCGGAGTTAGTGTAAGGAGAAAGGGCAAATTATGATGTTGACCAGAGTGATGGAACATTTTGTACAACACTCGACAAACAAACAGAGTTGCCAAGAGTGTTGGATCAAAATAAGCATCACAGGTACAACATCAACATATGTCCTTATATACTATGAACATGTAACATGTTCATATGCAAATGATATTCATATCCAGATTTATTCAGACTTACTTGCCATTCAAAATAGATAGAAATTACAAGATTCTTAAATGGCAATGCGGGTAAAAGAATACATGATATAGGAGAAGAAATAATGGTTATATAATCTTCATTTGTACCAATCCATCCATATGCATCCATCCATCAAGTATCTGTTCAAATACATTAACAAGGGTCTCGATAAAAAAAACAGCAAATCGTGCAAAATGTTGTCCATCAAGTATCTGTTCAAATACATTAACAAGGGTCTCGATAAAAAAAACAACTGTGCAAGTACACTGTTGTTTACGAAGTTATAATGAATATTACTTCTACTTTTTCACTGCAAATTTTAATATATTACCACATATATTTAAATTTCTATGTACATTAAGTACTTGCATTTTGAATTACTTACTTATAATATTTACGAATTCAATAATTTTAAACAAAACATTTCAATCAACTTGCATCCATTTTAATTAGACCAGAATTTAATCTATGTCATTATATACTATATATACTATATACTATGAAAATGATTTTAATTAAACAACTGACAAATGTTCTCTATATTATTCTACAAACTTCTAGGACTACAAATTTCATCTCTAATGTTCATAATTGTTCTCTAAACAAAAAATAATTTTGTATACTCAATAATATTTCTAAGGTAATTCTCTTAATTTCAATTTCATTGTTTTATCTCTTTCAAGTGACGTTAATTTTTTATGTCCTGCTCCAAAATTTTTATGTTTACTTTTTATAATTTTATAATCATACCTGCATACCTCATGCACAAGCACGAAAATGTTATTAGACAATGACTCACATACCATTGATATAATTTTGGATGTAAAAGCCAACGCTCTCATATTATCTATAAAACATCCCTACAAACTAACATATTACAACCATACACAAATGACAACACATTTTCTTATTAAATCTGAACTTATGCAAGATTGCCTTTTCAATTATTGATATTATTGAAGATGATCTAAATTATCAAATACATTAATTATCATCAAATACTCTTATATTTTAAAATAATTAATTATATAAAATCTTATTAAATAATAATATAATTTTTTTCAATCCCGCGAAATTCGCGGGTCTTACACTTGTAGATAAATATAAGAAAATTGCAAAAAAAAAAAACTGTGAAAACCGACGAAAAAAAAGGGAGAAGAGATAGGAGAGAAAACTAAAAAATTGTTTAAAAAATTTATAAAAGAAAACTGTAAAAGAATAAAAATGAAAATTGATATTATAAATAAAATAAAATAAAATTGATTTTAATTATAATATCAATTCTCATTTCTAAATTTTTTTTTTAATTTTTTAACAAAAATATAAAAGAAAACTGTATAAACAATAAAGAAAAAATTTATGAAAATTATCGACAAAAAAATGGGGAAAGAGAGAAGAGAGCTATTATTTCAAAAAAAATATATATAAAAGAAAATTGAATAAAGAAAATAATTATTTAAGAAAAATATAAAAGAAAAGTGTAAATAAAAGAGAAAGAACGGGAAAAATAATTGAAAAAAAACTGTGTGAAAGAAAATAATTTAGGAGATCGAAGAGGAAAGGAAGAGAGGAGAGAGAAAGAAATTGAAAAAAACTGTAAAAGAAAATATCTAAAAGACCGAGAAAAGGAGGAGAGAGGAGAATTGAAAAAAACTGTAAAAAAAAATAATTGTCAATCGTAAGAAAATTAGAAAATTAGAATCAGATAAAAGTGAGAAGCCACGTAGGAGAGAAGAAGATTCAGAAGTACTAATTAAGGGTGGATGTTTTTTTTTTCAATTTTGTTATTTTTTGTGATATGATCATTTAACAAAATATAAGTTTTTTTTTTTCATTTAGTACTATTTGTAACGGGGTATAATAGTCATTTTATACAAATAATAATGGATATTAAATGATTTTTTTATTTGTATGAAATTTTAAAAATGACAGATAAAATAAAATAAATGAAGTAATGAGCAAAGTGTTGATATCAATTTCATAAATTAATTGAATTTAGCGTATGTGTATTGAATGTGAAATTTATGAATGAATTTTTTATGTTAAGTATGTATTTTTTTTGAATAGATGAAAAAGGAAAGTATATACTCCCTCTGTCCATCAAAAGTGTGCTCACTTTTTTTTATATGTGCTTTTAAAAAAATCATATTTTAATTATAAAGAATATATTTAATATAATGAGTAGAAAATATATTTGGTAGATACTCAATCTTGTTAGTAAAGTAGAAAAAATATTCGAAAGTTAACTATTTAAATAGAATAAGCACGTTTTTGTGGACCTCAAAAAAAGAAATGAGCACACTTTTGGTGGACGGAGGGAGTACTATCAAAGTACTAAGAGTATAATTGGTAGGATAGAATCTACAATAAATGATATTTTAGCCAAGGATGAAAATTTTGCTATCCAACCTTAATTTTACGATATATCGATATCGCAAAAAAATTGAAAAAATAAAGGAAATCTTATTAAAATCTTGGAAATTTAACCTGAAATTTTAGGATGGAGGGATTTGATCTATGGATTTTAAATTCACGATCCAAATCCACTCCACTTGTTTGGATTAAAAATTAAATGAATGGATTTCAAATTCTTAGCATATTTTTTTAGTTAAAATGGGGAAGATTTTAAATCCTCACTAAAACCATGTCATTTGAAATCCATCTATTTTAAAATCCTCTCATTTGAAATACCTTTTCAAATCAAATCCACCCATCCAAACGCAACCTTAGGGATTATTATAAAATCTTATTCAGTAGGCTAATTGACCGAATGCATGTAATTTAATATTTCCTCCGTTTATCAAAAGTTCGCCTTACTTTTTTAAGCGCGAAGTTCAGTTTTTCAAAAATATTACGAGTAATATATATAATGTTTTTTTTTTCAATTTTGTTATTTTTTGTGACATGGTCATTTAACAAAATATAAGTTTATTTTTTTCATTTAGTACTACTTGTAAAATGGTATAATAGTTATTTTATATAAATAATAATTGATATTAAATGACTTTTTCATTTGTATAAAATTTAAAAAATGACAGATAAAATAGAACCAATGAAGTAATGAGCAAAATGTTGATGATTAATTTTATAAATTAATTGAATTTAGCATATGTGTAAGTTTTAAAAGCAATAAAATATTGTGCATGTGAAATTTATGAATGAATTTCTTATTTTAAGTATGCAATTTTATTTTTTTGAATAGATGAAAAAGGAAAAGGAAAGTATATGTTGGTCCCTAGTTGAGTTAAGATTGAGTAAATTGGACATGGGCAACGGTTGAAAACCGCCGGTTTCGGTTGGAAAACGGCGGTTACGGTTACGGTTTTCAAATCGGCGGTTCGGTTTGAAAACCGCCGGTTTGGCGGATTTGTGTTTTTTTTTAAAAATATTATCTCCGTTTTCGCTCGTTTTCACTCCGTTTTCGTTCGTTTTTTATTCGTTTTAACTCATTTTTTAGAAAATAAATTACTAGAATTGAATAAAAATTATATAACTTAAATTTATACATTAAAAATAGAAGAATTGTGTATTAAAAAAATAAATTTTTTTTTAATAAAAAACCGCCAAACCGCCGGTTAACCGCCAAAACCGGCCAAACCGGTGGTTTGCGGTTTGTCAAAATGCCGAACTGTAACCGAACCCCCATTTTACGGTTACGGTTTGGTTTTTAAACCGTAACCGGCGGTTTGGCCGGTTTGGCGGTTCGATTTTGTGCGTGTCTAGAGTAAACTAGTAAAAGTCTAGAGGGGTGGGGTGAATAGACTTTTAAAAATCTTTCAAAATATCAGAGATTGTATATGCGGAATATCAGTTATATGCACCCTTTGATTATACTCAACTATTCAATGAACACCTTACTAGTCTATCTTGTAAATTATCAATTAACAATTCAATCAAACAATCAAACACAAATAAAACAGTATGTTGGTCCCAAGTTGAGTTAAGATTGAGTAAGCTAAGAAAGTCTAGAGGGGAGGGGTGAATAGACTTTCCAAAATCTTTCAAAATATCAGAGTTTATAATGCGGGAATGTGTTCTGAACAGTACTGTTCTTACTGGGTCAGATATTACTTCCACTTTCAGTTTTATACTCAACTTTTATTTAGATCTTTACTTAGTAAATTCTACTGTTCTTGGTTAAACAAATATTAAACAAATATCATACAGAAAAGTAAAGAACACAAGATTTATAGTGGTTCGACAAATGTCTACATCTACTCTCACAATCCCAGTTGTGATGTTTTATTAACTCTTCCTTGAGTTTCTTGTGGTTTAAAGTCCCAAAACTAAGACTGTGATCTTTTCGATTACACTCCCAAGTGTATCTTCGATCGACTAGTAATTTCACAAGTAACTAGCACACTTGTTTACAACAATACAAACTTTAAAATGAAAAGTAAAACTTCTCTTAATTAACCTTTGATTCTTCTCTTCAAATCTGTGGCCCTTCTCAGATTTCTTGATCTCTTTGACTCTGTGAGTTCTTCAAATGCTTTGTAGACTTGCTCTTGAATGCTTTAGAATCAGTAATTGTTCAGTAGTCTTAGCAGTAAGAGATCACACAATATTTATAGAACTTAGTATGACAGTTAGCAGTTTGTGAACTAACTCTCAACTAACTCTAAAACTGTTTTTGTTGTAACTTCCTTTTTGTAACTAACTTAACTTCTTATCTTTTAAGTCAGCATCTCTTCAATAATATTTAGTTACGCCTTAAATAAGTTTTCCAAACTTATTCTGCCTTAGCACAGTAAACTTACTCTTCTTAGTTTTACTGTTCTTAGCCAATCAGCACAGTTCTCCAAACTGTTCTAACTTCTTCAGAATGCTTCTCTTGAACTTCTGAGCTTCTCTTCAACTCTTCAAAGTCTTCTTATTCTGAAGTAGTCTTCTGAGTCTTCAATAGTCTTCTGATCTTCTTCTAACCTAGTGTTCTACTACTGTTCTGAACTTTTACATTGCTGAATACAATAGAATACAACTTTACACATCAACTAAACTACATACAAATGAGTACAATTAAGTCCTATACTATAAGATGTCTATACAATACAAAACATCAGCTTAGTTCCTAACAGTTCTTATATCAGATCAGTAAACACACTAAGATCAGTAACATATATAAGATCAGTAACTCAGATTTCAATATCTCTTAAGATCAGTAAACTTATTTCAGATGACTTAGTTAAGATGACTTAGAACTACATATATCATTAACTTTAAGTTGCTTTTGGTCATCAAAACATACAATCACCAACTAGAACATTGTTTCAAAGATTCATATCCCAACACAGTAAGTAATCAACACAGGATTTTATAGTGGTTCGACAACTTGTCTACATCCACTCTCACAACTCTAGTCGTGAAATTTTATTAACTTGTCTTGTGGCTTTAAGTCCCAAGAACTAAGACTTCGATCTTTTAGAATATACTACCAAGTATATCTTCGATCTAACAACTAGTGATTCAATAAGCAACTAGCAAGCTTAATCAAACTAAAACAATAAAAAAAACTTCTCTATTTCTTCAATTCGCCTTCTGAATATGAACTGGTCTTTTCTAGGCTTTTTCAAACTTTGCTTCTAACTCTGCGAGTTTTTCTTGCTTTTAAATTCTTCAGAATGCGCTTGGTAATCGTAGTATCAGTAGCCACACTTTCAGTAGTCTTTAATCGTTGAAAGTCTCCAACTATATATAGACTTCACTTCTCAAGATAAGTTTGTTATCCAACAACCTTTTCTTGATAACTAACTCCATAACCGTTTCTTCTTGATATGTATCTTCTAATACGTCGGTTATTCTATTATTTCAATAACTAACTTCATATCTTTAATATACGATCATATCTTCACTTTCTCGCGAACTTAACTTGTCTTCTTTTGACACTTAGAATATTTCAGCTTCTCATCACTTGTCTTGTCTCGCACAAGTCTTCTCTTCATATAGTCTTCTCTTCACAGCTTCTGTAGATTCTAACTAATCTATCTAGACTATACTATTACATTACTTTAAGCTTTATAAAAGAGCTTAGTTAACTTAAAACTATTACATCAATAAACATAAACATAAAACTAGTAGCATACTTTTTATTCTTCTGAATCTTGAGTCATACTGGTCTTGTTTGTAAGAGTTTACGTACGTAGGATGGATAAACAAGCATTGTGTTGTATTTTTATACAGTATAATTAGGCTGTTGAGAATGTGTAAATTTGCAACTATTCTTACTCATCTAAAACATATATTCCCTCCGTCCCACAATTACTTTCATACTTTCCTTTTCGAAACGTCCCACAATAACTTTCACACCCTTAAAATGAAAAACACTTTATAAACTCAACCCTCACAATATCCTCAATTTTACACAAATGGCATTACTCTTTCTTCACACATACACAAAAGTCAACTAATTTATTTACTTTATACATAAAATTTTACAAAATTACCCCTCAAAACTCCACTCATTATTACACTTGCTTAATATGCGTGCCCTGTACTACTTATTCTTGAAAATATTACTAAAAAAAACATCAAGATGAACTGACATCTGCACTGGACTTTAGACGCGTAAATCGACGACAACTATGCTAACGTTTTCTTTGCTACCTCGAGCAACCGCTAACTTTGCCATCAAGGTTACAGCTGTCTGGCAACGGTGGCAGCATTTCCTTGCAACTTGACATGCCAGTTCGTCAGAAACCATATCCTAGAGTCCATTGCTTCCCTGTATGAGGAACTCATCTGCATCGCTTCTCCTCATAACTTTTACTTTAGGTTCTGTTTATCATCATCATCAAACCATTTCAACTTTTATAAAATTTAATTTGTAACTATATATTAGGCATCCATATTTCTGTAACATATTGGATTCAATTTATACTAAAATTATACTCCCTCCTTCGTTCTTCTATAAATTTCTCACTTTACTTTTATGGGTGTTCCAAAATAAGTTTTTCATTTAATTTTTTATCATATTTTTAAATCAAAACACTCAAAAGAAAAATGGAAATTTATAATGGAACGGAGAGACGGAGAGAGTGTATAATATGTACAGTACCTGATGCTTTAGAGGACACAAGAACCCTCCCTTGGTCGGACCTACTCTCCGAGATGTCACCATTATCGGGCTGCCACAACTCAATAATCTCATCTGGTTTCGCCTTGTTATCTTGCAACTTTTTGATATGTTTGCCTAACACTTTCTTGTTAGCATACTTGTCATCTTCTATTTTCTGCTTCTTAAGGATTTCTGCATCATCATCTAATCCAGCAAGTATTTCACCTAAAGCTTCTTTCTTTGTCTCAAGCTTTCTCTTTACTCGCCTTGTCTGGATTTCTTCAGTAACCTTGCCTTTTCCTTTTACAAGTCTTAACTGTTCTTCAACACTGATCTGTTCTTTCTCATGAGCCTTCACTAGTCTTCCTCTCCTTGGTCGACTTTGCTCTTGCTGAATTTCAGTTCGAATTTTAGTTTCTTGCGCTTTTACTTCCTCGACTTCTTCCCCCTTTTTGGCTTCATCACTCTCCTTCAAGGTGAAAAGAGAAGTAAATCTGGTCATCTCTTCTTGTACAGCCTGCTTCATTAGATTAGTAGCCTTCTCAATCTGCTTCTGATGACTTTCATGTTGACTAACCTTCTCTAGTCTGTCAGCAGTGTACTCGAGCTTCTTTGATGTTAAAGAGAATTCATTCTTGAAATGAGTAGCAGTCAGCTTCAGTAATTTGTTCTGCTCAACCATCGCAGTCAATTGAGATCTGGCCTCTTGCAATTGAGCATACGCTTCTCTTCTTTGCTCATCCGCTATCTCAATCTTCGTTCTATAGACTCTTTCCATCTTCTTAGATTCTCTAACTAGAGCTCTTGCGAAATCGACTGAACTCTTCTCAAAGTATTCAACTTGATTTTGAAGGAATGTTTCTAGCTGATTAAACATCTCCTGTCTGAATGCAGCATCAAGTTGATTCACTTCATTCATGATCATCACTTTAGGATCAGTTACAAGAGAACTGTTATGTTCTTGTAGCACCATCTTGACATCAGCTTTCAAGAACTCATATATTGCTGTTTTAACTACTTGCCTTAGATCCTCTTTCAACTGATCTACAGACGCACTAGTAGCAATTGTTGTTTGAATCTCTTCAGCAACAGCATCTTCCATGATTTCGTCAACAACAGGTACTTCAACTAATTTCAACTCTGCCTCAGTAGCTAAGATCTCGTCTTCTACTGGTAGAACACTTCCTGCTATAGCTTTTAGATTCAGAGGAGGAGAGTAGGGTACGATAGCTAATCTTGTAGCTTTCGCTCGTCGTTCAGCTTCGTCTGAATCTTTCTTTCCCATCTCTAACAATCTAGCAATATAAGCACAAGTTTCTGCTGGAAATGTTGGTTCGACTTTTCTCGTGACATGCCCAGCATCTGTTCTAGGGCTGTGAGCATGTTCAACTTGGAATTTGAACACCAATCCTCTCATCTGGTTTGAGGTATTCTCCAGCTCACTTCTCGGATCAGTAGACTCCAACTCTTCTACTTCAGTTTCCAAAATCAAGTCATCTTCTGAGACTTGAACAACAATATCCATCCTTTCACTCATCTGGGCTGATTCCTTAGACTCTTCTATAAGAATAATATCATCTGGAACATTCAGCATCCTCTTGACAAGAGCAGTCAAGGCCTTAGAAGATAATAGTTCAGTATAGCTCTTCACTCCGCTATTTTCTTGTTGTTCCATCTCCCAGTCTTGAAAGTTGGAAATTCCACCCATGCCTAACATAACTTCAAAAGTATCTTCAGTCGGTCCTTTTCTCAATGCGACCCATGTACAAATTCTGATCAGTTTCTCATAGGTCTCAGAACTTGTATCGATCTCTACTGATTGCAAAATCTTCTTTAAATTCTTTGTCATTTGGGCTCGCAGTCTCTTCTCTCGCATACACATAGGGTAATCAACGAGGTTTGGGAATCTATTTTTGGGATGGGTCTGAGTGAGTGGGGTCCTCAGCTCAGTAGCCGAAGTAATAATTACAGTAAATTCTGAAGAAAAAAATTTAAATACTAAAGATATTAAATAAGTATAAAAGAAATAAAAAAAAATTGTGCGCACATATATTATTTTATCTGCTTTAATACTGATAAATAACTCCGCATTAAGCTCTATGCATACATTAAACGTTGAATAAAAAATGGAACAGGGAGTAATAAACTTAATGGCACAAAACAACTGTAGTGCTTAATTTACCATCAACTAAAACATGAGAAAAAATGTGCAAGTGAATAAAGTCATGTTACTTATAAGTGGAAGCAGGCAGCTACGTAAATGGATTTCTTACTTTGTAAATAATTGAACAACAGGATCCAGCACATAGCCTTCAGCAAGCCAACAAGATTGGTTCGATTTTTTAGCATCAAGGGAACCAAACAGCCCTATTTACAGTGGAGTCCAGTGCATCAACGTGCCTGCGGAGAATTTTTCTGAAACTTTATTAAGGACATATAAGTTCACCGATATGGTTTCTAGGGAATTCAAAATACACAATATGACACGATAACCTACTGCTAGGACATCTACGGGAGGGGAAACTTGGATAGGATCCTCCTCTTAGACCCTGTTTGGTTGAGCTTATGAGCTCCTTAAAACAGTATGTAAGATGTTTAGGAGCTTAGAAGGCTCTCAAAGTGTTTGGGAAAAATAAGATTTTTAACAGCGTATAAGATTATAAAATTTTAAAAAATCACCCCATCCCTACAAGCCAAAGGGGCTCTTAGTGCAATAACAAATAAAGGATACATCTGTGTGGCAAGGGTGTCCATCCCCTTCATTTCTTCGTTTAATCTGCAAGCAGGATATTGCCAGAAAGGATAATAAATATGTTGGAAAAAAATTACTGAGTGCTCTAATATACTATGCCTAAGCTCAATTACAGAATTTCAAGATATTATACTTGTATACACTAAAGGGTTTCCTGCAAGTAGAAAAATAACATAACTACAAAAAATCAAAGCATTATGTTTATATTGTTTTATGCTATGATTGAAAAATGAAAAATGTATTATGCAGCAGCATGAAGAGCGTGTGAGAAAGACTTAGAACGAGAAGATCTAATAATCGCAGCATCAAAGTTTGTGCAAAGATTAGAAGGAAAATAAAGCATCGAGAAATCCTACAAATGCTAGGTAATAAAACAAAGAAGGCAATGAGTTCTAGTAAAAACAAAAGCTTAGGAAAAATGAAGGCAAAGGGTGATTTCTCATTGTCATAGAATGAACTCTGCAGAGAATCACAGTACATATTATTTGTAATCAATGAATAAACCTCAAAAACAACCGTGCTATTGACATAACCAACATCAACACTTATCTCCATCTCATCAAAATTGATTTCATCAGTCCGTCTTAATTTCAGGAGCTCGTATCCATACAAAATCAAGAACAGTTCCAAAAATCTGCTGATAAATTATGCACGAACTAAGGGAAAAAATGCGTTTAATTTCAGTATTAAAGCATACTTTAAAAACATTTAAGTTATACATGAAGCAGTGAAATTTCCAATTAGGTTAGTCAAGAAAAACGGAAGTACGAAACATCATATGAAGTCACCGTATTTGTTTCATAGGAATAAATGTCAAAATGTATAAAGTGGCAACCTGGGAGAGTGATTGACGGAGAGAACTGAAGAGTGAGGAGAAACTCTCGGCGATTGAAGCTGAATCCCTCTCCAACGACGCGAGAGCTTTCAAAATCTCCTTCCCACGATCAGACGGCTCCAGCTCGCCGCCGTTGACAGAGTTTACTTCATCCCTACTCCCGCCGCCGTCAATATGACATCTCAATTGCTGATTGGTCGCCGACTCAGAAGCATGCGCATCTGAGCTGTCGTTTCTCGCGTCATCATTCTCCATTGATGAGAACTAGCGATGAAGGGGATGGTAATATTTAATTATATCCACAATTGGGATTTTTTTTTTTAATATAATAACCGTCCCTAAGCTCCGTTTGGATGGAGGATTTAATTTATTGATTTCAAATCCATCATTCAAATACATTCCCTTGTTTGGATTAAAAATAAATGAATTGATTTCAAATTCTAAGCATATTTTTTTTGTTTAAATTGTGAGAGATTTCAAATCCTCACTGACCATGTCATTTGAAATCCATCCATTTTTAAAACCTTTCATTTGAAATACCTCCTCAAATCAAATCCCTCCATCCAAACACAACCTAGGGATTTGATTTGAGGAGGTATTTCAAATGAAAGGTTTTAAAAATGGATGAATTTCAAATGACATGGTTTTAGTGAGGATTTGAAACCTCTCACAATTTAAACTAAAAAGTGTGTTACATAAATCTAAGTATTTGAAATTCACTAAGGCTCCGTTTGGATGGAAGGATTTGGTCTATGATTTTAAATCCACAGTTCAAATTCATTCCACTTGTTTGGATTAAAAAGTAAATGAATGGATTTCAAATTCTTATCATATTTTTTTTAGTTAAAATTGATAGGATTTTAAATCCTCACTAAAAACCATGTCATTTGAAATCCATCTATTTTGAAATCTTCCCATTTGAAATACCTCGTCAAATCAAATCCGCCCATCCAAACGCAACCTGAATATACAGAGTACTCTAGTTATACGGCTATTCTTGGAGGTTGTTCAAGGATTCAGCAAAGAAGATAAGGTTGCGTTTGGATGGAGGGATTTGATTTGAGGAGATATTTCAAATGAAAGGTTTTAAAAATAGATGGATTTCAAATGACATGGTTTTAGTGAGGATTTGAAATCTCTCTCAATTTTAACTAAAAAATGTATGGACACAAATTTAAGTATTTGAAATCCACTAATAATCCAAACACATGGAATGGATTTGGACAGTGGATTTGAAATCCATAGGCCCAAATCCACCCAACCAAACGTAACCTAAGGCTCGACTGATACAGTTTTGTAATCCACATTGTTGTTTTTCCATGCGGTTTTATTTTCCATTTTCTTATCCACATTCTTGATCCCATTCGGAAATCATGTGTGCTCTGTAATTTGTTCAATGTTGAACCTGCAATCCAACCATATGTGTTAATAAACTTAGTTTCCCTTAGGATTTGGAATCTCATTACCTCAGTTAGTTGCTAAATTGAAGTATCATTTTTTCTTTTTCCAACTGCAGGTACCTTCAGATGGATTTGGTTCCCTACAAGGAATTTTAGGGTCTCAAAATTTGCATTTTGTAGTAACATTGATATCTATTTCAATGCTAAGGAGTTGTAACTCTTGATAAGTGGACTAAATCTTTTCTTTTCTACTCCCTACATCTTTACATTTGAAAGACAATAATTTATTAGGACTTACTTTCCCTTATCTTTAGTGAGCAATTTTTTTGGTCCACTTAGTTTACTTACAGCAATAATCATGCTAAAATATTGCTCTCTATTTAGTTTATTTAAAGTAAGATAATTGATGCTACATACATTCATAATTTTAAGAAAAAAATATACGATAAAATTTAAAATTATATGGCTATAACTATGTCAATTAATGTCAAATTTGATTCCAACTCGTGGCACTTAAAAACATTCCTATTACAATTATTAACATGTGAATTGAGTTGGAATATTTGAGATGCAGCCCATAAATAAAGATATTAAAGGATGTATTTTTTGTTAATAGTCTATATGTGTACCAATTTAAATATTTTTCATTGTACTTTTAGAAGAGTTTTTTTTAGATGCTTTACAAAATTACTTTAATAATTAGTTATTCATAAATACTCCCTCCGTCCGTCTATAAGTTTCCCGTTACTTTTTAGCACATAGATTAAGAAAAGTGATTAAATAATAGATATAGTACAAGTGATGTAATTGAGAGAGGAGAGAGATAGAGAGAAAAAGTACTCACTCCGTCCGCCTATAAGTGTTACGTTACTTTTTGGCACAAAAATTAAAAAAAGTGATTAAATAATAGATATAGTACAAGTGATGTGATTGAGAGAGGAGAGAGATAGAGAGAAAAAGTAAGATATAAAGTGAAGTGTAAGAAAAAATACTTACCAAAAAAGGTATGGGAAGCTTATGGACGGACCAAAATGGTAAAATGGGAAGCTTATAGGCGGACGGAGGGAGTAAGATATAAAGTGATGTGTAAGAAAAAGTACTTACCAAAAAGGGTATGAGAAGCTTATAGACGGACGGACCAAAATGGTAAAATGGAAAGAGGCGAACGGAGGGAGTATATATAACCGTGCATCGCACGGGTACAATACTAGTATATAATAATAGCATAGTCTATTTTCCCGCCCATTTCACACACTGCTTTTTTTATTATTACAAGTAATTCACCCGTGTGTTGCACGGTCAATATATACTCTATATAATATTTCAAATTAAATATTAATTATGTGTTACAAAAATTATTATTGTTTCTCTGAAAGAATAATTTAAAATAAAAAAGACAATGATATATTAATTAGACAATTAAGTTTGACCAATTTCATGATTAATGCATCATATAATATAATAATTCACAATTTCACATACTTACATTCTTGACTTCCATATTTTGCTTTAAAAACAAATTGCAATATGCATTTTGAGTTTTTTAAAATAAAATTTATATTAAATTTAACTTATTTAAATTTTTTTTATTAAAAATAATAGTCATAATACGGCGAATATTATTTATTTTGACAAAGCAATTTAGCCCAAGTGCTCAACACCATACAATTATCCCAATATCAATTTAAATAATACAAAATAGTCTGCGTATCCAAAAGTTGTCATCTTGCACAGGATGAGGGAAGCCTCCCTTTTTCTATGGAGCTTGCATAGAACTTATCCTACAAATAAAAAAAAATTATATTTTCAAGGATAAAATGAGAACCATCATAACTTTTTGGACTGACAATTTAAGGACAATAACTTTTAAAAGTTACGAATTGAGGCCAAAGCAGACCAAATCAACCAAAATCAGACTAAATTTACTACCTTTAAATTGTCAACCCGAAAAGTTACGGTCCTAAAACTGCCAATCCGAAAAGTAAATTATTAAATTCACGAAAACTGAACTTAATTACCTCTATTGGACGAAGAGAGCAAGCCAGAATTTGAAAGTTACTGCCCTTAAATTGTCAACACAAAAAGTTACGGTCCTAAAACTGTCAATACAAAAAGAAAATTATTAAATTCACAAAAATAATACCTATTTCGAATGAAGGGAGCGAGCTAGAATCTGAGTAGAAAACTATAATATAATAGATTCATGTTGAAAATGAGATGTATTTAAAGCAACAAAAATCATAATAGATTCATGCTATGTAGAGGAATCATAACATCAATAATGAATTTAAATATTAAATTCAGAGTATTGGAATGTAACTTACTGTGTCTATAGTAGCTTTCTCATTTACTCTGCATTTAGAGCAACAAAAAACCATTAATCTAATTCTTCATCGAACCCAAAATTCTTAAATAATAGATGACACACTTGCAAACCTCAATCGTCTAATTAATTGATTAAATATTAATGAATTATTACTTTGCTTTAGAAGAGAACAACCACGTATATAGAGGTGCTAATAAGCAAGTAGTAAGTAATATTGCAATTTTACAACCTAAGATATAAAAGACGTGTGACATAAATTTTTTAGAAAAACATACCATTTTCTGTGTTAAAAATAAATAAATTACAGTGTTAAATTGTAACTTACCATTAAAGACCAGATTTGTTTCCTATCACTTAGGATTGAGAATGTTTCTCTCTCCCATTTACTCGATTGGCTGTTAGAGCAGCAAAAAAAAAAAAAATATAATAATCCATCCCCAAAAAAGTCTCAATACAATATTTTCTCCCCTGGATCCCTTTTACGTTTGCTGCTCATATCTTTTGTTTTTTCAGAATTTGAGCAAGTCTTGTTTGTGTATAACGTCTATTATGTATGTTAACATTAGTTGGCTGAGAAAAACAATTTAATTATTTAAAAATAAAAACACCCTAACTTGATGGATAAATATTTTGACTTGTATGTTATGTTAGCCGAGTAATCTGATCTGTTATTCAGTGTTTGGATGCAGATGCAACCTCAACTCCTCGGGATCCATTATAATTTTTAACCTGAATTTGAGAATGGGATCCATATCAATGTTGCACTAATGTGCATGATATAAGAGGATATGAAAAAAAAATGATTAAATAAAAAACTGCAGAATATGAAACTTTTCAATAATAAATTCAGTAGTGAATAATTGAGCTTTTATACTCTCATTTGACAAATTATAAATTTATATGTAATCAATAATGGTACAGAGCTAATAATTGTTATTTACAGTTCAAATTTATTGACGTGAATGAGGTTTTTGCTTGGGGACACACTTCGGCTTTAACCATCAAATAAAACAATTAATCAAGAGAAAATAGAGATTAAATTTCACTGGACAGAGAGTCTCAAACACCAAACAGATAAATATGAGTCTCAAACACCAAACATTAGTTAACACTTGCAGCAAAAATAATGCTAATGACTTCAAGAATTAGCAAGTGAACGAATAAAAAGAAATATTCTCAAATGAGTGAATGAATTTGTAGAGATTATTGCATATTGGGAAGCCATTGGATAGACTTTGACTCAGAGCAAGATAAAAAAAAAAAAATGAATTAAATCTGAAGTTAGATAGGCATGTGACGAAAAAGATGAAGAAAAGATATTGAAAGAGAGAAATGGCTTATGGAATAAAAAACAAATGGTAGTAGTATAATATTCAACTATTAATCATTCAAATCATTCACTACAAAAAAAGGGTGTTTTGGGGACGGATTTACCGACGGATTTTCCGTCGGCCGCCGAGGTTACCGACGGAAATACCGACGGAAAGTCGGTCGTCCCCTTTCTCGGCGTCAGCATTTTTTACCGACGGATTTTTGAATTCCGTCGGCATTTCCCGACGAAAATACCGAGGGAAAATGCTGACGGAAAATACCGAGGGAAAATTGCCGACGGAATGTCCGTCGGTATTCCGGACAACCCGTTTAACAAACCGGGTCAACATTCCGTCGGTAATTCCGTCGGAAACAGTGAATTAAATAATAATAAAAGAAATTAGAATAAATTAAAATAATTATAAACGAAATGAATTAAATAATTAAATGCCGACGGAAGCCGACGGATATTCCGTCGGTATTATACTGACGGATATTCCGTCGGCATTATACCGACGGAATATCCGTCGGCATTATGCTGACGGAATATCCGTCGGCATTTGACTGACGGAATATCCGTCGGCATATCCGTCGGTAACACAAAATATGAATGAAAAAAAATAATTCCGAAATTAACATACCGACGGAATATCCGTCAGTAAAACAAAATATTAATAAAAAAAATATGCGTGGCCGGGGAGGCCCCGACCAAAATTTCATTTTCCGACCAGAATTACATTTTCGGTGAGGTTGGGAATGTGAAGAAATTTCGTAAAAAATGTAAAAAATGTCATTATGTAAAAATTAAAATATTATGTAATGAAACAATAATATTACATGAAATATTATGTTGGGAATGTGAAGAAATTGGCATTGTTTTTAACAAATCAAATTAATTAGTAGCTTACTTGATCATTATCATCATCATCTAATACGTACTTCCAGAAACTGACGGTGGCTTCGTCTTCTTCCAGTCTCCGGCGAAGGGCGGCGACTTCGTCTACTTCAAGGAAACAACCAAAAAATTAAAAAAAAATCGATGTTGAAGTTCAAAATTTTTCAATCTAAACTCAAAATCACTTACGTAGGAGTCGGCCAACTTATTAAAACGCCGGAGGAGCACAGATTGGGCGGCGGCCATGCTTCACGTTGGAGAGAAATCGTCGCGGAAGATTGGTGGAGAGAAATCGGCGCGGGAATAGGGCCGGTGAGGTCGCCGAAAAGTTGGTTGGAGAAGAGGATCGAGTAGGGATCGTAAAGAGGAAAGTTTGGAAAGAGTGAAAGAAAATCCTAGGTTGAGTTATATATAAGGATTTATTTTCCGTCGGCATGTTCAAATACCGACGGATATTCCGTCGGTATTTTTCAAAAAGTAAATACCGACGGATATTCCGTCGGTATTTTTCAAAAAAGTAAATACCGACGGATAATCCGTCGGCATTTTTCAAAAAGTAAATACCGACGGATAATCCGTCCGTCGGTATTTTTGCGATTTTTTTTTTTTTTTAAATAATTCAATTTTTACCTAAAAATTACCAAAACCCTAAACCCTACTATATACTAGACCTACTAATTCATTTCTTCCACATATATTAATATATATATTAGTTGTGACTTATATTTATAGTAAATTAAATTTTTATAATTTGTACCTAAATGATAAATAATTAATTAACTTTTATAAAATGTGGAAGAAAGTTAATTCCGTCAGCATTTTGGCGATTTTTTTTATTTTTTTTTTTGAAATAATTCAATTTTTTCTATATACTATATACTAGACCTAATAAATTACCAAAACCCTAAACCCTACTATATGCTAGACCTACTAATTCATTTCTTCCACATATATTAATATATATATTAGTTGTGACTTGTATTTATAGTAAATTAAATTTTTATAATTTGTACCTAAATGCGAATGCATGTGTAATTGTACCTGATATACACACACATATATATATATATATAAAACTTATACGAATGCATGTGTAATTGTAATGAAATAAAAAAAGTAAGATTTTACCTTTCAAATGGGTACATCCACCTGTATTGCACCGGACCACAAATTCTCGCTTCATACGCTAAGTGAACGGGTAAGTGTTCCATCGAGTTAAAGAAGCTAGGTGGAAAAATTTGTTCCAACTTACACAAAATCACTGGAATGTCTTCATCTAAACGAATCATATCATCGATCGTGATCGTTGTAGCCGTTAAATCTCTAAAAAATAGACTTAATTCAGTGATAGCCCTCCACACATTGAGATGAAGAAGTTCTCGGAACGCAATCGGTATCAAGCGTTGCATAAATACATGACAATCATGACTCTTCATCCTTGCAACCTTACCCGTTGTTGTGTCTACGCATCGACTCAAGTTCGACACGTAGCCGTCCGGAAAGTTCAACTCCTTTATCCACCTACACAATCTTTGTTTTTGTGGCTTATCCAGTGTGTAGCTAGCCTTTGGAAATTTACCTGTACGCTCATCCTTTTTCAACTCTGGACGGCGACAAAGAGTGTCCAAATCCTCCCGAGACTTTGGAGTGTCTTTCGTCTTGCCTTCCGTGTTCATGATTGTGTGGAACACATTGTCAAACACATTCTTTTCAATGTGCATCACATCCAAATTGTGTCGTATCAATAGTGAACTCCAGTATGGTAAGTCCCAAAAAATACTCCTTTTGTTCCAACCACCCTCAATTCCTCTGTTGTGTTCCGCTGCATTTTCCTCAGTACTTTTTTTCAACCCCGTCACTTGAACCTCATATAACAACCTACGTCCTGTACGGAGAGTAAATTATAAGTGACACTAAAAGCAATAGATAAATATACGTTTAGTACTCGATTATTAAATAAATGTATAAAATACCATCTCGTAGTGGAGGTCGATTGTTTGTGACTGCTCTGTTTTTTACGAAGTTCTTCTTATTTCTTCGAAACGGGTGACCTTGAGGTAAGAACCTACGGTGATTATCGAACCATGAAACTTTTCTACTCACCGGGAGACTGAAAGCTTCAGAATTCTCCATACAATACGGACATGCTTTCTTTCCGGCCGTACTCCACCCGGACAACATACCATATGCAGGAAAGTCGCTAATGGTCCATAAAAGAGCAGCACGCATCGTGAAGTTCTGCTTTCTAAAAACATCGTATGTTTGGACTCCATTCTCCCATAAGAAGATCAAGTCTTTTATAAGAGGTTGGAGATAAACATCCAGTTTGTCCTTTGGATTCGTTGGTCCAGGCACCAATACAGTCAGAAACATTGTTTGAGGTTTCATGCACATCCACGGAGGAAGATTATATGGAGTCAGTATCACCGGCCACAAAGAATACTGCTTCCCATGCATCCCAAACGGTGCAAAACCATCAGTACACAAACCTAATCTCACATTCCTCGGTTCACAACCAAAATTTGGAAAGACGTTGTCAAGATGTTTCCAGGCCTCTGAGTCTGCCGGATGTCGCATCTCCCTCGACTCAGCCGAAGAGGAATCTGTAGCATGCCACGTCATGTGTTGTGCAGTGGCACTTGATTGATATAATCTCATCAAACGGGGAATGATAGGAAGGTAGTACATCTTCTTATATGGCACTTTCTTCTTTGTCTTCTTCGATTGACCACCAGGTCCCTTTCGACGTGCCTCTTTGTACCGGGGATGGCCACACAATCTACACATATTCAGACTGCTATCTTCGCTCACCCCAATATAACATGCAACTATTCACACAACAATCAATCTTCTCAACCGGCAAACCAACATTCTTCAACATTTGTTTGCTTTGATGAAACGTCGTAGGCACCTTATTATTTTGAGGACAAATTTCACTGCATAACTGTGTCACTTGCTCATATGCCCTGTTAGAAAGCTTGTTCTCGGTCTTAATGTTCATGAGTCGTGCATTAAATGACAACTGTGAGTGGGATTCACAACCCGGATATAAATCTTCTTCGACTAATTTGAGCATCTCATAAAACCGAAATGCCTCATTCGTCGGCTCCTCTTCCATGTTTGAAAACCCAGCTTCCCTGATCATTGTTTGATACATATTCGGTTCTTCGTCCCCAAACTGTTGTTCTTCGTCCCCAAACTGTTGTTCTTCGTCCCCAAACTGTTGTTCTTCGTCCCCAAACTGTTGTTCTTCGTCCCCAAACCGTTGTTCTACCTCGTTACTAGTGCCAACATGATCGAAATTTGCTTCTTGTTGATAGATTCCAACAGTGTAATAGTAAAACACTTCATCAAACCTATAAGGCCAACGTGTTTCGCCATGACTAGTCCAATTATAATAATTATCAACGAAACCATTCTTCACAATATGTACTAGGACCTCATCAATCTCTTTATATTGCTTATTCTGACATTTCTTAGCATTACACGGACACCTAATGCAATTTCCACTCATGTAATGTGGCTGGCTTTTTGTAAATTCAACAAATAACACGAGTTCATTATAAAATTCCACATTCACATTTCCTCTAATCATTCTAGGAGTACAATACATCCAACGACGGTCAGGCAAATCCATCTGCTAAACATTTAAGTGGAGCAACACATTACTAACGACTACTCTTATAATAAATTCACGCAAAACTTATGATATATATAAAACATGTAATTACATTATATTGAATTTTATATATACAGTAAATTAAAAATGGTAGAAAATGTACCGTAATTTGATGTTTCTGAATACCCGAGCATGAGCATAAAAAATTTCGCAGTATAAAGTTTTGGTGTAAATTTGCAATACGAAAGTGAAGTGGAAAAAAATTAGGCAGTAGTAAGTTTTGGGGAATATTTCCCGACGGAAATGCCGACGGACCTATCTTTCCGTCGGCATTTTGCCCGCCCAAATATCCGTCGGCAAAGATAAATGCCGACGGATTATCCGTCGGCATTTATCAAATGGTGAATTCCGACGGAAAGTGAATTCCGTCGGCATTTCACCCGCCCAAATTTCCGTCGGCATAGATAAATGCCGACGGAATATCCGTCAGTATGTACCAAATTGTGAATACCGACGGAAAATATATTCCGTCGGCATATTGGCCGTTTTTTTTTTATTATTATTTAATTCAATTTTTTGTATATATAGCAACACAAAGCTCACACACACCATATTCGATTTTTTCTATTTTTTGCAAAGAAATATCATGTCTTCTTCATCTTCTATTCGATTTCAGCAAGGTCTTGTTTGTTATTGTGGAAAGGCATGTCGTACATATGCTTCTAAACAACCTTGAAGTAAAGGGAGGATATTTCATAATTGTCCTGACTCCCAAAGTGATGGTGGTGGATGTGGTTTCTTTGTATGGGCTGATACTCTAGAAAAGTGTGTTGTTGACAAGAATCAAGGATCTAATCAAAGTGACCAAGAAACTGAAGACATGAAGAAAATGACTCAAGAGATGAAGAAATTGGTTACAGAGATCAAGAATTTGGCTGAAGAAATCAAGGATTTAATCAAAGTGAACAAAATCATTTTGATTGTGCTAGTTGTCATGGTTGCATCTACCACCTTCAAGTGGTTTGGTTAAATATATGTATAATGCACTCTATATGAGGCTATTTTGTACTAAAATTCACTTCCACCTTCAAGTGGTTTAAATCTATCTAGAATGCACTCTAAATGAGATTATTTTGTACTCAATGAAACAAATGAATGCACCCTATTTTCATCTATACACCAACAAACTACACAAATAAACTGCAATATATAGTTCAACATATATTTCAACATAAAGATAAATATATACATAAAGATAAATAAGTTCAACAGAAAAGTAAATAAGTTCAACAGAAAATTAAATAAGTTCAACAGAAAAATAAATTAGTTCAACACAAAATTAAATTGTTCAACCAGGAAAGTTGCCAGTATAATCGTTAAAAAATCGGTCCATATCCTCATTCAAGTTGACCTCGTCACCATCGGTCTGACCTGCATCTTGACCTGCAGCTTGATCTGGAGCTGGCGGTGCTTGCCCCATCGTCTGTTGATAAATGGCCTCGATCTGCTCAGCAGACATCCCCAACGTCCGACCCGCATTGGCACTCCAGAGGCGGAAGTAGTTCTCGAACGTTGCCATGACGTTCGGATCCGGGACGGCAGTGGAGGATACGGACGGCTGCGATGCACTCCGGGCCGACCGACCACTTGGTGTCCTCACGGCGTTGCTCATCCCACCAAGGCCAAGGACCCTTCCCTTGGAGGTCGGGGCAACGTCAAGGTAAAGCTGGTCCACGTCAACAACCGGAGGGGTGCCGCTGCTTCCGGATTCAGCAGTAGTCGCGGCTTGCGTCTCGGCCTCTTGAATCCTCTGTCGGACGCTCAACTACATCATTAAAAAATTAAAATTAATTTAATTATCTATATATATATAATGTAATTAATACATAAATTTAATTAAACTTACGTGGAGGTCAGTAGTGCGCCCGTAGGTGGACGTCTGTGTATCGGCATTAAACGGATGAAGAAGACTCATCCGATCCAAGTGGGTGTGGGGACGTCCAGTCTCCCGCTCCTATTACGTATCAAATAAACATATACAAATTAATTTAGATAACTAATATAAAATAATTAACTATAATTATTTAATTTTTAAAAATTAAATAAAACTTACGAGAGCAAGTGATTGCTCGAGGACGGACCGAGCTCCCCCCCGATGCACTGCCATCCCGCCTCCAACGTCGGTTCTGCGGTTGGCCCGAGCTTTCTCACACTTCTCTTGGTAAGCCGGGTCCAACCACTTCTCAACCAACGACTCCCACAGGTCAACACCATCCTCCTTCCCCAGAACAAGATTTTTATCTTCATCACGCCAGGCCGTTCTCCAGTCGTACATCATGTTCGAGTACCGAGTAGAACAAAGACCGTACCACTTATTGTAAATAGCGTCGTCCGAGTAGATCGACGTATCCCAACGGGCCTTTTTCTATACAAATATTCAACATATTTATCAAATAATATGTATAATTAGTTATTTAATAAACTTTAATTATTGTAATTATATACCTGGAACTCCTCGAAATATTCATCCTTTTTAGATTGTGGCACCATCGACCAAGTGATAGCACCCTTAGAAATCTTACACGCCTTAAAGGATCGTGCGCAGATCCTGGACACCTCATTACCGGGCATCAACCTGTAAAATTATTAACAAATTTATAAACTAACACATTATAAATAAATAAATAAATAAAGTTAATCGTTATTGAATACTGTTAAACATTAGAATTATTGACTTACCTTCCTGAAACGATATCAACGGGTTGCCTTGGGTCTCGAACAGGATGCTGACGAGAAGAGGATGACGAACCAACCGACATCGTAGTCGGCGGCGGCGGCGACACTGCCACAGGAGGAGGAGGAGGAGCCATCACAGGTACTGATTGACCCCGAGCCCTCCTTGCACGTGACCCAGATGGCCTACGTGAACCAGAACCCGGATTCGGTACTTGTTCACTCACCTGTTTCAATCAATAAAAAATACATAATTTTACTAATTATCAATTTAATGAACATATTGCTAATTTAAAAATTTTACAAATATAGCATATTCCTAATTTAATCAATTACTAATTTAATCAACATATTCCTAATTTAAATCAAAACAATATATATATAACCTAATTACAACGTGATACCACCGTCGAACCATCTAATTAACTAATAATTTAAACAATTGATTGAAACATGCATCACCTAAATTAAAAATATTTCTAAATTAACATATTCCTAAATTAACAAATCTAAACATAATTAAAATAATACTTTTCTAATTGGAGTTTTCTAATTATCAATTTAATGAACATATTCCTAATTTAAATTTTTTACTAATATAGCATATTTCTAATTTAATTAATCAACATATTCCTAATTTAATCAACAATAACCTAATTTAATTATTATTTTTCTACCTAACTTAATCAATAATAAAAAATTGAACATATATATTCCTAAATTAACAAACCTAAAACTAATTAAAATAATAATTTTCTAATTGGGTCAATAATTATCAATTTAATGAACATATTCCTAATTTAAAATTTTTACTAATATAGCGTATTCCTAATTTAATCAACATATTCCTAATTACAACGTGATCCAACGGTCGAACCACTATATCTAAACTAATTTAAACAATTGATTGAAACATGCACTACCTACATTAAAAATATTCTATATCAAAATTACACCATTAAATTAAACTAGTAATTAACTATATAACAATTGATTAATGTATACATATAACAATTAAGTAGTAAATTAACCTTAAAAAACAACTCTATCAAAATTATTCTTAATCAACAAATTAAATTAACTAACATACATACTAACATGATCATAATATTTTAACAACTAACTAAATCAATATAACATGCAAATCAACATTAAATTATTCATATTTACATATATTCATGCATAAACATATATAAGTATTAAAACTAAGTAGGGATTTTCTTAGGATAGTTTTTGTATCGCCTGGACTATTAATAGTTCGGATGTCAAATTGCATCGCTCTGTGTCGCTCTCTGTGTCGCCCTAACTTGATACCTGTTGCCTTTTTTTAATATTTTAAAATAATTATTTAAATTTTATTTTATTATTTACTATTTTATCCTTTATTAAAATTAATAATAATATTATTTAAATTAAACAATACGAACATAAAATTAGATTTTTTTAATAGAATTAAATTAAATTATTATTTTATTTATATTTTATATACACCTGCTCATTTAATTAGATCACCCTCAAATTATTTTTTTACTACGGTTATCTGCACCCGCTCATTTTATGAGTTCACCCCAAATCATTTTTAAACCATGCAATCGCTCATTTTATAAGTTCACCTAAAATTATTTTTTACCACGGTTATCTGTACCTGCTCATTTTATAAGTTCACCTCAGAAGATTTTTTTTTTTTTAAATGGAGTAATTACATTTAAAGGACTATATTATCCTTTTATTAATTTACACAAAATATAATAAAATCAACCCTAATTTGTAGGGTGATACTCGAGTACATGCAAGATACCGGTACACACCAATTTTAATTTTTTATTTATATTTTATCTACACCCACTCATTTAATGAGTTCACCCAAAAATCATTTTTTTACTACGGTTATCTGCACCCGTTCATTTTATGAGTTCACCCCCAAATCATTTTTTTTATCATGGTTATGTGCACCCGCTCATTTTATGAGTTCACCCCTAAATTATCTACACCCCTCATTTTATGAGTTCACCCCAAATCTTTTTTTACTACGGTTACCTGCACCCGTTCATTTTAGGAGTTCACCCCCAAATCATTTTTTATCACGGTTATGTGCACCCGCTCATTTTATGAGTTCACCCCTAAATTATTATTTTTTACCACGTTTATCTACACCCCTCATTTTATGAGTTCACCCCAAAAATATTTTTAAAAAAGTTATTACATTTAAAATATTATATTATCCTTTTATTAATTTACAAAAAATATAATAAAATCAACCTTAATTTGTATATTCACAATATGTAGTCAAGTCATTACCGAGTTACCGTCGATTCACCATCAAGTCATCCATATTTTTAGAAAAAAATCGTAAAACATAATTTAAAAAAAAAAACTATCGAAATTAGGCAAAAATCTTGATTTTTTTTCTTTCTAAGTTTTCTTCCCTTTCCTCTTTTTCTCCCATTTTCAGTTTTTATTCCAAACTTTTAATTTCTTCGTTTTTTTTCCTTTTACTTTTTTTTTTATTTTCCATTTTTTCATGTGTATTTTTTTTAAAATTTTAATACAAAATAATATTATATGTATGATTTTATTATAGTCGTTAATACAATAAGTAATAACGAGTAATACCATAAATTGTAATCAGTAATACCATTAACAGTAATTAGTACGAATAAACACTTATCTTATTCAAAGTGAGATGGTCTCATGGCGACACTGTTCATAAATTAGTAGAAATAAACACTTTATTTTTTCCAAAGTGTTAAAACGTCATTCTCAAACTATGTTTTGGAAAGCAGAATTTTGGTGAAATCAGAATAAAAAAACTTTAGAAAATGTGAATGGAACTATAGGAAAACGTCATGATCAGACCATCGATTAGTTCTAAAAATTATGTGTCCATATAATGTTGCTTACGAACATTGACCTAATGTCCGATTTATATAATGTAACTAGATTGATTGTTACCAGACTTGAAAATTACATTATTGAGGACACATTTTTATTTTGGAAGGAATGTTGGTAGTAAAGTTTTTATTTTGAGAATAATATTGAGTGTTTCGATGACACGACTCCTATAAAGTTTCGAATAAGATAATTTCTTATTCTATTGTCTTTTGCAATGACGATAAATAAAAGTTAAAGGTCAGTCTCTTTTCATGGTAGGTGTGTAGTGTGTACCTTCTGAAACATGTTCATGCATAGACAATTATATGTTGCAGCCCTCTAGAGTTAAGAGTGTATTGAAAAATATTTACCTAGATTCAAATGAATAACAAATTTACAAATTTATACTATGGAGTACATGTTTCAAATATTTTTTTAATTGACAAATTAAACTTAAAATATATTATAAATTTATTTGAATTCTTTACGGGCACTAACAGTCCTACGTTGCCCATTGTGACATTGTCCTTCCTTTACGTCAAAAAAAAAAAAAAAATTGTGATCGAGAGCAAACCGAGTAAGTGGAGACTTTTTGGGCCAACAATGTTAGCCCATTTAATTAAAAGTGGAGAATGTTTTGGGCTAACATTTAATTAAAAGTGGGCAGCCCAATTGTTTTATCAAAAAAATAACCAAATTGAACAGCCAATTTCTTGAATTGTGCGTGAGTAATAACAAATGTTCAAAAAAAAAAAAAAATAACAGAATGTTCTTTCAACAATTACAACCAAAAAATTCATCAGTTTTTCAAAATAATCTCATCTTCATGTTGAGCCCCCTAAAATATTATAAAACATGCTGAAATTTTATAATATTATAATAATCTCATCTTCATGTTGAGCCCCCTAAAATATTATAAAACATGCTGAAATTTTATAATATTATAAAACATGCTGAAATTTTATAATGAATGAACAAAAAATTCCTCAAAATTAATCCACACAATTGATGTCTTTTGTCTTTTCTTTTTAATGACAAAATCATTATCTTAGGTATTATGAGATGAAGTTGTGTCATCATTCTCATGTTGAGAAGACATATCTGCAAAATATACATTAAAAATAAAATTAATAAATGTCAGAATCTTATTATATTCATAAATAAAATTCATAAATTTCAAATAAATCTCATAAATCAATAACCATATAGAAATCATACAATTATATGAATAACAATTGAGATTTGAGAATACTGCGTTAATGTGATTGTGCAGAAAAAACACAGAAAAAAAATCAAAATTCAATCAGAGCAATGCTCAATATCACATAAAAACTAGAAGTAATTATAACAATTTGAGAATACTTCTTTTTAGGCATACTAATAATACTCATGATTCGACTAAAAATGAACAAAAAAATAAAAATAAAAATAAAAATATAAATTACATAATGTTAACTGGATCGAGCAGCGGATGTGCAGAGAGTTTTTTTATAAAAAACCCAAACGAATCTCTTTCTGTTAGATTATATAAAGTATCTTCGCTAATTTTCTGATCATAAACATATCAATTACTCCATGATCATAAATGGTAAGAACTGGTTTTCTGAATTCTGAATAGACGACCGACCAATAGCACGTCGCGCCCAATTTTGTGATCTCGAAACAGAAATTTGTATAAAAAATTCAACTAAATTAATAATTTAACCTAAAATTCAATTAATTCAAATAAAAAAAAGATAATTTATTGTTTATTATGATTATTAATGATATGCGAATTAAAATAGAGATTATATATTATCAATTAATTTTTTTATTAATCATGTGAGGATAAATTTGTAATTTTATAATTATATATTTAAAATTATTAAATTTAATTTAAAAGTGTAATAGGGCGACAAAAAACGATAATAACTGCAATGTAAGGCGATGGATTCTGCGACGCCAAATGCAACAGATAGCAGGTCATCAAATATAAGCCATTAGATTTCAGATCTGATGGCTCAGATTACTGGACTGTTGATAGTCCAGGCGACATTGGACTGTCCTTAGAAGGCCCCAACTAAGTAATAGAACTAATTAAGAAAACGTACCGTATCGATGTAATCGGAGAAATTTGCTTCAATAGCCTCGTCCTCGTCTTCGTCTTCCCCACCGAATCCTCGCTCACGCACTCCCCTTTTTTTTTTTCGCCAAACATTCTGATATCAGGCCCTTATATAAAAAAAAAAAAAAAACAAATGCCGACGGATATTCCGTCGGCATTTCCCTCGCTAACCGCCCTATATTAATGGTAACCGTTACCTTTTTGGAAAACGAGGCGGTGCAGATTCAACGTGTCAGATGCCGACGGATTATCCGTCGGCATTTCCGTCGGCATACGCTTTTCAAAATATCCGTCGGCATTTTCCCTCGGTAAATGCCGACGGAACGGAAATCCGTCAGCATTTCCCTCGGTAAATGCTGACGGAACCGAAATCCGTCAGCATTTATGTTGACTTTCCAATCCGTCGGCATTCCGTCAGCATATCCGTCGGCAATGCCGACGGACTATAATCCGTCGGCATTTGTCCGTCCCTATAACTCGCGTTTTTTGTAGTGATTATGGAAGGCGAATGACCAGAAGTTCGTAAAACAAACTTAAACCTCAAACTTCAAACTTAAACTCTTCTCCAAAGAAAAAAAAAATATTCTTCTCAATAAATTAAATCTAATTAAAGCCCCACAACACAGTAATAACCCACTTCCACGAAGATGTGAAGAATTAGAAAACAAAGAAAATTAGGCCTGCAACAGAACTCATTAAGGACATTGCAGTATTGGAGGTAGAAGTTGGGCATTTGGAACAATATCTTCTTTCTCTATACAGGAAAGCATTTGATCATTCCGTATCTCCACCAAAGAAAAACGAAGGATTTAAAACTCCCTTATCAACACCAAGGAGAAGGCGCCTCGATTTTTTAAGATCAGATATTGCATCAAAACCTGAAGCTGAGTATCAAGCACTGTCAAATGTAAGAAAGGAAACAACCGGTCCATCTGAAGAGAACAAATTACTGCAGTAAAATCTCACTAAAATTCAAGAAATTACAGAGAGGGTCAAGAACTAACTATACCTTCTTTAATTTTCTCCAATGAAGCAAACATGGCTTTCCTCTTTGTTTTCTTCAACCACTGTAATAATCCACAAAAATGAAAAAATCAGAAAAAAGTTATTGTAGTCAGAAAAAAAAAATCAGAAAATTGAACCATTTTTTACCCACCTTCCAAAATCTGTAAATTGATCTTTCAGCAAATAAACAGGCAAAAACCATGACTGTAGCAACTGACCATGTTGGAGTTTCCTAAAGATCTCCCTTGCCTTATTACACCCACCGCCATTTTTGCAAAGCAGAATGTTTTTCTGCAAAAATGTATAGAGCAAATTTTACTGGAAATATGAGTGAAAAGAGAGAAAGAGATCTTGGAAATGGAGAATCGTGCTATTGTTACACAGGTTTATATATACAATGTTAGTGAAATGACAATAATATTAGAAAAAGGGCAAAAAAATTCGACAAAAAATTATGAAAATTTTCCAGATCTAGCATTTGTATAATCTTCCTCTTGGAAGAATTCCCAGAAGAAGGGAACTTGAAATTTACTGTCAAACTTAGGGCCATTTGTATAACATAGGAAACAAACACCAAAAATCCAATTAAATAAATAGACTGGATGGAAGATGTTTTGCAGACTTTCTCAGATAAAGAGATACTCACACACTTATGTCCAGTCTACCAAGGAGCTTTATAGGGGTCACTAATCTGGGCGTGGGCATACAATCCTCCAAAAGTTCTTCCGGCCCAAAAATCCAGTCGGGGCGCCATGACCCGTTTCTCCTACAGATCCAAACCAAAGCAAACCGTGCGGCAAGGCTGGGAGGGGTGGGACGACGGCGACGACGCAAGGGACGGACCTCGGCCGCCTTCTTCAAGGCAGCGGCAACGTCGACCGCCTTTTTCTTCAGCGGTGGCGCCAGCCGGCTTATGCAAACGGCAAGGAAGGTGAGAGAAATGGAGAGAGTGGGTGTACCCCTCTCTGTCACAATGTTAGTGAAATGATGAATGTAAAGAAATGGGAGAGGAAGAGACCATTAAAAAAACCCTAAACCGAGGAGTTCAAAGGACAAAAGTAGTGACTAATTCTATACTTGTGGGCCACACAGAGAATATTTTAATATTTTAGTATTTAGGCGGGAACTTGTCCAGCAAGCTACTATGTTGTTATTATATATATATAGATATAGATTTTTTTACCTTGGCAAGCCTTCTCATTTTTCGAGAAGAAGGTTTTTTTACGGTAAGCAAGACTCTTCAAATTCAATTATAGGCCTTTTATTTTTCTTTTGACAAGAGAAAGAGGAGAGCTTATCACCACTCTTCTTCCTCTTTAATGTTGATCACAAAATAGAGAACATCATTTTGAAAAAGTTAGCACAGTAAAGAAGCTCTACAACCAGGTACAAAACTTGAAATGAAAACATCACTTTGGATATAATAGAAAACGATTCTTACTCTGCCATTTTTCTTCAAATCGCATTCAGCTTCATCGTAGCCGTCAATGAATCGCCGTCGTTACATCGAACAGGGCACAAAAACTTGGTAGCCACCGCCTCTTTCTCTCTTCAGTCGCGCACACATGACGATGAATTTAGGGTTTCGGCCACAAAAGAGACTGCTTCTGCCCGTCGTAGCCACCACCCGAGAGAGCTCTTCACCTTCGTCGGCGCCTCTGTGAGTAGTTTTTTAATTTCGCATTTGTGAGTTTGCAGTTTTTGTAACCCAGTTTCAAGTGCAGATATAATTTTTTATTATTGTAGATTTGTTGCAGATTTTGATAAATAAATTAATCGATTTGTTGCCCTTCTATACAGTCCAGATTTTTTTTTAGCAGCTCTTCTTCTCATTCTTCATAAAATGAAAATGGTGTATCCCATTTCTTTATGCCCTATCTCTCTATTTTGAAGATATATGCGCTATCCCATTTTTTCATATCAAATGATTATTTCTTCCATCTTTCTTCAGATTTTTTTTTAGCAGCTCTTCTTCTCATTCTTCGTAAAATGAAAATGGTGTATCCCATTTCTTTATGCCCTATTTCTCTATTTTGGAGATATATGCGTTATCCCATTTTTTCATATCAAATGATTATTTCTTCCATCTTTCTTCATCTTCCCTCTGGTGCAAACGATTCACCCTCATAGGTAAATAAACTTATTTCCCGTTTTTCTTTTCGATTTATAGAATACTCATTTTGAAATACATACATACATTTGTGTTATTAAAATTTCGATTTATAGAATACTCATTTTCGATTTTGACACAATTATAAAATTCCTCTTCCACTTTCTTAAACCTTGATGTAGATAAATATGTCGCTCCTGGAAAAGTCGACACGTGGAAACGGGATGAATTATAGTAATCTCAATTAGGTCAATAAGCTTGAAGGATTGGATTAATACACCCCTGGGCTTCTAAAGAGAAATAAGATTGGTTGGGCCTTTGGCCCACTTTGGAAGGATAATATCCTTTGGGCCCAAGGATTTGGCCCAAAGGGAAATGCGTAGTATGGATTATTCCTTCTTAACTAAGTCAAGAGAAGAAGTCAGTCCAGAGAGGGTGGAGCCGAGTCTTTAGGGAGTTGGCCCGGATTTGTAGGGAAATGTGAGCAAATATAGGAAGAAAGTGTCTTCCTCTATCCAAGGAAGAGGGACCAGGTATATAAACAGGTTATTTTTACATTCTTATTTACGTTCTTTACAGAGTACATATATACTTACGAAATACACACTGAATTAAGGAGAAAACACTCTATTATTCGCCGGAATTCCCTTAGAGATACAGGGGAATTCCTCATTAATTCTCCTAATATCGATTCTGACTTGAGCGTCGGAGCTTCCACGCCGGAGCCCCCCTCCGGTGTGCTTTTGCAGGTCATTTTTGGACTCTCAAGGAGATTTATGTGAAGATTGCCAAAGACAAACGAGTGATTCGATTCGTGATTAGCAGTGCTCGTAGAGGAACGGCTGATATATGAAGGCGTTCTTTTTCGACGCCTCAACTGGCGCCGTCTGTGGGAAATCCGAGCTAAGGCGTGAGGATTTCTAAAATATTTGTGATATGGTTTAGCTGTTTCCAGAAATCTTTGTAGATCTGCTGTTGAAGATCTCTGGATCGAACCCTCCCTCTACACTCTCTCTCTCTCTCTGAAGAAGAAAGAGTTTATTCATCTGCAACATTCACGTTTGTAAACAAATGTGACTTCACAGTTTGGCCAGGCATTTTGTCGAACGCTGGCATCACGCCTCTTCCTTCAACTGGTTTTGAGCTACAGAGCGGCGAATCCAGAATCATCAATGCGCAGTCGTCTTGGGTAGGCCGATTCTGGGGAAGAACACACTGCAGTCAAAACGGTACCGGAAAATTCTCCTGCCTAACCGGCGATTGTAGATCGGGGAAGCTGGAATGCTCCGGTGCCGGCGCAACACCACCGGCCACGATTGCCGAATTCACGCTCAACGGCGACGCAGGAAAGGACTTCTACGACGTTAGCCTTGTCGACGGTTGTAACCTGCCGATGCTGGTGGTGCCACAGGGTAGCTCCGGCGCCAACTGCACGGACACCGGATGCGTCGCAGATTTGAACGGCGGATGTCCGTCGGAGCTTCGGGTGACGAGATCCGGCGGCGAAGGAGTCGCGTGCAATATTCACAAATGTTTAAGAGTGATTTATCATTTGACTGGAGAAGGGAATCACCATCTTCATTCTTCATTCCCAATTTTGGGCTATTTATCTTTCTAAGAATCTGAGAGAAAGCAGGAACTAGCAGCTGCCAAAGGACATCAGCAGATGTTGCAGGAGCAACTTAGGAAGGAAAGGAAAAAACAAATACAGTCCTTTACTCCATTTCACAGCAAAAAGAAATCAGAACCTCAAAATCTGCCCTGTTTATGTTTCTCCCAAACAATATAAAATCACCCCATTATCAAGAGGTTTCAGATTCAATCGAAAATGATCTGTTTGAATGAGAATATGTCCTCATTCTTCAACAATCGATGGCTTGTTTTTGTCGCTGCAATATGGATACAATTTTGTGCTATCATTCTAATTTTTCTTACACTTTATTATCAGAATCTTTTATGTCCTAATGTGGCAGATGTCAAGCAATTTAAGAGCGCGTGTCCATAAGCGTATAGCTACGCGTATGATGATAAGACCAGCACCTTCACATGTACGGCGGTCGACTATATCATAACGTTCTGCCCTCCGCCTAACACCAGGAATCACCAAAAGGAGTAATACTCACAATAGCCCCGGCTGTAAAATCCCATTGATGAATTCGAGATGAATTATTGCTCAGAAAAGTCTACAGGGCAGTTCTTTGCTCAGGTTTTACAGGTTCTTTCTCGTTTTCTCTGCGTATGCTGCCATTAACTTTACAAATAAAGAATTAAATAAATTCTCAGATAATTTGAGATCTAATGCACATATCTGAAAGAGGATTGACGATTAGTTACTTTTCTAAAGCAACATTTAGTCATGATTAATTGATTATATATATATGTGTCGGAAATTTGGTGATCTTATTTTGAGCAAAAATATTTAAGTGTTGGGTGAATTGTTTGGTGCTATGACTGAGTTTTATTAATAATTTGAACGATGAATTTACGGTGATGAGGGAATTGGAGTATTGGATCTCCTATATGAATATCTCTATCCCTATTTGATGCATGATGTCACACTCACCACGTGTTTGATGAAATGCTCAAGAGAGTAGTAGTTTTTCTTTTATTTTACTTTTCTATGAGAAATCCTTTTTGCTTAATCTTCGATGCTGGGATATGATAATAAGAAATCTTGCTTAGGCAGAAATACATAAGTTCTTTGTTTGACATGGTGACTCAAGATTGTAAATGGTTCTTTGTTAGACAGAAATATTTAAGGTGTTGACTTTTATGTTCATAAGATTTCTGAAGTTTCTTGAGTCCATGTGAATTGATTCATTCTCCCTGATGTTTAATAGTTTTCAGCAGTGGAATGAGGTAATGATTTGAGTTTTCATTATGAATGATGATTGCTTGATTGAGTTCTATCTATAAATTGTGAAGGCAAGTTCCAGCATATGGTTCTGGTTTGGTTAATTTGTAGCCATCTTAGAGCTTAAATGTCATGTTAGAATATATGAAAAATATACATAATAAACTTTACCCAACCTTTTTGTAGCTGTGATTGAAGAACGTTGACTGAAATTTTATGTTCATCAGATTGATGTCTCAAGAGTTTTAAAGTGATGTAATACATCTTCAATAAAATTAATTTCATTTTTCAGCTCAGAATGATGTGTATCTTGAAAATATTAACTCTCTGTGTTTGTCATATGGGGTCGATTTCTGCAATCTGCAAACTTGAATATTTGCTGTTAAGAAAAGCTGATTGTTAATTTAAAGATATCTTTTTTATGAATCTCGGAGAATTGACTACTGTTTTCTGAAATTGATGGTGGAAAAACTACTTTACTCGTGCGAAAATTCATTGGTTATTGGAAGCTTATTCTCTATCTTAGCAGCATCCTATCGTTTATTTTTGCCACAATATCTTATTGTTAGTAAAATCTATAAGCTTCTCCCTGAATTTTTTCATTATATATCTATTTTTCATCTTTGAATAAAAATATGAAATGATAAGTTATTATGAAAAATTGTGCACTTGCTGAATTAAGAATGTTTATTGATCGCAAATGCACGTTTCTGAATATGATGTTAATTCTGTTTTTAACAAGCCCAAGAATCTAAGACATTCCATTACTTTGACTTGCTTTTGAGAATTGTTGGTCCCAAAGTTGAGTTAAGATTGAGTAAGCTAGTAAAAGTCTAGAGGGGAGGGGTGAATAGACTTTTAAAAATCTTTCAAAATATCAGAATATGCAATGCGGAATTTAGTCTTCTTATGTACTGTACTGTGCTTACTCAGCTCAGATCAGTACTTTCAGAATAATATGGGCCTTACTAGTTTATACTCAACTTTTCTATAGATCTTTATCTTTGTTAATTCTTAATGTTCTTAGTTAAACAATTCAAACAAATATCAAACAGAAAAGTAAAGAACACAGAATTTTTGTAGTGGTTCGACAAATGTCTACATCCACTCTCACAACTCCAGTTGTGAAGTTTTATTAACTCTTCCTTCTTGAGTTTCTTGTGGCTTAAAGTCCCAAGATTAAGACTGTGATCTTATCGATTACACCTTCAGGTATATCTTCGATCTACTAGTAATTTTTCAAGTAACTAGCACACTTGTTTTACAACATACAAACTTAAACTTGAAAAGTAAAACTTCTCTTTGAATAGCCTTTGAGTCTTCTCTTCAATTCAGTGGCTCTTCTTCTTCTTCTTTAATCTCCTTCAACTTTGTGAGTTCTTCTTGTGCTCTATAGACTTAGATTGCTTGTGATTGCTTTAAGATCAGTAGTCTTAGCAGTAGGAGATCACACAGTATTTATAGAACTTAGTATGACAGTTAGCAGTTTGTGAACTAACTCTCAACTAACTCTAAACTGTTTTTGTAACTTCTTCTTGTAACCGACTTTGTAACTTCCTTCAATTTCCAAGTCAGCATATCTTCAATAAATCTTCAGTTACACTTTAAATAAGCTTTCCAAACTTATTCTTCAAATTCACCAAATCAGCACAGTAACTTACTGTTCTGATTTTTACTGTTCTTAAGCCAGTCAGCACAGTAACTTAAAACTGTTCTAACTTCTCAAGAATTCTTCTAAACTTCTCTTCAATTCTTCTTTGAAGTCTTCTTACTCTGAAGTAGTCTTCTGAGTCTTCTTTAGTCTTCTGATCTTCTCCTAATCTAGTTCTAATCTCACTGTTCTGAACTATTACAATGCTGAATACAATCAAATACAACTTTACATATATAAAACCTATATATACATCAACTGAACTATATACAGATGAGTACATCTAAGTCCTATACTATAAGCTGTCTATACAATACAAAACATCAGCTTAGTTCTTAACAGTTCATATATCAGATCAGTAAACAATAAGATCAGTAAACACTAAGATCAGTAAATACTTAAGATCAGTAACTTACACATAAGACCAGTAAACATTTAAGATCAGTAAACACTAAGATCAGTAAATACTTAAGATCAGTAACTTACATATAAGACCAGTAAACATTTAAGATCAGTAAGTATATAAGATCAGTAACTCAGATTCAAATACATAAGATCACTAAAATTATTCTCAGTTTCCATACTCAGATCAGTAATCTTATTCCATATAACTCAGTTAAGATCAGTAATCTTATTCTTAATATTACTAAATAAGATCAGTAAACTTATTTCAGATATCATTAAGATCAGTAATCTCAATTTAAGTTTCTCATCAAATGACTTAGTTAAGATGACTTAGAACCACATATATCACTAACTTTAAGTTGCTTTTGGCCATCAAAACATACTTTCATCATCTAGGACATTGTTTATAGGATTCATATCCCAACAATTTCCCCCTTTTTGATGAAGCCAAAACTACTTAAATGTTAATAAATCAGTAGTTAAGTATGTAGTCAATCATAACAGTTCATCAATTCAGAAACCATATCATATTCACAATCAGATCAGATATTTCACATATTACACATACTAACAAAATATGAAATGATCACAAAATATAGAAATAAAGATTAAGGTTAAGAAATGTTATCTTCTGAGCTTGTCCTTCATCTTCATTCTGTATCTTCAGATTCTGAATGCAACATACATCCTTGCTTTAATATCCATCATATGTTGATGATCAGTTATTCCTTCTTCTTTGATAATTTCAGCAATTATGTTGTTAATCTCCTTGTAATCAGGTTCTCCATTTTCCAGTCTTGGAGGTTCCCAATTTGGTTCTTCAGGACACAAGATCTTGGTTCCAGCACGAGCAGCAACTTGTGCTATGTCTTCCCAAAAATCTTTATCAATGTTCAGCATGAACTCTTCAAAATCAATAAATTCAGCTTCTTTGCTCGAATGATCACCAAACTTCCTCACAATGAAGTTTGCAATCTGCCACTTCTTTTTCAGATTCTTCCAATGTTCCATATTTTCTGTTAGAACAATAAAATCCACAAAGTTCTTATCCTGAAATTTTTTATCAAACTCTTTTCCTTCAGCTTTCCTTTGAGCATTCAATTTCTTCTTCAAAGCTGTAACTTTATTATCAAATCTTGTTTTTAAGAACTTGATATCCTTTTCTTTCTTCTTTTTCAGCTCTGCTTCTTCAGCTTTCTTTTTCTTCAAAACTTCAAGTTTTTCTTGCTCTTCACTTGAAATACCAACTTTCAATCTGCTCCTTGATCTGATAAGTCTACCAGTTTCTTCTTCTTCTTGTTCTTCATCAGACAAGACTAACTTTCTCTTCTTCTGAATCGAACTTTCAGCAATATCAGGTCTCTTCTCAACAATTTCTTGACCTTGCTGTTTCTGTTGCTTCCTTAGTTTCAGCTTTTCATTCAGAATTGCAATTTCTTCTTTCAACTCATCCTGACTCACAACCAACTGAGCTTGTTGTGACTGAGTTTGTTCCATCACTTTCCTTGTCTTATCTTCCCCCTTTTTGGCTTCATCATGCCACTCTTTTAAGGAAGATATGTGTTGCTCCAGCTTCTTATGCAACACTTGAGACAGGTTCTTCTCTTGCAATCTATGAAGATCATAAATCTTAGACATTGTATGCTCCATAACCTTTTCATAAGAGTGTTCAGAATTCATCTTATTCATTCTGTCAGTAGCTTCATGAAACATCTTCACAGCATCTTCCAATTTTGCTTGAAGCTCTGCATTCTGCTTTTTCAACATTTCAAAGTCAGAATTATTAGTTTCCTTCTGAATAGGAACTGTTCTGATCTGTTCCTGCACATCCTCAGGATTAATAGGATCAGTAGAGTGAATTGGAAAGCTTTCCATCTCTTCAGCATTTAACTCTTGATTTTCCAAAGCTTCTGTTTCTTCAATCACAACAGTGTTCTCAAACACCTCTGTTGCATTGTCAACATCCTCATCAATTTCCATAAAATCTTTTTCAGCAGCATTCTCAGCTTCATCAACACCTTTCTCTTCACTTTCCATAAACAAATCTTCATCTGTATTAGGAGTTGCAACCTTTTCAACAGAATACTTAATTCCAGTTAATCTTTCAACAAGATGAACTACAGATTCTGGAGTAACTAGCTCAAGAAAAGAGTTAACACCAGCGGCTTGCATCTGCTCTGCTTCCCAATCATCAAAGATTGAAGCACCTCCCATACCTTCCATAATAGCCAAATTTTCCTTTAAAGTACTCCTCTTAAGATACACCCATGTGCCTATCCTAAGGAGTTTCTCAAACTCAACTGAGCTTTCATCCAATCCAGGAAATTGCTTCAACAAAGCTATCCTGATTCTATCCTCTTTATCACAGATAGTGTAATCCATTAAATCAGCAGGTTTAGGAGTTATAAATTCAGGTTCAGGGGATGATGAAATGTCAATTGGTTCAGTAGAAGGTTCAAATTCATGTTCAGTAGAGTGATCATGAATCTGTGTTGGGGATTGATGTGGTGAAGGTTGATGTGAAGTTTGATGTTGAGGACTAGAAATAGGGGTAGGACAAAAATTAGTGTTCTGAGGGGATGAATGGGGAGTGTTCTGAGTCACAGAAAAATAGTGAGCTGATTGTTCAGAACATGAAGGTTGAGGGTTTTGGTTTTCAGTTGGGCTTGGTTCAGAGTTTGAAGGGGTAGAAGAAACATCAACCAACTTCCTCCTAGCACTTCTCCTCTTAGTTCTCTTATGAACAGCAATAGGACTAGGAACACTAACCTCTTGCTCTTCTGAGCTTGATTGCACCACAGTCTCAACAAATCTGACTGTTGGCTCTGAGGCAGCTGTAGCAGACCTTCCTCTCCTTTGTCTAATACTGCTCGGATCATGCCTCGCCTTCGATCTAATCTCAGGTTGATTGTCATCAGATCGGTACATTGAAGCTCCAAACTCTTGTGCTTCAAGTTCTTGAGGTTGTTCCAAGGGGTTCTCTTGTTCAAAACGAACAGACTCCTTCTTCATCAAGAATTTTCCATGATGGAATTTCTTGGGATTACTCCAATACGGCTTTTTAACCAATTGCGGCAACAAGAAACTAAACTTGTTTCCGAACCCTAATTTCGATTTAATCGAAAATTCCATAGTATCCTCATCGAACAAAACTTTATCTTTCTCATTTAGTAACCTTTCCAAGAAAAATCCTTGCCAATCACCTTGAACTCTGTCGATGATTGCAGCCATAATTTGAATCTTGGAACTTGATAGAGCATCCTGGCTATGATGTTGCCCTAACAAGCACTTTCCGGCTATGTCCATCAAAAATTGAAGACTGGTAGGAAGAACATCCTTCTTCAGATTAGTCAAGGACTCTGTTTCAACACCTGACCATCTTCCTACACATTCCTTCTCTTCTCCAGCTTTGTAATTCATAATGTCCACTGGGCCTTGAGGCAAATCCAACATCACTTCTAGGATTTCCCTTGTAATAGTGACCTTATGCCCAGAAAGCATGGAGTGAACACCATTGTTATCTCCTTTGAGTTGCAAATAAAATTCCATGGCCTCCGGTTCATAGACATTCAGAGGAGATGATTCCAAAAATTTCCTCAGCCCACACTCCTCGCACATTGTCAGAATCGCTTGATTTTCAGCATTGTGTCGGCCATTGAAATAGACAGCATTTTCTACAAAAATGCCCTTTTCGCGAACCCAGAAATTAGAATCAAAAGTTCCTGCAACTTCGTTAGTTTCACTGATAATATTGATAGTTGCCATTTGTAGAATTTTGTAGAAACCAGATTTTTCAGTAGTTATGAAGTTATGAGATTTCCAGAAATGAACTCGTAAGCAAGACGATGAAGAGTGATCGTTTTTGTCAAATTCAAAACCAATCTAGGGCTAGGATTAAATTTGATTATCACAAGGAATGGTTGAGATTTAGTCTCGAAATCTGTGTTTAACAAGAACTGTTCATATTCTAGTACCATCCTTAATTTTGGAGCCAATTTGTGTTTGATAAATACACCACAGTTTTTAGGTTAGAAATAGAAGAGTGTATTAATCTTCTCTATTAGTAATCTAAAATTTGAACAATTTTTGACTTAGAGTATTCTAAACCAAAAGACTGTTCTGATGCAGATCAGCACAGTAGTTTCCAAAACTATTTCACTTCATTTTCTTACTTATATATAAAGAAAATTTTACTTATCTGGATCAGCTGAGTACTGTGATCAGCTGAGTAAACTTTTTTAGAAATCAGATCAGTAGATGAATCAGCACAGTAGATTCAGATCAGTACCCAATTTTCCTGATTTCACCTTTTTGATATCAGCACAGTAATCTTCAGATCAGTACTGTGTCAGATTAGTAGAATTCTGTAGACAGATTAGTAGTAAACAAGTCTTTATGTAGACAGATTAGTCAGTAATCAGATTAGTTCTGTAGAATAACTGAATTGTAATCAGATCAGTACTGTAGACAAAGAAGCTTTGTAATCAGTACAGTTCTGTAGACAAGTCAATTTATTAATCAGAATATATCTGTAGACTGCTATAGTCTGTAATCAGATCAGATTAGTAGACTTTTCAAATTTGTAATCAGATCAGTTCCCCCTTCAATGGAGAATTCCTCTTCTGTGCCTGTTTCACCTTGGTAGAAGTGTTAGTTTATGAGATATAAGTGTAAAACAGTACAGATTACTAACAATATTTTAATTTAATGATCACATCAAGGTTTATACTAAAATGACTTTAGTGTTCTGAGTCAACAATAGGATCTTTAAGAAATCACAGATTCCCCCTTAATGTATGTTCTCAGTGTCCCTCAGCTTTACCAGCTTCCTCATTGGGATTAAGGTCACTTTAGTAACCTTGTTACCTGTTTTAAGTGTAGTGATCAGACATAGGGTTGTCTCTTCTGAATTTTGAGTTTTGATGTACTTCTCTTAGTTTCTGCTTCATATTCCTCTTGGTATAAGATCAGTACCTGAAATGTTAGCACAGTTCTATATACAAACAGAATCCATATCTATCAATCCTAAACTAATGCACAATTCTCTGAATCTCACTTCAGCCAATGGTTTTGTAAAAATGTCAGCTCTTTGAATATCAGTATGAATCTTTTCCATCCTAATATTCTTCTTTTCAACATGATCCCTAATAAAATGATGCCTAATGTCAACATGTTTGCATCTAGTATGTAGAACAGGATTTTGTGTGATGGCAATGGCACTATTACCGTCACAATATATAGGTACATTAGATTTTACAACATTGTAGTCTCTGAGTTGTTGTATTAGCCAAAGAAGCTGACTACAACAACTACCTGCAGCCATATATTCTGCTTCAGTAGTAGAAGTTGCCACACTTGTTTGTTTCTTTGAAAACCATGAAATGAGCTTAGTTCCTAAGAATTGACATGAACCTGAAGTAGATTTTCTATCTATTTTGCAACCTCCAAAGTCCGAGTCTGAATAACCACTTAAAGATATATCATCATCTGCAGGATACCATAATCCTCGATTAATGGTCCCCTTTAGATATTTCAATATCCTTTTAGCAGCTTCCAGATGACTTTCCTTGGGGTTTGCTTGAAATCTTGCACATACTCCAACAGAAAAAGCAATATCAGGTCTGCTGGCAGTTAGATAGAGTAGAGAGCCAATTAAAGCACGATAGTGAGGTTGGTCAGAAGACTTACCTCCTTCATCAGGATCCATTCTGTATGTAGGTTGCATGGGCACACCAACTGTCTTACAGGTTTTAATACCAAATTTATCTAGCAAATTCTTAGTGTATTTTGCTTGATTTATAAAAATACCTTCTGAAGTTTGTTTTACTTGAAGACCAAGAAAATATGTCATTTCTCCCATCATAGACATTTCAAATTTACTTTGCATGAGTGTAGAAAAGCTTTCACTCAAGGTTTTGTTGGGTGATCCAAAAATAATATCATCCACATAAATTTGAACAAGTAATATATCATTACCTTCTTGTCTTCTAAACAAAGTTCTATCAACCTTGCCTTTTGTAAAACCATTTTCAAGTAAGAATAGAGAAAGAGTATCATACCATGCTCTTGGGGCTTGTTTCAATGCATAGAGTGCTTTCTTTAACCTGTATACTTGGTGACTATTCACTTCAAAACCAGGTGGTTGTTCTACATAAACTTCTTCAGCAAGTATACCATTCAAAAATGCACTTTTCACATCCATTTGATACACAGTAAATTTCATATGTGCAGCATAAGCAAGGAACAATCTTATAGCTTCTAGTCTAGCTACAGGGGCAAAAGTTTCATCATAATCAATACCCTCAGCTTGAGAGTAGCCCTGAGCAACTAATCTAGCTTTGTTTCTAACTACAAGATCATTTTCATCCCTTTTGTTCTTGAAAATCCACTTAGTGCCTACAACATTATGATTACTAGGTCTATCAACAAGTTCCCAAACTTCATTTCTAGTGAACTGATTAAGTTCTTCCTGCATGGCTATAATCCAGTTACTATCACTTAAAGCTTCAATCACAGTTTTAGGCTCAATAGATGATAGAAAACAACACCAGCAAAATAGAGACTTACTAGGTTCTTCCTTGGAATCAAACAATTGTTTTCTAGTTTTAACACCTATACTAGAATCACCTAGAATCAGATCAGTAGAATGAGCAGACTTCCATGTCCTTCTATTCTTAACAGAAATGCTATCATCATTTTCATCATGCAAATTATCATGCAGATCAGTATCATTTATATCAGCAGATTTGTTCACAGGAGAGCAGTCATTCAATTCTTGTATTTCAGAAGTTTTAGATGACTCACCTTTGTCTTTTACCTTTTCTTTATCAGAATCTTGATCTAGGACTTTCAGGAAAGGATTATATGCTTGTACAGATTCATATATTCCTGTATCATCATCTTCATTGTTGATTTGAAGCTGTAGTTTGTCTATTTTCTTACTGAGCTGATGATCAGCAGAGTCCTGCACATTCTCATCAAAGACTACATGGGGTGTTTCTTCCACACATAGGGTAGAGTAATTAAACACTCTAAATGCTTTGCTTATAGAAGAGTATCCTAAGAATATCCCTTCATCAGCTTTTGCATCAAAAGCATTTAATTTACTTTTGCCATTGTTATGAATGAAACACTTACATCCAAAAATATGAAAGTAAGAAACTCTTGGTTTTCTGCCTTTCCATACCTCATAAGGTGTTTTACCATGCACCTTATTAAGAGCACTTCTGTTTTGGGAGTGGCAAGTTGTATTAATAGCTTCTGCCCAAAACTTCTGAGGTGTGTTGAATTCTGCAATCATGGCTCTGCAAGCTTCTTTTAGTGTTCTGTTTCTCCTTTCTGCAACACCATTTTGTTGAGGGGTTCTGGCTGCACTTGTCAGATGCTGTATGCCAGACTTAGAACAGTAGTCAGAGATGTAACAATTAATAAATTCAGTCCCCTTGTCACTCCTAATCTTGACAATGGGATGACCTTTTTCAACCTGCAACCTCTTCAATAGATCTGGAAGTAGTGTTTGTGTATCACTCTTTTTATGTAGAAAGACTACCCAAGTGAACTTAGAGTAATCATCTACAACAACTAGAGTATACCTTCTTCCATTCAATGTAGGAGGGTTGATAGGACCATGGAGATCCATATGCAAGAGTTCTAAAACTCTGCTTGTTGAAAGAGTTGGAATGGACTTAAATGAAACCTTTACCTGTTTACCTTTTTGACAGGAATCACATACTTGTGATTTGGAATAGATTTCATTGGGAATGCCCTCAACAAGATGTTCTCTAGCAATCTTGTTGATTATCTTAAAGTTCAGGTGGCAGGGGCGTTTATGCTAGAGCCAACTGTTTTCTTTGGGACTCTTAGTAATAAGGCAAGCATTCTTAGGACAACTATTCCAATTCACAATGTATACACTTCCTTGTCTTGTGCCAACAAGTAGAACATTGTGAGTCTTTTTATCTATTATTTCACATCTTCTGGTTTTGAACTGAACTTTGTATCCCCTGTCACAGAATTGAGATACAGATAACAAATTATATTTCAAACCTTCAACATAGGAGACATCTAGGATTTCAACATCTCCATTCTTGATGAATCCAAATCCTTTTGTAATTGCTATTGAGCTATCACCAAAGATGACTTTTGGTCCTTCCTTCTCATGATAGTCAGTAAGTAAGGCCTTGGTACCAGTCATGTGATGTGAACACCCACTGTCTATGTACCAGGTCTCACCAACTGAACCACCTTTCTTGTATAAGTCCAGTCGATCCTGCAAGGTAGTGATCTTAATAACTTAGGTACCCTAGTTTATTGGGGTCCTTGGGGGTTAGTAGTGAGAGGTACCCAAATGAACATTGAGGATTTGAATAAATGGGACCTCTTCAGTTTTCTTCCAAATTTATCACAGAACAGTACTTTATTAACCAATTCAGAATTATCAGCAGACTTAGGATCTATTTTTCTGAGATAGCCTTTCCTTGGTTCTATCCCTTTTTCAGTAAGATCAGTATGCCTGTAATAGTTTGAATAAGGTCTAAAAGCATGTGGACCATACGGCTTATAGATGCGTTTTGGTCTTTCCTCACCAATGATATTGTAAGATAAAGGAGGAGGATAAAGAACAGGTTTGTTATGATAATGAGGCACAAATCTCCTAGGTTTAGTTGAATACAACTGAGACTGCCTTATGAAAGGAGGTCTAGGCTGTTCCCAACTTGCATGTGCTTGTCTTGACCTACTGTTCTGAGTTTGTCTCTTCTGATTCCAGGACTGATCTGATCTGGTCAGAGGAGTATAACTCTTCTGGTATGGTCTTGACTGTACTGGTCTTAATACATTCTTCATTTTACCATTCTTGGTAGTGGGAGGGATGTATTTAGACTGTACTTTGAGTTTTGGATCATCATCATAAGTCATAGGTTCTTTTCCTTTATCTAGTTGCAAAGAACTTGTACTAGCTCCATTAGTGTTCTTAAATTCTGAAGTAGATGCACTAGGCAGATCAGTACCTATTCCACTTTTATCATTTGGAGCTCTATATCTGTCTGAGATAGTTTGATTAATTCTAGTAGAGTTAATCATCCCAGATAGCTTTCGATCTAGGCTCACTACTTCAGATTCTAAGAATCTATTGCGCTCTTCAAGTTTTTCACACTTACTCGAATTCATTAGTCTCTTTGGCTTGAGTTTTAAGCATACCCTGATATAGTTTGTCAATGGATGCATACTTTTCTTGGAGTTGGGACAACTCTTCTGATAGCCTTGCATTTATGACAGCTATATTAGGATCTACTTTTGACTGAGCTTCTTTCAGATTAATGATTTCTTGCTTTAAATTTATATTCTCATCACTAATTTCAATGAATGCTTTGTTAGCTTGTAGAAGGTCTTCTTCAGTCACTCCTTGGGAATGATGAAGACTACTTCCTACACTGCTAACAGCAGCATCACTTTCATCAGTATCAGAATTGTTACAAGATTGAAAAGAGTTAGCAGATGATACCTCATCATTTATTTTGGCCATCATTACCAGTCCATCATCTGCTAGGAAGGCTTCATCTTCATTGCTAGAGGGGTAGTCAGATGAAGACGATGGTAACTCTTCTGATTCCGAATCAGAGTCATTGTAAGCCATCATTGCCTTCTTACCCTTGGCATATTTTCGATCTCTTCTGGCTTTCCTTTCTTCTCGATCTTCAGAACTCAGATCAGGACATTCATAAGCATAATGACCTGGCTTATCACAATTATAGCAAACAGGATTGTTAGAAGTTCTTTTAGGAGGAGAATGTTTTCGGTTCCTGTCATGCTTGTCAATTGAGTTCCTGTCTTTCTTATCAGAATACTTTCTATCTCTCTTTTCAGATGAGTTCCTATCTCTCCTGTTCTCATTAGAGATCTCATCCCTTCTTTCAGAAGAGTTTTGATCCCTTCTGTTCACAGAAGAGTCCCTGTTATTAGAACCCTTAGTTTCCTTATAGAATCTCTTGTACCTACCATACCTCTTATTCAGTTTATCAAATCTTTTGATCATAAGGCTCATCTGATCTTTCAGACCTAGATCAGAACTATCTAGTTCATCTTTTATGCTTGAGGCCTTAGACTTAGATGATCTAGACCCCTTAGAGGTAGAGGCTTTAAAAGCTATGTCCTTGGAGGCATCCTTATCCTTATGAATCACAGTAATAGGATCTTCTTCATCTAACTCAAACTCATGTGCCTTAAGTGTTTGGAACATAGTTTCTGCTGGCCAAGAATCAATGTCTTGTGTGGTTTTAATGATCATCTTGACCATTTTCCACCTTTCATCCAAGGCTTTCAAGATTCTCAGGTTAACTTCTCTGTCAGTATAAGTCTTTCCTAATACATCAAGATCATTCATAATTTTGGTAAATCGAGTATCCAACTTATCAATTGATTCTCCTGGCTTCATCTTAAATGATTCAAACCTTTGGACAGCAGTGGATAACTTGCTTTTTTTGATCAGTGTAGTACCTTCACAAAGAATAGCCAATTTGTCCCACATTTGTTTTGCAGTCTTACATTTTAGTACTTTACCAAGATACTCATTTGGTAAGGTGTGTAAAATGTAGTTTTTGGCAAGACTGTCCAAATTGTTTTGTTTCATTTCTTCCGAAGTCAGTTCTGACCTTGGTTTAGGGACCAGTGCTCCAACTGGTTTAGATGGATCCAGAACAGCAGTGTTTTCCACCATGATGACAATTGGTCCTTCAGTCACCACAGACACCATTAGATCATGGGTTGAGCTAAAGATGGCCTCCATCCTAAGCTTCCAGTAGTCATAATCTGCAATCTTGAACTTAGGCAGTTTGTTCACATTAGTGTCATCCATGTTTGATTAGACAAATAGGATCAGTAGTATAGCAGATAGATTTCAAGTATTCAGATAGTGACAGATATCAAGAAAGAGTAGCAAGATCAGTAAGTTTTCCCTCAAGATCTGCAAGGTTATCAAGAAACAGCAGTCCAAAGAACTACTGCTCTGATACCACTTGTTGGTCCCAAAGTTGAGTTAAGATTGAGTAAGCTAGTAAAAGTCTAGAGGGGAGGGGTGAATAGACTTTTAAAAATCTTTCAAAATATCAGAATATGCAATGCGGAATTTAGTCTTCTTATGTACTGTACTGTGCTTACTCGGCTCAGATCAGTACTTTCAGAATAATATGGGCCTTACTAGTTTATACTCAACTTTTCTATAAATCTTTATCTTTGTTAATTCTTAATGTTCTTAGTTAAACAATTCAAACAAATATCAAACAGAAAAGTAAAGAACACAGAATTTTATAGTGGTTCGACAAATGTCTACATCCATTCTCACAACTCCAGTTGTGAAGTTTTATTAACTCTTCCTTCTTGAGTTTCTTGTGTCTTAAAGTCCCAAGATTAAGACTGTGATCTTATCGATTACACCTCTAGGTATATCTTCGATCTACTAGTAATTTTCCAAGTAACTAGCACACTTGTTTTACAACATACAAACTTAAACTTGAAAAGTAAAACTTCTCTTTGAATAGCCTTTGAGTCTTCTCTTCAATTCAGTGGCTCTTCTTCTTCTTCTTTAATCTCCTTCAACTCTGTGAGTTCTTCTTGTGCTCTGTAGACTTAGATTGCTTGTGATTGCTTTAAGATCAGTAGTCTTAGCAGTAGGAGATCACACAGTATTTATAGAACTTAGTATGACAGTTAGCAGTTTGTGAACTAACTCTCAACTAACTCTAAACTGTTTTTGTAACTTCTTCTTGTAACCGACTTTGTAACTTCCTTCAATTTCCAAGTCAGCATATCTTCAATAAATCTTCAGTTACACTTTAAATAAGCTTTCCAAACTTATTCTTCAAATTCACCAAATCAGCACAGTAACTTACTGTTCTGATTTTTACTGTTCTTAAGCCAGTCAGCACAGTAACTTAAAACTGTTCTAACTTCTCAAGAATTCTTCTAAACTTCTCTTCAATTCTTCTTTGAAGTCTTCTTACTCTTAAGTAGTCTTCTGAGTCTTCTTTAGTCTTCTGATCTTCTCCTAATCTAGTTCTAATCTCACTGTTCTGAACTATTACAATGCTGAATACAATCAAATACAACTTTACATATATAAAACCTATCTATACATCAACTGAACTATATACAGATGAGTACATCTAAGTCCTATACTATAATCTGTCTATACAATACAAAACATCAGCTTAGTTCTTAACAGTTCATATATCAGATCAGTAAACAATAAGATCAGTAAACACTAAGATCAGTAAATACTTAAGATCAGTAACTTACACATAAGACCAGTAAACATTTAAGATCAGTAAGTATATAAGATCAGTAACTCAGATTCAAATACATAAGATCACTAAAATTATTCTCAGTTTCCATACTCAGATCAGTAATCTTATTCCATATAACTCAGTTAAGATCAGTAATCTTATTCTTAATATTACTAAATAAGATCAGTAAACTTATTTCAGATATCATTAAGATCAGTAATCTCAATTTAAGTTTCTCATCAAATGACTTAGTTAAGATGACTTAGAACCACATATATCACTAACTTTAAGTTACTTTTGGCCATCAAAACATACTTTCATCATCTAGGACATTGTTTATAGGATTCATATCCCAACAAGAATTAATGATATAAGCTTGCGGAAGAGCAACAATGTTTTAGGCGAAAGGAGGAGAATTTCGCTTCACAAAAAAGAGGGGGGAATGGATGCACTCAACCGATGCATACTTGGCAACTTAATGGAGGTATCTCTACACGTTTTATGTGAATCGAAATTGAAATATTGCTGGAGAATTCATTTTTGATTGATGAGTTAGTGTTAAATACTTCTGAAAAATCAGTTTGTATAAGAAGCATAAATTTAGCATGAGGACATGTGTTTAATCTGATAAAAAGTGATGATGTTAATATTTGTATCAACAGTCATTTCTCGACTATTGTGTTGAAAGGGTAAGTGAAATATATATTAAGACTTGCAGTAGTGTTCATCTCTTAGCTATTATGATAGGAAAAATGTGATATATGAGGTAGCATGCATTGCCTTGGCCAATTGATTCATATTAATCTGATATTTGAATGAGACTCATCGATATGATGAATTTGAGTGAGAAGAATAATTTATCTATGATAGATAGGATCGTGATAAACTATTATATGTTGTGATTTGCATAAATGACCACTCCTTAACTAAGATGTTGTGGAGAATGATTTTAATCTATTTAGTTTAGCGTGGATGTTAATCGTTTCAATCAATATGTTGCGAAAATATGAGACGTATTGTATATGTGGAAAGATTCGCACGAGAATACACCTTTTATTGAATGAGTACTAGAATATTGACAAAACACGTACCAAATCTTGGTACAAATTGTTATTTAACCTTTTTGTTTCGAGAAATTTTGAGGAGGTCCAGCTCAAAAACCCTTAAGAACTCTGGGAGTGCCAAGAGGGCTGGCAGAGATATAGAGTATTCCAGTCCCCGAGGGCTGGCAGCGATATGGAGTATTCCAGTCCCCCAGGGCGGGCAGAGATATGAAAGTATTCCAGTCCATGAGGGTTACCAGAGATATGAACATGAATTGGCCAGGACCTAAAAGCCCAGGTCCGTGAGGGCTAGCAGAGATATGCTGAGTACATTAGTACCACTGGTTAGTACAAGTGTTAATTCTTGTAGATATTATTATGAGCATGTCTTTAAGAGATTGACATATATGATACGAGGCTACTCTTTTCCGTTGAATTAAGAAGGGTCCCCTTAAGCTTACACGATTGATTTATGTAGATGTTTTATAAATGATATTGGAATTGAGAATTACTTGAAATCTTAGAAGCATGAGTAGGTGATTCATATGTTGAGTTCTATGACTACTTTATGTGGGAGAATTGATGATGACTATGGTTCTGGAAACGAAAGCTAGCATAACTATTTTCAAATTTTGTATGATTGACATGTTTCTATACTTTAGATATGATTTCAAATTATAGATTGAGCTTATTCAGGTCCTTGAGATCAAAAAATGAAAAATGCTACTTCTTACCTTTTTATCTTTAAACAAGGATATGTCTTGATTTATGTCCTCGTTTAGGACCTTGAAGCTTGCATGTACTGGAAATACTCATTTATGATGAAACAGGGAGAAGTGAATATTCATTGTAATTTTCATTTGAAGAGATTATTTGAGTGAGCATGATCCACTTTATTTATGATTTTTAGAGTGGAAGTTGATTTGATTTGTTTGTTCGATGCTATGAAGTTTTATTTTTGAAAAGATAATGAATTTTTAATATTGCATGATATGATCCTTTTAAAGTGATGAAACATGATTTGAGCATTCTGAAGTACTTAAGGGCCAATAGCCCTAAGTAACCGAAATAACAAGTCTGAAAACTAGAGTTGATGAAAGGATGGAGATGATTGGAGGAGACTGGAGAGAAATCCTCGCAGAGCTGAACAAAGACCCAGGGGCTCCACTGTCCCGAGAGGCCCGAGCCTTAAGGCTGAAATACTGCACCCTGGAAGGTCAGTTATACAAGGATCACCTAGAGTTCCACAAATAAGAGGTTAACAAGTTGATCCCCTTCTGAGATTGGAGATTAGAGAAATTAATCGTCTTGCCATGATAGGAGGTCCTAGAGGGGGTCCAGGTCTCAGGTTTGAGATCAAAGGAGACTTTATTTACATTATTTGGTTATTTCATGTTTGAACTATATAATTGATGCTTATGACGCTTATCCGAGCACTGAAGAGCCTATGTAGGAAGCCCTTTTTGGTGTATTTTTACAGGATTGATTTGAGACTGATATACGAGTAAGCCTGGAGATTTCCATGTCACTCTTAAGCTGAACCAGAACATAATGAAGGAGTTTCCCTTTATGAGCTCCCTAAACTTGAGTTGAGTATCCAAGACCTTGAGGTATATCAGAGATAAGAGTACACGTGTGAAAAGTTGAGGGACGCCGAGTCCCTAAGAAATTCGATGGGTAATTTTACCCTCTCGGTAGAGGGGGTAGGGCGGTTGGCATGAGTCAGGTATGACTTGCATTTATTGTTTGTGAATTTAATAAGATATGATGTTTTGAGATATTCCTGAGATTCTTTGCATGAGATAACTGTTAGGGGTCCGCATAATGAGTGTTGAAATAACGAATGTGTTTTGGAAACTAAAACATAACATGATAGAGATATTGCAAGATAAAGAGACTTACACCAGCTCATAAAGATTCGAATAGAAAATGCCTAGGAACAATTCCTAAAGTTTCTATCCACGACAGCCTCTAAAGCTAGGGGGAGTAGGGGGTATGGTAGCGGAAGATGTAATTAACCTGTCAATAATCCCTAAGAACTCTCACGAGTATAAACAACTCTCACGAGTATAAACAACTCTCACGAGTATAAACAACTCTTACGAGTATAAACAACTTAGGGGAGAGTATAATCCCTACGAATTCTAACTTTTGGGAGAGTATAATCCCTAAATATTCTAACTTTTGGGAGAGTATAATCCCTAAACATTCTAACTTTTGGGAGAGTATAATCCCTAAATATTCTAACTTTTGGGAGAGTATAATCCCTAAATATTCTAACTTTTGGGAGAGTATAATCCCTAAACATTCTAACTTTTGGGAGAGTATAATCCCTAAATATTCTAACTTTTGGGAAAGTATAATCCCTAAACATTCTAACTTCAGGGAGAGTATAATCCCTAAGAACTCTCACGAGTATAAACAACTCTTACGAGTATAAACAACTTAGGGGAGAGTATAATCCCTACGAATTCTAACTTTTGGGAGAGTATAATCCCTAAATATTCTAACTTTTGGGAGAGTATAATCCCTAAACATTCTAACTTTTGGGAGAGTATAATCCCTAAATATTCTAACTTTTGGGAGAGTATAATCCCTAAACATTCTAACTTTTGGGAGAGTATAATCCCTAAATATTCTAACTTTTGGGAGAGTATAATCCTTAAACATTCTAACTTCAGGGAGAGTATAATCCCTAAGAACTCTCACGAGTATAAACAACTCTTACGAGTATAAATAATTCTCACGAGTATAAACAACTCTTACGAGTATAAACAACTTAGGGGAGAGTATAATCCCTACGAATTCTAACTTTTGGGAGAGTATAATCCCTAAAAACTCTAACTCTAAGAGAGAAACTAGAAGCATTATCAAGTCACCAAGTAAGTACAGAAAACATAAACCCTATATTCTTATTTAAGATTTCTCTATGAGCTTTAGAGCCTTTACGTGTCAAGAAGATACTAGAAACATGCAATGAAGCACAGCTAAGAAAAGTTGAATAGACAACGCATGATATGTCTAATATCTAAAGATATAATATATGACATGCTTATGAAGAAAGAGAAATATATATATATATATATACATGCATGCAAGGAGATAATATGCAGGTATTGTAAGCTGTAAGAAGAGATGAGATAAAACACGGAAAGTCGAAAAACATTCAAGACGAGGGATATTTGCGTGGGTTCTTGATATGAACCCAACTCCTGATATATTTGCGAGAGTCCTTGATATGAAACAGGAAATGGTGTGATGAGATAAAACACGGAAAGTCGAAAAACATTCAAGACGAGGGATATTTGCGTGGGTTCTTGATATGAACCCAACTCCTGATATATTTGCGAGAGTCCTTGATATGAAACAGGAAATGGTGTTTGTAATTCTATGACCCAACAGGTGTCCAGTTCCCAAAAGGATTAAAGAAGAAGCTCTACCCATTATATCCCTCGAGGCTTGAGGGAAATAGGTGACATCCAGAGTTATAAGAGGTTTTCAAAACTAGGGATATAGGACCCTAGCCGTCCAAAGAAAAACTCAGAGGTATAAAAGCAGGATTAAAGTTTCTTACGATCGGAGAGTGAGGCCGAGGGGAATTAGAGAGCCCCTCACAATTCTGAGATTCAAAGAGGTGAACTGTTTCGATTTAAGATTGCGCGACTAGACTCATGAGATTGTAAATGAGAAACACTTATGATATTTTGAGGTTCAGTGTATGAACCACCTTGATTGGACTAGCCAAGGTATGGCTGGAGATTTTGAGAAGTGTAAATCATTTAAAGAGTTCGAGAGGTTTGAGATCTAAACCATATTGAGCCAGGATATGGCTGAGAGTTTCTGAGTGATAAGTGTTAGCCACTTAAGAGTCCTTAAGGTTCAGAGCACGAGCCATAACACCTAATATCCCTGAAGTGGGGAAATTTCAAAGAGTTTTGAACTCCTTAGGGCTCGAGGGTTTCAGAGAGGGATATAATTTTCCAGGGCGACATGATACACTCTCTGAAACTTGAACTTGGGTGTATCCAGGAATGAAAGAGAGTATTGAAGGAAAGATGGCGATGATTTGTATGAAGAGGTGTTCAGGTTAATTCATCTTGTTTTTCTCCTACTCTCATAAATTTGAGGTATTTTACGAGAGTAGGGGGGAGTGGTTGATGTAGATAAATATGTCGCTCCTGGAAAAGTCGACACGTGGAAACGGGATGAATTATAGTAATCTCAATTAGGTCAATAAGCTTGAAGGATTGGATTAATACACCCCTGGGCTTCTAAAGAGAAATAATATTGGTTGGGCCTTTGGCCCACATTGGAAGGATAATATCCTTTGGGCCCAAGGATTTGGCCCAAAGGGAAATGCGTAGTATGGATTATTCCTTCTTAACTAAGTAAGAGAAGAAGTCAGTCCAGAGAGGGTGGAGCCGAGTCTTTAGGGAGTTGGCCCGGATTTGTAGGGAAATGTGAGCAAATATAGGAAGAAAGTGTCTTCCTCTATCCAAGGAAGAGGGACCAGGTATATAAACAGGTTATTTTTACATTCTTATTTACGTTCTTTACAGAGTACATATATACTTACGAAATACACACTGAATTAAGGAGAAAACACTTTATTATTCTTCGCCGGAATTCCCTTAGAGATACAAGGGAATTTCTGACTTGAGCGTGGGAGCTTCCACGCCGGAGCCCCCCTCCGGTGTGCTTTTGCAGGTCATTTTTGGACTCTCAAGGAGATTTATGTGAAGATTGCCAAAGACAAAGACAAACGCGTGATTCGATTCGTGATTAGCAGTGCTCGTAGAGGAACGGCTGATATCTGAAGGCGTTCTTTTTCGACGCATCAAACCTAATTCCCATTTTTTACCATTCTCAAAATTCTTCAACCTTTACGTGACATGATAATTTGCGCAATTTGCGTAAGTTAGAATAAATGTAGAATGGTAATGGTTTATATTTATCAAATATTTTTCAACATGTTTATTTATTAGTTGTATCCATTTAAAAAATTTAACATCTTTTATATGTTATTACAGATTTGATGAAGATAAATTTGTGCATCGTTTCATTTTGAACTAATTAAGTTTTCAAGTATATATATATTCTCGCCAATTGTGATCAACTTAATCTAAGGGCATAACTTATTCTTTAGGATATTGAAAAAAAAAATTATTATAAAGGTAAATATGAAGAAATTTCTAGATCTTAAAAAAAATGTGATCCATTTACCCCTTCTTCTCATAGACTAAGGAATTATAAAAAAAAAAAAAAAAAAAACCGGTCTGAAACGGTCCAAACCCGGACCGGTTACATTCCGGTCCGATCCTCGGTTCGTCAAACCGGTCCCGGTCCGGTGCACACCCCTAGATGCGACTATTCTAAGAGTGTCCACAATGGTTAGGGAGTTATAACTCCCCTCTCTCCTCCACCTCATCATTTTTACATAAATAACTCAACCCCCAATAACTCCCACAACCATTCCAAAGTTATAACTTACATTTGAGGACCCACTATTCATTACATTTCTTTTTAATTTTTAATTTTTTATTTAAAGTTTTAAAATTATGTAAAAAAATTAATATATGAATATATTAAAATTTAATATATGTGAAAAAAATTAATATATGAATATATTAAAATCATTTAGTCGAATTTTTTATCATAAAATAAAAATAAATCTTTAGAATATTTTAGAAAGATTTGATTTATAATAAATTAAGAAATTCACTTGTATATATAGACATGCTATTATCAAATGGAAATTTCATTTATCATAACCTTAATTAAATGTTTTGATAACTCAAGTAAATGTCACAAAAGTCTAAAAACCTTATCATGGCTGCTTCAACTGTTATCATGGCTAGTTTTTAATGGGCAAGTTTTTTAAATGTAAATTAAACATAAATATCAAATTAATACATTAATTGAAATTACATATCGAAAAAAATATTACATAAAATGGTTATCATGGCTAGTTTTTAATGGGCAAGTTTTTTAAATGTAAATTAAACATAAATATCAAATTAATACATTAATTGAAATTACATATCGAAAAAAATATTACATAAAATGGTGAAGAATCTTTATTCATTTGTTAAGTATTTACAGAAGAAAAAACTGTGAATATGAAGTATTTAAAGAGAAAAAAAAAAAAAGACTGTTGTATTAATTTAAAATTTGAAGATGAAAAAAAATAGAAAATTCAAATATTAATGTGGTTCAATTCATCGTTGTTAGCAAAAAGTAGGGTTATGCCGGACTAACCCATTTGAGGAGAGATAATTTTTTTTAAGTTATAACTCAGCGCCACAACGGTTGTAACCTATTTTTTTTAAAGTTATAACCCTCTAATAACCAACCGTTGTGTTGTGGACACTCTAAAAGACGAATTATGAGTCAAATTTTCTTGAAAACTCACATGACCCTCATTCTTGTTTTTTTGTGTGGTCTTGTCACTTAACATCGCACCTATTAGATAGAACTTTACTAAAAGACAAAATTGAAAATATATATATTTTTTTTATCATTTTTTAAATTAATCAATTTAATAGTTGCACCTTGGAAATAGAACTCTTAAATAGTCGTGGGTTGTACATAGAACTATGCACATAGAACTATGCTTAAATTGAAAATAAATTTTGTTTTTACCATAATTGCAATATTTGATTGATGGGTACCTGAAATGTCTTGCAAGAAATACTTTTGTATATAATTAAAATTGAATAAAGCTGGCATGCATATTATTTAATGAGAACATTAAGGTCAATCGAAAAATTCAGTCATTTTTCATCTCGAAAGAACTTGTGAATTTCAAAACAAAAAATAATTTAGGGACCTATTGAAATAATAGTTGATAATTTAGGGACATTTTGATGCATTATACCTACTTTTTATGATAAACTACAGATCATAGGTAATGAGCATTGAGCAAGACTCAATAGGATTCAATCAATCCTTTTTAAGATAAAGGCAGTTTTTTTTTTTTTTTTTGACGGGAAGATAAAGGCAGTTAAAATGTGATTATTTATTTAGACCCTCAATTTGGGCCTCCTAAGTAGGTAAAACAACAAAAAAAAATTGGTATTATTTAAAACAACAAAAATGAAGTAAAAATCCAAATTTACCCTTAACTTCAAGTTTGGGTCAAATTTTATTTTATCCGTCACTTTCCTTCTCTCTCCCAATTCCCAAATCAAATTTTTTTTCTCTCTCTTTCTCCATTCTCTCCCAAACCCAAATTTTCAAAACTCTCTCATTCATTATATCTCCAATATTTTCAAACATCATTTTCAAATCCAGCCACCGTTTGTCGTGGCCGTCGCCTGGTGGTGGTAATTTTCCATGGCCGCCGGAGAGATTGGCGAAGACGAAGACAAGGCAAGGGTCGATTTCCTAGTGCCGCCGTCGAAGACATTGCAGGGTCATCGCCGACAAGCCACTCCTTTCCCGGGAAGACGAAGCGTGTGCCGATCTGTGTCCCGAGGCGCTGGGGCGTAGCTTTGGTGGCAGCTGGGCGAGGGAGAAGAGTCGCCGCCGCCGTGATGTAACAGATCTGAAGAAAAAAAGCGAGGGAGGGAAGGAGAAGGGGATGGCGACTTTTGGTGGAGAAGTTGGGCGGCGCTGGGGCGTAGCTTTGGTGGCGCCCTCGATGGTTCGTTGGTGCCGCCGCCTAGATCTAGCTTTGGTCGACGTCGGCGCCGATCTGCAACTCCACCGTGAGAGTCGAAGAGGGCGGCGACTGAAGACGATGGTGTTTGTCATTTTTTTCGATTTCTGGTATTACTTTTTATGTTTTCAAATTCGATGTACTTTTCCGGCTTTGGGTTTCGTGTTTCGATTTCTGGTTTGTGTTTCGTTTTTTCCGGCTTTGCGTCGGAGCTCTGCTCGTTTTCTTGATTTGGGGTTTTCAACAGGTGGTGGTGGTGTTGCTGTAACGGATGGGGCGGCGGAGCTCTACGCATCGTCGACTGTGGTGGTGGTGCCGAATGTGGTGTCGGTGATTTCTAAGGCGGCGGCGGCGGTGAAAGACGAAGAGAGAGGCGATTGAAGACGAAGGATTTTCTCGACTATATGTTTTTTATAACAAAAATTGCTCACCTTCGTTTTGGTACAAATTGAGCTTTGTTGTATGTGTGTTTCTCTCTCTTTAGGAAAATTGTTGTGGATTGTGGTTGAATTGTTTTGGACAATTCAATATTAGACATCCTACATAATTATACATTTTAGATTCATCATTGGATTGTCCGTTTTTGCTGTTAATTATTCTCGAACTTGGATTTGTGAATGAGTAATGCTCTGTTTATCTTGAAAAGGAGGGATAAAGAGACTAGGGTTCTATCCTCCTAATGGGTTTATTAATGGGTTAGGGTTTGCTAGCCCAGATGTGCACCCCCAGTTTCATTTAATACACTCCAAAGATTCTCACCCTTAGTTTCAGTTAATACACCCTCAGGATTCACACCCCCAGTTTCACTCTATACACCTAGTTCACCCCATTTTCAGTAAATTGATACTATATTTTTTGTTTTCATATGTATTGATTTTGTTTACAATTTCGAATCTTAAATTTGGTGAATTTTTTGGTGTTGGATATTTCTTAAATCCTATTTTTAATAGTTTTATATTTCTTAAATTTTAATTTATATTTTCAATAGCTTGAATAAATTTTTTGAAAAAATAATCAACAAATTACATATGGTACCCACAACGAATTTTCATCTTTTTATACACATTGTTTGTTGCTAGTACGCAATGTGTTGTAAATATGCATCGTTTACTGGTATATGCATTATTTGTTGCTAGTATGCATTATTTGTTGCTAGTATGCAATGCGTGTATGCATTATTTGTTGCTAGTATGCAATACTTGTATGCATTATTTGTGGCTAGTATGCAAATATATACTCAATATAATAAAATATTATAATATAATATTATATAAAAAACTAAGTAAAATAAAAAAAAAATTATTCTATAATTTAAAATTTGAATATAAATATTTTTTAAATAAAAGTAAATACAATATAAAAAAAATTAATTTCTCAATCCCTTACAACATAAAAAAATAAATAACGTGAAAGAAAATTTGAATAAATAAATAATTTTTGAATAAAATTTGAATACAAATATAAAATAATAATATTAATTAATAATGTGAAAAATAAAAATATTATGTCATCGTATATAAATATTAATGATTAAATAATAATATAAAATAAACAATTAAATATATTAAAGAATAATAATTAATATTATGAATTAAAACAATAATTAATAGTTAATAATATTGTTAAAATTGATATGAAAACTTTAAAAAACATATAATATAATAATATTATAATTAATAAATGATTAATATAATATAAAAATAATAAGTTAGTAATGTGAAGCAAAAATTTAAATTGATTAGATTAAGATATGTGTGTTGGGAAGAAAAAATGTGAAAAGTGAAATTGATTTTGATGGGTGTAGAAAAAAGTGTGCAAAAGTAAAAGTAAGGGCAAAAATATCATTTCAAGTGGCATTTTGTTGCTCTACACAATAAAAATTTAGGCACATTGGTTTTCCTAAAATTTTCCCCCAAATGTAGTTTTGCCTAATTCTCCCTTATTAAAATTGGGGGAGAAGAACCGAACCAAGAATATTCTTCCTTAATGATTAATCTAATCATCATTCCAACCCAATATTCTATTTTATCAATAATTTAATCCCGAGTCATGTCTTCTCTTTTTCTGATAAATGAATGAATTGGTTTATTTGTACGACTTAAATATTGCGTGTTCCTCTAAAGGATTATTCAATTGATGCGGATTTAGTATGACATGTGAGAGATTAATACGATCCAATATGAGGGTTGCCACTAGAAGTCCATAATTCCACAGGATACCCTCATATATGTTCTTGAGCAACTATTAAGCGATTCTTTATCTAGCAATATACATATAAAATTTATGTGAGTTGATTTTAGATGAGAGAATAATCATCTAATTTACCCACTCAAGCCACAGCCCAAGGATATTTAAGATAGCCATAACTATATTCGTATTCAACAAATGATGCCAAGGCCCATGGTGTAGTTCATCTTGGCCTCCTGAGGTTTTCTTTCTTTTCTTACAATTATTGCCAGATCGAAAAAAAGAACACGTGCAAAAACTGAAAGGATGAAAACACCCTGAAGATGGAGAGTAATTTTACCATCTTGCAAGTGCACTTGTTGTTCCATTGTTTGTAAGCGCAGTTTGAGTTCACTATTTTCAGCAGTAAGTCCATTTGTATCTCTCTGTTGAAGAAAAACATGAAATGATCAACATTTTGTAGCGTTGATATTGGGTTAAAGAAGTCTCGAAAGAAAGTAGAACAAAAATATGAGAAACAGGTATGAGTAGGTAGCCAATTTATCAATCATTTAACCAAATTAATTATACATTTCAGCCAAACAAAAGTAGGTTTATTTCCTGATAAACAACGAAATGCCTACACGTCATTGGTGAAAAGAGTTGAATGTTTCTCACCACAAAAAGAAAAGAAGTGATCATTTCATTCTATAGTCAGCTTCGGGGGTCCTAAGAAATGGAAAACATCAATTCCAAAAGGAGAGATTCTTCATTTTCTGTCTTCCTTCCCATTTTACATAATTCAGCATCCTCTTTTAGGTGATTTTTGTTTTGGGGGTTGATGTAGATAAATATGTGAAGGATTGGATTAATACACCCCTGGGCTTCTAAAGAGAAATAAGATTGGTTGGGCCTTTGGCCCACATTGGAAGGATAATATCCTTTGGGCTTAAGGATAGGGCCAAAGGGGAACGCGTGATGTCAATTAATCTTTCTTAACTAAGTCAAAGGAAGGGGTCATTCCATGAAGATAGGGGATGATACGTTGAGGAACCAAGTCTTCAGGGAGATAGACCGATTCCTCAGGGACTTGGGGGCCGGATTTACAGGAATGGGCCGAGAATATAGGGAGAACGAGTCTTTCCCTCCGGGGTCAGGTAAAGTAGGTTATTTCCATATTCTAAGGTACGTTTTTTACATAATATACACTCTTATAAAATACACACTGAATTAAGAAGAAACACCACTGTATTCGCCGGAATTTCCCTAGAAATACAGGGGAATTCCTATTTGATTTCTCCTACGGCCGATTCTGACTTGAGCGTCGGAGCTTCTACGCCGGTGCCCCCTCCGACGTACTTTTGCAGGTCATTTTCGGATTCCCAAAGAGATTTACTTGAAGATTGCCAAGGATAAAACGAGTGATTTGATTCGTGATTAGCAGTGCTCGTAGAGGAACGGCTGATATCTAAAGGCGTTCTTTTTCGACGCATCAGGGGTTTTAATTAAATCCAGTTTTATAAACCACCATTACAACACCTATAAAACTACAATTACATTTTCCAATTCAATCAATTCTCTTATTTCTCTCTCCTTGCACTTTAATATATTTAAATGATCATAACCAACATCATCCAATCATTTTACAATCCAGCATGAATCAGAAATTAGTATAAGGACAGTTGAATTACCTGCAGTAAAGTTAACTGTGCAGATAAGGAAGTTGCTTCTGTTTGCAAAGTCTGGACTTTCCTTTCAAGCTCAGCAATGTACCTCACCTTTCGTTCCTTTGACCTTGCAGCTGATTGCCTATTTGCCCAAATCCTGTAACAAGAAGCATTAGACATGAATGTGAGAAAGGATATCATGGGGGCAAGAAACAACACAATTTTACAATATTTCCTCATTGAAAACAAGGACATGATGAATGGTGACTGTAAACCAGGGAGAGATAAACTGGAGTTTCAGGAACATGGCATTAACTAAATTCTAATATGAATGGCAACTAAAATATGAAGTAATTCTTAAAAACTTGCTTAAATTTAATGATATCTTAAATAGTTAAATGTACATCCACACAATGATCAGTATAATCAAACAGAGGATGTAATTCTTTGTTTCATTTATAAACAGTACAAATTGTAACGAAAGTTATGGGCTTATGGCATACAATGAGAGTTGTTCAGTTCACAACAGAAGAAGAGGTTAATAAAGTGGAAACTCAATCCTGGTAATTAAGCATGCCCAAAGGTAGAACACAATCAGACACATGAAGATGATAATCTTGATAATAAGCATTAATTCATGAATTTGATTAGGAGATGTGCTTTCATTAAGATTGCTATGAGTTTATTGAGTTGGTGAACCTAGAAGTTATAGTATGCATACAAGACACTGTAATGTACGTAAGATGCATGACCAATCAAGTTACGAGTCAATATGGTGATGTTTGTTTTAAAAACCAGTATTTGGATTTTGAAAACTAAAACAGGTTCTACTTTGGGATTCTAAAATTTGATTTTCAAAAACCCAATACTACACACCTATAAATAACCTAATAATTACACAACAATAATATTATAATGCAACATCATTGATATGCGTAAATCCACCCACTCAAAAATTCCAAAACAAACACACACCTTACTATTTATTAGGATAGATTTCAAAAACGGTTTTTAAAAACCCAAAACAAACATCACCATAAGGTGTATTATGCATACAAGACACTGATGAGTTATAAGTCAATATAGAAATCAAGACAAAAAAAAAAAAAAATTCTCAAGAATGAAAATTTTACCTCTTGGCACGTACGCTTTGGATCGATAAGAGCAAGCTTAGCAGCAGAAATAGCTTTCTTAGCATCGGCTGAAGACGGATGGATCCTCTGAACCAGACATCAGCATCTCTGGTTTGATAGTAGACTGGCTATATATGCTGATGCCTAATCCTTGGTTTCCCACTTAAAGCCATAGATGCATTATCAGTTGATTGATTGGCTAATGCCAGTGAAGTGGAAATGCATTAGAAGTTACAGATGTTGAGTTGAATTTATCCATATCAAGATACATAAGAGAGCAAATCATCCTCCGTATGGACCATCTAAACCACCAACAACACCTAGATCACTATCAAAACTCCGTAGATATATAATTAAAGACTTGTGTGAGAATCAATATTATTAATAAAGATTTGATTTTTTTACATAAAAGTCAGAGGACTAGTGCAAGATCACCCAAGTACACATGCATAAATATAAAAATGATAGTGATGTCAATATATATATATATACTAGTGTAAGACCCGCGTATTACGCGGATTGAAATAAATTTATTAATATATTTTACTAAAATAATAATTATCCAATGATATGAAAAGATTCTTGAATGTATTATATATAAATGTATATAACAGTTAGAAAAAAAAAAAAATATATATATATATATATATATATTTTTTTTTTTTTACTAAATAATAAATACATTTAAAATTTAAAGTTTGTTATAATTAATACATATATATTTATAAAAGGAATGTAAATATCCAAAATGACCGCAATATATTAATACATATATATATATTTTAGCAAAAAAAATTACACTATTGTTTGGAAGTTAGGATTGGTTTTTATTAAACGATTTTTTTTAAATACTTAATTTTAATTAAAATTTGAGTATAAAAAACCAAATATAGATCACATTTAAAAATAAATAAAATTATCTATATCTAATTCTTTTCACGTGTTAATAACATTAATACACAAAATAAAATATTAAATTAAAAATAATTAACACTTGTGTAAAATATTTTATACATAAAATATGTCTAATTAAGACAATTTCAAAAAATTGTCATATTTTATTTTTTACTTTTTATCTCAATTTACCTTAATTAATTAGATATATTTTATGAAATGAAACATTTCTTTTAAGTTTTTCTGATTAAAAAAATATGTGTATATATTTATATTAAATTTTATAAAATCTAAAAATGAACATGAAAAAATTCACATATATCTTTTGTCAAATATAAAATACTTTTAAAAAAAAAATTAGTTCATAAACATGTACCTTCATAATTCATCACGGGAAGTATAATAATTCCATAATTTTAGCAAGAAATTTAAAACATATACTATAAGACTTTTATCAAAATTACCATAATTTTAGCAAGAAATTTAAAACATATACTATAAGACTTTTATCAAAATTAATTACTCGATTATATATATGGAAGGATTATTAAATGTAAAAGTTTAAAAATATATAAATGTATTGACTACGCAACAAACACATTTAAAATTTTAAAATTTTTATAATTAATTCAATATTTGTAGAAGTAATGTAAATATTTAAATTGACCCATGACTTTAGCAAAAAGTTACGGTTAGGTTGTTAAGATTTCTTTTTATTTAGATTTTTTATTTATTATTAACTTTAAACAATTTTTTGAATTTTTAGGATTCTTAATTTTAATTAAAATTAATTTTTTAGTATAAAAAAATCCACTAAATAGATCAACTTTTTTTTTAATGTATATCTAGTCCCATTGCACAAACTTGACCTCGAATAAATGTTCATAATGTTGTCCCATATAACACGGGTTTCAACATTTTAAATACAAATTTAATTTTCTTAAAAATTATAGTGTTTAAAATTTAAATGTCAAAAATTATTAAATCACTTAAAAATATTTAAACAAAAACTTTTGATATAGTTTAAGATTTTAATGAATAAAATTATTAAAACAATTTAAATATAAAATTATTTTTCTAGAATTGTACAAAAAAAAAATTATGAATCTTTTTTTTTTTAATTTAAATTTTGAAAGCTTTAGTTAAATTTGAGAGAGAATAAAGGAATTTTATTTTGACCATAATTAATCTAAATTAGTTATTAAGTAAATTAGAAATTAAGACACGTCCCGAATAGGGGGAGTATAATTTCGGTCATTAAATTTTAAATTTTTGTTTAATATTCAACAATGTAGATTTTATATTTATTTCCATATATTTAGGTTCGAATTTTTCCATATAATTTGAAATTATTCCATAATTTAAGAATATGTCAATAATATAGACTGATTGAAAAAAAATAATTTTCCATATTCGGGAAAATTCAAATTTAAGTAGATATTCCTACTAAACTTTATGACTTGAATTTTTATGCAAAGGAATTTTGTGTACTTGTATATTTATTTGTATTACTCAACAAATCCTTTAAATATAAATTGATCGTAAAATCTTTAAATAAATTGATTTTGTATTTAATTATATTTATTCAAATCTTTTGTTTAATATAAATTGATGCGTCGAAAAAGAACGCCTTGAGATATCAGCCGTTCCTCTACGAGCACTGCTAATCACGAATCAAATCACTCGTTTTATCTTCGGTAGTCTTCAAGCAAATCTCCTTGAGGATCCGAAAATGACCTGCAAAAGTACGCCGGAGGGGGGCTCCGGCGTAGGAACTCCGACGCTCAAGTCAGAATCGGTTGTAGGTGAAATCGAAGAGGAATTCCCCTGTATCTCTAGGGAAATTCGGGCGAATATCTCTCTGTTTTTCTCAATTCAGTGTGTATTTCATAAAAAATGTGTATATTATCTCAAGAACGTTAGTAAGAATATGGAAATAACCTGTTTTTATACCTGGCCCCCCTTCCCGGAGGGGAAAAGACTCGTTCTCCCTATATCTTTGGCCCATTCCCTAAAGAATCGGTCTCCCTCTACTTGGAGACTTGGTTCTTCAGCATATCCGCCCCCTATCTTCGTGGGCTGACCCCTTCATTTGACTTGGCTTAGGAAGGATTAACTACTCGTCCTTTATTTGGGCCGAATCCTTCCAGGCCCAAGGGCTATTAATCTCTCCAAATATGGGCTAAAGGCCCAATCACCCTGATTTCTCTAATTTCCGTGCTTAAGCCCAGGGGTATATTAACGTTGCATAATTATCATAATTTATCCCGTTTTCACGTGGCGACTTCTCAAATAACGACATATTTATCTGCATCAACCACTCCCCCCTACTCTCATAAAAGGAATAATTTTTAGGAGAGCAGGAGAACAATAACATTGAGATAAATATTAAAGATGGATTCCCTTCCTTAGGATATCCTTCGGAATATCATTGATTTGATTCCCTTCGTAATAATTACCCTCAGAAAGCTTCAGGCCTTTTGCACTTCCACACGCCATCTTGCCCTCGAAATACGTAACCGCGCGTATACTCAAGGGCCAACATTAAGCCGCCCTTCTTCATTCACGCGCCTTTTGATTGGGGGGCCATTAATTCTCCTCGGTTCTCTCCTTTCTCTCTCCTTCGCCTAATTATTTCAAAACCTCTTTTTTCCCCCAAAAAATCCCTTTTTCCTTGCTTCCGAGCTTATCTATTTTTCATCTTCCCTTTCATTTCTGCAATTTTAACTTCTCTACACACGTCTAGCGGCCATTCTGTCATCACTCTTAAAATCGACTTTGCTCCAGGTATCTACTCCTTCCTTTCTTTTCTCATTTACAATTTCCTTATGTCATCCTCCTCAGACTCCATATCCATGGAGAGTTTCACTTCCAACTCGTTTTCCATATTTCCCGTAACCGACCAAGCTTTGGAAGACAAAATTTCTGGTCCTTCGATCCTTACTCCTGAGCGTGTTGCCTCTTTTATCCGTTCAGGGATCTTCCCCGCCGATTATTCCGTTAGGGTTGCCCATAGAAAAGAGCGCCCTAATTTTCCAGGTCATAATACCTTAGCCTTTTGGGAGGCTCAACTGAAAGCGGGCCTTTGTTTCCCGATCCACCCCTATCTCTGTGAAATTTCCACCTATCTCCACATACCTCTGAACCAGTTCACCCCCAACGCCATACGCGCAATGTTAGGCTTTTACATCCTGATGAAAGGAAACGGTGGGGATCCTTCAGCTCAACTCTTTCTAACTCAGTACGTGTGTAAGTTTGCGGACGGTTTTTTTTATGCTAGTGGTCGTACCTCCAGGACCGGCAAATTCATGGAAAAACTCCATGAAGGGGTCCAGGACTGGAAAGACTATTATTTCTTTGTTACAAACCCTCTTCCTTGGGAATTTCCTCATGAGGGGTGGATTTATGAAAATCCAGGGGTACCCCGTCCTCCTCTTTCTGTTTGTTCTACTTTAAACCTGGATGTTATGAATCATTTAAATGATAATGTCTCTGCCCACGGCTTTTTTGACGTGATGAGTATCTGTAAGAATCCTAGAGCCCTCTCTCATTTCGGTTTTGGTCACCCCGATTATCCCCTAGGTCCCGACGATGGTAATATCATTTCCTTTTTTTGTATTGTCTTCAAAATTCACCTTGTTGTGATTGTTAACGCCTTTTTCATGTTTCCTTGTGCAGCCATGAGTTGGTTAACTCAAATCTCCCGCGATGCCACTCCCCTCTCAATGGTTGCTAAGTCTCCGGCCCCTGAAAGTTCCTCAAAGGCTCAACTTCCTCTTTCCCCAGTGAAACCTGCCACCGGATCAGTCGCTAAACGTACCAGGTCATCCACTGAAAAGGCCTTGGTTTCCACATTGCCTCCAGTCTCTGATGCTTCTAGGAAGAAGAAGTCCAAGACCAAATCGTCTTTACCTAACGTCGCCTCCGACGCTTCTGATGAGATTAATGTCGATCATCTCCTGGCGTTCATAGAGCGTCATACTCCGACCCCTGCTATTGAGGCCCTTAACGCTCTGTCCCTCGAAGAGCGAGTGGTGCATGCCGCCCACAGCTTTACTCAGGTAGACTCCTCATGCAGATATATTTCTAGGTAATTTAATAAGAAAAAAGTATACCTGTTTTACTTTTTTAGATTGTTCATTGTGTAGTTTGGTCTCCTATTCTCCAATGTGTCTGAACGAGCTCTCCAGTCCTTTCAGCTAGTGGATGATCTCCAAAGCCAGGTAGAGTTGGAGAAAGTAAAGAAGGAGATACTCGAAGCAGAGTTACGAGAGGCTAACCAGAGATGTAAGACACTTCAGGCGGAGAAGACAAGGTTGTCAGAGGAAGTTTCTTCATCGAAGAAAGAGTTTGGTAAACGGGTTGAACAACTGGAGGTTACTCTTCCTCTAGCTGGTATGAAATTATGTATAGAGTCTCTGTTTACCTCTGCCATAGGTCAAAAATTTCTAGGTACTTTGCATCGGGAGTGGTTGGAGGCCTTTCTTCAGAGTAGCAGCTTTTTAGGGGCAATGGGAGCATATATCCCCCATTTCATTGACCATGGGTTTTCTAACGCCGTAGCTGAACATTCTGCCCCAGGATTTAATGGTCAGTATACTCGTGCCCTTCGGTTGGACGAACTGGACACTCCCCCTAAGTTCCCTGGAGATGCTAAGGAGGACATCAATACCCCTTGGTGGTTACCTGGGATGAGGAAAGCAGTTTTGGAACTGAAAGATGCTACCCTGAACTTGGATGATCTTGCACCGGCAAAGGATATGGCTTTTACTATTCATGTGGACAACCCAACTCCAGTGGCTACCGTGGCAGGAGGTGCTTTGATGGAGAAGGCGGAGGGAGGTGACTCCAGTGAGCGAGTTGAGGAGATAGGAGAAGGTCTTGGGGGGAGGAGTGACGTTCCCCTTTCTTCATAACTTTAGATCTCTGATATCACTTTGGTACTCTTAAAACTGCTTTTATTTTGTTAAGGCCACTAAGGCCCTTTTTGGTATTTTTCGGAGACTCCACACTCCGGGGTTTTTCTGTGGAGGGCCTAGGCATGGTGCCTTAGGTCTTGAATATTCCTGCTTTCCTTTTGCTCAGTCTCGTACCTGCATATTATTCTCTGGCATGCGTATACATATATATCTATATTTCTGTTGTTTAGACACATAATGTGGTTCCTACCTTGTGTTTTTCTTATGAATTTAGTATGTCCTCAGCATTTTCTTAACACGTAAAGGCTCTAAAGCTCACAAAGAAGTCTTAAGTGATAGTATAGGGTTTATGTTTCTATACTTACTTGATGACTTGATATTGCTTCTAGTTTCTCTTCGGAGTTGGGGTTCTTAGGGATTATACTCTCCCATAAGTTAGAATGTTTAGGGATTATACTCTCCCAAAAGTTAAAATGTTTAGGGATTATACTCTCCCAAAAGTTAAAATGTTTAGGGATTATACTCTCCCAAAAGTTAGAATATTTAGGGATTATACTCTCCCAAAAGTTAAAATGTTTAGGGATTATACTCTCCCAAAAGTTAGAATGTTTAGGGATTATACTCTCCCAAAAGTTAAAATGTTTAGGGATTATACTCTCCCAAAAGTTAGAATTCGTAGGGATTATACTCTCCCAAAAGTTAAAATGTTTAGGGATTATACTCTCCCAAAAGTTAGAATTCGTAGGGATTATACTCTCCCTTAAGTTAAGATTCGTAGGGATTATACTCTCCCTGAAGTTGTTTATACTCGTAAGAGTTCTTAGGGATTATACTCTCCCTTAAGTTAAGATTCGTAGGGATTATACTCTCCCTGAAGTTGTTTATACTCGTAAGAGTTCTTAGGGATTATACTCTCCCTTAAGTTAAGATTCGTAGGGATTATACTCTCCCTGAAGTTGTTTATACTCGTAAGAGTTCTTAGGGATTATACTCTCCCTTAAGTTAAGATTCGTAGGGATTATACTCTCCCTGAAGTTGTTTATACTCGTAAGAGTTCTTAGGGATTATACTCTCCCTTAAGTTAAGATTCGTAGGGATTATACTCTCCCTGAAGTTGTTTATACTCGTAAGAGTTCTTAGGGATTATACTCTCCCTGAAGTTGAGATTCGTAGGGATTATTGGCAGGTTAATCACATCTTCCGCTACCATATCCCCTACTCCCCCTAGCTTTAGAGGCTGTCACGTACAAAAACTTTGGGAATTATCCTTAGGTACATATTTATCTCGCAATATATCTATCATCTTATGTTGAATGCATTTATTATCTCCACACCCATTACATGGACATTTGGCAATTATCTCAGCACAATACTCAATATATAAGAAGTATTTCATCATAAAATCAACATGCATAAGGGTCATCTCATCATAGCATCAGAATATAAAAAATCGTCTCATCACCACATTAATCATGCATTAAAGGAAATTGTTGAAATTTTCCAAAAACTATGCTCCATTGATTCAAAATGTTTATCAACATAGGCAAATAAGGGGAACCTATGCCGGCCTCATTAAAAACCTCTCCGTGGTAAAACCCCAAGGGGAAACCCACGTAGAGGGAAAAAGAGTGCCGGTGAAGCAATTATTCGAATGAAAAGTAACCATAAAAATTGTTCATAAAGGGAAAGATGGTAAAGGAATAACACCTTCCTCAAACATAAAATCTCTTCAAGTGGCACACGTTCCATGGCCTCAATATCTCTTTTCCTGTCATGTCCTGGAGTTTGTATGCTCCTCCTTTTAGTACCTGTACTATCTTGTAGGGACCTTCCCAATTAGCTTCCATTTTTCCTGTATTTTTCAAGGCATTTGCTCTTCGAAGCACTAAGTATCCGACTTTAAAGGAACGAGGCATCACCCTGCGATCATAAGCTGCCTTGATCCTGCTTTTATACCTCTCCGCTTTCAGTCTTGCCATCTCTCTTTCTTCCTCTACCAGGTCCAGGGCCTCCCTCATCAGCTCTTTATTCTTCTTTTCTTCAAAATACGTAATTCTGTGTGACCCAAACCTGGCCTCGGGAGGTATCACCGCCGCTGCTCCATACACCAAATAAAAGGGAGATTCCCCTGTGGCTGTTTTAGGACTGGTCCTATAAGACCAGAGAACATTATCTAGCTCCTTCACCCATCCTCCTCCTACTCTTTGCAATCGCGTTCGGATGCCATCTACTAGGATTCTATTTGTAACTTCCACTTGTCCATTGGCTTGTGGATGGGCCACCGAAGTGAATCTCTGTATGATATTCCATCTTTCGCACCACTTTCTCACGTTCTCCCCATTAAATTGTGTCCCGTTGTCAGAGACCAAGATTCTGGGCACTCCAAACTTGCAACAAATATGTCTAGCCAGAAATAGAATTACATTATCTTCCTCTATCTTGGCCAAGGGTACAGCCTCGACCCACTTACTAAAGTAATCCACGGCCACAATCAAAAATTTCCTTCCCCTTGGTGCTAGGGGGAAGGGTCCGACCAGATCTATTCCCCATTTGGCGAAGGGACAGGGCGAGTACATGGCCCCCATCTCTTCTGCAGGTACTCGTATTAGGGGTCCATTCTTCTGACACTTCTCGCATTTCTTCACATATTCCCTAGCGTCTCTGATTATATTGGGCCAGTAAAAACCCGCTCTATATACCTTCTTCACCATAATCTGATAGCCTTCATGGCTAGATGCACAACCTTCATGAATATCTTTAATCACTAGCTCTGCTTCTCTTTTCGAAAGGCATTTTAAATAAGGTTGAGCGAAGGACCTCTTGTATAATTGATCCCCCAAGATACAATATTTCCTTCTCCAAGCTTTGGCTTCTCTGGACATTGGAGTTACCTGTCCTTTCTTCAGCTCTTCCCAAATCTCTCTCCTCCAGTCATCTCCTGCTGTTATTTCTCCGACCAGGGTCTCGGTGGCTAATTGGTCCGCCACTAACAGGGTTATATTTCCATGCCCCTCAAACTCAGTAGAACTAGCCAGCTTAGATAGCCCATCTGCTTTCTCGTTCTCTTCTCTTGGTACCTGTATTACTTCAAAGGTCTGAAATTTATTCTTTAACTTCTTTACCTGTTCTAGGTAGGCGGTCATCCTTTCATCCTTGGCGATATACTCCCCCTTGACCTGTTGTACTATCAACTGTGAGTCGGAGTACAGGGTGAATTTTTGTGCCCCTAACTCTGCTGCTATGTTAGCCCCTCTAATCAGGGCTTCATACTCTGCACCGTTGTTTGAGGTTGAGAACCGGAACTTGATGGCTACCTGTACTTCTTGGCCATCAGGGTCAACCAACACTATCCCTGCTCCACATCCTACAGCGGATGCGGAACCATCAACATATACCTTCCAGCCTTGTTCTTCCTCCATTCTGGTAGATTCTTGGATAAAGTCTGCTAAAGCTTGGGCTTTGATGGCCCTCCTTGGTTCATAATCAATATCGTACTCTTGTAATTCCACTGCCCATCTGACCATTCTACCTGATAAATCTGCTCTCCCTAGTGTCTGCTTCAAAGGGAAATTAGTTCGCACCATAACTTTATAGGACAGGAAATAGGGGCGTAATCGCCTAGCCGTTACCACCACCGCCAGGGCTGCCTTCTCCACTTCTGAATACCTGATCTCTGCCCCTTGGATGACCTTGCTCACGTAATAAATAGGTTGTTGTGTGGAACCTTCCTCTTTCATCAGGGCAGTGCTCAGGGAGTGTTCCCCTACTGAAAGGTATAAGAGCAACACATCTCCCTGAGAGGGCTTCGTCAGCTTCGGAAGTTGTTCAAGGTGAAGCTTGAGTTCCTCGAAAGCTTTCTGACACTGGTCGTCCCACTCGAACCTCGACCCCTTCCTTAAGGTTCTGAAGAAGTGGTGGCTCTTTTCTGCTGACCTTGATATGAACCTACTAAGAGCTGCGATCCTACCATTCAGGGTTTGCAATTCCTTCAAATTCCGAGGGGGCTGCATGTCAAGCACCGCCTTCACCTTGGCAGGGTTAACTTCTATCCCTCTTTGGGTCACCATATATCCCAGGAATTTCCCTGACCCTACTCCAAAAGAACATTTAGTCGGATTTAATTTAATACCATTCTCTCGGATTACCTGGAATATCTCCTTCAGGTCGTCAATATGCTCCTCTGCCTTGACACTTTTAGCCAGCATATTATCCACGTAAACCTCCATGTTCCTGCCTATCTGCCCTCGGAACACCGAGTCTACCATTCTTTGATAGGTGGCTCCTGCATTTATTAGTCCAAAAGGCATACGTACGTAACCGAAAGTACCACATGTGGCTATAAAGCATACCTTTGGTATATCAAGGGGATTCAACTGGATTTGGTGGTACCCTTGGTACGCATCCATCATGCTGAGTAATTCAAACCCAGACGTGGCATCTACCAACTGGTCGATTCGGGGCAGAGGATAGTGATCCTTTGGGCATGCTTTATTCAAATCTCTAAAATCGATACACATTCTCCACTTGCCAGCTCCTTTAGATACTAGCACCACATTTGACAGCCACTCAGGGAACTGCACCCTCTTCACATGCCCTGCACTCAACAGCTTATCGATCTCCTCTTTTACAATGAGGTTTTTCTCCATACCAAAGTTCCTCAACTTCTGCTTCACCGGCCTAGCCTTGGGATCCACATTAAGGTAATGCATTGCTATCTCTGGAGGGATACCTGTCATATCCGTCGCTGTGAAAGCAAAAATATCCGCATTCTCCTGGAGGGCGAGTATCATCTTTCCCTGGAGCTCAGGATTCATATGTGTACCTATCCTGGTTTTGAATCCCTCTTTTCCTGGGTAGAGCTCGATATTCATTAATTCCTCATCTGCTTTGGCTTTGGGTTGCTCTTGCACTAGTTCACCCACTTTCTGTTTTTTCAACTCAGGGTCTTCACCCTTAAATCTCTCCATCCCTCGGAATACGGCCCTGTCTGCTATCTTGACCGATTCTACGTAACACTTCCTTGCCTGGTACTGGTCTCCACATATCTCTCCCACACCCCCCGAGGCAGGGAATTTCATCTTCATGTGGAAGGTGGAAATCACGGCCTGAAAGATATTCAAACTAGGTCTTCCCATCACCACATTATATGATGATGGGACATCCACTATCAAAAACTCTATCACTTGCACGCGTCGGTTAGGAGCGGTTCCTAACCCTACCTGTAATAACGCTGAACCAAGGGGTTGAATGGCACCCCCTGAAAATCCATAGAGGGCTGTCTCCACTGGTCTGAGTTTTATGTTTAATTCCATCTTCTTAAAACACGCTAGGAACATGATATCAGCGGAGCTTCCCGTGTCTACAAAGATCCTAGCCACATCATATCCCGCTATATCCGTGGTAATGACGAGGGCATCATTATGTATCTCTCTGGGTTCTCCAATGTCTTCTGGTCCGAAATGGATATCAGGGGTTGTTGTCATCTTTCCTATTTCACGACATTCCATGTCTCTTCCACTCTTCAATGACCTGACACTCTGCTTCCTTTATCTAAAGGAATCTCCGTCAGCGGGGCCACCCATAATCATATGAATAGTTCCCCTCTTTTGAGGAGGGGGTGGTTGATCTTCCGTGTTCTTTCTCTGCTCCCTTCTATTCTCCTCCGGTTTGCCCTCAGGGTCTTTTCTTTTCTGCCCTCTAGGACCTTGTCGATCTCTAAAAATAAATTCCTTTGGGTGGCCTGCTTGAATCATTCTTTCTATTTCGTCCTTCAGATGCCAGCATTGGTTCGTGTCGTGACCATAGTCATTATGGAATCTACAGAATCTATCTGACTTAGGGTTCTGGGGGCCCCTGCTTCGTGAATAGGGGAACTTCATATCGGGATGGTCCCCTGCCACTTCTAAAACCTCTGCCGGCTCGATCCTCAGAGGGGTATACCTCCTTATCCTTCCCCTGGAGTTCCAGGGCGCAGCTTCCTCTCCTTTTATATTTCCCAGCCCCCTCACGTTCCGATGTCTTTCTGGACTGGGCCTCCTCGGCACTATCTCCCTTCTTCGTTCTCCATTACCCACTATCGTCTTGGTTTCCGATCGTTTAGCCTTCCTCACCTCCTCCAGGGTGAGGTACTTCTCTGCTCTCCTTAGTAATTCATCAAAGGTCCGTACTGGCTTCTTGGCTAGGGACGTAAACAAGTCTCCATCCCTCAGCCCATTAGTGAGAGCATTGATTTTGACCTCCGAAGAGGCAGTTGGTACCTCTAAGGCCGCTTGGTTGAACCGTTTCAAGAAAGCCCGAAGACTCTTATTCTCCCCTTATCGCATGTTAAACAAGGTGAGGGTGGCTCTAGGTTGCCTCCTAGCGCTGGCAAATTGGTGCAAGAATAGCTCACTGAACTCCGACCACGAATGGATAGTATCCGGCCCTAGCTGGGTGAACCATTGTTGTGCCGCTTTAGATAGGGTAGTCAGAAATACCCTGCACTTGACGCCCTCTCCGTATCGATGCAATAGGGCGGCATTCTCGAACCTCATCAGATGCTCGTACGGGTCCGTGGTGCCATCATATTCGAAATTTAACGATTTAAAGTTAGGAGGCAGTTCATCTTGTAAAATAGTGGATGAAAATTGATAACCAGTAACGTAAGAAGGTTTACTTACGTTGCCACTCATATGCTTCTGCATGTCTTTCATTTCTTTCCGTAGAGCCTGTATTTGGTCACTAACAGCTCCGTGGTAGGTGTCATCCGTACTTTCTCCTATCCCTGCATCCAGAGTGGTATCCCCCGGGATCCTCTCGATATTTCTTCTAGGAGGGCGATCAAGGACGCTTCTTTCAGCCTGAGAAGGCACTCTTTCTTCTTGATTCTGGGGGAAACCTTCATTCTTTGAAGGGACTGGAGCCGAATCGATGACATATTCCGGGGGATTCTGCTTTGTTCTTTCATTAACTAGTGGAGTAGGTCCAGGAGGGCGAAGTCCACGAGATGTAATTATTCTTTCCACTGCCTGCTCTATCATCACATCCAATTGGTCTTGAGAGACAGTGAGGAGTTCCGGTTGAGCATTGGGTTGTGGCGGGTCCTTATCCGTACCACTTCCCGAAGCTTCCAAGGTACCCGCCGTGTTTCCCTCCTGGACAGGAGGAATACCTTCCCCTGTAGGGTTTACAGGCTGTTTCCCCAGATTTCTATTCACGGGAAAACCTGGTGGGGGCGGAGGAAAGGGAAGAGGAGTGGAATCCCCCTTCTCCTTAGTCTGCTTCGTCAAATCTTGCCCTCCACCCATTTGATATGGAACTTTTCTCACGCCTTAGCTAGAGATGTTCCCACAGACGGTGCCAGTTGATGCGTCGAAAAAGAACGCCTTGAGATACCAGTCGTTCCTCTACGAGCACTGCTAATCACGAATCAAATCACTCGTTTTATCTTCGGTAGTCTTCAAGCAAATCTCCTTGAGGATCCGAAAATGACCTGCAAAAGTACGCTGGAGGGGGGCTCCGGCGTAGGAACTCCGACGCTCAAGTCAGAATCGGTTGTAGGTGAAATCGAAGAGGAATTCCCCTGTATCTCTAGGGAAATTCCGGCGAATATCTCTCTGTTTTTCTCAATTCAGTGTGTATTTCATAAAAAATGTGTATATTATCTCAAGAACGTAAGTAAGAATATGGAAATAACCTGTTTTTATACCTGGCCCCCCTTCCCGGAGGGGAAAAGACTCGTTCTCCCTATATCTTTGGCCCATTCCCTAAAGAATCGGTCTCCCTCTACTTGGAGACTTGGTTCTTCAGCATATCCGCCCCCTATCTTTAGACCTGTCAAGACGGGCCGACGGGGCGGGGCGGGCCAAAACCGCAAAAGCCCGCCATTTGGCGGGGCGGGGCGGGCCAGCCCGTTTATCAAGCGGGCTGCCAAAACTTCAACCCAACCCAAAAATGGGCGGGCCGCGGGTTTCAGCGGGCCAACACTTTATATTTTACAAAATATTTATTAAATTCACCAATAAAGTTTATCTAACAAAATTAATTAAATTAAATATAATTATATCATCTACAAAATATTAAACATAAATCATCAAAAGATAATCATACTTTATAAACATAAATTATTAAATACATAAACATAAAATACAGAAAATGCTGCAAAGTGCAAAAATGTATAAAATAAAAATGAATAGAAAGATTCTTTAAAACCTAATCTCTAATACAATAATTATTAAAAATATTATGTTGTTTTGAGTTTTCTAATTACTAATATTCTGCTGCTTTTAAGTTTTCTAATTACTAAATACTAATTCCTGGAATGTGATATTTTTAAGAATAAAACATCAAATATAAATTTATTGTGTGATATATAAATATATTATACACAAGTAGGGGAGGAGCAACCTCGGCGCAGGCAGTTGGGGGCGAAGTGGTGGAAGAACAGAGGAAAAAGAAAAAGAAACTAACTTGAGGAAGAAGTGGATGAGGAAAATAAAAAATGTGCCGTACTGCTTTGTTTATGCCTATTGAGTATTGACTTGCTAGGATTTAGGTTTATATATTAATTTTTATATTTTTTTAATTAATTATAATACTAAAAAAAGAAATTTAAAATATGGCGGGCCAGCCCGCCAAAGACCGCCCCGCCCCGCCCCGTCAAAGCCCGCGGCCAAAACGGGCCAGCCCGCTTCGGCCCGCCTCTTGGCGGTCTTGAAAAATCTCAGCCCAAACCGCTCTTTTTAGTGGCGGGGCGGGCTGGCCCCGTTTTGACGGCTCTACCTATCTTCGTGGGTTGACCCCTTCATTTGACTTGGCTTAGGAAGGATTAACTACTCGTCCTTTATTTGGGCCGAATCCTTCCAGGCCCAAGGGCTATTAATCTCTCCAAATATGGGCTAAAGGCCCAATCACCCTGATTTCTCTAATTTCCGTGCTTAAGCCCAGGGGTATATTAACGTTGCATCTTCGGTGTATTGACTTAATCATAATTATCATAATTTATCCCGTTTCCACGTGGCAACTTCTCAAAGAACGACATATTTATCTGCATCATAAATGTTAAATAGAATATAAAAAAATTTAATGAAAATTTTTCAGTTTTGTATTTAATTATATTTCAATAAATTTTTTTAAAATATTAAATTATATATTCTATTTTGTATTGATGTAATTATATTTAAATTAAGGTTGAAAAAACTTTTGATATAGTTTAAGATTTTAATGAATAAAATTATTAAAATAGTTTCAATATAAAATTATTTTTCTAGAATTGTACAAAACAAAATTACTTTTTTTTTTAATTTAAATTTTGAAAAATTTAGTTAAATTTGGGAGAGAATAAATGGGTTTTATTTTGACCATAATTAATCTAAATTAGTTATTAAATAAATTATAATTTAAGACACGTGATTTGAGTTGTGCAGGAGATTGCCGCAATTTAAATTTTGAAAGATTTAGTTAAATTTGGAAGAGAATAAAGGGGTTTTATTTTGATCATAATTAATCTAAATTGGTTATTAAGTAAATTATAAATTAAGACACGTGGCATTCATCTAAACTATGTAACATAAGATGTGACTTGCCGAATAGAGGAGTATAATTTCGGTTATTAAATTTTAAATTTTTGTTTAATATGCAACAATGTAGATTTTATATTTATTTTCATATAATTTTTTTTTTTGAAGTCAATAAAATTAGGTTCAAATTTTTTCATATAATTTGAAATTACTCCATAAAAAATGATTTCCTTTAGTCGGGTGTCAATAAATATAGACTAATTGATAAAAAAATGATTTCCTTTTAGGGGATATTGGAATTTAAGTAAATATTCCATATAATAATTGATTAGAGAAAAAAATTCAACAAAAACAATATATTGATTGGAGAGAACAAAATCTGCAAAACAAAAAAATATATATATTGATTAGTGAAAATTCTGCAAAACTTTGAGAACAGAATTCTAGAGAAAATTTTGCAAAACTTTAGAGAGAACAAAAAAAAATTGATTAAAGAAAAGTATGCAAAACTTTAGAGAGAACAAAATTATGAAAAACAAAAAACAATATATATTAATTAGAGAAAATTCTGCAAAACAAAATGATTAAAAATATCTATAAAAAATACAGTAAAAAAGTTATAAAATATTATATACAATATAGTATATACAAAAAGTACTATATAAATTGAATTGACAACATGTGTAATAATATAAATACAAAAGTTAACAATTTCATCTATTAAATATTTACATCGGTGTTGTTTTGAAATTGAAGTCTGTAAAGATTATTGGTGGACAGTAAACTCCCAGAATTCAAGCCTACTGAAAAATTCTGTATAATATAACTAACGACCTCTCGAAGTATTCTCAAATTTCTATATTAGAAATTTTTTGAAAATCAGTATAATAGAAACTCACTGATTATCGTAAGAGAAAGAGATGAAAAATAGTGGAATTAGTGGAATTAAGAGAAGCAAACAAATGATTTAGGTTTTAGTTTTACAGTAGAAATTGTAATTTGAATATACGATAATTAGGGTGGAAGGTGGAGGAAAATCTTAAATTTGAATACTCAAAATTGAATTTGTTAAACAAATTTTTCGAGAAGTTCTGCATATTTAATTTAATATTTAATATAAAAACAACTCATTTATATTTATAAATTTTATTATTCAAAATAATATTGAAGTGATTATTCAAAAGTTTTGTTTCATTTAAATTTTAATATTCAAAACTACATTTAAAATATGAGATTAAAAAAAATGTACGTTAAGATTAATGATTAAGATTAATAAAAAATGAAATTAATGAGAAAAAAGAGATTTTAAAATTGAGAAATTTGAGAAAAAATAGATTGGGATAGACCAATTACTTCACGTGGATCTTAAAATGTTTGCAAATCTTAATACTCTATATTTGTGAGAATATAATGGGACACGTGTCACAATTTCATGCTCTAGCACAGTCTCTTTCTTCACCAAAATCCTCCATTTCAAAATCCCTGCATTCTCAAGCATTCTGATTTAAAAATTACATATTTCCTATTTTAATATCAAAATTATAATTAAATTTTTTTAATTATAATTATTATTTTTAATCTCTCCCCTCTTCAAATTTTTCCATTTCAAATCTTATCTTAATCTTAATACTCTATATTTGTGAGAATATAATGGGACACTGTCACAATTTCATGATATAGCACAATCTCTCTCTTCACCAAAATCCTCCATTTCAAAATCCCTGCATTCTCAGGCATTCTGATTAAAAAAATACTTTTCCATTTCAAAATCCAATATTGTCAAGCATTCTTATTAAAATTTTATAATTCTCCTAATTTGTTTATCACGGTTATTTCATTATTTATTAATTCAAATCTTAATATATATCTTAATCTTAATTATATATTTAACATATATTTGCAAATATTTTAACAAGCCACGTGTTGCAAATTGATTGGTCTATTGCAATCTATTTTTTCTCAAATTCCTCCATTTCAAAATCTTATATTTGCAAATATTTTAACAAGCCACGTGTTGCAAATTGATTGGTCTATTGCAATCTATTTTTCTCAAATTCCTCCATTTCAAAATCTCTTTTTTCTCATTAATTTCACATTTTATTAATTTTTTTATTAATCTTAATCATTAATCTAACATACATTTTTTAATCTCATATTTTAAATGCATAATTTTGAATATTAAAATTTAAATGAAATCGAACTTTTGAATTTAAACAGAACTTTTAAAATGAAACAGAATGGGACACGTGTCACAATTTCATGATCTAGCACAATCTCTCTCTTCACCAAAATCCTCAATTTCAAAATCCTGCATTCTCAGGCATTCTGATTAAAAAAATACTTTTCCATTTCATTTCAAAATCCAATATTGTCAAGCATTCTTATTAAAATTTTATAATTCTCCTAATTTGTTTATCACGGTTCTTTCATTATTTATTAATTCAAATCTTAATATATATCTTAATCTTAATTATATATTTAACATATACTCCGTATTTGCAAATATTTTAACAAGCCACGTGTTGCAAATTGATTGGTCTATTGCAATCTATTTTTTCTCAAATTCCTCCATTTCAAAATCTTATATTTGCAAATATTTTAACAAGCCACGTGTTGCAAATTGATTGGTCTATTGCAATCTATTTTTTCTCAAATTCCTCCATTTCAAAATCTCTTTTTTCTCATTAATTTCACATTTTATTAATTTTTTTATGGGTTAATTGCAAATTAAATCACCACCTTTCACTAGATTGCAATTTAATCTAAACTTTTAAATAATTACAAATAAAATCACCACCTTTAAATATTGTTGTAATTTAAACTTCTTAAATTGCAACAATATTGAAAGGTGATGATTTTATTTGCAATTATTCAAAAGTTTAGATTAAATTGCAATCCAGGGAAAGGTGGTAATCTTAATCATTAATCTAACATACATTTTTTAATCTCATATTTTAAATGCATAATTTTGAATATTAAAATTTAAATGAAATCGAACTTTTAAATTTAAACAGAACTTTTAAAATGAAACAGAATTTCCGCATAATCTTTGTTGGGATATGAATCCTTGAAACAATATTCTAGATGATGAAAGTATGTTTTGATGGCCAAAAGCAACTTAAAGTTAGTGATATATGTGGTTCTAAGTCATCTTAACTGAGTTATTTGATGAGAAACTTAAATTGAGTTTACTGATCTTATGTAGTAATATTAAGAGTAAGATTACTGATCTTAACTGAGTAATATTGGAATAAGATTACTGATCTGAGTATGGAAACTGAGAATAATTTTAGTGATCTTATATGATATATTTGAATCTGAGTTACTGATCTTGTATACTTACTGATCTTATATGCTTACTGGTTTTATATGTAAGTTACTGATCTTAGGTGTCTTACTGATCTTAAACGTTTACTGATCTTATATATAAGTTACTGATCTTATTGGTTACTGATCTGATATATGAACTGTTAGGAACTAAGCTGATGTTTTGTATTGTATAGACAGCTTATAGTATAGGACTTAGATATACTCATCTGTATATAGTTCAGTTGATGTATAGATAGGTTTTATAATTGTAAAGTTGTATTTTATTTGTATTCAGCAATGTAAAGTTCAGAACAGTAGATTAGAACACTAGATTAGAGGAAGATCAGAAGACTAAAGAAGACTCAGAGGACTACTTCAGATTAAGAAGACTTCAAGAAGAGTTGAAGATAAGCTTAGAAGAAATCTGGAGAAGTTTTGAACAGTTTTACGTTACTGTGCTGATTGAATCAGAAGAGTAAAAATCAGCAGAGTAAAATCCGAAGAGTAAAAATCAGAGCAGTAAGTTACTGTGCTGATTTGTTGAAATTGAAGAGTAAGTTTAGAAAACTTATTTAAGGTGTAACTGAAGATAGATTGAAGATATGCTGACTTGGAAGTTGAAGGAAGTTAAAAGTCGGTTACAAGAAGAAGTTACAAAAACAGTTTAGAGTTAGTTGAGAGTTAGTTCACAAACTGCTAACTGTCATACTAAGTTCTATAAATACTGTGTGATCTCCTACTGCTGAAGACTACTGAACACTTTACTGATCTTAAAGCAAGCTAAGTCTACAGAGCACAAGAAGAAACTCACAGAGTTGAAGGAGATTAAAGAAGAGAAGCCACTGAATTGAAGAGAAGAATTAAAGGCTATTCAAAGAGAAGTTTTACTTTTCAAGTTTAAGTTTGTATTGTTGTAAACAAGTGTGCTAGTTACTTGGAAAATTACTAGTAGATCGAAGATATACCTGGAGGTATAATCGAAAAGATCACAGTCTTAATCTTGGGACTTTAAGCCACAAGAAACTCAAGAAAGAAGAGTAATAAAACATCACAACTGGGATTGTGAGAGTGGATGTAGACATTTGTCGAACCACTATAAAATTCTGTGTTCTTTACATTTACTGTTTGATATTTGTTGCATAATTGTTTAACCTAGAACAGTAGATTTAAAAAAAAAATAAAGATCTAAATAAAAGTTGAGTATAAACTAGTAAGGCCCATATAATTCTGAAAGTACTGATCTGAGCTGAATAAGCACAGTACAGTATATAAGAAGACTAAATTCCGCATTGCATATTCTGATATTTTGAAAGATTTTTAAAAGTCTATTCACCCCTCCCCTCTAGACTTTTACTAGCTTAATCAATCTTAAACTCAACTTTGGGACCAACAATCTTCTATGGAGTATTCTATATAAATCTCAACATTTTTCTTTCATTTCAACAATCATAATTTTTTTTTCAATTTTAGTTTTTCCTTCTCCCACATATGTATATGTAGTCTATTATGTAGATTTTTTCTTTTTCTTACGTATTATTTTTTTTTGTCCAGCCTTGATAATCTTCTAATATGTAGATTTTTTTTTCTTATGCATTTTTTTTTTGTTTTTCGGTATAATTTTTTTTTCTATCTATTGTTCTATTCTTATATATGATTCTCTTTTAATTTCTTTCTCTTTAGTATGCCTTTTTTTTTTTCTTATTTCCTTCTTTAATATGTAGATTTTTTCCTTTTTTTTATGCATTTATTTTTTGTCTTACGTATTTTTTTTTTTTGCCCTATTTTCATTTTTTTTTAATGTTAAGCCCTATTTTCATCTTAAAATAATAATTTTAATATTATTTACTCATAATTATTATTTTTAAATTTTAAATCATTTTAATCTTATCTTTTTAATTATTATTTTTTTTTACTTTTACAATTTTCTTAAATTTCTCTCATTTTTTCAATTATTTTTCTGTTCTCTCTCTCTTATTTTTTATTTATAGATTTACAGTTTTTTAAATTATTTTTTCTAAAACGGTAAATTAATCGACTAATTTACGAAAATTATTTTCTGTTCTCTCTCTTATTTTTTATTTATAGATTTACAAGTTTTTTAAATTATTTTTTTTCTGTTCTCTCTCTTATTTTTTATTTATAGATTTACAAGTTTTTTAAATTATTTTTTCTAAAACTGTAATAATCGAAATTGGACGGTAATTTATTTACGAAAATTATTTTTCTGTTCTCTCTCTTATTTTTTATTTATAGATTTACAGTTTATAGATTTACGAAATTAGATTTTCTTGATAGTTATTGTTGTATATTTTTAATTATAATTTTTTTTAATTTAATTATAATCAATCGATAGGTCACATCTAATTTTCTTATTGTCTAATATAGGAGTATCCTTGATATGTGTAGAAATTCATGGAAGAATCATCATGAATTGAAAAACAAGAATTGAATCCTTCATTCTCATAAAGAAGAACAATGTTTTACAAGATGAAGAAGAATGAATCATTATTTCAACATTCTGCCCTAATATCCCTATATAGGAAAATAAGGGAGTGAATAACTACTAATAACTAACTTAACCAACTAACTACCCTAAACAAGGGAGTGTATATACTAATATAAGCAATATTAGGTTTTATCAGGAGGTGTATCTACTAAATTAATAACAGCATCTTTAGACCCCCCCTCAAAATGAGAATGGATATTCAGCAGTCCCATTTTGGCCTTATGATCAATGAAAGCTGCTGGTGGCATTGGTTTAGTCAGAATATCAGCCAAATTGTCTTGAGTAGGGATGTGAATGAGGGTGAGCAATCCTTCCTTGATCTTTTCTCTTGTAAAATGAAAATCCAAAGCTATGTGTTTGGTTCTTTGATGAAGACAAGGGTTGTGAGCTATGGAGAAAGCACTCTTGCTGTCTGTGTACATATTTGAAGGAGTGGAGTGTTGGATCTTCAAATCATCAGGGATGTAATGCACCCACTGGAGCTCACAAGTAGTAGAAGCCAAGGCTCTGTATTCTGCCTCAGCAGAAGACCTGCTAACAGTGCTTTGTTTCTTGGATTTCCAAGATATTAGAGAGTTGCCAAGGTAAATGCTGTAACCAGTTATACTTCTTCTAGTTTGGAGGCATCTCCCCCAATCAGAATCAGAAAATGCATGTAACTTAAAAACATTGCTCTTAGGATAAAAAAGGCCAGTACCAGGGTTACCTTTCACATACCTCAGAATCCTATGCACAGCAGTGAGATGAGAAGCAGTAGGGGCTTGCATGTATTGGCTAACTGTTTGTACTGCATAAGAAATGTCAGGCCTTGTTACAGTTAAATAAAGGAGCTTACCAACCAACTTTCTATATTGCTCAGGTTGCTGAAGAGGAGGGGATTGAGGATCAAATGAAATTTTGGAATCCATAGGAGTAGAGCAAGGTTTGCACCCCAAGAAACCTGAAACATGCAGTAAATCCAGGGTGTACTTTCTCTGGGATAATGACATGCCAATGTTGTTTCTAGCTACTTCAATTCCCAAAATATACCTCAAAACACCTAAATCTTTTATTGTAAATTTGTGATGAAGATGTGTTTTGATAGATTGTATGATATCAAGATTACTACCTGTAACAATAAGATCATCAACATAGCATAGAATAGCAGTAAAAGCATGACCATTGTGTTTAGTGAACAGGGATGTGTCAGCCTTGGATTGGATAAAACCCATGGAAAGTAAAGAAGCAGTTAACTTGGTAAACCACTGTTTAGAGGCTTGTTTTAGACCATAAAGGCTTTTGTTCAATTTACAAACCCTTTTGTCACTAGAAGAGCAATAACCAGGGGGAGGTATCATATAAATCTCTTCATCTAAATCACCATGCAAAAAGGCATTATTAACATCCAATTGATGAATGTGCCAGTTTTTAGAAACAGCAACAGCAAGCAAAATTCTTACAGTGGTAATCTTGGCAACAGGGGAAAAGGTATCAAAGTAGTCAATGCCTTCTTGTTGTGTGAAGCCTTTGGCTACTAATCTAGCTTTATATCTGTCTAAAGAACCATCAGAGTTATACTTAACCTTGTAAATCCACCTACATCCAATGCAATTCTTATTCTGTGGTAGATTGACAAGAGTCCATGTATTATTCTTTACTAGAGCATCTAATTCATTGTTCATTGCTGCTACCCAATTTTTATCTTGAGCAGCAATTTTATATGTTTTAGGCTCTTGTATATGAGAAATGGAAGCAACAAAGTGCTTGAAATGAGGAGATAACTGAGAAGTGGATAAGTAATTTTGGATGGGATACAAAACATTATTGTAAGAAAGATTGCCTTTGGCATGATCCACAGAAGAGGGAAGAGTAGTCTCATAAAGCTGCAAGTATGCAGGTTGAGATTTGACCCTAGTAGGTCTAGAAGTAGACTCAACTATAGATGAGTTGGGATTAGAATTATCAATATCAGAAATGGGTGCAGCTGGAGCATCTGTAGTCTCAGGAATGGAAATGTGATCATCAATGTCACTAAAATCATCATGTGCAGTGGCAACAGGTATGGGTTTAGGAGAAATGATGTGTTTGTCAGCAAAGGGAAATACATTCTCAAAAAATTTAACATTTCTGGAAATGAAAAGAGTGCCAGTATCAATATTAAGAAGCTTGTACCCCTTTGTTCCAAAAGGGTAACCAAGGAAAATGCATTTGGAGGCCCTTGGTGCAAATTTGTGCCTGTGGGAAAGTAAAGTGTTGGCAAAGCAAAGGCACCCAAAGGTTTTAAAGATAGAATAGTCAGGTCTTTGGTTGTACAGTAACTCAAAAGGAGATTTTTGGTGTAAAATGTAAGATGGAATTCTATTTATAATGTAGGCAGCAGTTTTTATGCACTCACTCCAATACTTAATAGGTAAAGATGATTGAAACATAAGAGCTCTAGCAACTTGGAGTAAGTGCTGGTGTTTTCTTTCTACAATGCCATTTTGCTGGGGTGTTTCCACACATGACGTTTGATGTATAATTCCCAAGTTATGGTAAAAATCAGGGAGAAGGAATTCAGTTCCATTATCACTTCTTAAGGTTTGGATTTTAGCATGAAAGTGAGTTAAGACCATGTTATAGAAATTTTGCAAAGAAAACTTAACATCACTTTTGGCAGGCAATAGATATATCCAAGTGCATCTACTAAAATCATCAACAATAGTAAGAAAATATCTATGACCAGAAGCAGAAATAGTAGAAAAGGGGCCCCAAACATCACAATGTATTAACTGAAAAGCATGAGTAGATACAGTGGTACTAATAGGGAAAGATCTCTTCTTTTGTTTAGCTAAAGGGCAAATACAACAGGGAGCATGTGAGGGAGCAACCTTTACACTGATTTCAGGAATGTTTAATAAGCATTTCAAAGATGTGTGTCCAAGTCTCTTATGCCACAAATCAGAAGGTAAAGCAGTGTCAACAGAAGAAGTAGAAAGTGCATTATATCCTAAATCAGTGTTGCTAGTGTGATGTACAGTTTGCAAGACATATAGGCCTCTAACTTGGTCAGTAGTACCAATCACCATCTTGGAGGTAAGGTCCTGCAAAACACAATGTGTTGAAAGAAAGCATACAGAACAATTGGAATACCTTGTTAAGTGACTAATGGATAGAAGATTGAAAGTGAAATCAGGGACATAAAGCACATTGTACAAAGTCAAGTGATCATTGATGACAATATTACCCATATGAGTGGCAAAAGATGTAGCATCATTAGGTAAAGAAATCTTAACATTGGCTATGGAAGGTGGGGTGTTAAACAAACAGAAGTCACAGATCATATGATCAGTGGCTCCAGTATCCAAAATCCAATTAGAAGTAGAAATGGAAGGAAAGATACCTGAATCAATTGTGTTCTTGGATTCATCAATTTGGCAAGCAGAAGCTCCTGCCACAGAGTGGGAAGTATTCTTGTTTTCTCCAGTGTTCTGCAGCTTAGAGAAACTCACAAATTTGTTATACATTTCTTGATCAAAAAGAGGGTTGGAAGCCATGGAGCTGTCTTTGATGGAAAGGGTGGCAGTTTTGGGAATATCTTTGTTGGGGAGACCTCTAGGACCTCTCCAACCAGGTGGAAATCCTATGATCTGGAAACATCTATCAATAGTGTGACCTATGCCATCACAGTGGCTACATTTGATGGGCTTCCTCTTATCTTTGTAAAATCTGGTGTTTCTAGAAGCCATTGCAATAGAATCAGGGAGTATGGATACAGGGGTGGTGTTTAGGGTCCTTTGAGACTCTTCTTGAAGTAAAAGGCCATAGATTTTAGAAAGGGCAGGAAAGGGGGATTGCAATAGGAACTGGCTTCTAAGAGAACCATAGGATTCATGAAGGCCAATCAAGAATTTCATAACAGCATCATTTTCTTGGGTGGTGGTCATGAGTTTAGGCAAATCACAGGTACAGCCATCCATGGCACCACAAGAACACCTAAGAACAGGCCTAAAACTAAGATACTCATCCCATACGGATTTGAATTGATTGTAATACGAAACTAAGGATTGAGATCCCTGATTTATAGTACTAAGGGATTTTTCTAAATGATACACCCTAGTACCATCTGATTGAGCATAACGAATCTTAAGTTCATCCCAAACATCCTTGGCAATTGAAAAGTAATCTAAGGTGCGCTTAATCCCAGGTATAATGGAATTTAAAATCCACATCAAAACTAAATCATTTGATCTTACCCAAGCAGCATAGACGGCCGGAGCATCCTCCTCAGTGGGTATTTCCAACGACCCATCGATCAATCGCACCTTGTTCTTGACACTTACACCCCGTTTGACGGCATGGCTCCAGGATACATAGTTGGTGCCGTCGAGTGGCTCCAAGGCGATGGCTACAGCGGGGTTGTCATTCTGGTGAAGGGCAAGGGGAGAGAACGGATTGAGTGCAGGGTCTAGAGAATTTGGATCGGTGACCGTCGGTGCCATTGATGTGGGAAGCGGCGAAGAGAACGATGAAGCTTAAGGAGATTTGGGGAAATTGGATCAAGAATCTGGCGTATATGGATTAAAAAAAAAAACTGATACCATGTAGAAATTCATGGAAGAATCATCATGAATTGAAAAACAAGAATTGAATCCTTCATTCTCATAAAGAAGAACAATGTTTTACAAGATGAAGAAGAATGAATCATTATTTCAACATTCTGCCCTAATATCCCTATATAGGAAAATAAGGGAGTGAATAACTACTAATAACTAACTTAACCAACTAACTACCCTAAACAAGGGAGTGTATATACTAATATAAGCAATATTAGGTTTTATCAGGAGGTGTATCTACTAAATTAATAACAGCATCTTTAGAATATGTTAGGTATTTTCTTATTGTCTAATATATATTTATGACATTGATATGTTAGGTATGATTTATTTTTATTGTTCAACGTGTCTATATAAGTTTCTAATGTAAATTATAAAATCAAAATGAAAACAATGTACATTTTTACAATTTTTTTGATCTAAAATTCTTTTAGAAATGTATTTTATATTTGAAGATCATGTAAATTATAAACTTAGGAATGCGATCTCTCACATTGTATTAATTTTTGTTGTATTCATATGAAGTTGATTATTTCATTATATATTCAATTTGAATATCCATATTAAATTGATGAATAATGGTTTTAAAAAAGTAACCAATTTAAATTCTAAAGAATTAAGAAAAAAATAATAAAAAATCTTTTAATTAATCAACCTCGAATAAATAGAATTGGTATTTATTCTTGATTTATTATTAATATTTTTTTTACATATTTAATATATATCAAATTATTGTACTAATTTTTAAATTTATTTATAAATAGGTACCCGTAAAAATTTTAACAATAAAGTTAAATATTTTGTAGACCCCTCTTTAATAAATATACAATTTAAATGAATGTAAATTTATCAATATTAATGGTAAGATCAATTTTATTTTATTTTAAATTAGAGTTGTTGAGAAAAATAAATTTACTTAACTAACGTAACCACTAATTTTCTCAATTATATATTTTATGTAAATATTTTTTTTATAATAATAATGAACATTTATTTTGTTAAAGATTTTTTAATTGCATATTATGAAGAATGAAGGGTAAAAAAATTATATGTATTTGACTTTATAAATGATTATATGGATGTGTGGATGTATGTATATATAGGGTGTGAATGTATTTTAAAATAATTTTAAAAACTTTCTAAAGTGTATAAAGTATTGTGGAGGATTTTAGAGAATTTTAAAAACATTTGAAAAATATGTGGTGAATGATTTTTAAAAACAATTTTGGAAATTCTCCATTATAACGAGGAGGTAATTTGTGATATCTTTTAAATATATAAATTTATATTTTTATTATTTTCAAATTAACAAATTTTTTAACAATATTTTTTTAAATATATAAATTTATATTTTTATTATTTCTAAATTAATAAATTAATTTTAACAATATTTTTTTATTGTCTTGATATATTTCATAGTATTTTTTTTTAAATTGTAGGTTTAAGTCATAAATTTCCATCCCAACTAGAAATGTCATGATTTCTTTAAGGAAATGTTTGTTTTGAAATGGAAAATTTTATATACAACCCCATAGATATTTATAAACTTTATATACATTCCTATATAAAATTATTTTACAATGCCCATTTCTTATTAAAAATATTTTTAATTTTACAATTAAAATTATAATTTTATTAATTCACATTTTATTAATATATTAAAAAAATATTATAATATATAGAAATATAAATACAATAATATAGATTCAAATTTATAGATATGTAATTATATTAGATTAAAAAAAAAATTATTCTCACAAACTTTAACAAATAAAAAAGATATAAAAATTAATATAGTATTTAAAATTATTATTTTAATAAATTAACTCTAATTTTAATAAATCAACCCCGCGTAAAAACGCGGGTATAGAGCTAGAGCTAGTATATGATATTAAGATATATATATATATATATATATATATATATATATATATATATATATATATATATATATATATATATGATAGAGACTTTTATGTGTGAAATGCCTAGTTCAATTTACAATTTAACCATATATTTTTGGCACCCATTATCCCAAGTTTTGAATTCAAGTTTTGACCGTATAATATCAATCTTCATTAAAGAGAGAATTCAAGTTTGGAATTAATCTAATTTTCATTTGAAAATATAGGTTTTATGCATTATATAGACAAAATAGACCATTCAATGAATTCGTAATATTTACATTAATACTAGCTTGTGTGATTTAAACAAAATATATCTCGAAAGTTGTACTCGTCGTTTTATTAAGAAATGATGAATCCATTAACAAGCTGGATGAATGCAATTCTTCGAATTAATTTTGGTAAAAAATCTACAAGAAGGGAAATCAAAATCATACATATTTAAAGAATTTAAATTCGACGATTGTATGTAGTCCAAATGTAGATATTACAATAAAGTGGGATAGCTCAAGTGGTTAGAGTACCACTATCTAGGCCTTAGGTCCTAGTTCGAGTCATGGGGAGAAAAAAAAGGGATGTGTATTTAACTTTCATAAAAAAAAAAAAATATATATTAATTGTCAGATTAAACCAATACTACTAGCTATACAAAAAATACAAATATTAATTAATGAGGGATATCTAGCGACAGCCAACAATTGATAGCAAATTGCAACGGTTTTACTATGTATTGACCATAATTCCGTCGTTGGTCAATGATTCATTCACTAAATAACAAACTACATACAAGTGCTACATAATTAATAAAATTTTCAAAGATGAAATAAACATATCTTCACTTGAAAATGTAGTTTGATAGAATCAAACGATTTAAAGTTTGCACAAAATGTAGAGCAAAAAGACAAAAATTTTAATATTAAAATAATACCAAATCTTAGACATTTTCGTGACATTGGTTGGATGACCAATCTAAGGTCACCAATTTAATATTATTAATTAATATGACAAATGTCAAAATTCTATTGGTTGTTTGTAATTTTTTGTGTGATATAATTAGATTTGTAGATATCGAAGATAATATGTATTAAATATATATATATATATATATATATATATATTAAAATTTGTAATTTTTCTTTCTCTATAAATGGAGTCCAATATCGAGCTATTTTGAAACACAAACTAAAACTCTCTTTTATCTTCTAATATTTGTAGCTATTATGAATCCAAATTATTCCAATTTTTTTTTTAAACTCTCCAAATTTTTTAAACTCTAAGATTATTCAAATTTTGAATCTTATTTTAATGGGTTGGTCTGCTATGGACTCGAGTGCATGTTGTGCACCCTAGTCCATGTTGCACTTTTCAGTTTACTGACTTACACTTTTTGGTAAATGGTGTTGCACTTTTCAATTATTAAACTGTATAATAATATTTTTAGTAATAATTGAAAAGTGCAAGTCAGTAAACTGAAAAGTGCACATGGACTAGGGTGCACAGCATGCACTCGAGTGCATACTAGACTTTACCTATTTTAATCCTTCTCTTTCAAATTCTGAAGAATTTTCAAACGCACAATACTCTCAATTTTCTTTGGATCTTAATTTTTATATATCAATTTACACAATAAATATAGTAAAAATTAATAATATAATATGTATTTAAAAAATAATTATTATTTTTAGGTTGAGTTGAGTTAGTGTCACTGATAAAGTATGATAAAGTTAAATTTTCTATTTCAGAGGTGGATGGAGACTACTTTTTGTTTTTTCTTCTATTACTAATAATTTACCATAATATACGCCCATTACTCACAAATTAATCACTGTAACTTCTACTCCAAATTTTAGTAATAATTATTTGTAAAAGTAATATTAATAATTTACCATAATATTAATACCCCTTTTTTTCATAATTTCTACTCCAAACAAAAGTAATAATCACTTGAAAAAGTAATTTTAGTGCTACATATATATTTTCAAGGAGTATATAATAATTTTCCCTCTCTTAATATTATTTTGAGATAGGGTACGTAATTCATATTTGAAGATTCGACATATTTTTAAAAGGCACTACTAATTATTTCACTAAGAAATAGTGGAGTATTGATTTATAGTATGAATTCTTTCATAGTAATTTTTTTACACATATGTATTCATGAGGGCTTTTAATATATATGTAAAAAAAAAAATTGATTTTGCATTTACTCCTTTGTTTTCTTTTAGGGCATGTTTGTTTTGGAACTCATCCGTCCGGACGTGGGACGTAATCGTTCTTGTTCTACTTCGGGATTTCACATCCAGATTTCTCCATCCAACTACACTCATCCCTAAAAATACCTATACATCCTACTATTACATCACATCCAACCACTCTTACACAATTTGATTTGACATAAAGTTACATCTCATCCTACTCAAAATCCCAAAACAAACACACACAATTACTATTCATCAAGATTTCCACATCCAAGATTTCCCCATCCAGGATTTCACCCATCCTACATAATCCCAAAACAAACATACCCTTTCTTAAAAGTTTGCATAGTTACTTTCACGATATACACGTATATACCCTCCATACAATTTTTTTTTTGATCCATCATACATTCAATCAAACTAGTTTATTTATTTTATATATTAAAATTGTCTTCAAAACTCTAACTATCACACTTTTTTCTTAAACTTTCTTCCATCAAATCAAATGCAAACTTTTCAGGGATAGAGTATTTAACGTGTAGTGACATATTGCGGTAGATAAGTATCGAAAAGAGAAAAGTAACGAAAAAAGAAGATAGAAAATGTAGAGACAAAATTGTAAATGAGTAACTTATAATAAGAGACTGACGGACCAAGTATATATCATCACGGACTTAGCAATCTAATTACTTGTGAAATCAAGAATTTTAGATGAAGGAGGTATTTCGAGCCAGACTGCAAAAGCTATGGAACTCTGTGGAACTCCGACTGCTGGTTCTTGTCAGCCTCTTCCTTCAGGTGGTTCTCATATACATCAGAAAGAAATGGGTTAGCGTAATTATTTGGCTATGTTACTTATCCGCAGACGTGGTGGCCACCATCGCACTAGGAGTTCTTTCACAGGCCTCAGGCGATGACGATGCAAAATCGTCTTCACCCAAGGACCAGCACAGCTACGCAATAATGGGGCTGTGGGGACCGTTTCTTCTTATGCACTTGGGCGGGCCAGATAGCATCACCGCCTACGCCCTGGCGGACAATGAGCTCTGGTCTCGCAATTTCCTCGGATTGATCGACCAAGTTGGTGTTGCAATCTATGTCTTACGCAGATCTTGGATTAGCTCACCTATTAATTATGTATGGTTTCCTATTTTCGCAGCTGGAATCCTCAAGTACGGGGAAAGGACTCTGGTTCTATTCTGGGCTAGTAGAGTCCAGTTCAGAAAGTGGATGGATTCAGGGCCCGACTACGCCAAGTTCATGGAAGAGTTTGTTTCTACAGAGCGTGAAGGGTTCGACGTTTCTCTTGAGAAAGTCATTGACGTTGTTCAATTGCCGCCAATTGAACAACCCCCAGCCTGCAGATGTCGCTGTTACTGTTAGTAATGTTGTGGAGGATGCATATCCCTTCTTCCTTACATTCAAACAGCTTTTTGCAGATTTGATTCTGAGCTTCCAGGATAGGGAAACTAGTCTCTCCTATTTCAGGGCTCTCACTTGGGATAAGGCTTTCGCCATAGTACAAGTTACGACTTGTTTTACACAAAAGCGTTTATACTCTGTTCTCCATATGCCTTCTTTCTACGTTTTCTATCTTGGTTATCGACTATTGATGCACTCGTCGCCTTCGTGGTTATAGGCAAGAATGCTTACCCAAAAACAGAGGTGATCATCACCTACATTTTGTTGGCAGGTGCTATTCTTATTGAAATCTATGCAGTTATTGATAGGACATAATGATGTCATATCATCTGGAAAATAATCATCTGAAGAGATACTCACCCTTCGAGCACATATTATTTACAGAAGAGAGACTATTGACATCTGACTTAGATCGTATCTCCAAATTTTGTAGGGGTTCTTTAGACTCTCAGATCTGAACATCATCTCTTCTGACTATATTTGTTAGACTCACCTCGGAGCTTAGGATCATGATAAAGAAGAGACATCGACACAGAGCTGGATATCTTTATGATCACATCTTCAAACATCTTAATCTAGAATCGTGGAATCACAGAACTAAGATTCTCATCACGTGGATTCAAATCCTTGACAGCTCACCTTGGTGGTCCACACCATGTACTATTTTCTGCCCATAACAGAATTTATTGCAGGTGGAAATTCCTTTTTCCTTCATTCAAATAGCAGAATAGGACGATGACATGGCGTGGTCCCCCTAGGCCAAAACCCTAGCTCCGAAAATTACGATATGACCCTTAAGTCTTCAAGGTATAAATAGTGTCATTTCACCATTTCAAAAGGTTTAACTCACTTTATCTAAAAGAACTCTCTCTCTTTCACTATTCTTTATACACAATTTATTCATTCACTGACTTGAGCGTCGGAGGGCCGTCGCCGGAACCCTCTCCGGCCCGGTTTTGTTGCAGGTTCACGTTTTCCGGACCTTCATCCAAACATTCCAACAAATATCAAAGGGATTCTCGAAGGACTTGAATAGATATTACTACATTTTATCTATTTTTAGAGTGGTTCATATCTGAACAAGTATATATCATCACGGACTTAGCAATCTAATTACTTATGAAATCAAGAATTTTAGATGAAGGAGGTATTTCGAGCCAGACTGCAAAAGCTATGGAACTCTGTGGAACTCCGACTGCTGGTTCTTGTCAGCCTCTTCCTTCAGGTGGTTCTCATATATATCAGAAAGAAATGGGTTAGCGTAATTATTTGGCTATTTTACTTATCCGCAGACGTGGTGGCCACCATCGCACTATGAGTTCTTTCACAGGCCTTAGGCGATGACGATGCAAAATCGTCTTCACCCAAGGACCAGCACAGCTACGCAATAATGGAGCTGTGGGGACCGTTTCTTCTTATGCACTTGGGCGGGCCAGATAGCATCACCGCCTAGGCTCTGGCGGACAATGAGCTCTGGTCTCGCCATTTCCTCGGATTGATCGGCCAAGTTGGTGGTGCAATCTATGTTTTACGCAGATCTTGGATTAGCTCACATATTAATTATGTATGGTTTCCTATTTTCGCAGCTGGAATCCTCAAGTACGGGGAAAGGACTCTGGTTCTATTCTGGGCTAGTAGAGACCAGTTCAGAAAGTGGATGCATTCAGGGCCCGACTACGCCAAGTTCATGGAAGAGTTTGTTTCTAAAGAGCGTGAAGGGTTCAACGTTTCTCTTGAGAAAGTCATTGACGTTGTTCAATTGCCGCCAATTGAACAACCCCCAGCCTGCAGATGCTGCTGTTACTGTTAGTATTTTTGTGGAGGATGCATATCCCTTCTTCCTTACATTCAAACAGCTTTTTGCAGATTTGATTCTGAGCTTCCAGGATAGGGAAACTAGTCTCTCCTATTTCAGGGCTCTCACTTGGGATAAGGCTTTCGCCATAGTACAAGTTACGACTTGTTTTACACAAAAGCGTTTATACTCTATTCTCCATATGCCTTCTTTCTACGCTTTCTATCTTGGTTATCGACTATCGCTGCACTCGTCGCCTTCGTGGTTATAGGCAAGAATGCTTACCCAAAAAGAGAGGTGATCATCACCTACATTTTGTTGGCAGGTGCTATTCTTATTGAAATCTATGCAGTTATTGATAGGACATAATGATGACATATCATCTGGAAAATAATCATCTGAAGAGATACTCACCCTTCGAGCACATATTATTTACAGAAGAGAGACTATTGACATCTGACTTAGATCGTATCTCCAAATTTTGTAGGGGTTCTTTAGACTCTCAGATCTGAACATCATCTCTTCTGACTATATTGGTTAGACTCACTTCGGAGCTTAGGATCATGATAAAGAAGAGACATCGACACAGAGCTGGATATCTTTATGATCACATCTTCAAACATCTTAATCTAGAATCGTGGAATCACAGAACTAAGATTCTCATCACGTGGATTCAAATCCTTGACAGCTCACCTTGGTGGTCCACACCATGTACTATTTACTGCCCATAACAGAATTTATTGCAGGTGGAAATTCCTTTTTCCTTCATTCAAATAGCAGAATAGGACGATGACATGGCGTGGTCCCCCTAGGCCAAAACCCTAGCTCCGAAAATTACGATAAGACCCTTAAGTCTTCAAGGTATAAATAGTGTCATTTCACCATTTCAAAAGGTTTAACTCACTTTATCTAAAAGAACTCTCTCTGTTTCACTATTCTTTATACACAATTTATTCATTCACTGACTTTAGCGTCGGAGGGCCGTCGCCGGAACCCTCTCCGGCCCGGTTTTGTTGCAGGTTCACGTTTTCCGGACCTTCATCCAAACATTCCAACAAATATCAAAGTGATTCTCGAAGGACTTGAATAGGTATTACTACATTTTATCTATTTTTAGAGTGGTTCATATCTGAACAAGTATATATCATCACGGACTTAGCAATCTAATTACTTGTGAAATCAATAATTTTAGATGAAGGAGGTATTTCGAGCCAGACTGCAAAAGCTATGGAACTCTGTGGAACTCCGACTGCTGGTTCTTGTCAGCCTCTTCCTTCAGGTGGTTCTCATATACATCAGAAAGAAATGGGTTAGCGTAATTATTTGGCTATGTTACTTATCCGCAGACGTGGTGGCCACCATCGCACTAGGAGTTCTTTCACAGGCCTCAGGCGATGACGATGCAAAATCGTCTTCACCCAAGGACCAGCACAGCTACGCAATAATGGGGCTGTGGGGACCGTTTCTTCTTATGCAGTTGGGCGGGCCAGATAGCATCACCGCCTAGGCCCTGGCGGACAATAAGCTCTGGTCTCGCCATTTCCTCGGATTGATCGACCAAGTTGGTGGTGCAATCTATGTTTTACGCAGATCTTGGATTAGCTCACATATTAATTATGTATGGTTTCCTATTTTCGCAGCTGGAATCCTCAAGTACGGGGAAAGGACTCTGGTTCTATTCTGGGTTAGTAGAGACCAGTTCAGAAAGTGGATGGATTCAGGGCCCGACTACGCCAAGTTCATGGAAGAGTTTGTTTCTAAAGAGCGTGAAGGGTTCGACGTTTCTCTTGAGAAAGTCATTGACGTTGTTCAATTGCCGCCAATTGAACAACCCCCAGCCTGCAGATGCCGCTGTTACTGTTAGTAATGTTGTGGAGGATGCATATCCCTTCTTCCTTACATTCAAACAGCTTTTTGCAGATTTGATTCTGAGCTTCTAGGATAGGGAAACTAGTCTCTCCTATTTCAGGGCTCTCACTTGGGATAAGGCTTTCGCCATAGTACAAGTTACGACTTGTTTTACACAAAAGCGTTTATACTCTATTCTCCATATGCCTTCTTTCTACGCTTTCTATCTTGGTTATCGACTATCGCTGCACTCGTCGCCTTCGTGGTTATAGGCAAGAATGCTTACCCAAAAAGAGAGGTGATCATCACCTACATTTTGTTGGCAGGTGCTATTCTTATTGAAATCTATGCAGTTATTGATAGGACATAATGATGTCATATCATCTGGAAAATAATCATCTGAAGAGATACTCACCCTTCGAGCACATATTATTTACAGAAGAGAGACTATTGACATCTGACTTAGATCGTATCTCCAAATTTTGTAGGGGTTCTTTAGACTCTCAGATCTGAACATCATCTCTTCTGACTATATTGGTTAGACTCACCTCGGAGCTTAGGATCATGATAAAGAAGAGACATCGACACAGAGCTGGATATCTTTATGATCACATCTTCAAACATCTTAATCTAGAATCGTGGAATCACAGAACTAAGATTCTCATCACGTGGATTCAAATCCTTGACAGCTCACCTTGGTGGTCCACACCATGTACTATTTTCTGCCCATAACAGAATTTATTGCAGGTGGAAATTCCTTTTTCCTTCATTCAAATAGCAGAATAGGACGATGACATGGCGTGGTCCCCCTAGGCCAATACCCTAGCTCCGAAAATTACGATATGACCCTTAAGTCTTCAAGGTATAAATAGTGTCATTTCAACATTTCAAAAGGTTTAACTCACTTTATCTAAAAGAACTCTCTCTCTTTCACTATTCTTTATACACAATTTATTCATTCACTGACTTGAGCGTCGGAGGGCCGTCGCCAGAACCCTCTCCGGCCCGATTTTGTTGCAGGTTCACATTTTTCGGACCTTCATCCAAACATTCCAACAAATATCAAAGGGATTCTCGAAGGACTTGAATAGGTATTACTACATTTTATCTATTTTTAGAGTGGTTCATATCTGAACAAGTATATATCATCACGGACTTAGCAATCTAATTACTTGTGAAATCAAGAATTTTAGATGAAGGAGGTATTTCGAGCCAGACTGCAAAAGCTATGGAACTCTGTGGAACTCCGACTGGTGGTTCTTGTCAGCCTCTTCCTTCAGGTGGTTCTCATATATATCAGAAAGAAATGGGTTAGCGTAATTATTTGGCTATGTTACTTATCCGCAGACGTGGTGGCCACCATCGCACTAGGAGTTCTTTCACAGGCCTCAGGCGATGACGATGGAAAATCGTCTTCACCCAAGGACCAGCACATCTACGCAATAATGGGGCTGTGGGGACCGTTTCTTCTTATGCACTTGGGCGGGCCAGATAGCATCACTGCCTACGCCCTGGCGGACAATGAGCTCTGGTCTCGCCATTTCCTCGGATTGATCGGCCAAGTTGGTGTTGCAATCTATGTCTTACGCAGATCTTGGATTAGCTCACCTATTAATTATGTATGGTTTCCTATTTTCGAAGCTGGAATCCTCAAGTGCGGGGAAAGGACTCTGGTTCTATTCTGGGCTAGTAGAGACCAGTTCAGAAAGTGGATGGATTCAGGGCCCGACTACGCCAAGTTCATGGAAGAGTTTGTTTCTAAAGAGCGTGAAGGGTTCGACGTTTCTCTTGAGAAAGTCATTGACGTTGTTCAATTGCCGCCAATTGAACAACCCCCAGCCTGCAGATGCCGCTGTTACTGTTAGTAATGTTGTGGAGGATGCATATCCCTTCTTCCTTACATTCAAACAGCTTTTTGCATATTTGATTTTGTGCTTCCAGGATAGGGAAACTAGTCTCTCCTATTTCAGGGCTCTCACTTGGGATAAGGCTTTCGCCATAGTACAAGTTACGACTTGTTTTACACAAAAGCGTTTATACTCTATTCTCCATATGCCTTCTTTCTACGCTTTCTATCTTGGTTATCGACTATCGATGCACTCGTCGCCTTCGTGGTTATAGGCAAGAATGCTTACCCAAAAACTGAGGTGATCATCACCTACATTTTGTTGGCAGGTGCTATTCTTATTGAAATCTATGCAGTTATTGATAGGACATAATGATGTCATATCATCTGGAAAATAATCATCTGAAGAGATACTCACCCTTCGAGCACATATTATTTACAGAAGAGAGACTATTGACATCTGACTTAGATCGTATCTCCAAATTTTGTAGGGGTTCTTTAGACTCTCAGATCTTTTTGGGGACCGTTTCTTCTTATGCACTTGGGCGGGCCAGATAGCATCACTGCCTACGCCCTGGCGGACAATGAGCTCTGGTCTCGCCATTTCCTCGGATTGATCGGCCAAGTTGGTGTTGCAATCTATGTCTTACGCAGATCTTGGATTAGCTCACCTATTAATTATGTATGGTTTCCTATTTTCGCAGCTGGAATCCTCAAGTACGGGGAAAGGACTCTGGTTCTATTCTGGGCTAGTAGAGACCAGTTCAGAAAGTGGATGGATTCAGGGCCCGACTACGCCAAGTTCATGGAAGAGTTTGTTTCTAAAGAGCGTGAAGGGTTCGACGTTTCTCTTGAGAAAGTCATTGACGTTGTTCAATTGCCGCCAATTGAACAACCCCCAGCCTGCAGATGCCGCTGTTACTGTTAGTAATGTTGTGGAGGATGCATATCCCTTCTTCCTTACATTCAAACAGTTTTTTGCAGATTTGATTCTGAGCTTCCCGGATAGGGAAACTAGTCTCTCCTATTTCAGGGCTCTCACTTGGGATAAGGCTTTCGCCATAGTACAAGTTACGACTTGTTTTACACAAAAGTGTTTATACTCTATTCTCCATATGCCTTCTTTCTATGCTTTCTATCTTGGTTATCGACTATCGCTGCACTCGTCGCCTTCGTGGTTATAGGCAAGAATGCTTACCCAAAAACAGAGGTGATCATCACCTACATTTTGTTGGCAGGTGCTATTCTTATTGAAATCTATGCAGTTATTGATAGGACATAATGATGTCATATCATCTGGAAAATAATCATCTGAAGAGATACTCACCCTTCGAGCACATATTATTTACAGAAGAGAGACTATTGACATCTGACTTAGATCGTATCTCCAAATTTTGTAGGGGTTCTTTAGACTCTCAGATCTGAACATCATCTCTTCTGACTATATTGGTTAGACTCACCTCGGAGCTTAGGATCATGATAAAGAAGAGACATCGACACAGAGCTGGATATCTTTATGATCACATCTTCAAACATCTTAATCTAAAATCGTGGAATCACAGAACTAAGATTCTCATTACGTGGATTCAAATCCTTGACAGCTCACCTTGGTGGTCCACACCATGTACTATTTTCTGCCCATAATAGAATTTAGGGTTAATTGCAAATTAAATCACCACCTTTCAATGAATTGCAATTTAATCTAAACTTTTGAATAATTGCAAATAAAATCATCACCTTTCAATATTGTTGCAATTTAGACTTCTAGACAATCTCATTTGTGCCCGAATTTGACGTTTCGAGATTAGATCGAAATAAAAAACAATGTTGTTTCATTAAGAAGGTGTCACATCCGCCAACCACGTTAGACTTGAGCACAAATGAAACTATTAAGAAGTTTAAATTGCAACAATATTTAAAGGTGGTGATTTTATTTGCAATTATTCAAAAGTTTAGATTAAATTGCAATCCAGTGAAAGGTGGTGATTTAATTTGCAATTAACCCTAGAATTTATTGCAGGTGGAAATTCCTTTTTCCTTCATTCAAATAGCAGAATAGGACGATGACATGGCGTGGTCCCCCTAGGCCAAAACCCTAGCTCCGAAAATTACGATATGACCCTTAAGTCTTAAAGGTATAAATAGTGTCATTTCACCATTTCAAAAGGTTTAACTCACTTTATCTAAAAGAACTCTCTCTCTTTCACTATTCTTTATACACAATTTATTCATTCACTGACTTGAGCGTCGGAGGGCCGTCGCCGGAACCCTCTCCGGCCCGGTTTTGTTGCAGGTTCACGTTTTCCGGACCTTCATCCAAACATTCCAACAAATATCAAAGGGATTCTCGAAGGACTTGAATAGGTATTACTACATTTTATCTATTTTTAGAGTGGTTCATATCTGAACAAGTATATATCATCACGGACTTAGCAATCTAATTACTTGTGAAATCAAGAATTTTAGATGAAGGAGGTATTTCGAGCCAGACTACAAAAGCTATGGAACTCTGTGGAACTCCGACTGCTGGTTCTTGTCAGCCTCTTCCTTCAGGTGGTTCTCATATACATCAGAAAGAAATGGGTTAGCGTAATTAGTTGGCTATGTTACTTATCCGCAGACGTGGTGGCCACCATCGCACTATGAGTTCTTTCACAGGCCTTAGGCGAAGACGATGCAAAATCGTCTTCACCCAAGGACCAGCACAGCTACGCAATAATGGGGCTGTGGGGACCGTTTCTTCTTATGCACTTGGGCGGGCTAAATAGCATCACCGCCTACGCCCTGGCGGACAATGAGCTCTGGTCTCGCCATTTCCTCGGATTGATCGGCCAAGTTGGTGGTGCAATCTATGTTTTACGCAGATCTTGAATTAGCTCACCTATTAATTATGTATGGTTTCCTTTTTTCGCAGCTGGAATCCTCAAGTACGGGGAAAGGACTCTGGTTCTATTCTGGGCTAGTAGAGACCAGTTCAGAAAGTGGATGGATTCTGGGCCCGACTACGCCAAGTTCATGGAAGAGTTTGTTTCTAAAGAGCGTGAAGGGTTCGACGTTTCTCTTGAGAAAGTCATTGACGTTGTTCAATTGCCGCCAATTGAACAACCCCCAGCCTGCAGATGCCGCTGTTACTGTTAGTAATGTTGTGGAGGATGCATATCCCTTCTTCCTTACATTCAAACAGCTTTTTGCAGATTTGATTCTGAGCTTCCAGGATAGGGAAACTAGTCTCTCCTATTTCAGGGCTCTCACTTGGGATAAGGCTTTCGCCATAGTACAAGTTACGACTTGTTTTACACAAAAGCGTTTATACTCTATTCTCCATATGCCTTCTTTCTACGCTTTCTATCTTGGTTATCGACTATCGCTGCACTCGTCGCCTTCGTGGTTATAGGCAAGAATGCTTACCCAAAAACAGAGGTGATCATCACCTACATTTTGTTGGCAGGTGCTATTCTTATTGAAATCTATGCAGTTATTGATAGGACATAATGATGTCATATCATCTGGAAAATAATCATCTGAAGAGATACTCACCCTTCGAGCACATATTATTTACAGAAGAGAGACTATTGACATCTGACTTAGATCGTATCTCCAAATTTTGTAGGGGTTCTTTAGACTCTCAGATCTGAACATCATCTCTTCTGACTATATTGGTTAGACTCACCTCGGAGCTTAGGATCATGATAAAGAAGAGACATCGACACAGAGCTGGATATCTTTATGATCACATCTTCAAACATCTTAATCTAGAATCGTTGAATCACAGAACTAAGATTCTCATTACGTGGTTTCAAATCCTTGACAGCTCACCTTGGTGGTCCACACCATGTACTATTTTCTGCCCATAACAGAATTTATTGCAGGTGTAAATTCATTTTTCCTTCATTCAAATAGCAGAATAGGACGATGACATGGCGTGGTCCCCCTAGGCCAAAACCCTAGCTCCGAAAATTACGATATGACCCTTAAGTCTTCAAGGTATAAATAGTGTCATTTCAACATTTCAAAAGGTTTAACTCACTTTATCTAAAAGAACTCTCTCTCTTTCACTATTCTTTATACCCAATTTATTCATTCACTGACTTGAGCGTCGGAGGGCCGTCGCCGGAACCCTCTCCGGCCCGGTTTTGTTACAGGTTCACGTTTTTCGGACCTTCATCCAAACATTCCAACAAATATCAAAGGGATTCTCGAAGGACTTGAATAGGTATTACTACATTTTATCTATTTTTAGAGTGGTTCATATCTGAACAAGTATATATCATCACGGACTTAGCAATCTAATTACTTGTGAAATCAAGAATTTTAGATGAAGGAGGTATTTCGAGCCAGACTGCAAAAGCTATGGAACTCTGTGGAACTCCGACTGCTGGTTCTTGTCAGCCTCTTCCTTCAGGTGGTTCTCATATATATCAGAAAGAAATGGGTTAGCGTAATTATTTGGCTATGTTACTTATCCGCAGACGTGGTGGCCACCATCGCACTAGGAGTTCTTTCACAGGCCTCAGGCGATGACGATGCAAAATCGTCTTCACCCAAGGACCAGCACATCTACGCAATAATGGGGCTGTGGGGACCGTTTCTTCTTATGCACTTGGGCGGGCCAGATAGCATCACTACATACGCCCTGGCGGACAATGAGCTCTGGTCTCGCCATTTCCTCGGATTGATCGGCCAAGTTGGTGTTGCAATCTATGTCTTACGCAGATCTTGGATTAGCTCACCTATTAATTATGTATGGTTTCCTATTTTCGCAGCTGGAATCCTCAAGTACGGGGAAAGGACTCTGGTTCTATTCTGGGCTAGTAGAGACCAGTTCAGAAAGTGGATGGATTCAGGGCCCGACTACGCCAAGTTCATGGAAGAGTTTGTTTCTAAAGAGCGTGAAGGGTTCGACGTTTCTCTTGAGAAAGTCATTGACGTTGTTCAATTGCCGCCAATTGAACAACCCCCAGCCTGCAGATGCCGCTGTTACTGTTAGTAATGTTGTGGAGGATGCATATCCCTTCTTCCTTACATTCAAACAGCTTTTTGTAGATTTGATTCTGAGCTTCCAGGATAGGGAAACTAGTCTCTCCTATTTCAGGGCTCTCACTTGGGATAAGGCTTTCGCCATAGTACAAGTTACGACTTGTTTTACACAAAAGCGTTTATACTCTATTCTCCATATGCCTTCTTTCTACGCTTTCTATCTTGGTTATCGTCTATCGCTGCACTCGTCGCCTTCGTGGTTATAGGCAAGAATGCTTACCCAAAAACAGAGGTGATCATCACCTACATTTTGTTGGCAGGTGCTATTCTTATTGAAATCTATGCAGTTATTGATAGGACATAATGATGTCATATCATCTGGAAAATAATCATCTGAAGAGATACTCACCCTTCGAGCACATATTATTTACAGAAGAGAGACTATTGACATCTGACTTAGATCGTATCTCCAAATTTTGTAGGGGTTCTTTAGACTCTCAGATCTGAACATCATCTTTTCTGACTATATTGGTTAGACTCACCTCGGAGCTTAGGATCATGATAAAGAAGAGACATCGACACAGAGCTGGATATCTTTATGATCACATCTTCAAACATCTTAATCTAGAATCGTGGAATCACAGAACTAAGATTCTCATCACGTGGATTCAAATCCTTGACAGCTCACCTTGGTGGTCCACACCATGTACTATTTTCTGCCCATAACAGAATTTATTGCAGGTGGAAATTCCTTTTTCCTTCATTAAAATAGCAGAATAGGACGATGACATGGCGTGGTCCCCCTAGACCAAAACCCTAGCTCCGAAAATTACGATATGACCCTTAAGTCTTCAAGGTATAAATAGTGTCATTTCACCATTTCAAAAGGTTTAACTCACTTTATCTAAAAGAACTCTCTCTCTTTCACTATTCTTTATACACAATTTATTCATTCACTGACTTGAGCGTCGGAGGGCCGTCGCCGGAACCCTCTCCGACCCGGTTTTGTTGCAGGTTCACGTTTTCCGGACCTTCATCCAAACATTCCAACAAATATCAAAGGGATTCTCGAAGGACTTGAATAGGTATTACTACATTTTATCTATTTTTAGAGTGGTTCATATCTGAACAAGTATATATCATCACGGACTTAGCAATCTAATTACTTGTGAAATCAAGAATTTTAGATGAAGGAGGTATTTCGAGCCAGACTGCAAAAGCTATGGAACTCTGTGGAACTCCGACTGCTGGTTCTTGTCAGCCTCTTCCTTTAGGTGGTTCTCATATATATCAGAAAGAAATGGGTTAGCGTAATTATTTGGCTATGTTACTTATCCGCAGACGTGGTGGCCACCATCGCACTAGGAGTTCTTTCACAGGCCTCAGGCGATGACGATGCAAAATCGTCTTCACCCAAGGACCAGCACATCTACGCAACAATGGGGCTGTGGGGATCGTTTCTTCTTATGCAGTTGGGCGGGCCAGATAGCATCACTGCCTACGCCCTGGCGGACAATGAGCTCTGGTCTCGCCATTTCCTCGGATTGATCGGCCAAGTTGGTGTTGCAATCTATGTCTTACGCAGATCTTGGATTAGCTCTCCTATTAATTATGTATGGTTTCCTATTTTCGCAGCTGGAATCCTCAAGTACGGGAAAAGGACTCTGGTTCTATTCTGGGCTAGTAGAGACCAGTTCAGAAAGTGGATGGATTCAGGGCCCGACTACGCCAAGTTCATGGAAGAGTTTGTTTCTAAAGAGCGTGAAGGGTTCGACGTTTCTCTTGAGAAAGTCATTGACGTTGTTCAATTGCCGCCAATTGAACAAACCCCAGCCTGCAGATGCCGCTGTTACTGTTAGTAATGTTGTGGAGGATGCATATCCCTTCTTCCTTACATTCAAACAGCTTTTTGTAGATTTGATTCTGAGCTTCCAGGATAGGGAAACTAGTCTCTCCTATTTCAGGGCTCTCACTTGGGATAAGGCTTTCGCCATAGTACAAGTTACGACTTGTTTTACACAAAAGCGTTTATACTCTATTCTCCATATGCCTTCTTTCTACGCTTTCTATCTTGGTTATCGACTATCGCTGCACTCGTCGCCTTCGTGGTTATAGGCAAGAATGCTTACCCAAAAACAGAGGTGATCATCACCTACATTTTGTTGGCAGGTGCTATTCTTATTGAAATCTATGCAGTTATTGATAGGACATAATGATGTCATATCATCTGGAAAATAATCATCTGAAGAGATACTCACCCTTCGAGCACATATTATTTACAGAAGAGAGACTATTGACATCTGACTTAGATCGTATCTCCAAATTTTGTAGGGGTTCTTTAGACTCTCAGATCTGAACATCATCTCTTCTGACTATATTGGTTAGACTCACCTCGGAGCTTAGGATCATGATAAAGAAGAGACATCGACACAGAGCTGGATATCTTTATGATCACATCTTCAAACATCTTAATCTAGAATCGTGGAATCACAGAACTAAGATTCTCATCACGTGGATTCAAATCCTTGACACCTCACCTTGGTGGTCCACACCATGTACTATTTTCTGCCCATAACAGAATTTATTGCAGGTGGAAATTCCTTTTTCCTTCATTCAAATAGCAGAATAGGACGATGACATGGCGTGGTCCCCCTAGGCCAAAACCCTAGCTCCGAAAATTACGATATGACCCTTAAGTCTTCAAGGTATAAATAGTGTCATTTCACCATTTCAAAAGGTTTAACTCACTTTGTCTAAAAGAACTCTCTCTCTTTCACTATTCTTTATACACAATTTATTCATTCACTGACTTGAGCGTCGGAGGGCCGTCGCCGGAACCCTCTCCGGCCCGGTTTTGTTGCAGGTTCACGTTTTCCGGACCTTCATCCAAACATTCCAACAAATATCAAAGGGATTCTCGAAGGACTTGAATAGGTATTACTACATTTTATCTATTTTTAGAGTGGTTCATATCTGAACAAGTATATATCATCACGGACTTAGCAATCTAATTACTTGTGAAATCAAGAATTTTAGATGAAGGAGGTATTTCGAGCCAGACTGCAAAAGCTATGGAACTCTGTGGAACTCCGAATGCTGGTTCTTGTCAGCCTCTTCCTTCAGGTGGTTCTCATATACATCGGAAAGAAATGGGTTAGCGTAATTATTTGGCTATGTTACTTATCCGCAGACGTGGTGGCCACCATCGCACTAGGAGTTCTTTCACAGGCCTCAGGCGATGACGATGCAAAATCGTCTTCACCCAAGGACCAGCACAGCTACGCAATAATGGGGTTGTGGGGACCGTTTCTTCTTATGCACTTGGGCGGGCCAGATAGCATCACCGCCTACGCCCTGGCGGACAATGAGCTCTGGTCTCGCCATTTCCTGGGATTGATCGGCCAAGTTGGTGTTGCAATCTATGTCTTACGCAGCTCTTGGATTAGCTCACCTATTAATTATGTATGGTTTCCTATTTTCGCAGCTAGAATCCTCAAGTACGGGGAAAGGACCCTGGTTCTATTTTGGGCTAGTAGAGACCAGTTCAGAAAGTGGATTGATTCAGGGCCCGACTACGCCAAGTTCATGGAAGAGTTTGTTTCTAAAGAGCGTGAAGGGTTCGACGTTTCTCTTGAGAAAGTCATTGACGTTTTTCAATTGCCTCCAATTGAATAACCCCCAGCCTGCAGATGCCGCTGTTACTGTTAGTAATGTTGTGGAGGATGCATATCCCTTCTTCCTTACATTCAAACAGCTTTTTGCAGATTTGATTCTGAGCTTCCAGGATAGGGAAACTAGTCTCTCCTATTTCAGGGCTCTCACTTGGGATAAGGCTTTCGCCATAGTACAAGTTACGACTTGTTTTACACAAAAGCGTTTATACTCTATTCTCCATATGCCTTCTATCTACGCTTTCTATCTTGGTTATCGACTATCGCTGCACTCGTCGCCTTCGTGGTTATAGGCAAGAATGCTTACCCAAAAACAGAGGTGATCATCACCTACATTTTGTTGGCAGGTGCTATTCTTATTGAAATCTATGCAGTTATTGATAGGACATAATGATGTCATATCATCTGGAAAATAATCATCTGAAGAGATACTCACCCTTCGAGCACATATTATTTACAGAAGAGAGACTATTGACATCTGACTTAGATCGTATCTCCAAATTTTGTAGGGGTTCTTTAGACTCTCAGATCTGAACATCATCTCTTCTGACTATATTGGTTAGACTCACCTCGGAGCTTAGGATCATGATAAAGAAGAGACATCGACACAGAGCTGGATATCTTTATGATCACATCTGCAAACATCTTAATCTAGAATCGTGGAATCACAGAACTAAGATTCTCATCACGTGGATTCAAATCCTTGACAGCTCACCTTGGTGGTCCACACCATGTACTATTTTCTGCCCATAATAGAATTTATTGCAGGTGGAAATTCCTTTTTCCTTCATTCAAATAGCAGAATAGGACGATGACATGTCGTGGTCCCCCTAGGCCAAAACCCTAGCTCCGAAAATTACGATATGACCCTTAAGTCTTCAAGGTATAAATAGTGTCATTTCACCATTTCAAAAGGTTTAACTCACTTTATCTAAAAAAACTCTCTCTCTTTCACTATTCTTTATAAACGATTTATTCATTCACTGACTTGAGCGTCGGAGGGCCGTCGCCGGAACCCTCTCCGACCCGGTTTTGTTGCAGGTTCACGTTTTCCGGACCTTCATCGAAACATTCCAACAAATATCATAGGGATTCTCGAAGGAGTTGAATAGGTATTCCTACATTTTATCTATTTTTAGAGTGGTTCATATCTGAACAAGTATATATAATCACGGACTTAGCAATCTAATTACTTGTGAAATCAAGAATTTTAGATGAAGGAGGTATTTCGAGCCAGACTGCAAAAGCTATGGAACTCTGTGGAACTCCGACTGCTGGTTCTTGTCAGCCTCTTCCTTTAGGTGGTTCTCATATATATCAGAAAGAAATGGGTTAGCGTAATTATTTGGCTATGTTACTTATCCGCAGACGTGGTGGCCACCATCGCACTAGGAGTTCTTTCACAGGCCTCAGGCGATGACGATGCAAAATCGTCTTCACCCAAGGACCAGCACATCTACGCAATAATGGGGCTGTGGGGACCATTTCTTCTTATGCACTTGGGCGAGCCAGATAGCATCACCGTCTATGCCCTGGCGGACAATGAGCTCTGGTCTCGCCATTTCCTCGGATTGATCGGCCAAGTTGGTGTTGCAATCTATGTCTTACGCAGATCTTGGATTAGCTCACCTATTAATTATGTATGGTTTCCTATTTTCGCAGCTGGAATCCTCAAGTACGGGGAAAGGACTCTGGTTCTATTCTGGGCTAGTAGAGACCAGTTCAGAAAGTGGATGGATTCAGGGCCCGACTACGCCAAGTTCATGGAAGAGTTTGTTTCTAAAGAGCGTGAAGGGTTCGACGTTTCTCTTGAGAAAGTCATTGACGTTGTTCAATTGCCGCCAATTGAACAACCCCCAGCCTGCAGATGCCGCTGTTACTGTTAGTAATGTTGTGGAGGATGCATATCCCTTCTTCCTTACATTCAAACAGCTTTTTGTAGATTTGATTCTGAGCTTCCAGGATAGGGAAACTAGTCTCTCCTATTTCAGGGCTCTCACTTGGGATAAGGCTTTCGCCATAGTACAAGTTACGACTTGTTTTACACAAAAGCGTTTATACTCTATTCTCCATATGCCTTCTTTCTACGCTTTCTATCTTGGTTATCGACTATCGCTGCACTCGTCGCCTTCGTGGTTATAGGCAAGAATGCTTACCCAAAAACAGAGGTGATCATCACCTACATTTTGTTGGCAGGTGCTATTCTTATTGAAATCTATGCAGTTATAGATAGGACATAATGATGTCATATCATCTGGAAAATAATCATCTGAAGAGATACTCACCCTTCGAGCACATATTATTTACAGAAGAGAGACTATTGACATCTGACTTAGATCGTATCTCCAAATTTTGTAGGGGTTCTTTAGACTCTCAGATCTGAACATCATCTCTTCTGACTATATTGGTTAGACTCACCTCGGAGCTTAGGATCATGATAAAGAAGAGACATCGAGACAGAGCTGGATATCTTTATGATCACATCTTCAAACATCTTAATCTAGAATCGTGGAATCACAGAACTAAGATTCTCATCACGTGGATTCAAATCCTTGACAGCTCACCTTGGTGGTCCACACCATGTACTATTTTCTACCCATAACAGAATTTATTGCAGGTGGAAATTCCTTTTTCCTTCATTCAAATAGCAGAATAGGACGATGACATGGCGTAGTGCCCCTAGGCCAAAACCTAGCTCCGAAAATTACGATATGACCCTTAAGTCTTCAAGGTATAAATAGTGTCATTTCACCATTTCAAAAGGTTTAACTCACTTTATCTAAAAGAACTCTCTCTCTCTTTCACTATTCTTTATACACAATTTATTCATTCACTGACTTGAGCGTCGGAGGGTCGTCGCCGGAACCCTCTCCGACCCGGTTTTATTGCAGGTTCACGTTTTCCGGACCTTCATCCAAACATTCCAACAAATATCAAAGGGATTCTCGAAGGACTTGAATAGGTATCACTACATTTTATCTATTTTTAGAGTGGTTCATACCTGAACAAGTATATATCATCACGGACTTAGCAATCTAATTACATGTGAAATCAAGAATTTTAGATGAATGAGGTATTTTGAGCCAGACTGCAAAAAGCTATGGAACTCTTTGGAACTCCGACTGCTGGTTCTTGTCAGCCTCTTCCTTCAGGTGGTTCTCATATACATCAGAAAGAAATGGGTTAGTGTAATTATTTGGCTATGTTACATATCCGCAGACGTGGTGGCCACCATCGCACTAGGAGTTCTTTCACAGGCCTCAGGCGATGACGATGCAAAATCGTCTTCACCCAAGGAACAGCACAGCTACGCAATAATGGGGTTGTGGGGACCGTTTCTTCTTATTCACTTGGGCGGGCTAGATAGCATCACCGCCTACGCCCTGGCGGACAATGAGCTCTGGTCTCGCCATTTCCTGGGATTGATCGGCCAAGTTGGTGTTGCAATCTATGTCTTACGCAGCTCTTGGATTAGCTCACCTATTAATTATGTATGGTTTCCTATTTTCGCAGCTGGAATCCTCAAGTACGGGGAAAGGACCCTGGTTCTATTCTGGGCTAGTAGAGACCAGTTCAGAAAGTGGATGGATTTAGGGCCCGACTACGCCAAGTTCATGGAAGAGTTTGTTTCTAAAGAGCGTGAAGGGTTCGACGTTTCTCTTGAGAAAGTCATTGACGTTTTTCAATTGCCTCCAATTGAACAACCCCCAGCCTGCAGATGCCGCTGTTACTGTTAGTAATGTTGTGGAGGATGCATATCCCTTCTTCCTTACATTCAAACAGCTTTTTGCAGATTTGATTCTGAGCTTCCAGGATAGGGAAACTAGTCTCTCCTATTTCAGGGCTCTCACTTGGGATAAGGCTTTCGCCATAGTACAAGTTACGACTTGTTTTACACAAAAGCGTTTATACTCTATTCTCCATATGCCTTCTATCTACGCTTTCTATCTTGGTTATCGACTATCGCTGCACTCGTCGCCTTCGTGGTTATAGGCAAGAATGCTTACCCAAAAACAGAGGTGATCATCACCTACATTTTGTTGACAGGTGCTATTCTTATTGAAATCTATGCAGTTATTGATAGGACATAATGATGTCATATCATCTGGAAAATAATCATCTGAAGAGATACTCACCCTTCGAGCACATATTATTTACAGAAGAGAGACTATTGACATCTGACTTAGATCGTATCTCCAAATTTTGTAGGGGTTCTTTAGACTCTCAGATCTGAACATCATCTCTTCTGACTATATTGGTTAGACTCACCTCGGAGCTTAGGATCATGATAAAGAAGAGACATCGAGACAGAGCTGGATATCTTTATGATCACATCTTCAAACATCTTAATCTAGAATCGTGGAATCACAGAACTAAGATTCTCATCACGTGGATTCAAATCCTTGACAGCTCACCTTGGTGGTCCACACCATGTACTATTTTCTACCCATAACAGAATTTATTGCAGGTGGAAATTCCTTTTTCCTTCATTCAAATAGCAGAATAGGACGATGACATGGCGTGGTCCCCCTAGACCAAAACCCTAGCTCCGAAAATTACGATATGACCCTTAAGTCTTCAAGGTATAAATAGTGTCATTTCACCATTTCAAAAGGTTTAACTCACTTTATCTAAAAGAACTCTCTCTCTCTTTCACTATTCTTTATACACAATTTATTCATTCACTGACTTGAGCGTCGGAGGGCCGTCGCCGGAACCCTCTCCGACCCGGTTTTATTGCAGGTTCACGTTTTCCGGACCCTCATCCAAACATTCCAACAAATATCAAAGGGATTCTCGAAGGACTTGAATAGGTATTACTACATTTTATCTATTTTTAGAGTGGTTCATATCTGAACAAGTATATATCATCACAGACTTAGCAATCTAATTACTTGTGAAATCAAGAATTTTAGATGAAGGAGGTATTTCGAGCCAGACTGCAAAAGCTATGGAACTCTGTGGAACTCCGACTGCTAGTTCTTGTCAGCCTCTTCCTTCAGGTGGTTCTCATATATATCAGAAAGAAATGGGTTAGCGTAATTATTTGGCTATGTTACTTATCCGCAGACGTGGTGGCCACCATCGCACTAGGAGTTCTTTCACAGGCCTCAGGCGATGACGATGCAAAATCGTCTTCACCCAAGGACCAGCACAGCTACGCAATAATGGGGCTGTGGGGACCGTTTCTTCTTATGCACTTGGGCGGGCCAGATAGCATCACCGCCTACGCCCTGGCGGACAATGAGCTCTGGTCTCGCCATTTCCTCAGATTGATCGGCCAAGTTGGTGTTGCAATCTATGTCTTACGCAGATCTTGGATTAGCTCACCTATTAATTATGTATGGTTTCCTATTTTCGCAGCTGGAATCCTCAAGTACGGGGAAAGGACTCTGGTTCTATTCTGGGCTAGTAGAGACCAGTTCAGAAAGTGGATGGATTCAGGGCCCGACTACGCCAAGTTCATTGAAGATTTTGTTTCTAAATAGCGTGAAGGGTTCGACGTTTCTCTTGAGAAAGTCATTGACGTTGTTCAATTGCCGCCAATTGAACAACCCCTAGCCTGCAGATGCCGCTGTTACTGTTAGTAATGTTGTGGAGGATGCATATCCCTTCTTCCTTACATTCAAACAGCTTTTTTGCAGATTTGATTCTGAGCTTCCAGGATAGGGAAACTAGTCTCTCCTATTTTAGGGCTCTCATTTGGGATAAGGCTTTCGCCATAGTACAAGTTACGACTTGTTTTACACAAAAGCGTTTATACTTTATTCTCCATATGCCTACTTTCTACGCTTTCTATCTTGGTTATCGACTATCGCTGCACTCGTCGCCTTCGTGGTTATAGGCAAGAATGCTTACCCAAAAAGAGAGGTGATCATCACCTACATTTTGTTGGCAGGTGCTATTCTTATTGAAATCTATGCAGTTATTGATAGGACATAATGATGTCATATCATCTGGAAAATAATCATCTGAAGAGATACTCACCCTTCGAGCACATATTATTTACAGAAGAGAGACTATTGACATCTGACTTAGATCGTATCTCCAAATTTTGTAGGGGTTCTTTAGAATCTCAGATCTGAACATCATCTCTTCTGACTATATTGGTTAGACTCACCTCGGAGCTTAGGATCATGATAAAGAAGAGACATCGACACAGAGCTGGATATCTTTATGATCACATCTTCAAACATCTTAATCTAGAATCGTGGAATCACAGAACTAAGATTCTCATCTCGTGGATTCAAATCCTTGACAACTCACCTTGGTGGTCCACACCATGTACTATTTTCTGCCCATAACAGAATTTATTGCACGTGGAAATTCTTTTTTCCTTCATTCAAATAGCAGAATAGGACGATGACATGGCGTGGTCCCCCTAGGCCAAAACCCTAGCTCCGAAAATTACGATATGACCCTTAAGTCTTCAAGGTATAAATAGTGTCATTTCACCATTTCAAAAGGTTTAACTCACTTTATCTAAAAGAACTCTCTCTATTTCACTATTCCTTATACACAATTTATTCATTCACTGACTTGAGCGTCGGAGGGCCGTCGCCGGAACCCTCTCCGGCCCGGTTTTGTTGCAGGTTCACGTTTTCCGGACCTTCATCCAAACATTCCAACAAATATCAAAGGGATTCTAGAAGGACTTGAATAGGTATTACTACATTTTATCTATTTTTAGAGTGGTTCATATCTGAACAAGTATATATCATCACGGACTTAGCAATCTAATTACTTGTGAAATCAAGAATTTTAGATGAAGGAGGTATTTCGAGCCAGACTGCAAAAGCTATGGAACTCTGTGGAACTCCGACTGCTGGTTCTTGTCAGCCTCTTCCTTCAGGTGGTTCTCATATACATCAGAAAGAAATGGGCTAGCCTAATTATTTGGCTATGTTACTTATCCGCAGACGTGGTGGCCACCATCGCACTAGGAGTTCTTTCACAGGCCTTAGGCGATGACGATGCAAAATTGTCTTCACCCAAGGACCAGCACAGCTACGCAATAATGGGGTTGTGGGGACCGTTTCTTCTTATGCACTTGGGCGGGCCAGATAGCATCACCGCCTACGCCCTGGCGGACAATGAGCTCTGGTCTCGCCATTTCCTCGGATTGATCGGCCAAGTTGGTGTTGCAATCTATGTCTTACGCAGCTCTTGGATTAGCTCACCTATTAATTATGTATGGTTTCCTATTTTCGCAGCTGGAATCCTCAAGTACGGGGAAAGGACTCTGGTTCTATTCTGGGCTAGTAGAGACCAGTTCAGAAAGTGGATGGATTCTGGGCCCGACTACGCCAAGTTCATGGAAGAGTTTGTTTCTAAAGAGCGTGAAGGGTTCGACGTTTCTCTTGAGAAAGTCATTGACGTGTTTCAATTGCCGCCAATTGAACAACCCACAGCCTGCAGATGCCGCTGTTACTGTTAGTAATGTTGTGGAGGATGCATATCCCTTCTTCCTTACATTCAAACAGCTTTTTGCAGATTTGATTCTGAGCTTCCAGGATAGGGAAACAGCACCTCCTGGAGCTCCGAGTCCAAGAAAGAGGAAGGAGAGAACAGCACCTCCGGTGACGAGGGAAGAGGAGGACAACTCAGGAAAAGAATATGTTCAGTCCTCGGTCCAAGATACTGTGAATACTGAGATCATTGCTCTGAGGAAGGAGATGGAGGAGATGAGAAAGATATGCGGTAAGGATGCTACCTCTGGAGGCAGGGGAGTCCGTTCGCCTTTCTCACCAGAGATTCTTTCAGATCCCTTGCCACGAAATTTCAAGACGTTATCATACGAGTATGATGGCACCCTGATCCTCAGGAACATCTCCTACGGTTCCAAAATGGGGCTATAATCCACCAATACACTGATGGGGTCATGTGTCGGGTGTTTCTGACGACCTTGACGAAAACAGCTCAACAATGGTTTGCTCAGCTGCTACCCAATTCCATCTGCTCGTTTGAAGAGATGAGCTCGTTGTTTCTGCATCAGTTCGCGAGTGCTCGCAGACAAGTGAAAACCTCATTGTCTTTGATGAGCCTGAAGCAGAGGACAGGCGAGGGGTTAAGGGCTTATTTGAGTAGATTCAACATAGTAGCTCTGGAGGTCCCCAATGCCATATGAGAAGTGAAGATCAATGCTCTTACCCAAGGATTGATAAAAGGAGATTTATTCAAATCGTTGGCTAAACGTCCGCCTCTAACTTTTGATGAACTGTTAGCCAGAGCTGAGAAATATATCAATCTGGAGGAAATCCAAAACACTAAGAGAGGAGAGGATAAGTCCTCTAGTGTGAAGAGAGACATCGGAGGAGAAAAGAGAAGGAGGTATGAGGAGAAAGGATTCAGATCTGATTCTAGGTCCTTCAGTCATTACACTCCTCTGACCAAACCACATTCATAGTTGCTGGAGGTAGTACAAAACCAGCCTGGGTTCAAATTCCCTTACTCAGCTAAGGGAGGGCCAAAGAATCCCAGATCTGCCACATTCTGTAAGTATCATAACGATTATGGTCATGATACATATCAATGTCGTCATCTGAGAGATGCTATTGAGAGGATGATTAGAGAGGGGCAGTTAGCCGAGTATGTGAGGGTAGAAAGAGATAAGCAATATGGAAAAAGAGATGATAAAGGAAAGGGCAAGGAGCTAGCTGGTCCAGCTCCAAAAGATGTTCCTCCTCCCAAGAGAGGTAACATAACAATGATCACTGGTGGACCGGCCAATGGAGATTCTAACAGAGCTCGTAAAGCTTTCGTTAGAGAGGCAAGCACTTGGGGAGCAGAAGTGCATAAAGTGACGGAAGTAAGTGGGATGCCCGAGATTCATTTCGGACCTGAGGATATGGGGAATATTATGCAGCCCCATAGTGATGCCCTTGTGATCACAGCAGAAATTGGAGGGTATGATGTGGCCCGGGTTTTCATCGACACTGGCAGCTCGTGCGATATAATATTCAAAGAGTGCTTTGAAAAAATAGACATGAACGTCAAGGTGGTCCCAGTCAAGAAGGCCTTGTACGGATTCGTAGGAGGGGCGATCCAGCCTCTGGGGGAAGTTACTCTGCAGTTGAGGGTCGGAGAGTATCCAGTGCAGAAAGTTAGAATGGTGGATTTTCTGATTGTAGACGTTCCCTCGTCATACAATGTCATCATCGGAAGACCCGCACTCAATTCATTACAAGCGGTAGTATCTACATATCACATGAAGATGAAATTCCTTGTAGGAGAAGATGTAGGAGAAGTTTCTGGAGACCAGACTAGTTCCAGGAGGTGTTATGTGGATACTATCATCAAAGCAGATAGAGCATTCAAAGGAGACCAAGAACGAGGAGATGACCCCAATGGTAAAAGGATGAAAGCTGGAGAGATGATGGAAGAGGATCCACAGATGCAGATCCGGCCAGAAGAGGATACCATAGTAGTGGAACTCCTTCCGCACAAGATTGGATGTTCTACTAAAATTGGAACTCAAATGAATCACGAGACTTCACAGAGCTTGATCCATTATTTGAGAAACAATGTTGATATTTTTGCATTCCATTCTGCAGATCTCACAGGAATTGATACTACGTTGGCTATGCATAGCCTCAACGTAAATCTAGAAGAAAAACCAATAAAGCAAAAACTGAGGAGGTTCGGAGCTGAGAAGGATAAGATCATAATGGAGGAGGTAGAGAAGTTGTTGATGGTTAAACACATTGTGGAGATCCAGTTCCCAGAATGGCTATCTAATGCGGTTATGGTCTCTAAAGGAGCTGGAAAGTGGAGGATGTGTATTGATTTTCGAGATCTTAATAAGGCATGCCCTAAAGATCACTACCCTCTTCCCCGAATTGATCAACTAGTCGATTCCACATCTGGTTGTGAATTACTCTCCATGATGGACGCCTATCAAGGGTATCATCAGATACGCATGGATCCAAGAGACGTACCTAAAACAAGCTTTGTGGTGTGTTGTGGCACATACGGATATGTAGATATGCCTTTTGGGCTAAAGAATGTCGGAGCTACTTATCAAAGGATGGTGGATTTGGTTTTCAAAGAGAAAATTTGTAAAAGTATGGAGGTGTACGTGGATGATATGCTGGTCAAAACTCTGAAAGAAACAGATCACATTCGTGATCTAGAGGAGATTTTCCAGGTAATACGAAAAAGTGGGATGAAGCTTAATCCAACGAAATGTACCTTTGGGGTACAGTCGGGCAAGTTCTTGGGTTACATGGTAACACCTCGAGGGATCGAAGTAAACAAGGAGAAAGTGAGAGCAGTTCTGGAGATGCAAGAACCTCGAAACATAAGAGAAATTCAAAGATTAAATGGTCGTATAGCAGCACTAAGTCGTTTCATCTCTCGATCAGCTGAGAGAAGTCTCCCCTTCTTTAAAATTTTAAGGAAGGGAGCTCAATTTGAATGGACTGAAGAGTGTGGAAAAGCCTTTGAAGAGCTAAAGATCCATCTCTCCACCTTACCTCTACTGACCAAGCCTGTTAGAGGAGAAAATTTGTTCTTGTATTTCTCGGTAGGAGAACAGTCGTTGAGCTCTGTTCTCCTACGAGAAGAGGGAGGACATCAAAGGCCCATATATTATGTGAGTAAAATGTTTCAAGGACCGGAGGAGAGATATTCAGAACTGGAGAAATCAGCGCTAGCGGTGATGGTGACAGCTAGGAGGCTTAGGCCTTACTTCTTAGCCCACAAGGTGGTGGTAAGAACCAACCTTCCACTAAGACAGACAATGGGGCGACCAGATCTGTCAGGGCGAATGGTGAAATGGGCGGTGGAGATAGGAGAATACGACATAGAGTTCGAACCTCGAACTGCTATTAAGGCACAGGCCTTAGTGGATTTTATCCAAGAAACTACTCGTCCTTTAGAGTTAAAAGAATGGAGAGCATATGTAGATGGTTCATCTACTATATCTGGAAGTGGCGCGGGGATTGTAATCATATCTCCGTCAGGAGAGGAATTACAGTTCGCTGTTAGGTTAGGCTTCAAAGCCTCCAACAACGAATCGGAATATGAAGTTTTGGCTAGAGGAATGAAGATATTGGTTGACCTGGGAGCTCAAAAGGTGAAAATATTTTCTGATTCTCAGTTGGTGACCCAACAGGTTGCTGGATCATATGAAGTGAAAGATGAGAAGATGATCAAGTATGCTAGAGTAATAGAAGGCATGAAGTCCAAGTTCACTGAGTTCATTTTGGAGCAGATCCCCAGAGCAGAAAACATGAAAGCTGATTATTTGGCTAAATTAGCTAGTTCTGCAGAAGAAGGAGTCAGGGGATCAATTATCCTGCTAGCAACAGAGGATAGAATGACAGATCTGGAGGTTCTCTCTATTCCGCAAACAATGGAAAAGGAAGATTGGAGGGCCCCCATCGAACACTACTTAAAAACAGGAGAGAGGCAAGAGGGACCAGAAGTGCCTAAAAGAGCCATATATGCTAGGTACTGCCTAATCGGAGGAGATCTATACAAGAGGTCATTTTCACATCCATATCTGAAATGTATTTCAGATGAGGAGGGAAACTATGTTATCAGAGAAATACATGAAGGGTGTGGAGGAAGTCATACAGGATTCAGAGATGTAGTGAGACGTATTCTCAGAGCTGGATACTACTGGCCAAAAATGTTGAGGGATGCTAAAGAATTGATTCGGAAGTGTGATAAGTGTCAAAAGCATGGGCCACTTATCCATGTTCCAGGAGAAGAGTTGGGAGTTATGTACTCCCCGTGCCCTTTTGATAAATGGGGGGTGGACATTGTTGGGAAGTTTCCAGAAGCATCAGGAAAGAGAGCATTCTTGATTGTAGCCATTGATTACTTTAGTAAGTGGGTGGAGGCTAAGGCATTGACTAAAATAGATGAAAGTAACATTCAGAAATTTCTATGGAAGAATATTTGCTGCAGATTCGGAGTACCTCGAGTGTTGGTCTCTGACAATGGTACCCAATTTTGTGGGAAACAGATCTGAGAATGGTGTTGAAAAATGAAGATAGAACAGAGGTTTATGTCTGTGGCTCATCCTCAGGCTAATGGACAAGTAGAGGTCACTAACCGAACTATTGTGGAGGGGATTCGAGCAAGGTTGGAAAAGAAAAAATGAGCATGGCCAGAGGAGTTGGATTCAGTCTTATGGTCCTATCGAACTAGTCCCAAAACTGCAACGGGAGAAACACCATTCAATTTAGTATATGGGGCAGCAGTTGTAATCCCAGTGGAGATTGGATCTGAATCTCATCGTATCCAGAACTATGATGAAATGCAAAACTCAGTTCTGATGAAGGAGAATCTGGATCTGTTAGAAGAGGAAAGGGAAATAGCTCGCCTCAGATCTGAAATTTACAAAAGTCAAGTGCGAGCCGGGTATAACAAGCGAGTTAAGGCTAGAAAGTTTGAAGTAGGGGATACGGTCTTGAGAAGAGCAGATGCTCTGAAACCTACCAGAAAACTAGATCCGAACTGGGAAGGACCATACATAGTAAGCAAAGTGCTGAAGGGAGGAGCATACAAACTCATGAATGAAGAAGGAAAGGAAGTGGCTCGTTCGTGGAACATCAGCAACCTGAAGAAATACTACAGTTAGAAGAGAGAAGGAGAACAGAACTGGGAGTTTTATTTGCTTTACCTAAAATGGGATTCACTCGAATCATATAATAGTTTATATTTTGAGATATTTCAATGAAACAGAGAACTGGTGAGATGCAGTTCTCTTCTACGAGCATACATATACAATCTAAACTCTTCGGAGTATAAATAACTCTTAGGAGTATAAATAACTCTTAGGAGTATAAATAACTCCTCGGAGTATAAATAACTCTTAGGAGTATAAATAACTCTCTGGAGTATAAAAATGCAGAATCTAAACTCTTCGGAGTATAAATAACTCCCCAGAGTATAAAAATTCAACATCTACAACTTTTCGAAGCACAAACAAATCCAGAACTTGAAGAAAGATGGGTACGAACGAAAACAGAAGAAGAGCATAACCAGAATAAAAGATTTGAATACAGACTCCCAATTCAGATCTGAAGATAAGATCTCGAAATAATTTTCCTCAGAAAATTTTTTCAAGGGGAAGAATATGAGTTGAGAGAAGACTCTCAACTCAGATCTGAAGTTAGATTCTTGAAATAATTTTCCTCAAAAAGAATTTTCAAGAGGAAGAATATGAGTTGAGAGAAGACTCTCAACTCAGATCCGAAGTTAGATTCTTGAAATAATTTTCTGAGAAAATTATTTCAAGGGGAAGAATAAGAGTTGAGAGAAGACTCTCAACTCAGATCTGAAGATACGATCTCGAAATAATTTTCCTTAGAAAATTTTTTCAAGGGGAAGAATAAGAGTTGAGAGAAGACTCTCAACTCAGATCTGAAGATAAGATCTCGAAATAATTTTCCTTAGAAATTTTTTTCAAGGGGAAGAATATGAGTTGAGAGAAGACTCTCAACTCAGATCCGAAGTTAGATTCTTGAAATAATTTTCCTCAGAAATTTTTTTCAAGAGGAAGAATATGAGTTGAGAGAAGACTCTCAACTCAGATCCGAAGTTAGATTCTTGAAATAATTTTCCTCAGAAAATTATTTCAAGGGGAAGAATAAGAGTTGAGAGAAGACTCTCAACTCAGATCTGAAGATAAGATCTCGAAATAATTTTCCTTAGAAAATTTTTTCAAGGGGAAGAATAAGAGTTGAGAGAAGACTCTCAACTCAGATCTGAAGATAAGATCTCGAAATAATTTTCCTCAGAAATTTTTTTCAAGAGGAAGAATATGAGTTGAGAGAAGACTCTCAACTCAGATCCGAAGTTAGATTCTTGAAATAATTTTCCTCAAAAAATTATTTCAAGGGGAAGAATAAGAGTTGAGAGAAGACTCTCAACTCACATCTGAAGATAAGATCTCGAAATAATTTTCCTTAGAAAATTTTTTCAAGGGGAAGAATAAGAGTTGAGAGAAGACTCTCAACTCAGATCTGAAGATAAGATCTCGAAATAATTTTCCTCATAAATTTTTTTCAAGGGGAATAATAAGAGTTGAGAGAAGACTCTCAACTCAGATCTGAAGATAAGATCTCGAAATAATTTTCCTCAGAAAATTATTTCAAGGGGAAGAATAAGAGTTGAGAGAAGACTCTCAACTCAGATCTGAAGATTAGACCTTGAAATAATTTTCCTCAGAAAATTTTTTCAAGGGGAAGAATATGAGTTGAGAGAAGACTCTCAACTCAGATCTGAAGATAAGATCTCAAAATAATTTTCCTCAGAAAATTATTTCAAGGGGAAGAATATGAGTTGAGAGAAGACTCTCAACTGAGATATGAAGTTAGATTCTTGAAATAATTTTCCTTAGAAAAATTTTTCAAGGGGAAGAATAAGAGTTGAGAGAAGACTCTCAACTCAGATCTGAAGATTAGACCTTGAAATAATTTTCTTCAGAAAATTATTTCAAGGGGAAGAATATGAGTTGAGAGAAGACTCTCAACTCAGATCCGAAGTTAGATTCTTGAAATAATTTTCCTCAGAAAATTATTTCAAGGGAAAGAATAAGAGTTGAGAGAAGACTCTCAACTCAGATCTGAAGATAAGATCTCGAAATAATTTTCCTTAGAAAATTATTTTCAAGGGGAAGAATAAGAGTTAAGAGAAGACTCTCAACTCAGATCTGAAGATAAGATCTAGAAATAATTTTCCCTAGAAAATTTTCTCAAGGGGAAGAATAAGAGTTGAGAGAAGACTCTCAACTCAGTCTTCTCTCAACTCAGATCTGAAGATTAGACCTTGAAATAATTTTCCTCAGAAAATTTTTTCAAAGGGAAGAATATGAGTTGAGAGAAGACTCTCAACTCAGATCTAAAGATAAGATCTCGAAATAATTTTCCTCAGAAAATTTTTTCAAGGGGAAGAATATGAGTTGAGAGAAGACTCTCAACTCAGATCCGAAGTTAGATTCTTGAAATAATTTTCCTCAGAATTTTTTTTCAAATAATAAGTAAAATAACAGAAATGAAAATAGACGAACGGAGAAAATTGCAAAATATCTTCATTAACAAAAAGTAGAATCAACAAAAGTTTACAATAACATCTAAAATCAAAAGTAGACAGAACACAGTAAAGTAAGACGATTCTAAACTAAGAAGGAGGAAGCTCAGCATTCTGGGATCTGACAGTGGAAGTATCAGTCAAAGCTTCAGCTTGTTCAACAGCAGGTGGAGCAGCTGCAGCAGAGGAGACGGTCGTAGAAGCAGTAGAAGCAGAAGGCAAAGCATTAGGTGCCAGAACTGGAATCCTAGGAGGAAAGATGTTATAAGTAGGATTCTCATCTGTAGGGAGATCCAAATCAAATGAGGGGTCATAGTAAAGATCCTTAACAACCTTCTCCATAACTGGCAACCACCAAGCATGGTTATAGCCTAGTTTCTCATCTCCTTTGAAGGAAGGGGAAACCTTCAAGTCCTTCCTTGCTAGAGTTCTATCAAAGGGGCCATAACACCCTTGTTCTCGAGCCTGGAGAACAGCAGCATCGAAGCCATGATTTAAGTAGTGAAGGATGTGAGGTCCCATATCTCGCACCGAAACAGGGCTCAGAAGGTATGCTTTCACCATCCCCTCATGAAAATCACGAAGAAATTTTTGGCCAGCAGGAGTAGCAAACAGCCTCTGGCGACAAGTATCTACACCAACTTTGACATCTTGGGCCCGATTCTCAGCAACTTCTTTAGCTAAACGAGCTTCCATTTCTGCATGTTTCTTCTCTGATTCAGTTAAAGAATTGCTCAAGCATTGTACCTGCCTCTTCAAATCTTCCACTTCTGCAGTTAAAAGGCTCACTTGAAGTACTGACTTTTGAAGCTGGTCATCTTTTTGTATCAGATCCTTTTGCAACTCGGTAGGATATGAAGCCTCTCTCAAACGGCTCACCAACAGACCATGTTTCAACATCATCTTAAATATAACAAAATGGATAAATAATCTAGAAGACAAAGAATAATGGTCTGTGTACCTGGGTTATAGACTCAGAAATACCTGGGTTATAAACTCAGAAATATCAGTGTAAAGTTGGGGAATAGAAGTATCTTGATGGAGAAGCACGTCAGCTGCTGAGGGGGCAGAAGCAATAAAAGATAAACTTGTTGAACCTTTTAAGTTGGAAAGAGCATCGGGAAGCTCCAAAGTAAGGGGATTATCAGAGGAATGATGCACATGAGTCTCGGTGTTCTCCTTTTCTCTAGGAGGAGCATTACGAGTCTTTCGCCGCTTAAGAGTGGGCGAAGAGGATGGATCAGCAACACGCTTACCTTGGGCTCTAGAAGGAGAGCGAGAGGTTACAGGAACAGCCTCGGGAATGGGCAGATCTGCCTGATCTTCATCCGAGTGAATAGATAGTACCTCATCAGCAGATACGGCAATGGTCACATCTGCTTGGTTCTGGGGGTTAGCCTCTAGAAGATCCACATAATCCAGGAAATCGAAATCCATCTCTGAAAAAGAAGAAACAAAGTTAAATAAGAAAAAAAAAAGAGGGAAAAAAGAGAAGATAAGTACTTCTTAGAGAAATAGAACATACCGGCTCTGGGGGTCAGTACCGCTCCAGAGCTGTCTAACCCGAATCTAATTAACACACCCGGATCTTTAAGCATCTCATTTATTCTAAAATTTAGAGGGGCCATTCTATTCAGAACTCTCATAAGTTTACTCTCCTCTTCAGAAATTAAAGATGGATGAAGACGAAGATAACTCGGGAGTTGGCCTTTCCAGCTCGTAGGAAAAGGCCATCCCCCTCTTCTGGGAGTAACCCAAAAGTACTTAGGCTTCCATTTGCCATCTACTGAGTTAGGTCTTTTCAGAAACTTGGCAGGACCTCCTGGGCGAGAACTAAAATAGAAGAAGCCCTCTGTTAACTTCATCTCATGACAGGCTATGAATTTCTCCGCTGAAATCTCATGACCATAATGTTTCATCAAGATGAAGAAAGCTAGAGCCGATTTAATCGAAGAAGGATTGATTTGGTTGACTGAAATTCTATAGTGCTTACAGATCTGAACCAAATAAGGGCAAATAGGAAAACGAATGCCTGCATCTATATGAGCTTTGAAGAAAGCAAGAGAAGGATGCTTGGCAAAATTAGGACGTTCGTCAGGTTTAGCTAAATCAATTAGTAGATCTGAGGGGCAATGAAGTCTCTTCGTAAGTCTGAGGAAGTTAAGGTGCTGGCTCTGCAAACTGCATTCCATTCAGGATTACACAGATCTTGAGTGGTAGTCACTCGAGTAGGTCAAACTTGCAGTTCAGAAATAGGGGTTGAAGAAGGATGAGAAGAGGAGGAAGGTTCAGAAAAGGGACGAGTGGACGACATACGGACTGGTTCTGAATAAGAGGGCGATAGTTGGTTGGTTAACGGATCAGTGAATCCAGATCTGAGTAAATCATCTAGAGTTTGGTTTTCTTGGTAAGTTGATGTTTCAATACTGATACGTTTCTTAGAACTAGACAGAATCGATGAAGATGTCAGAGCTGAATTGGACATGCCCTAGAAAGAAAAAAAAAAGAGAAGAAAGAGGGGAAAGAAATAAGAAACGGAAAGAAGAATTACCTGGTTAGAAGAAGAGACCGGGCCTAAAGAAGGGAAACTCAGAAGTTCGTCGAAGGATAGGCCAAAGACCTAGAGAGAGAAATATTCACGGCGGAATAGGTGGTCAAAGTACCTTGCTCCTAAAAAATAAAACAGTAAAAAATGAAGTATTTCACCTCCTTTTATACTCCGCAATAAGAGGACGGTTGAAATCCTAAAAAGTACACGTGTAGGGGAGAGATTCGAAGTAATGAAAAGGCGGTGAAGAAATGAACGGCTCAGATCGATGGTAAAATTTCAAAATTTCAAAAAAAAAAAAGAAAAGAGCGAGAACGATAAAAAGAATTTGCCAGTCTAGAGTATCAGTTTATCAGAACTGATACTCTAAAATAGGGGGGGAGTAGATGATAGGACATAATGATGTCATATCATCTGGAAAATAATCATCTGAAGAGATACTCACCCTTCGAGCACATATTATTTACAGAAGAGAGACTATTGACATCTGACTTAGATCGTATCTCCAAATTTTGTAGGGGTTCTTTAGACACTCAGATCTGAACATCATCTCTTCTGACTATATTGGTTAGACTCACCTCAGAGCTTAGGATCATGATAAATAAGAGACATCGACACAGAGTTGGATATCTTTATGATCACATCTTCAAACATCTTAATCTAGAATCGTGGAATCACAGAACTAAGATTCTCATCACGTGGATTCAAATCCTTGACAGCTCACCTTGGTGGTCCACACCATGTACTATTTTCTGCCCATAACAGAATTTATTGCAGGTGGAAATTCCTTTTTCCTTCATTCAAATAGCAGAATAGGACGATGACATGGCGTGGTCCCCCTAGGCCAAAACCCTAGCTCCGAAAATTACGATATGACCCTTAAGTCTTCAAGGTATAAATAGTGTCATTTCACCATTTCAAAAGGTTTAACTCACTTTATCTAAAAGAACTCTCTCTCTCTTTCACTATTCTTTATACACAATTTATTCATTCACTAACTTGAGCGTCGGAGGGCCGTCGCCGGAACCCTCTCCGGCCCGGTTTTGTTGCAGGTTCACGTTTTCCGGACCTTCATCCAAACATTCCAACAAATATCAAAGGGATTCTCGAAGGAATTGAATAGGTATTACTACATTTTATCTATTTTTAGAGTGGTTCATATCTGAACAAGTATATATCATCACGGACTTAGCAATCTAATTACTTGTGAAATCAAGAATTTTAGATGAAGGAGGTATTTCGAGCCAGACTGCAAAAGCTATGGAACTCTGTGGAACTCCGACTGCTGGTTCTTGTCACCCTCTTCCTTCAGGTGGTTCTCATATACATCAGAAAGAAATGGGTTAGCGTAATTATTTGGCTATGTTACTTATCCGCAGACGTGGTGGCCACCATCGCACTAGGAGTTCTTTCACAGGCCTCAGGCGATGACGATGCAAAATCGTCTTCACCCAAGGACCAGCACAGCTACGCAATAATGGGGCTGTGGGGACCGTTTCTTCTTATGCACTTGGGCGGGCCAGATAGCATCACCGCCTACGCCCTGGCGGACAATGAGCTCTGGTCTCGCCATTTCCTCGGATTGATCGGCCAAGTTGGTGTTGCAATCTATGTCTTACGCAGCTTTTGGTTTAGCTCGACTATTAATTATGTATGGTTTCCTATTTTCGCAGGTGGAATCCTCAAGTACGGGGAAAGGACTATGGTTCTATTATGGGCTAGTAGAGACCAGTTCAGAAAGTGGATGGATTCAGGGCCCGACTACGCCAAGTTCATGGAAGAGTTTGTTTCTAAAGAGCGTGAAGGGTTCGATGTTTCTCTTGAGAAAGTCATTGACGTTGTTCAATTGCCGCCAATTGAACAACCCCAGCCTGCAGATGCAGCTGTTACTGTTAGTAATGTTGTGGAGGATGCATATCACTTCTTCCTTACATTCAAACAGCTTTTTGCAGATTTGATTCTGAGCTTCCAGGATAGGGAAACTAGTCTCTCCTATTTCAGGGCTCTCACTTGGGATAAGGCTTTCGCCATAGTACAAGTTACGACTTGTTTTACAGAAAAGCGTTTATACTCTATTCTCCATATGCCTTCTTTCTACGCTTTCTATCTTGGTTATCGACTATCGCTGCACTCGTCGCCTTCGTGGTTATAGGCAAGAATGCTTACCCAAAAACAGAGGTGATCATCACCTACATTTTGTTGGCATGTGCTATTCTTATTGAAATCTATGCAGTTATGATATTTTTATCGTCCAATTGGTTCATCATTTGGTTGACCAAGGAGTTGACATCTCTGCCTCAACTTCCTGTTAATGTCTATATTGATGATTTTCGAAAGGGAGTTAGTGTTTCAATTGAGAAATATTGAACAGGGGATAAAATCTGTTTTGAGAAGTATCACACTAAAGTGGAGTGTTTATGTTCTGTCATGGATAAGCTACTTATTATTATTACCAGCAAGATTGAGGTGGTCCAACGGAATGGGGCAATACAATGTGTTGGACCGTTTCATTGAGCGGGTATAATCTTTCAGTTTCTGGAGGAGTACTTATTTTGGAAGGGTAAAACTGTTCCTGAAAGCCTAAAGGTGTTGATTTTTGAACAACTGAAAAAGAGAGTTGAGAGTGTTGATGGTGACAAGAAGTTGGGCAGATATGATTCTGCTTCAACAAATGAATTGCTTTGAAAATAATAATAATAATATTGTTGAGGTAGAGTTTGATCAAAGTGTTCTTCTCTGGCACATGGCTACGGATTTCTGCTATGTTGATCACAACAACAGACCGGAAGAAACATATTTGTACGAGGAATCGTGCAGACAAGACATTCTCAAGTTCAGACGTGAAATCTCGGTGTTGCTATCGAACTACATGGTGCATTTGCTCATCACCTCCCCTTCCTTTCATGCTTCCCAGTGGGATTGGGCAGATTCGGTTCCAGGATACACGTGCTGAAGCCTTCGATGGGAACAAGAATATAAGTAGAACTGAGGCTTGTAAAATGCTGCTGAAAGTGGATACTCGATTGCCACCATCTCAAGTCAAAGGGGATAGAAGCAAGTCGCTCTTGTTTGATGCTTGCAATCTCTGGAAGCGGGCGAAAGATGGGAGAAAATCAGTCAGGCTTGGTTGGATATACTGACATTTGCTGCAGCTCAATGCAAGTGGAATGATCATGCTGAGAAGCTCAACCAAGGGGGTGAACTTCTCACTCACGTCTGGCTTTTGATGGCGCACTTCGGCATGACCGATCACTTCCAGATATCGCAGGGCTACCAGTAGACCAGATTATTCCTTTAATTATCGTTCATTATCATCATTGTTCTAATGTAATGTTGAAGTTGTACTGCCCATTTCTCACTTTGAATCTTGTATTATCACTTTCATTTTATGATACCATCTAAGCTGCTGCGTTTTAATTTCCTCTCTTGAATGTCTAATTATGGGCTGGAAAATGTTGTCATTTTTTTTATCTCCATGTTAGGTTTAAAAATAGACTAATTCAGGATATTAATCACACCATCCACAATAGAGGGACTAATCTAATGCGCCTTCAATGAAACCCAATCTTTTCATGTAATTAAATTAAATAAAATGGGCAGAGTCAGCCTTGTGTTGAACTGAAAATGTACAATTGTAGATTTCACAAGCCTTATCTAAGTATTTCAACTCTTAAAATAATTCAAATAAGATTGACCACCATATAGGACCGAAATTTTAATAAAATCGAATGAAAATAAAAAATATTATAATCTAAAAGCCAAATTCTTATATGTTGTCGAGTGATGTACTCTAGTTAGTTAATTTTTCTCCAGCATATTGTATAATTAAGCCCAGTCCAATTGTACACTCCAGTCCAGCCCATTTAATAATTATTAAAAAAAAAAAATTGATAAGAGAAATCGAACCATGTATCATATATATTAAAATGGTACACTCCAGTCCAGCCCATATACATATAGGTTAATAATTATTAAAAAAAAACGATGGTAAGAGGGATCGAACCATGCATCACATGGAACACATATGGTAAGAGGGATCGAACCATGCATCACATGGAACACATATGGTAAGAGGGATCGAACCATGCATCACATGGAACACATAGGGTTCGCTCTTAGCATCTAGGTCGTTGCCATACTAACAAATAATTGATATTATTATCTATATATACATTGAAATTGTTAAAATTAAATGTAAACTGTATAAGATACACTTTTACCTTATATAACATACACATTTTAGTAATATCGTGTTGCACTTTTAAACTATATAGGGTAAATTATTAATAAGGTCATTTCACTACTAGTTTTATCTAATAAAACCTACAACATATTTTCTTGTCTAATAGAGTCAAATTGAAAAATCTAAGACAATTATACCCTTTTACTAATTTGAAACAATCGAATTTCTTAATTCAAATTAACAGGTCAACTAAATACCATAATTATAGATTAATAGAGGATCTCGAAAAACGCAAAATTTAAACAGCTTCCAAAAATTTAAAAATTTCCTAAAAAGTAGGTATCCTCATTAATTCGTTTCACTTGCTTGATCTTCGAGATTTCTGCACTCTGCATTTAAAAATTTAAAACTAGATTTCTGCACTCTGCATTTAAAAAATTAAAAATTTCCTAAAAAGTAGGTATCCTCATTAAATACCATAATTATAGATTAACATGACTCTATATATGCTTTGAGAACTGCATGACTATATGCGAGGTTTACTACATGTGCAGTAGGTAGTCCATATTAATTAAGAAAGATGCGTATGTATGCAGTGTGCAGTGGACATATACCGAGGAAACGATGCAGTTGATTTAGAGTATTAATAAAACTATTACAGGATTATATATGCTTTGAGAACTACATGATTATATGCGCGATTTACTACATGTGCAGTAGGTAATTCATATTAATTAAGAAATATGTGTATGTATGCAGTGTGCAGTGAACATATACCGAGGAAACAATGCAGTTGATTTAGAGTATTAATTAAGAAAGATGCGCGATTCTATGCATATGTTATTGAGGCTAGACACTGAGTAAGCAATCGATATGTTACCTGCATAACTTGGACTTGTTGTTTCAGCAACCAAATCTGCATAAGTTGTCGATTCAGATACGCGAATAAGTTTGTTCTTCCCATTACAATCAAACTTGCAGAATACAATATAATCCATGTCAACCATTTCTAGCTTCCATTTCTTTTTCCCCCATTTGGGTGTGTGAGTGTAGAGGGTCTTAAAGAGAGTTAATAAAGATGTACCTCAGCAACCAGAGCATTTCTAGGACCATAAAACACAGTCTCTCCTCCAACTAGTAGATCAAAAGAATCTTGAGAACTATTATCATTTTTATACTTAGCTTTGCTTTTACCAGGAGCACCACTAAGATATATCAACAGAGTATAGTGTGTACGTCTTCCTTCTCCTAGATCATTGCTTTCGTCAATCGAATATGACAAATTGAAATCGAAATTGATAATTCAATTTGGGAAATTTCTTAGTCTGATTTCATTGCATATCCGAATCTCGTAAATTGAAATTGAAGATGGAATTTGAGAAATTTTCTTAATTTGGTTTAAGCGCATAACAAGAAACTTCGGTTTTAATTTTCGAATATGGAAAGTCAAAAACTTTCTAGTAATCAAAACTAAATTCTAGGAATTAATTTCAAAATTCATATTAGTTTTAAATCACGATTTTTTTTTAAATAGTTATTTTAAGGGTATGATGGGTATTTTAGCTTTGATTTGACTATATTAGAAAATTATTGAAGTTGGTGTCTCTATTTGCTTAAGGGGTGCTAATAGTGACTCTATTAGGGAATAATCTCAACTATATAACCATGCACTTTTATATTATATTAACAAAAACTTTAATATCTCCATCACAGAATAAAAAATATACATAAAAAAATACATATAAAATGCCACAAAATAGAACATCAATCCAGCAAAAAACATAAAGTCACCTAGACAATATCATCAATTCACATCGAGTAAAGAACATAATAACAAATTATGTTTTACAGCAAGACTTCTTCTTTTTAGCATTTATCTTCCGTGCAGCTACACCTTTCTTCATTTGCTACGACTTACTAGCTAACAACTCAAGCTTATTTTCATAGAATGATCGGACTTTCTCAATGAGGTATGGTCTGCATTGATTTAAATTTGAGAGCATAATAGTTGCACAAAATTTAGCCCTCAACACCCGTTTTATTTTTTTCTACAATAAAAAAGAAAAAACACAAAAACAATTATTTTTAACTTTATTTTTAATGAAAATTGTATGTTACTATATTGAAAAGTGCAATATTATTTTTAATGAAAAGTGTATGTTATTATAACTGAAAAGTGTATGATATTATAATTGAAAAGTGTATGATATATTAATGAAAAATGTAAGTTATATATTAGGGTTAATTGCAAATTAAATCACCACCTTTCGATGAATTGCAATTTAATCTAAACTTTTGAATAATTGCAAATAAAATCATCACCTTTCAATATTGTTGCAATTTAGACTTCTAGATAATCTCATTTGTGCCCGAATTTGACATTTCAAGATTAGATCGAAATAAAAAACAATGTTGTTTCATTAAGAAGGTGTCACATCCGCCAACCATGTTAGATTTGAGCACAAATGAGACTATTAAGAAGTTTAAATTGCAACAATATTTAAAGGTGGTGATTTTATTTGCAATTATTCAAAAGTTTAGATTAAATTGCAATCCAGTGAAAGACGGTGATTTAATTTGCAATTAACCCTATATATTAATGAAAAGTGTATGATCTATTAATGAAAAGTGTATATTATATTAATGAAAAGTGTATGTTATTATAACTAAAAAGTACAAGTTATATATTAATGAAAAATGTATGATATTATAATTGAAAAATGTATGTTAATGATAAACCTATGTGTTGCACTTTTATGACAATTAATGATACACCTTTTAGTTATTATTATTTATTTTTTTAATGATAAAGTGGGATAGCTCAAGTGGTTAGAGCACCACTTCCATCAAACCGGGGAAAAAGGGATGAGTATTTAACTTCCATGGGTTCGAGTCATGGAGAGGGGAAAAAGAAATGAGTATTTAACTTCCATCAAACCGGGATGGATGGGTATTTAACTTCCATCAAACCTTTTAGAACTTCCATCAAACCGGGATGGATGGGTATTTAACTTCCATCAAACCTTTTAGTTATTAATTGTTGCACTTTTATATGACCAAAATATAGCAATTGGAAATCAACTTAAAATTTATAGCAAACTGATACACATTTATAAGATAGTTTCCCATTTTACCCTTACTTTTACAACTGGCAAAAATTATAGCTATTAGCCTGTGAGCTGTAGGTTTACTTTTCCCTTCTCTCTCTATCTCTCTTCCTCTACTCTACTCTGCAAAACCGTCAAGTCACAGAAAAAAAAAACCATCTCTCTTTTCTCACAAGAATCGTCACCGGAAAGGGGAGGAGCGTCGTTGTATCCTTGGCGACTGAGTTCCACGCTAGCCTTGTATCTTTTGCATATTGTTTCTGTTTTGGTGGCGATCTGAGTTCACCTGAAGAACATCGAGAAGAGAACCAGCGAACGACGAACGACGATTTTCCGTGGTGGAGGTGTGGCCTGCTTCAAAAAATAACGGTGTCGCACATCGCCACCTCGAGCACCACCGTGTGCCTACGCCTCTAGGGCGGAACCCTAGTCGCATCGCCGTCTTGGTCCTCTTCGGTTTCGGGTATGCCTGTAAATCGTATATCATTAAGGTAGAATATTATGGGTTATTTAGGTTTTGCCTTTCTCTTTCCTACCCTCTTTTTTTGTTTTGTTGTTATTATGTTGTACTGAGAGTATGGAGATTTTTCATCAAATTTGCCTATGGTCTATTGTAGAGGCTTACAATTTCATCTTCTTCTAGATTTTCTGTTTAGCAGTGTATCGAGAATTTTATATTGTGATTCAAGAATTTGATTGTATTATTTTAGTTGATATCAATGTCATTTGGCTTTTTTATGCAATGGTGAGAGTAGTAGATTGGGCTTTTATATTTTGATTCAAGAATTTGATGAGATTTTTGAGTTGATTCCATGGCATCAACTATACGGAAAGCTTGATTTCATGATCTTGAAAGTTGTCATCTCACCCTCATTTAATCTGCTCTAGTTGCAGTTGTATTTAACACTGAGTGTCCAATTTTATTTGTGTTCAACATTTTATTTGTGAAATTGTAATGTAATGAACCTACTAGAGCCACCTTCAGCTAGCCACCTAGTTATCCAAGGCATCACCCTTTCAAAGTGATTAGTAGCTCGGAGCAAAAATATTGTATTTAACACATTGGGTCTATCTCTTGAGCAGTTGTCCGGACACGCAGCGATTGGGTCTAATGATTTTATAAGATAGTTATGTATACCTGTTCATTCCAATTAAGGTGCTTATCGAGAATTAATATTGTAATTGGAGGTTTGAACAGATAGGATGTGATTAGTAAGTTGAAGGTTTGAACAGATAGTATCAGCAGCAAAGGTGCTTATTCTTTGTATTAATATTATTCTTTGTCCACCGATCACTAATCACATCCTATCTGTTCATTCCCACATTAGCCCTGAACATTCCCGGATAAGCTGACGTTTGGGGAGGTATGGACAATGACTGAAGCTAACAGAGAAGCATTCGACCTTTTTGGCTGGTACGTACAAACTCCATTAATCCTTTAACCTCTTGTTAGATATTAATGAATTGTAATTGTAGGTTGGCAAGCAAACTGGAGTGGGGGATTCTGTACATCCTGGCTAGAGACCAGAAGGGTTACCTATCCAAGGAGGCAATTAGACGGTGTTATGACGGCAGTTTATTCGAATAAAATGATAATTTTTGCTTATCATCATAAGGTGCTTATCCAAGCTAAATGAAGAGCCTTTCATTTTATTACAGCAAAGTTATGTATAAACTTATATTTCTTGGGAATAATTTGTGAGTTTGTGTGATTTCCTATAAACTTATATTTCTTGAGAGTGTGATTTGTGAGTTTGTTTTTCTTTTATTTATTAAAGTGAAGTTATATTTTTGTGATTTGTGAGTTATGCATCAAAGCAAATTTATGTAATAAACTTATTCTTTGTATCAAAGCAAAGTTATGTAACAAAGTATAATGTAGTTGAAGGCTTACTATTATATTAGTTGGTTTTGGTTTCTGTGAATTTTATAAGATAATTTTGTTATGTTAATGTTTCTTTCAATTTAATAAGATTATCAAATTTTGATATGTTCAACCATTATGTTCAACATTTTAAGTGATGTTCAATTGTGTATTATTTTCAATGCGACCATATGAGGTTAAATTATCCATAGCAACATACCAATATGTATGTATGATGCCCAAAATACTACTTATTTTAGGCTTCAGGGTTTACCCCTAACTAATTAAAATTTAGCTTTAATTAAAATTTATCTTTAATATAAGTGGGAGATTGTTGGTGTACACTATAAAAACAAATTTTTAGTGGGCTTTTGTGGATGTATATTCGATTTCCATATCTGAAATAAATGGTTTTTTCACATTATTGCATTCTTTGTGATTACTTGTATGTCTGATTATCTTACAACTGAGATAGTTCTGGACACAACTATTGGTTTAAGTTGTAGTATAAACTTGTTAGTGGCTTGTCTTGGTCATTAGTACATACTTATGCGTTGTGGCGTACTGAATCTTGATAGATTATTCACGCTCCGTATTTTGGTTAGTGTAATCGCTCACATGATGTCTACTTATTGGCATTAGGGCACCGTGCCCTGAACATTCAGGCTAATGACGTCCCCTTGAGAAAACTCATAAAGGATTGTCGTATTAAACCCTGCATGTGGATTTAATATGTACGACAACGAGGGTGAGTGGTACTACTCAAGGAATTATAAACATTAATTATTTAAAGTAGTCAGAAGTTTTAATAATTAATGGACGTGTGATATCTTCAAGACGGAGAATTATAAAGTCTAATAGAAACCCGGTTTGGAATAGGACGAGAGTGCAACATTAATTTTCTAGTGGATGAATTAATATTCTTGGGCCAAATTATATTTTTGGGCTGAACACAAGAGTATTTGAGCCTGTAGAAAGCCCAAAACTTATACCTTCTAATGGATCCCTAATTTGGCACATGAAACTTATGGAGAGTATATAAAAAAGGATTTTAGTTAGTTTGAAATCCTAATGCACACGAAATAGCAAAAATGGCTAGGGTTTTAGGGAGACGAAACTGAGGACGCCTTCTCCACGTTGGATAGCACGCCGTCCACTCGGTGTTCGAACGAGTTTGGGAGACAGATTAGAAGATTTATAGTAGGAATCAAGATTCGATCTTCAAGGGTAACAATTCTGAACTCCTCTTTATATGCATGTTTAGGTCTAATATATATATATATATATATATATATATATATATTGTACGTTTAGTATCCAACAACGATCCTAGTGACGGACCACCTTCGTCGGCGCGTTCCAGCAGCATCAACTACTATAAATGATTATGTTACATCTTCAATTAGTTTAAATGATTATAGTACGTCTTCAATTAGTTTCGCGTTTTATCAACAATGAGGAATGATTTAATATTGTTTGCAATAATCAATTTATAATTTAATACTGGTTTATAAGAAATGTATACTATTAGAGATATTGTATTAATAACATCAACGGATATGGCCATAAAAGTTAAGCATTATGAAGTTGAATCAACAACTTCAAAAGATGATAATACCTCTTCAATTAGTTGAAATGACTATATTAAATATTCAATTAATTGAAATGACTGTATTTAGATCTAACTATGCAAAATATCAGCAACGTCAAATTCTCAGGGTACCGTTGGAAATATTGTATTATCGCTATGGACATAAAAAATAATAAACCAACAATAAATAAATAATACTCCCTCCATCCATGAAAAGTGGGGACATGGGGAGGGGGCACGTGTTTTAAGAAAAAGGTAGATAAAGTAAATAAAGTAAGGGTATTGTAGGGTATTGTAGGGTCCATTGTGAATAAAATGATTGTTTGTGAATAAAGTTGATAGCAATTTGAGTAATTAAGTGATGGTTGAAGGGTAATAGTTTAAAAAAAGGGTATGGGACTACATTTTGTGGACAAAGAATATAGGGCAAATGTGACTACTTTTCGTGGATGGAGGGAGTAGTAAACATCATTGTATATAATGATGAACGGTTCAACTTCCGATTGAACTGTTCAACTTTCATCTTTGCATTATTGGGCAAACAACTGCCATATTAAAAGTGTTCTTTTTACAAATAAAATTGTCATAATAGGCTCTCAAAATGTGGTGATTTAGATGACAATAAACAAATTTCTCATCTCCAACATGTTAAAGTACACGATGACTAGATCAATACAAGGAGAATGACAGAATAATGAAGATACAAGCAAAATACACACAAATTAATGTCCTACATACTCTTTAGCAATCAAAATACAACCCATGGAGACCATATTAACAGCATGGAGACTATACAGTTACTTAAAGAAGAAGGTTCAAAACCAAATAGATACAAAAAAGATACAATACCACAATTACACCAAAAGACAATCATTATGAACTCGTCATATCCCAAAAGACAATCACTTATGAACTCGTCCTATCCCAAAAGACAATACCACAAGATTAACCAAGATCTAACAAGATACCACTAAATAATGAAGATTTAGACAAGATACATAAAACAGAGCAACACAAAATTTAAGTGCATTTCAGCCGAAACAGATCAATTTCTTTGCATAAGGCAATGGCACCACCCCTCACCCCCTTCAGATGCTTAATGCAAGATAGACCCAATGATCCAGAATTAACTGCTCAAGAGAAGTCCCTCTGTATTACTCCTATGTTAACCTCGTAAAAGACAATTTCTATGTAATAAAATGAAATAGAACCTTCTCTTGTGTTGGAATTTATACAACAAAGACTAATTTGAAGGGACTTCCATTGCTAGTCGGAGATATTGAGCTATGCAAAGTGATTGATCCTTCAAAGAGCACGGGCAGTCTTTCCACCATTGCTGGTTCCGTTGGTTATGTCCCTCCAGGTATTGTCTCATTATCAAATCTACTTGTTTTCCAAAATGTTCAATAAACATACTAATCGTTCCTCCTATTGTTACAGAGTATGCTTACACAATGAGAGTGACAGCAGCAGCAAACGTCTACAGCTTCGGTGAAGTTCTGCTGGAACTTCTGACTAGTAAGCCAGCAGTGAGTGGAGGAACAGAGCTAGCCAAATGGGTATCGAGCTTTTCTGCACAGAGAAACAAATGGGATCAGATTCTTGATTCCAGTGTTAGTAAGACATCAGCTGCTGTTAGAAGCCAGATGTTGGCAGTTCTCAAGGTGGCCATAGCTTGGGTCAGTATCTCGCCTGAAACGAGGCCGAAGATGAAAAGTGTGCTGAGGATGCTAATGCATGCAAGGTGAAGAAAAAGCAAGGGGAACAAAGAATGGAAAGGCTATATCAATTTTGACAGCATTTGTGGCATCTATATATGTAAAAACATATGAAAAATATAATATAGTTTCTGTGTTTGTACTGTAATATATGCATTTTTGAGTTTCAAAGTGTTATATTGGATAGCAATACAACAGTAGGTGTAAAATATGATAATAAACTAGGATTTGAAATATAATACTCCAGTTGATGTTAACTTGTTCAAACAAGAGGGTTCTCCATCGATTTTCAGTAGTTTACACAAAACATGTAATAAGCCTCAAAATTTGTGTTCAAATACAGTTCAAAACTCACATCTTGACAAGTTTTAATGAAATCCATGACAAACCTTTACCAATTTCTTTGCATAAGGCAATGGCACCACCCCTCACCCCCTTCAGATGCTTAATGCAAGATAGACCCAATGATCCAGAATTAACTGCTCAAGAGAAGACCCTCAATTTTTTTTAACCAGAATTAAGTGCATTTCAGCCGAAACAGATCAATACTCAAAGAATTGAACAAATCTCGAGAAACCCAGAAGACAAAAATCAGAATAAATGCAAAAAAGATCAAAACTTGGATCAACACTGTTATACAAAAGAATAGCAATACTATACAAATTGTTAAAGTTCTAAATTAGGTGTTGAGCTATTTGCAATACTAAAAAAACAGTAAAGGGGCTTCAGAAATTACCTTGGATTCGGTTTGCAAAAGGGCCCTCCAGATAGAGCGTCCGCATCTTCTCTTCTGTAACGGCGGCGGTGGCCAACGACTTGAATCCGGGCAGTGGCGCACGACGGGAACAACCGGTAGCAGCCACAGATCTGTATTCAAGGCCGCCCTCTCTTCGTACGAGTTTGAAACAACTCAGTAACCTTTGAGAACAACTACTTTCCTAAATCAATTTCACATCTAAACATATCGATTCATCAAAGCAAGAAAAAGATTCATCATCTATTAAAACATTCAAGCCTTAATGTGCGGACAAATTCTTTCAGGCTTCACTCAGGACTTTCATCAAACACGCTAAAGGCAATATTTATGAGATTGAAACAACTCAATAACCTCAGATAACTACTTTCCTAAATCAAATTCACATCCAAACAAATCGATTCGTCATGGCGGAGACGTAAATCGGTAGAGGAGAAGTAGAATAGAAGACCTATCAGTTACCAAAAATCAACGGCAACATGCGGCGAATCGCGTCTGTGGTAGATGCAACAAGCGGCGGCGCGTCTGAGCGGCTGGAAGATGCGTCAGATTTCATCTTCGGGGTGGTCGAAGAGGTGCCGCGGCCTGGTTATCTGCGTTTCTCACGTCTGGAGAGAGGGGGATAGATTTGGAGAGAGAGAGAGAGATGGGTTTGGAGAGAGGGGAGGATTACTTCGAAATTTATTGATACTCAACAATCACGTAAGCTCCCACGGCCACCAGCAATCCCAAGATTTACTAGAATAACATAGCATGAACAAAGCTGAAACCCTACAACCCCTGCGATTTTGTTTGCTTCTTCTTCATTTTTTGGTCTGAAATGTTGCGTGTGATTTTAAGCCCCTCAAATTTGAAACTTTTAATTCAAATAATCTGAAGTAGGATATGAATATGACTTAATTAAAAAAAAAAAAGTAGGATATGATTTCCATCACTAGAAACCTTTAAGTTCAGTGACCACACAAATATGAGATCTTTGAAAATCAAGATGGATTTTCAGTGTTCTTTGAACCCCTGCTCTGATACCACTTGTTGGTCCTCTAAGGAGTATATCACAAGTGTATGGGGGAATACACTTGTATGCAAATTCTTTTCAAACTTGATCAAACCAGAGTTCAGCAAGGTTGTCCTAGACAACTCTGCTGATATGAATAACTCTTCTAAGATAATCAAACTACTAAGTACTATTGAGTACTTAGTTGAATAACTATCTAGGGGAGTTATATGTGCGGAATAGTGGTTTACCCTTTAGTTTAAACTCCTTTTAGTTCTGAAATCACTTAAGCAATATAGTCCAGTTTTTCAGGGAACTTGTCCAAATCTGTTTTCACAGTCTTTGAATATGTGTCCTTTGAAGGATCACTTGTGTGTGCAGTGTTGAATGTATGAAAGTACTTTGAATGTAAATCAACACAAGAGTTTATAGTGGTTCAGAGACTCAAGCTCCTACATCCACTTTCCCTGATTTAACAGGATAATTCCTTCACTCTTGAAATTAACTTGTTTTATAGTGCCAAGGTGCACTTGATCAAAAACACCTCTCCTTGGTGAATTGATCCCTAGGATGTCTAGAGTCCTAGTACCCTCTTCTCAACTCAGAACTGAACTGTTCTTCTCTCAACAGTCAGCTCCTACCACTTCTACTACTACAACCTTCTCACTTTCTCACTTGAAAGGGGTAAGGGTTGAAGTAAGGTTCCAACTAATGAGATATCCTTTACAATGAAGATCAGTGTATAAGGATTAGGATATCTCTCTAAGCTTTGTATGGATATACAATGAATTTCAGCTTAGAAGAAGTGTTTCAAGACTAAGAATGTCTTTTGAGGACTTTGAAGCTTCAGAATAATTGTTCAGTTGGATAGAATGGATGCTTCAAATGGTGTTCACACTTCTTGTATTTATAGACAATTTTGAGGATTTGCCCGTTGGAGAGGCAGTCCCAAATTGCTATAAATGTCTTCCTTGAATTCTTCAAACTGGAAGACAGATTCTTGATAGTGACATGTCCTCATTTGGGTAATAAACGGCTTGTAAGACTTTTTCTTCATTCTGCAGCACTCTTCCCAATGTCTGACTTTGAGATTCACTTGTTAGAACTTGGACATAGCTTCTGAAGGTCATTCCAATGATAGGACAACATTCCTTATTAAATGGACAACTCTGCTTATCACTATCAGTAGACTTTGCTTATCAGCATAGTTGGCTTGCTCTTCTTCAGATGACTTGGCTCTTCCCTTTGCTTCATTTTGATGTGATCTCAGCATGATTCATTGAAGTCTTCTAGGGTGTAGTTGTCTTGAGCATAGTTGACTTTCAAGCTTCAGAACATTTGTTCTGGTTTAATTGTGCTGAGACAACTTCTCTGGACAACTCTCCTGATCAGCATACTTGGCCTTTGAGCTTTAGAACCTTTGTTCTTGTTTTAATTGTGCAGAGACAACTTCTCTGGACAACTCTCCTTATCAGAGTATTTGAATATACTTGGCCTTTTGAGCTTCAAAACATTTGTTCTTGCTTTAATTGTGCAGAGACAACTTCTCTGGACAACTCTCTTGATCAGCATACTTGGTCTTTTGAGCTTTAGTGGTTGTTCCAGAATTTGAGCCTTGATGGGACTTGATCTTGATGGTCTTCAAAGCATATGTTCCCCCTCACATTGTGCATCTAATTATCTAAGAGCTGCCTAAACATTTCAGCTTCTCATCTAGCCTTATGCTATGTGTTCTAACATTTTTAGAACACAATCAATTATGACTAGGCATGTCTCAGGGGGTTTTGGTATTTAATCAAAACATTTATCATTTTATTCCCAACAATTTCCCCCTTTTTGATGATGCCAAAACCTATACATTTTATGCAAAAGTGACTTGACTACACCTATTACATTTATCTTCAGAAGACATGACTGAGGTCAATTTTCCTTAAAAAGAATGTGTTAGTGTACTCACCATTCATATTGCAAATAGGTTTCAAGAATAGGCATAGAGAGATTTTTGTAAATGTGTTTCTTGATTCAAAATGTGCTCAACTATCATTAAAAATGAGAATCATTACAACATGTTGATAGTTTGAACAAAAACATATCAGAGCATGAGAAACATTACATAAGTACAAATTTACTACAAAAGCAGAGCTTAATCATGATATACTATCAGGTCATTAAGCATTCAGGTATCAGAGCAAAACGTATCAACAACTTGAGCATCTTCAGCATAGTTGACCAAAACAACAAGTTAGCAACCAACTTAAGTTTTCATCTATTTCAGCATATAAGAGTCAGGAAAACTTAGCCATTTCAGAGGTCATCTTCTTTAGGTGGCACCATCCCATATTGTGCCCACACTCTCTTCTTGAGTTCCATGGCTTCCTGGTTGGTTCCTTTGGGCCCAAGAGTTATCTTGTTCAGTTTGAGGATCTCTAGAAACTCTCTCAGGATCCTTGACTGGTCAATCCATCCTTCAAGCTTTGGAGGCATGTAAATGATAGGCTTGGGAGCATTGAGTTCGATTCTTGCAATATCAGCAGCTGCAAGCAATTGTTGATACAGTTCTCTGTAATACTCTATCATGAACTCAGCAAAGAAAGAGTTGGCATCTCCTCCATTCCATCTGTCAATGACATAATAGTCATAGACAAACTCCCTTTTAGCCTCTTCCCATGTATCATTCTGCTGAATTGGCACCCATTTATCCAAGTGTGGATATTTGGTGTCCATTGGGACCAGTAGCTGAGGCTTCATCTTGCTGTATGTTGCTCTCCTTCTTCTTGGCTTTTGGAAATCAACTCTTCTCTTATCTCTTGCTCTGTTGGCCTCATCCATCAAATCCATTTTCTCTTGGGCCCTCATCATGTCCAGTTTCTGTTGAGTTTCAGGGTCTTTGCCATACCCTTCATGAAACAACTTTGATGGATCATTGAGTACCACAACCTTTGTCTTCTTTGGTCCAGGTCCAAAGCCTTCTTCATATAGTGCTTCCACATCTTCAGTAACTTTGGCACCTTCAACAATGTTGACCATTTCAGAAGACTTATCTTCTTCAGCAATCTTGGACACTTCAGCAACTTTGTCCTTTTTTACACTCCTTTTCTTTTTGGAGATAGGCTCATCATCATCAATTCTGAACTCAGGAGGCAAATCAAGGCTGTTGGGAAAGTCAGTGAATGTTTCAGCTTTTCTTTTGTTTCCTTTGGCCTTTTTAATCTTTCCTCTAGTTTGGACACCTTCAGCATCCTTGTCCAAACCAGATACCTCCCCTCCTGGTCTTTGCTGTAGCCTAGCTCTTTCCTCTTGAGCTGAGGCCATTGAGTTCTTCAAGGCAATTGCTAATTGCTCTTCTTCATCCAATTCTTCTAAATTCAGCATAGCTGGCTCTTTTCCTTTGACTTCAGAAACTTTGTCCTTTCCCTTGACTGGGCTTCCAATGACCAAGGCACCTTTTGCTCTTGCTCTTTCCCTTTCCCTTTCCCCCTTTTTGGCAGCATCAAAACACTGGGGTTTGAGCTCACTCATTGTTGTAACCATTAGGGATTGGGCTTGGTTCAGAGATTTCATCTCCTCCAACAAATATACATTCTCATCATGTATATTTTGCATCCTATCACTGCTCAAGCTAAAAAAAGCTAGAACAGGCTTCATCTTTTGTTGGACAACCTCCTCCAAGGTTGCTTTCAGGGATGCATCAAGTTGGGCCTTAAGAAGCTCAGTGAGGTTGGCCACTGCACTTTCAGCAATGTTGGCCATCACCTCTTGGGAAAACTTTTCAGAGGCAACTTTTACCATAGCAAACCTTTGTTCTTCTGCTCTTTTCTTCTGCAGTGCAGTCTTCTTTCCAAGTGCTTGCTTGACAGTGAGTCTGAGAGCTTTGACATTGACATTGTGGTTATCTCTCAGCAGCTTTTGTTCCTTCTTGACCTCCTCTGAGATGGATTCCATAGTGGATTTGGCTTTTTGAACTTTAGTGGAAATGGTTTGGAGACCAGTTTCCACACCACTTATCCTTGCTTCCAAAGTGGGTAACACCACATCCCCAGAGCCTGTTAATCTCATCTCCACAGATGCTAGAGTTCTTCCTTGCTCATTCAATGCTCCTGAAGTTTCAGCATGTGCAGATTGGACCTGATGAGCCAAGGAGTCCAACTTTTCTGACTGCATTCCAAGAAAGGCTTGTGCTGAGCCTGTATCTACTTGGATAGGGGCATCTATCAAGAACTCATCTGCAAAGATTTGGTCAAGGGAAATACCTGCAATATTAGACAAATCAAACATGTTAGGAAAGAAACACTCATCACCCTCGGAATTTTTTGTATAAGGCCCTGATACATCAGCAGCCTTCTCCTCATTTTCAACTCTTTGTTTTCTACCTTCATTTAAAATGTCCTCACTCAAGGAATCAGGCCTCCTTTCATCAAGGGATTCTTGAAGTTCAGATTTGACTTCAAGAATAATCTGTCCTTCCTCACTTATACCACCCTTTATTTTTGGTACACTCACTATCTTAGTGATTATAACCTCTCTATCATCCACTACTCCCTCTGATTTTTTGACTAAGCTCTCCTTTTCAACACCTTCACTTAGACCTGTAACATCTTCACCTTCAACAAGGTTCAAAGATGGCAGTTGTGGGGAGATCACAGTGCTTATTTCAGCAGCCACTGAGTCATCCTGAATGATTAAGGGCTGATCAGTGTCCAACTCTTCTGACACTGAATAGGCCTTAACCAAACCAGTCTCTAATATAGGAACCTCAACATCTTTAGGCTGTGCCTTGGGTTCAGAAGAACCTTCATTGGCAGATGTATCTTTGGTTGTGTTACCACCCTTGGTCAACACCTCTGATGAAGCAGAGCCTTTCCTATGATAGGTTAAAAGGGGAGTTGAAACCAGATTGGATTCAGAAGGGTTGGGGTTGGTTTCAGGAGGGTTGGGTTTTGAGGGGTTTGAGGGATCATCAGGGGAATCATCATCATTTCAGCTACTATCAGGGTGTTTGATGCCCTTAGCTTTTCTTTCCTTCTCCTCAATGATCTTCTCATCTACTAACTTTGCAAAAACTTCCTCATCAATGAGAAATCTTGTTTTTAGCACACCAGCAAAGTGTAACAGTCTGCTTTCCTCTACTTGCCACCAGTTTGCACCCTTATCTTGGATGACTTGTGATATCTCCATTATTGTTTTGTCTTTAACATCCACCAGCATCCTTAAATCATGGAATGTCTTCTGAATTCTTGGAAATTCAACAAGTTGTGGATACAAACTGTCCACAGTAGCCTTGGCTCCACCTCTGAGCATACTCTCATAAGTATACTCCTCCTCATTCTCATCAGATGGAGAACTTTGGGCTATAGGGGAGTGGGCTGTGGTTTCATTAATTGCAGCTTCAGGCAAGTTGAGTTCAGGAGGGTTGGCTTCAGAAGGGTTAGGCTCAATTGAAGGTTTCTCAGTTGCTTTTAAGAGCAATGATTCTGAGGGGGATTTGCTCAGGGGAGTTGGCTCATTAAGTGCATGTTCTAAGAGTTTGGAGTAATTTAGCATAGATGAATCAAGAGGGGACAGGAGCCTTGTCTCATCCACTGCTAAGTCTGCTAGCACATCAATGCCACTTCTCTGCACACTCCCTTCTGGAGAATACCTCTTAGTAAGATTGACAGGGGTGATAGGCTGGTTGGGAGGGGTAACATGGGTTTCAGGGGAGTTGGGTTCAATAGTTTGGGTTTCAGGAATGTTGGCTTCTAAGGGTTGGTCTTCAGGGATTTTGGACTCTGGGGTTCCAGAACCAGAAGAGTTGGTCCTGGACTTAGATTTTGTCCTACTTTCAGCCCTGCTTTCCCTTAAAGCAATTTGAAGAGATCTTTCTTCCTGAAGTTCCAGCACCTTCTCAGTAGGCTTGGCCCTTCTCTTGCTAGCCCTACTGCTCCCACTACCTTCCACTTCTTTCTCTTCCTCAGGGACAACTTCCCTTGGCCTCTTATCACCCTTGTGCTTTTGCCTTGTTTCATTGTACTTCTGTCTCAACTCTTCAGAGTGATCAGATGGCACTTGCACTCCTTCTTCTGCCACTTCATCAACCTCAATTGAAGCTCCTGAGGCTTCTTCTGAGAGTACTTGAGACATTTTTCTTGTCTTCACAACTCTGGCCTTTGTCCTCTTTTTCAACTTTGGTTTCTCCTCAACCTTCTCTTCAGCAGATTTGGCCAGAAGCATCCTTCTTTGCTCAGTTTTCTTGCTGGGCTTTCTGAACAGTATTTTCTGGGCAGGGAGAGGTTTGGCAAAGGTCTGCATCTCAGAGTAGTGAGCAAACTTTTCAATTAAGAGACTTGCCCTGGTGCAATATCTCAGCTTTCCTTCCATCACAACCTTATTGTGAGCTCTTACTTTGAACTTGGCTTTTTCCTTCATCATTTCAGACAGAATGAAGGTCCTCCAGTTGAACTTGATGCCTTTGTCACTGGCATCAATCACTGCTGCCATAATCCTTATCCTTGGATGGCTTACTTGCTCTAAACTTCCAGTGTTGCTGAGCAAACTCTTTGCTACAACCTCAAACAGGGTAAGAAACTTTGGTTTGAGGGTTCTCTTGTGTTGTGTAGAGGATAATGGCCCTGGAGTGATAAGCCAATCTTGAGAAATTTCTTGCTCAAGTCCATTTCCATAAAATTCTGGATTCCTTCCTTCTGAAGGCAATCCAAAAGCAGCATCAACTTCCTCCTCAGAAAATTTCACTCTGTGAAATCTTTCCTTCTCTTCTCCTTCTGCTACAAAGGACAGTCTTGTGGCAACTTCTCCATCTTTAGGTTTGCCTCTTCATTTGAGAAAAGCAAAGAACTCTACCATGTAGGATTCAAGGCAGGAGTCAGGATTTTCTTGCATGAACTTCTGGAGACCTACCCTCCTCAACCATTTTAAGGTTGGAACTACCTTAGGATCCTCACTTTCAAAAGAGAGGATTGGTTCAAAAGTGAGGTTGTTCTTGTGGCTGAGATAACCAAAGTCAAGGTCAAGTTCCTTGTTGGTGAAATCAACAACCATCTCTGGTTTTGCTTTGGGAAACATTGAAGGTTACAGAGAGAAATTTGAGAAAGTTTGAGAGTGTTTGAGGAAAATGAAAGCTAGGGTTTCGAATACTTGGGGAAGAAGTGTTTGTGGGGGATCTTAAGACTTGTGAATATTCTAAAAAGAATGTTTGTCAATGAGTTGGTGAGGTCTTGAGGCAATTCAAAGGTTAACAAAAATGGAAATCCAAAATGAACGGCCAAGATTGATTTCAGGGGAGTTGTCCTATTTTGATCCAATGGTCAAAAACCAATGTAACAGTGAAAAACTGTTTTATTTAAAACGTGGGTGGAGTTTTAATGTTTGTTTAAAACTGGGGGGGTTTTCAAGGTAGATCATGTCCCAAATGGTTTAATGCAAACAAGAGTTAAATCTTGGCATTTAATGCATTGAAAGAGACTTTTTGGGTAGGGGACAAATTGAATCCTTGAAAAGGTGATATATTGAAAAGGAATGAGGCAGATTTTGAAATAGGCAATGATTACCCAAAATAGGTGCTTATCAGACAAGGAGTTTGTTTGATAGCCAAGACAACTTATCTGACCCTACATGGACAAGTGTCCTGAAAAGATGTGGACAACTGTCCTGAATTTCAATGGACAAGTGTCCTAATGGATGAAGGTCATCTCTTCTGAGTTTCAGTAGACTTGACCAAGTCCGCTGAAGTTTGAAATTAGTTCCCCCTTAATGAATAGACTCCTTTGGACTCATTTGTCCAACTTCCCTGGATCAAGAAGACCCAACTCTGCTGATAATTCTAGAAACCTTGCCTCTGCAAGTGGCTTTGTCAAAATATCAGCTTTTTGATGATCTGTGTGGATCATTACCAACTTGATATCCTTCTTCTCCACATGATCTCTAATGAAGTGATGCTTGATGTCCACATGCTTGCATCTAGTGTGCAATACAGGATTCTGTGATATGGCAATAACACTGTTATTGTCACAGAAGATAGGCACTTCAGTAGAGTTGACATTGTAGTCTCTCAATTGTTGTCTCAACCAAAGAATTTGAGCACAACAACTTCCAGCAGCAACATATTCAGCTTCAGTGGTGGACGTAGCCACTGTATTTTGCTTCTTGGAGAACCAAGATATGAGTTTGTTACCTAAGAATTGACAAGTCCCTGAAGTGGACTTTCTGTCAATTCTGCATCCTCCATAATCAGCATCTGAGTAGCCAGTTAACTCAATGTTGTCATCAGCAGGGTACCAAAGGCCTAGATTTTCAGTGCCTTTGAGATACCTCAAGATCCTTTTTGCAGCCTCAAGATGGCTTTTCTTAGGATTTGCTTGAAACCTTGCACAAACACCTACTGCAAAGGTGATGTCAAGTCTGCTGGCAGTGAGATAGAGGAGAGAACCAATGATTCCTCTATACTCAGTAGAGTTGGTTGAGATACCACTCTCATCAGGATCCATCTTCCAATTAGTGTTCATTGGGATCCTTACTGGCTTGCTTGTTGTACACCCAAACTTTTTGATCATTTCTCTGGTGTACTTAGCTTGGTTGATGAAGATTCCTTCCTTTGATTGCTTGACTTGTAAGCCCAAGAAGAAATTCATCAGACCCATCATGGACATCTCAAACTTGCTTTGCATAAGCTTGGAGAACTTCACACACAACTTCTCATTGGGGGATCCAAATATGATGTCATCCACATATATTTGGACAAGCAAGATGTCCTCTCCTTCAGTGATTCTGAAGAGAGTTCTGTCCACAGTTCCTTTGATGAAACCATGATCCAAGAGGAACTGTGACAGTGTGTCATACCAAGCTCTTGGAGCTTGCTTGAGTCCATATAGAGCTTTCTTCAATCTGTAGACTTGGTTTCCAACTTCAAGACCAGGTGGTTGCTCCACATAGACTTCTTCTTTCAAGACTCCATTCAGAAAGGCACTCTTGACATCCATTTGGTACACTTTGAACCTCTTGTGGGCTGCATATGCTAAGAAGAGCCTTATTGCTTCTAGCCTTGCCACAGGTGCAAAGGTCTCATCATAGTCAATGCCTTCAGATTGACAGTAGCCTTTTGCCACTAGTCTTGCCTTATTTCTGACAATCACATCATTTTTATTCTTCTTGTTCTTGAACACCCACTTGGTTCCAATAACATCTTGATGTGAAGGTCTATCCACCAGCTCCCAAACATCATTTCTGGTGAATTGGTTAAGCTCTTCCTGCATTGCTGTGATCCAGTTTGCATCTTGAAGTGCTTCATCAATGTCTTTTGGTTCCTGTTCTGATAGAAAACAGCAAAACATAGCACTTTCACCATGAAAAATTCTGGTTTTGACTCCTATACTTGGATTACCAAGTATCAGATCAGTAGGATGGTCAGACAACCAGGTCCTTCTTTTTCTGATCCCTTCAGTAGAGTTGTCCTCTACTAAGGTTGAGTCACCAGCATTATAGAATTCAGGATAATTGAATGCAGGATCTAATTCAGGATCATATTCAGGGATGTTGTCTTCAATGTCAGGGACATTGGCATTTTCAACATTTATGGTTCCTCCTTGAATATTGGATCCATTAACTACCTCAGCAGAGCCTGCTTCTTCATTGGTAGTTGTTACCTGGGTGTGAACTGGGATTGGATCATTCAGTTCATCATTTCCTTCAGTGGAGTTTGCTTCAGGAATATTGCCTTCAGGATTGTTGTCCAGTGAAGCATTTTCAGGGAGATTGGCTTGGACAACATCTATGAATTCAGTGTCCTTGTCTTTTAGGCTTAATTTGGTTGTTCTTTGTGTGATTTCTTCAGTGTCCAGGTTTCTGTTCCTGATCTCAAAGATGGATTCATCAAACACAACATGAGGTGTTTCCTCCACAACAAGGGTTTTCTTGTTGTAGACTCTGAAAGCTCTACTGATTTGAGAGTATCAAAGAAATACTCCTTCATCAGCTTTGCTATCAAAGGCTTTCAACTGTTCTTTCCCATTATTGTGAATGAAGCACTTACAACCAAATATATGAAAGTATGACACTTTAGGCAATCTTCCTTTCCAGAGTTCATAGGGGGTTTTGCCTTGCCCCTTAGTAATCAAACATCTGTTTTGAGTATAGCATGCAGTGTTTATGGCTTCAGCCCAAAACCTCTTAGGTAGATTAGAATCAGCAATTAAAGTTCTACCAGCTTCTTTTAGAGTTCTATTCCTTCTTTCTGCAACTCCATTCTGCTGAGGAGTTCTAGCTGCTGAGGTTTCATGAGCTATTCCATTTAATGAGCAATACTCTTTGATGTATGAATTTATGAACTCAGTGCCTTTATCAGATCTTATCTTGATAATGCTAAGGCTTTTCTCATTTGACAATCTCTTTAAAAGTTCAGGCAGTTTGACTTGTGTTTCCTTCTTGTTAAGGAGAAATACTACCCATGTGAACCTAGAGAAGTCATCTACTACTACCAGTGTGTATTTCCTTCCATTTATGCTTGAAGGGGTAATTGGTCCAAAAAGATCCATATGTAAAAGTTCAAGTACCCTTTCAGTAGAAATGATTGGTTTTCCTTTGAATGAGGCTTTAATCTGTTTTCCTTCTTGACATGGTTTACACACATGTTCTTTAATGAAAACCTCATTAGGTAGTCCTTTAACTAATGCATTTCTAGCAAGTTTGTTCATTGATTTAAAGTTTAGGTGGTTTAGCCTTTTATGCCATAACCAACTTTGTTCACTAGTGCTCTTAGCAATGAAACATGCAACATCAGTAGACTTGTCCCAGTCTGCAAAGTACACATTTCCTTTCCTAGTTCCAATCAGTAGAGTTTGTTGAGTTTTATCTTTAATTAAGCATTTTCCACTTGAAAACACAACATTGAAGTCTTTATCACAGAATTGACTGATACTTAGGAGATTATATTTGAGACCAGCTACATAAGATACATTGGATACTTTGATGTTACCAATCATCAAAGTACCATAACCTTTTGTTGTTGCTTGTGAGCTGTCTCCAAAGGTGACATTTGAGCCTTCTTTTTCAATAAAATCAGTGAGGAGTTCCTTGTTTCCAGTCATGTGCCTTGAGCATCCACTGTCAAGGTACCATGCTGTCTTTTTGCTCATACTCCTCTTCTTGTGGCCCAGTGGTACCTGCAATTAGATAGGTTTAGGTACCCTTTGAGTTTTGGGTCCTGAGAGGTTAGCTGTACCTTTAGGAACCCAAACTTGCCTAATCACCCTGATTGATTCAAGGTGGCTAAGTTGTTTTCCTTGTGCATTAACATACACTGTCTTTCCCTTAAATGCCTTTGGGAAGATGTGTGTGAAAGTATTAACTCTATAAGTTTCAGGGGAGTTGTCAACTCTCCTGAACTTATGAGTTCTTTGTGCAGCTTGATGAAATCTTTGAGGAACGGCATTTTTATGACCATTACCCTTTGGCATGAAGGGTTTTGGTTGTCTCATTTTATTCTGCCTTTGAGGATAGTTGTCCTTAGGTCTATTCAGCTGAGGCTTTCTCAGAAGAGTTGGCCTAGGCTGATTATACCTTGGATAACTCCTCTGAACATTGTTCAGGAGAGTTGCCCTTCCATTGGGTCTACTCTGCTGACCAACATTCCTCTTGTGTTCAGGAGCCTTGACCTTTTCCAAAGGTTTGGGCCTAGTCTCCTGGGGCACTTGAGTAGGCATTTCATTCATTTTGCCCTTTCCTTTGTTCAGTGGCTGAATTATTTCATTTTCAGCTTGTTGTGCCACTGATTTAACAAAGATTTTCTTAGTGTTACTTGTTGAAGCAACACTAAGACAAGGTGAAGATTCAAATGGATCAAAACCTAATCCACTTCTTTGAGCCATAGGTCTTTGATAACTCTGAATTTCCTCTATTGCTCTAGAGGATTTGTTCAAAGCAGACATCTTTTGTTTCAGACTCTCTTCACTTGATTTAAGAATGTCATACTCATGTGAGAGGTTTTCAAACTTAGCTTGAAGAATTTTTAGTTCAAAATCTTTTCTCTTCTGAGTAAGTAATTGAGCATCAATCTGTCCTTGTTGGTCAACTATCCTGAGATTTGCTTCCTCAAGCTCTCTCAAGACTTGTTGATACAACTCAGTAGATTTAATATCAACTACTGTCTCAGCAGGTTTTGAAAGCTCAATTGAAAGTCTTTCATTTTCTCTCACACAATTATCATGAAATTCTTGTAATCTAGTGAAATCTTCCATCAACTTTCCAAAGGAGAGTTTCAAGTTGACTTCACTAGTGTTCTGTGATAAGAATGATGGTGAGCTAGAAGTGGAGGATACCTCATCATCCTCAATAGCCATGTTGCACACATCATCATCATCATCATCATCATCATCACTGTTTGAGAACAGTCCATCAGAAGAGTTGAAGCTTTCAGCACTATCAGATTCATCACCAGCCATCATGGCCTTTCTGTTGGTGAACTTCCTGTCTCTTTTGGCTTGCCTCTCTCTTCTTTCTTTAGAGCTCAATTCAGGGTAGTCATACTGGAAGTGCCCTTTCTTTTTGCAATTGTAGCACAAGTCTTCATCATCATCCTTCTTGGATTCATCTCTTCTTTTAGATGATGAAGGATCAGCTCTACCGGACCTTCTCCTATCAGAGGACTTGTCCTCTGATCTTTTCTCTTCAGGCTTTTTGTCCTCAGCCTGGTCTTCAGGGAAGTTGTACCTTCTCCTGAATTTGTTGTCTTGGTAGAATTTCTTGTATCTACCAAACCTTGAGTTGAGCTTGTCAAACCTTCTAGCCATCAAGGCTAGTTCTTCCTTCATTTCAGTCTTTGAGACTGACTTTGATGATCTGGGAGTGGGTTGCATTTCAGGTTCATCAACTTTGGCTTTGAATGCCACTCCCTTAGTAGGATTTGAAGGTTCCTCAACAAGCTTTCTTCTGTTGAGATCGAACTCATAGGCTTTGAGTTCAGAGAAGATTTGTTGCATGGGCATGGTGGAGAGATGCTTGGTGTTCTGCATCATCACAGCATAGACATCCCACTTTTGAGTGAGACTTCTCAAGATTTTCAATCCAACTTCTCTCTTGGTGTACACCTTGCCCAAGGAGTTGATTTCATTCATCACATCAGTGAATCTACCAGCAAACTTGTCAATGGACTCATCTGACTCCATTGAGAATTGTTCAAACTTCTGCACAGCAACTTGGAGCTTATTCTCCTTGATCTTTTTTGTACCCTCACACATTTCAGCAAGGGTATCCCAAATTTCTTTGGCTGTGGTGCAGTGGTAGACTCTACCCATAATTGCATCTGGAATTGTTTGGTAGAGGGTGTTCATTGCAAGATAATTCAAGTTATCTTTCCTCTTTTCATCAGCAGTGAAGTCATCTTCATCCTTGGGAATCAGTTCCCTGACATCAGCTCTTTGCTCATCTGTTAATCTGGGATTAACTTGAGTAAACACAAAAGGTCCTCTTGTGATTACTCTTAACATGTCAGTGTGAAGGGATGCAAGATGAGCTCTCATTCTGATCTTCCAGAAGTCATAATTGTCAATTGAGAACATGGGCAATTTGTGATGTGATATGTGATTGACTGGATTGGTGGCCATGTTGTCCAATCCTTGAACAGCAGGAGGTGGAACAACAGCATTGTTGTTGGCCATATCTCAAGAACAAACAGTTAGTCAACAGTGGAATGGATTTCAGATAGAGATCAGTTCAGTGACCACACAAATATGAGATCTTTGAAAATCAAGATGGATTTTCAGAAGCAGTGGTCTTTGAACCCCTGCTCTGATACCACTTGTTGGTCCTCTAAGGAGTATATCACAAGTGTATGGGGGGGGAATACACTTGTATGCAAATTCTTTTCAAACTTGATCAAACCAGAGTTCAGCAAGGTTGTCCTGGACAACTCTGCTGATATGAATAACTCTTCTAAGATAATCAAACTACTAAGTACTATTGAGTACTTAGTTGAATAACTATCTAGGGGAGTTATATGTGCGGAATAGTGGTTGGCCCTTTAGTTTAAACTCCTTTTAGTTCTGAAATCACTTAAGCAATATAGTCCAGTTTTTCAGGGAACTTGTCCAAATCTGTTTTCACAGTCTTTGAATATGTGTCCTTTGAAGGATCACTTTTGTGTGCAGTGTTGAATGTATGAAAGTACTTTGAATGTAAATCAACACAAGAGTTTATAGTGGTTCAGAGACTCAAGCTCCTACATCCACTTTCCCTGATTTAACAGGATAATTCCTTCACTCTTGGAATTAACTTGTTTTATAGTGCCAAGGTGCACTTGATCAAAAACACCTCTCCTTGGTGAATTGATCCCTAGGATGTCTAGAGTCCTAGTACCCTCTTCTAAACTCAGAACTGAACTGTTCTTCTCTCAACAGTCAGCTCCTACCACTTCTACTACTACAACCTTCTCACTTTCTCACTTGAAAGGGGTAAGGGTTGAAGTAAGGTTCCAACTAATGAGATATACTTTACAATGAAGATCAGTGTATAAGGATTAGGATATCTCTCTAAGCTTTGTATGGATATACAATGAATTTCAGCTTAGAAGAAGTGTTTCAAGACTAAGAATGTCTTTTGAGGACTTTGAAGCTTCAGAATAATTGTTCAGTTGGATGTAGAATGGATGCTTCAAATGGTCTTCACACTTCTTGTATTTATAGACAATTTTGAGGATTTGCCCGTTGGAGAGGCAGTCCCAAATTGCTATGAATGTCTTCCTTGAATTCTTCAAACTGGAAGACAGATTCTTGATAGTGACATGTCCTCATTTGGGTAATAAACGGCTTGTAAGACTTTTTCTTCATTCTGCAGCACTCTTCCCAATGTCTGACTTTGAGATTCACTTGTTAGAACTTGGACATGGCTTCTGAAGGTCATTACAATGATAAGACAACATTCCTTATCAAATGGACAACTCTGCTTATCACTATCAGTAGACTTTGCTTATCAGCATAGTTGGCTTGCTCTTCTTCAGATGACTTGGCTCTTCCCTTTGCTTCATTTTGATGTGATCTCAGCATGATTCATTGAAGTCTTCTAGGGTGTAGTTGTCTTGAGCATAGTTGACTTTCAAGCTTCAGAACATTTGTTCTGGTTTAATTGTGCTGAGACAACTTCTCTAGACAACTCTCCTGATCAGCATACTTGGCCTTTAAGCTTTAGAACCTTTGTTCTTGTTTTAATTGTGCAAAGACAACTTCTCTGGACAACTCTCCTTATCAGAGTATTTGAATATACTTGGCCTTTTGAACTTCAAAACCTTTGTTCTTGCTTTAATTGTGCAGAGACAACTTCTCTGGACAACTCTCCTGATCAGCATACTTGGTCTTTTGAGCTTTAGTGGTTGTTCCAGAATTTGAGCCTTGAGAGGACTTGATCTTGATGGTCTTCAAAGCATATGTTCCCCCTCACATTGTGCATCTAATTATCTAAGAGCTGCCTAAACATTTCAGCTTCTCATCTAGCCTTATGCTATGTGTTCTAACATTTTTAGAACACAATCAATTATGACTAGGCATGTCTCAGGGGGTTTTGGTATTTAATCAAAACATTTATCATTTTATTCTCAACAACAGCTATTAAGTACATTGTTTGCAATTGGACTCAAGTACAGCGTGTACTTGAGTACACATCAACCCTACTTAATCTAAAAATTGGGTGAAAAAAGTGAATATATATTTATTTAATAATTATAAGGGTGGTATAAACATTTTTGTTAGGGTAAAATTACACTAAAAATTAAGTGAAAATGTTGGTGTTAATAACAGGCGTCTTTCAATAATAGTAAAAAAAAAAAAATAATAGTCCTATTTAAAATAAGTAACATTTTAGTTCATTTCACATATATTAAAAAATAATTAAGTTTTTATTATTAGACCCTTAATAAACATTGATCTATCCTATTAAATGAACACATTTATTGGGATATTTAAATGATTCTAAGCGCCCATTAGAAAGAAAAAATGCAATAAATATATATTAAAAATATAAAACATTATTAAATTTTTAAAAAGTGAAAGGTCAAAATGAAACTTATTAAGAACTAGTGTAAGACCCGCGTTTTACACGGGGTTGAAATAAATTTATAATTTTATATAATTTAGTCTGTGCAATTCAAATTTAATTTATTAATTAAAAACATAACATTTAAAACATGTACAGATTGTAAAAAAAAAAAAAAAAGTTGTAAGCAATATAGATTACTATCATATATATATATATATATATATAAATTAAATTAGAGAATTAAAATTTTATTTATAAAAGAAATCAATATACGAAATTATAAATTGTGAAAAATTTCATTGTAGACAACATTTGTTGTACGTTTACATATTTTTCTATTTGAATCTAGACAAATATTTTTTAATCCACTTTTACTCTTAATTGAGTTTAAAGACTGCAACATATAAATGTTTGTGTGTGAACACATGTTTTGGAAGGTAGATATCTATCATGGAAAGAGACTGACATTATCATTTATTTAAGAAAATAGAATATAAAATTGTCTAGTTCCTTCGAAACTTTATGGAAGTCGTGTCATCCGAAACATTTAATGTCATCCTCGGGATAAAAACGTTACTACCAACATTTATTTCACAAATAATTTGTCCTTTGATGATGTGATTTTCAAGTCTAGTAACAATCAGTTTAATTATATTGTACAAACCAAACTTCAGATCAATATTCCTAAGCTACATTATAGGGACACCACTTTTGAGAACAAACCGAGAGTGTTTTGGTAGACCAGAACACTAAAGAGAATTGAGAAAATCAATTGAAAACACATGACTCTGATGGGCAAACATTATCTGAATTCAAATATTACCTTATATCATCAAGTATCATCCTCAACAATGTCTCATTAATACTTTCAACATATATTTTTGTGTGTTGGAGCAAGTATAACTTTATCCTCAAAATACTTATTCGTACCAAAGTTATCAGAGACTTACAGGTGGATAAATGCTGTCAAATGTAGCAGCAACAAGATCACGTGCATCTAAAATTAAATTCTCTCCAATAATATCAATAACCGCAAAATTCTCATCACTATCTCCAAGATCCTCATCCTCAAATTTTAAAATACAATTTGAGAATCCAACTATCTCATCAAATTTATTATTACAATTAGAATTTTCAGTCTGCAACCTCATGTTCCTTGTCAGCCTCTATACCTTTCAATATTCCCACATATATGAAGAATTGATAGTATAGTAAACTATATGTTCTCTAGTACATTTATAAGTATCATGAAGAATTTGCCTAAAGTCTTCACTAAAAACTACCGTCTTTTTGCAAAAAGACATATTAGACATCATTCCACCAGTACTTCTAACGAAATTGAAAAACAAATTAAAAGTGTAAAAAATACTTACGTAATAAGGAAAATGGAACGTCGACTCCAAATTCACACTTATCGTCATACTATATTCTAATGTAATATTTATCGCTTCCAACATAGAAGAGATTGATAAAGTGCCAAAATAATAAATATTCGGGACTTTAGAAAATGAGCTTAATTCAGAAATCAAATGTCATTACTCTATAACAGTTAAAACATCACGAATAACTTGACGATCATCATTAAATACTAAATAACATTTCAACGAAAAAGCACTTCTAAAGGCATGAAAAAGAATGTTGGGAATATCGAGAATATTTAATATTAGTCAAATATTTTGAAATAAATTAGTGAATAAAAAAAATAAAACAATAAAAACTTACAAAATGATCTTGGAATTTAACCATAAATTCATGTAAGATCTCATGTTTGAACTTTGAATAATTCATCTACAACATAAAATACAATTAATTAATAAACATTCAAAAATATTTTCAAATAAACAATACTATAAATAATAACTTTGAATAAAAAAAATATTGTAAACAATAAATAATGTAATTAATATTAAATAACTAAAGAAATAAATCTTACCTCGATATATTAAAAAAAAAGATTATATTTTTTTTAGTCCATTAAGTTACCACAATTTTGAATTTAGTCCATCAGATTACCATTTTTTGAATTTAGTCAATTAAATTTCGATTTATTTTGATTTTGGTCCATTTACCTGCTACAGCAGGTTTAACAGGTCATTTTTTAAAACACACCCCATAAAATGTTAAACACACCACACTAAAATTTAAAAATCATTTTTTATTACTACACACATCTCAATTCTTTCCTATTTAATAAATTGCCAAAAATAATTAAATTAAAAAAAATAAGAATTCAAATTAATATGAAAAATATAAATAAAATCTATAAAAATCGGCTAAATCTTCAAAAATTAAACAAAGCTAAAAAAATTAATTAATTTAATTAGTTTTGAAGATTTAGTTGATTTTCTACTATTTTAAAATTTTATTTAGCCTTATTTTCAACATTTTTTATAGAGGTTAGAACGCAAATAAAACATTAAAATAAAGCAATGGAGTTTTAAATTTTTTTTATTTTATTTTCCTTTTAAATATTTCTTTTATATTATATGAACCTCCTATAAATATTATATACACTTCAAATGTTAAAAACAAAAATTCAGAAATCAAATATAGTTAAATAAAATTATAAACATATTTAATAAATTGTCAAAAATAATTTAATTAAAAAAATAAGAATTCAAATTAATATAAAAAAATATAAATAAAACCTATAAAAAAACCTAAATCTTCAAAATTTTAATAAAGCTAAAAAATTAATTAATTTAATTAGATTTAAAATTTTAATTGATTTTTTAATACTTTTAAAAAAATTATTTTTATTTAATTTAATAATTTTTTCAAGTTAATTTTTTTAAAATTTATTAAAAATATTCAAAAATAGTAAAAAATCAACTAAATCTTCAAAACTAATTAAATTAATTAATTTTTTTAGCTTTGTTTAATTTTTAGTAATTTTTTTATAGGTTTTATTTATATTTTTTATATTAATTTGAATACTTACTTTTTTTAATTTAATTAATTTTAGAAATTTATTAAATAGAAAATAATTGGGGTGTATATAATAATAAAAAATAATTTTTAAATTTTAATGTGGTGTGTTTAACATTTGAGGTGTGTATAACATTTTGTGAGGTGTGTTTTAAAAAATGACCTGTTAAACATGCTATAGCAGGTAACTAGACTAAAATCAAAATAAATTGAAATTTAATGGACTAAATTCAAAAAATGGTAACTTGGTGGACTAAATTAAAAAATGTGGTAACTTAATGGACTAAAAAAAATATAATCTCAAAAAAAAATACTCCTTCAGTTATCAACACAAATGGTTAAGTTTATCTTTCACCAATCAACATGCATATGTACTAACCATTTTTAAAAGTACTTATCTTTTTAACATGCATATGTACTAACCATTTTTAAAAGTACTTATCTTTTTATATATGTTCAAATAATAGTATATCCTCATGTTGAACAATCATAGTACTCACATAAAGTTCAAAATCCTCTAGATACCAACTATTTTCAGTTCTTTTGGCATTAAGTTCTCAATACTTGTCAATACTTGTCAACTCGGTCTTTAAACTCAATCTTTGTGTTAACATCTTCGATTTTTAGACGTTGAGTAAATCGATTGGATAACCGCTAAAAATAATTAAATAAACAAATAAAAAATTTAAATAATAAAAACTTTAAATTTAAATGGAGTATTATTAACTATTTAAAAAAAAAAAATCACCATCATAGTTGTAATAATTTAAGCTAAATTTTCATATGATTAGGTTAACAGTTTAATTTTATATTAAAATTAGTGTGTCATAAATTTATAAGAATTGAATAGAACTATTATTTGTTGTGTGAATTTTTTTTATCAAAATTTATTTTCATATAATTTGTTTTAAAATTATAGAAAGTTTTAATTAACAAAAAAAAAAAATATATACCAGCCAAAAGTTTACTTTTAAAAACTATTTCCATAATTTTTTTTCATATATTAATAAAACAAATTAGTGTACAATTTATTTCAAAGTTTTGGTTATATACATGCATGGTTGAAAGAAAGAATTGAATATAATTATTATTTGGTTGTGTAAAAAATTTCTCAAGATTTATTTCAATATAATTTGTTTTAATATTAATTTTTATACAATTAGATAACAGTTTAATTAGAATCTAAGGTTAATTTCCACATAATTCGAACACCAATTTAATTTGAACAACAAATTAAGTTTAATTAATTATCATGTATTTTTATTACATAGACAAAGTCAATAAAATATGTGTTTTCATAATTCTAAATATTGATAAAATTATATGGTAAAGTCTAGTATGCACTCGAGTGCATGCTGTGCACCCTAGTCCATGTGTATTTTTCAGTTTACTGACTTACACTTTTTGGTAATGGTGTTGCACTTTTCAATTATTACTCATTTACCAAAAAGTGTAAGTTAGTAAACTGAAAAGTGCACATAGACTAGGGTGCACAACATGCACTCAAGTTCATAACAGACCAACCTAAATTATATATTCCTTATTTTATTGTTCATGATATCGATAAAGTTGTATAATGTATCTATTTATAATTATTCAGATCAATTCTAAAAAGTTTTAAGATAATTAGTCAAGTATGAGGGGCTGAGCCGGTTTCCTTAATATTTTGAAACTAAATCTCCCAATTTTAAGGGAGTATTACATTTTTATAAATAAGGTTATTTGACCCGTTATAAACAATGGATGAGATTATATATATGATTTAAACATATTTAATATACAATTCAATCTTTTTTTTTTTTATCAAAGGATGAAATCAAACACAAATAAATTGATAGGATTATCTAACATATATTTAATGAGATAATATTTATTGAAATATTTAAACAAAAAATTGGTAGGATGGTCTATTTGTGCATTGACTTGTTCAACTGTATATTTATTTCCATACAAATTATCTTAAAAATCAATTAGCAACATTCCCTCGAAAAAAAAGAATCAATTAGCAACATTTTAATTAATGCAATATAGCTTTTTTTTTTTTTTACTGAATTAATGCAATATAGTTAAAAACATGTATATAAATGATTATTTGCCTTTCTTATGCATTGAATTATACAACTAATTAAATCCTTATTTCTATTAATTACCAACCATTTTAATGGAGCCTTGTCTTTTCCATATTGGATTAATTAACACGTTTAAAATGCAAACAATACTTAACAACATTTGTTATGATGTTAATTACCAAAATTAAGCACAATATTTCGCATATGATTAAAATAATCAATTAGGTATTTTGTGCATTGACTTGTTCAACAATTTGTTTAGTTTCATACAAATTATCTTAAGAATTAATTAGCAACAAAATTAATTTTATTGAAATATTAATATACTATTTGATTTAGCACGTTTAATAAGAAAAATAAATATTATATATTTAACTTAATTAAACTCATTGAACATAATATTTATTACCATAAAATTAAGCACACGAAATTTAATTTGTGAATAAAAAACGAGTCACCAAATTAGATTTCCAATTTATTTCCATATAATTATATACATTAATAATGGAAACATCGTACTAATATACACGATGATATTTTTTGGATAAATTTTGACATACTCAATCAAAGATTGAAGTGTATGTATATGTAGATGGTTAGTATGTAAAGTAAATGATGAATATAAATTTTAATTAAATCTTTAGCATAGTATAGACGCACAACTTTAATTAATTTAAAAAATAGTTATTTATTATTTTATTACATTAATATTCAAGGGTATATAGTACTCATATTCCTATATAATAGTAATGCTAAATAAATCAAAGAGATTAAACATGTCTACTCATTTAAGTTTATCTAACTAAATTATGTGAATCCTAGAATTATGCTAAGAGACGTGCTCCTAAAAATAGAATTTCTGAAAAAACATTAAAGAATTAATTAAATTGTGTAAAAAAATAATTACTTGAATTAAGCTAATCAATTAAATGGTAATCCTAAAATTATAGGACAAGAGATCAGGATGGAGAGAATAGAATAAAAACATATCTTATGTAATTTGTGAAGTAAATGATGAATATAAACTTTGATAAGTAATTTGCAAAATTACTCAACGAAAAAGAGAAACATGATACAAAAGAATAAGTTTCATTAAAATATACATTAAACTGTAAATACATTGCAAGGAACAATTTAGTAAATAAATGTACAGTAGATGTAAGCGCAATAGAAAATAAATATAAAGTTGTTGACATTCTTCATCAAAATTGGATATTTTGAATTTGTCATTCTTCGTCCTCCGATTTAACAAAACTCTCCTTTCAATCTTCACTGAATCTTCACTGAATCTAAACGAAGCAAGAGGAAAATACATAATATGTTTTATAAGTGATCGATGATCGAAAAAAATGATCGGAGAGAAAAGAGTGCAATTTATAATTTATGGCCGTAAAAATTTACCACCGAATGATGGGAAAAATTTGCCAACGAATTTTGGATAGGACAAACTCAAGAGATTAAAATTTGAGTGGTTGTGAAATGAAAGAAAGGTGAGGAGATTTATATAGGGGTAAGATTAAGAATGAAGGGTGGAGATTAAAATTTAAAATTGAGGGTTGAGATTAAAAGATACATTTTGAAATGAATGAGAGTTGAGTATTTTTGAAATGAAGAAATTTTAGAAAAAGTTTGAGGTAGGAGTGAATATGGTGGTGACATGTGGCACATTAATGTTACAAATATATATGATTAAGATACGAGTGTGATCAATAGTGCAATGTTCGTTGGCAGATCTTCTCTCACTTTGGATATGTCTAATCAAGAAGAGGAGGGGAGGTTGTATTTTTTTGTTTTGAATTGATCTGGATGAGGAAGTTAAATTAGGGTAAAAAAAAAAGAATAATATTTGTAGGTGTAATTTTAACGTTGAAGCTTGAAGGTGTGTGATGCGGCCAAAATATGCCGTCTCCTGAAATAGCGAAACGTGTACACAAGACAAATTAACCTCATTTGTTGTGTATGCTTGTTTTATGAAAATGATTAATACACTCTTGATTGTAGGGAAAGGGGTAAGCCTAAACCCAATCCTCTGCCTACAACTCTAGCCCAAATATACCTTTGGCCCAAGAAGGAGACCGCGGGAATTGAGTCTTGGTCAAAGAGGCCTAAGGAGGACGAGGGTAGAGGAGGTTGAAGTTTGGTTATTGGCACCGAAGATCTAGGAGAGAGGAGTGGGCCACGTGACCGAGTCTGGAGGGAACGGTTGAGAGAGAAGGGGAAAGAAAGAATATCTTTTCCTTCAGGGTAAGCGGCGAGGTATATAGGGAAGTTTTACATATTCTTTTGACTACAATTAAGTACAGGAGAAACACACACACTCTTTCATAAAATATACAGAGAATACCTTGAAACCATACATTCTTGCGAGAACTATCCCTCGATTTATAGGGAAGTTCCTCTTTGATTATCCGGAGAATATATCTGATTTGAGCGTCGGAGATTCCCCGTCGGAATCCCTTTCGGCGTGTTTTTGCAGGTTCTTTGGAGCTGAGAAGAGAATTTCTCGTAGGAAGGCTTGCTCAGAAGTGACAGTTCATACACGAAGAGGTCTTAATCTAGACCAGGAGATTCGTTATCCTACCTTGTTACTTTTCGACGCAACAACTGGCGCCGTCTGTGGGAAGTTTTCGAGCTAAGAAGTGATAAAATTTCATATAAAAATGGGTGGAGAGCAAGATCTCATGAAGCAGACCAAGGAAAAGGGAGATACAACGCCTCCCCCTTTCCCTCCGCCCCCTCCGGGTTTTCCCTTGAATAGAAACCTTAGGAAACAACCCTCAACCCCTGAACTGGGTGACAATCCACTTGTACCCGAGGGAAATACGATGGGCACCTCTAGAACCTCTGGGAGTAGGACCAATAGGGATACACCTCCTTTCAATACCCAACCTGAACTCCTCACGATTTCCCAGGAGCATCTGAATGTTATGGTTGCCCAGGCCGTGGAAGGAGTTGAAACGAGAAAAGATTGGAAGTTAAATTAATATGGGCTTGACAATTATTTTATTGGGCCAATTTAATTATAATTTTTTAGGCCCATTGCCCATTTATTGGAGGCTGGTGATGCGTGAGCTGAAGGGAATTGGGGGCAAATGGGCCAGCAGCTGAACATTTGAGTCCTAGGCCCAATTGAAATATTAGAATTGGGGGCTCAATTTAATATTTGCTGGAGAGAACACAGAGTACGCGGGGACACACATTGGCGAAAACAGAGCACACATTAGGGGAAACCCTCCTTCCTCCCATTCACACCTTCACTCAATCAAATAGATTAGTTTAATTTCACTCTCTTAGCTAGTTTTTAATATAGTATTTTATTTTTCTTGCAAGCAACACAAGACTTGAGGTGATATTCTTCTTTATATTAATGTTTGGTTGTTTATTTTTGATAAGCTTGCTTTCTTTTATTAATTTAATTATTGACTAGGTTTGTTGGTGTTTGGGTGTTTTGATTTGTGATGGAATTTGTGTTATTAGCTTAATTTTAATTGTGTAATTCATTAGAGGGAATATTGGTTAGTGTAGATGTTGTTAACTCTTAAATGCTTTAACATTATCAACAACATCTTAATTTGACCTTCCTTGATTTATTCTAAGTCTTTTCTGAAATGTTACATTAAATGTTGTACTAAATGCTCTCACATTCAGGAACGATTACAGAAGGTTCTACAAGAGTCTGGAACATGGAAGAGTCCAGAAGGTTGCAGAACGTGATAGAAGAGTTTAGAGCATTGTAGAATGACCTGGAACATGGCAGAAAGATCTAGAGAGATCATGGAGGTTGAGGTCCTAAAAAATAGGATCTCATAATGGAAGGATCTAGAAGCTGTGTATTTCTCTATAAATACCGCCATAAACTTTCATTTCAAAGTATGCACTATTGGAGTAACACCTTCTTGAGAGTTCAACCCTAGTTCGGAGTTATGGCCAGTAGTTGTATCGTTTAACGTACGCCGAGGGATACCACACCTTCCAGTGTACTTAGTTCTAGTCTTGTATCGAGTGAGAGTGAATCATAGATCAGATTAGTTCTTTAGATATTGTCTTACACTTAAGTCTATTTACAGATTCAGGCACCTGCCTCGATTGTAGTTTCTATTTGTGGAATGTTAAAGTAATTGCTGAGACATTTCACACGACATTTTTGTATAACTTAGGAACTAAGTTACTGCTTCGCCGTAAGGCTTAGCATAGGTTTTGTTATTAATAAAATCTATGTTAAAAATTATTCCATTGTGTTCGTATTGTGTTTTAGTGTTTTAGACTTCCGCTGTGTACTGTGTTTAATTATTCACATTCTGTTAGAGTTAATGCTACACAAATTGTCACAGCATTCAGTGTAACATTGTTCTGTTTTTCACTTAAACACTAGATACCATCCCCCCACACACTTTCAGTTAGGTTTATGGGTTTTGATAGACCATTTGCTAGAACTCAATTAGTAGGTTATATGTGAAGTTATATTAATGCAACGAGAGTTGGTTAATCGGGGTAGATAGTATAATCGAGGGTTGGAAATCGAGTGAATGAGTAAATATTGGGTTATCGCAACGAGAGTTGGGTAATTTTCATTAGAACCCCATTTATTTACATTGATTGCTTGAATGATAATTTGAGTGATTAGTGAGAAGACCATACGAGCTTGGTTGTTAGTATTCAAGTGGAAAAACATGATTAGGGGTTAGTTTAGTTAATTAGATACAGTAGAACCCCCTAGTTGTGTGATTACCCGGGTAAGAACGCCTCTATTCATCCTCTCGATCCTAGGTGATTTAGTAGACAAATGCACTCGTGATTGCTTCTATCAAGTCCCACCTAATGAATTGCACATAAAAGTCGACTTTTAACTCAATTTTCCACACAATGACGAACACCCGAACACTACCTCTCTCTATTTGATCTTGATCATCATTTTACTTGTTTTTCCTAGTTAGTTTTTATCTTGTTGATTTTTGCATTTAGTATTTAGTCGTTCACCCCCATACTCTTTCACTATAATTACGTGACGACATATATCACTAAGGCTACGCAAGCAAACTAGTCCCGTGGTTCGATAATTTTACCGGGCACTTACTTTTACTACGAGGATCCTCTTACACTTGAGAGGCGAGTATTAAAAAATACGTGTCAAGTTTTTGGCGCCGCTGCCGGGGATTAGTTTTGTTTTATGTGTAACTTAGTGTTAGTTTAGGGTAATTACTAGAGATTTTTTTTTTTAATTTGTTCTACATTATCTTGTGCTTTTGATACTTGATCATTTGTGTAGGTGAGCTATATTACAAGATGGACGGATATAACCAATATTCATGGAATCAATCATTTGATCAATATGATATGGTTTATCCTCCTTATCAAGAAGATGTTTGCTACGATAGTTGGGGGAACTACTGTTGGGATATGAATCCTAGAACAAGTCCTAAATGATGAATAAAAGATGAAGTTTTGATAAAGCCAAAAGTAGTATGAATATTTTCTAAGTACTGACTGATCTAGTCTAGTTGAGTTAAGTCATCTTGTACAAGACCAGTAGAGTTCACATAAGTTCACATGAAAAGATAAGTACAGTTTATAAGTACTTCATATGTGTTTACAGTATTTGTTTAAGTTTGTTACTGAGCTATTTAAATGTTGTATAGAGCTCATGATGTTTTTATATGTAATAGATTAGTTTTAATGTATAGTTTATAAGTTGACTAAGCTTGTATTATAAAAGCTTAAAGTAATGTAATAGTCTTGATAGGTTAGTGTAGTCTACTGATTGAACAAGGAAGATCAGACAAGAAGAGTTGAAGTCTACTACTCAAGACAGAAGGACTACAAGACAAGACAAGTAAATACAAGTCTACTCAAGATAAGTGAAAGTTAAAAGCGCGTGAAAAGTTAAAGATATAGAAGTTAGTTATGGAATAACTAATACACAACAAGAAACGCGTATATGGATATAAGAAGATTCAGTTGAAGGTAGTTATCAAGAAAAGTTGGTTACAACTTATTAGTTCTTGATTTCAGAAGTTTATAAATACTTCATGATGATAATTCGTTAAAGACAACGGATACACTGAAAATCTACATACTCAAAGTAAAGATATATTCAAAGTTTACTCTCAGAGTTGATTGAAGTTCAGATAGAAGCCAGAAGACAAGTGAAGAATCAAGAAGGCTACTACTGAAGATCAGAGAAGTTTTAGTTTTTGTTTTGTTATTTCTCAAGGTGCTAGATACTTGTAAAATTTCTAGTTAGATCGTAGACATATCTGGAGGTATAGTCTGTTGAAGATCTAAGTCTTCTTCTTGGGACTTTAAAGACAGGAACATACACTTGTACTCGATTGGAAGAGTTTAGTGGAAACATCACAACTGGGTTTGTGAGAGTGGATGTAGACAAGTTGTCGAACCACTATAAATCTCGTGTTTGATTTACTTTACTGTTTTGTTTGTTGTTTAATTGATTAATTGTTTAGTTAATTGAATCACATAACTGAACTAGACAAGTTGAGTACATAAAACAGAGTTCTCGAATTAAGTTGAGTATAAACTTTAATTGGGCTCATTGTTAATTTCGTATTCCGCAAATTGTAATTCTGATATATCGAAAGATTTTAGAAAAGTCTATTCACCCCCCTCTAGACATTTTCTTTAGCTTCCCTCGATATTAACTCAACTTAGGGACCAACAAGTGGTATCAGAGCAGTAGTTTTCGAACTGCTGTTTCTTGATAACCGATTTAAGACTTAGGGTGAAGTCTTGATTCTTTGAGTGTTCTAGTATACGTGTTCTTGATCAGATATTCTTGTTATATCTGTTTCGTGCTCCCTGTTCTTGACTTATCTGTTATTCTTGATCATAACTCTACTTAGCACTTAGTTCTTGAAATCATGTCTCTTGAGATCAGCGCTAACAAGTTACCTAAGTTCCAGGTTCAAGACTATGACTATTGGAAGCTAAGGATGGAAGCCATCTTCAGCTCCACTCACGACTTAATGATCTCCGTCATCACTGAAGGTCCAATTGTGACCATGATCCCCAATACTGCTGCCCTCGACGCAAATCAACCCGTGGGTACACTCGTCAAGAAACCAAGGTCAGAACTAACCTCAGAAGAAATGAGACAGAATAATTTGGATAGCTTGGCCAAGAATTACATCTTACACACTCTTCCTAATGAGTATCTGGGAAAAGTGTTAAAATGTAAAACTGCCAAAGAAATGTGGGATCGCTTAGCTATCATTTGTGAAGGGACATCCCTAATCAAAGAAAGCAAACTTTCCACTACAGTCCAAAGATTCGAATCATTTCATATGAAAGCTGGTGAAACAATAGACCAGTTGGATACTCGTTTTACTAAAATCATGAATGACTTGGAAGTCCTTGGTAAATCTTATACTCCACGAGAAATCAATCTTAGGATTCTCAAAAGCCTTGATAGTCGATGGAAAATGGTAAAAATGCTTGTTAAGAATACCCAATATAGACGTATGGACAGCAGAAACTATGTTTCAAACTCTAAAGGCCCATGAGTTTGATCTAGACGAAGATGAACCCATAGTAAGCAGTGACAGAGAACATGCTGTATCTAAGAACGTTGCCTTTAAGGCTAGTTCGTCTAAGGTAGACAGGTCGAATTCTAAAACTAGGTCTACTTCTGTGAAAGACGAGTTAGATACTGATCTTAGTCTGAAGGATCAGGTAAGCCTCATGGTTAGAAAGTTTGATAGGCTGAATAAACGTTTTGGAAGATATAAGAAGTTCTATAGAGAGCATAGAGGGTCTGCTTCTAAGAACTCGTCTGAGACCAGACGAGACCGAAACTCGTCCGAAAGGAGAGACGAAGTCTCGAAAGGTAACAGACAAGATAGAGAGTCTGATGGTAGGAAGATTACTCGTTCTGATAGACGTGATAAACGAAGGAACAACTCTCCTATTAAAAAGGCTACTAATGATATCTTGTGCTATAACTGTGAGAAGCCAGGTCACTACATATATGAATGTCCAGACCTGAGTACCGATGATCGAGAAGAACGCAAAGCACGAAGGGAAAGAAGATACAACCGTGGTAAGAAGGCAATGATGGCCAATGATGACTCTGACTCTGACTCAGACGAGTTACCATCATCCTCATCTAGCTACCCGTCTGAACAAGATCACGATGAAGCTTTCATAGCAGATGATGGTCTATGCTACATGGCTAAAATCGACCAAGAGGTATCACACTACAAGAAAACAGTGAAATTCCAACGGAAAAATTCCAACGAAAAAATAAATTGTTGGAATTTTTAAAATTCCAACAGTTTTTCCAACGACATAAGCCACTGTTGGAAAAATCCAACAGAGATTCCAACACCTCGTGGAAACTGTTGGAATTTACCGTTGGAAAAGGCATTGGAATTTTTTTAAAGAAATATCCAACAAACATTCCAACGACACCAAACAGTTGGAATGGTTTCGCTAAATTAAATGATTTGTTTATATTTAATTCCAACAAAATTTCCAACGATACGAATATCGTTGGAATTTATTTTAGTTATTCCAATGGAAATTCCATTGGTGCTAGACGGTTGGAATTATTTTTTGAAATAAAATTATATTTTTATATTTAATTCCAACGGAATTTCCAACACCATATTATTATTGAATTTTTTTGTTAATTATTCCAATAGAATTTCCAACAATATTGGACTATTGGAATTATTCTCATAATTTAGTGATAAAAACACTCTCACTTTAAAATTATTTAAAACATAATTAATTAATTAAAAATACAAAAAATATAAAATCTAGAAAAATATAATAACATAAAAATATATAATCAAATCTGAAATAATATTCTAGATTTTTTAATCAGAATTTAATAAATTATACGCTGGTCATTTATATTATAATGTAAACTATTAATAAATCCTATAGATTTAGATGGAGCCTAAATAGACGGGATTCACGAAATTTTGATTAGGAAAGATTTGATTTTATTCAAATTTCCATATAGATATATTCTTACCCCTTAATTCCTTTTTTTCATATATTTAAATATCTCGCAAACCCTTCTACTCGATCGGCGCCTCTGTATTTATTTGGATTCTTTTATTTTCCTATATCAATTCACTTTCAAACCCTTTTACTCCTTCCGTGCTTATCAGTTCGATTTATCCGATGATTTCTCATAGAAGGTGAGAATTTTCTTCTCTCTTCTTAGTTTTTACACTTTGATGTTATTATTAATTATTATTATTTTTGTTTTTGGGAAACTGTAATTTATATTTCTCTGTGTGTGTATATATGTGTGGTGTGTGTGAGTATATAAATCTCTTTATGTGTGTGTGTTGTGTGTGAGTATATGTGTGTGTTGCGTGTGTATATATATTATATATGTATTGTGTGTGTTTTGTGTGAGTATATATATATACATATATCTATATGTGGATTACGTGTGTGATGGGTGCGAATATATATATATATATATTACAGTGATGTGTGTGTAATTACATATATATATATAGGTATATATGGGTGCGTGAGAAGAATTAAGTTTAACTTTTTCTTAGACATGTAAATATATTTTAGTTTGCCCTCATTTAAAATTGTGAATTTATCTATATATATACGTGTGTAAATATTATTATAAAGTGAGAAAGAAAAGAATATGAAGTTGTTTATACTTTAACTTGAATGAGGGAATTTAATTTAAATTTCGTCTACTTTTAATTCTGATGAATATATAAGATTTTTTTGTTTTTAGAAAAAATGACAAAAATTGTGTTTTTTATCATATTTTTTTCTTAAAGAAAAAATGTCTAATGTCGAAGCACTTAACATGATCTGATACATATTAAAATTATTGATATTTTGTTGTCGTCTAAGTTTGTAGCAATCACATTTAAATTGTTTATTAATTATACAAATTATGTGACCTCCACAACCATTGTGTTTCTTATTATTTTCTTAAGATCTCGTTTGACTACTGTTGAGAGTGAATTAGCCTCAGTACATAGTTTTTTTTAGAAGATGAACAACACTTCATTCAACATTAACCATGATGCATCCGTGTGTCTTTTCGTGACGCTGAGATCATAGATGATGATGATAATGTAAATTGGAATGAAGAGGATGATCATGCCGTGATTGGTATGGATGATGGTGATTATGATGATGAAGATGACGATTTCTAGGAGTTAATATTTAGGTCATAAATTAGAATATTTTTGTTGGTGATGTGAATTGGAAGGTTGATCAGCACATAAACATCAATTATGATTATAATGTTTAGAACTTACTATTTTTTTTATGACGCTAGTTACTTTAAATTGTATTTAACTTTGAAGTTATTATATATTTAAATTGTAATGGTTATATATTGTGTAATTTCAATTGATTTTGATAGAACTTTTTCATATAACAATGAAAATTTAATAATTTTTATAATAAATTCCAAGAATGATGGTCAATAACTATTGGAATTGATTATGAATTTTGTGACGGAAAATTTCCAATAGTTGAATATTCCAACGATACATATCAATTGGAATCAAAATTCCAACAATTTTTTTTGTTGTTGGAATTAGTGTAGGAATTTACATTTATAATTTCCAACAACTAAAATCCAACGGTCAAAATTCGTTGGAAAGAATTCAAACGGGAAAATTACTGTTGGATTTATCGATAGAATTTACGTTGGAAAGAAATTTCAATAGGTGAAAACTCCAACGATCAAGATCCGTTGGAATGTACCGTCGGAATTTTTTTCCGTTGGATTTTTCATTGGAATTTTGCAATTCCAACGCTCACTTTTCCAACGGTCGTATTTTCGCTGGAATTTCTGTTGGAATCAATGATTCCAACGGAAAAAACGCAAAAAATCGTTGGAATTTTTCTATTGGAATTTAGTTGTTTTCTTGTAGTGTCATCTGCTACTTCTTTTCAATCTTGTGATGAATCTGAATCTGATGAAAGTGACACTGCCAGTAGCAAAGTAGGGAGTAGTCTTCAGCACTCTACTAGTGCAGTTGAAGACGACCTCCTACTTGCCAACAAGGCATTCATTGAAGTCAGTGACGAAAACATCATCTTAAGACAAGAAATCATTGATCTTAAGGAAGCCCAGTCTAAAGTAGATCCTAATATAACAGTCCTAAATGAACGCTTGCAAGAAGAGTTGAGACAACTCAAAGACAAGTGTGCATTGACAGACAAGTTGTATCAAGACCTACTTAAGACACATGCTACTGAGAAACATGAATTCAATGTTTTACAAAATAAGTTCAAAAAACTTGAAGAACGTAATAAGTTCTTAGAAACCGAGGTTGTCAATTTAGACCTTAAACTTACTGACCTGGTTAACTCTTCAAAAGTTAATCTTGAATTGTCAGATAGGTATAGGTCTCCTGCTGACAAGACAGGCTTAGGTGCTAAGACATCAAGCTCGTCTACTCTAGTTCCTAAGAACCCTACTATTTTCATCTCAAGCTCTTTGACTAATGATAAAGGAAAAGAACCAATGATATACGATATTGACACTCCAACTAAAGGTACTGTACCAAAACAAGCTCGAGTTAACATTCCAATTACCAAAGAAAGTAAAAAGAAAGTTAACAACAAGCCTGTTCCGTTTAAGACAAGTCAACAAAGGACTAGGAATCGTGGACGACCAAATCAGGTCAGATACGAGGATTGGTATCCTGAGGAGACTAGTACTAGACAAGTATAGACTAGACGACAAGAGTCTAGACCTCCTTTTATAAGGCAGTCTCAACTCTACTCGTCTAGACCTAGACAGGAAGATCCAAAATATCGTACACAAGCTGTTCTATATCCTCCACCTTTGTCATATGATATCGAAGGAGAAGAAAGACCTAAACATATCTATAAACCGTATGGACCTAATGCATACAAACCCTTCTCTGACTATCATAGACAAGTGCCTGCTCAAGTAGAGATTAAGTCAAAAGGCTATCTCCAAAGAGTAGACCCGAACTCAACTGATAGGCCAGATAAGGACAACAAGGTCTTATTTTGCAACAAATATGGTCGAAAGCTTAAAAGATCAAACTTGTTCAAGACTCCAATGTACATTTGGATTCCATTGAACTCGACTAACCCCCAAGGACCCCAATAAACAAGGAGGGTACCTAAATTATGAAATATCATCTATTGCAGGGTCGACTCGATCTATACAAGAAGGGTGGCTCAACAGGAGAAACTTGGTACATAGACAGTGGCTGTTCGCACCACATGACTGGTACCAAGACTCTCTTATCAAGCTACCATGAGCAAGAAGGACCAAAAGTGATATTTGGTGATAGCTCCACTGCTGTTACTAAAGGATTTGGTTACATTCGGAATGGAGTTTTGGGCAGAAGCCATCAATACTGCATGCCACTCACAAAATAGAAGTGCTATCAATAAAGCACTAGGTAAGACGCCCTATGAGGTATGGAAAGGTAGAAAACCCAGAGTTTCATATTTTCATATATTTGGATGTAAGTGTTTTATCCATAACAATGGGAAAAGCAAGTTGAATGCATTCGATGATAAAGCAGACGAGGGGATATTCTTAGGATACTCCTCAACTAGCAAAGCATTCAGAGTATTCAACTACTCTACCCTATGTGTGGAAGAAACACCACATGTGGTTTTCGAAGAATCTCAACAGGACACGTCTGCCAACAAGATCAGTGAAAAAGTTACTGAGCTAACTATCGAATCTGACAAAGATTCAGAGATATATGAATCCGTTCAAGCATACAATCCATTCATGAAAGCTCTCGAGTCAGATGACCAGAAGAAGGTAAGTGCTCAAGGTAACTCTACTAGACCAGTTGACATGCCTAAACTAGTCGACTCGTCTACCCCTATTAAATCTCCTGATGATAATAATGTTGTCATGCATGATGCCGTACATGATATAGATGATAGTACTATTGTTAAGAATAGAAATACATGGAAATCAGCGCATAATACTGAAAACATTATTGGTGACTCTACTGTTGGTGTGAAGACTAGACGACAACTCTTTGAGTCGCAAGAACAATCTAGTCCATCTCTGTTTTGCTGGTGTTGTTTCCTCTCATCTATCGAGCCTAAAACCATTAATGAGGCATTGGCTGATAGCAATTGGATCATTGCTATGCAAGACGAGTTGAATCAGTTTGTTCGAAACGACGTCTGGGAACTTGTCGATAGACCGAAACATCATAATATAGTTGGCACTCGATGGATTTTCAAGAATAAGAAAGATGAGAATGATGTAGTTGTTCGTAATAAGGCTAGACTAGTCGTCCAAGGCTATTCACAAGCTGAAGGCATAGATTATGATGAAACATATGCTCCTGTTGCTAGACTAGAAGCCATTCGATTGTTCCTTGCATATGCTGCTTACATGAAATTTACTGTATATCAAATGGATGTTAAAAGTGCATTTCTTAATGGTATTCTTGCGGAAGAAGTGTATGTTGAGCAACCCCCAGGTTTCGAAGTCAAAGGTAACCAGGTATACAAACTAAAGAAAGCCTTATATGGACTAAAGCAAGCTCCAAGAGCCTGGTACGATACTCTTTCTCAATTTCTATTAGAAAATGGTTTTACTAAAGGCAAGGTAGATAGAACCTTGTTCAGAAGACAAGAAGGGAAAGACATTTTACTCGTCCAAATTTACGTAGATGACATAATTTTTGGGTCACCTAACAAAAAGCTGAGTGAAAGTTTCTCAACACTCATGCAAAGTAAATTTGAGATGTCTATGATGGGTGAAATGAATTACTTTCTTGGACTTCAAGTAAAACAGACCCCAGAAGGGATTTTCATAAATCAAGCAAAATATACTCGTAATCTACTAGACAAGTATGGTATTAAGACATGTAAATCTTCTGGAGTACCTATGCAACCTACTTACAAGATGGATCCAGACGAGAATGGTAAATGTACTGATCAAACTCACTACCGTGGTCTTATTGGTTCATTACTCTACTTGACTGCTAGTAGACCTGATATTGCATTTTCTGTTGGTGTATATGCTCGTTTTCAAGCTAATCCAAAAGAGAGTCATATGGAAACCACTAAAAAGATATTGAAATATTTGAAAGGAACTATCAATCGTGGTATATGGTATCCTTCAAATGATGATTTATCTCTAAGTGGCTACTCTGATTCTGATTTTGGTGGTTGTAGAATAGATAGGAAATCTACATCTGATTCTTGTCAATTCTTAGGCACAAAACTCATTTCATGGTTTTCGAAAAAGCAGACAAGTGTTGCTACCTCTACTACTGAAGCCGAGTACATGGCTGCTGGTAGTTGTTGTAGTCAATTATTGTGGCTTATTCAACAGCTTAGAGATTATAATATTTGTGAATCAAATGTTCCTATATTCTGTGATAGTAATAGTGCTATTGCCATTACACAAAATCCTGTTCTGCACACACGTTGTAAGCATGTTGATGTGAAACACCATTTCATACGTGATCATGTAGAAAAGAAGGATATTCGCATGGAAAAGATTCATACTGATTTTCAGAGAGCTGATATTTTCACAAAACCATTAGCTGAGGCCCGATTTCGTGAATTATGCATTAGTCTAGGACTGATTGATCTTGATCATACTATTATATAGCTATGTACTAACCAGACAGGTACAGTCCTAAGAAGATGGGAGAAATAGACAAGTTACCACAAAAGACACAGAGCACTCATCTACTCACTCAACAGACAGGTATACAAGGTCAGCCAAGTTGACCAAACAACCCGATGAGGAAGCTGGTAAAGCTGAGGGTAACACTAAGGGAATAAACATTTAAGGGGGAATCCTTGATTCCTTAAAGATCCTTATGTTGACTCTTCAGTTTTGTAACAGTCATCTTGCTTGCACCTTGATCATTGACTTAAATTAATATTCATTCGAATTATACTACTCGAATATCTGTCGTACAAAATAAGACAGGTACATAAAGTTGTTCGACGCTCAGAATAGATACGCACAGTCGAAGGGGGAACTCGACTAGTACTCATAAGACTACTCGTCTTGTGAAATTAAGTCTACTCGCCTTATGAAGATTAGATCTACTCATCTGTTCCGGATGGACTCGAACAGACAAGCTAAGTTTTCTTTGATTTAAATGGATTATGTGTTAAGTGTTTACTCGAAACAAACTAAGGGTATTAACATAATTTGATAGTGTTAAAATTTGAATATCCTAGAAATTGGATTTATACACCCCTAGTTAATGAGGTGTACACATTCATCTCGCGCCAAAATATGAATATGTTAGGTCAGATGAGTACACTCCTCTTTCTACCAATAGGAAAGGTGGATCTCAATTTTTACAAAATCAATACACATTTTCGTCTCGGTTCCGTAACCGAATGCCAAAGGTCTTAACCGTTGGATCTAATCCTTCGATCTTGACCGTTGGATCAAAAATTCTGTTTTTAAACAAAACCCAACACTTGCACACGTTTTGCCTCACGTTTCATAACTCCTCTACTACTTGCTAACAGTGATCTCCTGCATAATCTACTTTCTTGTTCGTTACATATCATTTAACATGTCTATTCGATCTATCTTTGATGTCAGTACCAACATTCAAGCACCATTTGATATATAAATGACAATAAGGTGCATGTTGAGCCATCTCTGTTTTTCGAAGGAAATCATACGGTCGGAAATGCAGAAATCTTGACCAAGTGTACTAGATGCGGTCTACGACCCTACTTGGAGGCGTTTCCTAAAGTTGTTCTGGAAGAAGAGGTTTTGGAATTCTATGCAAACGCCAGCAGAAGGGGAGATATTATCGAATCATTTATCGGTTCAAATCGAGTGGAAATCACTCGTGAAGCCCTATTTGAACGATTGAAGTTGCCCATCGGAACGATTGATGTGGAAAAGTACGCTGAAGGACAGGAGATGAGATATTTGAGTATCTTCTGTGGGAAGAAAATGAAGTTGAAACCGGATGGCAAAGCTATTACAGCCAAGAAGGGTGAATTGTTGGAAAAGTATCGCACTCTACTGGACATAGCAAGCAAGATGCTTCTATGTGCCACTGGGTCTCATGACTCAGTTACCCAAGTCAAAACAAGGATTATGGCAGCTATCTATGATGGAATTACTGAGGGTAATTGGTTCAAATTGATAGCTGACAGGATGATGCACTTCGAAAGAAGTGTTAGGGTGGTTGTTGATACTAGGAACTGGGTAGTATCTCAAGCAGTTGGATATGGTAACAAGCTGAGCATCTTACTCCCAATTTTGATGCCCAACAAGACTACTTGGAGCAAGGGAAAGCCATTTCATCCTCTGAAGTTCTACTTAAAGAAAGAAGCACTGAAGAAGCAAGCTGCTGTAAGGCCAGCTGCTCCTAGGCACGTTCAATTTGATGAATCTGAAGTGTTGCCGTACGCGGATTCAGAGAGTTCTTCACAAGCTGAGTCTGAGGAAGAAGAGTCCAGTGCAGACGACTCGGAAAAGACTCAATCAGATGAAGAGTCGCTACATGAGAAGGAGTCAAGTGACCAAGTGCCAGAGAGGTATACTCTTGTGAGAGTTGGAACCCCACCTCCACTAGAAGAGACGAGTCACCAGGTTGGTACTTCTTCACAATCTTTGTCAATTCCGTCTCTCTCTCTCTCTCTCTCTCTACTGTTCGAACCAAGGCTAGATCACATCGATCTAGGCCTCGTCCTTTATCCTCAACCTCACATGTACTGGCGGCATTACCGCTTAGAGCCAGTCATCCCCAAATCACTCCCAGACAAGATACAACTGATACTCCTACAGTTGTCATACCTGACCTAGCCACATCACAGCCCACAGAAACCACTGCCTTTACTCCCTCTCCCTCACCAGAATATGGTGAACCCTCTAACCCATCTACTTCAGACAAGATGCCAGTTGCCACTGCAACAGCTGAGTTAGAGACCCCATCTACTCAGGACCCGTCTGATGTTAGATTTGAATCCCTAGTATATTATCCAATGTGTCTACGAGAGAAGAGGATTCGTGCTCGAGTTTCAAGAAATCTACAGAAGACGCTCTCAACTCTTGACATCGACACAGCTTCTGAACAGTTTGAGAAGCTAGTTAGGATTTGCACATGGTTCGCGTTGAAAAAGTCTTCTACGGATGATCTTTTTGAAGTCATTCAAGGCAAGGGCGGAATCTCGAACTTTATGGATTGGGAGATGGAACAGAAAGAAAATAGTGGAGTTAAGGATCACTCCAAGCTATTTCCTCGCAAAGCCTTGGTTGATTTAGTCAAAAGGCTGCTGAATATTCCTGATGGTGTTATTGAGGATGTATTCGCATTTGATGTTGGAACTCAGACTGATCTGGTCGAAGAGGAGATCAAGCCGGATGTAGCTGAGATAGCAGTACAGACTTCAGAACAGTTGGAAGATATTGTTGACAGTGATGAAGATGAAGTCGACTCACTCATGCTTGGTAAAGAAGATGATGAGTTCTTGGATGCTGAAATGTTTGATGAGGATGAGATCAAAGCCTTTGATGCTGAATTTGTTGGAACTTCCAGTTCTACTCAAGCTGTTCCAGAGAAATTCCTGGATGATTTAAAGACGGATCTAGGAAATGCTGTTCAGACTACCATAGACAAGTTCTTAAACTTGAAAATGAAGGATGTGCTCATTGAACAAAACCAGTCACTTGTTGACAAATCCAGAGACTTATTTGTTAGTGAGGTCAACAAGATGGACGCAACTTTCCGAGAAGAGATGTTTGCTCAATTTGAAGACTTTCTGAAGAAACAAGTTGATTGTTCAGAGAAGAGGTCAATCTCGTTTGCTCGTTCACTAGCTGAAGAGTCAAGCAAAATGGAGAGACTTTACAGAGTCAAAATTGCTATTGCTGATGAACAGAGAAGGGAAGCACAGGATCAATTAGTGCGTTCTCGGGATGTTCTAAATGAGCTGACTACTCAGAATACTTTTCTTCGACAGACGGCTACTCATTTGAAAGATGAACTAGTTTCATGTACAAAGAAGTTGGAACTGGTTACTGATAGATTAGATGAGATGAGTAATGAGAAAGCGCATAAGATGCACATTGAGTCAGCTGCTGAAGCTATGAAGGAAGCTTTGAAAGAAGAGATGACTCGCTTTACTTCTCTTTTCACTCTTAAGGCAAGTGATGAAGCCAAAAAGGGGGAAGAGACAAGTCTAGTTGAAGTTGTGAAGTCTGCTAGTGCTGAACCTGAGATGAAAGCTGCTGCTACTGCAATTGAAGAACTAAGAAGGCCTAAAAGAGGCAGATTAGTGAAGAAGGCAGATCTAGAGCATGCTAAGACAGAAAAGCTGAAGAGATTAGATAAAGGCAAAGCTGTTGCGTCTCCTGAAGCAGAGATTCAGACCAGACGAGTTAAGAGAAAGCTGGAAATTGAAGAGCCTACTGCTACTGCTACAGTTGAGAAGAAACAAAGGATTGCTGATGATGAGATTCATTATGCAAGTAAAAAGAAGATCACTAAGCATATTGAAAGGCTGCAAAAGTTGAAAGCTGATGAAGACAAAATGGAAGACAAGTTCATTGATCACTTCATAGATAATGAGCATAGAGCTGAATGGATTGAAGTGAAGAGTCAATGGGAACTTGATCATTGGATAATAAGGAAATATGGTGATGCTGAAAGTCAAGATGAACTGTATTCTTTATTTGACAGGTTCATGGAAGGACAACACAGGAAGTTATGGCATTTAATCTTGAGGATTTCTGCTGGTGCTAACTTCAATATTCTTGTTCCTGAATTTCCTGAATGGAAATGTCCCATGACCAGCTCAGGTAAAAGAGTTGATCATAATCAGATCAAGAAATTCGAAGAAGAGCTGCTAGATAAAGAGAAGATTGAAGATGAAGACCATATAGGTTTAATTCACAAGAGACTCCTTGATGCGTTCTGCGTTCCAAATCCAGAAGGAGGTACTCTTTCAGATTAGTTTTTTTGTTTGTTTAAAGATTAGTTTGTGTTGCTCTGATACTTAGTTTTTGTTTGTTATTCAAAGTATGTGTAATCTACTGATCTATTTTGAATGAATGAAAGATAAGTACTATTTGATGCTAAAAGACAAGGTAACTACTTAACTAGTCTACTTATGAGAAAAGGTTCAAGTAGTTTTGGCTTCATCAAAAAGGGGGAAATTGTTGGGATATGAATCCTAGAACAAGTCCTAAATGATGAATAAAAGATGAAGTTTTGATAAAGCCAAAAGTAGTATGAATATTTTCTAAGTACTGACTGATCTAGTCTAGTTGAGTTAAGTCATCTTGTACAAGACCAGTAGAGTTCACATAAGTTCACATGAAAAGATAAGTACAGTTTATAAGTACTTCATATGTGTTTACAGTATTTGTTTAAGTTTGTTACTGAGCTATTTAAATGTTGTATAGAGCTCATGATGTTTTTATATGTAATAGATTAGTTTTAATGTATAGTTTATAAGTTGACTAAGCTTGTATTATAAAAGCTTAAAGTAATGTAATAGTCTTGATAGGTTAGTGTAGTCTACTGATTGAACAAGGAAGATCAGACAAGAAGAGTTGAAGTCTACTACTCAAGACAGAAGGACTACAAGACAAGACAAGTAAATACAAGTCTACTCAAGATAAGTGAAAGTTAAAAGCGCGTGAAAAGTTAAAGATATAGAAGTTAGTTATGGAATAACTAATACACAACAAGAAACGCGTATATGGATATAAGAAGATTCAGTTGAAGGTAATTATCAAGAAAAGTTGGTTACAACTTATTAGTTCTTGATTTCAGAAGTTTATAAATACTTCATGATGATAATTCGTTAAAGACAACGGATACACTGAAAATCTACATACTCAAAGTAAAGATATATTCAAAGTTTACTCTCAGAGTTGATTGAAGTTCAGATAGAAGCCAGAAGACAAGTGAAGAATCAAGAAGGCTACTACTGAAGATCAGAGAAGTTTTAGTTTTTGTTTTGTTATTTCTCAAGGTGCTAGATACTTGTAAAATTTCTAGTTAGATCGTAGACATATCTGGAGGTATAGTCTGTTGAAGATCTAAGTCTTCTTCTTGGGACTTTAAAGACAGGAACATACACTTGTACTCGATTGGAAGAGTTTAGTGGAAACATCACAACTGGGTTTGTGAGAGTGGATGTAGACAAGTTGTCGAACCACTATAAATCTCGTGTTTGATTTACTTTACTGTTTTGTTTGTTGTTTAATTGATTAATTGTTTAGTTAATTGAATCACATAACTGAACTAGACAAGTTGAGTACATAAAACAGAGTTCTCGAATTAAGTTGAGTATAAACTTTAATTGGGCTCATTGTTAATTTCGTATTCCGCAAATTGTAATTCTGATATATCGAAAGATTTTAGAAAAGTCTATTCACCCCCCTCTAGACATTTTCTTTAGCTTCCCTCGATATTAACTCAACTTAGGGACCAACAAATACGACTATGGTTATCAAATTAAACAAGTTCCACCCGACTATCAAGATTATGAAACACCACAAACCGCTCTTACTCTTCAACCGGGAATTGATCCGGGTGCACGTGCACCAAATGATGAAAGGAATGCTTACTTGGAAAACTTGCTAGTCACCCTCATAACTCAATCCAATCAAGTGTCTGCTCACAACAATGCAAGATTGGAAAAGATGGATGAGCAAATGGTCTCACTTGCAAATCGAATGAAGAATATGGCGTTCCAATTTAGTCAAATGGCTTCTTCAAGTGGGGCTAGTTATGAAGAGTCAAACATGACAATTGATGAAGAAGAGGGCTCAAGTGAAGAGGAGGACGAAGACGTCAAGCTTATTGAGTACTTAATGGAGATTGAAGAAGATGAAGAGGAAGAAGATGAAGAGGAATAAGAATGTCCCTTGACGAAGGACATGAGCAACAACGAAAAAAAAGATCAAGAAGCATTAGATGACACATTGAAGAGTGAAATGAGCATTTCTAAACCTTTACACTCTTCAATTTTCACTTTAGATGATATTGATGCTTCTATTGATTTTATCTTACCTCTTGTTAACTTTGATTTTAAGAAAGAAATTGAAAAAAGCTTGGGCATCCTTCCACAAAAAGGAAAGGAATTGAAAGAGATGATAGGGAGAGAGCAAGAGGAACTTCAATTGATGAAAATGTGCATGAAAAATGCAAGGATTTTGCCTACCATCCAAGGGAGCCTCCATGACTTTGAGGCCAAGAGATTGAAGTACAATGGCAAGGAGGACCGATATCCTTGGCCATTCCGATGAGCTTATTTTCTTCCGTTCGGCTTGAAGACGTTAAACTTAGCGCTAAATGGGAGGCAACCCATTATTTTATTGCTTTTTTTTTATTTTATTTTAGATTTGTAGTTTGTTTGATCTTGTGTTTAGTTTTTGCTTTGTAGGTTAAGTGTTGTGTTGGTGGTTAAGGATGAGCTATGTGCATAGTGAAGCTCAAGTTTGTGGTGATTTGGTGCTACAAGGTTCAATGGACAAAACGGTTGTGGTAGCTTGCTTCTTTGATAAGTTACGGTGGTGGAAAATTTCTAAGGTAACACACTCATCTCCAAACTTTGCATTCAACTAGATACTTTCATTTAAGTTTGGGGGGAGATTTCGTGTGTGTACCTTCATTTTTATTGCATCGTTTGTCCATATTTTGTTTAGCTTTGTTGGATGAGATTTTTTGTAGAAGAAAGTGTTTGAGGCACTGTTGGTGATTGTTAGTTTTTGAAATTTGGTTGATCTTGATGGTATTGATTGATGCATGCTTGTTCATTTGATTGTGTGAAGATCTTTGCTTGGTTTGATGCTCTTAATTCATGATAGACAAGCCCGTGAGCTTTAGAGCCTTTAGACGTTCATATATTTTGGTTTATTTCCTTCATGTGAGTATCATTCATGCTTATGTGCTCGAGAACTTGCCAATTGTCTTGTTTGAAACTACTATTTTTATGAGATTCTTGAAAATGATATGAGGCCATCTTTGTTTTGAATAATCACTTAACCAAATTGTCCATACCAAATGATATTTTTCCGTAGTTAGCCACTTTGAGCCTATTGACTTGTATTCTTTGGCAACCTACAAAATTTAGCCTATTTGTCCATCTTTTGTGAGCCTAATTTCCCTATGAACTAGTGGAGCTTGAATGTTGACAAATGAGGTTGAATTGTGGTTAAATGTGATTTTGGGTGGATGAGTTTGGTTTGAAAGTGAAAAGATTGAAAAGAAATAAAAAAAATGGAGAAAAGATGAATTGAGAGAGTGCATAAAAAAGATTGAGTTGATGAGAAAAAAAATTGAAAAAGAAAACTCTCTTGTGTACAAGTATTTGGTAGAGCTTGAAGTTCAAAAGTGCTCAAAAAGTTTTTGTGGTGAAGAATGTGCTTTAAAAGAGTGAGCAAATGAATTGTTGGAGTTTGGAATTTGGAGTTGCAACTTGATCAATTGTAGCTTTCCTCTTGAGTTTTAGAGATGTTCGACGGGATGTCTTTACTTCTCGCTCCACTAGTTTACGAGTCACTTTATCCAAATCTTCCTACCCTAACCAAAGAGCCTACATTATAACCAAATGATAAGTCCTTGTTGATTCATGAATTGAACACATAACTTGTGGTGGAGAATGGAGACTTTTGGCAAGCATATGGTAGTGCACTTGTATGATTTGATTTTGAGAGCATACAAAACCTTGATGCACTTTGTGTAAAGTGAGAGATACACTTACTTGTGAGGAAAATTGTGAATTGAGCACTTAATCTTGCATGAATTTGAACATATTTTTTGAACTTGTTTGTTGATATCTTTACCTCATGGCTTGACTAGATTGAAGGAACTTGAGAATCACTTATCATATTTTGGCTTGAATGAATTCCTTCGCAATTCTCCAACTTGTTCTATTTTTCTTTCATTGCTCGGGGACGAGCAACACTTTAAGTTTGGGGGGTTGATTAGTGTGAAAATTGCTCGAAATTCTTGTGTTTAATTTGCACAATTTTATAGGATTTTGTGCATTATTTACACTAAATTGACTAATTGCACCTGATTAGGAGAAAGTGTGTAGTTTGCTATTTTTGTAGGGAAAAGGAGCACATTTAGAGCAAAACACACCTCAAATAATATTGTGGAGTCAATCGAAGAAAGAAATCGGGAAGGAGTTGAAACGAGAAAAGATTGGAAGTTAAATTAATATGGGCTTGACAATTATTTTATTGGGCCAATTTAATTATAATTTTTGAGGCCCATTGCCTATTGAGGCTGGTGATGCGTGAGCTGAAGGGAATTGGGGGCAAATGGGCCAGCAGCTGAACATTTGAGTCCTAGGCCCAATCCGAGGCCCAATTGAAACATTAGAATTGGGGGCTCAATTTAATATTTGCTGGAGAGAACACAGAGTACGCGGGGACACACATTGGCGAAAACAGAGCACGCATTGGGGGAAACCCTCCTTCCTCCCATTCACACCTTCGATCACTCAATCAAATAGGTTAGTTTAATTTCACTCTGTTAGATAGTTTTTAATGTCGTATATTATTTTTTTTGCACGCAACACAAGACTTGAGGTGATATTCTTCTTTATATTAATGTTTGGTTGTTTATTTTTGATAAGCTTGCTTTCTTTTATTAATTTAATTATTGACTAGGTTTGTTGGTGTTTGGGTGTTTTGATTTGTGATGGACTTTGTGTTATTAGCTTAATTTTAATTGTGTAATTCATTAGAGAGAATATTGGTTAGGTTTATGGGTTTTGATAGATCATTTGCTAGAACTCAATTAGTAGGTTATATGTGAAGCTCAATTAATGCAACGAGAGTTGGTTAATCGGGGTAGATAGTATACTCGAGGGTTGGAAATCGAGTGAATGAGTAAATATTGGGTTATCGCAACGAGAGTTGGGTAATTTTCATTAGAACCCCATTTATTTACATTGATTGCTTGAATGAGAATTTGAGTGATTAGTGAGAAGACCATAGGAGCTTGGTTGTTAGTATTCAAGTGGAATAATATGATTAGGGATTAGTTTAGTTAATTAGATAGAGTAGAACCCCCTAGTTGTGTGATTACCCGGGTAAGAACGCCTCTATTCATCCTCTCGATCCTAGGTGATTTAGTAGACAAATGCACTCGTGATTGCTTCTATCAAGTTCCACCTAATGAATTGCACATAAAAGTCGACTTTTAACTCAATTTTCCACACAATGACGAACACCCGAACACTACCTCTCTCAATTTGATCTTGATCATCATTTTACTTGTTTTTCCTAGTTAGTTTTTATCTTGTTGATTTTTGCATTTAGTATTTAGTCGTTCACCCCATGCTCTTTCACTATAATTATGTGACGACATATATAATTAAGGCTACGCAAGCAAACTAGTCCCGTGGTTCGATAATTTAACCGGACACTTACTTTTACTACAAGGATCCTCTTACACTTGAGAGGCGAGTATTGAAAAATACGTGTCATTTAACCAAATCGCCTTAGAAGTACCCACTGCCTCGCCTGAAGTTAAAATTAACGCTCTTACCAACTGACTGAAAGATGGAGACCTCTTCTCCTCCTTGGCTAAGAAACCAGTGCAATCATTTGATGAATTGTTGAGAAGGGCTGAGAAGTACCTCACTCTGGAGGAGGTACGAAAAGCTAAGAGATCTGAAACTAAATCAGCAAGTGGAAGTGGAGACAGAAAAAGAGAACCCATACCAAGAAAAGTTAGCCCAGAGAGATACAGGAGTTCGAGGAGAGCTGGGAATACAGGGGAAGAAGAAGTATCGCGCTTAGCCCTAGGGGAAGGTTCGAGAAATATACCCCTCTAAAAATAGAGCCAGCAGAAGTCTTAGAGGTAGCAGGAGATCACCCTAATATGAAATTCCCTTACTCCAGAAACAAAAGTCCACAGAACCCCAAATCTGACAAATTATGTCGATTTAATAATGATTATGGTCATGATACCAATAAATGCTGGCACTTAAGGGATGAGATAGAGAGGATGATCCAAGCAGGTCACCTTAAAGAATTCACCTTCAGGGACAGGCAAGGCCCACGGGGACAGAAGAGGAAAGACCAGGAAGGGAAGCCAGATGAGAACAAGAGAGAGCAAAGAAAAGATACTGAGGATCAACCCCCTCCCCCTTAGAAAAGGGGGACGATACACATGATTATGGGAGGCCCCACGGATGGAGACTCCTTCAGGCAAAGGAAACAAAGTGTTATATTATTGAAAATCGAACGAAACATGGAGCACCGAGAGATAGGGAAGATGACAACCGTCCCTGACATTCATTCCGGACCAGAAGATGCTGGAGAGCCCAGGGAAACTCAGAATGATGCCCTAGTAATTACTACAGACATTGCAGGATACGATGTAGCACAAATCTTTGTGGACACAGGAAGCTCCGCAAACATCATGTTTTTGGAATGCTTCAAAAAGATGGATTTGAACATAAAACTCAGACTAGTAGAAACTACTCTCTACGGGTTCTCAGGAGGAGCAATCCAACCCCTCGGGTCAGCATTACTACAGGTAGGGCTAGGGACTTTCCCTAACAGACGAGTACAGATGGTAGAATTTCTAATAATGGATGTCCCATCCTCATACAATGTGGTGATGGGAAGGCCGAGCTTGAACATCTTCCAGGCAGTAATCTCCACCTTCCATATGAAAATGAAATTTCCTGCCTCGGGGGGAGTGGGAAAGATATGTGGAGATCAATATCAAGCAAGAAAGTGTTATGTAGAGTTAGTGAAAATAGCGGACAAAGTCGTGGTTCGAGGATTGGAGAGGTTTAAAGCCGATGACCCTGAATTGAAAAAATAGAGAGTGGATGAGTTAGCGGGAGAACAGCCCAAGATTAAGGCAGATGAAAAGCTGATGAATATTGAGCTCTATGCAGGGAAAGAAGGATTCACAATCAGGATTGGTACCCAAATGGACCCAGAACTTAAAGAGAAGATAATAGCCACTCTCCGAGAGAACGCAGCTTTCGCTCCAGCAGACATGACAGGTGTCCCTCCAGAAGTAGCTATGCACCACCTCAACGTAGATCCGAGTGCAAAACCAGTGAAACAGAAACTGGAGAACTTTGGTAAGGAAAATAATCTTATTGTAAAAGAAGAAATTTAGAAATTGTTGAACGCAGGACACGTGAAAAGGGTACAATTTCCTGAATGGCTCTCAAACGCCGTATTGGTGTCTAAAGGGGCAGGTAAATGGAGAATGTGCATTGATTTCAGGAATTTAAACAAAGCATGCCCTAAAGACCACTACACCTTACCCAGAATCGATCAATTGGTAGATGCGACGTCGGGATTTGAGTTACTTAGTATGATGGACAACTCACACCATAAATTTAAACATGTTCATGTAACTATCGTCTACGCTAAACATGCCTCAAAATACGGATTAATAGAAGCTAATACACAAAGCACCAATAAAACTCAATAAAAGAAGCAACAATCCAAATATCAACAATATTCAAAGCATAAACCATTCCAACACTAAATATTCACATGGTTTTAAACACCCAAAGCATAAAAATCTTAGCCCATGGTGTTTGAGGAAACACCCATGGCTAAAACAACAAAATAAAACATGAAAATGAAATTTACCAAACAAAGCTTAAATAAAAGAAAAATAGCACCTTGAGAGTCTTGAAATTCTTCCATTCTTACATGAAAATGAAATACCCAAATGATTCTAAACTAAAAAGCATAAAAACTATCTAATGGTGTTTGAGGAGAGAAGCTCCTCAAACCTAAGCTATCCCATGGTGTGTGTGAATATATGAGTTAGGGTTTGAGTGGGTAAAAGTGAGGCAAAAAACCCTTAATAATCTGATTTGGGGAGGTATTTATAGTTGGGAAGAGTGTTGGAGACGAAATTTGCACTTAGGCCCTTGAAATCCTTTAAAATTCTCGAATTTTCGCGCATAAACGGGCTCAAACGGTCGACCGAGTGACCTCAAACGGTCAACCGAGTGAGATGGAAGTCCAGAAACTGCTCTGGAAGCAGATTTCACTCGGTCAACCGAGTGGGTTGACTCGGCTGCCCGAGTGGAATCTGTTACAGTTTCACACTTTCTTGTTTCGATCATATCTTGAGCTCCCGACCTCCGATTGACTTGATTCTTTTTTTCATTCCACTCGGTTTTTCGAGACGCATCTAATGGTGCAGTTGTCGTCTTGACTTCATGAATTCTCAGACACGTATTTTGCTTCCAAATAAGTTCAATTTACCTAAAAAATAGCAAAACACATACCTTTCACATTTCAAGTGCAATTAGTCAATTTAGTGTGAATAATGCAACAAAATCCTCAAAATTATGCAAAATAAACACATGAATTTCAAGCAATTTTCACACTAATCACTCATGAATTTGTGAAAAAATGCGAGAAATGCCAGAAGAATGGACCACTGATACGAGTACTGACGGAGGAAATGGGGACCATGTATTCACCCTGCCCATTCGCAAAATGGGGAGTTGATCTGGTAGGACCTTTCCCTATGGCATCAAAGGGGAAAGAAATTATTGATTGTAGCGGTGGATTACTTCAGTAAGTGGGTGGAGGCCGCCCCATTGGCTAAATTAGAGGAGGATAATGTAATCAATTTCCTAGCAAGACATATTTGCTGCAGATTTGGAGTACCAATGATCTTAATCTCAGACAATGGCACACAGTTCAATGGAGAGAAAGTCAGAAAATGGTGCTGGAGATGGAATATCCTTCAGAGGTTCACTTCCGTAGCTCATCCGCAAGCTAATGGTCAGGTGGAAGTCACGAACATAATTATAGTGGATGGTATTCAAATCGCCTACAGAAAATAGGGGGAGGATGGGTGAAAGAATTGGATAATGTCCTTTGGTCCTATAGAACTAGTCCCAAATCAGCTACAGGGGAATCCCCTTTTCAGTTGGTGTATGGAGCGACAACAGTGATACCTCCAGAGGCCCGATTAGGGTCCCACCGGATCACATATTTCAATGAAAGGAAAAACGAAGAAATAATGAGATAGGCTTTGGATTTAGTAGAGGAAGAGAGAGAGATAGCAAAGCTCAAAGCAGAAAGGTATAAGAGCAGGATTAAAGCAGCATACGATCGTAGAGTGATCCCGAGATCCTTCAAAGTAGGGGACTTAGTCCTTCGGAGAGTCGACGCCTTGAAGAATACAGGAAAGCTGGAGCCCAACTGGGAAGGCCCCGCTAAAAGTAGACTTGAATATATTTCTAAGTATTGACTGATCTAGTTATGAAAGTCGTCTTATGAACAAGATCAGTAGAGTATATATGTATGAAAGAAAAGACAAGTACGTTTTATAAGTACTGTAAAAGAAGTTTACTATAGGTTGTTGAATGAGCATATAATCATTGTATAGAAGCTCATAGTTTATGTATGATATTGTTGTATAGTTTTAAGGTGACTAAGCTGGATTTATAACGCTTAAAGTAATGTAATTGTCTTGTTAGGATTAGATTGATAAGACTAGATTAGTTCTATGTATATAGAAGTCTACTGCTGGAAGAAGACTGCTGCAAGACAAGACAAGACAAGTGAAGTGAAGACTGAAGAATTGTCTAAGTGTTGAAGACTAGACAATTCAAGTGCGCAAAGTATGCTTAAGTCAAAGACGTGTGAAGATACAAAATAAAGATATGATCGTATATTGAAGAGTTAGTTATGGAATAACTAATTAACTGAAGAAACGCGTGAAAGGATAAGAAGAAACCGTTCGCAGTTAGTTATCAAGAAAAGGTTGTTGGATAACAAACTTATCTTGATTTCTGAAGTCTATAAATACTTGAAGGTATTCAACGATTAAAGACTACTGATACTAAGAGAATTACTGAGCGTTTATTGAGATATTCAAAGCAAGAGAAACTCGCAGAGTTGAAGTTCAGAAAGTTCAAGCCAGAAGACAAGTTCAAGATATTCAGAAGGCTACTACTGAATTAGAGAAGTTTTCGTTTTAAAGTTTTGTTGTTTGTTCAAGTTGCTAGTTACTTGTAAAATAACTAGTTGTTAGATCGAAGATATATCTGTTGATATAATCGAAAAGATCGAAGTCTTATTTCTTGGGACTTAAAGCCACAAGAACACACTACTCGAAGAGAAGAGTTAATAAATTTCGCAACTGGAATTGTGAGAGTGGATGTAGACAAGTTGTCGAACCACTATAAATCTCTTGTTGATTTACTTTACTGTTTTATTTGTTATTTGATTGATTACTTGTTTAATTGATTAATCTGCATATAGAATAGACAAGATCAGTGTTCATATTCGATATTAGTTGAGTATAATTCTTAAGGGCTCATTGTTAAATCTGATAATTCTGCATTGTGTACTTTGATATTTTGAAAGATTTTTAAAAGTCTATTCACCCCTCCCCTCTAGACTTTTACTAGCTCAATCAATCTTATCAACTCAACTAGGGACCTACAATGGTCATTAATATTCTTTTGTAGTTGTGCCGAAGTGTCACAACTTTCTGTACAACGTAGAATAATTTATATATGGAATATGTGATTTGTATTGATTTACATAGAATACATGTAGAAAGATATATACACGACAGTGACTAATTAAATAAGGAAATAGTCTTAAACTAATTGTGTGAATTAAGGGATTTATTAATCAAATAATATTTTAAAGATATGCCTCAATATATATCGTAAATATTTCTTATAACTCCTAGATCTCGTTCTACCATCTATAAATACACAAGAACAATTCATTATTCAATATAGAAGTAGTACTCGATTAGTATCTATTCTAGTGTTGATCTTGACATTATGGTCACTATTATTCTTTTGTAGTTGTGTCGCAATGCCACTACTTTTTGTACAACATAGACTTATTTACATATGGAATATGTTATACCATATGGAATATGTTATTTGTATTGAATTAGATAGAAAATGTACAAAGATATATACACGACAGTGACCAATTACATAAGGAAATAGTCCTAAACTAATTGTTTGGGATTTTATCAATCAAACAATATTCTAAAGATATGCCTCAATATATATATTAAATATGTCTTATAGCTTCTAGATCTCGTTCTACCATCTATAAATACACATGAAAACTTCATTATTCAATATAGAAGTAGTAGTCGATTAATATCTATTTTAGTGTTGATCCTGATATTATGGTTACTATTATTCATTTGTAGTTGTGCCGCAGTATCACAACTTTTTGTACAACATTGACTTATTAACATATGGAATATGTGATACCATATGAAATATGTGATTTGTATAGATTTACATAGAAAATGTACAAGAATATATACACGATAGTGACTAATTACATAAGAAAATATTCCTAAAGTAATTGCATGAATTAAGGGGTTTTATCAATCAAATAATATTCTAAAGAAATGTCTCAATATTTATCTTAAATATCTCTTTATAGTTTCTATATCTCGTTCTACTATCTATAAATACACATGAACACGTCATTATTCAATATAAAAGTAGTAGTCGATTAGTATCTATTCTAGTGTTGATTCTGATATTATGGTCACTATTATTCTTTTGTATCTATTTTAGTGTTGATCCTGATATTATGGTCACTATTATTGTTTTGTAGTTATGCCACAGTGTCACAACATTTTGTACAACATAGACTTATTTACATATGGAATATGTGATACCATATGGAATATGTGATTTGTATTGATTTACATAGAAAATATACAGAGATATATACACGGTAGTGACTAATTATATAAGGAAATAGTTCTAAACTAATTGCATGAGTTAAGGGATTTTCAATCAAATAATATTCTAATGATTTGCCTCAATATTAGAGCGGGCGGCCCGGCCCAGCCCAACCCAACGGGCCAAGTGGTGTTCATAGGCTAGGTCGGGCCGGCCCATGAATTGGTCGGGCCTACAAAATGGGAGCCCAGCCTTGGCCATCCTGGGCTTGCGGGCTAGCCCGACCCATTACATGTTTTTTTTTTTTTTTTTTGGGATTTCACCGATAAAGTCTTTTCACATAGTGATTTTTTAAATAAGAACATGGTTCAAATTAAGGTCAAAATCCAACTTAAATGTACTATCTTACCCTTAATATTAGTTAACGATTTTAAAATTTGAAATGCAAATCTTTCTCTCTTTCTTAGACCCGTTGATTATTCTACATCCCCAATTTTAGGATTTTCCCAAAGATCTAGTATTCAAGTCTTCTCCAAATCTCTGATATTCAAGTCTTTCACAAATACCTAAAATTCTACATCCCCAATATTAGGACTTTCCCAAAGATCTGATATTCAAGTCTTCCCCAAATCTCTGATATTCAAGTCTTTCACACATATCTGATATTCAATTGCATTTTCCCAAAGCTCTGATATTCAATTTCATTGTCAGACTTGAAGATCTGCATAAAAATCATCAAATCAAATTAGATATTTTCTTCAGAAAAATCTTTGACTTGATTATGCAGAAGAATCTGCAGAAAAATCTCTGAATGCAGGAAAAAAAAATACTAAAGTTGCATTAGCATATAAATAATGCAGAAGCGTGCAGTAAATTATGTGCATATACAAATATCATTATGCAGAAAAATGAATTTAATGCAAATTAGATCTTTTCTTGAATCACTCGCTTCATCATTAACATCAGTCTTCTCGACTGTGACACTGAGTAAAGTGTTCCCACCAAGGAAGGCCCACAAGAAAAATCTTGTGTGGTGAAGAAAAGTGTTCCCACCAAGGAAGGCCCACAAGCAAAATCTCGTGTGGTGAAGACATAGTCTTGAATAAGTACATCTCTGAATTGCAATTCTTTCTCTCTTTCTCAACCCCGCTGAATAAGTTCATCTCTGAATGGCATTCAACAAATGATGAGTGTACGAGTAAATAAGAGAAAAAGCACGAGTAAAGGGCGTAATACATAATTATACAAGGTCAATTGACAATGCGTGCGCAGTTGTGCTTCTGGTTTGCATATACTTCAAATTAAGGAATTACCCGGAGGGCTGTCAAGGAGAAGGGGATCGGTGAGATTGAGCTTGAGGCGCCATAGCTGATTCTGATTTCTTCAAATCCACCTATTAATAATGCAAATTAGATCTTTTCTTGAATTATCCTCTTCACCATTAACATCAGTCTTCTCAAAATTAACCAAAATTAACATTGATTCTGTATTATTCGAATTGTGAATTGAAACCATTGACACCAGTCTTCTCAAATTGACCAAAATTAACATTGATTCTGTATTATTCGAATTGTGAATTGAAAAGGGAAAGTCAAGCGAATTAAACCAATTCCCACGATCTTTGCATAAAACGGACTATATATTAAATAGGCGTGTGTTAAGGAATGTATTATATTTTTAATTAATTAAATAATTATATTAAAAAGATAAGGGCATAATGAGTTATTTACATTCAATTATGTCCTTATTTGAAAAGATTATATTCGTGGTTCTTTATTGGATAAGTATCTCTGTGAATTGCCTTTTTTATAAAAATTCTTTTTTTTTTTTTTTAATTTCTAGCAAAAAAATATATACTAACGAGTAATTGTGCATAATTCATAAATGATGTTGGTCCGGAATGGAGTATGACACAAGTGTATTGGGGGGGGGGGGGGGAATGCACTTGTGTATCCTAATTTTGCTTTTTCAAACTGTTTTACCCTATCAGGGAAGTTGTCTGACAACTAATCTGAGTGATAACTTAAATAGATACTTAGCCTACTGAAAAATATGAAGTGATCAGTTGGATAATTATCTAAAAGAGTTGCTAAGTGCGGAATGTGGTTGGCCTTTTCTTTGAAAAAATACTCCAAGTCAGTTTCTGAAAAACCAGTTAATTAGGGACTTTGTCCAAAAACTGTTTTGCTTAACTTTGCCGAATTTAAATCTTTTAGAATGATTTTTGCAAGTAATGTGAGATATAAAGAGATGCAGAATGTAAATAACACAGCAAGTTATAGTGGTTCAGAGACTCAAGCTCCTACATCCACTTTCCCTGATTGAACAGGATAATTCCTTAACACCTGGAATTAACTTGTTTTATAGTGCCAAGGTGCACTAATCAACAACACTATCTTAGTGCTTTGATCCCTAGGATAATCTGAGTCCTAGTGCTCAATCTCTCTGAGTTAAGACTGTAGTTCTCTTTACAGCTCTGAACTCCTCACTTCAACAACAACCTCTACTTCACTTAATGAGGTAAGGGTTTAAGGTTTTGGTTCCAACTAATAAAGATATCCTTTACAGTAAGTACAGTGTAAAGGCTTAGGATATATCAATGCTAAGCTTGGGATTTTACAAGAATGGCTTAGCTTTTTGAAGTGATCAGGAAACTTGGGATTGTAATGAACACCTTTGGTTTCCTTGAATGCTTGATAGTAGTTTGATAAAAGATAGTTGGATTATTGAAATCTTGGATCACTTCTGAATTTATAGAGCAATTTGATCAACTATCCATTGGAGATATAGCATTTCAAATTGTCTATTTGCAGCTCCATTGAAATGGCTATGAAGACCAACCTTCTATTATCCATTGAAATGCGGCTGAGATGACTTGTGTCAGCTTCCAAATTTGCACATTTCCCAATGTTGATTGTGGCAGACTTTGTACTCTACCAATGGTCAGATGGGACAAGTGCTCTGATCATTCCTGCTGCAGGTGGAATGTTTCTTCATTCATTGAAGGCTCATCAGTCTTTAATTCTCCTAAGTCTTTAATGCTTGTTCAGGCTTGATGACATTAATGCTTCATTAAATTTGTCTTTTGAGTAAGCATCATTCAATGATCTTGATCTTCAAGACTTCAAACTGGTCTGATATTGCTCTTATCATTGCATGCAGTTTAGGCTTTCATCTTGATCATTCAGCCATGTTGTCCTCTTCAGCATACTTGTCTCTGTTCATTCAGCAGATTTGTCCTAACAAACTTAAACACAACAAGCTGCCTAACATTTTTAGCTTTGGACAACTAACCTGAACACTAATATACATCTCTATAAACCTGAGATCTGACTTAGGCATTGTTACAGTCTCAACTATCTTGAGATAACTAGACTGATACATTCTCAACTAAGCTCACTATCATCAATCAGGGGTTTTGGTATCTTAATCAAAATCAATTTATTTCCCAATAATTTCCCCCTTTTTGATGATGCCAAAACCTATTTACAAAGGGAAACTTGACTTATACTGATCTTATCTTCAGGATGAATGATATGGTCAATTTTTCTGAAACAAAACTGTTAGCACAATAATAAATCAAGTGTATAGGTTATGTCAGGTTAGTTGAGTTGTTATCTCTGATGAAAATAGTAGTCCTTTAATATATATCATTAAGCATTACAGTGCTAAAAAACAAAAGGACTAACTATGTTGAATTTTAAAAAACAACAGATTAAAAGTAGATAAGGGAAGGAAACACTTATTCTTCAGAAAGAACCATCATCTTGAGGAGCAATCCCATACTAAGCCCATACTCTCTTCTTCAATTCCCAAATCTCCTGATTGGTTCCTTTGGGGCCCAACTTCATCTTTTCCATCTTCATAATGGAAATGAACTCCTCTAAGATCTTCCCTTCATCAATCAGATTCCCATTGAACTTGGGAGGCATAAACAAGATGGGACCTGGAGCTTTGAATTCCACCCTTGCAATATCAGCTACTGCAAACAGCTTCTGGTACAACTCTCTATAGTTGTCAAACATGAATTGGGCAAAAATCTCCTCCACGTTCTCTCCAAGCCATTTGCCTATGACATAGAAGTCATAAACAAATCTCCTCTTGGCCTCTTCCCATGCATCATTCAATTGGATTGACACCCATTTGTCATGGTGAGGGTATTGAGTATCCCATCTTTGAAGCAATTGAGGCTTCAATCTTCTGTAAGAAGCCCTTCTCCTTGGAGCTCTGAAATTTGCCCTTCTGGCGTCCCTTGCTTTGTTGGCCTCAACCAACTGATCCATCCTTTCCTTAGCTCTCTGAAGAGCCAATTTCTCTTGAGTCTCTGGATCTTTCCCAAATCCCTCTTCAAACAGCTTTGAGGGATCATCAGCAAGCTTGGGTTGATTCACTTCAGGCTCCTTGTCCTCTTTCTCTTCCTCATTCTCTTCTTCCTGGATTTCAGGCAACTTGGCTGCTTTCTTCGGCCTCTTTGAATTTCTCACTTGGGTTGCCTCTTTAGCTTGGAACTCAGAGGGCAGTGTCAGACTTGTTGGGAACTCAGTGAAGGTTTGCTCCTTCCTTTTTCTTTCAGTAGCTTTAGCAACCTTCCCCCTTACTTCAATCACCTTGTCCTTGGGGTCTAAGCCTGCAGATTCCCCTCCAGGCCTCTGCTGCTATCTAGCCTGATCCTCAATAACAGAAGCCATGGACTTTTTCATTGCAATCTGTATCTGCTCCTCTTCTGTCAAGTCTTCAAAGTTCATAGGCCCTTTGCCTTTTCCAATGTCCTCTTCTTCTCCTTCAACTTCAGGCAATTTGTCCTTTCCCTTAGGTTCACCAATCTTTAAGGTTCCCTTTGCCCTTGCTCGCTCTCTTTCCCCCTTTTTGGCATTATCAAAGCATTGGGGCTTTAATTCACTCATTGTAACGGAGAGGTGGGAGTGAGCATGAGTGAGAGACTTAAGTTCCTGAAGCAAATAAACATTCTCATCATGAATGTTTTGCATCTTGTCATCTGCCATGCTGAGAAAGACATGTATAGGCTTCATTTTCTGGGCAACTATCTCATCCAATGTGGCCTTCAAGGATTGATCAAGTTTGGCCTGCAACTGATCAGTGAGATTGACCACAACGTGATCAGAGACCTTGGTCAAGAGTTCAACTGTAAACTTTTCAGCAGCCTCCTTCACCATTGCAGCTTTAAGCTCTTTAGCTTTCTTTCTTTTAGCACCTGTCCTTTGCCTCAAGGCATCTTGATTGTTCTTCTTAGGGCCAACACATTTGTTGGTCCTTGAGACGAGTGTAAGATCAACTGACTTGATGTCTGCTGATTGTGTGAAAAATAAACTCACTCTTCAAGGTAACTAGTCCGCTGATTTCACTAGGGGCCTAGGACTAGTTAGTCGGCTGATTAATTACCTATCGGAGTTAAGTGCGGAAATGTAGTGTGCCCATAAAGATTATACTCTTCTATTGTTTAAATACAGTTTGTAAAATAGTTTATGCACAAATATGTATGAGATAACTGAAAGTAAAGTGCAGAAAATGTAAATAACACAGTAATTTATAGTGGTTCGGATATACGTTCCTACGTCCACTCTCACGTCCTAACGTGATGTTTAATCCCTTTAATTTACCAAAAATTACAAGGGTTTGTCCTTTATAGTCCCAAGGGTAGGACTTTGAGATCTGAGCCAGTTCCTAAACTGCTGCGGTCTCCACAAGTGATTGGAAGCACTTGCACTTTAACAAGTGAGTTGCGAGCACTTGCACTCCACAAGTGATATAGAGCACTTGCACTCTTTACAGTGATGAACACTCAACTTGACTTCTAGGGGTTGATGGTAGAAGGTGGGTTTTGTGTATATGAACTAGATGAGAATTTCCCTTACAATCTGTTTTAGCCTCATGCTAGGATTGAGAAATTCTCTCTAAGCTATGGATATATATGAGTGGCTAATCTGGCTTAGATGTTATGAGTTCACTCACTGGGGATGAGGTGATGCTTGTTGAATCTTCATGAACGATCTTCTTGAGCTCTTCTTATTTCTTGACTTTAAGAACTTTGCTCGACCTCTGCATCTCACACCTCTTCACACTCCCAATGATGTATGAACTCATTTATATAGTGTTGATGTTTGAATGTTACCGTTGGATGATAGCAATTCAAATCTCCACTAATTCAGGAATTGACAATCTCTTGATTTGATATGATGGAATATTACCATTGTCATGTAATTTCAATCATATCGTTGACTTTCCTTTCTTGTGCACATATCTTGTCAATCCTTGATTTCAGCTCTGATTGGTCTTCCCTTAATTGGGTACACATGATCTTCACCTCAGCTGATTTTGGGTTCGACTCATCTGGACTTGATACTTGCGCATTGGATTGCTTCCTCAGCTGTATGAACCTCGACTGTCTAGTAATGCAGGTTTGGTCCTCAGCTGTCTTTTACTCAGCTGTTGTCTTTACTCAGCTGCTGTCTCTTCTCAGCTGCTGTCTTTACTCAGCTGCTGTTTCTACTCAGCTGCTGTCTTTACTCTGCTGTCTTTACTCAGCTGGTTGTAAGATGACTTCTACTCAGCTTGTAAGAAGACTTCTACTCTGCTGGTAAGAAGACTTCTACTCTGCTGGTAAGAAGACTTCTACTCATCTTACTCTTACTCTTCTTATCCTATAGGATGAGTTCAACTCATCTTATCAGGAGACTTTTGGTCTTGGTCTTCTCTTCTCTTCTTGAGCATTGACAAGTCTTCTCTTCTAACCAGAGTCCTATCTATTACAATATTTATAATAAAGTTGTCTATACAATACAACTTATCCTATTACATGTTTGATTTGGTTTATCAAAACTAAACTAAGGATATTCATATCCCAACAACATTGTTCTTGTAGCTTTCTCTCAGGCCTTTCTGTTCTTTCTTCACAGTTTTTGTAAATTTGGTCATTGCATCCTTTGCCTTGGTTACTTCAGTTGAGACTGTTTGCAGACCAGTCTCAACACCACTGATCCTAGCATCCAAGGTTGGCAACACCACTTCCTCAGAACCTGTGAGCCTCATCTCAACAGAGGCTAGAGTCCTTCTTTGGCCATCAAGAACATCTATAGTTTCAGCATGAGCTTTCCCAACTTCCTTGACCAGAGTGTCCAACTTGCCTGACTGCTCCTCAATGGATGTTGCAGTCCTGCTTCAGTGGCATTGACCTGTTCAAAGTATATCTTGGATAATGTGGTCATGTTGGCTGAAATTGCCTCAAGGTCAACATCAGTGTTGACTGGAATATCAGTGAGGGAAGCATCTGCAAAGATTTGTTCAAGGTTGACAGCTTCTGAACTTGTAAAACTCAAAGGGTTAGGTAAAACACCCTCATGACCTCTTTCTTCATTTATATCAGATATACTCACATTCACTGGAGAATAAGGCCTCCTTTCACCAAGGGATTCATCAAGTTCAATTTGACTTGAAGAATAACCTGACTCTCTTGTTGGGCTTCACCCAACATTTCAATCTTATCTCCCTCTTTAGGTGGTGCACTCTTGCTACCTATAATCATACAATCACCATCCTCTCCCTCTGAATTTTTATCACTACTATCCTTTTCAACTCCTTCAGATCCTAGACTTGACACCTCCATATCCTCAATAGGATGCACAGAGGGCAGTTGATGGGAGATCACAGTGCTTGGGCTTCCCAAGTCCATTGAGTCATCCTGAATGACTAAAGGCGAAAAGGCTTTAGTCAAACCAGCTTCTCCTATGGAAGTCTACGCATTGTTCAGTTGTGCCTCAGGCTCAGTAGAACCATCCTTGGCTAATGCATCTTGGACTGAGTCACCACTTTTGGTCAACTCCTCTGATTTCTCAGAGTCCTGAATGGAAGGATAGGTCAAGTAATGTACCTTAGCAGGATTGGGTCCAGGAGGTTTGGGGTTGGTGGTGTCATCATCATCTGCATCATCTGAGGTGCTATCAGGATGTTTGATTCCTTGAGCAATCCTTTCTCTTTCAACTAGCACCCTCTCATGGACAATGGTGCAGAATAATGCCTTAGTGGTCAGCACACTAGATTTCTTGACATTGGCAAAATGCAACAATCTATTCTCTTCAACCTGCCACCAGTTAACACCTTTATCCTTAATAGCCTGAGCTATTTCCAAAAATTTTCTATCTTTGATCTCAACAAGTGCTCTGAGATCATAGAACTGCTGCTGAAGTCTTGGATAATCCTTCAATCCTGGATACAGCTGATCAACATTTGCTTTGGCAATCTGCCTTAGCATACCTTCATATGTATACTCTTCTGTACCTTCATCATCATTGTTGTCATCAGAAGAGTTGGCTTGGGATTTAGAAGGGTTGGTTTGAGCTTCAGGTAGGTTGGATTGGGATTCAGGAAGGTTGAGTTGGGGTTCAGATAAGTTGGGTTCAGAAGAGATGGGAATCATTTGAGTCTCAGTTGCTGTAGAGAGCAATGTTCCTGAGGGGGTAGATGAAAGATTCAAAGGAATGGCTTGAATGGGTTGAAGAGTGAATTAATCACCTTCATGAAGTGCAGTTTCAAGGAGTTTGGTATAAGAGAGTAATCTGGGATCAAGAGAGGAGAAATGCCTATCTTCTTCATCAACAAGATCGGCCAAGACAATAATGCCTTCTCTGTCAGGAGCACCTTCAGGAGAGTAGGTCTTTTTGGTAACGATAGGTGCATCTTCAGGAGTCTTGCATTCCTCCTCTTCATGTTTTGGAGATCCATGACTTGGTGATATTCTCTGAGACTGAATATCAGGAGAGTTGGTCCTGGGACTCTTTGATTTTGATTGAGAGTTAGACTTGCTTGCTTGTTTAATCTCTTTGAAGAATTCTTTCTTCAATCTTTCTTCCTCCATCATCTTTTTCTTCTCAGAGGTTTTGATGATCCTCCTTCTTCTTTCAGATCTTGTTGGTGTTTCAAGATCTCTGAACTTAGTAACTGTTTCTGGCTGCAAAGGGACAATCACCCTGAACTCTTCACCAGCTTCAGGAGGGTTGACCCCTTCTTCTTCTACTCTGTTAATCTCTTTAGATGTGGCTCCACCACTCTTGGACTGACTTTCTGGAGAGGATTCACTGAGAATCTGCTTCATCTTCTTCATGTTTGGTTGGGTTTTGGTGGTCTGAGCCTTTCTTTTCCTTGGAGAAGATCTAGTAACACGTGCAACTGTCAGGCTCGCCTTGCTTCCTCTTTTCAGTCTTGGAGGATAGTTTTCTGAACATCACTTTTTGTGCTAGAAAGTGTTTCGGCTTGGCTTGCAAGTGGGTGTAGTGAGAAAATCTTTCCAAGAGCAAACTTGCTCTTGTGCAGTATTGGAGCTTCCCATCTACTACAACCTTGTGGTGCTTCATCTCCTTAAGCTTGAATTTCTCATTCATCATCTTCCCCAAGATGAATGTTTTCCAATCAAACTTGATTCCTTTCTCAGCATAATCAATCACAGCTGCCATCACCCTCAATTTTGGCAAGCTTATTTGCTCCACACTACCAGAATGACTTAAAAGACTCTTTACCACAATATCAAACAAATGCTCATATTTAAGCTTTAAAGTCTTTTTGTTTTGAGCACTTACAAGCTTCTGAGGTGCCTTCATCCATTCATTTGAGAACTCCTGTTCCACTCCTTCTCTATAAACTTTTGGATTGAGTCCTTCAGAGGGTAGCCCAAAGCTGGCATCCAAATCTTCTGAGGTGAAGATTATGGTGTGTTGAGATTCCTCCTCTTCTCCTTCTTCTGCATAAGTGAGTTTAGTGCAAACATCACCCTTCTTGCCTTTCCACCTGAGATAGGCAAAGAACTCAGCCATGTAGGGGTTGAGGCAAGAATCAGACTTGGTGCCCGAAAATTTCTGAAGCCCTGCATCTTTCAACCATTGGAGGACAGGAAGGACTTCCTCATCTGGACTGTCAAAAGCTACAATCTTTTCGAACCAAAGAGAGTTTATGTTGCTGAGATAAGTGAAATCAATGTCCAGAGATGGATCATTGAAATTGACAAGTTCCTCTCTTTTGAGTTTTACAGCCATGGATGTTTGAAAGAATGGATGGTTTGAAAGAATGAAGGTTTTTCAGAATTTGCTTAAGGGTTTTGAAAGTATTTGTGCGTAAGAATGAAGGTAAAAACTGAAGGTTTTTATATTCAATGGTTTTATTAACCGTTGGACAATGGCATTAGTGGGTGGACAAATCATAAAACCAAATGGATAAAGTGGGGTAATGGGCTTAGGAATGGTTAGATGTAGGTTAAAAAATAATCAATGGCTTTGATGAGAGGCTCAGTAATTAATGCAATCTTAAAGAGATTTTGTATTTAATGCAGAATGGCCATTTGGGAGCTAAAATTCGAATATCACACGCCATCCTAAAAATAGACTACTCTTTGCCCAAGAATTCCCTTAAATGTCTAATCAATGCTAAAAATAACACTTATCACCTTATCAGTTTGGACAAGTGTCCTGATAAGTGATTTGACATTTATTTTAGTCAAAATATCCGACCAATATGCCTGAGTGGGTCCCAATGTTGCTAACTGGGTCCCACAAGGTCAATCATCCTAACCAACATTGCTGAAAGCCATATGGACAACTCTACTGAGTTCTTCTTTTAGGCAGACAGTTTCAGTGAGGTTGGTCAACTTTGCTGAAGGCCAATTTCATGAACTTCCCCCTTCATTTGTGTTTCCTTCTTCATTTTTCCATCTTTCCTGGATCAAGTAAGCCCAATTCTGTTGATAGCTCCATGAACCTAGCTTCAGCTAATGGCTTTGCCAAGATATCAGCTTTTTGCTTATCAGTGTGAATTTTGACAAGCTTGATATCCTTCTTCTCCACATGATCCCTTATAAAGTGATGCTTGATATCAACATGTTTGCATCTTGTGTGAAGCACTGGATTTTGTGAAATAGCAATTGCACTATTATTGTCACAAAATATTGGAACTTCATTTATGATGACTTTGTAATCTCTAAGTTGTTGTCTGAGCCAAAGTATCTGAGCACAACAACTACCAGCTGCTACATATTCAGCCTCAGTTGTTGATGTTGCAGCTGTGTTCTGTTTCTTTGAGAACCATGAGATCAGCTTGCTACCCAAGAATTGACATGTTCCTGAAGTGGATTTTCTGTCAATTCTGCAACCTCCATAATCAGCATTTGAATATCCAGTGAGTTCAATGTTGTCATATGCTGGATACCATAATCCAAGATTCTCAGTTCCTTTCAGATATCTTAGTATTCTCTTGGCAACTTCTAGATGGCTCTTCTTGGGATTTGCTTGAAATCTGGCACATACTCCAACTACAAATGTGATATCAGGCCTACTTGCAGTGAGATACAACAAGGATCCTATGATGCCTCTGTATTCAGTGGAGTTGGTTGATACTCCACTTTCATCAAGGTCCATCTTCCAGTTGGTATTCATTGGAATTCTGACTGGTTTGCTTGTGGCACATCCAAATTTCTTGATCATGTCCCTTGTATATTTGGCTTGATTGATGAATATTCCTTTCTTTGATTGGGTGACTTGGAGTCCCAAAAAGAAATTCATTAATCCCATCATGGACATCTCAAATTTGCTTTGCATGAGTTTTGAAAATTTCGCACACAATTTCTCATTTGGAGAACCAAATATGATGTCATCCACATAGATTTGGACTAACAAAATATCATCTCCTTCACAGATTCTAAACAAGGTTCTGTCAACAGTGCCTTTGACAAAACCATGATCTAGAAGAAATTGTGATAAGGTGTCATACCAAGATCTTGGAGCTTGCTTCAACCCATAAAGGGCTTTCTTTAATCTGTACACCTTGTCTCCTTCTTCAAAGCCTGGGGGCTGTTCAACATATACTTCCTCTTTTAACACTCCATTGAGAAATTCACTCTTCACATCCATTTGATACACCTTGAATCTCATGTGAGCTGCATATGCTAAGAAAAGTCTGATTGCTTCAAGTCTGGCCACTGGAGCAAATGTCTCATCATAATCAATCCCTTCAGATTGACAATATCCTTTGGCCACCAGTCTTGTTTTGTTTCTCACAATGATGTCATTTTCATTTTTATTATTTTTGAACACCCATTTTGTTCCAATGACATCTTGATGAGTTGGCCTATCCACCAGCTCCCATACTTCATTTCTGGTGAACTGGTTCAACTCTTCCTGCATGGCAATGATCTAGTTGGTATCTTGAAGTGCTTCCTCAATATCTTTTGGTTCCTTCTCTGAAAGAAAACAACAAAATAAGGCACTTTCTCCATGAAATCTTCTGGTTTTGATCCCTTCACTTGGATTTCCAAGTATCAGGTTAGTTGGGTGGTCATGCAACCAAGTCCTTCTAGCCCTGATTCCTTCAGGAGGATTGTCCTATTCTGAAGTTGGATCACTAGATTCATTAAATTCAGGAAAGTTAATTGAAGGATCAAGTTCAAGATCATATTTAGGGTTGTTGACCTCATTTTCAGGAATATTGACATTTTCATCGGTTCCCCCTTGAATATTAGATCCATGAACTACCTCAGCAGAGTCTGCTTCTTCATTGGTAGTTGTTACCTGGTTTTGAACTGGGATGGGGTCAGTCAGTTCAATTACTCCTTCAGGCTGGTTGTTCATAGGTTGATTGCCATCAGGGATGTTGTCTAAGTGTTGATCTCCATTAAGTTCAGGCTGGGCAACATCTACAAACACTGTTTCCTTGCTTTGAAGCCTTAATTTGGTTGTTCTTTGTGTTATCTCATCAATATTCAGGTTTCTGTCCCTTAACTCATTAATAGTTTCATCAAACACAACATGAGGTGTTTCTTCCACAACAAGGGTTTTGCAATTGTAGACTCTGTAAGCTTTGTTGACTTGAGAATATCCAACAAATATTCCTTCATCAGCTTTGCTGTCAAAAGCTTTCAATTGCTCTTTCCCATTATTGTGAATGAAACACTTGCAACCAAATATATGAAAATATGCAACAGTGGGCAATCTACCTTTCCATAATTCATATGGAATTTTACCTTGACCTTTAGTGATTAAGGATTTGTTTTGAGTGTGGCATGCAGTTTTAATGACTTCTGCCTAGAACCTTTTTGGCAATTTGGATTCAGCAATCAGTGTTCTGTTTAAGGTTCTGTTTCTCCTATTTGTATTACAAGGTTAGTGTATTGTCACCATTATAATAAATGTAGTTTTAAATGATGTGTCCCTAAGGTGTGACGAGCTGATTAGCTTATGTTGTTGACACATTGGACGAGTTGCTCCACCTAGAGGGGTGGGTCCCTTGTTCGAATTGGTTGTTTGTCGCATGTGAACGCGCACCTAGGACTTGCTCGTTGACTGGGACGAACAGGACAATCGACCTGATATTGGATTCAAAGCTAGATGAGCAGAGCTGTCGGTACCTTAACCCGTTGACATTTGACTAGTCTTTGATGACACTTTTGATTTGTTCTCGCCTTATTCGTTGGTCATCCCACAGGTTGTGCTTCGATGTTCTGCACGAAGGACGAGCTAGAATCCAATACCGAGGTAAATTTGATTTATATCTATTCTAGCAGCATACGTGCTTCAAGACGACACTTCAGTTACGAGTGTGACGCCCACACGTAGACCAAATTTGAATCAGTGCGACACAGGTGCGTCCCTTGCACACGACCCTTTAATTTTTCGAAAAGTTTCAAAACGACCCCTCCCGGCTTGCTTATAAATAGAGTTCCAAACCCCCATTCTTCACTTCTAAATTTTAGTTAACTTAGCATATTATATACGCTCACTCTTTAAATTACTATCAATTTTTTTAAATATTCCACACCACATCAAATCCATTACAAAACAATGTGGTGAACAAAACCCAAGTTACAAAACAATGCTCAACAAACTAACTATGAATGAAATTACAGTGATAATAATCTAAACAGTTGTTGTTATTAAGTTGGTCTAGACATAAAAAAACCTAGTACCAGCATGACTCAATGTTAGCAGTTTCAAGTTAGTCCTGGCTGTAACTAATGTTAGCTGCTTCTTTTAAGGTTCTATTTCTCCTTTCAGCAACACCATTCTTTTGGGGTGTTCTTGCTGCCGAGGTCTCATGAGTGATGCCATTTTTGCTGCAGTACTCACTGATGTATGAGTTTATGAATTATGTGCCTTTGTCTGATCTGATCTTGACAATGCTTAGGCCCTTTTCATTACCCAGTCTCATCATCAATTCAGGTAGTTTGACTTGGGTCTCCTTTTTGTTTAGTAAAAATACCACCCAAGTGTACCTGGAAAAATCATCAACAACTACTAAAGCATATTTTCTTCCATTAATGCTTACTGGGATAATTGGACCAAATAAGTCCATGTGCAGTAGTTGAAGAACTCTCTTAGTGGAAATGACAGGCTTTCCTTTAAATGATGCTTTGATTTGTTTTCCTTCCTGACATGGCTGGCATACATGTTCCTTCGTGAACACTTGATTTGGCAGCCCTTTCACTAGAGAGTTTCTTGCAAGCTTGTTGATGGTTTTGAAGTTCAGGTGGTTCAGTCTCTTGTGCCATAGGCCAGCTTTGCTCACTTGTGCTTTTGGCAACAAGACAAACTACTTCAGGGGTTTTGCTCCAATCTGCAAAATAAACATTTCCCTTTCTCACCCCTGTTAGTAGCACCTGCTGTGTTGATTTGTCTTTGATAATGCATTCATTTCGTGCAAATTCAACACTATATCCTTTGTCACAGATTTGACTTATAGATAGCAAATTATATTTTAGGCCTAGAACATATGAAACATTAGTAATTTTTACATTACCAATATTTAATGTACCATAACCTCTTGTGATTCCTTGAGAGCTATCTCCAAAGGTTTCTGAAGGGCCATCTTTTTCAATGAATTCTGAGAGAAGCTCCTTGTTTCCAGTCATGTGTCTTGAGCAGCCACTGTCCAAGTACCATACTGTTTTCTTGTTTATGCTTCCCTTCTTTTTGTGGTCCTTGTTAACCTGCAAAGGCAAACTTTAGGTACCCTTTGAATGATGGGTCCTAGGGGGTTAACTGTACCTTTTGGAACCCAAATCTGCCTGATTACTCTGATTGACTCAAAGTGACTGATTTGGTTTCCATTTACATCTACATACACAGTCCTACCCTTAAATACCTTAGGTGGTTTCTGTGCATAAGTGTTAGTCTTGTAAGATTCAGGAGAGTGGGTGAATTTCTTTGGGACAGGTCTCCTGAAGTTACTTGACTTAGGTGCAGCTTGGTAAGACCTCTGAGGATAAGTGTTTGGATGGCCTTTTCCCTTAGGCATGAAGGGTCTAGGCTCCCTAAAACTGTTATACCTATCAGGGAGGTTGGGCCTTGACCTATCCAGTTGAGGTTGCCTCATTTGAGTTGGCCTCTTCTGAACAGATCTTGGACAACTCCACTGATGAGTGTTCAGATGGGTTGACCTTCCATTAGTTCTACCCTTCTAAAACTCATTTCTCTTGTATACAATGTTCTTAACCTTTTCCTTAGGTTTGGATTTAGGAACATTGTTTACTTGAAGGTATAGTAGTTTCTTTGCCCTTACCCTTGATCAGTGGCTGATTCACTTCCATTTCATTTTGTTTTAATTGAGCCACTGACCTTACAAAGGTCATCTTAGAATTGTTGGTTGAGGCAACACTAAGACCAGGTGAGGGTTCACATGGATTATAGCCTAATACACTTCTTTGAAACCCTTGAATTTCCTCTATTGCTCAAGAGGATTTGTTCAAGGCAGACATCTTTGATTTTAGGCTCCCCTTACTTAATTTTAGAGCATCAAATTCATGTGAGAGATTATCAAATTTAGCTTGAAGGGTTCTAAGGTCAAAATCCTTTTTCTTCAGAGCTAGATTTTGCTCATTAATCAGCTTTTGTTGTTCAGAGACTTTGAGAGACATTTCATCATGTTCTCTCACAATCTGCTGACACAACTCAGTTGATTTAATGTCAAACTCAGGTTTAGAAAGGCTGGGAATTTTGACTTTAGAATTCAACAGTTCATTTTCCCTCAATGCCATGTTACATACTTCTTGTAATCTGGTGAAGTCCTCCAATAACTTTCCAAAGTTGAGTTTTAGGTGGACTTCACTGGATTCATGTGAGTTATTTGTGGAGTTAGAAGATGAACATACCTCTTCATTTTCAAAAGCCATTTGACAGTCATCTTCACTGTCATTGTTGGAGAACAACTCATCATCAGATGAGTATACACTTTCTTCACTTGCTGATTCTCCAGCTACCATGGCTTTCCTGTTGCTCAATCTTTTATCTCTCTTATTCTGCCTTTCTTTTCTTTCCTTTGAACTCAGATCGGGACAGTCATATTGGAAGTGTCCTTTCTTCTGGCAGTTGTAACACACATCTTCATTATCATTTCTCTTGCTTGAGGACTCATTCCTGCTGGATGATAAATGGATCAACCTTGTTGAACTTCTTTTTGTCAGCATATTTGTCTTCTTTCTTTTCATCAGAGTGTTTGTCCTCTGATCTGTTGTCAGGGGAGTTGAATCTTCTCCTGGTTCTGTTGTCTTGGCAGAACTTTTTGTATCTACCAAATCTGGAGTTGAGTTTCTCAAATCTCCTAGCCATGAGAGCTAGTTCTTCCATCATCTCTGTTTTGGAGACAGGTTGAGATGATCTTTGTGCATTCTTCTTTTCTGACTCAACAGCTTTGAATGCAACACATTTGCTGGAGGAGGATGGCTCATCATGCACTTTCTTCCTGTTTAAATCGAACTCATATGCTTTGAGTTTAGAGAACACTTGCTGCATGGGAATGTTATCAAGGTTGCTAGTGTTCTGCATCATGACTGAGTACATGTCCCACTTGGATATGAGACTTCTTAGAGTCTTCAGTGCTACTTCTCTTTTGGCATAGAATTTGCCAAGAGAGTTTATCTCATTCATGATGTCAGTGAATCTGCCATCAAGATGATCAATTGTTTCATTGGGCTCCATGGTAAATTGTTCATATTTTTTAATGGCCACTTGGATCTTGTTTTCTTTGATCTTTTGGGTACCTTCACACATAAGTGTTAAGGTGTCCCAAATCTCTTTTGCAGTGGTACACTCTTCCCATCACTGCATTTGGAATTGTCTGGTACAATGTGTTCATGGCAATGTAGTTCAGGTTGTGCCTTTTTCTCTCTTCAGCTGTCAAGTCATCTTCATCCTTTGGCAGCAACTCTCTTGGGTCTGCTTTCTAAGCATCAGTGACTTTGGGGTTTAGTTTGGTGAAGGTGAAAGGCCCTCTTGTGATGACTTTGAGCATTTCATCATGTTGGCAGGCAAGATGTGCTCTCATTCTAATCTTCCAGAAATCATAGTTCTCAATTGAGAACATTGGCAATTTGTGATTAGAAATATGTTTTACTTGGTTGGGACCCATGTTGTTAATGGTCTCAACAGCATTTCCTGGAACTGCATTGTTTGCCATCTGAATAAGATTTGGTTAGATAAATACAGATATGTTTTTCAGAAATTGGATCAGTTCAGTGACCACAGAAATTAATGAACTTTTTGAAAATCAATTGGATATTCAGAAGCAGTGGTATTTGAACCCCTGCTCTGATACCACTTGTTAGTCCGAAATGGAGTATGACACAAGTGTATGGGGGGGGGGGAGAATGCACTTGTGTATGCTAATTTTGCTTTTTCAAACTGTTTTACCCTATCAGGGAAGTTGTCTGACAACTAATCTGAGTGATAACTTAAATAGATACTTAGCCTACTGAAAACTATGAAGTGATCAGTTGGATAATTATCTAAAAGAGTTGCTAAGTGCGGAATGTGGTTGGTCTTTTCTTTGAAAGAATACTCCAAGTCAGTTTCTGAAAAACCAGTTAATCAGGGACTTTGTCCAAAAACTGTTTTGCTTAACTTTGCTGAATTTAACTCTTTTAGAATGATTTTTGCAAGTAATGTGAGTTATAAAGAGATGCAGAATGTAAATAACACAGCAAGTTATGGTGGTTCAGAGACTCAAGCTCCTACATCCACTTTCCCTGATTGAACAGGATAATTCCTTAACACCTGGAATTAACTTGTTTTATAGTGCCAGGGTGCACTGATCAACAACACTATCTTAGTGTTTGGATCCCTAGGATAATATGAGTCCTAGTGCTCAATCTCTCTGAGTTAAGACTGTAGTTCTCTTTACAGCTCTTAACTCCTCACTTCTACAACAAACTCTACTTCACTTAATGAGGTAAGGGTTTGAGGTTTTGGTTCCAACTAATAGAGATATCCTTTACAGTAGGTACACTGTAAAGGCTTAGGATATCTCAATGCTAAGCTTGGGATTTTACAGGAATGGCTTAGCTTTTTGAAGTGATCAGGAAACTTGGGATTGTAATGAACAGCTTTGATTTCCTTGAATGCTTGATAGTAGTTTGATAGCAGATAGTTGGATTATTGAAACCTTGGATCACTTCTGAATTTATAGAGCAATTTGATCAACTATCCGTTGGAGAGATAACATTTCAAATTGTCTATTTGCAGCTCCATTGAAACGGCTATGAAGACCAACCTTCTATTATCCACTGTGTAGGAAGGTTCTTCAATGGTTGCTTGAATAAATGTGTTGACTTCTGAAAAATGCGGCTGAGATGACTTGTGCCAGCTTCCAAATTTGCACATTTCCCAATGTTGATTGTGGCAGACTTTGTACTCTACCAACGGTCAGATGGGACAAGTGCTCTGATCATTCCTGCTGCAGGTGGAATGTTTCTTCATTCATTCAAGGCTCATCAATCTTTAATTCTTCTAAGTCTTTAATGCTTGTTCAGGCTTGATGGCATTAATGCTTAATTAAATTTGTCTTCTGAGTAAGCATCAATCAATGCTCTTGATCTTCAAGACTTCAAACTGGTCTGATATTGCTCTTATCAGTGCATGCAGTTTAGGCTTTCATCTTGATCATTCAGCCATGTTGTCCTCTTCAGCATACTTGTCTCTGTTCATTCAGCAGATTTGTCCTAACAAACTTAAACACAACAAGCTGCCTAACATTTTTAGCTTTGGACAACTAACCTGAACACTAATACATCTCTATAAACCTGAGATCTGACTTAGGCATTGTTACAGTCTCAACTATCCTGAGACAACTAGACTGATACATTCTCAACTAAGCTGACTATCATCAATCAGGGGTTTTAGTATCTTAATCAAAATCAATTCATTTCCCAACAAATGACCATAACCATTAATTATAGCATTAATGTAGACGACAAATCCAAAGTAGGATTATAAATAACTCATAAGTCTAACTCATCAACAAACTCATAGGTTGAATTTGATTCGATATTCACTTCGTCGAGATAATCTAAAAAATAAAAGGAAAAAAAATTATATTCCTAAACAAAATGAAATTAATTCCATGAAGCATGTCAAACTTTCCTACACAACCAAAGAAATTGTAGTCAATTTCTAAACAATAACCAAATACTTTTGCAACTAACCACTACTCAACCAAACAACAACCAAATAAATTAACATTTTGCCAACAGTAACCATTATTCAGTATTCACCCACCCATGCGACAAATATATATATATATATATATTGAAAACTCTAAAATAAAATTTTCTTTCTGTAATTTAGTAATTTAATTTTTAATTGTTGAATCAAAATTAAAAACAATGTACAGAAAAAAGAACATGGTCGGGCCAAACGGGCTGCCTATGGCCCGTCGGGCTAAATTAACCTAGCCCATCAAGCCCGTCGGGCCAAATCGGCCAAGTTTTAAATGGGCTTGTATTTTCTTATCCCAACCCATACTGAGCTTCGGGTTGGTCGGGCCCAAATTGCCGGCTCTACTCAATATATATCTTAAATATCTCTTATAGTTTCTAGATCTCGTTCTACCATCTATAAATACACATGAACACTTCATTATTCAATATAGAAGTAGTAGACGATTAGTATCTATTCTAGTGTTGATTCTGATATTATGGTCGTTATTATTCTTTTGTAGTTGTGCCGAAGTGTCACAACTTTCTGTACAACAACTTATTTACATATGGAATATGTGATACCATATGAAATGTGTGATTTATATTTATTTTGTAACGCCCCGGTTTTCAGAAAGTTAACCTTCGAGATTTGACTCTCCAAAACCCGAGTCATTACTTAGTGACCTGAAACTGAGCCTAAAATTTCTTGAAAAATAATTAAAAGATAAGCATAAGATTAAAACATCGCAGCGGAAAATCATTTAATACATTAAGTTCCATAATATAACATAAGTTCATATGTTTCATAGTTATAGTGTTCAAGCGTACAACAATTTCTACATTCGAGTCTACAAGTCATAGTGTTCTATCTATACCTCCCCAAATAAAGCAAATCTAGAAACAGTCATTAGAAAAGAAATAAAATAGTAATAATATATAATCTTGGATTAAGACACTTGTTATGAGTTTTACTTACATTATAATGAATCAAGTACGCTGTTCGTAGACATGCTTATATCAAAATAATCGAGTAATTATTTGTATGGGTGTTTTCATTCCTTTTTTGCATACATAGGTGTCTTTTCATAGTTTAGTTTGAGATTTCTCATTGGTTCATTTCTTCGTAAGAATTTAAATCTTTTATACAATTACATACCTGGAGGCTTTTCCGGCTCGCTGCTGCAGACCATTTCCCCACTAGTAATATCTTTGAAAGTCATTTCACATTCTTTAATATTTCATGAAAGGTGTGATTCTTATCACTTATAAAATACATATAATAAGTATACACATTTCTCAAAACTTGGAAAATTTAAAGTGAAGACGTTTTCTTTTCTTGAATTTTTTTGGTTAAGGAAGGAAAATAAATCATTTGGTCCAAAGGTTTGAACCTAGGCTCTGATACCACCTGTAACGCCCCGGTTTTCAGAAAGTTAACCTTCGAGGTTTGACTCTCCAAAACCCGAGTCATTACTTAGTGACCTGAAACTGAGCCTAAAATTTCTTGAAAAATAATTAAAAGATAAGCATAAGATTAAAACATCGCAGCGGATTAATACATTTTAGCATTACGGAAGTTTGGGGGGGTAGAGAGATGTAGTGTGGGCGATTACACATTTGGTAGGTGCGATTTGGCACATAGTGAAAGTGCGATTTACACATAGTCTCTCTCTCTTTTCTATGCGAGGTCAGTTTTTTTCTTTAAGCTAGCCGCTTCTTCCGCCGGAATATTTGCTGCGTTACCATTGTCAGATCATTAAAATAATTGAGGGCTTTTGCTTCCCTCGTAGAGAGCTTTCAATTAGTATCGGTATCGAGATAAGAGACGCGACGGAGCGGCGACGGCGCGACGGAATAGTGACTGTTAATTCGCGCGTTAGGGCTTGCCGTCGTGAGCCAATCTACGCTGCTGCAAGTCTGTCCGCCTCTATTGAGTTCCATAGCTTCTTCTCCATGCTTTGGCCCTTCAAAAATTCTGCTAAACAGAGACAAAAGCCCCAGCTCTGCTATTCCTCATTGAATGCGTGAGATTTTCACACAGCTTTTTGGGGTAAATTTGATCGCAATTTTGGAAGAACACAAAATAATTAGTAGCTTTTGTTCTACTTGTCAATATCTTTCTATTACTGTCGGAATCGAGTCAATCAACGCAGCACAGAGACGAAGTGCGTCGTGCGTCTCGAGTAAGTTCTTCTCCGACGCTGTCAGATTAATTTCCGTACCAAGGAGAAGATGCTCTGTTGCCACACCTGCTAGGTTTATGCACGAAAATTTGTTCAGTGTCTGCAAATGAACATCATCGTCTTCATCAATGGTTTTGAGTTCGAGTAAATAAAAAGGTTTTGTGGAAATCCTGGTAACTGGAATATGAATTTGGGAGATTCAGAAAGTAATCTTGAATAGGCCTCCATTTTTGCAATCAGATTTGTCTTGATCGATCAACATTGTTTTTTTTTTTTACCGTCGCCGGAGCAACAAAACGATGCCACGGTGAGAACGGATTGATTTGGATTTTTCTCTGTTTGGTGGGTGTTTTGGAGAGTGTGACTCTCTATTTTACTTTGTTGGGTGTCTGGTGTGGAGGTATTTGCACGAGGGTTGTGGTAAAAACTACTCTATATGAAGGTGCTATCATGGAATGCACGAGGTTTGAAGGGATCGAATGCATTCCATAAAATTAGGCACGTAGTCGCTTTAAATAAACCTTCGTTGTTTTTTGTTCTAGAATCGAAAGTCCCGACTAGAATAGTGAAATCTTGGAAGACTTTATTGTGTTTTCAATCCTGTTTTGTTGTGGATGCAATTGGAATGAAGGGTGGATTGATACTTTTTGCTACTAGTGATGTCAAGTTATTTGTACAATCCTTTTCGTGCGATCATATTGATGTTTGTGTTGAGTGGAATGAGCTTTTGTGGCAGTTTACGGGTTTTCAAGGAAACCCTAATGGATACCTTCGTAGGAACTCCTTTGAGCTTCTTAAACGAATTCTAGGAACACATGAAATTGGAAAACCTTGGTTGGTTGGGGGTGACTTTAATCAATTCCTCTCTTATAATGAGAAAAAATGGGGGGTTATTAATGGTTCAATTAGAAGAAATATGGTTGAATTTCGGGAAACTCTTTGTGAATTGGGATTAAGGGACTTGAGATACAAAGGACCTTTGTTCACCTGGAATAATAAAAGAAGGCACCCATTTAATATTAAGGAGAGATTAGACAGATTTGTGGCAACAAAGGAATGGACTAGCATGTTTGATTCTGTTTCGGTTGAACATTTGCAATTCTTTGGATCGGATCATAGGGTGATCTCTCTTCAAATGACTACAAAAGCTCTAAGGTGGGAAAGATGTAGTCCACCCATTTTTCGTTTTGAGAACGCGTGGATGTATGAAGCATCGCTAAAACCCGAAGTTCAGCGGGTATGGGAGGCGATGGACAACGCCTTGGGTTTACCACGGCGACTGGATATTTTGGGGAATGCTCTTCGTCGATGGGCAGCTACGACTGTAGGCCAAATTGATAATAAAATCAAAGAAGTATCGAGGGATCTACTGCTGTCCGAAAAAAATGAAAACGAGGCCGAGTGCATTAGGTTGGAAAACTAGATGGAAAAATTATTCTCACAACAAGAAGATGTATGGCATCAACGATCGAGGGTTAACTGGATGCGTTGTGGAGATCGAAACACAGCATATTTTCACAACCGAGCAACTGAGAGACGAAGCCGAAATGCAATATTGGTTTTGTGTGATGACAATGGATCGCAATATACGAGCTCTGATGGAATTACGAGAGTGCTTACCTCGACTTTTGGGTCACTATTTCAATCTACAAACCCCTCGGTGGAGCAGATTGAAAGTATTACTAAATACACACAACCAATGATGAATAATGATCTGAAAAGAGTTTTGAGTGGCGTTTTTTCGGAGAGGGAAGTGAAAGAGGCTGTTTTCGGAATGAGCCCGAATAAGGCCCCTGGCCCGGATGGATTCAATGCTAGATTTTTCCAGGATATGTGGGAGGTGGTGGGCCAAGATGTTACTAGACAAGTCCTTGGAATACTTAATGAGGAAAAAGACATTGGAGAGTGGAATCAGACCGTTATTACTTTGATTCCAAAAAAGAAGAAAGCTGTAACGGTAAATGATTATAGACCCATTAGTCTTAGTAATGTGTGTTATCGTATTGTGGCAAAGGTTATAGCTGGGAGACTTAAAGGAGCTTTTCCACATATTATTGATGAGAACCAAAGTGCTTTTGTCAAGAATAGGCTGATTACTGATAATATTGTGCTTAGTTATGAATGTATGCATTGGCTTCGCCACAATAAAAGCAAGGGTGGTTATGCTGTAGCGAAACTGGATATGAGTAAGGCGTACGATAGAATTGAATGGAGATTTCTTCAAGCACATATGGAGAAGATGAATTTTCCAGTCAAGATGATAAACCTTATTATGAGATGTGTAACGACTGTTAAGTTTGCTTTTTATGTTAATGGGATGGTTTTGGGAAATGTTACACCCTCGAGAGGGATTAGGCAAGGGGATCCTCTTTCCCCCTTTCTCTTCGTCCTATGTGCACAAGGCTTCTCGTCTTGTTTAACAAGGAGAGCTGAGCAAGGGAGTCTGGAAGGAATACGAATTGCTAGAAATGCCCCAATGATCACACACCTTTTATTCGCTGACGATAGTGTAGTTTTCTTCAAAGCTAAAAAAGAGTGTGGAAAATCTTTGCATAAGGCACTAAAAGATTACGAGACAGCGTCGGGACAACACGTAAATTTTGACAAGTCTTCGATTTTGTTTAACCCATGTACTATGGAGCAAAATAAGAGGAACATCCAAGAAATTCTGAACATCAAATCATCTCAAGGGCATCAGATCTATCTGGGCTTACCTACCCTGTCTGTCAGGGGAAAAAGAATGCAATTCTCGTACTTGGTTGACCGTATGAGAAAAAGAATCGATGATTGGAAAAACAGAGATTTCTCGGAAGGGGGAAAAGAAACACTGATAAAATCCATTCTACAGGTTATACCAACTTATGCAATGACATGCTTCAAACTGCCAATACAGACGTGTAAAGAAATGGAATCTCTGATTGCTAATTTTTGGTGGGGACAATCTGAAGGACATAATCGTATCCATTGGATGAAATGGGATACCCTTTGTAAAGACAAAGCGGAAGGAGGAATGGGTTTTAGGAAAATGTCACACTTTAATGGAGCCCTTCTAGCCAAACAGGTATGGAGAATCATTGAAAACCCAGATTCACTATTAACAAGGGTGTTGAAAGCTAGATATTTCAAACATCAGGATATTATGGATGCAGAAGTTGGATCAAATCCATCTTTTATCTGGCGATCTATTTGCTCTAGTCGGGATATTGTCAGAAGTGGTACAAGATGGATTATTGGGAAGGGCGATAAGATTGCAATGTATAGGCACGCTTGGGTCCTTGGGCTTCAGGAAGGATTTATTCGTTCAAAAATAATCTCTAGATATAAAGTGACTGACCTATTACATGAAAAGAGAGAATGGAAGGAAGATTTGGTAAGAAATGCTTTTCTACCATTTGAGGCTGAAGGAATTTTGCGAACGACAGTCGGAAGAAAAGATGATGAAGATACACGCTTCTGGATTTATGATGCAAAGGGGCAATATACAGTCAAGTCTGGATACTGGGTCAGTAGAGAGAGCCGAAGCGACAAGAGGGATGGGGCATCCGGATCGGATGAGGAAAAATGGACAAGATGGTGGAGAATTTGTTGGAAGCTAAAACTCCCCCCTAAAATTCGTATTTTTGGCTGGAAGATGTGTTGGGATTACATTGCATCAGAAGGTAATTTAGCGAGGAGATTTGAGGTAACAAGACCGAATTGTGATCTATGTGGAGCATATATGCCAAATACGATGCATGCGGCCTTTACATGTGTTGGGGTTAAACATATTTGGAAAGGATTGGGATGGTGGGAACTAATCGAAAAGGGTAAGTTTCTATCTACTATCCAATTTATGAATCGAGTCTATGAAGAGAGAAAAATGGAAGGTTTAGAAGAATTGATTATGATAGCTTGGGGAGTATGGCGAGAAAGATGTAAAATTATTCATGATGTCGACAAGGACGGGCGCAGATGCAAAAAATCAGTAGGTGAGAGTGTCCTTATGTATTTAAATAATTTTCGTCATATGTTGTTAAGTACAAGAGGAAGCCTAGCAGAAAAGGAGGATCAAGGTGAGAGCACGAATGATATGGCAAGTATTGAGGTTGACGGCGCCTTCAATGGGGAGCTACGAAAGTATGGTATTGGGGGAGTTGGATTTAACGAAATTGGAGAGGAGATTTTCTCTTTCTCTAACAGAATTACCCCTCAAAGGGGACCGTTGGGAGTGGAATTACACGCCATTGAAAGGGCCTTAGTTGAGGCAAAAAGATTAAATTGGAGAAAATGTGTAATCCGCTCTGATTCCCAACAAGCAATTGACCTTTGCTCAAAGTTTGCTCGGGAGCAGGTCCGGAAAGAAGTTGTGCGATTAGGATACAACAATTATCAAAAGAATTTGTAGTGTGCAGATTCATCTATATTCCTAGGACCAGGAACCGACGAGCACATAGACTGGCTCAAGAAGCGGTCAACTCTACCATCTCTCGTGATTGAGATGGAGCAGTTTCTCTTTTAGATTCATAGGATTCTTTCTGTTTTTGAATTCATCGATTTTCCTATGTAATCCTCAAAAAAAAAAAAAAAAACATCGCAGCGGAAAATCATTTAATACATTAAGTTCCATAATATAACATAAGTTCATATGTTTCATAGTTATAGCCTTAAGTTGTTTTAGCAAAAGCATCACCGACAAGTCTCGAGTACAACTCTCGATGGATGTGGTAGTAAATTCAAAAGTACGATAGTTTGAAAGGTAAACACGTCCATTAATATTATCATTAGGTAGTTATATACATATATCATATATATATGGGGTCTTCGTGTCTACGACAGCTCCGGGGCCTCAATGTCATGACCTGAAAATGTTTAAAGATTGGGGCGTGAGATAAATCTCAGTGGATAACCTGTACGCTGTTATATAGATTGGTATAATTCTAAAATTTTAAAATCTTTTACCCTTCCCCATGTTTCAGTCTTTCATTACTTTATTACCTTACTCTTTTAATTGTTCCTTTACGTTCTTGCGTTAAATGGCTCTTTGGTAGAGTCTTAGCTCTCTTATATGGGGGGCACTGATAGCGACTCTACCACATCCGGATCCCTTTAACATATGGGGGGCTCGTGTAACGACTACCACGTCCGGATCCCTTTAGCGTATAGGGGGCACGTGTAGCGACTACTACGTCCGGGTCCCTTTTCCAACCTTCACCAGCTTTACATGTAGAGCCCTTTTGCTCTCTTTACATAGAGTTATGCCATTTTTGTATCATATGTTTTCATAATCTTTCCTTAAATTCATTCTTATTTCATTTCCTTTAGAACACACCAACAGTCCATATAACATTTACATCGGCAATACAGTTAGTGTCACCCACCTGGTAACTTTTAAGATAAAGTTATAAACTTCTTCAAAGCTTTTAGTTCTGCAGGGACGTCCGAGCTCTTCGCCAAACCGCACTTTACCTAGCACAGTCTTTTCTCATCTTAGTCTTTAGTTAATTTCATGTAAGGTGTTTAAGTATTTTCGGCTTCACTTCCATTTCAAGTCTCTTAGCATTTCAAAAATCAATTGTTCAATGATGCTTTTTATTTTACAAAATCATTTGCGAGTCCAAGGGCGTTGTTAAGCTTCATTTTCTTAGGTTCTTTGCACTTAAAGGATTTCGTGTTACATATTGACGTTCTCTCTGGTCATTCAATCACCTTGTCAAATTATAACATCGAAGCACATAATCTAGTCATGTAGTTCTAAATGAAATGTTATTCACACAATTCACACAACATGCATAAAATCCATTTCTTGAAAGTTTGCATAATTCGTCCTTTTATTTGACAAAACGACTTATTTACGTGTATAACTTAAATAAAATACTTGCACACTTGTAAAATTCATAAATGTCATATATGTAACACTACAATTTATAAGGGTTACAATTCACCTAAAGTCCTAATTTGATATTTATGAAAAGTGGATGAATTGGTAACTCAAAATGGTTTTTCCCATTTTCTGCAAAATTATAAGGTTCTAGTTATTTGATTTATTTCTCTCAAACGGTTCAGTATAAAATTCTCAAACTTTTATATTGTAAAATATACTGTAGGTTAAGTATTCAAGAATTTGATTATGATTTATGTAAAATTAAAACATGGGTAAATAAATTGTTGAACTTACTGCTGTTACTACAACCCTATTTTGTACACATAAATTTCCATAATTTATTTCTCCCAACATAATGAACAAAACACTACAATTTTTATTATGTTTTAAAACACTGTATTTGGAGTATCTCCAAATATTTCCACGAATTATAGACTAATATAAAGGGGCTTAACGGGGATATTACATGGCTCCTTCTCTTTTTACTCAGTACCAAACACATAAATTTCAAGAAATTGTTTCTCTTAAATGGCTTAACAAAGTGTTACGATTTTTGGATATGTTATTCTAGACTTCAAATAGGACATTAGAATAATTTTCACACAATTTTTAGACAACCAAAACACATGCAAAACACCTCGTCAAACAGACTGTCCAGAAAGTGCACGATTTCAACCTTATCACTATCAAAGTTCATTTTTACACCATAGATCATGCTTCAACCTAAGATTAACACTTATAGATGATAGAACAACAATATCAGCATATGGATGGGTTTATAGACACATGAAAACATAATTATTGGGACAAGATCATGCATGCATCATCAAAGTTCTTCAAATTCACAAAACTAGAGTTGTTTCATATACCTTGTTATATTTTGGGGGTTGTTTGAAGCTCTAAAGTACCTTGTCCTTTCCCAGGCCTTGATTATGCTTCTAAACTAATATTGTGAGGATTTCTTTAAGGAATTTGGAGGAAGAAATTCCTCCTAAGTGATGGTGGTGGTGGATTTCTCTATTTTCTTCTCTACCACGCTTACTAGCTAGGACATTGTGAAATGTAGTTGTGGTATGGGAGAGGGAGAGGGTGAAACTTTAAATAGGGTGGATAAGTGTAGAGGGCAAGCCTTGGAGTGTCTTGGGGAGTAAGAAGTCTTGGGGAGCAAGAATGTCTTGGGGAGCAAGAATGGGGTATTTGCAACTTGGTACATGAATTAGTAGGAAATGTGATCTTTGTCCTATGGGCTTTAGGGTGAACGAAATTATGTGTGTTTGGGCCCAAATTTTGCAGCCCAAATGTAGTTAGGTGCTATATAATATTCGTTGTTGGGTTTCAGTATTTTAATGTTCGGTTTTCGCTTCCGAGCAATTAATTTATTATACGATACATGCTAAAATATTCACGATTTTAAAATGTCACATTTATTAAAATTTATAAGTCTTGACTTCAATTAATTTTATTTATTTAACCTTAAAATTAACCTTTATTTAATGTGCTAGTAGTGCCACTAGCTCAGAATGCTCGTCTGTCACCTGCAAAATTCAAATATTCACGCAAAATATTCTTATCACAATAAGTTTTATTTAATCATTTTTCGGATGAACATTAAATCTTGATTTTTGGTTTTGGGTTATTACAGATTTACATAAAATACATGTACAAATATATATACACGGCAGTGACTAATTACCTAAGGAAATAGTCCTAAACTAATTGCATGAATTAGGGGATTTTATCAATCAAATAATATTCTAAAGATATGCCTCAATATATATATATCTTAAATATCTCTTATAGTTTCTAGATCTCGTTCTACCATCTATAAATACACATGAACACTTCATTATTCAATATAGAAGTAGTAGTCGATTAGTATCTATTCTAGTGTTGATCATGATATTATGGTCGTTATTATTCTTTTGTAGTTGTGTCGAAGTGTCACACCTTTTTGTACAACATATACTTATTTACATATGGAATATATGATACCATATGAAATATGTGTTTTGTATTGATTTACATAAAATACATGTACACAAATATATACACGGCAGTGACTAATTACATAAGGAAATAGTTCTAAACTAATTGCATAAATTAAGAGATTTTATCAATCAAATAATATTCTAAAGATATGACGAAGTTGGATAGCTCAAGTGGTTAGAGCACCACTACCTAGGCTTTAGATCCTGGGTTCGAGTCATGGGGAGGGGAAAAAGGGATGGGTATTTAATGTAATTCAAAAAAAAAAAATTCTAAAGATATGCCTTAATATGTATCTTAATTATCTCTTATAACTTCTAAATCTCGTTCTACAATCTATAAAAAATACACATGAAGACTTCATTATTCAATATAAAAGTAGTAATCGATTAATATTTATTCTAGTGTTGATCGTGATATTATGGTCCTTATTATTTTTTTGTAGTTGTGCCGAAGTGTCACAACTTTCTATCCAACGTAGACTTATTTACCTATGGAATATGTGATTTGTATTGATTTACATAGAATACATGTAGAAAAATATATACACGACATTGACTAATTACATAATGAAATAGTTCTAAACTAATTGCCTGAATTAAGGAATTTTATTAATCAAATAATATTCTAAATATATGCCTCAATATATATCTTAAATATCTCTTATAGCTTATAGATCTCATTCTACCATCTATAAATACACATGAAGACTTCATTATTCAATATAGAAGTAGTAGTTAATTAATATCTATTCTAGTGTTGACTCTGATATTATGGTCACTATTATTCTTTTGTAGTTGTGCCGAAGTGTCACAACTTTATGTACAACATAGACTTATTTATATATGGAATATATATATATGGAATATATGATATCATATGGAATATGTGATTTATATTGATTTACATAGAAAATTTACAAAGATATATACACGGCATTTACTAATTATATAAGGAAATATTTCTAAACTAATTGCATGAATTAAGGGATTTTATCAATCAAATAATATTCTAAATTAAGATATGCCTCAATATATATCTTAAATATCTTTTATAGTTTCTAGATCTCATTCTACCATCTATAAATACACATGAACACTTCATTATTCAATATAGAAGTAGTAGACGATTAGTATCTATTCTAGTGTTGATCCTGATATTATGGTCGTTATTATTCTTTTGTAGTTGTGCCGAAGTGTCACAACTTTCTATACAACATAGACTTATTTACTTATGGAATATGTGATTTGTATTGATTTACATAAAATACATGTACAAAGATATATAAACGACAGTGACTAATTACATAAGGAAATAGTCTTAAACTAATTGCATGAATCAATGGATTTTATCAATCAAATAATATTTTAAAGATATGTCTCAATATATATCTTAAATATCTCTTATACCTTCTAAATCTCGTTCTACTATCTATAAATACACATGAAGACTTCATTATTCAATATATAAGTAGTAGTCGATTAATATCTATTCTAGTGTTGATCCTGATATTATGGTCCTTATTTTTCTTTTGTAGTTGTGTCGAAGTGTCACAACTTTTTATACAACATAGACTTATTTAGATATTACTAATACATTGTGAGATCATTGATAGATGTGTAGGTTTTTTGCAATGGTTACACTTAAACCACCTTTATTGAGTCTTGTTTCGTTTGTGAAAGTTATATGCTATAACATGTTGTAAACCATTTTTGTTTTACTTTATACACATTTAGGGTTGCAAACGAATCCAAGTGAATACTGTAGTATTCGATTCGTGAAAGTATTTGAATATTCGTATTTATTTATTTTTTAAAAAAATACTAGATTTATTTCGGTATTCGATTCAAATGATTATTCGATACTATTCGAGTATTCAATTCTATTTTTTTAAAGATATTCTAAACATTATTTTTCAAGTATTCTATTTGAAATTTATTCGTATTCGATACTATTCGATTTGATATTTTATGGAGAAAATCGGTAAAATAATAATATAAATAATTAATATTATAGGACATGAGACAAATATACATGTAAAAATATATTTATGTATATATATAATATATATAATTGAATACTTATGAATATTGAATCGAATATTATAATTTTTTATTTTTATACGTTTATTAATCGAATCAAAAATAAAATTTATATACAAATTCAAATAATAGAATTTCGAATATGAATAATGAATCAAACAAATTATTTGATTCGTTTACAACCCTAACTAGTACACATACTTTCATAAATAATTTGTAATACGCATATATTTTGACATTAATTCTTTAATTGTGCATACCATTTATGTATAGATCGATGAATTTAATTTGTTGAATTATATAGGTAGAGCCTCACCCTCGGGAGGTTGAGGAAAATGTGGATGGCCCACTCAAGAATGAGGCCTGAAAACGTGGATACGGAAGAAGATCGTGTAGATCAAGTTTGAGTTTGAAATTCAAATTTCAAATTCGATTCCAGAACCTTCTAGAAGGTTTCTGAATTATCTGAAGTGTATTCATTAAGTTGGGCTTGACCCATAACCAATATCCGAATGGGTCGGCTCAGTGCAGGTGAGCCTTCACACTTTTTGGTTCTGTAAAAAGATAGGTGGGTCACCAAAGACCAATTGTCAAATCCAAATCCAAAGACGAGTCGGGCGGCTGGACGGCGCGCACGCGTGTGGCCTTTGGGAGAGTGTACCCTTAGTCCATAGTTGAACTCCCTTCACACTTTAATGTTAATAAAGCCTCCAAAAGTTTTGTAAACTTTCTATGTGAGATAGGTGATCCTTCACCTTCGCACTCTCAAACTTATCACCAAAAGTTGAAACCCATCAACTTAAATAATTAATTTCTCACTCACCAAAACTCAATTTTGAGACATTAAATATACCATGTTCATCTACTTCGCGAGTAGATCGACTATGTCACATTTACTTATTCAATAATTGACGTTTAGCCCATCTAATTAATTTAATTAGATAAGGGTATCAAAACCCATTTAAATTTCAATTAATTCCAACAATCCCCCACATGAGTGAAAATTGTGTTTATAGTACATCAGGCTCATTGTTCAGTTCAATTGATACTTCAGTGCATCCAGAAAAGTAGTTTTTGGCTTTGAACTTTTCGTAGCCGAACACTATCAGGTACACCTGCGACTTAGTGGACGTAGTGCCTTGAACTAATCCTCCATCGTGTATACCTAATCAACATCGCAAGCACACTTCAATCTCGACTACGTAACGTTCTCACATTTTTGTCCGTTTTAGCCATGGACGTCCTTTGTATTCATAAATGTTTGGTCGAAATGGCCTACACTTCTCATTCATATAGGTGATCTGCTTTTGAGTATCCCGTTATACCCATTCCTTAAGAATCATTAAGAGTCAAAGACTCAACCTTTACCACATTTTATGGGTTATTAACACTTGATACACTGCTGTCAGGAATTGTCATGTTTTTCAAGTGTTTTATCGCTAACTTCCACAATTTAGTTTTCCCATTGAACCAAGTTCTTGGGATCTCCATTCATCATGGTTGGGTTTCCACTACTATAGTTTTCTTGTGGGTTTTATACCCATTCCTTCTACCAGCTTGTTCATTTTATCTCGGTTTATGCTCTTCGTGAATGGATCTGCTATATTATCTTTTAACTTCACATAGTCAATAGACATTACTTGAGTTGAGATTAGTTCTCTAACGGAGTTATGTCGACGACGTATGTGTCTCGACTTTCTATTATACATGACGTTCATAGCTCTACCAATAGCAGCTCGACTATCACAATGTACCATCACATAGGGATAAATTCTGCCATTCAGCCTCTACACCGGCTAGGTCTAAAGCGATAAATTTTGATTCCGTTGTAGAATGGGCAATACACATTTGTTTCTTAGATCTCCAGGACACCGTGGATAACGAATCTTTAGTGTTGGATATCCAATTTACATCACTGCATCCTTCGAGTACAGATGGATGTCTCGTGTAGTGAAACACATATTCTAGGGTGTACTTCAAGTATCTTAGGACCCTTTTTAGAGCCTTCCAGCGCTCGTGACCTGGATTATTCGTGTATTGACTCGGTTTGTTTACTGAGCATGCAGGATCAGGGCGTGTACAATTCGTAATGTATATCACACTTTCGATGATCCTTACATATTCCAGTTGAGCTACTGGATCTCCTCCATTCTTTTTCAAGTGAACATTAAGTTCCAAAGGTGTTTTAGCAGATGGATCGTCAAAGACATTAAATTTCTTTAGTACCTTCTCAACATAGTGAGATTGTGTTAAGGAAATTCCATTAAACGTTTTCTCAATCTTTATTCCAAGAATCACATCTGCTAATCATATGTCTTTCATGTCAAAGGTTCTACTAAACATGTTTTTCGTATTAACTATGACATTATGATTGTTACCCATGATTAACATGTTGTTGGGAATAAAATGAGATTTTGATTAAGATATCAAAACCCGTGATGATATGCCAAGTTATATAAGTCAAATTGATTTAGTATGTTTCAGTACTGTTGGAACATATAGATCAGGTTAGTTGAATAGTTGATGTGTTAGGCAGCTTATAGATGATTAGACACATAAGTTGAGGGGGAACACAAGCTTAGAAGATCATTTGAATCAAGTTCCCTAAGGCTCAGAATCAAAAGACTTCAACCCTGCTGATAAGACAAGATCAGATGAGTTCAACATTGCTGGTGGCACAAATCAAAAGAGTAGATCAGAAGAGTCAAACCTTCTGATAGTTCAAGCTTAAAGAAGATCACAACCACTGAACCAAGTCTACTGACATGAACTCTATTAAGATCAGAAGAGAAGAACAGCAGAGTATATCAGCACATTAAATCTGAAGAGTACAAATACAGTCTAAGTCAAAAGACAACCATGTTGATAAGAGCCAACTTCACTAATATGAAGGCTATGGATCAAAGCACAACTCAAGTTTGATTCAGTAAAGATGAGAAGCCAACTTAACTGAAGAAGCTATCCAACACTACTGAATAAAGTCAAGTCAGCTGAAGAGATAAGAGTGAGCACAGATCTGTACTGATGATAAGGAGTGTTGTCCTTAATCATGTATCATGTTTCAGGAAGAATGTCTTCTAAGTTGACTGCTGAATATTCAACTCAGACATTGGGAAGAGTGCAAACAAGTCAAGAAAAAGTGCCTTTAGCCGTTTGCTTCCCAAGTAGAAGACATGTCACTATCACAGATTTTGTCCTCAAGATACACAGTCCAAAGAAGATGGAAAAGGACAATTTGAGGTTGTCTCTCCAACGGACATCCTCACTTTGCTCTATAAATACTGGAGTTTGGAAACCATTCAAAGTGTGGAAACTACAAGCATCATAAACACACAAGTATACAAGCCTTCAAAGAATATACCATTCTTAAGTTTCCAAACATTTCCAGTTCCCATCTACGCTGAACTCATTATATATCATTTAAAGCTTAGAGAGATATCCTAGGGCTGTCAAGTGAAGAACAGTTTCGTTCGAGTTGAGTGAGCACTAGGACTCAAAATTCCTAGGGATCAAGGCACTAAGGAGTAGTGTAGTTGATCAGTGCACCTTGGCACTATAAAATAAGTTAATTCCAAGTGAAGGAGTTATCCTGTTAAATCAGGGAAGTGAATGTAGGAGCTTGAGTCTCTGAATCACTATAAACCATTGTGTTATTTACTTACTGTTATTTCATTCAAGTAACACATTCATACACAGCACACAAAACTGATCTTTAAAAGATAGATTACACAAACTGTGCAAAACAGATTTGGTACAAGTCCCCTAAAAACTGTTAAGTGCTAAGAAGTTCTTCAGAACTTAAAAGGAGTTTAAATATAAAGGGTCAACCATAATTTCGCACATATAACTTACTTATATAGTTATTCAACTGATTACTTAATAGTTCTCAGTAGTTTGATTATATAATCAAAGTTATACATACTCAGAAAAGTTGACTAGACAACTCTCCTAATAGCCTGGTTGTTTTAAAAGAAAAGAATTTCATACACAAGTGCATTCCCCCCCCCCCTCCATACACTTGTCATCGACATATAGGCACACGATAACAAACCCATTTGGTGTATCCTTCATATATACACACTTGTCACATTCGTTAATTCGAAATCCATTTGACAACATTGTATTGTCAAATTTCAAGTGCGACTATTTTTGGAGCTTGTTTAAGTCCATACAGTGATCGAACAAGCTTCCACACCTTTCTCTCATTTCCAAGTGCAACATATCCTTCTGGTTGATCCATGTATATTTCAACATCCATTTCTCCATTAAGAAACGCAGTCTTAACGTCCATTTGGTGTATTTCGTGATGTGCAAGGCAACAATCGCGATGAGTACACGAATGGAGGTGATTCTTGTTACATGTGAATAAGTGTAAAAGAAATCATACCCTTCTTTTTATATAAAACCCTTTGCAACAAAACGAGTTTTGTACTCCCTCCGTCCCAGGGAAAGCTCCCCATGAGCTCTTGGCACGGAGGTTAAGAAATATCAATATAATAAGTAGATGTATTAGAGGTGATGTGATTGAGAGAGAGAAAATATAATGAAATGTGAGCGGGAATAGTTACCAAAAAAGGGATGGGTAGCTTTCTCTAAGACGGACGAAAAAGGAAAGTTGGGTAGCTTTCTCTGGGACGGAGGGAGTATTAACAATTGATCCATCTGCTTTGTATTTTCTTCTAAGGATACACATTCATCGTAAGGGTTTGCAACCTTTAGGGAGATCAACCAATTCCATTTATGATTTTTGCAAAATCGAATCATATTCACTTTTTATGGCTTCCTTCCAGAGAGGTGCATCTGGTCTTGCCAAAGCTTCTTTGATAGTCTTAGGTTCATCCTTCTCCAGTACGTAAGTAATGAAGTCTGAACTAAAAGTTTTATCAATACTAGCTCTCTTACTGTGTCTTGGTTCTTCACTCTCTTGAGTAGAAGGACCTGCAGTGTCATTTGTTGCTTCGTGGGTTCTCTTATTTGAACTCACTTCCTCTCTTTTCCTAAATGGAATGATGTTTTCAAAGAACACAGCATTCCTCGATTCTATTGTAGTGTCTTCTGTCATATTGGGTATTTCTGACTTGTGAATCTGAAACCCATAGGCACTGCTATTTAAAGCATATCCTATAAAGATATAATCGACCGTTTTAGGGCCGATTTCCACTTTTTTTAAGAAAGAGGTACTTCTACCTTGGACAAACACCCCCACACTTTGAGGTATTTGTATGACGGTTTACATTTCCTCCATACTTCATAATGAGTCTAATCCTTAGTTTTATGTGAAATTTTGTTCAAAATGTGGCTAGCCGATAGAGTGGCTTCCCCCACAAGTTCTGAGGCAAACCCGAGTCTGATCCTTGGTTTTGTTAAAAAATTTAGGATCCACCAAGTTCAAGTCTTGAGTATAATATTCGAGTCAAGTTTAAACTCAACACTACTCGACTAGGCTCCTTTACACCTCTACTTGAGAGTCAATATTTATTAATATCAGCCGTCGTTAGCTTACCATAATCCATGAAACTTTGTATCTTCGTAACCGTTTTTATGACCAATAAGAAACCCATAATGTTCTTGAATACTCTTTTGAAATGGAACAATATAACACGCTTTCGAATGATTTCAATAGCGTCACTAAAAGGATGCCTCGATCATCTTACACCTAAACCGCTGGCGATTTTCGACGATCTTCTACGATTGGTAATCAATGGTGATTTGAATCAAATCTCCATCACAAATCCCTCCGGCCAATAAGGGCTCCCCCATGGCCTATCGTGGCTCCCCACTCCCTTCATCATATGGATCCGAATCGCGATCCTGCCAATCAAATAATACCTCTGATCATTATACTGATTGCCTTCCTTCTCCTAACCCCAAATCGACACTATAAAAATGGGACACAAGAAACTCCAACCCCCACTACCCAACCCACAGCAATACAGCAAACATAAACATCGCAATGGCTGACGAACTTAACCTGCTTTGGGAGAAATTCCCCCTAACAGAGGCAGAAAGTTGCCACATCATCCTTGATGAATCGAAACTATACGATCATCGAACCTCCATAGTAGGGAGACTTGCAATCAAAAAGAATATCGGGCCCACTGAACTGGAAATGGCCTAGAAAAGGATTTGGAGTCTATCGTCCACACTCATAGTCATCCAGATTGATGACGGACTCTTCATCTTCGACTTTGTAGATGGGGAGATCTGCAATCGAATCTACGATAGGCAACCCTGGAACTTCAAGGACACTGTACTCATATTGGAACATATGAGGGAGGATGAGAGACCAACAGATCTCCAACTCTCACTCATCCCATTCTGGATCCAAATCAACGGGCTCCAGATCCGGGCCATGAAGAAACACAATGGAATCCTCATTGGCTCAACTATCGGTGAAGTACTGGACGTTGATTGCCACTAAGATGGATCGGCGAGAGGGAGATGCCTTCGAGTCCGTGTCATGGTGGATGCAAACAGACCTTTAAGTAGAGGCACGGATATCACCATAACTGGGAAACGCATGGCGATACTATTCAGGTATGAACGCCTTCTAGACTTTTGCTTCACATGTGGCTGCCTTGATCATGTTGAAAGAGACTGTTGGCTCCAAAAACTACCTGCTGGAAGCAAGGCCTATGGACCTTGGATGCGTGCTGAGGAGCAGCGCGGACTAAACCCATTCGAAATTCTGGCCTTAATTGTAGGCAACACGGATGATAATGAGACTGATAACCCCAATCCGGAGGAAACAATGGAACCTGAACACACTGCTGAAGACCGTAGATTCGGAATCTGTTGAGGGGAGGAAATGCAACTGGAAAGAAGATAAAAGAAATGGAGGGGGGCACAAGAAATAATGTGTGGACAATGCAGAGGCTCAGGCCGAACTACTAGCGGCGGAGGTTGGCACGGCCCAACCCCGACGAAACAAATGAGTTGTATTAGATAGAATGCCCGGGGCCTAGGGGGAACGGGAATTCCATAACCTAAGGCGCTTAGTGGCGTCCCACTCCCCAAACCTACTTTTTATTTGTGAGTCGATTTGTAATAAGTGGTGACCTTTACTGTCTTTTGATGATTGCTTTGTTGTTGATGCCCAAGGGCGAAGTGGTGGCCTCATGTTATTTTGGTTCAATAATACTCGTGTTTCGATCTTGTCTTACTCTTTGGGACACATTGATTGCATTGTTTCTATATATAATAAATGTTTGCGCTTTACGGAATTACGGGTTTCTATGGCAACCCGAAACAAGAACAAAGAAAACATTCTTGGGAACCCATTAGAAAACTCAGTCTTTACCATAATCATCACAACAATGGATGGGTCATCAGGGGAGACTTTAATGAAATTTTTTATGATTCTGATAAACGAGGAGGGAACAGAAGAATGGCCTCCCACATGGATGCTTTTAGAGAGGTTTGTATTGATGTGGGCCTGACTGATTTAGGCTACCCGGGAGCTATATTTACACGGGTGAACAAAAGAAGCGGGTCTGATCTTATTATGGAGCGCTTGGATAGATTCATCGCTTGCTCGGATTGGAGAACACAATTCCAAGATGCAGAAGTCCTCCACCTGGACTACAATGGCTCTGATCACAGACCCATAAAACTCTGCCTCAACAACACTTCTGAGGCCGCCATAGCACGACACCACAGCAATAGACCGAGAGCCTTCATGTTCGAAAACTCTTGGATAATGGAAGATTCATACCAATAGATGTTAAACACAGTTTGGCAAGAGGCGAATCAAAGAATGTATCTTCCAGACAAACTACATTCAGTCCAAGAGGGACTAACTAAATGGGCAACACAAAGCATTGGACACCTGGGAAGGGAAATAAAGAAGACCCACATAATCATTAATAATCTCTACAACCAAGATTATGATGATTGGAATAGACCTAAAATAGCAAAGATGGAAGCGAAAATGGAGAAACTCCTTTCCAAAGAGGAAGCATATTGGTACCAACGCTCCCGCGCCAATTAGATGGCACACGGAGACAGAAACACCACGTTCTTCCATCGATCAACGTCCGAAAGAAAAAAGAAGAATTACATTGCAGGTTTATGTAGCAAAACAGGTCGGTGGTGTGTTGAGCAAACTGATATAGCAGATGTGATCACTAATTTTTACACAGAACTCTTCACTTCCAATGGAACGCACGAGGAAGACATCGCAGCGGCTACAAACTCTATACAACCCATGGTTACAAGAGACATGAACAATGTACTCCTCACACCATTCACAAAGGAGGAGGTACGGAAAGCCCTTTTTGATATGCACCCCACGAAGGCCCCAGGCCCGAATGGATTCAATGCGCTCTTCTATCAAAAAGCCTGGGATTTAGTGGGCCCAAAAATCTCCGAAGCAGTCCTGCAAATTCTTAATAATGAAGGAGAACTGGGCAGCTGGAACTCAACGGTTGTCTCCCTCATACCAAATCTGCCCAAACCGACTAATATGAAAGATTTTCTCCCAATCAGTCTATGTAACGTAGTGTACAAGATTGCAGCCAGTGCAATTACAAACAGGTTTCGCCTTGAACTTGGTAAAATAATTGATCCTAATCAAAGTGCCTTCATACCGGGACGCCTCATCTAGAACAATGTTCTTTTTGGGCTTCGAATGCATACACTGGCTTCGAAACAATAACAGCAAAGGTGGATACGTAGCCGTAAAACTCGATATGAGCAAGACATACGACCGTGTGGAATGAAATTATTTGGAAGCAATTATGACCAGGTTGGGTTTTGCACCGCGATGGTGCTCGCTCATCATGAAATGTGTTCGGTCGGTGTCATACTCCTTTAAAGTTAATGGGGGAATATACGGTCAGATTAACCCGTCTCGAGGGTTGCGACAAGAGGACCCACTCTCCCCCTATTTGTTTGTGATATGCTCATAAGGCATGTCCTCTCTATTTACCCAGGCTGCAGCAGAGAACAAATTCAAAGGCGTAATCGTAGGAAGAGATGCACCAATGATATCTCACATATTCTTTGCGGATGATAGCCTAGTGTTTTTCCGTGCCTCCAAGGGAGATTGTGAGACGATTAAATCATATCTACATCTATATGAAAAGGCATCGGGACAAGTTGTAAATTTCGACAAATCGGCACTAACCTTTAGTGCCAAAAGGAAGGTGGAGAACATAGAGACTATCAAGCAGTGCCTGAATATCAATGTATGCCAAGGGCATGAAGTGTACTTGGGTTTACCAACATTCAGACTCCGCGGCAAGAGGATGCAGTTTTCCTATATCCAAGATAGAGTTGCGAAAAAATTAAAAGGAAGGAAAGTGCGCCACTTCTCGGAGAGTGGGCGAGAAACACTCATCAAGGCAGTAATCCAAGCCATCCCAACCTATGTTATGCAATGCTTCAAAATTCCGACTACGCTATGTGATGAAATTGAGCGCATGTGTGCTAGATTTTGGTGGGGAGCTAATGGCGCTTCAAACAAGATCCATTGGCTAGGATAGTCGAAACTCTGCCAAAGCAAAGATAAGGGTGGCACAGGCTTTAAAAGGTTGGTGGACTTCAATTAATCACTACTGGCCAAACAACTGTGACATTTTATAGCCTTCCTAGAATCACTTGTGTTCAAGGCTCGGTACTTCAAACATTCCAACGCCATGGATGGATCACCGGGAGCAAATTCGTCCTATATCTGGAAATCACTGTGCTGGAGTAAACCCATCCTCCACAATGGACTCTTGTGGAAAGTAGGGGATGGAACAACAATTAACACCAGATGGGACTCATGGATACCCTCTTTGGCAAGTGGATATATCAAATCAGGGATCTCATATGGAGGAAATACCAAGGCGGCAGACTTTATCATGGGAAATACCAAATGGAATGCCCAAAAACTGCAAGAACACTTCTTACCGTATGAAGTGGACGCCATCAAATGGGTACCAATCGAGGGAGCAGGTACTCACGACTCCCAGTTCTGGCGATGGGACAAAAGAGGAAAGTACATGGCAAGTTCAGAGTATAAAACAACAACGACAATTAAAGAAAGGGACACAAGCCAAGATGGACCCTCATCTAATGGAGCTGAAGCAAAAAAATGGCGAACCATATGGGAGCTCAACCTACCTCCCAAGGTAAGAATCTTTATATGGAAAATCGCATGGGGCATACTCCAAACAGAGGCGAACCTAGCGAAATGACATGTGCCTGTTGAACCTTGTTGTTTCCTATGATTTGGCGCATGCTCTGATTTTTTGCCCTCAGGTACGAACGATATAGAAGAAATGTGGTCTATGGAGATTGTTAAAACCAATTTTCTCAGCTAATATGGAGAGTATCCTATGGGCTGCCCATGAAAAGCTTGATACCCATGACTTCACAATGTTTTGTGGGAGGCTATGGGCCGTTTGGAAAGAAAGTTGTGCATTCAAACACAGCCCGCTGAAAGGCAAAGCGACATTAAGAAAACCCACGGCCCTCTCCACGGGATGGCTACCAGGCTTCATCGCAGAATACCAAAACGCAATTGAAGCACTGAAGACGCCACAACGGAACAATTCAGGGACAGATCATACTAGAGCATTTATGGAATTCCATGGAAGCAAGCCGCTAGTTGACGCGTGCTTCGATGATGAGAGAGGCCACTATACAATAGGGTATGGGGTGTTGAATGAAGTGAACTAGCTAGGTAATCGCAGCAGGATGCATGCATGCCAAAAAATCGATCAGGTACTGTGCTCGGAGCCGAGGCAAGAGCAGTGATCATGGGGGTACAGGCACTACCCAATATACAAGCTGGTGCTACAAAAATATTCACAGATTCGACGGACACGGTGTTGGCTGGTACATCCCTCGTGGTCGATTCTTCGGACCGGAAGAACTATCAGCTAGCCATCAGAGAACTATATTAATTAATGGCATAAAGTTATAACAATAACATTATATCCAGTTATGATATTTTTTCCAACTCTCAAGACATGTTTACGTTTATTAATCTGATAATATAGACATTGAAAAGTATTAAAAGTCAGTCGGCAGATTCACTTCAACGCAACAAAATAAATTTAAATTGAATTAATTAAGAATATCAACAACCTATGTATCAAGTGTTAAATTTTATTGGCTTACGCAAAATAAATAAATAAATATATATATATATATATATTTGGAAAAATTATATATTTAATTTTTCTGGAACATTTTGTAAAAATGGTTTTGCCGGGAAAAAAAAAAAGACTTTTTATATACTGTACAGTGCATTTTGGTTAATGTACCATTAATCACAAGATTAAACATAAACATTTCATTTTCATATATAATTAGTTAAAGAAAAACATTTGATAAAATCAAAACCAAACATGATAAACTGAAAACTGGTCTTGAAACCAACACGCAACACCTAAATTGAAACATGGAGTAATAAAAACGAAACCAAACATAATAGACTGAAAGCAAAGTTTGATTAATTTTCAGAATTAATCAAAATTTGCAGCAACCGTATCCATTATATTGGCCACCACATCCTTGGCCTCCTTCAGCAACTCCATGCTTTTCTTCACCTTCTTTCGCTTCTCAGAAACCGAATACGGCTCGTCCAACATTCGATCCAACCCGTTGCCTTGAGGCCCGATCAACTCAGTAATGATCTCACTCTGCATTTCCTTACTCACCAGCTTTTGAATGCTGAAAAGCAAGTGCAACGCCATGTTATCCACCATTCTCCGAAGAACTATGTCCCAATATGCCGTCATCCTCATCTTCAGATCAAACGCTTCTTGCACAACACTAGAGTTGACACCATGCAAATGAGCAATATCAACTACTCCAAATCCAGAAGTAGTTACCATAGAATACACGCCCAACTTTTTTATGAACTCCTCTTGTTCGGCCATGAGCTTGTTCCATGTAGTAGTGTAGTCGGGACTACACGTGTAATCAGAAAGCTTCTCCATGTCAACAACGTCCTTCATCCAATCAATCGATTGCTGCTGCTTCTTTGCTATTAGATTTTGAGCAGCTCTTTTAATGGACGAAATAAGTTGTGGATAGTTATCACAACAATCCAACAGAACACGAACCACCACAGATTCAATGTAGCCCCATGTCTTGTCTACAAAGCCAAATGGCATCCCAGATATTGCATTCACCTTCTTTTGCAGCAGAGTAAGGAATGCAGCCTTTGACACAAAATTGGGCAGCCCAATAGCATTTGTTTCTTCCAAAACCTTCATCTCTTCAACCAAAAACTTGTTGTCTGCATCATTCTTAATAGTTTTCACTGAACGCAGTTCCTTAGAGAATTCATTTAGCATTTCCGCCAGTGTGGCAGTAGAATGCATATCAGCAGCATCCGGGAATTCATCAAACTCACCTTGTAAAACAATTTTTCTCAAAGTTTCCTTAGCAGAACCAAGAATTTGCATGAATGTAGTCAAAGCATCGGCCATTGAAGACAGGTGCTTGGGCATTTTATTCAACTCTTCAACGTTAGCATTAAGCTTCTCGTTTATCTTCCGGACTATTTCTGGTAAACATTTAACAATAATAGACGCCTGAATTTTCATCAACCTCTCTGCCAAAACAGGGATCCCAACAATGGACTTGTTTATCTGGGAGAGCTGGGGATGAGTCGCAAAGAGACTCACTTCTTCCGCTCGAGCCTCCTCGTACGACTCGTCCCCAATTCTGTTCCGGACGCAGACGTAACCGAGCCCAATGCTAACATCATCAGCAGTAACCTTCTCGAGCAGGCCTTCAGGAGACTTATCAGCTTTTGTGACGACAGCCAGAGTCCTCTGCCCCGATTTATCGACACGTTGAGACATCCGGATGGACTCACAAGTAGAGAAATCAACGCTTGCAGATAAAACATTTAAAATAATACTCTCATCAGGTGTGATGTACTCCATTATAGTGGCTGAAATCTGCTCATAGATGTCCTGAGGTTGGCCATGAACGGGCACTCGAGTAATTCCAGGCAGATCAACCATGGTGAGATCAGGGACTCCATTCTTCTTGACAATTAAAGTCAAGGGAGTGTTTGAAATCCCTTTCCCTTTTCCGGCGATCTCTTCGGTTGCAAGGCTGATGGAATCAGCGATGTGTTGTTCATTAGTAGGTACAACTTTGCCGTTGAATTCTAAAGAAAGCTCTGGTTGGAGGTTTGAGTGATTTTGAAGTCTCATGATGAGTGGGACTCGGGTGCAGATGCCCTGGCCTCTGGGGAGGCTGATGCCGGCCAGGGACTCGAGAACGCTAGACTTGCCGGAAGACTGGTCTCCGACGACGACGATAGTGGGGAGTTGGATGCCTTCTTGCATGATATTGAGGTGGCGCAGCCTGTCCACGGTGTCCAGCAGCGGCCGAATTCTGTCATTGTATGAAGAAACGATTGGCGCCAAAGCCATATCCTTTTCGGTAACAGCAACAATGGCCATTTTGTGTGTATTGTTTTGAATAGCAATGTGGCAAATTCCAACCATATAAGTAGTAATTTTTTCTCATTTACCAATAGCAGCGCTTTCATTATCTTTTTAATGCTCAATTTAAAAACCAATTTTCCATATTCCTTTTAATTTCTAACGCCACAATCGCATCATGTCACATTAATTATTACTCCCATCATCATCGTCTTAACAAGTGTTTTTTTTTTAATTATACAACGTTTTATATTTTTAATGTAAAATTATTGTATATTTTTCTAATTGGCCCTTGAAATTCTTTAAAAAACTCAAATAAATGTATTATTTTAATAAAATAGATAAACATTTATTGAGGTACAATTAAAAATAAATCAATTGATTTCTTTCTATAAAAGGAGGAAATATTAATTAATTTGTTTTTTATAGGGAATATGTACCGGACAGGGCCGGGGTGTTTCAAACATAGTAGTGATTGTGATAAAAAAAAAAATCACTATGGAGTATTTAATTTAATACAGTAGCGTTGAATTTTAATGTTTAAAATTACAACCACTTCAAACCTTGAATTTCCGACTTTTGGCTTCCCCCTCCCCTTTTTCTTTTGGTATTTGGACTGATTTCACCCAACCATATCAGAATTATTTACACAATATTCATATCATTCATTTGCACTATATATACATAACTTGTACTAATATAATATATATACGATATAAATGTATGCATATTTTAATTTACACGATCTTCAAAATCAAATTCATCAAGAGCCACTATTTTTGGAAAGCTCAAGTATGAAAGAAGGTGTATAAAAATATTGGTAGAGATGAGTGTGATTTATTTTTTCAATAAATTAATATTTTCTCCTAATTATACATGCAGTTTTTCACAGTTTTAGAAATGCTCAGGAAAAACAAATGTTGACTAGGAAACCATGAGAAAAAATAATAAGTTTTGAGGCAACATAGTATTAATCAATGAGCACAAAGGGTACTCAAATTTTGAACATTATAGTTTAAGAAAAGTAAAGCGGAAAAAAAATCGATTACATCAAATATGAAAACATTCCAAAGGGAGCCGCTCACAATCATGAAGCGAATAGCCAAAAAATGAAGAATTGTGGGCTTTCAACCATTTACAAGTGCAATATTTGATACCATCGACAATCTCATCCGTGTTCGATATTGCTTCAGTGAAAACAATGTCATTTCTAACTTTTCATAATTTTCATACGACACATTGCCATAGTAAACTGAAAAACCTCTAGACAATTTGAATTCATCCCATAGTTGACAAACTCCAAATAATGGTATTTGGTATATGTAGAATGAAGAAGGGGACAAGCAATCCAGTTACAAATGGCAGTCCGCACAAAGATAACAACTGCCTGGACTGGGACTGATATGGATGCCTCTTCTCGCAAGATTATCCACGGTTGCTAATCGTCCTCTCAAGACTTTCCAAGTGTGAGCCTAAACTTTGGATGGAACAGTCTTCCACCATAATTTCAACCACATGAACAATGAATCCTCCACTGACGAAGCAGGATTGGACAAACGGTTATACATCGAACTTGTCTTGAAAGAGGCATCCCTCGAGTCCTTCCAAAAGATAGAGTTTGGAACAGATATCTTCAGTTTAAATCTGCATATATATGACCACAGTTCCAGAAAATCAAGTAATTCATATTGATCAAAAAAATGACACCACCTCAACACCCACACTTTTCCGTCCTAACTAAATATCTCACAAATACTAGCAACTTTTTGATTGGACATCTCGAATAATGTCTGGGCTATGTCAGCAGTTTTTGAATTGACTCTGGTTTGGTGAATTTTATTGAATTCAATAGTGAGATGTTCTTGAATTGATGCAGTTCTTAGTCGAGCATTGAGGAATCAAGAGTTTTTCTTTCTTTTGCCTCATATTAAATAGAGCTGAAAATGAAACAAGTGTTGGTTTCCGTCGATTGTTCACTTTCTTATGTTGTCGTTGGTTTTCATGTTCATAATGGAGATGGAGCCTTATAGTTATACTGGCCTTTAACAATTCAGTGTGATCCAATTTTATTATTGTGTATCATATCATTTTTTAGAGCTTAGAATGTATTTCTTATTACGTGCATGTGAATTTGGTAGAGAGGGATGAGAAAGAAGGCAAAGAATTTACTCAGCAATAAGAGTGCAGATCTCAGTTGAAGATAGAGCATTTCCAAAGTTGAAGAGAAACTGCTCTTTTTATATATTGTGTAGTATATATCAGGTGATTCAGATATAATATCATATTATTATTATCTCAGATTGTGATTGTTTTAAATCTTTTTTCCTTTTAATTATGAGAATATGATCTGAGTGTAAATAGGTCTTGATTAGTTCTATGTTGTAATCTGAAGAAGTCTACTGCACAAGGTAAGTAGAAGACGCAGTCTACTACTACTACACAAGACAGGTGCGACTCAGCAAGACAAGTTAACTTGAAGTTAGTTACAGAAACGCGTGTTGAAGATAAAGATTGAAGAATTAGTTAAGGAATAACTAATTAACTGAAGAAACGCGTGAAAGGATAAAAAGAATAAAGTTAGTTTTCAAGAAAAGGTTGTTACACAACTGAAAGTTCTTTGAATTGGAAGTCTATAAATACCCCAAGGTATTCATTGGTTAAAGACTACTGAAATATTGATATTGCAAGCGTTATTGAAGATTCAAGTGAAGAAATTACTCTCAGAGATTGAAGTTCAGAAAGTGAAGCTACGCAAGACAAGTGAAGAAATCAGAAGGCTACTACTGAACGAAGAGAAGTTTTATTTTCGTTTATTGTTTCAAGTTGCTAGATACTTGTAAATCGCTAGTAAGATCGAAGATATATCTGGAGATATAATCGAGAAGATCTAAGTCTTATTTCTTGGGATGTTGGTCCTGAAAGGAGTAGATAACAAGTGTATGGGGGGGGGGGAATACACTTGTATGCAAATTCTTTTCAACTAGATCAAACCAGAACTCAGCAAGGTTGTCTTGGACAACTCTGCTGAAGATGATTAACTCTTCTAAGATAATCAATCCACTAAGTACTATTGAGTACTTAGTTGAATAACTATCTAGGGGAGTTATATGTGCGGAATAGTGGTTGGCCCTTTAAGTTTAGACTCCTTTAATTTCTGAAATCACTTAGTCAATGCAACACAGTTCAGTTTAGCTTCAGGGAACTTGTCCAAAACAGTTTTGCACAGTCTTTGAGTATGTATCTTTGAAAGATCAGTTTAGTGTGCAGTGTTGAATGAATGTAAGTACTTGTAAAGTAAATCAACACAAGAGTTTATAGTGGTTCAGAGACTCAAGCTCCTACATCCACTTTCCCTGATTTAACAGGATAATTCCTTCACTCTTGGAATTAACTTGTTTTATAGTGCCAAGGTGCACTTGATCAAGAACACCACTCCTTGGTGAATTGATCCCTAGGATGTCTAGAGTCCTAGTACCCTCTTCTCAACTCAGAACTGAACTGTTCTTCTCTCAACAGTCAGTTCCTACCACTTCTACTACTACAACCTTCTCACTTTCACTCTTGAAAGATATAAGGGTTGAAGTAAGGTTCCAACTAATGAGATATCCTTTACAATGAAGATCAGTGTATAAGGATAGGATATCTCTCTAAGCTTGTGTATGGATATACAATTTGGTTCAGCTTAGAAGAAGTGTTTGAAGACTAAGATAGTCTTTGAAAGCTTTGAAAGCACTCTAGCTTGTAAGAACTTTGAGCTTAGTTGGATTGTGTTGAGGTGCTGGTTGAGGTTGAGGTGCTTTCAAATGGTCTTCACACTTCTGTATTTATAGACAAAATGGAGGATTTGCCCGTTGGAGAGGCAGCCCCAAATTGCTATAAATGTCTTCCTTGAGTTCTTCAAACTGGAAGACAGATTCTTGATAGTGACATGTCCTCATTTGGGTAATAAACGGCTGTAACAGTTTTGTCTTCATTCTGCAACACTTTTCCCAATGTTTGACTTCTTGTTAGGACTTGGACATGGCTTCTGAAGGTTGATCCAATGATAGGACAACATTCCTTATCATCTGGACAACTCTCCTTATCACTATCAGCAGTTTTGCCTTTCAGCATGGTTGGCTTGCTCTTCTTCAGATGACTTGGCTCTTTCCCTTTGTTTCTCTTGTGTATGGTCTTAGCTCATTCCTTTGAGGACCTTTAGGGACTGGTTGTCTCAATCTCTTCAGCATAGTTGATCTTGATCTTGGTCAATTTAGCTGAGACAACTCCTCTGGACAACTCTTCTGATCAGCATGGTTGGTCTTTTTGTATCAGAGCACTTTATACTTTAGAGTTGGCTTATCTGGACAACTCTCCTGACCAAAACCTTTGAGTAGTCTTGTCCTTTTGAGCTAGGTAGGTTTGTTCTTGCATAGGGCTAGCTTCTTTGGACAACTCTCCTGATCAGAGCTTTATGAATATTTTCTCTGGACAACTCTCCTGATAAAAGCATCTTCTTTGGACTTGTCCTTTTGAGCTTCACAATCTTGTTTTTGTATAAGAACATCTTCTCTGGACAACTCTCCTGATAAGAGCATCTTAGATTTCATAGAGTGTCCTTACTCTTAAGTGATTGTTCCAGAATTTGAGCCTTGAGGGGACTTGATCTTGATCATCTTCAAAGCATAGGTTCCTCCTCAAATTGTGCATCTAATTGTCTAAGAGCTGCCTAACATTTCAGCTTCTCATCTAGCCTATAATCTATATGTTCTAACATTCTTAGAACATATTTATATTGACTTAGGCATGTCTCAGGGGGTTTTTGGTATTCAATCAAAACATAGCTCATTTTATTCCCAACAATTTCCCCCTTTTTGATGATGCCAAAACCTATACAACTTAAGCAAAAGTGACTTGTCTACACCTATTACATGTATCTTCAGAAGACATGACTGAGGTCAATATTCCTGAAAAGTAATGTGTTAGTGTATTCACTTTTTTTTTGTTGCAAGTAGGTTTTAAGATAGGCATAGAGAGATTTGTGTTTCTTGATTCAAAATAAGTTCAACTATCATTCATTCAAAAATCATTACAGGCATGTTGATAGTTGAAATTAACATATCAGAGCATGAATCAATAACACTTAAGTATATCAGAGCACTTCATTACAATAATTCAAAATAATATTTTCAGCATCAGAGCACAGAACTTGTATCAGAGCAATCTTTAACAGATCAGAGCAATCAGATTAACACATCAGCAAGCTTGACCATATTTCAGCATAGTTGATCATTCAAGTAAGGTCAGAAGACTTAGCCATTTCAAAGATCATCCTCAGGAGGTGGCAGCATTCCATACTGTGCCCACACTCTTCTTTTCAGTGCCATGGCTTCTTGGTTGGTTCCCTTAGGTCCAAGAACCATCTTGTTCAGCTTAAGGATCTCAGTGAATTCCCTCAGAATTCTTGCTTGGTCAATCCATCCTTCAAGCTTTGGAGGCATGTATATGATTGGCTTGGGAGCTGTGAGTTCAAATCTTGCAATGTCAGCAGCTGCAAGTAGTTGTTGATACAACTCTCTGTAGTACTCTAGCATGAACTCAGTGAAGGCAGAGTTTGCATCTCCTCCATTCCATCTGTCAATGACATAAAAGTCATAGACAAACTCCCTTTTGGCTTCTTCCCATGTGTCATTCAGTTGAATTGGCACCCATTTATCCAAGTGTGGATATTTGGTGTCCATTGGGATTAGAAGCTGAGGCTTCATCTTGCTGTAAGTTGCTCTTCTCCTTCTTGGTTTCTGAAAGTTTGCTCTTCTTTCATCTCTTGCTCTGTTGGCTTCTTCCATTAAGTCCATTTTCTCTTGGGCCCTCATCATGGCCAGTTTCTGTTGTGTTTCAGGGTCTTTGCCATACCCTTCATGAAACAGTTTTGATGGATCAAGAGCTAGGACTGTTGTCTTCTTCTTAGGTTCAGGTCCAAATCCTTCAGCAAATAGCTCTTCTATGTCTTCAGAGGACTTGGTACCTTCAGCAGTTTTGCCAGATTCAGAAGATTTGGGCTCTTCAGCAGTTTTGGCTTTCTTTGATGTAGGCTCATCCTCATCAATTCTGAATTCAGGTGGAAGATCAAGGCTGCTAGGAAAGTCAGTGAATTTCTCAATTTGTCTCTTCTTTCCTTGGGCCTTCTTGATCTTTCCTCTGGTTTGGATACCTTCTGCATCTTTGTCCAAACCTGACACTTCACCACCTGGTCTTTGCTGTTTCCTTGCCCTTTCTTCTTGAGCTGAGGCCATTGAATTTTTCAATGCCAATGCTAACTGCTCCTCTTCATCCAAATCTTCCAAGTTCAGCATTTCTGGCTCTTTTCCCTTTCCTTCAGGGACTTTGTCTTTCCCTTTCACTGGACTCCCAATCACCAAGGCACCTTTTGCTCTTGCTCTTTCCTTTTCTCCCTTTTTGGCAGCATCAAAGCACTGGGGCTTTAGGTCACTCATTGTTGAGGCCATCAGGGATTGGGCCTGGTTTAGGGACTTCAATTCTTCCAACAAATATACATTTTCATCATGTATATTCTGCATTCTATCACTGCTCAAGCTAAGGAAAGCTAGAACAGGCTTCATCTTGTGTTGGACAACCTCTTCCATGGCTGTTTTCAGAGATGCATCCAGTTGGGTTTTTAAGAGCTCAGTGAGGTTGGCCACTGCACCTTCAGCAATGTTGGCCAACACTTCTTGGGAAAACTTTTCTGAGGCAGCTTTGACCATAGCTAGCCTTTGCTCTTCAGCTCTTCTCTTTTGTAGAGCAGTCTTCTTTCCAATAGCTTGTTTGACAGTTAGCCTGAGAGCTTTGACATTAGCATTGTGATTGTCTCTCATCAGCCTTTGTTCTTTCTTGACCTCCTCTGAGATGGCTTCCATGGTTGATTTGGCACTTTGAACTTCAGTGGAGATGGTTTGAAGACCAGATTCCACACCACTGATTCTTGCCTCAAGGGTGGGTAGCACAACATCTTCAGAGCCAGTGAGCCTCATTTCTACAGATGCTAGAGTTCTTCCTTGCTCATTCAATGCTCCTGAAGTTTCAGCATGAGCAGATTGGACTTGATGAGCCAAGGAGTCCAACTTCTCTGATTGCATTCCAAGTCAGGCCTGAGCTGAGCCTGTATCAACTTGGATAGGGGCATCTGTGAGGAACTCATCTGCAAAAATTTGGTCAAGAGAAATACCTGCAACATCAGATAAATCAAACAAGTTAGGAAATAAGCACTCATCACCCTCAATTTCTTTTGCATAAGACTCTGATACATCAGCAGTCTTCTTCTCATTTTCAACTTGTTCTTTTCTCCCTTCATGAATAATGTTCTCACTCAAGGAATCAGGCCTCCTTTCATCAAGGGATTCCTGAAGTTCAGATTTGACTTCAAGAATAACCTGTCCTTCCTCACTTATTCCACCCTCATTTGGTGGTACACTCACTATCTTAGTGATGACTACCTCTCTTTCATCCACAACTCCCTCTGATTTTTCAACTAATTTCTCCTTTTCAACTCCTTCTCCTAAACCTGCAGCATCTCCACCTTCAACAAGGTTCAAAGATGGCAGTTGTGAGGAGATCACAGTGCTTATATCAGCAGCCACTGAGTCATCCTGAATGATTAAGGGCTGATCAATGTCCAACTCTTCTGACATTGAATAGGCCTTAATCAAACTAGCCTCTAATATAGGAACCTCAACATCTGTAGGCTGTGCCTTGGGTTCAGAAGAACCTTCATTGGCAGATGTGTCTTTGGTTGTGTTACCATCCTTGGTTAACACCTCTGAAGTTACAGAGCCTTTCCTATGATAGGTTTTGGGAGGATTGGAAAGTCTTTCAGAGACAGAGGACTTGGGATGAAGGGATTCAGGGAGGTTGGCTTGAGGGGTTTCAGGAGGATTGGGATTTGAAGGGTTTGAGGGATCATCAGGGGAATCATCATCATTGGAGCTACTGTCAGGGTGACTGATTCCCTTGGCTTTTCTTTCTTTCTCCTCTTCAATCTTATCAGCTACCAACTTTGCAAAACTCTCCTCATCAATGAGGAATCTTGTCTTTGAAACTCCAGCAAAGTGTAGCAATCTGTTCTCCTCTATTTGCCACCAGTTTGCACCTTTATCTTGGATGACTTGTGATATCTCCATCATAGATTTGTCTTTCACATCAACAAGCATCCTTAGATCATGAAAGGCCTTCTGAATTCTTGGAAATTCAGCAAGTTGTGGATATAAACTGTCCACAGTAGCCTTGGCTCCTCCTCTGAGCATACTCTCAAAAGTATACTCCTCCTCATCTCCACTTGAATGGGGACTTTGGGTTATAGGGGAGTTGGCTCTGGGTTCTCCTATTATGGGTTCAGGCAAATTAAGTTCAGGGATGATGGCTTCAGAAGGGTTGGGCTCAAGTGAAGGTACTTCAGTTGCTTTAGAGAGCAATGAATCTGAAGGGGCTTTACTCAGGGGGGTTGGCTCATTGAGTGCATGCTCTAAGAGTTTTGAATAATTGAGCATGGATGAGTCAAGGGGAGACAGGAGTCTTGTCTCATCTACTGCTAAGTCAGCAAGCACATCAATGCCACTTCTTTGCTCATTCCCTTCTGGAGAATATCTCTTAATGAGATTTACAGGGGTAATGGGTTGGTTGGAAGGGGTAACATGGGTTTCAGGGGAGTTGGGCTCAAGATATTGAATTTCAGGGAGGTTGGCCTCTATGGGTTGATCTTCAGGGACTTTGGATTCTGGAGTTCTAGAACCAGATGAATTGGTCCTTGACATGGATTTGGCCCTGCTTTCAGCTCTGCTCTCCCTTAGAGACAATTGAAGAGACCTCTCTTCTTGCAGCTCCAATACCTTTTCAGTAGGTTTGGCCCTTCTCTTGCTGGCCCTGCTACTTCCACTTCCTTCCTTCTCAGGGACAACTTCCCTGATTCTCTTATCTCCTTTAGACTTTTGTCTAGTCTCATTGTACTTTTGCCTGAGTTCTTCTGAATGATCAGATGGCACTTGTACACCTTCTCTAGCAACTTCTTCAATCTCAGCTGAAGCATCTGAATTCTCTTCTGAGATTCTCTGAGACATTTTCCTTGTCTTTACAGCCCTGGCCTTTGTTCTCTTTTTCATCTTAGGCTTCTCTTCCTCCTGTTCTTCAGCAGGCTTGGCCAGTAGCATCCTTCTTTTCTCAGTTTTCTTACTGAGCTTTCTGAACAGGATCTTTTGGGCTGGGAGAGGCTTTGCAAAGGTCTGCATCTGGGAATAGTGGGAAAACCTCTCAATCAACAAGCTTGCCCTGGTACAATACTTGATTTTCCCTTCTAGCACCACTTTGTTGTGGGCTTTCACCTTAAATTTAGCCTTCTCTTTCATCATCTCAGACATGATGAAGGTCCTCCAATCAAACTTGATGCCCTTATCACTGGCATCAATAATGGCAGCCATGATTCTGATCCTTGGCTGGCTGACCTGCTCTAGGCTTCCAGTGTTGCTTAAGAGGCTCTTAGCAACTACCTCAAAGAGATTAAGAAACTCTGGCTTGAGAGTTTTCTTGTTTTGAGTTGAAGAGAGAGGGCCTGGAACTAATAACCATTCTTGGGCTATTTCCTCTTCATGTCCAGTGCCATACACTTCTGGATTCCTTCCCTCATAAGGCAATCCAAAAGCTCCTTCCAGATCTTCTGAGGAGAATCTAACTCTATGGAATCTCTCCTCTTCCTCTCCTTCAGCTGTGTAGGATAGCCTGGTTGACACTTCACCATCTTCAGGCTTGCCTCTCCACTTGAGGAAGGCAAAGAATTCTGCCATATAGCTTTCCAGGCAAGAGCTTGGTCTTTCTTCCAAGAACTTTTGGAGACCAGCCCTTCTCAACCATCTCAGGGTTGGAGTAACCTCAGGATCTTCACTTTCAAAAGAGATAATTGGCTCGAAGTGAAGATTGTTCTTGTTGCTTAGATAGCCAAAATCTAGGTCTAGATCTTTGTTGGAGAAATTAACAAGCATCTCAGGTCTAACCTTGGGGGCCATTGAAATTTACAGAGAAAGTTTGATGAAGAATGAGAAAGTTTGAAGAACTTTTGAGTTAGGATTTCGAATACTTGGGGAGGAAGTGTTTGTGGGTATCTTAAGACTTGTGAATATTCTAAAAAGAATGTTTGTCAATGAGTTGGTAAGGTCTTGATACAATTCAAAGGTGAGCAAAAATGGAAATCCAAAATGGACGGCTAGGATTGATTTCAGAGGAGTTGTCCATTTTTGATCCAATGGTCAAAAACCAATGTAACAGTGAAATAACTGTTTTATTCAAAACGTGGGTGGTTTTAAATGTTTGTTTAAGGCTGGGGATTTTTCGAGATAGATCATGTCCCAAAAAGTTTAATGCAAACAAGAGTTAAATCTTGGCATTTAATGCATGGAAAGTGACCTTTTGGGTGGGAGACAAATTAAATCCCAGAAAGGTGAAAACTGTATTTCAATGGGACAGATTTCGAAATAGGTATTGATCACCAAAAATAGGTGCTTATCATACCAAGATTTGGTTTGATAGCTAGGACAACTTATCTGACCCTACATTGACAAGTGTCCTGAAGAAAGGTGGACAAAGGTCCTGAATGTTAATGGACAAGTGTCCTGAAGAGGTAAGGTCATGTTTCTGAATTTCAGTAGACTTGACCAAGTCTGCTGAAGTTTGAGTTTGTTTCCCCCTTAATCAATGAGCTTCTTTGGACTTATTTGTCCAACTTCCCTGGATCAAGTAATCCCAACTCTGCTGATAGCTCCAGAAATCTTGCTTCTGCAAGTGGCTTGGTTAATATATCAGCTTTTTGATGGTCTGTGTGAATTTTGACTAGCTTGATATCCTTCTTCTCCACATGATCTCTAATGAAGTGGTGCTTGATGTCCACATGCTTGCATCTTGTGTGCAAGACAGGATTTTGTGATATAGCAATGGCACTATTGTTATCACAGAAAATTGGCACTTCAGTAGAGTTGACTTTGTAGTCTCTTAGTTGTTGTCTCAACCATAGGATTTGAGCACAACAACTTCCAGCAGCAACATATTCAGCTTCAGTGGTGGAAGTGGCCACTGTGTTCTGCTTCTTGGAGAACCATGAAATAAGCTTGTTGCCCAAGAATTGACAAGTCCCTGAAGTGGACTTTCTGTCAATCCTACATCCTCCATAATCAGCATCTGAGTAGCCAGTTAGCTCAATATTGTCATCAGCAGGGTACCAAAGGCCTAGATTTTCAGTGCCTTTGAGGTACCTCAAGATCCTCTTTGCAGCCTCAAGGTGGCTTTTCTTAGGATTTGCTTGAAATCTTGCACAAACACCTACTGCAAAAGTGATATCAGGTCTGCTGGCAGTGAGATAGAGGAGTGAACCAATTATTCCTCTATACTCAGTAGAGTTGGTTGGAATACCATTCTCATCAGGATCCATCTTCCAATTTGTGTTCATTGGGATCCTTACTGGCTTGCTGGTTGTACACCCAAACTTTTTGATCATTTCTCTGGTGTACTTAGCTTGGTTGATGAAGATTCCTTCTTTAGATTGCTTGACTTGTAGACCCAAAAAGAAGTTCATCAACCCCATCATGGACATCTCAAACTTGCTTTGCATGAGCTTGGAGAATTTCTCACATAGCTTCTCATTAGGAGATCCAAAAATTATGTCATCTACATAAATTTGGACAAGCAGGATGTCCTCTCCTTCAGAGATTCTGAAGAGAGTTCTGTCCACAGTTCCCTTGGTGAATCCATGATCCAAGAGGAATTGTGACAGTGTATCATACCAAGCCCTAGGGGCTTGTTTGAGTCCATATAGAGCTTTCTTGAGTCTGTAAACTTGGTTTCCAACTTCAAAACCTGGTGGTTGCTCCACATAGACTTCTTCTTTTAAGACTCCATTCAGAAAGGCACTCTTGACATCCATTTGGTATACTTTGAACCTCTTGTGGGCTGCATAGGCTAGAAAGAGCCTTATTGCTTCTAGCCTTGCCACAGGTGCAAAAGTCTCATCATAGTCAATGCCTTCATGTTGGCAATATCCTTTTGCCACTAGTCTTGCTTTGTTTCTGACAATCACATCATTTTCATTTTTCTTGTTCTTGAACACCCACTTTGTTCCAATAACATCTTGATGTGAAGGTCTATCCACCAGCTCCCATACTTCATTTCTGGTGAATTGGTTTAGTTCTTCCTGCATGGCTGTGATCCAATTTGCATCTTGAAGTGCTTCCTCAACATTACTTGGTTCTTGCTCTGACAAGAAACAACAGAAAAGAGCACTTTCACCATGGAATCTTCTTGTTTTGACTCCAATACTTGGGTCACCAAGTATTAGATCAGTAGGATGGTCAGATAACCAAGTCCTTCTTTTTCTGATCTCTTCAGTAGAGTTGTCCTCTACTGAAGGTAAGTCATTTTGATCATAGAATTCAGGATAGTTTAATGCAGGATCTAATTCAGGATCATAATCAGGGATGTTGTCCTCAATGTCAGGGACATTGGCATTTTCAACATTTTGAATTCCCCCTTGATTATTTGACCCATTAACTACCTCAGCAGGAACTGCTTCTTCATTGGTAGTTGTTACCTGGATGTGAACTGGGATTGGATCATTCAGTTCATCATTTCCATCAGTGGGATTTGTCTCAGGAAGGTTGCCTTCAGGATTGTTGTCCAATGTGGATTTTTCAGGCAGATTGGCTTGAACAACATCTATGAATTCAGTGTCTTTGTCTTTTAGACTTAATCTGGTTGTCCTCTGTGTGATTTCTTCAGGTTCCAAATGATCATTCCTGATCTCAAAGATAGACTCATCAAACACAACATGAGGTGTTTCTTCCACTATAAGAGTTTTCTTGTTGTAGACTCTGAAAGCTCTACTGATTTGAGAGTATCCAAGAAATACTCCCTCATCAGCTTTGCTGTCAAAGGCTTTCAACTGTTCTTTCCCATTATTGTGAATGAAACATTTACAACCAAATATATGAAAGTATGACACTTTAGGCATTCTCCCTTTCCAGAGTTCATAGGGGGTTTTCCCTTGCCCCTTAGTGATCAAACATCTATTTTGAGTATGGCATGCAATGTTTATAGCTTCAGCCCAAAACCTCTTAGGTAAATTTGAGTCAGCAATTAAAGTTCTAGCAGCTTCTTTTAAAGTTCTATTCCTTCTTTCTGCAACTCCATTTTGTTGGGGAGTTCTAGCTGCTGAGGTTTCATGAGCTATTCCATTTGATGTGCAGTACTCATTGATGTATGAATTAATGAACTCAGTGCCTTTATCAGATCTTATCTTGATAATGCTAAGACTTTTCTCATTTGACAATCTCTTGAGAAGTTCAGGTAGTTTGACTTGTGTTTCCTTCTTATTAAGGAGAAATACTACCCATGTGAACCTAGAGAAGTCATCTACTACCACTAATGTGTATTTTCTACCATTTATGCTTGAAGGGGTAATTGGTCCAAACAGATCCATATGTAGAAGTTCAAGTACCCTTTCAGTGGAGATGACTGGTTTTCCCTTAAATGAGGCTTTAATCTGTTTTCCTTCTTGACATGGTTTACACACATGTTCTTTAATGAAAACCTCATTAGGTAGTCCTTTAACTAATGCATTTCTAGCAAGTTTATTCATGGATTTGAAGTTCAGGTGATTTAGCCTTTTATGCCATAACCAACTTTGTTCACTAGAACTTTTAGCAATAAAGCATGCAGCATCAGTAGACTTGTCCCAGTCTGCAAAATACACATTTCCCTTCCTAGTTCCAGTCAATAGGGTTTGTTGAGTTTTATCCTTAATTAGACATTTTCCACTTGAGAACTCAACATTAAAATCTTTATCACAGAATTGACTGATACTCAGGAGGTTATATTTGAGACCAGCTACATAAGATACATTGGTTACTTTGATGTTACCAATCATCAAAGTACCATAACCTTTTGTTGTTGCTTGTGAGCTGTCTCCAAAGGTGACATTTGGGCCTTCTTTTTCAATAAAATCAGAGAGGAGTTCCTTGTTTCCAGTCATGTGCCTTGAGCATCCACTGTCAAGGTACCATGCTGTCTTTTTGTTCATGCTCCTCTTCTTGTGGCCCACTGGTACCTGCAATTAGATAGGTTTAGGTACCCTTTGAGTTTTGGGTCCTGAGAGGTTAGCTGTACCTTTGGGAACCCAAACTTGCCTAATAACCCTGATTGATTCAAGGTGGCTAAGGTGATTTCCTAGTGCATCAATATACACTGTCTTTCCCTTAAATGCCTTTGGGAAAGTATGTGTGAATGTGTTAACTCTGTAAGTTTCAGAGGAGTTGACCACTCTTCTGAACTTATGAGTTCTTTGTGCAGCTTGATGAAATCTTTGAGGAAAGGCCTTTTTATGACCATTACCCTTTGGCATGAAGGGTTTTGGTTGTCTCATTTTATTCTGCCTTAAAGGATGGTTTTCCTTAGGTCTATTCAGCTGAGGCTTTCTCAGATGAGTTGGCCTAGGCTGATTATACCTTGGATAATTCCTCTGAACATTGTTCAGGAGAGTTGCCCTTCCATTGGGTCTACTCTGCTGACCAATATTCCTCTTGTGCTCAGGAGCTTTGGCCATTTCCTTAGATTTTGGCCTATTCTCCTGAATCACTTGAGTAGGCATTTCATTCAATTTGCCCTTTCCTTTGTTCAGTGGCTGAATTACTTCATTTTCAGCTTGTTGTGCCACTGACTTAACAAAGGTTCTCTTAGTGTTACTTGTGGATGCAACACTAAGACAAGGTGAAGATTCAAATGGATCAAAACCCAATCCACTTCTTTGAGCCATAGGTCTTTGATAACTTTGAATTTCCTCTATTGCTCTAGAGGATTTGTTCAAAGCAGACATCTTTAATTTCAGGCTCTCTTCACTTGATTTAAGAATATCATACTCATGTGAGAGATTTTCAAATTTGGCATTTAGAATTTTAAGTTCAAATTCTTTTCTTTTCTGAGAGAGAAGTTGATCATCGATCTCCTTTTGTTGGTCAACTATCCTGAGATTTGCTTCCTCAAGCTTTCTCAAGACTTGTTGATACAACTCAGTAGACTTGACATCAACAGCTACCTCAGAGTTTTTGGTGAGTTCAGTAGTTAATCTTTCATTTTCTCTCACACAATTGTCATGAAATTCTTGTAATCTAGTGAAATCTTCCATCAACTTTCCCAAGGAAAGTTTCAGGTTAACCTCACTAGTGTTTTGTGAGATAAATGATGGTGAACTAGAAGTAGAGGATACCTCATCATCCTCAAGAGCCATGTTGCAGACATCATCATCATCATCACTGTTGGAGAACAATCCATCAGAAGAGTTGAAACTTTCAGCACTATCAGATTCTTCACCAGCCATCATGGCTTTTCTATTGGTGAATTTTCTGTCTCTTTTTGCTTGTCTTTCTCTTCTTTCTTTAGAGCTTAGTTCAGGGCAGTCATATTGGAAGTGCCCTTTCTTTTTGCAGTTGTAACACAGATCTTCATCATCATCCTTCTTGGATTCATCTCTTCTCTTAGATGATGAGGGTTCAGCTCTACTGGATCTTCTCCTATCAGAGGACTTGTCCTCTGATCTTTTCTCTTCAGGCTTTTTGTCCTCAGCCTGATCTTCAGGGGAATTGTATCTTCTCCTGAATTTGTTGTCTTGGTAGAATTTTTTGTATCTACCAAACCTTGTGTTGAGCTTGTCAAACCTTCTAGCCATCAAGGCTAGTTCTTCCTTCATTTCAGTCTTAGAGACTGACTTTGATGATCTGGGAGTGGGTTGCATTTCTGGTTCAGCAACTTTGGCTTTGAATGCCACTCCCTTAGTAGGATTTGAAGATTCCTCAACAGGCTTTCTTCTATTGAGGTCAAACTCATAGGCTTTGAGTTCTGAGAATATTTGTTGCATGGGCATGGTGGAGAGATCCTTGGTATTCTGCATCATCACAGCATAGACATCCCACTTTTGAGTGAGACTCCTTAGGATTTTCAGTCCAACCTCTCTCTTGGTGTAGACCTTGCCCAATGAGTTAATCTCATTCATCACATCAGTGAATCTACCAGCAAATTTATCAATGGACTCATCAGACTCCATTGAGAACTGTTCAAACTTCTGCACAGCAACTTGGAGCTTGTTCTCCTTGATCTTTTCAGTGCCCTCACACATTTCAGCAAGGGTATCCCAAATTTCTTTAGCTGTGGTGCAGTGGTAGACTCTACCCATAACTGCATCTGGAATTGTTTGATAGAGGGTGTTCATGGCAAGATAATTTAAATTATCTTTCCTCTTTTCATCAGCAGTGAAGTCATCCTCATCTTTGGGAATCAGTTCCCTTATATCTGCTCTTTGCTCATCTGTCAATCTGGGGTTAGTTTGAGTAAACACAAAAGGTCCTCTTGTGATTACTCTAAGCATATCAGTATGAAGAGATGCAAGATGAGCCCTCATTCTAATTTTCCAGAAATCATAATTGTCTATTGAAAACATGGGCAGTTTGTGATGAGAAATATGGTTGACTGAATTTGTGGCCATATTGTCTAATCCTTGAACAGCAGGTGGAGGGACAGCATTGTTGTTGGCCATATCTCACAAATAATCAGTTAGTTAACAAGTGATGGATTTCAGATAAAGATCAGTTCAGTGACCACACAAATATGAGAGTTTTGAAAATCAAGATGGATTTTCAGAAGCAGTGGTCTTTGAACCCCTGCTCTGATACCACTTGTTGGTCCTGAAAGGAGTAGATAACAAGTGTATGGGGGGGGGGGGAATACACTTGTATGCAAATTCTTTTCAACTAGATCAAACCAGAACTCAGCAAGGTTGTCTTGGACAACTCTGCTGAAGATGATTAACTCTTCTAAGATAATCAATCCACTAAGTACTATTGAGTACTTAGTTGAATAACTATCTAGGGGAGTTATATGTGCGGAATAGTGGTTGGCCCTTTAAGTTTAGACTCCTTTAATTTCTGAAATCACTTAGTCAATGCAACACAGTTCAGTTTAGCTTCAGGGAACTTGTCCAAAACAGTTTTGCACAGTCTTTGAGTATGTATCTTTGAAAGATCAGTTTAGTGTGCAGTGTTGAATGAATGTAAGTACTTGTAAAGTAAATCAACACAAGAGTTTATAGTGGTTCAGAGACTCAAGCTCCTACATCCACTTTCCCTGATTTAACAGGATAATTCCTTCACTCTTGGAATTAACTTGTTTTATAGTGCCAAGGTGCACTTGATCAAGAACACCACTCCTTGGTGAATTGATCCCTAGGATGTCTAGAGTCCTAGTACCCTCTTCTCAACTCAGAACTGAACTGTTCTTCTCTCAACAGTCAGTTCCTACCACTTCTACTACTACAACCTTCTCACTTTCACTCTTGAAAGATATAAGGGTTGAAGTAAGGTTCCAACTAATGAGATATCCTTTACAATGAAGATCAGTGTATAAGGATAGGATATCTCTCTAAGCTTGTGTATGGATATACAATTTGGTTCAGCTTAGAAGAAGTGTTTGAAGACTAAGATAGTCTTTGAAAGCTTTGAAAGCACTCTAGCTTGTAAGAACTTTGAGCTTAGTTGGATTGTGTTGAGGTGCTGGTTGAGGTTGAGGTGCTTTCAAATGGTCTTCACACTTCTGTATTTATAGACAAAATGGAGGATTTGCCCGTTGGAGAGGCAGCCCCAAATTGCTATAAATGTCTTCCTTGAGTTCTTCAAACTGGAAGACAGATTCTTGATAGTGACATGTCCTCATTTGGGTAATAAACGGCTGTAACAGTTTTGTCTTCATTCTGCAGCACTTTTCCCAATGTTTGACTTCTTGTTAGGACTTGGACATGGCTTCTGAAGGTTGATCCAATGATAGGACAACATTCCTTATCATCTGGACAACTCTCCTTATCACTATCAGCAGTTTTGCCTTTCAGCATGGTTGGCTTGCTCTTCTTCAGATGACTTGGCTCTTTCCCTTTGTTTCTCTTGTGTATGGTCTTAGCTCATTCCTTTGAGGACCTTTAGGGACTGGTTGTCTCAATCTCTTCAGCATAGTTGATCTTGATCTTGGTCAATTTAGCTGAGACAACTCCTCTGGACAACTCTTCTGATCAGCATGGTTGGTCTTTTTGTATCAGAGCACTTTATACTTTAGAGTTGGCTTATCTGGACAACTCTCCTGACCAAAACCTTTGAGTAGTCTTGTCCTTTTGAGCTAGGTAGGTTTGTTCTTGCATAGGGCTAGCTTCTTTGGACAACTCTCCTGATCAGAGCTTTATGAATATTTTCTCTGGACAACTCTCCTGATAAAAGCATCTTCTTTGGACTTGTCCTTTTGAGCTTCACAATCTTGTTTTTGTATAAGAACATCTTCTCTGGACAACTCTCCTGATAAGAGCATCTTAGATTTCATAGAGTGTCCTTACTCTTAAGTGATTGTTCCAGAATTTGAGCCTTGAGGGGACTTGATCTTGATCATCTTCAAAGCATAGGTTCCTCCTCAAATTGTGCATCTAATTGTCTAAGAGTTGCCTAACATTTCAGCTTCTCATCTAGCCTATAATCTATATGTTCTAACATTCTTAGAACATATTTATATTGACTTAGGCATGTCTCAGGGGGTTTTTGGTATTCAATCAAAACATAGCTCATTTTATTCCCAACATGGGACTTAAAGCTACAAGAACATATTACTCCATTGGACGAGTTAATAAGAATTTCACAACTGGGTTTGTGAGAGTGGATGTAGACAAGTTGTCGAACCACTATAAATCTCGTGTTTGATTTACTTTACTGTTTTGATTGTTTAAATTGCTTAATTGTTTTAACTACTTAACTGAACTTGACTAGTTGAGTATAGAACAGAGTTCTCGAATATAAGTTGAGTATAAACTTTAATTGGGCTCATTGTTAATTTCGTATTCCGCACATTGTAATTCTGATATATCGAAAGATTTTAGAAAAGTCTATTCAACCCCCTCTAGACATTTTCTTTAGCTTCCCTCGATATTAACTCAACTTAGGGACCTACAGTTGAGAAGAAACAAAGGATTAATGATGATGAGATTCATTATGCAAGTAAAAAGAAGATCACTAAGCATATTGAAAGGCTGCAAAAGTTGAAAGCTGATGAAGACAAAATGGAAGACAAGTTCATTGATCACTTCATAGATAATGAGCATAGAGCTGAATGGATTGAAGTGAAGAAACAATGGGAACTTGATCATTGGATAATAAGGAAATATGGTGATGCTTAAAGTCAAGATGAACTGTATTCTTTATTTGACAGGTTCATGGAAGGACAACACAGGAAGCTATGGCATCTAATCTTAAGGATTTCGGCTGGTGCTAACTTCAATATTCTTGTTCCTAAATTTCCTGAATGGAAATGTCCCATGACCAGCTCAGGTAAAAGAGTTGATCATAATCAGATCAAGAAATTCGAAGAAGAGCTGCTAGATAAAGAGAAGATTGAAGATGAAGACCATATAGGTTTAATTCACAAGAGACTCCTTGATGCGTTCTGCATTCCAAATTCAGAAGGAGGTACTCTTTCAGATTAGTTTTTTTAAAAGATTAGTTTGTGTTGCTCTGATACTTAGTTCTTTTTGTTTGTTATTCAAAGTATGTGTAATCTACTGATCTATCTTGAATGAATGAAAGATAAGTACTATTTGATGTTAAAAGACAAGGTAACTACTTAACTAGTCTACTTATGAGAAAAAGGTTCAAGTAGTTTTGGCTTCATCAAAAAGGGGGAAATTGTTGGGATATGGATCCTAGAACAAGTCTTAAATGATGAATAAAAGATAAAGTTTTGATAAAGCCAAAAGTAGTATGAATATTTTCTAAGTACTGACTGATCTAGTCTAGTTGAGTTAAGTCATCTTGCACAAAATCAGTAGAGTTCACATAAGTTCACATGAAAAGATAAGTTCAGTTAACAATCTTTCGATATATCAGAATTACAATGTGCGGAATACGAAATTAACAATGAGCCCAATTAAAGTTTATACTCAACTTATATTCGAGAACTCTGTTCTATACTCAACTAGTCAAGTTCAGTTAAGTAGTTAAAGCAATTTAAACAATCAAAACAGTAAAGTAAATCAAACACGAGATTTATAGTGGTTCGACAACTTGTCTACATCCACTCTCACAAACCCAGTTGTGAAATTCTTATTAACTCGTCCAATGGAGTAATATGTTCTTGTAGCTTTAAGTCCCAAGAAATAAGACTTAGATCTTCTCGATTATATCTCCAGATATATCTTCGATCTTACTAGCGATTTACAAGTATCTAGCAACTTGAAACAATAAACAAAAATAAAACTTCTCTTCGTTCAGTAGTAGCCTTCTGATTTCTTCACTTGTCTTGCGTAGCTTCACTTTCTGAACTTCAATCTCTGAGAGTAATTTCTTCACTTGAATCTTCAATAACGCTTGCAATATCAATATTTCAGTAGTCTTTAACCAATGAATACCTTGGGGTATTTATAGACTTCCAATTCAAAGAACTTTCAGTTGTGTAACAACCTTTTCTTGAAAACTAACTTTATTCTTTTTATCCTTTCACGCGTTTCTTCAGTTAATTAGTTATTCTTTAACTAATTCTTCAATCTTTATCTTCAACACGCGTTTCTGTAACTAACTTCAAGTTAACTTGTCTTGCTGAGTCGCACCTGTCTTGTGTAGTAGTAGTAGACTGCGTCTTCTACTTACCTTGTGCAGTAGACTTCTTCAGATTACAACATAGAACTAATCTAGTCCTATCAACTAATCCTAACAAGACTATTATATTACATTAAGCTTTTATAACACAAGCTTAGTTAACTTATAAATCTATACAACAAATCTATCTATTACATAGAAACATCATGAGCTCTATACAACATCTAAATAGCTCAGTAACAATCTTAAACAAATACTGTAAACACATATGAAGTACTTATAAACTGTACTTATCTTTTCATGTGAACTTATGTGAACTCTACTGATTTTGTGCAAGATGACTTAACTCAACTAGACTAGATCAGTCAGTACATAGAAAATATTCATACTACTTTTGGCTTTATCAAAACTTTATCTTTTATTCATCATTTAGGACTTGTTCTAGGATCCATATCCCAACAATTTCCCCCTTTTTGATGAAGCCAAAACTACTTGAACCTTTTTCTCATAAGTAGACTAGTTAAGTAGTTACCTTGTCTTTTAACATCAAATAGTACTTATCTTTCATTCATTCAAGATAGATCAGTAGATTACACATACTTTGAATAACAAACAAAAAGAACTAAGTATCAGAGCAACACAAACTAATCTTTTAAAAAAACTAATCTGAAAGAGTACCTCCTTCTGAATTTGGAACGCAGAACGCATCAAGGAGTCTCTTGTGAATTAAACCTATATGGTCTTCATCTTCAATCTTCTCTTTATCTAGCAGCTCTTCTTCGAATTTCTTGATCTGATTATGATCAACTCTTTTACCTGAGCTGGTCATGGGACATTTCCATTCAGGAAATTTAGGAACAAGAATATTGAAGTTAGCACCAGCCGAAATCCTTAAGATTAGATGCCATAGCTTCCTGTGTTGTCCTTCCATGAACCTGTCAAATAAAGAATACAGTTCATCTTGACTTTCAGCATCACCATATTTCCTTATTATCCAATGATCAAGTTCCCATTGTTTCTTCACTTCAATCCATTCAGCTCTATGCTCATTATCTATGAAGTGATCAATGAACTTGTCTTCCATTTTGTCTTCATCAGCTTTCAACTTTTGCAGCCTTTCAATATGCTTAGTGATCTTCTTTTTACTTGCATAATGAATCTCATCATCATTAATCCTTTGTTTCTTCTCAACTGTAGTAGTAGCAATAGGCTCTTCAATTTCCAGCTTTCTCTTAACTCGTCTGGTCTGAATCTCTGCTTCAGGAGAAGCAACAGCTTTGCCTTTGTCTAATCTCTTTTGCTTTTCTGTCTCAGCATGCTCTAGATCTGCCTTCTTCACTAATCTGCCTCTTTTAGGCCTACTTAGTTCTTCAATTGCAGTAGCAGCAGCTTTCATCTCAGGTTCAGCACTAGCAGACTTCACAACTTCAACTAGACTTGTCTCTTCCCCCTTTTTGGCTTCATCACTTGCCTTAAGAGTGAAAAGAGAAGTGAAGCGAGTCATCTCTTCTTTCAAAGCTTCCTTCATAGCTTCAGTAGCTGACTCAATGTGCATCTTATGCGCTTCCTCATTACTCATCTCATATAATCTACCAGTAACCAGTTCCAACTTCTTTGTACATGAAACTAGTTCATCTTTCAAATGAGTAGCCGTCTGGCGAAGAAAAGTATTCTGTGTAGTTAGCTCATTTAGAACATCCCGAGAACGCACTAATTGATCCTGTGCTTCCTTTCTCTGTTCATCAGCAATAGCAATTTTGACTCTGTAAAGTCTCTCCATTTTGCTTGACTCTTCAGCTAGTGAACGAGCAAACGAGATTGACCTCTTCTCTGAATGATCAATTTGTTTCTTCAGAAAGTCTTCAAATTGAGCAAACATCTGTTCTCTAAAAGTTGCGTCCATCTTGTTGACCTCACCAACAAATAAGTCTCTGGATTTGTCAACAAGTGACTGATTTTGTTCAATGAGCACATCCTTCATTTTCAAGTTTAAGAACTTGTCTATGGCAGTTTGAACAACATTTCCTAGATCCGTCTTTAAATCATCCAGGAATCTCTCTGGAACAGCTTGAGCAGAACTAGAAGTTCCAACAAATTCAGCATCAAAGGCTTTGATTTCATTTTCATCAAACATTTCAGCATCCAAGAACTCATCATCTTCTTTACCAAGCATGAGTGAGTCGACTTCATCTTCATTACTGTCAACAATATCTTCCAACTGTTCTGAAGTTTGTACTACTATCTCAGCTACATCTGGCTTGATCTCGTCTTCGACCAGATCAGTCTGAGTTCCAACATCAAATGCGAATACATCCTCAATAACACCATCAGGAATATTCAGCAGCCTTTTGACTAAATCAACCAAGGCTTTGCGAGGAAATAGCTCGGAGTGATCCTTAACTCCACTATTTTCTTTCTGTTCCATCTCCCAATCCATAAAGTTGGAGATTCCGCCTTTGCCTTGAATAACTTCAAATAGATCATCTGTAGAAGACTTCTTCAATGCGAACCATGTGCAAATCCTGACTATCTTCTCAAACTGTTCAGAAGCTGTGTCGATGTCAAGTGTTGAGAGCGTCTTCTGTAGATTTCTTGAAACTCGAGCACGAATCCTCTTCTCTCGTAGACACATTGGATAGTATACCAGGGAATCAAATCTAACATCAGACGGGTCCTGAGTAGATGGGGTCTCTAACTCAGCTGTTGCAGTGGCAACTGGCGTCTTGTCTGAAGTAGATGGGTTAGTGGGTTCACCATATTCTGGTGAGGGAGAGGGAGTAAAGGCAGTGGTTTCTTAGGGCTGTGATGTGGCTAGGTCAGGTATGACAACTGTAGGAGTATCAGTTGTATCTTGTCTGGGAGTGATTTGGGGATGACTGGCTCTAAGCGGTAATGCCGCCAGTACATGTGAGGTTGAGGATAAAGGACGAGGCCTAGATCGATGTGATCTAGCCTTGGTTCGAACAGTAGAGAGAGAGAGAGACGGAATTGACAAAGATTGTGAAGAAGTACCAACCTGGTGACTCGTCTCTTCTAGTGGAGGTGGGGTTCCAACTCTCACAAGTGTATACCTCTCTGGCACTTGGTCACTCGACTCCTTCTCATGTAGTGACTCTTCATCTGATTAAGTCTTTTCCGAGTCGTCTGCACTAGACTCTGCTTCCTCAGACTCAGCTTGTGAAGAACTCTCTGAATCCGCGTACGGCAACACTTCAGATTCATCAAATTGAACGTGCCTAGGAGCAGCTGGCCTGACAGCAGCTTGCTTCTTCAGTGCTTCTTTCTTTAAGTAAAACTTCAGAGGATGAAATGGCTTCCCCTTGCTCCAAGTAGTCTTGTTGGGCATCAAAATTGGGAGTAAGATGCTCAGCTTGTTACCATATCCAACTGCTTGAGATACTACCCAGTTCCTAGTATCAACATCCACCCTAACACTTTTCTCGAAGTGCATCATCCTGTCAGCTATCAATTTGAACCAGTTACCCTCAGTAATTCCATCATAGATGGCTGCCATAATCCTTGTTTTGACCTGGGTAACCGAGTCATGAGACCCAGTGGCACATAGAAGCATCTTGCTTGCTATGTCCAGTAGAGTGCGATACTTTTCCAACAATTCACCCTTCTTGGCTGTAATAGCTTTGCCATCCGGTTTCAACTTCATTTTCTTCCCACAGAAGATACTCAAATATCTCATCTCCTGTCCTTCAGCGTATTTTTCCACATCAATCGTTCCGATGGGCAACTTCAATCGTTCAAATAGGGCTTCACGAGTGATTTCTACTCGATTTGAATCGATAAATGATTCGATAACATCTCCCCTTCTGCTGGCATTAGCATAGAATTCCAAGACCTCTTCTTCCAGAACCACTTTAGGAAATGCCTCCAAGTAGGGTCTTAGACCACATCTGGCACACTTGGTCAAGATTTCTGCATTTCCGACCGTATGAGTTCCTTCGAAAAACAGAGATGACTCAACATGCACCTTGTTGTCATTTATATATCTCCCTAGATCAAATGTTGCCTGAATGTTGGTGCTGACATCAAAGATAGATCGAATAGACATATTAAACGATTTGTAATGAACACGAATGTAGATTATGCAGGAGATCACTGTTAGCAAGTAGTAGAGGAGTTATGAAACGTGAGGCAAGACGTGTGCAAGTGTTGAGTTTTGTTTAAAAACAGAATTTTGATCCAACGGTCAAGATCGAAGGATAAAATCCAACGGTTAAGACCTTTGGCATTCGGTTACGGAACCGAGACGAAAATGTGTATTGATTTTGTAAAAATTGAGATCCACCTTTCCTATTGGTAGAAAGAGGAGTGTACTCATCTGACCTAACATAGCCATATTTTGGCGCGAGATGAATGTGTACACCTCATTAACTAGGGGTGTATAAATCCAATTTCTAGGATATTCAAATTTTAACACTATCAAATTATGTTAATACCCTTAGTTTGTTTCGAGTAAACACTTAACACATAATCCATTTAAATCAAAGAAAACTTAGCTTGTCTGTTCGAGTCCATCCAGAACAGATGAGTAGATCTAATCTTCATAAGGCGAGTAGACTTAGTTTCACAAGACGAGTAGTCTTATGAGTACTAGTCGAGTTCCCCCTTCGACTGTGCGTGTCTATTCTGAGCGTCGAACAACTTTATGTACCTGTCTTATTTTGTACGACAGATATTCGAGTAGTATTATTCGAATGAATATTAATTTAAGTCAATGATCAAGGTGCAAGCAAGATGACTGTTACAGAACTAAAGAGTCAACATAAGGATCTTTAAGGAATCAAGGATTCCCCCTTAAATGTTTATTCCCTTAGTGTTACCCTCAGCTTTACCAGCTTCCTCATCGGGTTGTTTGGTCAACTTGGCTGACCTTGTATACCTGTTTGTTGAGTGAGTAGTTGAGTGCTCTGAGTCTTTTGTGGTAACTTGTCTATTTCTCCCATCTTCTTAGGACTGTACCTGTCTGGTTAGTACATAGCTATAAACTAGTAGGATCAAGATCAATCAGTCCTAGACTAATGCATAATTCACGAAATCGGGCCTCAACTAATGGTTTTGTGAAGATATCAGCTCTTTGAAAATCAGTATGAATCTTTTCCATGCGTATATCCTTCTTTTCTACATGATCACGTATGAAATGGTGTTTCACATCAACATGCTTACAACGTGTGTGCAGAACAGGATTTTGTGTAATGGCAATAGCACTATTACTATCACAGAATATATGAACATTTGATTCACAAATATTATAGTCTCTAAGCTGTTGAATAAGCCACAATAATTGACTACAACAACTACCAGCAGCCATGTACTCGGCTTCAGTAGTCGAGGTAGCAACACTTGTCTGCTTTTTCGAAAACCATGAAATGAGTTTTGTACCTAAGAATTGACAAGAACCAGATGTAGATTTCCTATCTATTCTACAACCACCAAAATCAGAATCAGAGTAGCCACTTAGAGATAAATCATCTTTTGAAGGATACCATATACCACGATTGATAGTTCCTTTCAAATATTTCAATATCCTTTTAGTGGTTTCCATATGACTCTCTTTTGGATTAGCTTGAAAACGAGCACATACACCAACAAAAAATGTAATATCTGGTCTACTAGCAGTCAAGTAGAGTAATGAACCAATAAGACCACGGTAATGAGTTTGATCAGTACATTTACCATTCTCGTCTGGATCCATCCTGTAAGTAGGTTGCATAGGTACTCCAGAAGCTTTACATGTCTTAATACCATACTTGTCTAGTAGATTACGAGTATATTTTGCTTGATTTATGAAAATCCCTTCTGAGGTCTATTTTACTTGAAGTCCAAGAAAGTAATTCATTTCACCCATCATAGACATCTCAAATTTACTTTGCATGAGTGTTGAGAAACTTTCACTCAGCTTTTTGTTAGGTGACCCAAAAATTATGTCATCTACGTAAATTTGGACGAGTAAAATGTCTTTCCCTTCTTGTCTTCTGAACAAGGTTCTATCTACCTTGCATTTAGTAAAACCATTTTCTAATAGAAATTGAGAAAGAGTATCGTACCAGGCTCTTGGAGCTTGCTTTAGTCCATATAAGGCTTTCTTTAGTTTGTATACCTGGTTACCTTTGACTTCGAAACCTGGGGGTTGTTCAACATACACTTCTTCCGCAAGAATACCATTAAGAAATGCACTTTTAACATCCATTTGATATACAGTAAATTTCATGTAAGCAGCATATGCAAGGAACAATTGAATGGCTTCTAGTCTAGCAACAGGAGCATATGTTTCATCATAATCTATGCCTTCAGCTTGTGAATAGCCTTGGGCTACTAGTCTAGCCTTATTACGAACAACTACATCATTCTCATCTTTCTTATTCTTAAAAATCCATCGAGTGCCAACTACATTATGATGTTTCGGTCTATCAACAAGTTCCCAGACGTCGTTTCGGACAAACTGATTCAACTCGTCTTGCATAGCGATGATCCAATTACTATCAGCTAAAGCCTCTTTAATGGTTTTAGGCTCGATAGATGAGAGGAAACAACACCAGCAAAACAGAGATGGACTAGATTGTTCTTGCGACTCAAAGAGTTGTCGTCTAGTCTTCACACCAACAGTAGAGTCACCAATAATATTTTCAGTATTATGCGCTGATTTCCATGTATTTCTATTCTTAACAATAGTACTATCATCTATATCATGTACGGCATCATGCATGTCAACATCATTATTATCAGAAGATTTAATAGGAGTAGACGAGTCGACTAGTTTAGGCATGTCAACTGGTCTAGTAGAGTTACCTTGAGCACTTACCTTCTTCTGGTCATCTGACTCTAGAGCTTTCATGAATGGATTGTATGCTTGAACGGATTCATATATCTCTGAATCTTTGTCAGATTCGATAGTTAGCTCAGTAACTTTCTCACTGATCTTGTTGGCAGACGTGTCCTGTTGAGATTCTTCGAAAACCACATGTGGTGTTTCTTCCACACAAATGGTTGAGTAGTTGAATACTCTGAATGCTTTGCTAGTTGAGGAGTATCCTAAGAATATCCCCTCGTCTGCTTTAGCATCAAATGCATTCAACTTGCTTTTCCCATTGTTATGGATGAAACACTTACATCCAAATATATGAAAATATGAAACTCTGGGTTTTCTACCTTTCCATACCTCATAGGGTGTCTTACCTAGTGCTTTATTGATAGCACTTCTGTTTTGTGAGTGGCATGCAGTGTTGATGGCTTCTGCCCAAAACTTCTGAGGCGTATTATACTCTGTCAGCATGGTCCTGCAGGCCTCCTTAAGAGTTATGTTCCTTCGCTCTGCTACTCCATTTTGTTGTGGTGTCCTTGCTGCACTAGTAAGGTGCTGGATGCCACGCTTAGAACAAAATTCTTTAATATAGCAGTTAATGAATTCAGTACCCTTGTCACTACGGATCTTGACAATTGACTGATTCTTCTCAACCTGTAACTTCTTCAATAGATCAGGCAAAAGTGTTTGTGTATCACTCTTCTTGTGTAAGAAGACTACCCAAGTGAACTTAGAATAGTCGTCTACTACAACAAGTGTGTACCTTCTACCGTTCAAAGTTGGAGGAGTTATTGGGCCATGTAAGTCCATATGTAGAAGTTCAAGAACTCTACTTGTTGAGAGGGATGGAATAGATTTAAAAGAACCCTTTACCTGTTTACCTTTTTGACAGGATGTGCATACATGTGACTTATAGTAGACTTCATTGGGAATTCCTTCCACAAGGTAGTCTCTATCTGGCCTATCAGTCGAGTTCGGGTCTACTCTTTGGAGATAGCCTTTTGACTTAATCTCTACTTGAGCAGGCACTTGTCTATGATAGTCAGAGTAAGGTTTGTATGCATTAGGTCCATACGGTTTATAGACATGTTTAGGTCTTTCATCTCCTTCGATATCGTATGACAAAGGTGGAGGATATAGAACAGCTTGTGTACGATATTTTGGACCTTCCTGTCTAGGTCTAGACGAGTAGAGTTGAGACTGCCTTATGAAAGGAGGTCTAGACTCTTGTCGTCTAGTCTGTACTTGTCTAGTACTTGTCTCCTCAGGATACCAATCCTCGTATCTGACCTGATTTGGTCGTCCACGATTCCTAGTCCTTTGTTGACTTGTCTTAAACGGAACAGGCTTGTTGTTAACTTTCTTTTTACCACTTTTGGTAATTGGAATGTTAACTCGAGCTTGTTTTGGTACAGTACCTTTAGTTGGAGTGTCAATATCGTATATCATTGGTTCTTTTCCTTTATCATTAGTCAAAGAGCTTGAGATGAAAATAGTAGGGTTCTTAGGAACTAGAGTAGACGAGCTTGATGTCTCAGCACCTATGCCTGTCTTGTCAGCAGGAGCCCTATACCTATCCGACAATTCAAGATTAACTTTTGAAGAGTTAACCAGGTCAGTAAGTTTAAGGTCTAAAGTGACAACCTCGGTTTCTAAGAACTTATTACGTTCTTCAAGCTTTTTGAGTTTATTTTGTAAAGCATTGAATTCATGTTTCTCAGTAGCATGTGTCTTAAGTAGGTCTTGATACAACTTGTCTGTCAATGCACACTTGTCTTTGAGTTGTCTCAACTCTTCTTGCAAGCGTTCATTTAGGACTGTTATATTAGGATCTACTTTAGACTGGGCTTCCTTAAGATCAATGATTTCTTGTCTTAAGATGATGTTTTCGTCACTGACTTCAATGAATGCCTTGTTGGCAAGTAGGAGGTCGTCTTCAACTGTACTAGTAGAGTGCTGAAGACTACTCCCTACTTTACTACTGGCAGTGTCACTTTCATCAGATTCAGATTCATCACAGGATTGAAAAGAAGTAGCAGATGATACCTCTTGGTCGATTTTAGCCATGCAGCATAGACCATCATCTACTATAAACGCTTCATCGTGATCTGGTTCAGACGGGTAGCTAGATGAGGATGATGGCAACTCGTCTGAGTCAGAGTCAGAGTCATCATTGGCCATCATTGCCTTCTTACCACGGTTGTATCTTCTTTCCCTTCGTGCTTTGCGTTCTTCTCGATCATCGGTACTCAGGTCTGGACATTCATATATGTAGTGACCTGGCTTCTCACAGTTATAGCACAAGATATCATTAGTAGCCTTTTTAATAGGAGAGTTGTTCCTTCGTTTATCACGTCTATCAGAACGAGTAATCTTCCTACCATCAGACTCTCTGTCTTGTCTGTTACCTTTCGAGACTTCGTCTCTCCTTTCAGACGAGTTTCGGTCTCGTCTGGTCTCAGACGAGTTCTTAGAAGCAGACCCTCTATGCTCTCTATAGAACTTCTTATATCTTCCGAAACGTTTATTCAGCCTATCAAACTTTCTAACCATGAGGCTTACCTGATCCTTCAGACTAAGATCAGTATCTAACTCGTCTTTCACAGAAGTAGACCTAGTTTTAGACTTTGACCTGTCTACCTTAGACGAACTAGCCTTAAATGCAACGTTCTTGGAAACAGCATGTTCTCTGTCACTGCTTACTATGGGTTCATCTTCGTCTAGATCAAACTCATGGGCCTTTAGAGTTTGAAACATAGTTTCTGCTGTCCATACGTCTATATCTTGGGTATTCTTAACAAGTATTTTTACCATTTTCCATCGACTATCAAGGATTTTGAGAATCCTAAGATTGATTTCACGTGGAGTATAAGATTTACCAAGGACTTCCAAGTCATTCATGATTTTAGTAAAACGAGTATCCAACTGGTCTAGTGTTTCACCAGCTTTCATATGAAATGATTCGAATCTTTGGACTGCAGTGGAAAGCTTGCTTTCTTTGATTAGGGATGTCCCTTCACAAATGATAGCCAAGCGATCCCACATTTCTTTGGCAGTTTTACATTTTAACACTTTTCCCAGATACTCGTTAGGAAGAGTGTGTAAGATGTAATTCTTGGCCAAGCTATCCAAATTATTCTGTCTCATTTCTTCTGAGGTTAGTTCTGACCTTGGTTTCTTGACGAGTGTACCCACGGGTTGATTTGCGTCGAGGGCAGCAGTATTGGGAATCATGGTCACAATTGGACCTTCAGTGATGACGGAGATCATTAAGTCGTGAGTGGAGCTGAAGATGGCTTCCATCCTTAGCTTCCAATAGTCATAGTCTTGAACCTGGAACTTAGGTAACTTGTTAGCGCTGATCTCAAGAGACATGATTTCAAGAAATAAGTGCTAAATAGAGTTATGATCAAGAAAAATAGATAAGTCAAGAACAGGGAGCACGAAACAGATATATAGCAAGAATATTGATCAAGAACACGTAAGTAAAACAAACGAGGACCAAGACTTCACCCTAAGTCTTAAGTCGGTTATCAAGAAACAGCAGTTCGTAAACTACTGCTCTGATACCACTTGTAGGTCCCTAAGTTGAGTTAATATCGAGGGAAGCTAAAGAAAATGTCTAGAGGGGGGTGAATAGACTTTTCTAAAATCTTTCGATATATCAGAATTACAATGTGCGGAATACGAAATTAACAATGAGCCCAATTAAAGTTTATACTCAACTTATATTCGAGAACTCTGTTCTATACTCAACTAGTCAAGTTCAGTTAAGTAGTTAAAACAATTAAGCAATTTAAACAATCAAAACAGTAAAGTAAATCAAACACGAGATTTATAGTGGTTCGACAACTTGTCTACATCCACTCTCACAAACCCAGTTGTGAAATTCTTATTAACTCGTCCAATGGAGTAATATGTTCTTGTAGCTTTAAGTCCCAAGAAATAAGACTTAGATCTTCTCGATTATATCTCCAGATATATCTTCGATCTTACTAGCGATTTACAAGTATCTAGCAACTTGAAACAATAAACGAAAATAAAACTTCTCTTCGTTCAGTAGTAGCCTTCTGATTTCTTCACTTGTCTTGCGTAGCTTCACTTTCTGAACTTCAATCTCTGAGAGTAATTTCTTCACTTGAATCTTCAATAACGCTTGCAATATCAATATTTCAGTAGTCTTTAACCAATGAATACCTTGGGGTATTTATAGACTTCCAATTCAAAGAACTTTCAGTTGTGTAACAACCTTTTCTTGAAAACTAACTTTATTCTTTTTATCCTTTCACGCGTTTCTTCAGTTAATTAGTTATTCCTTAACTAATTCTTCAATCTTTATCTTCAACACGCGTTTCTGTAACTAACTTCAAGTTAACTTGTCTTGCTGAGTCGCACCTGTCTTGTGTAGTAGTAGTAGACTGCGTCTTCTACTTACCTTGTGCAGTAGACTTCTTCAGATTACAACATAGAACTAATCTAGTCCTATCAACTAATCCTAACAAGACTATTATATTACATTAAGCTTTTATAACACAAGCTTAGTTAACTTATAAATATATACAACAAATCTATCTATTACATAGAAACATCATGAGCTCTATACAACATCTAAATAGCTCAGTAACAAACTTAAACAAATACTGTAAACACATATGAAGTACTTATAAACTGTACTTATCTTTTCATGTGAACTTATGTGAACTCTACTGATTTTGTGCAAGATGACTTAACTCAACTAGACTAGATCAGTCAGTACTTAGAAAATATTCATACTACTTTTGGCTTTATCAAAACTTTATCTTTTATTCATCATTTAGGACTTGTTCTAGGATCCATATCCCAACAATGATCATAACAGACTAGAATAAAATTGAACATTTTTAGGAGCAGCTTGAGCGGAAACATAAGGTATATATCTTTCCTTCGTATTAACTGGAAGTGGAACTTAGTGTCTGCCTACATTGTTTAAATCTCAGTTATCAATTTTGTGTCTGGAACCTTTTTTCAGGGGCAAGAAGAAAACTGTAAATAAAGAAGATGATGAGGAAGAAGAAGAAGATCAGATGAAGGAGAATTCAGGGAGAAGGGTGATTATGAACATGTATTCTTTAGTATGCTGGCTTTATTTACCTTCTTTCAAATGTCATGTTAGTTATTGCAATTCACTACTCTTGCTATGTCTCTTTTCAAACGCAAGTAACTCATATGATAACAATCGAATATTAAGAGTATAAGTTATTCAGGTGGAATTTTCACATTTTTTATGCATATGTGAAGCTCGTTTTGATTTTCATTTCATTGATTTATTGGTCGATTATGGATGTTTTGGTCAAAATAAGAGAAAGGTGGTGTTTTGTCGATTTTGTAGGGAAAATGAGGATTTTTGGAGTAAAACACATATTGCATCTCACTGGACCGAAGAGAGGAGCACACCATTGGATTCGGCTCAAAAAATGGAGTGGAATGGAAAAAAGAATTGAGTCAATTGGAGGTCGAAAACAAAAGTTACACACAAAACAAGTTCGAGGTGCATCTCGGCCGAGTGCTCAGAACCGGCCGAGCATGAAAAAAAACCTGCAAGCGAGCATCACCCGGACTCGGCCGAGCAGCCCAACTCGGCCGAGTAGAAGTTGAAGACACCCTCGGACGAGTGTACAGATCCGTCCGAGCACGAGTGATGGACTGAAACTTAGATAGCCAGCAACTCGGCCGAGTTGGCCAACTCGACCGAGCAGAAGAATAAAATTTTCTTGGTCGAGTGCGTCAGATCCGGCCGAGCACAAGTGACGACCTGCAACTAAGATGAGCAGCAACTCGACCGAGCTGGCTGATTCGGTTGTAAATTGCATAAGATTTCATGTGTTTTAGTGATAATCTTTGAGGGATTTTCATGCATTTTCACACTAATATGTTTGATTTGATTGAGAAAGGTGTTTGAGCTTGTTTTGTAGGAATACGATGTGAATTAGGCATTAAAATCGCAAAAATTAGTTTTCAATCATAATTTGCACTCACTAGAGTGGAATGGAAAAAAGAATCGAGTCAATCGGAGGTCGGAAGCTCGAGATATGAAGGGATGAAGACCGAGGACGAAAGTTGGGCCGAAGTATCCGCCTGCCCGACCAGGCCGCCCGACCGGACCACAATATCTGCACCCACCTTTTTGATAAGTTCACCACATGCGCGTATTTTTAGCCCAAATCAACTTACGAAGTTTTGGCCCGACCGGGCCACCTGTTCCAGCCCATTTCGAACACCCAACTTGTCCGCTCGGCCACGCCACTTACCCACCCAGCCGGGTGGACTCATTTTCTCCATATTTCAAGGGCCTAATTGCAAAATTGATTCAAGACTTCCACCACAAGTATAAATAGAGTTCATTTTGAGTTTTAGAAGGGAGTCTTACTCCTTTTACAAGCTATTCTAATACACATTCACATAGTAGTAGGTGTTCTTCATAGTTTAGTTTAATTTCTTCATTAGATTAGATATAATAGTGTTTTTTACTTCGAGTCAAGCTACGTTTATCAGCGGGCGTCGTCTATTACATTGTTTTGTAGCTAAATTCTCATGATCAAGGTGATATTATTCTATTTTACAATTCAATTTGGTATTTTCTTAATTTCTTCAATCTATTGTTATTCTACTATGAGTTTGATGTTATTTGTTGTTGTAGCCATGGGATTCTCTTCTAGAACCATGGGCTAAGTTCTAATTGTCTTGAGTGTGGAAGATTTGGTGGTGAATTGGTGTAATTATGGATTGATTATTGAATTAACCTAGGTTTTGGTTGTTTAGGTTTCTAGTGTTGTGATTTTCATGATTCAATTGATTAATTCACCCTATTAGCTAGCATTGTTGGTTTTGTCGACTTCAACGACCGTATTGGGTTGCATGATTAAGTGTGTGGGTGTGAGCTTGGATTAATTGATTATAATTCTCATAGTAATTGACTACACCGACCATGGGTTGATTGCTTAGATCGACAACGCTAGACACTAATCGATTAGAGGTCGTCTATTAGATTAGTGAAAGGGTGTCTCATAAACATTAGTAACCGTGTTGAACGTGTTTATAAGACACTATCTTAGGAGTTTATGGTATTGACTAGACCATATAATTGCTAATTAATGCACGTGTTCACCTAAGCCTCACGAGGGATTGGTCTACACACACGAGTGATAGCCTTTAGCTCAATCCAACACCTTAGGTTTAATTTGTATAATTGGTTCGTTAATTCACCATATCACCTGCAAAATGGATGCACCCGAGGCAATACCCTTCTCTTGCACTTTCTCGCGAAAGTTAGATAGGTTGTTATTTCTTTTGTGTTATTCTTGTTATCTTAGTTAATTTAGTTTAATATTTTTGTTCTAATTCCCGAAAATCCAACAAACAAGTTTAGTTACTACAATAGCATGTATACTTTTAACTTTAGAGATTCACTAGCACTTAACTAGATCCCTAGACGAACAAACTACTTGGTCATACTTACGTACTACAAACGGACCCATACGCTTGTGGGGATCGTATTGTTACGCGTGTAAAAAGTGTTAAAAAATGAGACAAGTCAATGGCGTCGTTGCCCGGGATCTAAGCGAGTGTTATTTGTGAAACTTAAAGTTTGTTGAGTGTTATTGATAGTAGCATTTTATTTATTTTATTTTATTTTTAGTTGGTTTCTTTGAATTTGATACTTGTTTTTTTTTTGTGTAGGTGTTAACTTCATTGACTATATGGATGAATATAATCAATACTCGTTGAATCATTGCTATGATCAACATGGTATGATTTATCTTCCACAACATAGAGATGTGGGCTACGATGAATGGAGGAACTTTGATCATCACTATCACATGCAACAAGTTCCCTCCTATTATCAAGATTGGAGAAATGGAGAAGATCCTCAAGGATATTATCCTCCACCACATCAATACCCTTCTCCTCAACATTCATATTCGTCGTATCCATATCCTCCCCCACCACCTCAAGAGGTGTATCTAATAGGACATGTAGAACATGGACGTACTGTAGTATACTTAAAAGCAGACTTTGAGTATAAGTGGGAGATTGTTAGGGTTATACTGGCAAGTATGCTTTTAGTACTACTTATGTATACAAACTGATTCTTGCACTTATAAATGAGAATAATATTTTTATCACTGGTTGCTTTAAATATAATGAATGTTAATTATTTATTGCATAAACGTTCAAATGTATTTTACATTGTAGATAATGTGGTGTGTAGAAGATCACAGAAGATCACATTGTCAGTTCCTTGTATATAAGTACAATTGATTCACAACTTAGATGGAATTGAACAATCCATTGGTAGAAGTTGAGGTGTAAGGATCGGATTGGTTTATCTTGACCAAGAGATTACACTAGTGCATTATGATGTGCTGAATAGGACCTACAGCGAGGTAATTCTTCTAAATTGACTTAAGGAATGAAGAATTAGACCTCAGTCGTTGTTGATTTCTTAATCTCTGTCACTTAAATGGGATTGTCTGTAGTTAAGAAGTATTGCTTTGATTTATTATGGGTAAAGAATCAATTTGATTCAATACTTTGTATTTTGGGCAATATTATTAATTACAGGACAGATTGCCAAAATTAATACAGAGAATCGTGTTTTGGAGTGTCAAGTTGATTATGTCCCCTTGGTGGGCTCAGAATGTTTATCATATCAAATCTGATCAGTGGAATTTATTTCCGGTATGATAATAATGTTGAGCTGTCCTTACTCCGATGAATAAAAGATATTAATTAATTAAAGCATTCAGTAGCTTAAATTAATTGATGGACATTGAATCTTAAACACGGGAAATAATAACCGGGAGCCATATTTCGTAATATGGGTTAGGATGGATAGTGCAATATTAATTCTATAGTGGAATGAATTAATATTAATGGGCTGGAAAAATGTTGTGGCTCAATACTGATTTTTGGGCCCATTGGGAGGTCCAATCCTAATTCTCCTAAAGGCCCCTCAAGTAGCCCAATAAAAGTCTATTAATTAAGGAAATTAAAAGATAAGGATTAATTTTGTTGCAAGAAATTAGAGAGAGATATTTATGGAAAAAGATATATGGAAATAAGAGATTATTTCTATATTATTCCAAGATAAATTGACCGGTCAATTTTTCTTTCTTGTAAGAGAAGAAACATAGATTCTCTCTTATAAAAGGAGAAGAAAAAAATTGGTACTCTAGAGACTAAGAAAAAAAAAAAGATCTGTAATTTTCGAAATTACAGTGTGTGCAACAAGAGAAAATTAGTTCTTCCTTGAGAGTTAATAGTTCGTGAGATCTCCCACCGGGTCAACGGACTAGGACTTAGGGAATATTTGAGAAGGCAATTGGGTTGAAGTTGTTACTCTTCTCAACGGTATCTCTCCAATTTAAAGGTAAACACGTAATCCCTTAGTTCCGCATGTTTAGGGATTTAATTAGTTTACCGTACATTCATTACATAAATTAGTTGATTTAATTTGTTTAAATAATGAAATTAGATTTATGATAATTCATATTTAAATTACGTCCCAAATAGATCCGGGTAATTTTAAAGGAGTCTCAAAGGATTCCCGAGAGTCTCAAAAGATCCTTAGGGCATCTCAAAAGATTCCCGGGAGTCTCAAAGGATTCCTAGCGTGATGGTCCATAACCCACAAGTGCCAATAATTCCCCACAAAGGAGATGGGAATGTGGTCCCATAATAATTTCCCACAAAGGAGTTGGGGACCACATTGTTGGGGGACTATTATTGGGTATTGGGATTAATTTCCCAAATAGATGGTATCAGAGCCAAGGTTTTGGGCTCTGTAATTTAAATTAGAATTTAAATCTATTTACATTAAATTGATATTTGGATGGTAGAATTGTTAAATCTTTTTTTGCAGGTATCCAATTATCATGGTTTTAATGTATGTTTTTAATTTATGTTGTTTGAATGTGGTTTTTAATCTGATTCGGTCAGATTTGTTTTTTCCGTGAGAAAATCCACGGGTAGATTAGATTATTTAATTTGTAATAGACTAGTCTAGATGTTAGATTTATTTTTTGTAAATAAATTGTAACGGATCAAAGACGAAGACCGTTGGATGGATTAAAGAATCGGAGGCGCACCCGGACGACCAAGCCACACGGGCCGGTTGTGGGCGTGGCGTGATTTTTTTTGTTGCGGCCGTGGGAGTACGAATTTCTTGTTTCTTCAAAACGAGAAAATTAAACCATGATAATTGGACGTGTTTGCCTAATTTGTGTTTAATTTTATTTTGTTATTATGCTATGATTATTTGTTAATTTTGCATGAGGATTCGTGAAAAACCTCAAGTTTAAAAATTACTAAGTATGTTTTTTAATTAAATTTATTTAAGATAATAAATTGATTAAATGGCCTCCATAATTTATTTATTTGTGAAGTCTTTTGGCTACGCATTGGCAAGCGCCTCTCTCCCTATCGGATAGGCCAAAGGATAAGTTCACATGAATAAATTCCTTTAAGGATGATTGTGGATTATTACTAGTGGCGGTATGACCCTCCCATCGAGTGGCTTATTCAAAACGAAATAATAGTCCTGTATTTAATTATGGTTATTACTTAGGTATAAAATTGATATATTAACTCCCCATCGGAGTCCCTGTCAATTTTATATGGCCAGGTTAAAGCCAACTATTAATTTTGAATTAAAGGTTTGTAACTGCTTTGTTTGTAACCTGCTTAAATGTATTTGAGTAAACGTTCACACTCATCGTGACTTGCTTAAATTGGTTTTAAGATGTTGGTTGATGCATGTTTATATCGGTTTTTTAGGTTTTACATGTGATCAAATTATGTGATAATTTTTGTGTTAATAGGATATTAATACAAATTGTATATTTTATTCTCAGTTCAGCATGTCGTCTCCTTTTAACCCATTGTTTAGTATACTTAAAGAAAATAAATTGGAAGGAGAGAATTATGTGGATTGGAAAAGACATTTATTTATAGTCTTGACTGCACAACAGCATAAGTGGGTCCTTGATGAACCTAAACCCCCTGCCCCTACGGATGAGACGAACCAAGAAGATAAGGAATATCATAAGGAGTGGATGAGATCCGCTGAAATGGCTAGGTGTACCATCTTGGCTTCAATGTCAGATGTGTTGCAACACCAACACCAGAACATGGAATCCGCTTCAGCTATTATGATGAACCTTAAGGAACTTTTTGCTCATCAGAATCGTACGGCTAGACAAATGACCATGAGATATATGTTATCACAGAAAATGGTCGAGGGAACGCCTGTGAGGGATCATGTTCTTAAAATGATGGGTGTCCTTAACAAACTTGAGATTCTTGGTGCTGAATTCGATGCGGAAACGCAGATCGATTTCATACTCCATTCTCTACCGAAAAGTTTTGAGCAGTTCCAACTGAACTATACGATGAATGATCAAGAGTATACGTTGGCTCAACTCTTGCAAGCTTTAGTTTCGGCTGAGATGTTAATGGGACCAAGGAACGAGCATACGGCAATGTTGACAAATGGTCCATCTTCTAATTCTACACCGAAAGGTGGAAAGAAGAAGAAGAAGGCAAATGGCCAGAAACAAGCTAATAATAAGGAAAAAATACCAATTGAGGGAGGTGTCAAGAAAAAGACCACTAAGGGAAATTGCTTTAGTTGCGGTCTGAAAGGACATTGGAAGTCAGCCTGTACCAAGCCTAAGAAGGCTGGTAAGTAAGGTAATTCTCACGCACTAGTAATTGAAACTTGTTTAGCGGTGTATTCTTCCCATTCGTGGGTGGTGGATACGGGAGCCACTGATCATGTTTGTTTCAATTTTCAGGGGTTCAAGCTAACCCGACAACTTAGTGGGAGTGAGATCATCATCACCATGGGCAATGCTACGAAAGTGGCGGCTGTTGCAGTGGGAGATGTGCAACTATCTTTTAGTGATAGAATTTTAGTTTTAAAAGACGTTCTTTATGTTCCGAGTTTTAGAAAGAATTTGATTTCAGTTTCTAAACTATTTTTGGATGGATATTCAGTTTCTTTTAATAAGAATGTCGTTATTTGTCGTAATGACGAGATTATCTGTTCGGGAGCATTGGTGAATAATCTTTATACTATTAATTGTGCACATTCCACACAAAATGAATCGTATAACACATCACCTATTTCTAAGAAAAGAAAGCATTCTTCAGACATGAATGAAACACTTCTGTGGCATCTTAGACTTGGTCATATTAATCTAAGAAGGATTCAAAGGTTGGTGAATGACGGCTCGTTGGAATCACTCCAGGCAGAGCCGTTTCCAACCTGCGAATCATGTTTAGAGGGTAAAATGACCAAAAGAGCTTTTGGGGCAAAGGGGAATAGAGCTAGTGAAGTGTTGGAACTCGTTCATACTGATGTATGTGGACCAATGTCAATTCAAGCAAAAGGTGGTTTTGAGTATTTCGTCACTTTTATCGATGATTACTCAAGATATGGATACATCTATCTAATGCGGCATAAGTCTGAGACCTTTGATAAATTCAAAGAGTTTAAGGCTGAAGCAGAAAAGCATAGGGAAAAGAGTATCAAGTTTCTACGATCAGATCGTGGAGGCGAATACCTCAGCAATGAATTTTTGGGCTACTTATCAGGTGAATGGATTGTATCCCAATTAACTGCACCCGGAACCCCCCAACAAAATGGGGTTGCAGAGCGAAGAAATCGAACTCTTTTAGAGATGGTCAGATCTATGATGAGTTATTCAGATTTACCTAAGTCGTTTTGGGGTTATGCCTTGGAAACAGCGACTTACATTCTAAATTTGGTACCTTCCAAATCAGTTCCTAAAACCCCTACTGAATTGTGGACCGGGCGAAAGCCTAGTCTAAAACACATAAGAATTTGGGGGTGTCCTGCATACGTGTTGGACAAGGAAGCTGGAAAGTTGGACCCTCGTTCAGAATTAAGGTTGTTTGTAGGATATCCTAGAGGAACGAAAAGGGGGTTTATTCTATAGTCCAAAGGATCATCGAATTGTGATAAGCACACATTCTAGATTCTTGGAAGAAAACTATATGAGTAATAGAAAGCCCAAGAGTGAGATTACCTTAAAAGAATTAAGATGGCCAACTCCTATACCAAGTGTACAAGTAGATGTACTAAGCGATACACAAACACAACCGGAACCTCGTCGTAGTGGGAGGGTTGTGAGACAACCTGAGCGATTCATGTTCGTGGGAGAGTCTTCGGACTTGGTCCCCGGAGAAGATGAATCTGACCCCTGGACGTACGATGAGGCAATCCAAGATAAGGATGCAGATTCTTGGCAAACTGCAATGGAAGCAGAAATGGGGTCTATGGATCATAACAAAGTGTGGGAGCTTGTGGAACCACCCAAAGGCATAAAGCCTATTGGATGCAAGTGGGTCTACAAGAGAAAAAGAGGATCAGATGGGAAGGTTGAAACCTTCAAAGCTAGACTAGTGGCAAAAGGATATACTCAAAAAGAGGGAATCGATTATGAGGACACCTTTTCGCCTGTAGCTATGCTTAAGTCTATCCGTATTCTCTTGTCGATTGCAGCTCACCTAGACTTTGAGATCTGGCAAATGGATGTCAAGGCAGCTTTCCTAAATGGAAGTCTTGAACAAGAAATCTACATGCGCCAACCCGAAGGCTTCATTGAAAAAGGCCAAGAGAATCTTGTATGCAAGCTTAAAAGGTCAATATATGGACTTAAGCAAGCATCGCGAACTTGGAATCAATGTTTTGATCAGGTGATACAATCCTATGGATTTGATCAAAATGAGTTTGAGAGTTGTGTCTATAAGAAGTGTATCGGAACTGCCTTGGTATTCTTAGTATTATACGTAGACGACATTCTGCTTATTGGAAACAATAAAAAGGTGTTGACAGACGTGAGGGTATGGTTGTCAAAACAGTTTGATATGAAGGATTTAGGAGAAGCTGGTCACATCCTTGGGATTAAGATTACTCGAGATCGCCAGAAAAGGATGATATGCTTATCCCAAACCTCATACATAGACACTATTTTGAAACGATTCAGCATGCAAAATTCCAAGAAAGGATTTGTTCCTTTCAGACATGGAATTCATCTATCTAAAGAGATGTGTCCTAAGACACAAAAGGAGATGGATGAGATGAGAAACATTCCATATGCGTCGGCAGTTGGAAGCCTCATGTATGCAATGCTGTGCACGAGACCGGATATTTGTTTTGTTGTAGGCATGGTAGCAAGATATCAAAGTAACCCAGGGAAAGAATATTGGACTGCAGTTAAAAACATTCTCAAGTATCTAAAAAGAACTCGAGATAGAATGTTAGTTTATCAGTCAGACAGTTTGTTCCCTGTGGGTTATACGGACTCAGATTTCCAATCAGACATGCGTTCTAGAAAATCTACCTCGGGTAGTGTGTTTTGTTTGGGGGGTGGAGCCATGACATGGACATGGAGAAGTGTGAAGCAGAAATGCATCGTTGATTCTACCATGGAAGCCGAATATGTAGCTGCTTGTGAAGCAGCGAAAGAAGCGGTTTGGCTTAAGAACTTCTTAGTGGACTTGGATGTGATTCCGAATTTGCCCAGTAGTATCTCTATTTATTGCGATAATGCTGGAGCAGTTGCAAATTCAAGGGAACCAAGAGGCCACAAGGCAAGCAAACACATTGAAAGGAAATACCATCTTATACGAGAAATCGTTAAGAGAGGAGACATAGTGGTGGCAAAGATCGCATCGGAAGACAACCTAGCTGATCCTTTCACAAAGGGTCTGCCTCAGAGTACATTCGAGATACATGTGGAAGGAATGGGGGTCAAGTGCGTTGCCAAGCTGCTTCGAGTATAAGTGGGAGAATTTAATAGGACATGTAGAAAATGGACGTGCTGTAGTATACTTAAAAGCACACTTTGAGTATAAGTGGGAGATTGTTAGGGTTATACTGGCAAGTATGCTTTTAGTGCTACTTATGTATACAAACTGATTCTTGCACTTATAAATGAGAATAATATTTTTATCACTGGTTGCTTTAAATATAATGAATGTTAATTATTTATTGCATAAACGTTCAGATGTATTTTACATTGTAGATAATGTGGTGTGTAGAAGATCACATTGTCAGTTCCTTGTATATAAGTACAATTGATTCACAACTTAGATGGAATTGAACAATCCATTGGTAGAAGTTGAGGTGTAAGGATCAGATTGGTTTATCTTGACCAAGAGATTACACTAGTGCATTATGATGTGCTGAATAGGACCTACAGAGAGGTAATTCTTCTAGACTGACTTAAGGAATGAAGAATTAGACCTCAGTGATTGTTGATTTCTTAATCTCTGTCACTTAAATGGGATTGTCTGTAGTTAAGAAGTATTGCTTTGATTTATTATGGGTAAAGAATCAATTTGATTCAATACTTTGTATTTTGGGCAATATTATTAATTACAGGACAGATTGCCAAAATTAATACAGAGAATCGTGTCTTGGAGTGTCAAGTTGATTATGTCCCCTTGGTGGGCTCAGAAGGTTTATCATATCAAATCTGATCAGTGGAATTTATTTCCGGTATGATAATAATGTTGAGCTGTCCTTACTCCGATGAATAAAAGATATTAATTAATTAAAGCATTCAGTAGCTTAAATTAATTGATGGACATTGAATCTTAAACACGGGAAATAATAACCGGGAGCCATATTTCGTAATATGGGTTAGGATGGATAGTGCAATATTAATTCTATAGTGGAATGAATTAATATTAATGGGCTGGAAAAATGTTGTGGCTCAATATTGATTTTTGGGCCCATTGGGAGGTCCAATCCTAATTCTCCTAAAGGCCCCTCAAGTAGCCCAATAAAATTCTATTAATTAAGGAAATTAAAAGATAAGGATTAATTTTGTTGCAAGAAATTAGAGAGAGATATTTATGGAAAAAGATATATGGAAATAAGAGATTATTTCTATATTATTCCAAGATAAATTGACCGGTCAATTTTTCTTTCTTGTAAGAGAAAAAACATAGATTCTCTCTTATAAAAGGAGAAGAAAAAAATTGGTACTCTAGAGACTAAGAAAAAAAAAAGATCTGTAATTTTCGAAATTACAGTGTGTGCAACAAGAGAAAATTAGTTCTTCCTTGAGAGTTAATAGTTCGTGAGATCTCCCACCGGGTCAACGGACTAGGACTTAGGGAATACTTGAGAAGGCAATTGGGTTGAAGTTGTTACTCTTCTCAACGGTATCTCTCCAATTTAAAGGTAAACACGTAATCCCTTAGTTCCGCATGTTTAGGGATTTAATTAGTTTACCGTACATTCATTACATAAATTAGTTGATTTAATTTGTTTAAATTATGAAATTAAATTTATGATAATTCATATTTAAATTACGTCCCAAATAGATCCGGGTAATTTTAAAGGAGTCTCAAAGGATTCCCGAGAGTCTCAAAAGATCCTTAGGGCATCTCAAAAGATTCCCGGGAGTCTCAAAGGATTCCTAGCGTGATGGTCCATAACCCACAAGTGCCAATAATTCCCCACAAAGGAGATGGGGAATGTGGTCCCATAATAATTTCCCACAAAGGAGTTGTGGACCACAAGAGTTGGGGACCACATTGTTGGGGGACTATTATTGGGTATTGAGATTAATTTTCCAACAGTATCGTCCACCTCCTCCTCCACTTATGGAAGAGCTTCGTCAAGTACACTATCAAGAATTAAGAGAAATGTGGGTTGTTCTTCTAGAAAAATTCAAGAACCTCATGGGGTATAATTTTTTGGAAGAATATAATGCACACAATAGATTTGAATTCCATGGAGGTTCGGAAGGAAATTTTTATGATAGTGAGAGGAGCTTTGAGTATGATTATCAAATGTAACAAGCTCTCTCTTATTATCAAGAGTGGGAAAGGAATGAGTATTGGCCACCAAGCAATGAGGGTATGACTACTACCAAAAAGCTCCTCATTGCACACATGATGGAGAAAATGGATGCAAAGGGATATCCACTTGAATACATGAGCAAGGGAAGGAGTTTAATGGAGATTGTCAAAAGAGATAAAGAGAAATGTCCTTTGATGGACATGAGCTACAAGGAACAAGAAAATCAATAAGCATCACAAGATAGGTTGGAGAGCGAAATGAGCATTTCTAAACCTTTAAACTCTTCAATTTACTTTTTCTTTGATATTGATGCTTCAATTGATTTCATTTTGCCTCTTAATAACTTTGACTCAAAGAAGGAAGTTGAGAAGTGTTTGGTCATCCTTGGGGAAAAAAGAGAGCAATGGAAGAAGACGATGGCGAAGGAGCAAGAAGAACATCCATTGAGAGAAATATGCAAGAGATTGGTCTTCCATTCATTAGAGCCTCCATGACTTTGAGGCCAAAAGATTGAAATACAATGGGAAGGAGGCCCGATATCCATGGCCTTTTCGATGAGCTCATTTAGTTTCGTCCGGCTTGAAGACATTAAACTTAGCGCTAAATGGGAGGCAACCCATTTTTACTTGCTTTCTTTCATTTCTTGTCCATTTTATTGCTTTGTTAGTTTAGTTTGATGTGTTGTGAGTTTTTTATGTTAGTTGGAGAGCTTGGATCGATTGGACTTTTGGAGATCGAAAGTGGAACTTTGAGCTTCAAAGAAGGTGTTGCTATAGCAATCGTAAGAGGTACGCCCACTCCAAATTTAGGGATTGCATAGCAATTACTAAGTTTGGGGGGTAGTGGTGTAGATGTTGTTAACTCTTAAATGTATCAACACTCAAAGGGTACCTAAATTCTGAATTTGCAGGGCTGCAAGGACCCCAAAAAGAAGAGAAGCATCAACAAGAAAACAGCATGGTATCTGGACAGTGGATGTTCAAGGCACATGACTGGAAACAAGGAGCTTCTCTCAGACTTCATAGAAAAAGATGGTCCTTCAGTAACCTTTGGAGACAGCTCTCAAGGCATCACAAGAGGCTATGGTACATTAAACATTGGTAGTGTTAAAATTACTGATGTCTCATATGTTCTAGGCCTAAAATATAACTTGCTGTCTATAAGTCAAATTTGTGACAAAAGATATTGTGTTGAATTTGCACCAAATGTATGTACTATCAAAAACAAATCAACACAACAGGTGCTACTAACAGGGGTGAGAAAGGGAAATGTCTATTTTGCAGATTGGAGCAAAACCCCTGAAGCAGTTTGTCTTGTTGCCAAGAGCACAAATGAGCAAAGCTGGTTGTGGCACAAGAGACTGAATCACCTAAACTTCAAAACCATCAACAAGATTGCAAGAAACTCTCTAGTTAAAGGGCTGCCAAATCAAGTGTTTACCAAAGAACACATATGTCAGCCATGTCAGGAAGGAAAGCAGATCAAAGCTTCATTCAAAGGGAAACCTGTCATCTCAACTGAGAGAGTTCTTCAACTACTGCACATGGATTTATTTGGGCCAATAATCCCAGTAAGTATAAATGGAAGAAAATATGCTTTAGTTGTTGTTGATGATTTTTCTAGGTACACTTGGGTAGTATTTTTGCTGAACAAATAGGAGACCCAAGTCAAGCTACCTGAATTGATGATGAGATTGAGCAATGAAAAGGGCCTAAGCATTGTCAAGATCAGATCTGACAAAGGCACTGAATTCATAAACTCATACATCAATGAGTATTGCAGCAAGAATGGCATCACTCATGAAACTTCAGCAGCAAGAACACCTCAACAAAATGGGGTTGCTGAAAGAAGGAACAGGACCTTGAATGTAGCGCCCCGTTCCCGAAATGCCCGACCCTCTGTGGTCTAAGCATACCGAGCCCGGGTCACCACTAAGTGTACCAATTTCTAAACTTAAAAATTCCTTTCATTCGAGTAAATAAACCTTCATGGCAGCGGAAAAGTAAATACTTGAGAAAATAATGTATTGCAGTAGAATTATTTTTGAAGTTGTTTACAAAGGAATTTAAAGCTTTAATAATACTTTGAACTATTGCAAGTAATTAGTAATTAGTAATTCTTCAAATGTAACTAGCTTCAAAATATTACTAGGGAAACCTCATGTCGCTGCAGCTTCCGTCCCTCAATCTCAAAACCTGAAATATTATATTGGATATGAGATAAAATCTCAGTGGATAACCTGCAGGCTGTTAGTCGTTTGGCAATATACAAAATGTATTATTACGAACCGGACCCGTCGGCCATTTCTCATTTGACTACATAAGTCTATTTGCCCGATAGATCCGTCGATCCTTAACCCGTAGGTCCAAGGGCCTGTTTGACTACATAAGTCTTGACCGGATAGACCCGTCGGTCCTTAACTCGTCAGTCCAACGGTCTTTAGATCCGAAGATCCGAAATAATCATAATTCATCAGTTGGTTTATATAATAAACACAATCGCATACACCAACTGACGACAAAACATTTACAACTGCACTGCAGATAATGTTACCCACCTTTAAACTTTATAGATAAGTTAGAACTGTGTTTGAAATCCTTTTGACATTGAACTAAAGCTTGTAGGGACGTCCCGAACCTCTGGTCCGCAGCACTTCACCTAACACGTTCTTTTGAAAGTTTAATCATTATTGGACCTCTTGATTCTTAACTTTCAAAACAATATTCTTCTTATCTTTTTAAGTCTTATACATCTTTCATAAATTATCACATAGATAATACATTGAAGTCCTAAATCAACTCATGACTTTAACACATGTTCATTTCCTTTTAAACACTCATACGTAACTAACTTATACTAATTGATAAATACTACATTAACATAGTTGACATATACCCAAATCCACATAAATGAACCCCATGAAATTTGAATGAACTCATGTGCAACATAAGTATACACGAAATATAAATCTTATTTGTTTCTCATACTAAACTCAAGGCCTTGACCAATATATATATTTAACATGCTTTAACATTTTAAAATAGACTAAGCATCAATGATAATTTAATACAAGTATAGATAATAAACTAAGAATCAAAAGTGAACCACTACGATTCCTTTAAGGACACAAATGACATTAAAGTGTCATGTTCTCCAATCTAGGCTTTAAATTAATTAGCATATAGACTATATCAATTGACACATATAATAAGATTATAACATTCTTGGAGCAACAATGTATACATGTTCAAAGGGCTGAATTTTAACAAAACTCTATCTTAAATTCTTATTTCTATTCAAACACCATTTTAATTCCAAAAATCAAAGCAATCATGTAGATACAATAAGAGGATTTGATAACAATAATTCTCATAAGAACACCATTTAACATGATAATAATGACCTAAAGAGTAATGATAGTTGGCAATAAGAAAACACTAATACGTACTTAATCGGTTAATTTCCAAGATTACTAGTTAAATAGATTGCATAATAACATTTAACCATTAAGCTACTATATGTCTGTTTTCTTATGAATGTGATCTATCTCTAACCAATGGAACTTGTGATACAATAAATTTTGATATTCAAATATGAGGATGGCATCAAACAATAACTGTTAGCATAATCAAAACTATATTTTGCATCTCTAGTTACTCTAATTTGCACCTTCTCTACTAAGATATATAAATACATGAATATGGCAAGAATCCTAAATACGCATACATAGTACTAGAATACTAATCATGTTGCGGTAAATACAAAAAAATATAGGATACACGCATAACAAATTCACCCACGTCGCAACCATCAATCGCACACACAAGTACACCCATACATATTCTCCCCTTCTATTTCTTCACATATAAAGATATAATTAGGAGCTAATTTCTAATTTTGCACACATACATGAACATAGGTTCGCAAAGGGAGTAACAAGTTATATAAATGAACATACCGAGTTGGAAGGAAGACAAAGACAAAAGGCTACAGTGGTTGTAAATCGGCAACAACAGCTTTCTATTGAAGATTATGGTGCCATTGAAGGTAACAATTGATGGTGGTGGAGGTGTCATTCAATAAAATTGTTTGAGGGCTTCTCAAGCACTTGTTTTGGTATATGGATTGAATCATTCCGACACCGGGGTGTTGACGGTGAAGGCAGCAACAACGTAGAAGAGGGGCAGTGGTCTGGTTTAGATGGAATTGATAGGTGGTAACGTTAACGAAGGAGGTATCGCGAGTATGGGAGTAGAGAGGGGACAACGAATTTGGTAGGAGTGTTGTGTAGCTTTTCTCTCTTACCGAATATGGGAAACAGAGAAAATATTTATATAGTTGGTTTCCTTCATAATCAAGAAGGATTTAGAGAGAGGAGATTAAGATGGGTAGAGTGACTCATCTAGGCTATGCATAGGTTATAGACGTGGATAGGGTAATTCCCTTCAATTAATATTTTATTTTATGTGGCAAGGAATTAAGCCACCTATTATCTAATCTCACGAGAATGGTTTTGGGTTTAATAAGGAATTGATTTAGTGGGGAAGGCTACATCTCTTTATTATTATTTGGTAGAAGGAAAATATACAAGTAAGATGAAATAAAGATTTATTTGGTTTGAAGCTTATTTAGTTAATTAATTATTTGATAGTATTAGATTGTAAATATAATTAGTTTTGTAATAATTTTCGTTTACACTATTTAAATTAAGTAGCATGAATCTATAATTCTATATAAACACTATTTATCATATTAGTGTTTCAATAGCACTTATAATTAATTGCAAACCTTATTCTTTTATTTATTTTCGCTTTTAAAGTGCTAGAAGTGCAACCGGATCCAAATAGCTCGTCCTAATCCCCTGCAAATATATTTTTTCGTAGAACTAAAAACTGGGTTAGCAAAATAATTCAATAGAACATTAAAATATGTTTTAAGAATTATAAATATGCACGAATGGTTTTGGGGTATTACATTGAAGGAGGCAGCAAGAACCTTGATTGCTGAATCCATATTGCCTAAAAGGTTCTGGGCTGAAGCCATTAGCACTGCATGTCACACTCAAAACAGGTCCTTAATCACCAAAGGACAAGGTAAAACCCCATATCAAATATGGAAAGGTAGATTGCCCACTGTTGCTTATTTTCACATATTTGGTTGTAAGTGTTTCATCCATAATAATGGGAAAGAGCAATTGAAAGCTTTTGATAGCAAAGCCGATGAAGGAATATTTGTTGGATATTCACAAATCAGCAAGGCTTACAGAGTTTACAATTGCAAAACTCTTATTGTGGAAGAAACACCTCATGTTGTGTTTGATGAATCTATTAATGAGTTCAGGGATAGAAACCTGAATATTGATGAGATAACACAAAGAACAACCAGATTAAGGCTTCAAAGCAAGGAAACAGTGTTTGTGGATGTTGCCCAGCCTGAACTTCATGAAAATCAAAAACTGGACAACCTACCTGATAGCAATCAACCAACAGACAACCAACCTGAAGAAGAAATTGAACTGACTGACCCCATCCCAGTTCAACACCAGGTAACAACTACCAATGAAGAAGCAGGCAATGCTGAGGTAGTTAATGGATCCACTATTCAAGGGGGAACCAATGAAAATGTCAACTTATCTGACAATGAGGACAACAACCCTGAATATGATCCTGAACTTGATCCTTCAATTAACTTTCCTGAATTTAATGAATCTAGTGATCCAACTTCAGATGAGGACAATCCTCCTGAAAGGATCAGGTCTAGAAGGACTTGGTTGCAAGACCACCCATCTAGCCTGATACTTGGTAATCCAAGTGAAGGGATCAAAACTAGAAGATTTCATGGAGAAAGTGCTCTGTTTTGTTGTTTTCTTTCAGAACAGGAACCTAAAGACATTGAGGAAGCACTACAAGACACCAACTGGATCATAGCCATGCAAGAAGAGCTGAATCAGTTTACCAGAAATGAAGTATGGGAGCTGGTAGACAGGCCAACTCATCAAGATGTCATTGGAACTAAATGGGTGTTCAAAAACAAGAAAAATGAAAATGACATCATTGTGAGAAACAAAGCAAGACTGGTGGCCAAAGGATATTGTCAATCTGAAGGGATTGATTATGATGAGACTTTTGCTCCAGTGGCCAGACTTGAAGCAATCAGACTCTTCTTAGCATATGCAGCTCACATGAGATTCAAGGTGTATCAAATGGATGTGAAGAGTGCATTTCTAAATGGGGTGCTCAAAGAAGAAGTGTATGTTGAACAGCCCCCAGGCTTTGAGGAAGGAGACAAGGTGTACAGATTGAAGAAAGCCCTTTATGGCTTAAAGCAAGCTCCAAGAGCTTGGTATGACACCTTATCACAGTTTCTTCTAGATCATGGTTTTGTCAAAGGCACTGTTGACAGAACTCTGTTCAGAATCTGTGAAGGAAATGATATCTTGTTAGTCCAAATCTATGTGGATGACATTATATTTGGATCTCCAAATGAGAAAATGTGTGAAAAGTTCTCCAAACTCATGCAAAGCAAGTTTGAGTTGTCCATGATGGGATTGATGAATTTCTTCTTAGGACTTCAGGTCACTCAATCAAAGAAGGGAATATTCATCAGTCAAGCCAAGTACACAAGGGACATGATCAAAAAATTTGGATGTGCAACAAGCAAGCCAGTCAGAATTCCTATGAATACTAACTGGAAGATGGATCCTGATGAAGGTGGAGAGTCAACAAACTCCACTAACTACAGAGGAATCATAGGATCATTGCTATATCTCACTGCAAGCAGGCCTGATATCACATTTGCAGTTGGAGTATGTGCAAGATTTCAAGCTAATCCAAAGAAAAGCCATCTTGAAGCTGCCAAGAGAATTCTAAGATATCTCAAGGGATCTGAGAATCTTGGATTATGGTATCCAGCTGATGACAATATTGAGCTCACTGGATACTCAGATGCTGATTATGGAGGATGTAGAATTGACAGAAAATCCACCTCTGGAACATGTCAATTCTTGGGGAACAAGCTTATATCATGGTTTTCTAAAAAGTAGAATACAGTTGCAACTTCAACAACTGAAGCAGAATATGTTGCAGCTGGAAGTTGTTGTGCTCAGATACTTTGGCTCAGGCAACAACTTAGAGACTACAAAGTCATCACAAATGAAGTGCCAATATTCTGTGACAACAATAGTGCAATTGCCATCTCACAGAATCCAGTGCTCCACACCAGATGCAAGCATGTGGACATCAATCATCATTTCATAAGGGATCATGTGGAGAAGAAAGATATCAAGCTTGTCAAAATCCACACTGATAAGCAAAAAGCTGATATTTTGACCAAGCCTCTAGCTGAAGCAAGGTTCTTGGAGTTTTCAGCTGAATTGGGGTTACTTGATCCAGGCAAGATGAAAAATGAGGAAAGAAAGCTCATATGAAGGGGGAAGTTCATCAAAGTTGAACTTCAGCAAAGTTGACCAACCTCACTGAAGCTGTCAGCCAAAGAGAGAAACTCAGCAAGGTTGTCCCTATAATGTTCAGCAATGTTGGTCAGGGGATTTGTCCAAGTGGGACCCAGTCAGCAACTTTGGGACCCACTCAGGCAAGGCAATCAGGCAATTTGACCTTCACAGAAACCAAAGCACATCTCAGGATGTTTGTCAGAGTTAATTGGATAATTATTGCTATTTTTAGCATTGATTAGACATTTAAGAGGTTTCTTGGTCTAAGAGTAGACCATTTTAGGATGGAGTGTGCTATAAAGATTTTTACCACCAAAAAGGCAAATCAGCATTTAATGCAGAAATCTTAATAAGATTGCATGAATTCTTGAGCCTCCATCAAAACCATTAATTTGCATTCAAAACTCCATCGAACCATTGAAAGTCCACTACCCCACTATATCCAAACGGTTTTTTTTTCAAAATTACCCACTGTTACATTCCATTAACCAACGGTTAATAAATTCCTTCCATATATAAACTTCTCAATTTTCACTACCATCTTTACGCACTCATATTTCCCAAACCTTTGAATTCTCAAAACCTCTAAACCTGCAACTTTTCTCCAAAACTTTCTTTCTCTCAAATCTATCCATGGCTCCAAAACTCAAGAGAGAAGAACTTGTAGATTTCAATGATTCCTCTCTGGACATTGATTTCTCTTATCTTAGCAAACCAAATTCCCTTTGGTTTGAAAAGCTGGTAGCTTTTGATAGCCCAGATTCAGAAGTTCATCAAGTCCTCCAATGGCTGAGGGAGGCAGGGCTAGAAAAATTCCTAGGCACCAAGCCTGATTCCTGCCTGAATCCATTCATGGCAGAATTCTTTGCCTATCTCAGGTGGAAGGGCAAGAAGGGGGATGTGTGCACAAAGCTCACATATGCAGAGGAAGATGAAGAAGAAGAAAGCCAACACACCATCATCTTCACTGCAGAAGATCTGGATGCTAGCTTTGGGCTACCTTCAGAAGGCCTGAATCCAGAAATGTACAAAGAAGAGGATGATCAGGAATTCTATTACTCTTGGATGATAGAACCCAAAAAGGTTGTAAGTGCTCAAAACAAGAACACTTTAAAGCTTCCTTACAGACACTTGTTTGATTGTGTTGTAAAGAGCCTGTTGAGCCACTCAGGGAGTGTTGAACAAATCAGCATGCCAAAATTGAGAGTGATGGCTGCTGTGATTGACTCTGCTGAGAAGAGAGTCAAATTCAACTGGAAGAATTTCATTCTAGACAAGATGATGAATGAAAAATTTAAGTTCAAGGAGGTAAAACACCACAAGGTGGTGGTTGATGGAAAACTCCAGTTCTGCACAAGAGCAAGCCTGCTCTTGGAAAGATTTGCACATTACACCCACCTCCAAGCAAAGCCAAAACCTTTTCCTGCACAAAAGGTGATGTTTAGAAAATTGTCTTCTAAGACAGAGAAGAGAAAGCAGGAGGCTGCCTCCAAGAAAGCTGTTGCAATTGTTCCAGCTCCAAGAGCCTCTCCAAGAAAGAGGAAAGCCCAGCCACCAAAAGCTCAGCCAAAGTTGAAAAAGATGAAGAAGATTCTGAATGAATCTTCACCAGAAAGTCAGTCAAGAAGTGGAGGAGCCACTTCTGAGGAAATAGAGAAGGTTGCTGAAGAAGGAGTCAACCCTCCTGAAGAAGGTGAAGTATTCAGAGAGATTGTCCCACTGCAACCTGAAACAATAACAGAATTCAGAGACCTTGACCAGCCAACAAGGTATGAAAGGAAAAGAAGAATCATCAAGACTTCTGAGAAGCAAAGATTGATGGAGGGGGAGAAAAAGAAGAAAGAATTCTTCAAGGAGATCAGGCAAGCCAGCAAGTCTAACTCCAAATCCAAGTCCAAACCCAACAGCCCTGAAGCCAACTCCCCTGATATTCAATCTAGAAGAATATCTCCAAGGCAAGAAGAAGAGGAGTGCAAGACTCCTGAGGATGCCCCAATTATTGCCAAGAAAGTTTACTCCCCTGAAGGTGCCCCTGATAGATCAGGTATTGATGTGCTGGCAGATTTGGTCAATCTTGAAGATAGACCCTTTTCCCCCCTTATCCAAGACTTCTCTCTTATACCAAACTTCTTGAAACTGCTATTCAAGAAGGTGATCAAGTTGTTTTCCCACCCATTCCAGCCATTCCAATTACCTCTTCAGGCACAATGCTCTCAAAAGCACCTGAATCCCAACTTGTTTTGACCTCTCCTGAACCCAATCCTTCTGAACCCAACCCTCCTGAATCCCAAACCAACTCTTCTGGAGATGATAGTGGTGAAGAGTACACCTATGAGGGGATGTTGAGGCAGATTGCAAGAGCCAATGTGGATGAATTATATCCAGGATTGAAGGCTTATCCCAGGCTGCAACAACAATTCTATGATCTCAGAGCACTTGTTGAGATCAAAGATAGAACTATTGTGGAAATAGCTCAGGCTATTCAGGATAAGGGTGCCAACTGGTGGCAGGTTGAGGAAAATAGGCTGCTACATTTTGCAAATGTAAAGAAGACCAGTGTATTAACCACTGAGGCCCTATTTTGCACCATTGTTCATGAAAAGGTGCTTGCTGAAAGAGAGAGGATAGCACAAGGAATCAAGCATCCTGACAGCCCATCTGATGATGATGATGATGATGATGATCACACCAATCCCAATCCCCCTGGTATCAACTCAGCTCAGGTACATTACTTGACTTTTCATTCTGTGAAGGACTCTGATCATTCAGAGGAGTTGACCAAAGATGGTGACTCAGTCCAAGATGCATTGGCCAAGGATGGTTCTTTTGAACCTGAGGCACAGCTTGACAATGTTGAGACTTCCATGGGAGAAGCTGGTTTGGCTAGAGTCTCATCAATGTCAGGAAAGTTGGACATTGACCAGCCTTTAGTCATTCAGGATGACTCAGTGGACTTGGGATGCCCAAGCACTGTGATCTCCCAACAACTGCCCTCTGTGGATCCTGTTGAGGATATAGAGGTGTCAGGTTTAGAAATTGAAGGAGTTGAAAAGGCTGTGAGTGCTGAAAAATCAGAGGGAGATGATGGTGAGGAGTGTGTGATCACTAGTTCCTTGAGTGCACCACAAATAGAGGGTGAGGAAGTAGAAATATTGGGTGCAGCCCAATATGAGAGTCAGGCTATTCTTCAAGTCAAATCTGAACTTGATGAATCCCTTGGTGAAAGGAGGCCTGATTCTCCAGTGCATGTGAGTCTATCTTTTGAAAATGAAGAAGAAAAGAATATAGTTGAAAATGAGAGAGAAGGTGCTGATGTATCAGACCTGATGGGAGAAAAAGAAATAGAGGGTGATGAGGGAGCTTTTACTAACACTGTCAGTTTTGCAGATTCAGTTGCTGTCACTCTTGAGCAAATTTTTGCAGATGCCTCCCTGACAGATATACCAGTTGATGCTGACACTGATCTTGAAGCAGTATCAGCAAATGTGTCCACACTTAATCAGATCTACTTTGAACAAGCCAACACCTCTGAGGCTCACTTTCAGATTGCTACTCAAACTGCATCCATCATTGAAGAGCAGTCAGAGAAGTTGGACACACTGGTCAGGGAAGTTGAGAAGGCTCATGCAACCACTGCTGATACCTTAGATGGCCAAAGCAAGACTCTAGCCTCTGTGGAGATGAGGCTCACAGGGTCAGAAGAAGTGATCTTACCTACTCTTGATGCAAGACTATGTGGAGTTGAAACTGGACTACAAACAGTTTCAACTGAAGTGACAAAAGCCAAAGATGCTATGGGTAAATTCACAAGATCTGTGAAGAAAGAGCAGCAGGGTCTCAAAACTTTGTACAAGCACAATGTGAAAGCCTTGAGAAAGACAATCAAGGATGCTTTAAGGCAGAGGACAGCAGCCCAGAGAAAGAAGGCAGAAGAGTTGAAAGCTGCAATGGTGAAAGAGGCTGCTGAAAAGTTCACTGTTGAACTCATGGCCAAAGTGTCTGATCAAGTTGTGGCCAATCTCACTGAACAACTTCAGGCCAAACTTGATCAATCACTGAAAGCCACATTGGATGCCATAGTTTCCCAAAAGATGAAGCCAGTTCACACTTTTTTGAGCATGGCAGATGATAAAATGCAAAACATTCATGATGAGAATGTTTACCTACTGCAGGAGTTGAAGTCCCTCACTCATTCTCACTCACATCTCTCTGTCACTATAAGTGACTTGAAGCCCCAGTGTTTTGATAATGCTAAAAAGGGGGAAAGAGAGAGAGCAAGGGCAAAGGGAACCTTGGTGATTGGTGAATCCAAGGGAAAGGAGAAGGTTCCTGAAAGTGAGGAGGAAGCGGTAGAAGACATTGGGAAAGGCAAAGGCCCAATGAATGTTGAAGATTTGACTGAGGAAGGACAGATTCAAATTGCTGTCAAAGAGTCCATGATGTCAGCAATGGAGAGTCAGGCAAGGAGGCAACAAAGGCCTGGTGGTGAGTCAGCTGGACTTGACCCCAAAGAAAAAGTTGCTGAAGTAAGGGGGAAGGTGACAAGGTCATCTGAAAGAAAGAGGAAGGAATTGGAAGCCTTCAATGAATTCCCAACCAGCCTGACTTTGCCTTCAGAATTTCAATCTGAAGAATCTATTCCAGCAAGGAAATCCAAGAGAATGAAGAAAGCAGCTCAAATGCCTGCTATTGAAGAAGAAGAAGTTGAAGAGGAAGTACAGGACAGAGAGCCTGAAGAAGTAGTGCCCAAGCTTGCCGATGATCCTTCCAAGTTGTTTGAAGAAGGATTTGGGAAAGATCCAGAAACTCAGGAAAAGCTAGCTCTCCTAAGAGCTAAAGAAAGAATGGATCAGTTGGTTGAGGCCAACAAAGCAAGAGATGGAAGAAGGGCAAACTTCAAATCTCCAAGAAGGAGGGCTTCATACAGAAGGCTCAAACCTCAAATGCTGCAAAGATGGGACACTCAGTACCCTCACCATGATAAGTGGGTTCCAATCTCACTGAATGATGCATGGGAGGAGGCCAAGAGAAGTTTTGTATATGACTTTTATGTCATTGGAAAGTGGCTTGGAGAGAGTGTGGATGAAGTCTTTGTTCAGTTCATGTTTGAGAACCACAGGGACCTCTACCAAAAGCTGTTTGCAGCAGCTGAGATGGCAAGAGTTGAATTCAAGGCCCCTGGTCCTATTCAGTACATGCCTCCTAAGTTCAATGGGAACTTAATTGATGAGGGAAAGATTCTGGAAGAATTTATCAACATCATGAAGATGGAGAAGCTAAAGCCTGGCCCTAGAGGAACCAACAAGGAGATCTGGGAATTAAAGAAGAGAGTATGGGCTCAGTATGGCATTGCTCCTCAGGATGATGGAACTCTGTGATGGATAAGTTCTCTGTTTCCCTATTTTACTGTTATGATTTCTGTTGTTATTCTGCTATTCTAGATTAGTGAGTCCTTTTGATTTTCAGCTCTGTAATGGTTTATCACATATATAAAAGGATCACTATGTTTTTATCAAGAGATAACAACTCATTATCTCAACTAACCTAACATGACAAACCTTACTTGATTTATTGTGCTAACAGTTTCTTCAAGGCAAGTTGACCAGTTCACTCTCCCTGAAGGTAATAAATAATATAAGTCAAGGTTCCTTTGTAATAGGTTTTGGCATCATCAAAAAGGGGGAAATTGTTGGGAATAAAATGATTTTGAATTAGATACCAAAACCCCTGATTGATGATGTACAGATTAGTTGAGATATGCTCAAGTTATTGTTCAGGCAAGTTGTCCCAGAACACTTGAGTTTGTAGAATGCTTAAGTTAAAATTTCAGAAATGTTATGAGATTTTAGTGATCAGGATAGTTGTCCAAAGCTGAAATGTTAGGCAGCTTGATAGGTCTATAGGATAAAGTTGCTGATCCATTCAAGATAAGCTGATCAAATGGACAACCGAGCTGAAGAGATCAAGAACTATAAAGCTGTGTTCATAAATGCAAATGATCAAGAGAATTGAATGTCAAAAGCTTACAGAAGACACATTCAATGAAGCATTTATTGCCAATCATGCCTGAACCAAGCAGTAAAGACTTAGAGCATTAAAGAGTGAAGCATTGAATGAATGTTGGAACATTCTAAACTGCAGCAGGAATGTTCAGGGAGCTTGTCCCATCTGACCGTTGGTTGTGTATAGAGTTTGCCACAAATCAACCTAGGACAATGTGCAAAATTGGAAACTGACACAAGTCTTCTCAGCCGCATTTGTCAGAAGTCAACACATTCATTCAAGAAACCATTGAAGAGCCCTTTTACACAGTGGATAAAAGGATGCCAAGCTTCATAGCCGTTTCAATGGTGCTGCAAATAGACATATTTGAATTGCTAATCCCTCCAACGGTTAGTTGTTCAATTTGCCTATAAATACAGAAGTGATCAAAGGGATTCATATCCAACTACAAGCTATCAAACTCATATTAAGCTTTCAAAGGAAACCAAGCTATTCTCAAGAATCCCAAGTTTCCTGAATCACTTCAAGTCAGCTAAGCCAATCTTTGTAAACATCCTAGCTTAGCATTGAGATATCCTAAGCCTTTACATCTGCTCTCATTGTAAAGGATATCTCTACTAGTTGGAACCAAACCTCAAACCTTATCTCATTTAGTGAAGAGAGTGTTTGTTGTAGAAGTGAGGAGTTAAGGACTGTTAGAGTGAAACACAGTCTTAACTCAGTGAGATTGAGCACTAGGACTCAGATTATCCTAGGGATCAAAACACTAAGAGAGTGTTGTTGATCAGTGCACCTTGGCACTATAAAACAAGCTAATTCCATTGAGAAGGAATTATCCTGTTCAATCAGGGAAAGTGGATGTAGGAGCTTGAGTCTCTGAACCACTATAAACTTGTGTGCCATTTACTTACTGCATTCTTAACTTCACTTCATTCAAACATATTTTAAAGAATTATAACTCAGTAAGTAAGAAAATCTGTTTTGGACAAAGTCCCTGATAACCTGTATTTTCAGAAATTAACTTGGAGTATTTCTTTAGTCAAAGACCAACCACATTCCGCACTAAGTAACTCTTTTAGATATTTAGCCAACTGATCACTCAATAGTAATCAGTAGGACAAGTATCTATCAAAGTTCACACTCAGGCCAGTTGTGAGACAACTTGCCTGATAAGACCAATTTGTCAAAAAGAAAAGAATTTGCATACACAAGTGCATCCCCCCCCCCCATACACTTGTGTTATACTCCACCAAAGACCAACAGCATGGTACCTTGACAGTGGATGCTCAAGGCACATGACTGGAAACAAGGAACTCCTCACTGACTTTATTGAAAAAGAAGGCCCAAATGTCACTTTTGAAGATAGCTCACAAGCAACAACAAAAGGTTATGGTACTTTGATGATTGGTAACATCAAAGTGACCAATGTATCTTATGTAGCTGGTCTCAAATATAACCTCCTAAGTATCAGTCAATTCTGTGATAAAGATTTTAAAGTTGAGTTCTCAAGTGGAAAATGTTTGATTAAGGATAAAACTCAACAAACCTTATTGACTGGAACTAGGAAGGGAAATGTGTATTTTGTAGACTGGGACAAGTCTACTAATGCTGCATGCTTCATTGCTAAGAGCACTAGTGAACAAAGCTGGTTATGGCATAAGAGGCTAAACCATCTGAACTTCAAATCAATGAACAAACTTGCTAGAAATGCATTAGTTAAAGGACTGCCTAATGAGGTTTTCATAAAATAACATGTGTGTAAAACATGTCAAGAGGGAAAACAGATTAAAGCCTCATTCAAAGGTAAACCAGTCATTTCTACTGAAAGGGTACTTGAACTTCTACATATGGATCTTTTTGGACCAATCACCCCTTCAAGTATAAATGGTAGAAAATACACAATGGTTGTGGTAGATGACTTCTCTAGGTTCACATTGGTAGTATTTCTCCTTAATAAGAAGGAAACACAAGTTAAACTACCTGAACTTCTCAAGAGACTGTCAAATGAGAAAAGCCTTAGCATTATCAAGATAAGATCTGATAAAGGCACTGAATTCATAAACTCATACATCAATGAGTATTGCACATCTAATGGTATAGCTCATGAAACCTCAGCAGCTAGAACACCTCAGCAAAATGGAGTTGCAGAAAGAAGGAATAGAACCTTAAAAGAAGCTGCTAGAACTTTAATTGCTGATTCAAATTTACCTAAGAGGTTTTGGGCTGAAGCTATAAATATTGCATGCCATACTCAAAATAGATGTTTAATTACAAAGGGGCAAGGCAAAACCCCCTATGAGCTCTGGAAAGGAAGAATACCTAAAGTGTCATATTTTCATATATTTGGTTGTAAGTGTTTCATACACAACAATGGGAAAGAACAATTGAAAGCCTTTGATAGTAAAGCTGATGAGGGAGTATTCCTTGGATATTCTCAAATCAGTAGAGCCTTCAGAGCCTACAACAAAAGAACCCTTATTGTGGAAGAAACACATCATGTTGTGTTTGATGAGTCTATCTTTGAGATCAGGAATGATAGTTTGGAACCTGAAGAAATCACACAGAGGACAACCAGATTGAGCCTAAAAGACAAAGACACTGAATTCACAGATGTTGTCCAAGCCAATCTACCTGAACATATCACATTGGACAACTATCCTGAAGGCAATCTTCCTGAGACAAACCCTACTGATGGAAATGGTGAACTGAATGAGCCAATCCCAGTTCACATCCAGGTAACAACTACCAATGAAGAAGCAGTTCCTGCTGAGGTAGTTAATGGGTCAAATAATCAAGGGGGAACTCAAAATGTTGAAAATGCCAATGTCCCTGACATAGAGGACAACACCCCTGATTATGATCCTGAATTAGATCCTGCACTAAATTATCCTGAATTTTATGATCAAAATGACTCAACCTCAGTAGAGGACAACTCTACTGAAGGAATCAGAAAAAGAAGGACTTGGTTATATGACCATCCTACTGATCTGATACTTGGTGACCCAAGTATAGGAGTCAGAACCAGAAAATTTCATGGTGAAAGTGCTATGTTCTGTTGTTTCTTGTCAGAACAGGAACCAAAAGACATTGATGAAGCACTTCAGGATGCCAATTGGATCACAGCAATGCGGGAAGAGCTCAACCAATTCACCAGAAGTGAAGTATGGGAGCTGGTTGACAGACCTTCACATCAAGATGTTATTGGAACCAACTGGGTGTTCAAGAACAAAAAGAATGAAAATGATGTGATTGTCAGAAACAAAGCAAGACTAGTGGCAAAAGGTTACTGCCAACATGAAGGCATTGACTATGATGAGACATTTGCACCTTTGGCAAGGCTAGAAGCAATAAGGCTCTTCCTAGCCTATGCAGCCCACAAGAGGTTCAAAGTGTACCAAATGGATGTCAAGAGTGCCTTTCTGAATGGAGTCTTGAAAGAAGAAGTCTATGTAGAGCAACCACCAGGTTTTGAGGTTGGAAATCAAGTATACAGGCTGAAGAAGGCTCTATATGGACTCAAACAGGCCCCTAGGGCTTGGTATGACACACTGTCACAATTCCTCTTTGATCATGGATTCACCAAGGGAACTGTAGACAGAACTCTCTTCAGAATCTCTGAAGGAGAGGACATCTTGCTTGTCCAAATTTATGTAGATGACATAATTTTTGGATCCCCTAATGAGAAGCTGTGTGAGAAATTCTCCAAGCTCATGCAAAGCAAGTTTGAGATGTCCATGATGGGGTTGATGAACTTCTTTTTGGGTCTACAAGTCAAGCAATCTAAAGAAGGAATCTTCATCAACCAAGCCAAGTACACAAGAGAGATGATCAAGAAATTTGGGTGTACATCAAGCAAGCCAGTGAGGATCCCAATGAATACTAATTGGAAGATGGATCTTGATGAAAGTGGTGTTCCAACCAACTCCACTGAGTATAGAGGAATCATTGGATCACTCCTCTATCTCACTGCCAGCAGGCCTGACATCACCTTTGCAGTAGGTGTATGTGCAAGGTTTCAAGCAAATCCTAAGAAAAGCCACCTTGAGGCTGCAAAGAGGATCTTGAGGTATCTCAAAGGCACTGAAAATCTAGGCCTTTGGTACCCTGTTGATGACAACATTGAGTTAACTGGCTACTCAGATGCTGATTATGGAGGATGCAGAATTGACAGAAAATCCACTTCAGGAACTTGTCAATTCTTAGGCAACAAACTCATATCTTGGTTCTCCAAGAAGCAAAACACAGTGGCTACTTCCACCACTGAAGCTGAATATGTTGCTGCTGGAAGTTGTTGTGCTCAAATCCTTTGGCTGAGACAACAACTCAGAGACTACAAAGTCAACTCTACTGAAGTGCCAATATTCTATGATAACAATAGTGCCATTGCTATATCACAAAATCCTGTCTTGCACACAAGATGCAAACATGTGGACATCAAGCATCACTTCATTAGAGATCATGTGGAGAAGAAGGATATTAAGTTAGTGAAGATCCATACAGATCATCAAAAAGCTGATATACTAACTAAGCCACTTGCAGAGGCAAGGTTCCTGGAATTATCAGCAGAGTTGGGTCTTCTTGATCCAGGGAAGTTGGACAAATGAGTCCAAAGAAGTTCATTCATTAAGGGGGAAATAAACTCAATCTTCAGCAAACTTGGTCAAGTCTACTGAAACTCAGAAAAGATGACCTTACTTCTTCAGGACACTTGTCTCTTGAAATTCAGGACACTTGTCCACAGCTCTTCAGGACACTTGTCCATGTAGGGTCAGATAAGTTGTCTTGGCTATCAAACCAAATCTTGGTATGATAAGCACCTATTTTTGGTGATCAATGCCTATTTCGAAATCTGTCCCATTGAAATACAGTTTTCACCTTTCTGGGATTTAATTTGTCTCCCACCCAAAAGGTCACTTTCCATGCATTAAATGCTAAGATTTAACTCTTGTTTGCATTAAACTTTTTGGGACATGATCTATCTCGAAAAACCCCCAGCCTTAAACAAACATTAAAAACCACCCACGTTTTGAATAAAACAGTTCTTTCACTGTTACATTGGCTTTTGACCATTGGATCAAAAATGGACAACTCCCCTGAAATCAATCCTAGCCGTTCATTTTGGATTTCCATTTTTGTTCACCTTTGAATTGCTACAAGACTTCACCAACTCATTGACAAACATTCTTTTTAGAATATTCACAAGTCTTAAGATCTTCCACAAACACTTCTTCCCCAAATATTCGAAACCCTAGCTCTAAATTTCTTCAAACTCTCTCAATCTCTATCAAACTTTTCTCTGCAACTCTCAAATGGCCCCCAAAGTTAGACCAGAGATGCTCATTGATTTCTCCAACAAGGCTCTAGACCTTGATTTTGGCTACCTGAGCAACAAAAACAACCTTCATTTTGAGCCCATAGTATCCTTTGAGAGTGAGGATCCTGAAATTACACCAACTCTAAGATGGCTGAGAAGAGCTGGTCTACAAAAGTTCATGGAGGAAAGACCAAGTTCATGCTTGGAAGGTTACATGGTTGAATTCTTTGCCTTTCTCAAGTGGAGAGGTCAACCTGCAGATGGTGAGGTTTCCACAAGGTTGTCATATACTGCAGAAGGAGAGGAAGAAGAGAGATTTCATAGAGTGAAATTCTCTTCAGAAGATATTGAAGGAGCCTTTGGATTGCCTTATGAGGGAAGGAATCCAGAAATTTATGGTACTGGCCATGAAGATGAAATAGCTCAAGAATGGCTATTGGTTCCAGGCCCCATTTCTTCAACTCAAAACAAGAAGACTCTCAAGCCAAAATTTCTCAACCTCTTTGAGGTAGTTGCTAAGAGTCTCTTGAGCAACACTGGAAGCTTGGAGCAAGTCAGCCATCCAAGGATCAGAATCATGGCAGCTGTGATTGATGCTAGTGACAAAGGCATCAAATTCGATTGGAGGACCTTCATTATGCTGAGATGATGAAGGAAAAGGCTAAATTTAAAGTGAAAGCTCACAACAAGGTTGTGCTAGAAGGGAAACTCAAGTATTGCACCAGGGCAAGCTTGTTGATTGAAAGATTCTCCCATTACTCTCAGATGCAGACCTTTGCAAAGCCCCTCCCAGCCCAAAAGATCTTGTTTAGGAAGCTCAGCAAGAAAACTGAGCAAAGGAGGATGCTCATGGCCAAACCTGCTGAAGAACAGGTTGAAGAAAAGCCTAAGATGAAGAAGAGAACCAAGGCCAGAGCTGTTAAAACAAAGAAAGTGTCTCAATTATCTTCAGGAGAAGCCTCAGGAGCATCAGCTGAAGTTGATGAAGTGGCAGAAGAGGGAGTAAGTGTGCCTTCTGATCACTCAGAAGAGTTGAGGCTGAAGTATAATGAGACAAGGCAGAAGAAGAAAGGAGATAAAAGGATCAGGGAAGTTGTCCCTGAGAAGGAAGGTGAAGGAAGTGGGAGCAGTAGGGCCAGCAAGAGAAGGGCCAAACCTACTGAAAAGGTGTTGGAGCTGCAGGAGGAAAGGTCTCTACAACTTGCTCTAAGAGTAAGCAGAGCTGAAAGCAGGACCAAATCTAGATCAAGGACCAACTCATCTGGTTCTGGAACTCCAAAATCCAAGGTCCCTGAAGGTCAATCTATAGAGGCCAACATCCCTGAATTTCAGAATCCTGAGCCCAACTCCCCTGAAACCCATGTTACCCCTTCCAACCAACCCATTACCCCTGTAGATCTCACTAAGAGATACTCTCCTGAAGGGAGTGTGCAAAGAAGTGGGATAGATGTGTTAGCAGATATAGCACTAGATGAGACAAGATTACATTCTCCCCTTGACTCATCTATGCTCAACTATTCAAAGTTGTTAGAAGCTGCACTCCTTGAGCCAACCCCCCTGAGTAAAGCCCCTTCAGACTCATTGCTCTCAAAAGCAACTGAAGCACCTTCTACTGCACCAAACCTTTCTGAAGCCAACATTCCTGAATTCAACCTCCCTGAAGCCACTCTAGGAGAACCCAGAGCCAACTCCCCTATAACCCAAAGTCCCCATTCAAGTGGAGATGAGGAGGAGTATACTTATGAAAGTATGCTCAGAGGAGGAGCAAAGGCTACTGTGGACAGTTTGTATCCACAACTTGCTGAATTTCCAAGAATTCAGAAAACATTTCATGATCTAAGGATGCTTGTTGATGTAAAACACAAATCTATGATGGAAATATCACAAGTCATCCAAGATAAGGGTACAAACTGGTGGCAAATAGAGGAAAACAGATTGCTGCACTTTGCTGGAGTTTCAAAGACAAGATTTCTCATTGATGAGGAAATTTTTGCAAAGCTGGTAGCTGATAAAATTGAGGAGGAGAAGGAAAGAAAGGCTAAGGGAATCAAACACCCTGACAGTAGCTCCAATGATGATTCCCCTGATGATCCCTCAAATCCTTCTAATCCCAACCCTCCTGAAACCCCTCAAGCCAACCTCCCTGAACCCTCTCAACCCAAGTCTTCTGTAGCAGATAGACTTTCAAACCCTCCTAGAACCTATCATAGGAAAGGCTCTATATCTTCAGAGGTGTTGACCAAGGGTGGTAACACAACCAAAGACACATCTGCCAATGAAGGTTCTTCTGAACCTAAGGCACAGCCTAAAGATGTTGAGGTTCCTATGCTAGAGGCTGGTTTGGTTAAGGCCTATTCAGTGTCAGGAGAGTTGGACACTGATCAGCCCTTAATCATTCAGGATGACTCAGTGGCTGTTGAAATAAGCACTGTGATCTCCCCACAACTGCCATCTTTGAACCTTGATGAAGGTGGAGATGTTGCAGGTTTAGGAGAAGGAGTTGAAAAGGAGAAGTTAGTGGAAAAATCAGAGGGAGTAGTAGATGAGAGAGATGTGGTGATCACTAGAATAGTGAGTGTGCCACCAAATGAGGGTGATATAAGTGAGGAAGGGCAGGCTATTCTTGAAGTCAAATCTGAACTTCAGGAATCCCTTGATGAGAGGAGGCCTGTTTCTTTAAGTGAGGAAATTATTAAAGAAGGGAGAAAAGAAAGAGTTGAAAATGAGAAGAAGGCTGCTGATGAATCAGAGTCTTATTTAAAAGAAATTGAGGGTGATGAGTGTCTATTTCCTAACTTGTTTGATCTGTCTAATGTTGCAGGTATTTCCCTTGACCAAATTTTTGCAGATGAGTTCCTAACAGATGCCCCTATCCAAGTAGACACAGGCTCAGCTCAAGCCTTACTTGGAATGCAATCAGAGAAGTTGGACTCCTTGGCTCATCAAGTCAAATCTGCTCATGCTGAAACTTCAGGAGCATTGAATGAGCAAGGAAGAACCCTAGCATCTGTAGAAATGAGGCTCACTGGCTCTGAAGATGTTGTGCTACCAACTCTGGAAGCAAGGATTAGTGGTGTGGAAACTGGCCTCCAAACCATTTCCACTGAAGTTCAAAAAGCCAAATCCACCATGGAAGCCATCTCAGAGGAGGTCAAGAAGGAGCAAAAGCTGCTGAGAGACAATCACAATGCCAATGTCAAGGCTCTCAGGCTAACTGTCAAGCAAGCTATTGGAAAGAAGGCTACATTGCAAAAGAAAAGAGCTGAAGAACAAAAGCTAGCAATGGTGAAAGCAGCCTCTGAAAAATTTTCCCAAGAGGTTTTGGCCAACATTGCTGAAGATGCAGTGGCCAACCTCACTGAGCTTCTTAAAGCCCAACTGGATGCATCCCTGAAAGCAACCTTGGAGGAGGTTGTTCAACAAAAGATGAAGCCTGTTCTAGCTTTCCTTAGCTTGAGCAGTGATAGGATGCAGAATATACATGATGAAAATGTATATTTGTTGGAGGAGATGAAGTCCCTAAACCAGGCCCAATCCCTAATGGCCACAACTATGAGTGAGCTAAAACCCCAGTGTTTTGATGCTGCCAAAAAGGGGGAAAGGGAAAGAGCTAGACCAAAAGGTGCCTTGGTAATTGGAAGCCCAGTTCAAGGAAAAGACAAAGCTGCTGAAGGAAAAGGAAAAGAGCCTGCAGTGCTAAACTTGGAAGAATTGGATGAAGAAGAGCAATTAGCACTTGCATTAAAGAATTCTATGGCATCAGCACAAGAAGAAAGGATGAGGATACAACAAAGACCAGGTGGTGAGGTGTCTGGTTTGGACAAAGGTGATGAAGGTGTCCAAACTAGAGGAAAGATCAAGAGGGCTAAAGGAAAGAAAAGACAAGTTGAGACATTCACTGACTTCCCTAACAGTCTTGATCTTCCACCTGAATTCAGAATTGATGAAGATGAGCCTACATCAAAGAAAGCCAAAACTGCTGAAAAGGACAAGTCCTCTGAACCTGCCAAAAGTGCTGAAGGTCCCAAGTCCACTGAAGACATTGAAGAACTATTTGCTGAAGGATTTGGACCTGAACCTAAGAAGAAGACAACTATCCTAGCTCATGATCCATCAAAGTTGTTTCATGAAGGGTATGGCAAAGACCCTGAAACACAACAGAAGCTGGCCATGATGAGGGCCCAGGAGAAAATGGATTTGATGGAAGAAGCTAACAGAGCAAGAGACAAGAGAAGAGCTAACTTTCAGAAACCAAGAAGAAGGAGAGCAACCTACAGCAAGATGAAGCCTCAGCTTTTGGTCCCAATGGACACTAAATATCCACACTTGGATAAATGGGTGTCAATTCAACTGAATGATACATGGGAAGAAGCTAAAAGGGAGTTTATCTATGACTATTATGTCATTGACAAATGGAATGGAGGAGATGCAAACTCTGCCTTTACTGAGTTCATGCTGGAATACTACAGAGAGTTGTATCAACAATTACTTGCAGCTGCTGACATTGCAAGAATTGAACTCAATGCTCCCAAGCCTATCATCTATATGCCTCCAAAGCTTGATGGATGGATTGACCAAGCAAGGATTCTGAGGGAGTTCACAGAAATTCTGAAGCTGAACAAGATGACCCTTGGACCCAAAGGAACTAACCAGGAAGCCATGGAACTCAAGAGGAGAGTGTGGGCACAATATGGGATGGTGCCACCTCCTGAGGATGATCTCTAAGAATGGCTAAGTCTTCTGACTCTTTCTGGATGAAAAATTATCTTATCTGAAGATATCTTTTGCTATGTGGTCAAATCTGCTGAAGTATTGGACAAACCTGCTGATATGTTGTTTGCTCTGATATGGTTTAGATTGCTCTGATACAAGAATAGATGTGTTCTACTCTGATATCTGGAATATCTTGTATTAGCTCTGATACTTGAAGTAGTTGTTTTGCTCTGATCTTATGTTTAGAATGTATTTGTAGTGAAATGTTATCTTGAATTCATGCTCTGATAAGTTATCTTCAACTATCAACATGCCTGTAATGATTTTTATATGAATGATAGTTGAACCACTTTTGAATCAAGATACATTATTGCAAAAATCTCTCTATGCCTATCCTTGAAACCTACTTGCAACAAATACAGTGAATACACTAACACATTGTCTTTTCAGGAATATTGACCTTAGTCATGTCTTCTGAAGATACATGTAATAGGTGTAGACAAGTCACTTTTGCATAGAATGTGTAGGTTTTGGCATCATCAAAAAGGGGGAAATTGTTGGGAATAAAATGATATATGTTTTGATTAAATACCAAAACCCCCTGAGACATGCCTAAGTCAAGATAATTGTGTTCAAAATGTGATAGAACACATAGCAATAAGGCTAGATGAGAAGCTGATATGTTAGGCAGCTCTTAGATGACTAGATGCACAATTTGAGGGGGAACCTATGCTTTGAAGATGATCAAGTCCCCTCAAGGATCAAATTCTGGAACAACCACTAAAATCAAGGACACTCTATGAAAATCAAATGTTTTGATCAGGAGAGTTGTCCAGAGAAAATGTCCTTATGCAAGAACAAGAGTGTAGAGCTCAAAAGGACAAGTCTAATAAGATGCTCTGATCAGAAGAGTTGTCCAGAAAAGTTGTCTATATGCAAGAACAAGATTACCAAGCTCAAAAGGACAAGGCTACTCAAATATTTTGATCAGGAGAGTTGTCCAGAGAAGTCAACTCCATGTGAAAAGCTCTGATGCTAAAAGAACAAGTATGCTGATCAAAAGAGTTGTCCAGAAGAGTTGTTTCAGCAAGATTGAATCAGAACAGATGCTTTAAAGGTTGAAGGTCAACTATGCTGAAGAAGCTAGAGACAACCATACCCTAAAGAACTCCATTAAAACATGCTAAGATCAACTTGGAGTGAAAGAAAGGGAAAGAGTCAAGTCATCTGAAGAAGAGCAAGCCAACCTTGTTGATAAGCAAATCTGCTGATAGTGATAAGGAGAGTTGTCCACTTGATAAGGAATGTTGTCCCATCATTGGATCAACCTTCAGAAGCCATGTCCAAGTCCTAACAAGAAGTCAAACATTGGGAAAAGTGCTGTAGAAAGAAGACAAAGTCTTACAAGCCGTTTATTACCCAAATAAGGACATGTCACTATCAAGAATCTGTCTTCCAGTTTGAAGAACTCAAGGAAGACATTTATAGCAATTTGGGACTGCCTCTCCAACGGGCAAATCTCCATTTTGTCTATAAATACAAGAAGTGTGAAGACCATTTGAAGCACCTCAACCTTGACAAGAATATCCAACTATCCTACAAGTCAAAGTGCTTTCAAAGCTTTCAAAGACTATCTTAGTCTTCAAACACTTCTTCTAAGCTGAACCCAATTGTCTATCCATACACAAGCTTAGAGAGATATCCTATCCTTATACACTGATCTTCATTGTAAAGGATATCTCATTAGTTGGAACCTTACTTCAACCCTTACCCCTTTCAAGTGAGAAAGTGAGAAGGTTGTAGTAGTAGAAGTGGTAGGAGCTGACTGTTGAGAGAAGAACAGTTCAGTTCTGAGTTGAGAAGAGGGTACTAGGACTCTAGACATCCTAGGGATCAATTCACCAAGGAGTGGTGTTCTTGATCAAGTGCACCTTGGTACTATAAAACAAGTTAATTCCAAGAGTGAAGGAATTATCCTGTTAAATCAGGGAAAGTGGATGTAGGAGCTTGAGTCTCTGAACCACTATAAACTCTTGTGTTGATTTACTTTACAAAGTACTTACATTCATTCAACACTGCACACTAAACTGATATCTCAAAAGATACATATTCAAAGACTGTGCAAAACTGATTTGGACAAGTTCCCTGAAACTTAACTGGACTGTTTTGGATTGACAAAGTGATTTCAGAAACTTAAGGAGTCTAAACTTAAAGGGCCAACCACTATTCCGCACATATAACTCCCCTAGATAGTTATTCAACTGAGTACTCAATAGTACTTAGTAGTTTGACTATCTTAGAAGAGTTAATCATTTTCAGCAGAGTTGTCCAAGACAACCCTGCTGAGCTCTGGTTTGATCAAAGTTGAAAAGAATTGCATACAAGTGTATTCCCCCCCCCCCATACACTTGTTATATACTCCTTTCAGGACCAACACTTATATTTGTGGAAATATCGATGGATATATCGATATCGAATATCAATATCGATAAATTTTGAAAATTATAAAAATTTAATAACAACCCTTTAATACATAAAATTAACAAAATAATTTGAATACATTTTATATCAGTGATAAATTTATATAAAATATAATACACAATGTTATTTATCAATATTTTTTGAAATTTATCGACATTTTCTCAATATTTTTCGGTAATATCTTGATATTTTACCGATATTAGGCTCGATATTTATCGATATTTTTTATTTTTTTACAAATATTGTGGAAATATTGGTTCTTCCTAATATCGATATCGTTGACCGTGAAAATGGATATATCGGAGATATTTCCGAATATTTTCATCCATGATTGGCACATGGTTGTTACGACGGTTGACAAACGATTCTAATTACTTAACTGTCATCTTAACTGCTGCAATCACCATGGTAATATAAACATCCAAGTAGTTGTACATTGTAAAGGTTAGCTAGAACGGGCATTCGTCTTTGAGTTGTGAGATCACGAGTGAAGTGAGGAAAGTTCTCATTTCGAGTGATTAAATGTGTTAACATTCTTGATCAATCAAAGTTGAAGTCATCTGGTCTAGTGGATGTAGATCATCTTGACCGAACTATTTAAATCTCTTGTATGTTGTTTTACTTGTTGATTATTTTAAGAATTACTATCTTAGTTGTTGGGTTATCATCTCATCTGTTTTCTATGTAGGCTTGAGACTTCATAAAACGTAGATTACTTGACACTTATAAACAGAAATGATGCAGGGTAACAATATAAATCAACAGTTTGATCGGTACTTATTATAAGGTACAGTTAAATCTTTTAACTCAACAATAATCACTACAAAAAAAAAAAAAATCCAAAATAGTGAGGACTTGTTGGGAAATAAATTTATTTTGATTAAGATACCAAAACCCCTGATTGATGATGATCAGATTAGTTGAGATACAAATGAGAAAGCATCAGTCTAGTTGTCTCAGGGTAGTTGAGACAGTGGAAATGCCTAAGTCTAAATCTCAGAAATGTTGTGAGATTTCTAGTTCAGGATAGTTGTCCAAAGCTGAAAATGTTAGGCAGCTCTATGTACTTAAGTCTTCTAGGACAAGTTTGCTGATTTTTCAGAGACAAGTATGCTGAAGAGGATAACATGGCTGAATGATCAAGATAAGAAGTCAAGCTGCAATGTACTGATAAGAGCTATATCAGATCAGCTTGAGGACTTGAAGATCAAAAGCATTGAATGATGCATGCACAGAAGACAAATTTAATGAAGCATTTATTGCCATCAAGCCTGAACAAGCATTGAAGACTTAGAAGCATTAAAGACGGAAGAATTGAATGAATGTTGGAACATTCCACTTGCAGCAGGAATGTTCAGGACACTTGTCCCATCTGACCGTTGGTGGAGTACAAAGTCTGCCACAATCAACCTTGGGAAATGTGCAAATTTGGAAGCTGACACAAGTCATCTCAGCCGCATTTTTCAGAAGTCAACACATTCATTCAAGCAACCATTGAAGAACCTTTTACACAGTGGATAAAAGAAGGTTGGCTTCCATAGCCGTTTCAATGGAGCTGCAAATAGACAATTTGAAATGCTATCTCTCCAACGGATAGTTGATCAAATTGCTCTATAAATTCAGAAGTGATCTAAGGATTCAAGCATCCAACTATCTGCTATCAAATTACTATCAAGCAATCAAAGGAAACCAAAGTTGTTCTATACAATCCTAAGTTTCCTGATCACTTCAAAAGCTAAGCAACTCTTGTAATATACCAAGCTTAGCACTGAGATATCATAAGCCTTTACATTGTACTTATTGTAAAGGGTATCTCAATTAGTTGGAACCAAAACCTCAAACCCTTACCTCATTGAGTGAAGTAGAGTTTGTTGTAGAAGTGAGGAGTTAAGGACTGTTAAGTGAAAATACAGTCTTAACTCAGAGAGATTGAGCACTAGGACTCAGATTATCCTAGTGATCAAAGCACTAAGATAGTGTTGTTGATCAGTGCACCTTGGCACTATAAAACAAGTTAATTCCAGGTTTAAGGAATTATCATGTTCAATCAGGGAAAGTGGGTGTAGGAGATTGAGTCTCTGAACCACTATAACTTGATGTGTTATTTACTTACTGCATTATCTTATTACTTACATTCTTGCTAAAAATCACACTAAAAGATTTATCTCAGCAAAGTTGAACAAAATATTGTTTTGGACAAAGTCCCTGATTAACTGGTTTTTTAGAAACTTATTTGGAGTTTTCTTTCAAAGATAAGGCCAACCACATTCCGCACTTAACAACTCTTTTAAATAGTTATCCAATTGATCACTTCACAGTTGTCAGTAGGTTAAGTATCTATTAAAGCTACCACTCAGGACTGTTGTGAGACAACATCCTTGATAGGTCAAACTGTTTTTAGAAAAGAAAAGAATTTGCATACACAAGTGCATTCCTCCCCCCCCCCCATACACTTGTGTCATACTCCATTCAGGACCAACAAGTGGTATCAGAGCAGGGGTTCAAAGACCACTGCCTCTGAAAATCCAACTGTTTTTTCAAATCACATTATTTATGTGGTCACTGAACTGATCCAATTTCTGAAAAACCTATATGTGTTTTATCTAACCAAATTCTATTAAGATAGCGAACAATGCAGTTCCAAGTAATGTTGTTGAGACCATTAACAACATGGGTCCCAACCAAGTCAATCATATCTCCAATCACAAACTGCCTATGTTCTCTATTGAGAACTATGATTTATGAAAGATTAGGATGAGAGCACATCTTTCTTGCCAGCATGATGAAATGCATCAGAAAGCTGATCCCAAGGTCACCAGAGGGCCTTTCACCTTCACCAAAATAAATCCCAAGGTCACTGATGCTCAAAAAGCTGATCCAAGGGAGTTGCTGCCCAAAGATGAAGATGACCTAACTGCTGAAGAAAGGAAAAGGCACAACCTCAACTATATTTCCATGAATACACTTTACCAGACAATTCCAGATGCTGTAATGGGAAGAGTGTATCACTGCACTACAGCAAAAGAGATTTGGGATACCTTAGCACTAATGTGTGAAGGTACCCAAGAGATCAAAGAAAATAAGCTTCAAGTGGCTATCCAAAAATATGAACAATTTACTATGGAGCCCAATGAAACTATTGATCATCTTGATGGCAAATTTACTGACATCATGAATGAGATAAACTCTCTTGGCAAATTCTATGCCAAAAGAGAAGTAGCACTAAAGATACTGAGAGAAGTCTCACATCAAAGTGGGACATCTACTCAGTCATGATGCAGAACAGTAGCAATCTTGATAACATGCCTATGCAGCAAGTGTTCTCTGAACTCAAGGCATATGAGTTTGATTTAAACAGAAAAAAAGTGCATGATGAGCCATCCTCCTCAAGCAAAGGTGTTGCATTCAAAGCTGCTGAGACAGAAAAGAAGAATGCTCAGAGATAATCTCAAACTGTCTCAAAGACAGAAATGAAGGAGGAACTGGCTCTCATGACCAGGAGATTTGAGAAGCTCAACTCCAGATTTGGTAGATATAAAAAGTTCTACCAAGACAACAGAACAAGGAGAAGATCCAACTCTCCTGACAACAAATCAGAGGATAAACTCTCTGATGAAAAGAAAGAAGACAAATATGCTGACAAGAAGAAGTACAACAATGTTGATCCATCATCATATAGGAGGAAGGAGTCCTCAAGCAAGAGAAATGATGATGAAGATGTATGCTACAACTGTTAGAAGAAAGGTCATTTTCAATATGACTGTCCTGATCTGAGCTCAAAAGAAAGAAAAGAGAGACAGAATAAGAGAGATAAGAGGTTAAGCAACAGGAAGGCCATGGTAGCTGGAGAGTCAGCTAGTGAAGAAAGTGTGTACTCATGTGATGATGGGTTATTCTCCAACAGTGACAGTGAAGAAGACTGTCAAATAGCCTTTGAAAATGAAGAGGTATGTTCATCTTCTAATTCCTCAAATAACTCACATGAATTCAGTGAAGTCCACCTAAAACTTAACTTTGGAAAGTTATTGGAGTACTTCACCCGATTACAAGAAGTATGCAATATGGCATTGAGAGAAAATGAACTGTTGAATTCTAAAGTCCAAATACCCAACCTTCCTGAACCTGAATTTGACATTAAATCAACTGAGTTGTGTCAGCTGATTGTGAGAGAACATGGTGAAATGTCTCTCAAAGTCACTGAACAACAAAAGCTGATTGATGAGCAAAATCTGGCTCTGAAGAAAAAGGATTTTGAACTTAGAATCCTTCAAGCTAAATTTGACAATCTCTCACATGAATTTGATGCTCTTAAATTAAGTGAGGGGAGCCTAAAACTAAAGATGTCTGTCTTGAACAAATCCTCTAAGGCAATAGAGGAAATTCAAATCCTCTAAAGCAATTCTAAGACGAATGCCTTGTTGAAGCAATGCTAAGACCAGGTGAGGGTTCAAATGGATTATAGCCTAATCCACTTCTTTGAGCCATTGGTCTTTGAAACCCTTGAATTTCCTCTATTGCCTTAGAGGATTTGTTCAAGGCAGACATCTTTAGTTTTAGGCTCCCCTCACTTAATTTAAGAGCATCAAATTCATGTGAGAGATTGTCAAATTTATCTTGAAGGAATCTAAGGTCAAAATCCTTTTTCTTCAGAGCCAGATTTTGCTCATCAATCAGCTTTTGTTGTTCAGTGACTTTGAGAGACATTTCACCGTGTTCTCTCACAATCTGCTGACACAACTCAGTTGATTTAATGTCAAATTCAGATTCAGGAAGGTTGGGTATTTGGACTTTAGAATTCAATAGTTCATTTTCTCTCAATGCCATATTGCATACTTCTTGTAATCTTGTGAAGTCCTCCAATAACTTTCCAAAGTTAAGTTTTAGGTGGACTTCACTGGATTCATGTGAGTTATTTGAGGAATTAGAAGATGAACATACCTCTTCATCTTTAAAGGCCATTTGACAGTCTTCTTCACTGTCACTGTTGGAGAATAACCCATCATCAGATGAGTACACACTTTCTGTTGCTTAACCTCTTATCTCTCTTATTATGTCTCTCTTTTCTTTCTTTTGAGCTCAGATCAGGACAATCATATTGAAAATGACTTTTCTTCTGACAGTTGTAGCATACATCTTCATCATCATTTATCTTGCTTGAGGACTCCTTCCTCTTATATGATGATGGATCAGCCTTGCTGTACTTCTTCTTGTCAGCATATTTGTCTTCTTTCTTTTCATCAGAGAGTTTGTCCTCTGATTTGTTGTCAGGAGAGTTGAATCTTCTCCTTGTTCCGTTATCTTAGTAGAACTTTTTGTATCTACCAAATATGGAGTTGAGCTTCTCAAATCTCCTGGCCATGAGAGCCAGTTCCTCCTTCATTTCTGTCTTTGAGACAGTTTGAGATGATCTCTGAGCATTCTTCTTTTCTGTCTCAGCAGTTTTGAATGCAACACCTTTGCTTGAGGAGGATGGCTCATCATGCACTTTCTGTTTAAATCAAACTCATATATGCCTTGAGTTCAGAGAACACTTGCTGCATAGGCATGTTATCAAGATTGCTAGTGTTCTGCATCATGACTGAGTAGATGTCCCACTTTGATGTGACTCAATATCTTTAGTGCTACTTCTCTTTTGGCATAGAATTTGCCAAGAGAGTTTATCTCATTCATGATGTCAGTAAATTTGCCATCAAGATGATCAATAGTTTCATTGGGCTCCATAGTAAATTGTTCATATTTTTGGATAGCCACTTGAAGCTTATTTTCTTTGATCTCTTGGGTACCTTCACACATTAGTGCTAAGGTATCCCAAATCTCTTTTGCTGTAGTGCAGTGATACACTCTTCCCATTACAGCATCTGGAATTGTCTGGTATAGTGTATTCATGGCAATATAGTTGAGGTTGTGCCTTTTCCTTTCTTCAGCAGTTAGGTCATCTTCATCTTTTGGCAGCAACTCCCTTGGATCAGCTTTCTGAGCATTAGTGACCTTGGGATTTATTTTTGTGAAGGTGAAAGGTCCTCTGGTGATGACTTTGAGCATTTCATCATGCTGGCAATCAAGATGTGCTCTCATCCTAATCTTCCAAAAATCATAGTTCTCAATAGAGAACATAGGCAGTTTGTGATTGGAGATATGATTGACTTGGTTAGGACCCATGTTGTTAATGGTCTCAACAGCATTACCTGGAACTGCATTGTTCGCCATCTTAATAGAATTTGGTTAGATAAAACACAGATATATTTTTTAGAAATTGGATCAGTTCAGTGACCACATAAATAATGTGATTTGAAAAACCAGTTGGATTTTCATAGGCAGTGGTCTTTGAACCCCTACTCTGATACCACTTGTTGGTCCTGAATGGAGTATGACACAAGTGTATGGGGGGGAATGCACTTGTGTCATGCTCCATTCAGGACCAACAGGACTTCTAATCCCTCGCTAATTAGTGAGGGATTTTTTGCCCTCGCTATTTACCAAGAGATTTATTTTGCCCTTACTATTTACCGAGGGATTTTTTACCCTCGCTAATTAGCGAGGGAAATTAAAATATTAAAAAAAGAAAAAAAAAAGAATCCCTCGCTAATTAGTGAGGGCAAAATAATCGCTCGCAAGTGATGGAAATTAATAAAAAAAAAAAAAAATCCCTCGATAATTAGCGAGGGAAAAAATATTCCTTTCTAAATAGTGGGGAATTAAAAAAAACATAATTATTGTTTATGTCTTCATCGGGTACGTCATTTATTTTTAATTGAAGTTTAATTTTAATTATGTTTTATGTACAACTTGTTCAATTGATTTTTTAATTAACAATCGTTGGATTAAAATTTTGAATATGTGTTGGTTCGTAATTACAAATTTAACAAATATAATGTGTGTTGAAAAATAAACATAATTATTGGTATGGTATTATTTTGTATGTGTTGCCAATTTTTTAATAAACAAACAAATTAAATTAATTAGAGAAGAAAAAACTGAAAATATTAACATATTATATATATATATATTAATTAGTTTCAAATTGAAATAAATAAAGCTTCTAGTCTAATCGAGAAACAAGGAGTACATGCATGTACTTGTAACCGAGAGGTCTCGATTTTGATTCCTCTCTCATGCGCTGGGAGGAATTATATTGATTTGGTTTTTTTATCAAATGAAATGGTGAGTGCCAAATGCACTTGTCTCTTTTTTTTTTTTTTTTTTTTTTTTTTTTTTTTTTTTTTTTTTGTTGTTGTGAATGAAGGATCTTATACACAATACTCGAGGCATGACAATGAACATGACTTAGAGACCCTTCAATCATCATAGTAATTATAATTAAGTGATTAAAGTTTTTACAGTAATTTAAGTTGAACTAATTTTAAATTTGATTTTGATGAAATACACATTTTGATTTTGGTCTCATAAGTTGGCCCAAATTTTGAGTTCAGTTCAATTATCTGTCATTAAAGGTAAATGAACCGATCCGAATATGAATTCGGATAAGAATTCTAGAACCTGGCTTCTGGATCCTTCAGAAAATAATATCTTAAGTGTTCAAGCTTGGCCCAAATACAAATGGGCCCACATTTTATTTTTGGTCTCATAAGTTAGCCCAAATTTTGAATTCAGTTCATTTATCTGTCATTGCAGGTAAATGAACCGGTCTGAATACGAATTCGGATAAGAATTCCTGGATCCTTCAAAAAATAATATCTTAAGTGTTCAAGCTTGGCCCAAATACGAATGGGCCTAATTGGGCCGACCCAATTATAAAATTGGCTTTCGGAGTTTTTGGGTCTCTAAAAAGATAGATGGACCCCAAAGACCAATTGTCAAATCCAAATTCGTGCAGGTCCGGTCCATGTTGTGCCAAGCGTGTGGTGTAAGGGTGTGTTTACCCATTTATCATAGTTGAACTCCATGAACACTTTAATGTTTAAAAAGCTTTAAAATCTTTTGTAAACTTTTCGTGTGGAACAAGGTGGGACATTTCACCCTCCCACTCAAACTCATCATTTATTTCTAAAAAGATGTGTAACCATTCATCTTAGGTCATGTTTGATAGCAAAAACTGATTAGACTGAATTAAGATTATATAAACTTAATAGATTTTAAAGCATAATCTATCCTGAACGATGAACTTTTATTTTCACTTTCTATTAAAAATAAAATCTCTAAATTCACCAAATTCTCTACATTAGATATAAAATTGAAGATGAGATGATCAAAAATTAGCACAAATTAATATTCATATATTTTAAAGTAGTAAAACATCATGATCGTTTCACAAGTGAGACGTGTAACGCAAGATCTACTAAAAATTTAATTTGATTTTAGAATATTAGTTGTTGCACACCTCAAGGATTTAGACAACTGAAAAACCAAGAGTAATATTGATCCATAATAAAGCAATATTAAAACAGAAGAAGCAAGCAAACACTTAAAAGCCAAATTAAACCAGCAAAAACTTAATCAACAACCCTATCAATTATGTTGGCAACCACATCGTTTGACTCCTTGAGCAACTTGATGCTCTTCTTCAGCTTCTTCCGCTTCTCAGAGACGGAAGGCGACTCCTCCAGCATTCGCTCCAACCCGTTGCCTTGAGGCCCGATCAACTCAGTAATGATCTCACTCTGCATCTCCTTACTCACCAGCTTTTGAATGCTGAAAAGCAAGTGCAAGGCCATGTTATCCACCATTCTCCGAAGAACTATGTCCCAATATGCCGTCATTCTCATCTTCAAATCAAACGCTTCTTGCACAACACTAGAGCTGACTTCATGCAAATGTCTAATATTAATTTCTCCAAATCGAGAAGTTGTTGCCGCATACCTCCCCTCTTGCAATCTTCTCATGAACTGTTCTTGTTCGGACATGAGCGTGTTCCATGAAGATGTGTAGTCAGGATTACACGTGTAATCGGAAAGCTTCTCCATCTCAACAACGTCCTCCATCCAATCAATCGATTGCTGCTTCTTTTTTGCTATTAGATTTTGTGCTGCTCTTCTAGTACATGATACTAGTTGTGGGTAGTTATCACAGTGGTGCAACAGAACACGAACCACCACAGATTCAATGTAGCCCCATGTCTTGTCTACAAAGCCAAACGGTATCTCAGATATAGCAGTCACCTTCTTTTGCAGCAGAGTAAGGAATGCAGACTTTGACACAAAATTGGGCAGCCCAATTGCATTTGTTTCTTCCAAAACCTTCATCTCCTCCCCTAAAAATATAGTCTCGGTATCATACTCAACTGATTTCTCAGATTGCAGCTCCTCGGAGAATTTATTGAGCATCTCAGCCAATCTAGCCGTAGAATGCATATCAGATGCATCCGGAAACTCATCAAACTCTCCTTGTAAAAGGATCTTCCTCAACGAATCTTTAGTGGAGTCAAGAATTTGCATAAATGTCGACATGGCCTCAGCAATTGAAGTGAGATGCTTGGGCATTTTATTCAATTCTTGGGCGTTGGAATTCAGCTTTTGGTTGATCTTTTTCACAATCTCAGGCAAGCATCTACCAATAATGGTGGCCTGAATTCTCATCAACCTCTCTGCCAAAACAGGGATCCCAACAATGGACTTGTCTATCTTGGAGAGCTGGGGATGAGTCTCGAAGAGGTTCGCCTCCTCCGCTCGAGCCTCCTCGTACGACTCGTCCCCAATTCTGTTCCGGACGCAGACGTAGCCCAGGCCGATGCTAACATCATCAGCAGTAACCTTCTCGAGCAGGCCTTCAGGAGACTTATCAGCTTTGGTGACCACAGCCAGAGTCCTCTGCCCCGATTTATCAACACGTTGAGACATTCTGGTGGACTCACAAGTAGAGAAATCAACACCTGCAGATAAAACGTTTAATATTATACTCTCATCAGGCGTGATGTACTCCATTATAGTGGCTGAAATCTGCTCATAGATGTCCTCCGGTTGGCCATGAACAGGCACACGAGTAATTCCGGGCAGATCAACCATGGTGAGATCAGGGACTCCATTCTTCTTGACAATTAAAGTCAAGGGAGTGTTTGAAATCCCCTTCCCTTTTCCGGCGATCTCTTCAGTTGCAAGGCTGATGGAATCGGCAATGGTCTGTTCATCAGTAGGTACAACTTTCCCATTGAACTCCAAAGAAAGCTCTGTTTCGAGATTTGGGTGATTTTGAAGTCTCATGATGAGTGGGACTCGGGTGCAGATGCCCTGGCCTCTGGGGAGGCTGATGCCTGCGAGGGACTCGAGGACGCTGGACTTGCCGGAAGATTGGTCTCCGACGACGACGATGGTGGGGAGCTGGATGCCTTCTTGCATGATATTGAGGTGGCGCAGCCTGTCCACGGTGTCCAGCAGCGGCCGAATTCTGTCATTGTATGAAGAAACGATGGGGGCGTCATGAACAGGAACTAGGCTTTTTGATTCTTCTTCATCGGAGATTCTGAGGAGGTTCATCTTGGGCACTGCTGTAACTGTTGTGAGAGAACCCATGTATCTATGGAACAATTCTTTCAAACAAACTTTCACAAGTAAACTAGTAGTAGTGTGTAATTGATTGTTGCAATTACAAATGGGGTTGGGGCAACGTATTTATAAGCATGTAAGTAAAATTGTAAGTGATGTGTTTTTCATCTAGTATAGGCAAGGACAAAAATATTGGTATCGACGGTAACTTAAATTTACGGATATATCGGTGGAAATATCATATCGAATATTGATATTAGTAAAAAAAATAGAAAATTCATGGAAATTTTGTTAAAATGATGAAAATTTAACTTGAAATTTGAGAGAATATTATAACTAACTTTAATACATAAATTTAGACTAAAATCACAACAAAATAATTTTTTAATGACAAACATATCAAATAACAATTAACAAAATACAAAATCAGTGTAAAGTGATACAATAATTGTTCATAATTATTTAACACAAAACAAACTTTACAAAGTAACATATTTGAATGACTTATAAGTGATTTGAAAAGACAATTCAATTCAAAGGTTTTACCAATTATCTAGAATTCAACAAATTTGTCAAAAAAAAAAAAAAGCAATTCGATATTTCCGATATTCCACCGATATATCACCGATATTTCGGCGATATATCCCGATATTTCAGAAATTTTATACTAGATTCAAACGATATCAATACCGATATCGATATTTCCCGATATTTACCGATATTTTCCGATATTTTACCGATATTTTAGAAAAAATCTCGTTCACGTGAATATCCATATCGGTGGACCAAAAATATCGAAATTTCGCGATTTTTTTGTCCTTGAGTATAGGTATGGAAAATAAAAAAATTATTTTACAAGTTAATTAATTCAGAGTGCATATCTATTTTGTTTTTTTAACATTCAAATTCATAGTTGTCGATAATTTTTTATGTTAATTCTCGAATTTTCATTGTATTTAATTTTTTGTTAATCAATGTTTTCATGTGACATAAACTTTGTGATTTAACCCAAAAAATGGATGTAAATTTCGTGGAAGGTCGGTGTGCTTGCTTCTTAAGCAAATAGGGTACAAATGAGGTGCCCACTGCACCCACATTTTCCATGTAATTAAACACCATCTTTTCCCCCACACATATCCACTATTTTAACCCATGATCTCGATCCCCTTTTGTACATAGAATTTTGTTTAAAATAGGAGTTCTTGAATCATACATGAGTGCATTTTTTGTGTAATACAAGAACTCCCACTCCACAAGACCCTTCTATACATATGGGAAACCCCTTTCCATTCTTCGAGTGCAATTATTCGTGCAATTCAATAAAATGATACTTCTCCTAGTTCTACAATTATATTTACATTTTTTTAACATAATATCTATAATTTTACATAAAATGTCAATAATTTTTAGTCCACAAATTCACACAATTCAACCCGTTTCTTTACTTTTATATAAAAATTAACTAAATTACTCATTACTCTAAATTTTTATTTTGTGTCTCATTATACATGTGAAAAAAAATCATGAAATGCAATGTGCAATTTATTGGTATTTTTTAAATGATATTAATTTATTAAAGTTTAGAAAAGGGTAAAAATGGTTAAAATAAATTGATGCCAAAATATCATTATAATTTAACGAGAGATTATTATACCTATATTACTTAATTTAAAATATAATACGGTAAGGAGGGATCTTTATTCGCTCTCTTTTAAAACTCAATCTCAAATTTAATATTAATGTAGATAAAGGCAATGAGAAAGTATTCATTATTAAAATAAAGTAGTAAAACAGAATAGTGAAAGCGTCCTTTTAGTTTTGTAAATGATTAAAAAACGAGTTTTTTAATAAAGGAAAAAAGAAAAAGAAAAGAATAAAGTGAGTCAATGTAGAAAACTTGGCGATGACTGTAACCAAAGTCGTCACACAATTGGAAAATGGTGACGCAAGCAAGCATAAGTAAGCAGTTTACACCTAACACCTACTTTCTGCAAAAATAAATACTCATGTCCACATAAAATATTAATAAATTATATAAAAATGTAAATTTAGTAAGGTATGATGGGGTCTAATAAAAATGAATATTTTGAGTGTTTCCATGCATAAATGTGGAATTAAAATGATGGATAATTTTGAAAATAAAATAATATTGTGAATTTTGCATGTTATTTTTAAGTTGGGAGTGTAAATCTTGGGATTGAACGAAAATGAAAGTGTGAAAATAGTGAAGTAGCGGAGGGAATATTTAATTTATTTATTGCATACTCCCTGTAAGTTTTCCTTGTACTAAAAACAAGTGTAATACAAAAGAAAATAAATGGAGGAAAACAACAATAGAGAAAAAGAAATTAAAGAGAAAACCGAAAACACCGGGCTCAGCGCCTAGACTCAAGTGGAACGTCACACGATGCAAGGGAACAACCTCGAGACCTTCTTATCTCACCGAATTCTCACTCTTGATAGCTCTTTCTCTTTTCTCACTCATACAAGAATTGTATTGTAAACCACACTTTTCACCAAAGGACCAATGCCCTTTATATAGTGAAGACCACCCACGATTTCCGGCAATTAGCCATAATTCCCAATGAAGGGAAAGGAAAGTAAATCGTGGGATTGGTACAAATTACCGTGATTAAGAGAAAGTCTGCCTAAAGTGTGAGATTTGGTAAGAAAGGAAAAGTAGGGTTTTTCTCATATGGGCCAAAGCCATATCTTGTGGGCCAAGAAACCATTCCACTAAAATAGTGGGGCTAGACAAAGGCCCAACATTTCTCCACCTCTTTGGTCCATTCCCCTTTAAAGCATCATCATCCACTTATATTGAATTTAGGACTTATTCATCATCGCCCGTTAAACCTGCACAAGCAACAAACATGTTAGTAGTATGAGTCCAGTCAGACCTGCACACACAACACACTAGTTAGCACAAATTTAAAGTTAAGCACTTCCAAACACATAATCGAGACTATAAGAAGTGCTAAGAAAATACAGTCTCGATCCCCAAGCAACATAAAACTCATGCTATCAATCAATCGAATCAAAATTCAATAGTTTCATGCAAGTCTTAAATTTGTCCAAGTTTAAACATTTAGTTCCCATGTCAGCAGGATTCTTTTCAGTAGGAATCTTCACTAACTCAATTATGCCTTTTTCAATGATATCTCGAATAAAATGAAATCTAACATCAATATGTTTAGTCCTATCATGAAACACAGGATTTTTGCATAATTGAATGGCAGATTGACTATCAGAGTAAACAACTACTTTTCCCTTAAGTACACCAATTTCAGTGACAAGCCCTTTAAGCCAAATAGCCTCTTTTACAGCTTCAGTGATAGCAACATACTCAGACTCAGTTGTGGACTGAGCAACGACATGCTGTAATTTAGACTTTCAACTTATACACGAACCACACAAGGTAAAAACATAAGAAGTAGTTGATTTTCTATTATCTCTATCATTAGCATAATTCGAATCCACATAACCAACTAAATTCACATCATTAATAGCTTTGGAAAATTTAAGACCAACGTTACTTGTACCTTTCAAATACCTGAGAAGCCATTTCATGGCCTCCCAATGAGTTTTACCTGGATTGGACATGTATCGACTCAAACAACTAATAGCATAAGCAATATCAGGTCTAGTAGAGACCATTAAGTACATAACAGAGCCAACAACATTAGAGTAAGGTACATTTTCCATAGCATTAATTTCAGAATCAGTCTTGGGGGACTGATCCTTACTTAGCACAAAATGAGCAGCTTGGGGCACATTAACCGATTTAGCAGTAGACATAGAGAATTTTTCTAAAATCTTTTCCACATATGAAGCTTAGTTTAACAACAAAGTATGCCGTTTTCTATCTCTATCAATATGCATGCCTAAAATTTTCCTTGCATCTCCAAGATCTTTCATATCAAAGTTATCACCAAGACATTTTTGCACATGCTCAATAGCTTTTACACTAGGACTTATCAAAAGCATATCATCAACATAAATGAGCAAGTAAAATGGAACATTAACATCATCTTTAAAGTATAGGCAATGATCATACGCACTTCTTTTAAACTTCAAAGAGATCATGCAAGCATCAAACTTTTTGTTCCATTGTCTAGGAGATTGTTTCAAACCATACAAGAATTTTTTAAGCAAGCAAACATGATTAGAATGTTTAGTATCAACAAAACCCTCAGGTTGCTTCATATAAATCGGTTTATCCAAATCACCATGCAAAAAAACAGTTTTAACATCCATTTGTTTCAATTCCCAATTGAAATGGGCAACCAAAGCAAGCATAATTCGCACAGTTGTAAATTTCACCACAGGAGCAAATATTTCAGTATAATCTACCCCCTCTTTTTGAGTAAATCCTTTAGCCACAAGCCTAACTTTGTATCTAACATCATTAAGTTTATTCTTAACCTTAAACAACCATTTGCAGTCAACAACAGAGCAATTAACAGGTTTAGGCACAAGAATCCAAGTGTGATTAACATGCAAAGACTCCATTTCTTCTTTCATAGCATTAATCCACTTTTTAGAATGATCAGATTTTAAAGCTTCCTTGTAGGTTTTAGGTTCATTATCATTTAACTCAAAAACATGAAAAGCATGAGTATCCAAATAATAATCATCAAATCTAAGGGGTCTCTTAATAGTCCTTCTAGGCCTATTATTAGCTCCACCTTGCAAATTATCATCATTCACATTCTCAAGATTATCAGATATATCATTAAACTCATTTTCAGCATTTTCATTATCAACATGAACATCATCAATTTCAAGTTTAGGCATATCATGCTCCACCTCACTAGAAGTGTCATTAAACTCATGTAAAGGCAATGAAGCAGGTAAACAAGGAAAATCATGCTCATTAAAAGTAACATCTCGACTTATAATAATCTTGTAACCATGCTCATCCATAGACCACAATCTATAACCTTTCACACCATCAGGATAACCAAGAAAAATACACTTTTTAGCACGAGGTTCAAGTTTATCAAGTTTTTTATGAACAAAAGCAGCACAACCAAACACTCTTAAGTTAGAATAATCAATTTTCTTACCATAGAAAACATGCTCAGGACATTTACCATTTAAAGGCACATAAGGAGATCTATTAATTAAGCCAAAGTCTTGTATGTACTCAAGTACACCATGTACTTGAGTAGACTTTTACTAGTCAAATGTTGACCGTTGACCACCGTTGACCGGTCAACGGTCAAACTTTGACTTTTTTTTTAAAATTTTTTTTTTGATTTTTTTTTCGATTTTTTTTTTCGAAATTTTTTTTTTCGAATTTTTTTTTTTTTGAAAAAGTGTATGTTATTATGACTAAAAAGTGTATCTTTATTTTTTTTAATGAAAAGTGTATGTTACTATATTGAAAAGTGCAACATTGTTTTTAATGAAAAGTGTATGTTATTATAACTGAAAAGTGTATGATATTATAAATGAAAAATGTAAGTTATATATTAATGAAAAGTGTATGTTATTATAACTATAAAGTGTATGATCTATTAATGAAAAGTGTGTTTATTTAATGAAAATTGTATGTTATTATAACTGCAAAGTGTATGATCTATTAATGAAAAATGTATGTTATTATAACTAAAAAGTGTATGTTCTATTAATGAAAAGTGTAAGTTATATATTAATGAAAAGTGTATGGTATTATAATTGAAAAGTGTATGATATTATAATTGTATGATCTATTAATGAAAAGTGTGTTTATTTAATGAAAATTGTATGTTATTATAACTACAAAGTGTATGATCTATTAATGAAAAGTGTATGTTATTATAACTAAAAGGTGTATGTTCTATTAATGAAAAGTGTAAGTTATATATTAATGAAAAGTGTATGGTATTATAATTGAAAAGTGTATGATATTATAATTGAAAAGTGTATGATACTGAAAAGTGTATGCTAATGATACACCTTTTGTTTATTTGTACTTGCACTTTCATAATCTAGAAAAACTGGTGCTAATTTTTTTAAAAAAAATTATTATTAATTTTACAGGTTGTTAAGAAAATCCTAGAACAACCATTAGACTACAATGAGTTTTGTTAAATATTTTATTATTTATCATATATATAATATATATTTCCTATATAGCTGGACTCAAGTACACCGTGTACTTGAGTACACAGCAGCCCTACCCATTAATTAAATATGCAGCAGTACAAACAGCTTCACCCCAAAACTTTTTAGAAAGACCCGAAGTAGCAAGCATGCTTCTAACTCTCTCCATTAAAGTACGATTCATTCTTTCCACCACACCATTTTGTTGGGGATTATAAGGAACCGTCTTATGCCTTTTAATACCGAATTTTGTACAAAAAACATTCATTTGAGAATTACAAAATTCCAAGCCATTATCAGTTCTAAGCACTTTGATTTTCTTACCGGTTTGATTTTCAATATGGGTTTTCCATTCACTGAATTTAGAAAACACATCAGATTTATTTTTCATCAAAAACACCCAAACTTTTCTAGAGAAATCATCGATAATGGACAAAAAATACATGTTACCACTTTGAGTTGGCTCACTAGCAGGCCCCCATACATCAGCATGTAAATATTCAAGCACATCTTTGCAAGTGGAATTATTGGGAGAGGGAGAAACAGGAAATTTCACTTTATGTTGTTTGGCAAGTACACATGCATCACAGAAAGGAATACTAGAAATTTTATCATCACCAAAAGAACCATCTTTTTGCAAAATTTCCATACCTTTATTACTCATGTGTCCCAACCTGTTATGCCATAAATCAGTTTTGTCACCCTTGGACACATTCACAGCATTTAAAAACTCAGATTGAGCAGAACAAACATATAAATTATTTATTTTCTCAGCTTTGAAAATCACCAAAGTTCTCTTAACAATTTTCATAAAACCCTTACCCCATTTACCTTCCAATCCATCATCTTCCAATGCAGCACAAGACATAAGGTTATTGCAAAGAGCAGGCACATATCTAACATTTTTCAAAGTATAAGTAACACCAGAAGAAAAATTCAAAGTCACATTACCAATACCCATCACATCACATTTCTTGTCATTCGCCATGGAAACAAAACCATTTTGAACCTTATTAAAAGTGGTAAACAACTCCTTAAACGGAGACATGTGATAAGTACAACCAGAATCAATGAGCCATTCATGCTTTTTCATATCAAAAGAATGCACAGAGTTCACACTAGGTTCAATAACCATATAAACATCACCATAATTCTCTTGACTAACAGCCATATTAGCATGCTCATTCTTATCCTGTTTTTCTTGAATTTTCTTAGGGCAATCTTTAATAAAATGACCAGATTCATGACAGTGAAAACATTTTCTAGCCTTAGTCCAAGACTTAGATCTACCTCTCTCACCATCATTTTTATCATGTTTCTTAGGCTGACTTTTCGTCTTAGTTCTACCCCTCACATGCATGACCTCACCCTTCACACTACCATGTTGTTTCAAATCCTGTTCTTTGCTTTTTAAGCCATTCACAACGATATCTAAAGTAACATCATCTCTACCATATTTAATAGCAGATTTCACATCATTGTAAGAATCAGGTATAGCATTCAAAAGAACAATAGCAGTGTAATCATCAATGTGTTTGTCACCCGTTTGCTTTATATCTTGTATAAGTTTAGTGAAATTGTCAAAATTCTCATCTATATCCTTGTTCATGTCAAGTTTATAACGGAAAAACTTTTCCAACAAAAACAATTTACTGGGTAAAGATGTTTCATAGTATAATTCAGACAGTTTATCCCATAACTCACGAGCACTTTTGAGTTGTTTAACTTTACGAATCACACAATCAGACAAGTTCAATATAATGGCACTCATAGCAAGTTCGTTCATTTCAGCCTTCTTATCATCAGTGTCAGTGGTAGCATATGAATGATCGATGGCTTTTACAACTCTATTTTTAATTAAAACACATTTCATTTTATGCTGCCAAATACCGAAATCAGACTTACCATTGAAAGGAACCAACGTGATATTTGTCGTAGTAGTAGCCATTAAGAAAACACAAGTAACCAAGCAAACAGAAATCACAAATAACGAGCAAGAATCCTATATTCTAACAACACGTAATCCCAAGCCTATTCGCGACCAGCGATCTAATTTTACGAAAAAATTAAGAGAAGGGATAAGCCAATATACCTGAGCGATTGAATAATGGATCCAATATTTGTCTTGGGTAGAATAACAACAAATTAAAATTCTCCCACAAAAACACTCAATCAAGGTCTAACAGATGAGATTTATAATTTAAAAATATTATTTTCTGCAAAACAGAGGTTAGTAGACCACGGAGAAAAAATAAATCTAAAATAATAATATAATATATATGTATATATATAAAAGTATGATTGCAGAAATATATATATATATATAATATATGAACTTATGAGTTGAAGCAGCTGAAGAGTATTATAATATATAATATATATGATAGTGGATATATAATATGTATATATAACTAGTGTAGCAGCGGAAATTTGAAAACAGAAAAGGGAAAAAAAAAAAAAATCAAACTTTCAACCCTTACATATTGTCGGCAATTACTCCACCAGGCGGACAGCCTTCTCCACCGGACAACAGTAGATCGGCGGCAGTTCGTGGCGGCGACAGATTTTTCGGCGACTCCTAGATCGGACAGCTCTGATGCCACTGTAAGTTTTTCTTGTACTAAAAACAAGTGTAATACAAAAGAAAACAAATGGAGGAAAACAACAATAGAGAAAAAGAAATTAAAGAGAAAATCGAAAACACCAGGCTCAACGCCTAGACTCAAGTGGAACGTCACACGATGCAAGGGAACAACCTCGAGACCTTCCTATCTCACCGAATTCTCACGCTCTCGGTAGTTCTTTCTCTTTTCTCACTCATACAAGAATTGTATTGTAAACCACACTTTTCACCAAAGGACCAATGCCCTTTATATAGTGAAGACCACCCACGATTTCCGGCAATTAGCCATAATTCCCAATGAAGGGAAAGGAAAGTAAATCGTGGGATTGGTACAAATTACCGTGATTAAGAGAAAGTCTGCCTAAAGTGTGAGATTTGGTAAGAAAGGAAAAATAGGGTTTTTCTCATATGGGCCAAAGCCATATCTTGTGGGCCAAGAAACCATTCCACTAAAGTAGTGGGGCTAGACAAAGGCCCAGCACTCCCTCCATCCACTTATAAGCTTACCCAAAAAGGGTATGAATAAACTTATAGACGTACAGATGAAAATGCTAAAATGAGAAGCTTATAGGCGGATGGAGAGAGTATTTAAAAGAAGGAAACTTATTTTATTGCATATTTATTTACTATTCATTCTATTGTCAATTCATTTTACTTTTAAACTATTTGATGAATTTTAACAATCTTACACTGAACGGTTTTACAGCTTTGAATCTTTGATGGTAGAAAAGACTAAAGAGCTGGTTTGTGCAAGAGCAAATATTGGGTATGTTGTTGCTTACTCAAGGGCCAAGATTCTTGTATTTACTCATTTGGAATTTTCATTTGTGGAATTTAGCTTTTGTTATTGCCTTTTTCTTTAGGGTTAAGTCAAGAATATAAAAATCTCATGATTAGCTGTATTGATTCTTTTTATTAAATTACAAAATAGCTATGCAAAAATCAGTCGACTCGATTTTATCTATCTAGGCGCGCGCGCACTCATATTTTTATTTTTATTTTTTTACATTTTTTTTTTGGGGTTTAAGAATTCGATTTAAATAATTGTGCACAATTTTTAAGGGAAAAAGAGGATCTAAGTAATACTTAGGGTTTTGTCATGTACAATGTTTTTTTTTTTTTTTCCAAATTCTATCGATTAAAAGGTGAAAATTGTTTTTATATAAAAATAATAATAATAATAATAATAAAAATTAGGCGGGGACTAGTTGATTCAGGTGGAATTTGCATAATTTTTGTGCACATGTGAAGCTTATATTGCCTAAAATTCATTGTTTTATTGATCAATTATGGGTGTTTTGGTATAATTGGGAGAGATGTAGTGTTTTTGTTATTTTTGTGGAAAAAATAAGGATTTTGGGAGCAAAACACATGTCATATCTCACTGGACTGAAGAGAGGATTGCACCATTAGATTTGTCTCAAAAAATGGAGTGGAATGAAAAAATGAATCAAGTCAATCGGAGATCGGAAGCTCGAGATACGAAGGGACAAAATTTGGGCCAAGGGGCCAAATCGGCCGGGCGACTCGGCCTGAACAATCCACTCGGCCACAGCGTCGTACACCCATTTTTTTAATTAGTTCACCCCTCTCGTCTCGACTTTTGGTTATTTTTTCACTTCCTCTCTGCTTTTTGGCCGGGCAAATCCACCTGGTCCGGGTGACTCGACCCGACCATAACCTGTTTTGCCCATTTCGGTCGAGTTGGCTCGGACAACTCGCCCAACTCGGTCGATTTGACTCATTTTGGAGGGTTCTTATGCATTTTCTCCATTTTTTAGGGATTTAATTGCTAAATACACTTACAAACCCTACCCCACCCATGAGTATATAAACCATCATTTTCAGATTTTTTTTTTTCCAATTTTCCACCTTTTTTTTAAGATCAAACATACATAGTAGTACCTATTAGCTAGATAGTGTTCTTCCATTTTTGCATCTTAAATTCACAAATTAGCCTAGATTAGTGGATAGATTTCAATTTCAAGCAAAGATTAAGATAATTGGGGTTTATTAATTATTTCAAGTTGTAGCTTCAATTCAACAATTAAGGTTATATCTCTTTTAATTGAATGTTTAATTTTGGTAATTCTTCAATTTCTCTATTATTTTGCTACGAGTTTGATGATTTACTTTGTTATAGCCATGAGATTCGATTTGAGAACAATGGGCTAAGTTTTAATTGTCTTGGGTGTGGATGTTTTAATGGTGTTTAGTGAAATGGTGGATTGATTGCTCAATTAACTTAGATTTTGGATGTTAATGTTTCTACTGTTGTGTTTTGCATGATTCAATTTGTTAATCCGCCATATTAGCTAGCATTGTTGATTATATTTATTGCAACGAAAGTTGGGTAGCATAATTAGGGATGTGAGTGTGAGCTTGGGTTAATTAATTTGAATTAAGATAGTGATTAGCTTAACCGAGAGAGAGTTAATTGCTTAGATAGACAACACTAGACACTAATCGATTAGAGGTCGTCTATTAGATTGTTGAACGTGTTTACAGGTCACTATCCTAGGAGTTTATGATATTGATTAGATCTTATAATTGTTAATTAATACACGTGTTCACCTAAGTTTCACGAGGGATTGATCTACACATATACGTGATAGCCTTTAGCTTAATCTGAAACCTTAGATTTAAATTGTGTAATTGGTTTGTTAAATCATTAAATCACCTCAAAAAATAGAAGCACCCGAGGCAATACTCTCTTCCCTTGCACTTTCACCCGAAAGTTTACTTTTATATTATTTTACTTGTCATTAGTTACTATTATTATTCTTGTTATAGTTTCATTTAGTTTCATCCTTGGTCTTGTCATTAATTAGTCTTGATCACTTAGTTCATTTGCATGTTATTGGTGTTTCTTTAGTAGTTTATGCTCTAATTCCCAAAAATTCAAAAACAAACCTGTCTAATTACTACAATAGCATGACGACGTGTAGCTTTAGGGATTCACATACACTTAATTAGGTTCTTGGAACGAAAACTATTTGACCGTACTTGCATACTACAATTGAACTCATACACTTGTAGAGATTGTATTGTTACTTTAAAAAGTGCAAAATGCGTAACAAGTCACTAGTCGGCGCCGATTACAAATTTCCGACTTCTACAATCTTGCAAAATAGTAAACAAGATCAAAAGATAAGGTTGCACAAGATCTTCAACTCACGTCAAATCAAAATAAATATATTAACTCATTCCAATCGTAAATAGTAAATAAAGTGAAGAGATAAATACACATTTACTAATATATGTAATTCAAATCTTCATTCTCAATACAAGACAAAATCTCACAATAATACATGCATGATTTAATTTGACCTGCAAAATAATTCATTAACTTGTTTATTTACCCCTAATACAAGTAGATTTTCTAATATTTATTTTTATGTAATTTCTGAAACATTTTTTTTAAGTAGAGTGAGAGTGGAAGGAAATATATGAAAAATTGCTTAAATCTCATTCCCATTTCTAAAACACAAAAACTTATATGCAATACTCCCTCTGTCCCACAAAGGTAGTCACATATTCATTTTTTGAATATCCCAAATTATAGCCACATTTTTTCTTTTAATTTAGTATTAAATGTTTTATTGTCAAGTTTACCCCTAATTAATAAGAGTAATTAATGTTTAGCAGATTTTGGAGTATGAGATTTTAAGGGCAAAATTGACACATTAGCTAAACTTTACTACATTTATTGATTTTTCTTAATCTGTGTGTAATGTCAAATGTGACTATCTTTGTGGGATGGAGGGAGTATTACATACATGCAATATTGACCAATTAAATCAACTGGGCTGGAAATATTGACTTATTAAGTCAATGGGCTGAAAATATTGACTTATTAAGTCAATGGGCTGAAAATATATGTTATTGGGTCACCATTAATTCATTTGGGTCAATTCTTAATCTATTTGTTAATTCATCCACTTGTGTTTTAATTTTGACCGAAATACTTGACTTATTTATTTGATCTTGTTTTGTGATTTTTTGTATTTTTTACTTTATTGTCGAACGCGGATTTTATTTTTGTCTTTTCGAATTCTTTTCTTTCAATTCGTCTTCTCTTTCCTATCTTTCAAGCGGTTGTCGATTTCTTCCTCCAACGATTTCTTCCAACGGTTGTGGCAGTTTTTTTAATGTAGTAACAAAACACTATTAAATGTAGTAATTCAAATTGTAATATGTAGTAACACACATTATTTTATGTCGTAATAATACAAACTATTTTATATAATAATACGAATTATTTTATGTAGTAACATGTTTTTTTTTCTAATGTTTTTATTGATGTAGTATAATATGTAGTAATGCAAATTCTTTTATGTAGTAAAACATTATTTATTTTTTAGTGTTTTTTTTTTCATGTAGTAACTTACATTATAATACGGAGTATGTAATATTAAATATGCATGTAGCAATCCAAGTCATTTTAAATATTTTAATTATTTGATTTATTTTTCAGCATCAAATTTTTATTGAAAGGAATGAAAAATACTGATTTTTTAAAATTATTCTATTATAAAATTAAAGTATATTAAAGTATATATAGACATGAAATTAAAGTGCATGAAGTAAATTTAGTATATCAGAGAGTGGGGCGGATGTGTTTGGTGGTGCAGGGAGTGCATTTAGTAGATTAGGGGTAAAATTAAAGTGAGGGGTTGTCGTATTTATTTTGACTTTGAGACTAAATGAACTTAAAGTTTTGACTTTGACTTAAATGCATATATCCAATATTTCACACATTAATTTTTAAGTTAGCTGAAAGTTATTTGTAGGCTGAATAATTAAACATCGGGTCCGACTATATGCACCTCCATTTCGGTTTGATGCACTCCCCCTTTCAGGAAATTATTAAAATAATAGGGCGAAAAACCCAAAATACCCTTACACTAAATTGCATGGCACTAACTGCACCACTCTTACTGTACGCACCCCCCCCCCCCCAAATTTTCGGCACCTTTTCATATTCCCCCCTAAACCCTCAATCCCCCATTTCCCTTTCTCCAAACCGAAAAAAAAAATCGGCCACTCTCATCACCATAATCCTCCACTCTCTCATTTCCTTATTTAAACTCGTGGAAATCGTATTTTTGCACTCTTTGTGCTTCAAGGATCAAGAAATGACAAGAAAACGTGATGGATTCTACAAATATGTAAGTTTTTATTTTTGCTTTTTGCTTAGTTTTATCTTTTCTAAATGTAGTTCTAAACAAGGGTTTATTTTTAGTTTTATTCCTCATATATTGTTCCTTGTACGTTTTAGAGTAGTTTAGGATATATGGTTTGAACAAAATGGTTGAATACGTTGTTGGCGCGTTTAAATATTTTTTATTTTTTATCTTTATGGCGTCGACACTGGTTAGGTGATGATAGTGTGTTTGGTCGATTACGCAACGTCGACCATGTGTCTTTCGGTCGACCATACGATGTCGACGGGGATCATTGTGTTCTTACACCTGTTGTCGACCAAAACTGTAGTGGTCGACAACATATAGTCGATTGAAACATGAATTTTGTGTGTGTGTTTTTTTTTGTGTTGAATTTTGTTTCTTTACAGAATTTGGCCAACCAAAAAACTTACATATTGGTTTCTTTTCAGAATTTGGCTCATGACGAAGACTTTGATCCGGATTTTTTTTTTATTTGGAGGATGAATCGGGGCCATGTGATGCTTCGGCTAATGAGGAAAATGCCCCAACTAATGAGGATGCTTCGGCTAATGAGGATTCTCCGGGAAATGAACTTATGATGGACTACACCGATGTGTTCTCAAATTTCAATTACTTTGAAACTCGGGAGGCCTTAGAACAGTGGGTTCGAGACGTAGCCATACAACACAACATCGTCATCGTTGTAAAGCGCTCAGATAATGGCAGTGGGAAGAAGAAGGCACAAGTGTTATTGACGTGCGAACGTGGTGGAATTTATCGGAAAAATAAACCAAAGATTGGAACTCAACTTATTGTTGCAGGAAATGATGATATTGATGATTTTGAAGACGATAAGGGAAGAAAAAGGACAACGGGGTCGAAAAAGTGTGGATGTCCTTTTCTCTTAAGGGAATTAAAGTATCTTCGAATGAATGGATGTTGGAGGTCAAATGCGGGACTCACAATCATCCCGTAGCAATCTACTTCGAGGGTCACTCATACACTGGGAGGCTAACTCCCGCTGAAGAAGATTTGGTTGTTGACATGTCTAACTGTAACGCTCCACCAAAGGATGTGTTGAAACTACTTAAGTTGAGAAATTCGAACAATCATTCTACGATCTGCATCGTGTACAATGTCCGATCCAAGTTTAAGATAACAGATTTTGCTGGAAAGAGTCAACTACAACAGTTGATGACTTTGTTGATTGGCAATAATTATTTTCAAAGCCACAAATTTTGTCCGGTATCAAATACTATACAAGATGTATTCTTTGCACACCCAACCGACCTTCAGTTGTACCGTGCTTTCCCGAGTGTGTTGATAATGGATTGCACGTACAAGACTAATAGGTATAAGCTGCCGTACTTAGATATGGTTGGATTTACGTCGATTGGCATGACCTTCTCGGTAGCTTCAGTGTTCCTCGAGCGTGAGAAGGAGAAACAGGAGGTTGTGCTTGCGGAGGAGCGACTTCTTGAGGTGGAGCACTTTGATCTTGAGGTGCAACTTCTTGAGGTGGAGCACTTTGATCTTGAGGTGCAACTTCTTGAGCGGGCTCAACAGTTTGATCCTTATTTTTCTTCCTATTAGACGCAGTTGGCCTTACTCTCTTGTACATTGATAAAATGAAAAATAAAATCAATCAATCATTTGATATATCAACACCATATGGTATGGTAATGGTAGACATTTATACATATACATAGATAATTTTCAAAGTGATCGACAACAAGTAGTTGACTAAAATATATGGGGTCGGTATCCAAATGCTGCCAAAATTTATTCTCGTCGACATTGGTTCATCGACGAGGCCATGTTTGGTCGACGTCCCGATGTCGACGAGAATTAATTATCGTCAACACTGGTTCATCGACAAAATTAATTCCCGTCGACATCGGGACGTTAACCAAACATGGTCTCGTCGATGAACCAGTGTCGACGCCTCCTACCCCGATTTCATTCGTTTTGGTTGATTTCAGACTACTTTTCCCTCCATTTTCTATTAATCATACAACAACAACTAACACAAACCAAACAATCAAACAAATAAACAACAAATCAAACAAAAAGCCCTAAAATCTAAAACCCAACCATAACTAAAACCATCTTCAAATTAATTTTATACATAAGAAACAACCATTAACACCATACATTACAATTAATTTTTCAAAAAAACATAAAACAAGAAAACAACCATTAACACCATAACATAAAGCTTTAAACTACATACCTTTACGTGGGTCTATGACTTCGTGTTGTGAGGGAGCGCGATGGGTGGTGGTGGTTGGACACGGCGGCAGGGCACGGCGAAGGGAGGCACTAGACGGGAGTTTTATTTTTACTAAGTTTTGTGGGAGTTTTTTTGGAGTTTAAAGAGGAAGAGGGAGGAAAGGTAATAAGAATGTGGGGTGCATCTAACATGAGGTGTGTGTAGTAATATGCATTAAATTGGTACACAGGGCATTTATGACATTTCAGGGGGTGCATCTATCTTGAAACGAATTTTGAGGAGTTGCATCAATCGGGGGAGTGCATCCCTCCGAAATGGAGGTGCATATAGTCAAACCCTTAAACATCGAGTCAAACGCCCAAGAATAATTGATATAAGGCCCAATATCTAAAAGCCTGGTAAGATGGGACTATTTTATTTGACTAGTTTAAATTTCTTCAATTTAATAGAAAAAAAAAATTGTGTAATGAAATTTAAACCATTTAATTTGTATTTACAAACCTACATTCCTCATTGAAGCTACTATTATACTAGTTAAATACATAATTTTCTTAATTTTATATAATAAAATAATAAACAATACAAAAAAAATACTCCCTCCACTTTTAAATAAGTGTCATTTTAACAATTTTCAACATATTAAGATATATAATCATGGACCATTTTACCCTTCATTAATGATAACTAATTTTAATATTAAATTTATGTTTAGTAATGAATGTGGTCAATATTGTAGATGATATTCATGTATACAATAATTAAGGTTTATGCATGATTTATGTTATAGTACTATATTCAAAAGGGAAAAAACTTAAATCAAGGTAAAAAAAATGGAGGGAGTACAATGTACAAGGGTAAAATTGTCAAACTTGAAGAAAAAAGTGTAGAATGACACTTATTTAAAAAATATTGAAAAAGGCAAAGTGACATTTAATAAAAAACGGAGGGAGTATTAAGTTTCACTGTTCAAAAATTTTAAGAGAAAATGTTTTACACTTTTAAATTATATTTAGTTACACTTTTCAATTATATTGACTAAAATATTTTAAGTAAAAATGTGTTAAAACTTTTAAATGGAAAATTGCAACACAATATTAATAAAAGAAAAAAGTGTAAGTCTCTATGACTGAAAAGTGCAACACAATATTAATAAAAAGTGCAACATAATATTACTAAAAAAAAGCAACACAATATTACTTGAAAAATGTAAGTCATTATAACTATAAAATACAATACAATATTACTAATAAGTGTAAGTCACTACTGTAACTGAAAAATGCAACATAATATTTCTTGAAAAGTGTAAGTCACTATAATTGAAAAGTGCAATATCATATTATTGAAACGTATAATTAGTCACTATAATTAAAATGTGCAAGACAATAAATTTAAATCAATATATATACTTAAGTCGAAATAGTAAGAGAACATGTTTCTAATATTGGTTTATATGGTTTGAACGGATTTGAACCCTTCAATTTTTTTTAGTTAAGATACTATCATTTGACAACTACCTTAATAATGTTTATATGTACTGTTTTTATCTTAAATTTTGAACCTCACCCCCATTTAAGATATGGACTCAATTGCATATACAAGACTCAACCTTTCTTTTTTTTTTTTTTTTAAAAATTTTTCCAATCCCTCCTCATAATTTAAATACAATACCTCATAATTTGATAATGGTGCACTAACCACTCAACTTATTCCACTTGAAAATACATCCGATTAAAGTTGGTGATATTTTTATGGAGTATAGCATAGAGTTTGAAAATAAAATTGAAGTAGGAATTTATAGGTAGGATTAATATGCCACACAAAAACTGTCTTTGTGTTTAAGTTGATGAGAGTGCAATTTTGCATCGGAATTCAAATAGACCCTCCTCGATCATTTACCCAACCCTTTCGTATTCTCTCTAAAAAGCAGCATAAAAATCCAAATTAAAAAGATTGAATATATTCTACAAGTAATTATCTAGATTCAGGTAGGTAGCTAATGGGAAAATCTAGATTCGAGGAGGATGAGCTGAAGTTCGCAAGTGACTGTGAGGCCAAAACAATAGTTTTAATCGGGAGTGGGAAAAGTGCAACGGGGAATAGTATCGTTGGAGCTAATGTGTTCGACACAATGCCTAGCTCAAATACTGGAACTCCTACTTGCCAATTGCAGACAACACTTTTAGATAATGCCCAAATTCTCAATGTTATTGATACTCCTGGTACTTAATTTGCTATTCCTTCTATTGTATTGCTGTTCTTCACTATGGCTAATATGCTGCAATTTTTTTCTAGGGTTCATTGGTTCTTCTTTTGAATCTGAAACCATTGCTAAATGCATCAGTATGGCAGAGGATTGGTGATTATATGATTGTGGTTTTCACTCACGCTGATGCCCCTCCAAAAGTGTCTCTTGATGATTTTTTAGCTCGTACTTGCCCTGAACCTTTGGTGGTACTTACACATTTATTGCATTTTAATTTAGCCACTCCTTTTTATTAATTGTGTGATTATACTGAGATTGAGATGATATCTAAACTTTATATATTTTAAAGCATTTGAAATCTACCTTTAATCTAAGTTATCAAACACATGAGATGAAATTAATCTAGTTTTAATCTAATCTATCAAACATGTCCTATGTTGATACAGAAAACTCTTCAAATGTGTGGAAATAGGTATGTTGTGTTTGATAACGTGACAGAAGATGAAGTCAAGAAATCTCAACAGCGGAAGGAGCTTCTTCGGCTTTAGTAGATGTTGTTGTGGACAACAATGGTGGCGTCCCATTTACGAAGGAGCAGTTGTATGAATGTGGGGAGAAGTTCTATGCGGAGGCGTATGAAGAGCAGCTGAAGCTTTTCATTGATTTCAATTTTCATGATACATTTTTTAGTTTCATTAGTTCATATCTGGAATTCTGTCTGACTTTTTAAATTTAAGAGTGAGTCGAAGCTACAAGAGAGGACTCAAAGGTTAGAAGAGCAATTGGCAGATGAGCAGGTTGCTCGAATTCTAGCACAAACCAAGGCACGAGAAGTCCAAATCAAATCAAGCTTCGAAATAAATACGCTAAGAGAAGATTTGGACAGAGCTCGTAGGGGCGCTGCTTAAGGAGACAAGGGAGAAGTTGAAGGCGACGGAGGAGAGTTTTAATATGATGGAGAAGATTTCCGTCGAGATGAAGGACAAGTTTAAGGAGACACAGGAGATATTTGTGGAGATGGAGAAGAAGTTCTTTAATGAACAAGAGATTTTTGCCATGTTGTGCACTATTTTGTGATGATCTTAACAACCTGCAAGCATCATATATAATGTTTTTCAAACTTAATTTTGCTTCAATTCACATTCAATTTTTATACTTCGTATGTCATATATTAGAGCACAAAATTTTAACTTATTTTGCATGCGAAATTATATCCTCAACAAGGAATACAAACACTTTTGTTCAAATTTTCATGGACTTAAGATCTGTGCAAAGCAATCTACGCCCAATCTAATTCAATTTATTTGAATATAATTAGATTTGGATTAATTGTGTCGCAAATTTTTAATGAATCTAAGAACAACACTTTTGTAAAAAAATTCACACATGAAATATGTTTAATTAACATATTCTTTTTTAAAAAATGTGGTTTAAAAGTTTTTTTTTTTTTTTGAAAGTAACGTGGTTTAAAAGTTTAAATTGAGGTCATTCAAAAAAATCCGTGAGTTGGAAGTAGGTGGTTTATTACATGACCATTGCTATTCAAAAAATCCGTGAGTTGGAAGTAGGTGGTTTATTACATGACCATTGCTATAAGGCTAAATTATTATCACAATAAGACCAAAAGTGTACTACTCAGTGTATACATGTCAAAAATATTTTGGAGAATTCACTTAAAAAATTAAGTGTCCAGAATATTTTTGAACTTATAATAGTACACTGTTAGTCTTGTAGTGACAATATTTTGGTCACATAGTAAAACAATACTTGAAAGTAAAAAAAATATTCCCTCCAATTCAAAATGTATGACGTTTCGACCTTTCGTTTTTTTTTTTTTTTAAATTATACTCCCTCCGTCCCGGGATAATTTGCATAGTTTGACCGGCACGTTGTTTAAAAAAATGAATTTAAGAAAAGTGAATTTAGTGATTGATTATGTAAGATAGGAGTATTTTAGGTAATTTGAGATGTGTAAAGTGGATATAGTTTGCATTTTCTGGTACCTGTTCTGGGACAACCTCATCTGGTGTGTCATCTTCCAGATCAGTAGGGTTGTCCACCTCCTTTGGTGCCAACTCTTCTGATGTGGAAAACTCCACCTCAGCTGAGAAACTCTCTTCTGACTCATTTACAATTCTTCCATCTAGGTTATGGGAATTTCCATTATGAGGATATCCCATTACCTTCTCATTAAAATCAACATCTCTCTTGATTATTAGTTTCTTGTGATCTGGTTCAAGGCACCACAATCTATAACCCTTGACATCTATTGTATAGCCAATGAATATACATTTCAGAGCCCTAGGCTCAAGCCTATCCTGTCTAATATGGGCATAAGTTTGACATCCAAACACTTTAAGTTTTGAATAATCACTCAATTTGCCATTCCAGATCTCATATGGGGTTTTACCTTCTAAAGCAAATGATGAGGTTTTATTTATCAAATAACATGCAGTACATACAGCTTCTCCCCAAAAACTTTTAGAAATTTTAGCATCGGCTAACATGCATCTGACCCGTTCTAAAATAGTTCGGTTCATTCTCTCTGCTAATCCATTTTGTTGTGGATTAAGAGGGACAATTCTATGTCTAATAATGCCCTTCTCTTTACAAAATTCATTGAATTCAGTTGATAGATACTCAAGGCCATTATCTGTCCTCAAATGTTTTAAGGACTTGTCTTTCTTGTTCTCTATCTCAAGTAGTCATTATTTGAATTTTGTAAAGGCCTCACTCTTATGTTTTAGAATGAACACCCAAACTTCTCTAGAATAGTCATCTATAATGGACATGAAATACTTACCTCCACCAATGGTTTCAGTTCTTGATGGCCCCCAGACATCTGAATGAACATAATCCAGCATCTCCTTGGTGGTGTGTTGACTCTTCTAGAAGGACTTCTTCTTGACCTTGCCAAGAATGCACTGCTCATAGAACTCCAGGTCTTTGAATGTCTTCTGGTGGAACACTCCCTTCTTGGATAACTCCATCATGCCTTTCTCTCCAACATGTGCCAACCTCTTATGCTAAAGCATAGGATCATCAGAACTCATGGTAACATCAGCAGCACCTGTGATTGTCTTACCAATTAAAGAATATAACCCATTAAACTTCTTCCCTTGCATCAATATTCTATCAGCTTTGGTAACAAGCAGACATCCTCTTTCTGTCTTGAATTCATAACCCAAAGCATTTAGTGTGTCAAGTGATATAAGGTTTCTCTTTAAATCTGGAACAAATCTGACATTGGTCAAGATCACATGTTTATCATTAAACATCTTCACCCTCACAGTGCCAATTCCTCTCACATTACAACTTTCATCATTACCCAACAGAACTAATCCACCATCCATCATCTCAAGGTTTTGAAACCAATATTTGGTAGGACACATGTGAAATGAACATCCAGAATCCAACACCCATTCATTAACAAGTTTGCTATCTGTTATGCTCATCACTTCAGCACTATCATATCCTTTTGCCTCTGCTACATCAGCTTTAGCAGCATCAGTAGACTTCTTGTGCTCTGGACAATCTTTTATGAAATGTCCTTCTTTATAGCATTTGTATCAAGCTTTGTTCTTGACTACATATCCATTCTTCTTATGAGCTGGCTTGGCATGTTGCTTCTTGCCTTGCCCTCCTCTCTTGTCATTCTTAAGTTTGATATTAAGACCCTCAGCATAGTTCTTGGTCTTCTTGGTTGAGTTTGCTACATGTAAACTCTTAGTCTTCAGTATAGATAAGACTTCCTTGAATTTTGTCTTACCCTCCTTGGTAATTAGCAAAGCATATTTGAAGTTGTCATATGAAGGTGGTAAAGCTTCCAAGAGTAGAAAAGACTTCTTGTGATCTTCCAAGGTAATTCCAACATTTTCAAGATCATCAACTGCTTGCATGAACTCTATTAACTGCTCATCAAGGGTTTTATCATCTGTCATCTTGACATTGTTGAGCTTCCTTTCCATAAAAATCTGATTTGACAAAGATTGTGACAAATACAGATCATCTAATGCCTGAAAAACTCTAGCAACATCCTTCTCCTTCATAACTTCTCTAAAAACATTATCTCCTAAACTCAGAACAACAATGTTGTAAGCTTTCTCCATAAGCTCCTCTTTCTTGGCCTTGTGTGCATCGGATGCAGCAGGGTCAAGTGTACTGAGAGCAGAGCCTTCATCTTGACTTTCCATTAACCAAAATCTGTCTTACCATTGAATTTCTCTATTTCCAACTTCACAGAGCCCATTTCTTGATTCTTAACTTTATCTTTCGACTTCCCACAGACGGCGCCAATTGTTATGGAATTGTATCCACAAAGCAACTCCTCACAAATGATAAATCAAGACAACAAAGAAATGCAAAGATTTGAAACAAATAAAGAACTCAAAGAAAGAACACAGGATTTACATGGTTCGATCAAATGATCTACGTCCACGGAGGATAGAAGTCTCTTCACTATACTCGAATGAAAGTTACAGATTTACAAGTATTCACTAAGCTTGAAATCTCACAAAGACTATTCACTCAGATCTTTTGAACTCTCATCGTAACCTAATCTAGATACTTAGATGGTGTATTTATAGAAATACAATGCACTGGATAACCGCCATTAACCGACTAACTAACTAACAGAAATAACATAAATAACTAACTCTGAAAACTAGAATTCAGCAGACTTATCTCAGCTGATTTGGGATCAGTTGAGTTGGCTTCAGCAGACTTGGAACCAACTCTCCTGAACTGACTTCAGACGACTTGCATCAGCTACACCTTACTCAACTTTGCTGAACTCCAAGAACAGACGACTAGCTACTCTTCTGATAGATAGAAATCAAATGACATCCAATATTGCATTAATCCTAACAATATTAAATATTATTGTTATATGTATCACAATTAAATTTCTCCCAAACTTACCTATGAATCCCTTCAAAAGGTGAGTTCTTAGCCTCTTAACTTAGGTTTATAATTGATTCAAATTCAATCATGAGAATAATAATTAGAATCGAATTAACTGCAAGTAAAGGATGATTGGTTTTATTGCAGTGAATTATAAATTATCTTAAAAAAAATAAAAAAAATCCACTCTACATAGCCGAGGTGAATCCTTCTGCGGCAAGATCGCTTGAATTAGAGAGTGTGAGCTAATAGTTTATAAGGATCAGGCCTCACCTCATTCCCTCAATATGTTCAATATCCTCGCTCATCACATAATATATTAATGGCATAAACTAACAAGAACAAACACATATTTTTAGCCCTATTATATTAAGATTATGAAATTATAATTTCATTGAATGAGTAAAAGAGTTTACATGGGATAGTATTTATAGATACAAGTTATACCTAATTAAATATGAGAAGAGATATTTCAAGTAAATACAACTAATATAATATAATTAGGTAAACACATATCTAATACTCCCTCCGTCCCGAAATTACTTGCATGGTTTGACTGGTACAATTTTTTAGAAAAGTGAATTTAGTGGTTGGTGATGTAAGATAAATGAGAGGTATTTTAGGTAATTTGGTGATGTGTAAAGTAGATATGATGAGGTGTAGAGTAAAATGTATGTAAAAAAAGGGTGGTAATTTTGAAAATAAAATGATGTTGGGAGGGTATTAATTTTGTGGGGTATTTCCATATTAAGAGTGTGCAAGTAATCTTGAGACGTCCAAATAAGAAAAGTGTGCAAGTAATCACATGACGGAGGGAGTACTATATATTATATGCCTAATACGCCCCGTCAAGATGGAGGCCGTAGGAGAGTCCAATCTTGATCATAAGTAGTTGCAGCCGAGGTCAAGGAAGAGACTTTGTAAGGGCATCGGTAAGTTAGTCCGCGGAGGAGAAAAGTTGGTATGCGCTGGTGTTTCTTGGAGAGATTGATTAATTGGGAGGAGGGGAAGGCACAATCGGTGGAGTGATTAAAGAAATTGGGCACAGTTGATTTAACCTAGAGAGGTTATCGTGAGGGAGTTGAAACCGCAGGTGTTGTTCGGAAGTTGCAACCGAATGGCGGTTATGAGGGGGTGTTGTAATCGTGGGTTTTGAACGACAAGAATGTCGAACAAGGATTACGAGAGTTCTTGAGGGATTGAGGCATGAACCGAGAGACTTGTTGGGAAGAATAAATTTGTCTTCTTGAGGTTGGGGTAATCGTAGGGAAGAAGAAACATGTCTTCTTGAGGTTGGGGTAATCGTGGGTTTTGTACGATAAGAACGTCGAATAATGATTACGGAGAAGAAAAACTTGTCTTCTTGAGGTTGGGGTAATCGTGGGTTTTGTACGACAAGAACCAAGAACGTCGAACAACAATTACGGGGAAGAAGAAACTTGTCTTCCTGAGGTTGGAAACGTTGAACAATGATTACGAGGGTTTGTATGGAATCGAACCCAAGATATTTGGGCATGAGCTACCATATAGAAACTACTCCCTCCGTCCCGTGATTACTTGCACACTTTCCTTATTGGGACGTCCCAAAATTACTTGCACACTCTTAATATGAAAATACCCAACAAAATTAATAACCACACAACATCATTTTATTTTCAAATTTGTCACTCCTTTTTTCCATACATTTCACTAGGGGTGAAAACGGATCGGATACGGACGGATAGTGCTTATACCGTATCCTAAACCATATTTTTTTCTCGAATTCGGAGTCGGATACGGAAAAGCCGGATTCGGATACGAATTCGGAATATTCGGTATACGGATACGGAACGGATATAGGAACAAACCCGGGCCGGATTCGAATAACTGTAATCGGATAATATATTTCAAATGGAAATCATCAAAATGTGATTGAAACACATAAAAAATCAACAAACATGAAATCATCAAAATATATCCTTCGTAAACATCACCACTTTGGGCTAGTGTTGTATGAAATATTGCATATATGCATTTCATTCATTCACACACATGTTCTTTATAAATACACCCACAAGCTTAATTCACACACACAATTTTTATAAATACACCAACAAACTTAATTCACACACATTTTTTATAAATACACCAACTAACAACTTAATTCGAAATTTTTAATCCGTTTATTTTACTCGTTTCTGTGATTTTTTTATCTTTTATTTTATTGTCGAACGCGGGATATTAAATGTAGTAATTCAAATTGTAATATGTAGTAATACACATTATTTTATGTAGTAATAACACAAACTATTTATATAATAATACAAATTCACACGTTTTTTCTAGTGTTTTTATTGATGTAGTAACTTACATTATAATATGTAGTAACATATATTATCGAATGTAGTAAACACAATAATCATGTTGTAATACAAAAGGTTTTATTGTAGGATGATGCGAAAAATATTAGATCATTTGATAGAGTTACATATAGTAACAAACGTCTATTCAATGTAGTAATTCAAATTGTAGTATGTAGTAACATATAATTTTTTATGTAGTAAAACAAATTATTACATGTAGTAATAACACAATTTTATATAGTAATACTGATTCTTTTATATTTTTATATTTTTTTTATTGATTAAGTAACCCACATTATAATATATGGTAACATATATTATTGCATGTAGTAAGATATATTATTACACGTAATACAAAATAACATTGACCCATAATAATTAGTATTAAAGAATATTTAAAGAAATATAAAATATTTAAGGATTAAGGTCATCGTAAATTGCAGCGTCCGACCGCGGCATGAGGTGACCGAAAACTGCTCGGAGAAGACGACCATGTTCAATTTCTGTCAGTGGGTGCATTTATAAAAAACGTGGGTGTGAATTGAGCTGTCAGTGGGTGTATTTATAAAAAATGTGTGTGTGAATTAAGCGTGTGGGTGTATTTATAAAAAATGTGAATTAAGCTTGTGGGTGTATTTATAAAAAATGTGTGTGAATTAAGCTTGTGGGTGTATTTATAAAAAACATGTGTGTGAATGACTGAAATGCATGTATGCAATATTGCATACAAGTTTTTGTGCACCACTTTTTAGTTTTTAATAAGGCCCAATAATGTTATAAGTTATAATAGAGCTTTAATAAAATTAATACAAAATATAAAATAAAATATATTAAAAAATCCGGGTATCCGGATTTATTATCCGGATAATATCCGATAAAATATGGGAAAACTCGAATACGGTCGGATATTATGTATTCCGAATCCGAATTCGAATCCGAAGTCAACTATCCGTATCCAAATCCGTATCCGCCCGGATACTAAATTTTTATACCGAATTCGTATCCGATCGGATACGGTTCCGGATCGGTCGGGAAATATCCGATCCGTTTTCACCCCTACATTTCACTTTACACAATCATCAAATTACTTAAAATACCCCTCATTTATCTTACATCATCAACCACTAAATCCACTTTTCTTAAACAATGTGTCGATCAAACTATGCAAATTATTCCGGGACGGAGGGAGTATGAAATTATAAATTTGTAAAAGAGACCACTAAATCCACTTTTCTTAAACAATGTGTCGATCAAACTATGCAAATTATTTCGGGACGGAGGAAGTATGAAATTATAAATTTGTAAAAGAGTTTACATGGAAGAGTATTTATAGATACAAGTTATACCTTGATGATATCTAATAAAATCTAAAAAGAGATATTTAAGGAAATACAACTAATACAATATAATTAGATAAACACATATCTAATGTATATTATATGCCTAATATAGTATACGTTGGTAGCAGTCTGAGCTCTTATCGAGTTGAGCTCGGCTTAATTTCATTAACGAGTAAAATCATGAGCTTATGGAGTTGAGCCTAATGAAATTAAAAGAAAAAATTTATATATTGAGTTTAAAAAGTTGACTTTGAGAGAGCTTGTTAGTAAATCAAGTATATCTAACGAGGTTGAGTAAGCTCATAGGCAAGCGCCTTCTTAAACATTTCATATATAATTAGTCAAGTCAAACATACTACAAGCTTACTGAAACCTATGATAAAAACCAAACCAAGCATACATAAACTGAAAACGAGCTAAGCTTTGAAACATACAAGCAAATAGTAAAACATACTAGACTGAATTAAAACTAAAACCAAAAACAAACATGCTAGACTGAATTAAAACTAAAAGCAAACATACTAGCATTTTTTTCAGAATTAATCTAAATTTGCAGCAACCGTATCCATGATATTGGCAACCACATCCTTGGCTTCCTTGAGCAACTCCATGCTTCTCTGCACCTCCTTCCGCTTCTCTGAAACTGAATGTGGCTCATCCAACATTCGATCCAACCCGTTGCCTTGAGGCCCGATCAACTCCGTAATGATCTCACCCTGCATCTCCTTACTCACCAGCTTTTGAATGCTGAAAAGCAAGTGCAAGGCCATGTTCTCCGAAGAACTATGTCCCAATATGCCGTCATCCTCATCTTCAAATCAAACGCTTCTTGCACAACACTAGAGTTGACATCAAACAAATGTCTAATATCAATATCTCCAAATCGAGAAGTTGTTGCATTATAACACCTCTTCTCTTGCAATCTTTTCATGAACTCTTCTTGTTCGGCCATGAGCTTGTTCCATGAAGTAGTGTAGTCGGGGCTACACGTGTAATCGGAAAGCTTCTCCATCTCAACAACGCCTTTCATCCAATCAATAGATTGCTGGAGCATTCTTCTTTGTAATTAGAGAAATCAACACTTGCAGATAAAACATTTAAATTCTTACGTAAATAACTAAACCCCACTAACTCCCACAGCCATTTCAAAAATTATAATTCACTTTTGTCTTTTGAGGGACCACTATTCAATTACATTTATTTTCAATTTTTTATTTAATGTTTTACAATTATGTAAAAAAATTAATATATGAATATATTAAAATTATTTAGTTGATTGTTTTAAGTTATCAATTAATATATTTTACAAATTGAAATTGAAGAGTGAAAAGAAAAAAAAAAGTGCATGTGATGTATTTATAGGGGAAAAAAAAAAGTTAATTGTTGTAGAAATTGAAATTTTGAAGATGAAATTAAAAAAAATAAAAAAAATTGAACATTGTAGAAATTAAAATTTACGCATTATATTTATTTTTGCATATAGTCATACCTCAAGCTGTCGGCTCTTATCTATATAAATAAACTAGTGTAAAATCCACGTATTATGCGGGATTGAAATAAATTTATAATACATTTTAATTTTAATTTATTAATTAAAAAAATTATCTTTGAAACATATATAGATTTGTTATTCTATTACATATAACAAAAAAAAAATGAAATGTTGTAGCAATATATATTAAAAAAAGAATTATAAAATTTGAATATAAATAATTAATTATTTATAATAACATTATCGACATTTACTAATTTAATTAATAAAGATTGAGATAAATAAAAAAATCTAAAATTGCAATTAAAATTTCTCACAGCCCATTTTGAATACGTATGTGCTACTAAATTGTGATGAGGTGCAATCGTACGTTGGGTAAGTCATATACAACCACATATTCCATTTTCGAATGTTAGAGTTAATCACTATTAAATGTGTTATATGTACATCGTATGTTTTTCTTTCAGCAACTTCAACTTGTTCAACCTAACCTCTCAGCACTTGAATGGAACAGTAGGCTACAAAATATATTTGCTTCGTGGTTTCAATAAATTGTAAGTTATCTAGAAATTAAACATTTTATAGGTGAAGATTAATGTCGTCTCATTTCATTAAACGATATTATTCTTACATCAACTTAATTGGTCCATTATAGGTGAAGATTAATCGCATCGAGAACAAGTTTATATGCGATCTTTCTAATGGTCTGTCTGGTCAAGTTGTTACGTACCCTGGGTATGAAGACGACGAAGAAGAATATGATGAAGATTAGATTGATTGATGTTATTATTAAATCTATCGATAATCGTTACAACGTTGACAATGATGCTTTATTTAATGTTTAGTGTTTATTAAATTCAGTGTTATTATAAATTGCTCACGTTGATTTATTTAATGTTAAACGTTTATCTTTTTTATACGTTAATTAATTTATTGCATTGTGATGTTGTTACAGATGAGTAGGTCAGGTAGCCGAGATAAGGGTCATACTGGAGGAAGTAGTCGACCCTCTTCTAGTACAGCACCGGATACACCCAGTGTACCGGTACCTGTACCGCAGCTTCATGGTGTATACTTACCTGATATGTCCATGATCCCACCTGTAGAGGGATACACTCCACCGAGGCAGGGATTTTCCCCATCCACGCAGGGATTTCCCCCACAGGTGCAGGGATTCCCAGGTTCGATGCAGGGATTTCCCTCATCGATGCAAGCACCGTCTCCCCCCCAAGGCAGACATCGACTGGTACATCATCTACTGATACGTCGTCTAACGCGGATGGATTTGACTCCCGCTTGTTTATCTTAGTATAGTATCTTTATTAATTTTTCATTATCAATTATAACACACACATATATTATAATAATTATATAGGATTAAATTTTTTTTAGTCCTTTAAGTTGAACTAATTTTGAATTTAGTCCCGTTGAAATATATATATTGAATTTGGTCCCGTAAGTTTACGTAAATTTTGAATTTGGTCCTATTACCTGCAATAGCAAGTAAATCTACCGGTGACACTCATTATATATATTTTTTATTGTTTTGTATTTCCATATTGCATTATTTTAGTGTTTATTTATATTAAATGGGTTTAGGGCACGGGTCGTGGGTCGGGTCAAACAAAACGGGCATGGGCAAAAAAAAATCTGGATTGAACTAAATACACTATCAACCTGTTCTCACACACAAACAGAACAACTCCACTCCAAATTGCGAAAACCCTAAATCCTTCAAAATAAATTCGAACTAAGGAGAATCAAACACGCGTGAGTAGTTGAACGAATGAACGAACACGAGTATGAAATTGTGAGAATCTGGTGAAAACGAAGAGCCTCCGCCTATTTACGGTATGTTTTGAAACTCAAGTTATATTTGGGTATGGTTTGTCTTTGGATATGAGTGGAACCTAGTTTATTTGTATATATGTTTTTCTAGATATGTGTAATGGTCTGTGAGTTGAATGATTTTATACGCCTTTTTCAATTGAAAAAAGATAATATATTAAAAGCAGGTATTGTGTGGTCCATGTTACTAAAAAAAGGTGAGTGTGGGTGAGACCCAACATTATTTATGGATGTGTGGTCCACTGAAGAATCTTAATTTTTTTTACTATATTTGTGGTTGGTGTTGCCTTGCAGCATTTATTGCATATTTTAATTCATTAATTTGAGGCCCTTATTTTAATTAGTTTTGTTCTTTCTTCTTGCAGATTCAGCTGGAAAACAATTTACTTTAAATATTTATGTAAACGGTAAGATAGATGTAGGCACCTATGTGAGTGGTAGTCTATACAAATTTGACTATGTCAATGGCAGACTCTTCACATTGTCATCTTTAACAAGGTTTGGTGATAATTGTGGGTTTGGTGAGACTAACAAAGTTTATACATGTGCTCAAGAGGGTAGGTTTGAAGAAATCCATGATGAAGGATGCTTTCAAAACCTAATTCACTCTACTCTTTTGGGTAATAGAGAGTTAACTATTTACTTTGAAAAGGTTGAAGATGAGGAAGTAAATGATGAAAGTAGGGGGGTAGAAGTTGGAGAAAATTTGGTGGAAGAAGATGAGACCCAAAGTGGTAGGATAGAAAGGGCTAGAAAAGGAAAAGAAGTAGTAATTGAGCAAGATGAAGAGGGTTATTGTGATAGTGAGGAAGACATTGATTATGATGATGAAGGAGATAGTGATGAGGAAGATGAAGATCTGAATGAAATTGAGGGGTTAGTGGATGAAAACAATAGTAGTGATGATGATGGGATAAATTTAGATAGTAGTGGTGAATCTGATGTGATTGAAAGTGCAGAGGATTTTAATAGTCAGAAAGATTCAGATAGTGAGATAGTGAGAATGAGGGTGATATGTGTCCTATTTTCAACCCAAAACATATGTATACCCCAGAACTTGAGCTTAAAATGATTTTTAGCAATAAGTGGGAATTCATTGATGTTGTGCATTCAGATTCTGTTGTTAAAATGAGAGATACTCCCTCCGTCTGCATATAAGCTTCCCGTTACTTTTTGGCACATAGATTAAGAAAAATGATTAAATAATAGATATAGTACAAGTGATGTGATTGAGAGAGTAGAGAGATAGAGAGAAAAAGTAAGATATAAAGTGATGTGTAAGAAAAAGTACTTACCAAAAAGGGTATGGGAAGCGTATAGACGGACGGACCAAAATGGTAAAATGGGAAGCTTATAGGCGGACGGAGGGAGTATTAAGTTAGTGAAAAATGATGGTCAAAGGGTGTATGCTAGGTGCAAGGGGAAGGGGTGTGAGTGGAGGGTGCATGCAAGGGTAGTGCCTAATGAACCTAGTTTTCAAATTAGGACATACAACAAAAAACACGCATGCCCTGAATCTTATCACATTGATAGCATGAGAGCCAAATGGTTATGTGGAAGGTATGGGTATCAATTTAAGACTAATCCTAAGAAAAAAGTGTCTCATTTCAAAACTGGTTTGATTTATGAACTGGGGGTGAATATCACAGATCATCAAGCTTACAAGGCAAAAATAATTGCCCTTCATGATATCACTGGTAATATCTTAGGGATACTATCAGATTACTAACTAAGTAATTGTATATTGCTAACACACTTTAAAGCATGACCTGTGAACATTTATCTTTCTTGTTATTAAAGCCACTTTAAAAAAAGAAACAGAAAAAACACAATGACAAATAAGCTGAGAACATTCATATGCTGCAATAAACAATCAGCATTCCAGACATTGGTGTTTCAAACACAAGAACTCACAATCAAAATAATGAAAACCATCCAATATCATCCATAATGAAAGACCATCAATATCAACTAAAATGAATCATACTACATATATTACGTAAGAGTGTCATGGAGGTTACATAATAGCAAAAGGAGTAGTGGAACCACACAATCATACCATCATCTACTCTGACAAAAGGATGATCACAATAAAAAAAAAAAAGTAACCTAACTATAGTTTGGTTACAATCACAAAAACAGATGATGGTATGATTACTCAAAAACCATTACAAAATAATACAATTCTTAAATTACTGTGAACACCAAATTTCACAGTTTCTTTCTTGCAAACTTGCCCAAAGTCTTCATGGTCACATATCTCCTTCCTTCCTTGAGTATGAGATCTTTCAATTCTTCATTTTTCTGAGTCCCATGCATTTGTTCATACATCGATGGAGGCTCTTTTGAAGGGACTGGACCAGATGATGCAACTTGATTTGCTTCCTGAAAAAGATAGGATGATGTTAATACAAAAACACTTAAATTAGGTAAAACGTTTAAAAAATTGTAGAACCTGGAATTACCCGTTTTCTCTTCATCATATTTGATTTCTTGAATATTGTAGTCGGGTTTGGAGAAATCATTGATGTCTTGAATCAGAATTATTTTTTGAGGAATTAGCATACCATTAAATTGAGGGATTAACATACTATTAAAATTGAGGGGTTAGCGTTCCATACCTTAAAGATGTCATCTTCAGTGACTTGATTACTAAAATTCGCATGCTCAATGTTAACCTCTTGTTCAGTGTTTGTCAATTCTTCATTCTGTTGAATAATAGATTCTGAATTGATGCCCACTTGAGTAATGACATCTTCATTCTGTGTTTCCATTTGAGGATCCTAAACTTGACTCTGTCCACCATCTTGATCATTTATACTCAACAAAACAAAAATGATACAATTTCAGCACATAACATAACATTAATTCCACAACAAAATGATACAATATCACCACAAAAAAGGACAAAATTTCAGAATAAAAATGATACAAGTTAAGTAATAAAACGATACAATTTCAGGACACATATTACCTCACTCATTGGAGTCTTACATCTCTTTCTATTGTGTCCAGTTTTGTGGCATTTGCTACACTTGACAGTGTTTACTTGCCTTCTCTTCAAAAAAAACATTGGGATCTTTTCTAGGTTTTCCCTTTCCTCTTTTTCTTTTCTTCTGAACAATCTCATCGGGCTCTCTTCTTCTAGCCTTAGGGGGTCTTCCTGCTTATCTACCAATGTTTGGAGGAAGCGGAGGTGTGGTACTTGTACTCATTTGAAAATTAGAGGGTTAGATTATCAACTATTGAGTTAATTCAAGAAAAAAAAAGAGTAAAAGATTACATGTAGATTCCCACTCATCTCTACCATTAATTGGAAAGATTGAGTGGTCATAGACCATCTTGTATGTACTTACTCTATAATGTGCAGATGTAAAGTCTTCTGGCCTTAAGCCTTGACAGTATATAGCCCTGATAGCATGTATGCAGGGAATGCCGGTTAGATCCCACCTTCTACAACCACAAGTGGACTTTTCAAGGTCCACACTATATTGAGACCCATGAATCATCCTAATCTGGTAATGCTTGTCATCAGCTTTCATTGGAATACAACTTCCAATTCTCTTTACATTCTCATTGATAATGTGTTGAATATTAGGACAAAGTAAACCCTTCCATCTCTTTCCCTTGATTGCCCTGTCCCTGTGTTTCTTTAATCTCTCTCTTAAGTAATCCATGATCCACTCTAGCATACTCAAGATGGGCAACTCTCTTGCTGGTACTATTGCAACATTAAATGACTCAGATATATTATTCAGCAACATGTCACAAGTAGCATTGCAGTTGAAATGAGATTTACTCCAATGCTCTAGAGGTTTATCTTTCAACCATTCAGCAAGCATAGGACTTAACTCTTTGATTTTATTCATGCTTCTATTGAAATGGTTCTTAGTAGTGGCTTTTGCTGCTTTATATACAGCTACCTTAAATGCCTGGCCTCTAAAACCAGCATTTCTAAGGTTTCCATGGAGGTGTCGAACACAAAACCTATGAGCTGCATTAGGAAATACATTGTGAAAAGCCTGAACTAGACCCTTTTGCTTATCAGAAATAAAGGTCCAATCTGAGTCTGTCTCAATCTCTAAATCTTTCTTCAAAATTGACAAAAATCAATCCCATGTATCCCCATTCTCTTTGCCCGCAACAGCATATGCAATAGGAAAAATATTGTTATTTGGATCAATACCCACAACTGATAAAATAATCCCACCATGAGGCCCCTTGAAATGACAACCATCAACCCCCACTAATGGTCTACAACCTAATAAGAATCCAACCTTCAAAGCATGCAAGCAAAAGTACATCCTATCAAATAATACAGGTCCAGTAAAGTGTGTGTCAACACCTAAAAGAATGGTAGAACCTGGATTTGTTCTTCTGATCTCTTGAGCATAGTCCCAGAGTAGAGAATATTGATGATCAGCATTACCAGTGATATCATGAAGGGCAATTATTTTTTCCTTGTAAGCTTGATGATTTGTGATATTCACCCCCAGTTCATAAATCAAATCAGTTTTGAAATGAGACACTTTTTTCTTAGGATTGGTCTTAAATTGATACCCATACCTTCCATATAACCATTTGGCTCTCATGCTATCAATGTGATAAGATTCAGGGCATGTGTGTTTTTTGTTGTATGTCCTAATTTGAAAACTAGGTTCATTAGGCACTACCCTTGCATGCACCCTCCACTCACACCCCTTCCCCTTGCACCTAGCATACACCCTTTGGCCATCATTTTTCACTAACTTAATATCTCTCATTTTAACAACAAAATCTGAATGCACAACATCAATGAATTCCCACTTATTGCTAAAAATCATTTTAAGCTCAAGTTCTAGGGTATACATATGTTTTCGGTTGAAAATAGGACACATATCACCCTCATTCTCACTATCTGAATCTTTCTGACTATTGAAATCCTCTGCACTTTCAATCACATCAGATTCACCACTACTATCTAAATATATCCCATCATCATCACTACTATTGTTTTCATCCACTAACCCCTCAATTTCATTCAGATCTTCATCTTCCTCATCATTATCTCCTTCATCATCATAATCAATGTCTTCCTCACTATCACAATAATCCTCTTCATCTTGCTCAATTACTACTTATTTTCCTTTTCTAGCCCTTTCTATCCTACCACTTTGGGTCTCATCTTCTTCCACCAAATTTTCTCCAACTTCTACCCCCTCACTTTCATCATTTACTTCCTCATCTTCAACCTTTTCAAAGTAAACAGTTAACTCTCTATTACCCAAAAGAGTAGAGTGAATTAGGTTTTGAAAGCATCCTTCATCATGAATTTCTTCAAACCTACCCTCTTGAGCACATGTATAAACTTTGTTAGTCTCACCAAACCCACAATTATCACCAAACCTTGTTAAAGATGACAGTGTGAAGAGTCTGCCATTGACATAGTCCATTGACATAGTCAAATTTCTAAGGTTTCCATGGAGGTGTAGAACACAAAACCTATGAGCTGCATTAGGAAATACATTGTGAAAAGCCTGAACTAGACCCTTTTGCTTATCAGAAATAAAGGTCCAATCTGAGTCTGTCTCAATCTCTAAATCTTTCTTCAAAATTGACAAAAATCAATCCCATGTATCCCCATTCTCTTTGCCCGCAACAGCATATGCAATAGGAAAAATATTGTTATTTGGATCAATACCCACAGCTGATAAAATAATCCCACCATGAGGCCCCTTGAAATGACAACCATCAACCCCCACTAATGGTCTACAACCTAATAAGAATCCAACCTTCAAAGCATGCAAGCAAAAGTACATCCTATCAAATAATACAGGTCCAGTAAAGTGTGTGTCAACACCTAAAAGAATGGTAGAACCTGGATTTGTTCTTCTGATCTCTTGAGCATAGTCCCAGAGTAGAGAATATTGATGATCAGCATTACCAGTGATATCATGAAGGGCAATTATTTTTTCCTTGTAAGCTTGATGATTTGTGATATTCACCCCCAGTTCATAAATCAAATCAGTTTTGAAATGAGACACTTTTTTCTTAGGATTGGTCTTAAATTGATACCCATACCTTCCATATAACCATTTGGCTCTCATGCTATCAATGTGATAAGATTCAGGGCATGTGTGTTTTTTGTTGTATGTCCTAATTTGAAAACTAGGTTCATTAGGCACTACCCTTGCATGCACCCTCCACTCACACCCCTTCCCCTTGCACCTAGCATACACCCTTTGGCCATCATTTTTCACTAACTTAATATCTCTCATTTTAACAACAGAATCTGAATGCACAACATCAATGAATTCCCACTTATTGCTAAAAATCATTTTAAGCTCAAGTTCTAGGGTATACATATGTTTTCGGTTGAAAATAGGACACATATCACCCTCATTCTCACTATCTGAATCTTTCTGACTATTGAAATCCTCTGCACTTTCAATCACATCAGATTCACCACTACTATCTAAATATATCCCATCATCATCACTACTATTGTTTTCATCCACTAACCCCTCAATTTCATTCAGATCTTCATCTTCCTCATCATTATCTCCTTCATCATCATAATCAATGTCTTCCTCACTATCACAATAATCCTCTTCATCTTGCTCAATTACTACTTATTTTCCTTTTCTAGCCCTTTCTATCCTACCACTTTGGGTCTCATCTTCTTCCACCAAATTTTCTCCAACTTCTACCCCCTCACTTTCATCATTTACTTCCTCATCTTCAACCTTTTCAAAGTAAACAGTTAACTCTCTATTACCCAAAAGAGTAGAGTGAATTAGGTTTTGAAAGCATCCTTCATCATGAATTTCTTCAAACCTACCCTCTTGAGCACATGTATAAACTTTGTTAGTCTCACCAAACCCACAATTATCACCAAACCTTGTTAAAGATGACAGTGTGAAGAGTCTGCCATTGACATAGTCCATTGACATAGTCAAATTTCTAAGGTTTCCATGGAGGTGTAGAACACAAAACCTATGAGCTGCATTAGGAAATACATTGTGAAAAGCCTGAACTAGACCCTTTTGCTTATCAGAAATAAAGGTCCAATCTGAGTCTGTCTCAATCTCTAAATCTTTCTTCAAAATTGACAAAAATCAATCCCATGTATCCCCATTCTCTTTGCCCGCAACAGCATATGCAATAGGAAAAATATTGTTATTTGGATCAATACCCACAGCTGATAAAATAATCTTACCATGAGGCCCCTTGAGATGACAACCATCAACCCCCACTAATGGTCTACAACCTAATAAGAATCCAACCTTCAAAGCATGCAAGCAAAAGTACATCCTTTCAAATAATACAGGTCCAGTAGAGTGTGTGTCAACACCTAAAAGAATGGTAGAACCTAGATTTATTCTTCTGATCTCTTGAGCATAGTCCCAGAGTAGAGAATACTAATGATCAGCATTACCAGTGATATCATGAAGGGCAATTATTTTTGCCTTGTAAGCTTGATGATTTGTGATATTCACCCCCAGTTCATAAATCAAATCGGTTTTGAAATGAGACATTTTTTTCTTAGGATTGGTCTTAAATTGATACCCATACCTTCCATATAACCATTTGGCTCTCATGCTATCAATGTGATAAGATTCAGGGCATGTGTGTTTTTTGTTGTATGTCCTAATTTGAAAACTAGGTTCATTAGGCACTACCCTTGCATGCACCCTCCACTCACACCCCTTCCCCTTGCACCTAGCATACACCCTTTGGCCATCATTTTTCACTAACTTAATATCTCTCATTTTAACAACAGAATCTGAATGCACAACATCAATGAATTCCCACTTATTGCTAAAAATCATTTTAAGCTCAAGTTCTAGGGTATACATATGTTTTCGGTTGAAAATAGGACACATATCACCCTCATTCTCACTATCTGAATCTTTCTGACTATTGAAATCCTCTGCACTTTCAATCACATCAGATTCACCACTACTATCTAAATCTATCCCATCATCATCACTACTATTGTTTTCATCCACTAACCCCTCAATTTCATTCAGATCTTCATCTTCCTCATCATTATCTCCTTCATCATCATAATCAATGTCTTCCTCACTATCACAATAATCCTCTTCATCTTGCTCAATTACTACTTATTTTCCTTTTCTAGCCCTTTCTATCCTACCACTTTGGGTCTCATCTTCTTCCACCAAATTTTCTCCAACTTCTACCCCCTCACTTTCATCATTTACTTCCTCATATTCAACCTTTTCAAAGTAAACAGTTAACTCTCTATTACCCAAAAGAGTAGAGTGAATTAGGTTTTGAAAGCATCCTTCATCATGAATTTCTTCAAACCTACCCTCTTGAGCACATGTATAAACTTTGTTAGTCTCACCAAACCCACAATTATCACCAAACCTTGTTAAAGATGACAGTGTGAAGAGTCTGCCATTGACATAGTCCATTGACATAGTCAAATTTCTAAGGTTTCCATGGAGGTGTCGAACACAAAACCTATGAGCTGCATTAGGAAATACATTGTGAAAAGCCTGAACTAGACCCTTTTGCTTATCAGAAATAAAGGTCCAATCTGAGTCTGTCTCAATCTCTAAATCTTTCTTCAAAATTGACAAAAACCACTCCCATGTATCCCCATTCTCTTTGCCCGCAACAGCATATGCAATAGGAAAAATATTGTTATTTGGATCAATACCCACAGCTGATAAAATAATCCCACCATGAGGCCCTTTGAGATTAAAACCATCAACCCCCACTAATGGTCTAAAACCTAATAAGAATCCAACCTTCAAAGCATGCAAGCAAAAGTACATCCTATCAAATAATACAGGTCCAGTAGAGTGTGTGTCAACACCTAAAAGAATGGTAGAACCTAGATTTGTTCTTCTGATCTCTTGAGCATAGTCCCAGAGTAGAGAATACTGATGATCAGCATTACCAGTGATATCATGAAGGGCAATTATTTTTGCCTTGTAAGATTGATGATTTGTGATATTCACCCCCAGTTCATAAATTAAATCAGTTTTGAAATGAGACATTTTTTTCTTAGGATTGGTCTTAAATTGATACCCATACCTTCCATATAACCATTTGGCTCTCATGCTATCAATGTGATAAGATTCAGGGCATGTGTGTTTTTTGTTGTATGTCCTAATTTGAAAACTAGGTTCATTAGGCACTACCCTTGCATGCACCCTCCACTCACACCCCTTCCCCTTGCACCTAGCATACACCCTTTGGCCATCATTTTTCACTAACTTAATATCTCTCATTTTAACAACAGAATCTGAATGCACAACATCAATGAATTCCCACTTATTGCTAAAAATCATTTTAAGCTCAAGTTCTAGGGTATACATATGTTTTCGGTTGAAAATAGGACACATATCACCCTCATTCTCACTATCTGAATCTTTCTGACTATTGAAATCCTCTGCACTTTCAATCACATCAGATTCACCACTACTATCTAAATCTATCCCATCATCATCACTACTATTGTTTTCATCCACTAACCCCTCAATTTCATTCAGATCTTCATCTTCCTCATCATTATCTCCTTCATCATCATAATCAATGTCTTCCTCACTATCACAATAATCCTCTTCATCTTGCTCAATTACTACTTATTTTCCTTTTCTAGCCCTTTCTATCCTACCACTTTGGGTCTCATCTTCTTCCACCAAATTTTCTCCAACTTCTACCCCCTCACTTTCATCATTTACTTCCTCATCTTCAACCTTTTCAAAGTAAACAGTTAACTCTCTATTACCCAAAAGAGTAGAGTGAATTAGGTTTTGAAAGCATCCTTCATCATGAATTTTTTCAAACCTACCCTCTTGAGCACATGTATAAACTTTGTTAGTCTCACCAAACCCACAATTATCACCAAACCTTGTTAAAGATGACAGTGTGAAGAGTCTGCCATTGACATAGTCAAATTTGTATAGATTACCACCCACATGCCTACATCTATCTTACCACTTACATAAATATTTAAACTAAATTGTTTTCCAGCTGAATCTGCAAGAAGAAAGAACAAAACTAATTAAAATAAGGGCCTCAAATTAATGAATTGAAATATGCAATGAATGCTAAGGCAACACCAACCACAAATATAGTCAAAAAATTAAGATTCTTCAGTGGACCACACATCCATAAATAATGTTGGGTCTCACCCACACTCACCTTTTTTTAGTAACATGGACCACACAATACCTGCTTTTAATATATTATCTTTTTCCAATTGAAAAAGGCGTATAAAATCATTCAACTCACAGACCATTACACATATCTAGAAAAACATATATACAAATAAACTAGGTTCCACTCATATCCAAAGACAAACCATACCCAAACATAACTTGAGTTTCAAAACATACCGTAAATAGGTGGAGGCTCTTCGTTTTCACCAGATTCTCTCAATTACATACTTGTGTTCGTTCGTTCTTTCAACAACTCACGCGCGATTGATTCTCCTTAGTTCGAATTTATTTTGAAGGATTTAAGGTTTTCGCAATTTGGGGTGGAGTTATTCTGTTTGTGTGTGAGAACGGGTTGATAGTGTATTTAGTTCAATCCAGATTTTTTTTTTTTGCCCAGGCCCGTTTTGTTTGACCTGACCCACGACCCGTGCCCTAAACCCATTTAATATAAATAAACACTAAAATAATGCAATATGAAAATACAAAACAATAAAAAATATATATAATGAGTGTCACCGGTAGATTTACCTGCTATTGCAGGTAATAGGACCAAATTCAAAATTTACGTAAACTTACGGGACCAAATTCAAAATATATATTTCAACGGGACTAAATTCAAAATTAGTCCAACTTAAAGGACTAAAAAAACTTTAATCCCTAATTATATTATTAATTTTGTGTAACAAATTGATGCCCTCTACTAAAGTCTTCAAGAAAATACGATGTATCATGTATAATAGCATGCAGCCTGGAGCACACACATTCACCCAAATCCATGATACGACACTTCGACGATATTGGGAAACGTTTCAGGTATGATTTAATTGTTTTGAAATATATGATTTAATTGTTTTTTACGTATGATTTAATTGTTTTGATGTATGATGTATTTTTTTGCAGAATGAAATAAGGTGGGATCCGACTGTCACGAACTCCCAACAGGTGTACAGGCTATTTCGTCAAAAAGTAGCCTCTCGATACACATATATGTTGAACGAGATTAAGAAAACATGGTTCATTAAACATGAGCGGTCGAATTGGGATAACGATGTGTGGAACTCGTTAGTTGCTCACTGGAACGATCCAAACACGAAGAAAAAAAGTGAGCAAGCAAGAAGAATAGACTTTTAGAGCCTGGAGGTCCGGGTACGGGTTATTCTTGCCACAAAGGTGGATCTCGTGGAGCCGCTAAGGTTGCACGACAAATTGTAAGTATTCGAACATTTTCATTAAGTTACATTTTAATATATTAAGCAAAATGTTTTTTTTAAGTATATATATTATGTGTCTTCAAATGTAGGAATTAAAAACCAGAAGACCCGCCCAACTGTGGGAGATTGTAGAGTACTATCATCGTTACGGTAATGGGTTGTTCACCTATAACCATATCGCTGATATAATTGTAAGTATAGATTACAATTTACATATATTTGATTAATTGTATTTCTTGTATTTACTAATTTATTATTTTCAAACCCAAACAGAAACAGGTGGAAGGAGAGTCCACCCAATTGACCCAACAAGCTTCAGGGGAAGCTTCGGGCGAGACAGTGGCTCCCGATATGTCCGAGTTGTACCTCAAAAAAGTTAAAAAATCACATGGACGCATCAAAGGACTTGGTCAATTGGGCAAGAATAGATGCATCTCCGGACCTGGCTCGACTTCAGCTGGTACAACATTCGGGCGATACACTCAGGAAGAGTTAGATCAATGTATTGCCCACGAGCGTACAAATATACAAAACAAGTTGCGCCAAGAGATGTTGACCAGTGAGAACACCTTGAAAGATGACTTCACTAACAAAATAGCTCAGCTTTAGCTTTTGGTTCAAGGTCTAAGTGGTACCGGTTGGGGTCGGGATCCGGTACCGTTGAGTGTGGACGTGGGAATGATGATTATGATGATGAGGAGTAGGAGAGTTGTGATGATGATTAATAGACTTATGTTTTTTCTATGTTGTTTAATTTGAATTGAAAATTGAATTGATACATGTTTTTTTAATGTTGTTTTGTTTTTTTAGGTGGACAAGATGATAATTGATTTTAATTATGTTTATTTAATGTTGAAGACTTAAAATTTAAATTTTCTTGAACGTATATTTATATGATTTTGATAATGTTGAATATATATATATATATATATAAATGTACAAATATTACAATTAATCTAACAATTTTAATACATTAAAAGTTAATTAATATATAACAAAGCATGTGTACACAATTCAACATAATTATTGATAACATATTTTTATAATTTTTGTATTGAAAAAAAATATAACATGTATGTTAAAATAAACAATCAAATTTAAATCAAAGAAGAAAAAATTTGTCATATAACATATATATATTAATTGCATTCAAAATATAACGACAATAGCTCCTACCCTAATTGACAACAAGGCCGCCCATAAGTGCTTCAGGGCCGAGAGGTCCCCGAGTTCGACGCCCACCGTGCGCGGTTTGGGAATTAAATGCCACAATATATGTGGCCCAGTGGTGGTTGCCGGTTCTAAACACGCGGGACGCCTGGGTTCGAATCCCAGGTAATTCAATTTTTATTGCTACGGTTTCCGTGGGCTTTTCCCTCGCCTACTTCCTCGCGTTTTGGGCCCAGTTTTGTAAGCACACAAAAATCCTAAATATAAAAACTATTTCACTTTCAAAAATAAAAAACTTCCAAAACATGTTAAGTAACTTAAAAAATGATTGTTTTGCGCCACCACTAGTAGTTATTGCATCATAATCGACCATTTTCGACTCCATAAAAAACTTCCAAAACATGTTAAATAACTTAAAAATGATTGTTTTGCGCCACCACTAGTAGTTATTGCATCATAATCGACCATTTTCGACTCCATACGCTCTCAAAATCGACCTTGCAGAATTTGGTAAGTTTTGGTTTTGGAAAGAAATGATCGACTCTATGAGTTCCCGCGATAGATAGATAGATGGTGGGTGTACTCATCCGCCATTTAAAAAAATTACAAGAGGGGTACAAACAAGGACATTTCATATACCCCTTATAATTAAAAAAAAAAAAAAAAAAATTGATGGGTGTACTCAATATGTCTGTGTGTGTACGCCCTTAAATCTAAGCTTTGGCCCAGCCACCCAATACCTAACTACCGCAATTTACTTCAAACTCACCGGTTTGCTTTTTCAATTTCAATTTATATATTATTTTTTTTATTTTCCGAATATTTAATCTATAATTGATGTTAAAAATTAATTATTTAAGTCTTGTATGAAATATTGCATATATGCATTTTAGTTATTCATACACATGTTCTTTATAAATACACCCATAAACTTAATTCACACACACATTTTTTATAAATACACCAACAAACATAATTTACACACACTTTTTATAAATACACCCACTAACATCTTAATTCGAAATTTTTAATCCGTTTATTTTACTCGTTTCTGTGATTTTTTTATCTTTTATTTTATTGTCGAATACGGGATATTAAATGTAGTAATTCAAATTGTAATATGTAGTAATACACATTATTTTATGTAGTAATAACACAAACTATTTATATAATAATACAAATTCTTTTATTTAGTAACGCGTTTTTTCTAGTGTTTTTTATTGATGTAGAAACTCACATTATAATACGTAGTAACATATATTATCGAATGTAGTAAACACAATAATCATGTTGTAATACAAAATGTTTTATTGTAGGATGATGCAAAAAATATTAGATCATTTGATAAAGTTACATATAGTAACAAACGTCTATTCAATGTAGTAATTCAAACTGTAGTATGTAGTAACATATAATTTTTTTTGTAGTAAAACAAATTATTACATGTAGTAATAACACAATTTTATATAGTAATACTGATTCTTTTATATTTTTATATATATTTTTATTGATTAAGTAACCCACATTATAATATATAGTAACATATATTATTGCATGTAGTAAGATATATTATTGCCCGTAATACAAAATAACATTGACCCATAATAATTAGTATTAAAGAATATTTAAAGAAATATAAAATATTTAAGGATTAAGGTCATCGTAAATTGCAGCGTCCGACCGCGACCTGAGGTGACCGAAAACTGCTCGGAGAAGACGACCATGTTCAATTTCTATCAGTGGGTGCATTTATAAAAAAATGTGTGTGAATTAAGCTTGTGGGTGTACTTATAAAAAATGTGTGTGTGAATTAAGCTTGTGGGTGTATTTATAAAATATGTGTGTGAATTAAGCTTGTGGGTGTATTTATAAAGAACATGTGTGTGAATGACTGAAATGCATGTATACAATATTGCATATAAGTTTTTGTGTTATTTATTGATATATTTTTAGATTTTGTTTTGTTAGTCAAATAAGAATCCTATAACTAATTGTTGACTAATAAGAGTTTATAGTCTTTTAATTAATTAATTTATATTTAATTCTTTTATAAATGAAAAAGATACTGACAATAGATTTTTTTATTAAAAAAAGAATGAAATGCATGAGTATCCCAAATGCAATTTTGATACCAAGAGAATTTTTAAAAACAATTTTAGTCTCACGTTTTTTTTAGTCCCATTTTTTACGAAAAAGACACAACCGTTAAATACTTAACGGAAACGTTAAGTGGTAATTTTTTAAAAAAATTTAACCCGAAAATCTGAATATAATTTTAAAAAAAAAAATACTATATATATACAAATTCTGAAATTTAAATAAATTTTATATTAAAACTAATTCAAAAATAAATTCTGAAAAATAAGAAGAAGATACAAAATTTGAAATATACCATCGGTATTTAAATATACAAACTGAATAATATATCTAATGTAAATTATGAAATTACTCTAAACAATTTGGGAATAAAAAATTTAAACTAAAATTAAAAAAAATATTTATATAAAATCTATGATTGAATATAATTTGAAGTAGGGATGGCAATTTTCGACACGACACGATAGCACGATACAAATTCGACACGAAAATTGCGGGTTAGTGTTTGGCCTTATCGGGTTCATGTCGTTATCGAGTCGACCTGATAACGACACGAAAATTTCGTGTCGGGTTTGTGTCGGGTTCATGTCAACCCGTTAAGCACGATAAAATTAACAGGTAACCCGTTAACCTGTTATTTACCTGATATGACATGTTGGTCCTTGGTGGAGTATAACACAAGTGTATGGGGGGGGGAATGCACTTGTGTATGCAAATTCTTTTTCTTTTTGACAAACTGGTCTTATCAGGCAAGTTGTCTCACAACTGGCCTGAGTGTGAACTTTGATAGATACTTGTCCTACTGATTACTATTGAGTGATCAGTTGGCTAAATATCTAAAAGAGTTGCTAAGTGCGGAATGTGGTTGGCCTTTGACTAAAGAAATACTCCAAGTTAATTTCTGAAAAGATACAGATTATCAGGGACTTTGTCCAAAACAGATTTTCTCACTTACTAAGTTATGTTCCTTTAAAATATGTTTGAATGTAAGTGAAATAAAGAATGCAGTAAGTAAATGGCACACAAGTTTATAGTGGTTCAGAGACTCAAGCTCCTACATCCACTTTCCCTGATTGAACAGGATAATTCCTTCTCTATGGAATTAGCTTGTTTTATAGTGCCAAGGTGCACTGATCAACAACACTCTCTTAGTGTTTTGATCCCTAGGAAACCTGAGTCCTAGTGCTCAATCTCTCTGAGTTAAGACTGTGTTTCACACTAACAGTCCTTAACTCCTCACTTCTACAACAAACTCTCTCTTCACTAAATGAGATAAGGGTTTGAGGTTTGGTTCCAACTAGTAGAGATATCCTTTACAATAAGAACAGTGTAAAGGCTTAGGATATCTCAATGCTAAGCTTTGGATGTTTACAAAGATTGGCTTAGCTAAAAGAAGTGATTCAGGAAACTTGGAATTCTAGAGAATAGCTTGGTTTCCTTTGAAAGCTTGATGATAGTTTGATAGCTTGTAGTTGGATGTTTGAATCCCTTGATCACTTCTGTATTTATAGGCAAATTTGAGCAGCTAACCGTTGGAGGGATAGCAATTCAAACTTGTCTATTTGCAGCACCATTGAAACGGCTATGAAGCTTGGCATCCTTTTATCCACTGTGTAAAAGGCCTCTTCAATGGTTGCTTGAATGAATGTGTTGACTTCTGAAAAATGCGGCTGAGATGACTTGTGTCAGTTTCTAAATATGCACATTTCCCAAGGTTGATTTGTGGCAGAAGCTATACTCAACCAACGGTCAGATGGGACAAGCTCCCTGAATATTCCTGCTGCAATTGAGAATATTCCAACATTCATTCAATGCTTCACTCTTTAATGCTTCAAGTCTTCAATGCTTGGTTCAGGCATGATTGGCAATAAATGCTTCATTGAATGTGTCTTTTGGACTTTGACATTCAATACTCTTGATCATTTGTACTTCAAATGTCTTGATCATTTGCATTTATGATCATTGCTTTACTGCTCTTGATCTCTTCAGCCAAGTTGTCCACTTGGTCAGTCTGTCTTGAAGGTTCAGCAGCTTTGTCCTAAAGACTTATCAAGCTGCCTAAAATTCCAGCTTTGGACAACTATCCTGAACACTAAAATCTCACAACATTCCTGAGATTTTTCTCTTAAGCAATCTACAAATTCATGTGTACTGAGACGCCTTGCTTGAACTAGACTTGAGCTTATCTCAACTAATCTGAACATCATCAATCAGGGGTTTTGGTATCTAGATCAAAATCATTTTATTCCCAACAATTTCCCCCTTTTTGATGATGCCAAAACCTATTACAAAGGGAACTTGACTTATACTATACTTTACCTTCAGGGAGAGTGAACTGGTCAACTTGCCTGAAAGAGACTGTTAGCACAATAAATTAAGTATATATGTCATGATAGGTTAGTTGAGATAATGAGTTGTTATCTCTTGATAGAAACATAGTGATCCTTTTATATAAGTGATAGAGCATTACAGAGCTGAAAATTAAAAAGGATTCACTAGTCTAGAACTGCAAAATAACAACAGACATAAAAATCATAACAGCAAATAGGGAAAAAGTGAACTTATCCATCACAGAGTTCCATCATCTTGAGGAGCAATGCCATACTGAGCCCATACTCTTTTCTTCAGTTCCCAGATCTCTTTGTTGGTTCCTTTAGGGCCAGGCTTCAGCTTCTCCATCCTCATGATGTTGATGAATTCTTCAAGTATCTTTCCCTCATCAATTAAGTTCCCATTGAACTTAGGAGGCATGTACAGAATGGGACCAGGGGCCTTGAATTCAATTATGGCCATCTCAGCTGCTGCAAACAGCTTCTGGTAGAGGTCCCTATAGTTCTCAAACATAAACTGCACAAAGACTTCATCTACACTCTCTTCAAGCCACTTTCCAATGACATAGAAGTCATATACAAAACTTCTCTTGGCCTCCTCCCATGCATCATTCAGTGAGATTGGAACCCACTTATCATGGTGAGGGTACTGAGTGTCCCATCTTTGCAGCATTTGTGGTTTGAGCTTTCTGTAAGAAGCCCTTCTTCTTGGAGCTTTGAAGTTTGCCCTCCTTCCATCTCTTGCCTTGTTGGCCTCAACCAACTGATCCATTCTTTCTTTAGCTCTTAGAAGAGCTAGCTTCTCCTGTGTTTCTGGATCTTTTCCAAATCCTTCTTCAAACAGCTTAGAAGGATCATCAGCAAGCTTGGGCACAACCACTTCAGGCTCTCTGTCCTGTACTTCCTCTTCAACTTCTTCTTCAATGGCAGGCAACTTGGCTGCTTTCTTCATCCTCTTGGATTTCCTCATTGGAGTTGATTCTTCAGACTGATATTCTGATGGCAGAGTCAGGCTGGTTGGGAATTCATTGAAGGCTTGCAATTCCTTCCTCTTTCTTTCAGAAGCTCTTGTCACTTTCCCCCTTACTTCAGCAACCTTCTCTTTGGGGTCAAGTCCTGCAGACTCACCACCAGGCCTTTGAAGTTTCCTTGCCTGACTTTCCATTGCAGACATCATGGACTCTTTGACAGCAATTTGAATCTGTTCTTCCTCAGTCAAGTCTTCAATGTTCATTGGGCCTTTGCCTTTCCCAATGTCTTCTACTGCCTCTTCCTCAATCTCAGGGACCTTCTCCTTTCCTTTGGATTCACCAATAACCAAGGTTCCCTTTGCCCTAGCTCTCTCTCTTTCCCCCTTTTTGGCATTATCAAAACACTGGGGCTTCAAGTCACTTATAGTGACAGAGAGATGTGAGTGAGCATGAGTGAGGGACTTCAACTCCTGTAGTAGGTAAACATTCTCATCATGAATGTTCTGCATTTTGTCATCTGCCATGCTCAAGAATGTGTGGACAGGTTTCATCTTTTGAGCAACAATGGCATCTAAAGTAGCTTTCAGTGATTGATCAAGTTTGGCCTGAAGTTGATCAGTGAGGTTGGCCACAACTTGATCAGACACTTTGGTCATCAGTTCAACAGTGAACTTTTCTGCAGCTTCTTTCACCATTGCAGCTTTCAACTCTTCAGCTTTCTTTCTTTGTGCAGCAGTCCTTTGCCTTAAGGCATCTTTGATTGTCCTTCTCAAGGCTCTCACATTATGCTTGTATAGAACTTTGAGACCTTGCTGCTCCTTCTGCACAGATTTTGTGAACTTGACCATCTCTTCCTTTGCCTTTGTTACCTCTGTTGAAACTGTTTGCAGTCCAGTTTCAACACCACAGATTCTTGCATCCAGTGTTGGCAAGATTATTTCCTCTGAGCCAGTTAGCCTCATCTCCACAGAGGCTAGAGTCTTTCCTTGGCCATCTAGAGTATCAATTGTTGCTGCATGTGCCTTACCAACTTCCCTTACCAAAGTATCCAACTTCTCTGACTGTTCTTCAATGATAGTTGCAGTTTGAGTAGCAATCTGAAAGCCTGCTTCAGTGGTGTTGGCTTGCTCAAAATACATCTTGTTCAATATGGATACATTGGCTGAAACTGCTTCAAGGTCAATATCAGTATTGACTGGTATATCAGTAAGAGAGGCATCTGCAAAAATTTGCTCAATTGTAACAGCAACAGAATCTGCAAAACTAAGAGTGTTAGTGAAATCTCCCTCAACACCCTCATTCTTTTTATCTCCCACTAGGCCTGATTCATCAGCACCTATACTCTCATTTTCAACTTTTTTCTTTTCTTCATTTTCAAGTGATAAGCTCACATTCACTGGAGAATCAGGCCTCCTTTCACCAAGGGATTCATCAAGTTCAGATTTGACTTGAAGAATAGCCTGACTCTCATATTGGGCTGCACCCAATATTTCTACTTCATCTCCCTCTTTTGGTGGTGCACTCAGGGAACCTGTAATCACACAATCCTCACCATCATCTCCCTCAGAGTTTTTACCACTAATTGCCTTTTCAACTCCTTCCTTTCCTAAACCTGACACCTCCATATCCTCAACAGGATCCACAGAGGGCAGTTGTTGGGAGATCACAGTGCTTGGGCATCCCATGGCCACTGAGTCATCCTGAATGACTAAAGGCTGGTCAATGTCCAACTTTCCTGACATTGATGAGGCTTTAGCCAAACTAGCTTCTCCCATGGAAGTCTCAACATTGTCAAGCTGTGCCTCAGGTTCAAGAGAACCATCCTTGGCCAATGCATCTTGGACTGAGTCACCATCTTTGGTCAACTCCTCTGAATGATCAGAGTCCTTTTCAGAATGATAAGTCAAGTAATGTACCTTAGCAGAGTTGAGGCCTGGAGGGTTGGGATTGGTGTTATCATCATCATTATCATCATCATCAGATGGACTATCAGGGTGCCTGAGTCCCTGTGCAATTCTTTCTCTCTCAGCTAGCACCTTCTCATGAACAATGGTGCAGAACAAGGCCTCAGTGGTCAACACACTGGTTTTCTTCACATTTGCAAAGTTCAAGAGCCTGTTCTCTTCAACCTGCCACCAGCTTGCTCCTTTATCCTGAATAGCTTGAGCTATTTCTACCATAGTTCTATCCTTGATCTCAACAAGAGCTCTGAGATCATAGAACTGTTGTTGCAGCCTAGGATAGTCCTTCAACCCTGGATATAGTTCATCCACATTAGCCTTGGCAATCTGCCTTAGCATCCCCTCATAAGTGTATTCTTCACCACTTTCATCTTCAGAGGAGTTGGCTTGAGATTCAGGAGGGTTGGATTGGGATTCAGGTAGGCTTGACTGGATTTCAGGTAGGTTGGGTTCAGAAGGGTTAGAGCTTAGAACAAGTTGGGATTCAGGTGCTTTTGAGAGCAAAGTTCCTGAAGAGGTAGTTGGAATGGCTGGAATGGGTGGGAGAGAAACTTGATCCCCTTCTTGAAGAACAGTTTCAAGAAGTTTTGTATAAGAGAGAAGTCTTGGATCAAGTGGGGAAAAAGGTCTATCCTCAAGATTGACCAAGTCTGCCAGCACATCAATACCTGCTCTATCTGGGGCACCTTTAGGAGAGTAAACTTTCTTGGCAATGATTGGGGCATCTTCAGGAGTCTTGCACTCCTCTTCTTCATGCCTTGATGGGGATATTCTTTCTGATTGAATATCAGGAGAGTTGGCTTCAGGGCTGTTTGGCTTTGATTTGGACTTGGAGTTAGACCTACTAGCTTGCCTAATCTCCTTGAAAAATTCTTTCTTCTTTTTCTCCTCTTCCATCAGTCTCTGCTTCTCAGAGGTTTTGATTATTCTTTTCCTCCTTTCAGATCTTGTTGGCTGGTCAAGATCTCTGAATTCTGTTACACTTTCAGGCTGTAAGGGGACAACCTCTCTGAGTTCTTCACCTTCTTCAGGGGGGTTGACTCCTTCATCAGCAACCTTCTCAATTTCCTCAGAAGTGGCTCCTCCACTTCTTGATTGACTTTCTGGGGAAGATTCACTCAGAATCTTCTTCATCTTCTTCAATTTTGGCTGAGCTTTTGGTGGTTGAGCTTTTCTCTTCCTTGGAGAAGTTCTGGTTGTGGGAACAACAGCACCTGCTTTCTTGGAAGCTGCATCCTGCTTCCTCTTTTCTGTCTTAGAAGACAGCTTCCTAAACATCACCTTTTGAGCTGGAAAAGGTTTTGGCTTGGCTTGGAGGTGGGTGTAATGTGCAAATCTTTCTAAGAGCAGGCTAGCTCTTGTGCAAAATTGGAGTCTCCCATCAACTACCACCTTGTGGTGTTTCACCTCTTTGAACTTAAACTTTTCATTCATCATTTTGTCTAGAATGAAATTTTTCCAGTTGAACTTGACTCTCTTTTCAGCAGAGTCAATCACAGCAGCCATCACTCTCAATTTAGGCATACATATTTGTTCAACACTCCCAGAGTGGCTTAACAAACTTTTCACCACACAATCAAACAAGTGCCTAAACACTGGCTTCAAAGTGTTCTTGTTCTGAGCACTTACAACTTTCTTAGGTTCTATCATCCATGGATAGTAGAACTCCTGATCATCTTCTTCTTTATACATCTCTGGATTCTGGCCTTCTGAAGGTAGCCCAAAGCTAGCATTCAGATCCTCAGCAGTGAAGATGATGGTATGCTGGCTTTCTTCTTCTTCATCTTCTTCAGCATATGTCAGTTTGGTGCATACATCACCCTTTTTGCCCTTCCATCTGAGATAGGCAAAGAATTCTGCCATGAATGGAATCAGGCTTGGTGCCAAGGAATTTCTCAAGTCCTGCCTCCCTTAGCCATTGAAGGACCTGATGAACTTCTGTGTCTGGGCTGTCAAAAGCAACTAGCTTTTCAAACCAAAGTGAGTTTGGATTGCTGAGATATGAGAAATCAATGTCCAAGGAGGAGTCATTGAAATCTACAAGTTCTTCCCTCTTAATTTTGGGTGCCATGGATAATGAGAAATGGATAGGTTTTTGGAAAGAAGTTGCAGGTTTGAGAGATTTTGAAAAAAAAACTTAAGAGTTTGAGAAAATATGAGTGCGTGAGGAGGAAAGTAAAAATTGAGGAGTTTATATATGAATGGGATTTATTAACCGTTGGTTAATAGAATATAACAGAGGGTAATTTTGAAGAACCAATTGGATATAGTGGGGTAGTGGGCTTTCAAAGGTTTGATGGAGTTTTGAATGCAAATCAATGGTCTTGATGGTGGCTCAAGAATTCATGAAATCTTAATTAAGATTTTGCATTTAATGCTGATTTGCCATTTTGGGGGCAAAGATCTTCATAGTACACGCCATCCTAAAATGGCCTACTCTTAGACCAAGAAACCTTTTAAATGTCTAATCAATGCTAAAAATAGCAAAAATTATCCAATTAATTCGGACAAACATCTTGAGATGTGTTTTGACTTCTCTCTTGGTCAAAACTGCCTGATTAGCTTGCCTGAGTGGGTCCCAAAATTGCTGACTGGGTCCCACTTGGACAAAGCTCCTGACCAACATTGCTGAACATCATAAGGACAACTTTGCTGAGTTTCCCTTTTTGGCTGACTGCTTCAGTGAGTTTGGTCAACTTTGCTGAAGTTCAATTTTAATGAATTTCCCTCTTCTTATGAGCTTCCTTCCTTCATTCCTCCATCTTCCCTGGATCAAGTAAGCCTAATTCAGCTGAAAGTTCCAAGAACCTTGCTTCAGCCAATGGTTTAGTCAAGATATCAGCTTTTTGCTTATCAGTGTGGATTTTGACAAGCTTGATATCTTTCTTTTCCACATGATCCCTTATGAAGTGATGCTTTATATCCACATGCTTGCATCTGGTGTGGAGCACTGGATTCTGTGAGATAGCAATTGCACTATTGTTGTCACAGAATATTGGCACTTCATTTGAGATTACTTTGTAATCTCTCAATTGTTGCCTGAGCCAAAGTATTTGAGCACAGCAACTTCCAGCTGCTACATACTCTGCTTCAGTTGTTGAAGTTGCAACTGTATTTTGCTTCTTGGAGAACCATGAGATAAGTTTGCTGCCCAAGAATTGACAAGTTCCAGAGGTGGATTTTCTGTCAATTCTACATCCTCCATAGTCTACATCTGAATATCCAGTGAGCTCAATGTTGTCATCAGCTGGATACCATAATCCAAGATTCTCAGATCCCTTGAGATATCTTAGAATTCTCTTGGCAGCATCAAGATGGCTCTTCTTTGGATTAGCTTGAAATCTTGCACATACTCCAACTGCAAATGTGATATCAGGCCTGCTTGCAGTGAGATATAGCAAGGATCCTATGATTCCCCTGTAGTTAGTGGAGTTTGTTGACTCTCCACTTTCATCAGGATCCATTTTCCAGTTAGTATTCATAGGGATTCTGACTGGTTTGCTTGTAGCACATCCAAATTTCTTGATCATGTCCCTTGTATACATGGCCTGATTGATGAATATTCCTTTCTTTGATTGAGTGACTTGAAGTCCTAAGAAGAAATTCATCAATCCCATCATGGACATCTCAAATTTGCTTTGCATGAGTTTGGAGAACTTCTCACATAACTTCTCATTTGGAGATCCAAATATAATGTCATCCACATAAATTTGGACTAACAAAATATCATCTCCTTCACAGATTCTGAACAAGGTTCTGTCAACAGTGTCTTTGACAAAACCATGATCTAGAAGAAACTGTGATAAGGTGTCATACCAAGCTCTTGGAGCTTGCTTTAAGCCATAGAGGGCTTTCTTCAATCTGTACACCTTGTCTCCTTCTTCAAATCCTGGGGGCTGTTCAACATATACTTCTTCTTTGAGCACCCCATTGAGAAATGCACTCTTCACATCCATGTGATACACCTTGAATCTCATGTGAGCTGCATATGCTAGGAAGAGTCTGATTGCCTCAAGTCTGGCCACTGGAGCAAAAGTCTCATCATAATCAATCCCTTCAGATTGACAATATCCTTTGGCCACCAGTCTTGCTTTGTTTCTCACAATGATGTCATTTTCATTTTTCTTATTCTTGAATACCCATTTAGTTCCAATGACATCTTGATGAGTTGGCCTATCTACCAGCTCCCAAACTTCATTTCTGGTAAACTGGTTCAGCTCCTCTTGCATGGCTATGATCCAGTTGGTATCTTGTAGTGCTTCCTCAATGTCTTTTGGTTCCTGTTCTGAAAGGAAACAACAAAACAGAGCACTTTCTCCATGAAATCTTCTAGTTTTGATCCCTTCACTTGGATTACCAAGTATCAGGCTAGATGGGTGGTCTTGCAACCAAGTCCTTCTAGACCTGATCCTTTCAGGAGGATTGTCCTCATCTGAAGTTGGATCACTAGATTCATTAAATTCAGGGAAGTTAATTGAAGGATCAAGCTCAGGATCATATTCAGGGGTGTTGTCCTCATTGTCAGACATTTTCATTGGTTCCCCCTTGAATATTGGATCCATTAACTACCTCAGCATTGCCTGCTTCTTCATTGGTAGTTGTTACCTGGTTTTGAACTGGGATAGGGTCAGTCAGTTCAATTTCTCCTTCAAGTTGGTTGTCTTCTGGTTGGTTGCCATCAGGTAGGTTGTCCAGTTTCTGATTTTCATGAAGTTCAGGCTGGGCAACATCTACAAATACTGTTTCCTTGCTTTGAAGCCTTAATCTGGTTGTTCTTTGTGTTATCTCATCAATATTCAGGTTTCTATCCCTGAACTCATTAACAGATTCATCAAACACAACATGAGGTGTTTCTTCCACAATAAGAGTTTTGCAATTGTAAACTCTGTAAGCCTTGCTGATTTGTGAATATCCAACAAATATTCCTTCATCATCTTTGCTATCAAAAGCTTTCAATTGCTCTTTCCCATTATTATGGATGAAACACTTACAACCAAATATGTGAAAGTAAGCAACAGTGGGCAATCTACCTTTCCATATTTGATATGGGGTTTTACCTTGTCCTTTGGTGATTAAGGACCTGTTTTGAGTGTGACATGCAGTGCTAATGGCTTCAACCCAGAACCTTTTAGGCAATTTGGTTTCAGCAATCAAAGTTCTTGCTGCCTCTTTCAAGGTTTTGTTTCTTCTTTCAGCAACTCCATTTTGTTGAGGTGTTCTTGCTGCTGAAGTTTCATGAGTGATGTCATTCTTGCTGCAGTACTCATTGATGTATGAGTTTATGAATTCTGTGCCTTTGTCAGATCTAATCTTGACAATGCTTAGGCCTTTTTCATTGCTCAATCTCATCATCAATTCAGGTAGCTTGACTTGGGTCTTCTTTTTGTTTAACAAGAATACTACCCAAGTGTACCTGGAAAAATCATCAACAACAACTAATGCATATTTTCTTCCATTTAAACTTACTGGGATAATTGGACCAAATAAATCCATATGCAACAGTTGAAGAACTCTCTCAGTTGAGATGACAGGTTTTCCTTTGAATGAAGCTTTGATCTGTTTTCCTTCCTGACATGGCTGGCATATGTGTTCTTTGGTGAACACTTGATTAGGCAGCCCTTTAACTAGAGAGTTTCTTGCAATCTTGTTGATGGTTTTGAAATTCAGATGATTCAATCTCTTGTGCCATAGCCAGCTTTGCTCATTTGTGCTTTTGGCAACAAGGCAAACTGCTTCAGGGGTTTTGCTCCAATCTGCAAAATAGACATTTCCCTTTCTCACCCCTGTTAGTAGTACCTGTTGTGTTGATTTGTCTTTGATGGTACATTCATTTGGTGCAAATTCAACACAATATCCTTTATCACAAATTTGACTTATAGACAGCAAATTGTATTTTAGGCCTAGGACATATGAGACATCAGTAATTTTAACATTACTAATGTTTAATGTACCATAACCTCTTGTGATTCCTTGAGAGCTGTCTCCAAAGGTTACTGAAGGACCATTCTTTTCTATGAATTCTGAGAGAAGTTCTTTGTTTCCAGTCATGTGTCTTGAGCATCCACTGTCCAAGTACCATGCTGTTTTCTTGTTGATGCTTCTCTTCTTTTTGTGGTCCTTGCAGCCCTGCAAAGTCAAAATTTAGGTACCCTTTGAGTGTTGGGTCCTAGAGGGTTAGCTGTACCTTTTGGAATCCAAATCTGCCTGATTACTCTGATTGACTCAAAGTGACTGACTTGGTTTCCACTTACATCTACATACACAGTTTGACCCTTAAATGCCTTGGGTGCCTTCTGTGTATTAGTGTTGGTCTTGTAAGGTTCAGGAGGGTTGGTAAATTTCCTTGGGACATTTCTCCTGAAGTTACTAGACTTAGGTGCAGCTTGGAAAGACCTTTGTGGATAGAAGTTTGGATGGCCTTTTCCTTTTGTCAAGAAAGGTTCAGGCTTTCTGAATGTTTTATACCTATCAGAGGGGATTGGCCTTAATCCATTTAGTTGAGGTCCCCTCTTTTGAGTTGGCATTTTCTGAACAGATTTTGGACAACTTCTCTGATAAGGATTCAGATAGGTTGGCCTTCCATTGGTTCTACCTTTCTGGCCCTCATTTCTCCTGTAAACAATGTCTTTAACCTTTTCCTTAGGTATGGGTTTAGGGACATTGTTCACTTGAATTGGTATAAAAATTCATTTTCCCTTATCCTTGATTAGTGGTTGATTTACTTCCAGTTCATTTTGTTGTGCCACTGATCTTACAAAAGTCATCTTAGAATTGCTTGAGGAGGCGATGCTAAGACCAGGTGAAAGGTTCGAATGGATTATAGCCTAATCCACCCTTTTGAGCAAATGGTCTTTGAAACCCTTGAATTTCCTCTATTGCCTTAGCAGATTTGTTCAAGGTAGACATTTTCATTTTTAAGCTCCCCTCACTTAATTTCAGAGTATCAAATTCACTTGAGAGATTGTTAAATTTGGCTTGAAGAGTTCTAAATTCAAAATCCTTTCTCTTTAGAGTCAGAGTTTGTTCATCAATCAGCTTTTGTTGTTCAGAGATTCTGAGAGACATTTCTCCATGTTCTCTCACAATCTGCTGATACAACTCAGATGATTTAATGTCAACCTCAGATTCAGGAAGATTTGGTATTTTAATTTTAGACCTCAACTGTTCATTTTCTCTCAGTGCCATATTGCATACTTCTTGCATTCTGGTGAAATCTTCTAACAACTTTTCAAAGTCAAGTTGGATTTCACTAGATTCATGTGTGTTAATTGAAATATTGGAAGATGAACATACCTCTTCATTTTCAAATGCCATTTGGCAGTCATCATCACTGTCACTGTTGGAGAACAGTCCATCATCAGAAGAGTAGATACTTTCTTCACTTGCTGATTCTCCAGCTACCATGGCCTTCCTGTTGTTCATCCTCTTGTCTCTTTTGTTTTGCCTTTCTTTTCTTTCTTTGGCACTCAGGTCAGGACAATCATACTGAAAGTGACCCTTTTTCTGGCAGTTGTAACACACATCTTCATCATCATTTTTCTTGCTTGAGGACTCCTTCCTCCTTGATGATGATGGTTCACCTTTGCTATATTTCTTTTTATCAGCATATCTGTCTTCTTTCTTTCATCAGAGACTTTGTCCTCTGATTTGTTATCAGGAGAACTGAATCTCCTTCTGGTTCTGTTATCTTGGTAGAACTTCTTGTATCTACCAAATCTGGAGTTCAGCTTCTCAAATCTTCTAGCCATGAGTGCCAGCTCCTCCTTCATTTCTGTTTTTTACACAAATTGAGAAGATCTTTGAGTATTTTTCTTCTCTGTTTCAGTAGCTTTGAAGGCAACACCTTTGCCTGAGGAGGATGGCTCATCATGCACCTTCTTTCTGTTGAGATCAAACTCATATGCTTTGAGTTCAGAGAATACTTGCTGCATTGGCATGTTGTCAAGATTGTTGGTATTTTGCATCATGACAGAATATATGTCCCACTTTGATGTGAGACTTCTTAGAATCTTCAAAGCAACTTCTCTTTTGGCATAGAACTTGCCCAAAGAATTCATCTCATTCATAATGTCAGTGAATCTGCCATCAAGATGATCAATAGTTTCATTTGGCTCCATAGTGAATTGCTCATACTTTTGGATAGCCACTTGAAGTTTGTTTTCCTTTATCTTTTGAGTACCTTCACACATAAGTGCTAGGGTATCCCAGATCTCCTTTACTGTGGTGCAGTGATACACTCTTCCCATCACTGCATCTGGAATAGTCTGGTACAAGGTGTTCATGGCAATGTAGTTCAGATTGTGCCTTTTCCTCTCTTCTGTTGTTAGCTCATCCTCATCTTTTGGCAACAGCTCCCTTGGGTCTGCTTTTTGAGCATCAGTGACCTTGGGATTGAGCTTGGTGAAGGTGAATGGTCCTCTAGTGATGACTTTGAGCATTTCATCATGCTGGCAGGCAAGATGTGCTCTCATCCTGATTTTCCAGAAATCATAATTCTCAATTGAGAACATTGGCAGTTTGTGATGAGAAATATGATTGACTTGGTTTGGACCCATGTTGTTGGTGGTGTTGGCAGCATCTCCTGGAACTGCATTGTTAGCCATTCTTATACAGATAGACAAAGGAAAATACAAGTAGATTTTTCAGAAATTTGGATCAGTTCAGTGACCACAGAAATAATGTGAGTTTTTGAAATTCAATTTGAATGTTCAGCAACAGTGGTCTATGAACCCCTGCTCTGATACCACTTGTTGGTCCTTGGTGGAGTATAACACAAGTGTATGGGGGGGGAATGCACTTGTGTATGCAAATTCTTTTTCTTTTTGACAAACTGGTCTTATCAGGCAAGTTGTCTCACAACTGGCCTGAGTGTGAACTTTGATAGATACTTGTCCTACTGATTACTATTGAGTGATCAGTTGGCTAAATATCTAAAAGATTTGCTAAGTGCGGAATGTGGTTGGCCTTTGACTAAAGAAATACTCCAAGTTAATTTCTGAAAAGATACAGATTATCAGGGACTTTGTCCAAAACAGATTTTCTCACTTACTAAGTTATGTTCCTTTAAAATATGTTTGAATGTAAGTGAAATAAAGAATGCAGTAAGTAAATGGCACACAAGTTTATAGTGGTTCAGAGACTCAAGCTCCTACATCCACTTTCCCTGATTGAACAGGATAATTCCTTCTCAATGGAATTAGCTTGTTTTATAGTGCCAAGGTGCACTGATCAACAACACTCTCTTAGTGTTTTGATCCCTAGGAAACCTGAGTCCTAGTGCTCAATCTCTCTGAGTTAAGACTGTGTTTCACACTAACAGTCCTTAACTCCTCACTTCTACAACAAACTCTCTCTTCACTAAATGAGATAAGGGTTTGAGGTTTGGTTCCAACTAGTAGAGATATCCTTTACAATAAGAACAGTGTAAAGGCTTAGGATATCTCAATGCTAAGCTTTGGATGTTTACAAAGATTGGCTTAGCTAAAAGAAGTGATTCAGGAAACTTGGAATTCTAGAGAATAGCTTGGTTTCCTTTGAAAGCTTGATGATAGTTTGATAGCTTGTAGTTGGATGTTTGAATCCCTTGATCACTTCTGTATTTATAGGCAAATTTGAGCAGCTAACCGTTGGAGGGATAGCAATTCAAACTTGTCTATTTGCAGCACCATTGAAACGGCTATGAAGCTTGGCATCCTTTTATCCACTGTGTAAAAGGCCTCTTCAATGGTTGCTTGAATGAATGTGTTGACTTCTGAAAAATGCGGCTGAGATGACTTGTGTCAGTTTCTAAATATGCACATTTCCCAAGGTTGATTTGTGGCAGAAGCTATACTCAACCAACGGTCAGATGGGACAAGCTCCCTGAATATTCCTGCTGCAATTGAGAATATTCCAACATTCATTCAATGCTTCACTCTTTAATGCTTCAAGTCTTCAATGCTTGGTTCAGGCATGATTTGCAATAAATGCTTCATTGAATGTGTCTTTTGGACTTTGACATTCAATACTCTTGATCATTTGTACTTCAACTGTCTTGATCATTTGCATTTATGAGCATTGCTTTACTGCTCTTGATCTCTTCAGCCAAGTTGTCCACTTGGTCAGTCTGTCTTGAAGGTTCAGCAGCTTTGTCCTAAAGACTTATCAAGCTGCCTAACATTCCAGCTTTGGACAACTATCCTGAACACTAAAATCTCACAACATTCCTGAGATTTTTCTCTTAAGCAATCTACAAATTCATGTGTACTGAGACACCGTGCCTGAACTAGACTTGAGCTTATCTCAACTAATCTGAACATCATCAATCAGGGGTTTTGGTATCTAGATCAAAATCATTTTATTCCCAACATGACACGACACGATAATGACACGTATCTGATAATAACACGATAATGACACGTCGACACAAAAATTAATACAATTTTAAATTAATTTATTTTCTTATCGTGTCGTTATCGTGTTGTTATCGTGTTACGTGTCGTTATCGTGCCGTGTCACGTCGACACAAAAATTATCGTGTTGTTATCGTATTGTGTTGTGTCGACACGAAAATTATCGTGTTCGTGTCGTGTCGACACAGATTCTTATCGTGTCGTGTTCGTGTTTGGCCTTATCGTGTCGTGTCACTATCGTGTCGACCCGAAACACGACACGATAGCACGATTTGCCAGCCCTAATTTGAAGATACAAAATAAAATGGAAATGTCTTAAATGCACCCTGTGCACCAACTTGGGATCCGTGCACACTATACTTGACCCGCCTAACCCGCCCAGCCCATACCTGATCCGGCCTAATTTTTTTTAATTCATCTCCACCTAAAACACTATTTTGTAGAACAGTTTTCTCCCCCCACCGTCATCGTCGCTGATCTCTTGACCGCTTCCACTCTCCTGATCTTCATTGCTACCCTTCTCGCCTAGTTGTTCCTCTACATCTTCCGTCAGTCGTCTGATCCTCCCTCCGATCACCATTTTCGGCAGTCAATTCTCCGATCGAAAGACTCTCTTTCATTTTCCTCACAAGTATTGGTTCTGTTCTGATGTCTTCGCTCATAGTCTGCGTCGCCATTGTTGGTTTGCACGACGCTTTTAAGATCTGCTATGTATGTATAATGTAGATATATTAATTTGATAACCATAGACAAAACCTTTCATCCTTTTATCCAAGGGGGAAACTAAAATAAGCGGCCAATGATCGATGGGAGTGGGAGAAAAGGTAAGAATTCTGCCTTGATATGCTTCTAGTTTGATTTTTTTTTTTTTTTTTTTTTTTTTGTATGGTGTTAATTGATTGATATTAGGATTTGAGTTTCGTAATTAGCAGCCTTTTCTTTCTAGAGATTTTGTTTTAAACTCTGTATTTGAAATTTGAGTTAGGTTAGGTATCTTTTACTATGATCAAATTATTAGATTCTTTTTTGTTATTATTGAATTCGATATTAGAAGCAAGAATTAACTATTGATCACTGGAAAATTAGCTTCCTTACGACTCTGTTGTTTGCTGTTTTAATGAAAAGTTTTTCTGGTTTATCAATAGTGATGAAATTTTTGTTTTAGGTCAAATGATTGATCAAGATCAAATGTGTGTTTTAATGAAAAGTTTTTCTGGTTTATCAATAGTGATGAAATTTTTGTTTTAGGTCAAATGATTGATCAAGATCAAATGTGTGTGATCGTATCCACACATGGGGGTTATTGATCAATGACTATTTAGTTGTTGATTATGAGTGACAGCTAACTCTTAGGTTTGATGAATGATGATGCAAGATTAGTTCATTCATTTTCTCTTGCAAATGTGAGATAAAGATTGGTTTTTTTAGCTGTAGGACTACTACTCTCAATTAACATTAAGAATTTAATTTTGTTTGTTGTAGTTGTTGCATGACTTATTTAGTAGTATTTGATTTTAATGAACATGATAACTCTACTTTACCTACTTCACTCTAACTTGTCTCATAGTCCGCAATCTCAGCTCCTTCTCTGAATTAATTATTCATTTGCCCACAATTTTAATGATGTTATCGCAAATCAGATCGAAAGGGAAGCGTCAATAAATTTGGGGCTTTTGTTACTGTTGTTGAGACTAGTTCGCAGTGGGTAGCTTCGTCGGGATTGGTGAACGGAAAAGGTAGAACATAGAAACGGGAAGATGAATGAGGATTTCGATTTAATTATTTTTTGCACAATTCATTTTGAGGCACATTTGAGGTGTTGTCGTTGTGAAGAAATTCAGCAACAGTGGAGGATGAAGATATGATCAACACCATAAGTGTGTAAACTTCTCGTTTCAATCAATTTTTTGATTAACTTCACAAATGTATCAATTCATAGGTATGTTTCTGATTTTTTTTTAATTGCTGTTTTAGAAAGGTGATTTGGGTACTATGTGGGGATTTTGTATGTATTGTTTGCGGTTTTCTCTATGGTTGCTTCGTTGTTGGTAAAGAAGATTGGAGAGATCGAAGAATGTTTTGGTGTCGGTACAACTGGATATTGGCTATTTACAGCAGTTAATTTGAAGTCTGTCTTGGTGCAATTTTTATTATTGAAAAGTGGTAATTTTGTTACTGAAAAGTGTAATTTTTATTATTGAAAAGTGGTAGATTTTGATATAGAAAAGTGGTCATTTTTGTTACTAAAAAGTGGTAACTATAAATATTGAAAAGTGTAAATTTTGTAACTATTATTAGTGAAAAGTGAAAATTTTGTTACTGAAAAATGGTAAAGTGAAAACTTTGTTACTGAAAAGTGATAACTATTATTATTGAAAACTGGAAATTTTGTTAGGTAACTATTACTATTTAAAATTGGAAATTTTATTATTGAAAAGTAACTATTATTATTGGAAATTTTATTATTGAAAAGTAACTATTATTATTGAATTTTTTTTAATAAAAATGATATTTAAAAACGGTGAAATGATAAAGTGGTAATAAGTTTTTTTTAATAAAAATAGTATTTAAAAAATTAATTACCGGTACTAAATTTTTGGTAATTAAAATTTGTTTTTTCTAATTTATAAGAATTGACCTGTGCATTAGTGTGCAAAGTGCACACTATGCACAGGAGACCAACTCATTCATATAAAATCTGAATATTCAATTATTATCAAATAAAATTCAAAATAATAATTAAAGTAAATTCTGAAGAAAAAAAATTTAAAAACTAAAGATATTAAATAAGTATAAAAGAAATAAAAAAAAAAATTGTGCGCACATATATTATTTTATCTGCTTTAATACTGATAAATAACTCTGATAAATAACTCTATGCATACATTAAACGTTGAATAAAAAATGGAACAGGGAGTAATAAACTTAATGGCACAAAACAACTGTAGTGTTTAATTTACCATCAACTAAAACATGAGAAAAAATGTGCAAGTGAATAAAGTCATGTTACTTATAAGTGGAAGCAGGCAGCTACGTAAATGGATTTCTTACTTTGTAAATAATTGAACAACAGGATCCAGCACATAGCCTTCAGCAAGCCAACAAGATTGGTTCGATTTTTTAGCATCAAGGGAACCAAACAGCCCTATTTACAGTGGAGTCCAGTGCATCAACGTGCCTGCGGAGAATTTTTCTGAAGCTTTATTAAGGACATATAAGTTCACCGATATGGTTTCTAGGGAATTCAAAATACACAATATGACACGATAACCTACTGCTAGGACATCTACGGGAGGGGAAACTTGGATAGGATCCTCCTCTTAGACCCTGTTTGGTTGAGTTTATGAGCTCCTTAAAACAGTATGTAAGATGTTTAGGAGCTTAGAAGGCTCTCAAAGTGTTTGGGAAAAATAAGATTTTTAACAGCGTATAAGATTATAAAATTTTAAAAAATCACCCCATCCCTACAAGCCAAAGGGGCTCTTAGTGCAATAACAAATAAAGGATACATCTGTGTGGCAAGGGTGTCCATCCCCTTCATTTCTTCGTTTAATCTGCAAGCAGGATATTGCCAGAAAGGATAATAAATATGTTGGAAAAAAATTACTGAGTGCTCTAATATACTATGCCTAAGCTCAATTACAGAATTTCAAGATATATTACTAAAAATTCATGCATCACAGTATATTATACTTGTATACACTAAAGGGTTTCCTGCAAGTAGAAAAATAACATAACTACAAAAAATCAAAGCATTATGTTTATATTGTTTTATGCTATGATTGAAAAATGAAAAATGTATTATGCAGCAGCATGAAGAGCGTGTGAGAAAGACTTAGAACGAGAAGATCTAATAATCGCAGCATCAAAGTTTGTGCAAAGATTAGAAGGAAAATAAAGCATCGAGAAATCCTACAAATGCTAGGTAATAAAACAAAGAAGGCAATGAGTTCTAGTAAGAACAAAAGCTTAGGAAAAATGAAGGAAAAGGGTGATTTCTCATTGTCATAGTATTAAGATTTTTAACTATATGTTCGATTATCACATGAAGTCAACAAAAGTGATGGTTCCCACTTCCCAGCCTGTTGTTTTTCTGGCATAAACTGCACTTAAGCAAATGAAAGATTTCCCAAAGCACAACTATAATTCTTGACAGACATACTATGCTTTTCTTGAACATTTTTTTTCTTGGCAACTATAGGTAGTTATATTCTAAAATCAGGACACCCAACCTCAAAAATCAAGAATGGTTCATTAAGATTCCATGCATCTAATTCATGAGGAGCCATTTTCTCCAAATTTCACAAAGTATGGAAAAAGATACAAACCTCAGACAGGAGTTTATGTATCGATTTCCCTTTGTTGATGCATCAAGCACTGCAAGATAACAATCAAATAACCATTTTTTTAGATCCATACACAGATACTGATTCCAGAAAACTTCAAGATGAAAAAGCTTGTCTGCAAATGGACACCTTCAAAGCATAAAATTCTACTACAATTGAGTGGGAGCTTGAGAAACAAGAAGCAGAAATGATGATTGGCGGAGAAAACAACTAAATAACTTCTTACAGAAAACGCCAACAGAAGTTCTTTCACCAAAAAAATAGTTAGATATGCACAAACCGTAGTGCTCCCCACACTAGAGAAAAGGTTAAAGAATGAATAGAAAAGAGGTAAAAGAAGGGGAAAAAAAGTTTCACACCAAGACTAAACACATAGTATTAGTACCTTTTCTTGCTATAGAAATATAAATGGTGTTTAACTTTAAACTTACCACATTCTTGAAGGTGACCAGCAGCATCACTGAAGCAGTTCATATGATCAACTGTAGAGCCAGTAGCCTAAAAATCACATTCTCCTGATTAGTAGGATATATATTAGAATGAAAGAGAATAAAATCTAGGCTAAACAAGTCCATTAAGTAGAACTATTAACTTAATTAGCTAAAATTATTTGTACTTGCAACCAAATTACATGTAAAACCTTTCTAGATCAAAATTCATACAATAACAAAATCTGAGACAACTTACATGGACTATTTAAATATACAAAAACTAAAACAGAAAATTACTGCATGATTTAACATTAACAACCAGACAAATGGCAAAAATGAACTCTGCAGAGAATCACAGTACATATTATTTGTAATCAATGAATAAACCTCAAAAACAACCGTGCTATTGACATAACCAACATCAACACTTATCTCCATCTCATCAAAATTGATTTCATCAGTCCGACTTAATTTCAGGAGCTCGTATCCATACAAAATCAAGAACAGTTCCAAAAATCTGCTGATAAATTAGGCACGAACTAAGGGAAAAAATGCGTTTAATTTCAGTATTAAAGCATACTTTAAAAACATTTAAGTTATACATGAAGCAGTGAAATTTCCAATTAGGTTAGTCAAGAAAAACGGAAGTACGAAACATCATATGAAGTCACCGTATTTGTTTCATAGGAATAAATGTCAAAATGTATAAAGTGGCAACCTGGGAGAGTGATTGACGGAGAGAACTGAAGAGTGAGGAGAAACTCTCGGCGATTGAAGCTGAATCCCTTTCCAACGACGCGAGAGCTTTCAAAATCTCCTTCCCACGATCAGACGGCTCCAGCTCGCCGCCGTTGACAGAGTTTACTTCATCCCTACTCCCGCCGCCGTCAATATGACATCTCAATTGCTGATTGGTCGCCGACTCAGAAGCATGCGCATCTGAGTTGTCGTTTCTCGCGTCATCATTCTCCATTGATGAGAACTAGCGATGAAGGGGATGGTAATATTTAATTATATCCACAATTGGGATTTTTTTTTTTAATATAATAACCCTCCTTAAGGCTCCGTTTGAATGGAGGATTTCATCTATTGATTTCAAATCCATCGTTCAAATTCACTCCCCTTATTTGGATTAAAAATAAATGAATAGATTTAAAATTCTAAGCATATTTTTTTAGTTTGAATTGTGAGAGATTTCAAATCCTCACTAAAACTATGTGATTTAAAATTCATCCATTTTTAAAATCTTTCATTTGAAATATCTCTTCAAATCAAATCCCTAGGTTGTGTTTGGATGGAGGGATTTGATTTGAGGAGGTATTTCAAATGAAAGGTTTTAAAAATGAATTGATTTCAAATGATATGGTTTTAGTGAGGATTTGAAATCTCTCACAATTTAAACTAAAAAGTGTGTTACATAAATCTAAGTATTTGAAATTCACTAATAATCCAAACATGAATGAATTTGGGTCGTGGATTTGAAATCCATAAGTCCAAATCCACCCAACCAAACGCAACCTAAAATTTTGTATATACAATTTTTTTTGGTACATTATACACTCAATCAAACTAAGTTATTTATTTTATATATAAAAGTTTGTAAAATTGTCTCAGGCTCCATTTGGATGGAGGGATTTGGATTTCAAATCCACCACTCAAATCTACTCCACTTGTTTGGATTAAAAAGTAAATAAATGGATTTAAAATTCTTAGCATATTTTTTTTTTTAGTTAAAATTGAAAAGATTTTAAATTCTCACCAAAATCATATCATATCATTTGAAATTCATCTATTTTTAAAACCCTTCATTTGAAATACTATTAAGGATAATTGTATATATGTATCTAGTCTTTAGAATGAGGCTCATATTGTTTTGTATATACCTAAAGCCCACAATGTACATTATAAATAGTTCATTCCATTATCAATAAAATCACTCTTCCAATTATCTCTTTATGGTAACTAGAGTCAATTTTTTACTAATGTCACAAATTCGATCTTCTTTCCTTTTTTATTTGAGTCAACTTTCCCTCCCCTCAAGGATTTCTCACGATTTGGGCTTTCTTCCCACTTCACAAATTCGTCCAGGTTCATCTTTCTCCCTCTATGACTTGTGTCTCTCCCTCAATCAACATGAACGGACAAATCAACTACTCGCCCGTTCCGGCCACTGCCCTATACTCGACGGCTCCTGGTACTCGACCCCAACAGCACCGTCCTAAGCCTGCCTCGCCCAACCTTTTCGGCAACACCTGCTTCCGCCCAACGTCCGCCTGGCCAGCGCCCGTACATGGGCAAATGTCAACTATGCAGTGTTCCCGGCCACTCGGCCCGCCGCTGCACCTCTTTCCAGGTTTTTCCCTCAACCTATACTTCTCCATCGGCCTATAACGCTGCATCTGCTCCTTCTGATTTGGATGATCCTTGACTCTGGAGCCTCCCACCATATCACCTCGGATCTTGCCAATCTGTCCATTCACTCTCCTTATAATGGTAACGACAGTGTTGTCATTGGTAATGGCCACGGCCTAATCATCTCTCATATTGGGTCTCTCAAATTCACTACTTGTCCTGATCTGAAATTTCTGGATGTGTTGCACGTGCCCTCCATTGCACGAAATTTACTCTCTATTTCTCGTCTTTGTGCCTCGAATGATGTCACGATTCTTTTTTCTGATCATGATTTTCAGGTGATGGATCGTCGATCGGGGGTCGTTCGCCTTCGCGGTCCTTGCGTTAACGAGCTCTATCTGTGGCCTAGTGGTGTGTGTGGATCGACTTTTGCTCTCACAACTACCAAAATCCCTCTCCCAACCTGGCATGCACGCCTTGGACACCCATCTTCTAAAATTTTAAACACCATTGCATCCAATAATAATTCTCTGTTGTTGGATAAAAATACACAATTTTCTTGTGATTCTTGTAAATGTATCAAGAGTCACAAGTTACCATTTTTTGAGTCAACTCTTACTTCTATTGCTCCGCTGCAATTACTGTTTTCTGATGTCTGGACCTCACCTGTGCTTTCAACTGACGGTTACAAATATTATGTTCTGTTTGTTGATCATTTGTCAAAGTATATATGGTTATATCCTTTAAAGCACAAATCTGATGTGTTTACCACGTTTGTTGCCTTCAAAGCACTCGTTGAGAACTCCCTCAAAACCAAAATTACCACCCTCTATACAAACAATGGGGGAGAGTTCATTGCTCTCCGTCCATTCCTAGCCTCTCATGGTATTTCTCACCTAACTACACCCCCTCATACACCCGAACATAATGGTGCTTTAGAGAGACGTCATCGTCACATTGTCGACACTGGCCTCGCTCTCCTGCACCATTCATCCATGCCATTATCCTATTGGCCCTTTGCCCTTGCCACTGCCACTTATCTCATCAATCGCCTTCCCAAAGTCGGCCTCTCCCTAAAATCGTCCTTTGAGGTTCTCTTTGCCTCTTCTCCCAATCTTTTGAAACTTCGTGTTTTTGGATGTAAGTGCTTCCCCTAGCTTCGTCCATACACATCCCACAAGCTTGAACAACGTTCCACTCCCAGTGCCTTCTTGGGCTACTCTCTCACCCAAAGTGCCTACTTATGCCTCGATATCTCCACAAATCGCCTTTACACATGTCGACATGTTGAGTTCGTTGAGAATGAATTTCCATTTCTCAAACGTGCCTCTGTGTCCTCCCCTGAGCCTCCACCATCCCCCCCACCTGATCTAAGCCCTATCCCTACACCACCTCTGGTTCATCACCCACCTGCCTCGACACCGCTTGTTACTGTCGAGCCCTCTGTGTCTGCGCCTCTTGCTCGGCCTCCCTCACTAGTCCCATCTCATTCGATGGTCACACGGGCTCGAAATAACATTTTCAAACCCAATCCAAGGTATGGTCTCATCACTTCTCTTCAATCAGATATTGAACCTCACACTGTTTCATAAGCTATGTCTGATTCTCGTTGGAGAGAAGCTATGTCTGCTGAGTTTACAGCTCTTCTTAAAAATGGTACTTGGGATCTGGTTCCTCCCTCACAGTCTCATAATGTTGTTGGGTGTAAGTGGGTGTTTCGTATCAAACGAAAACCTGATGGTTTCGTTGACAAGTTCAAAGCTCGCCTTGTGGCTAAGGGATTCCACCAACGTCCCGGTATTGACTTCTTTGAAACCTACAGTCCAGTTGTAAAACCCACTACAGTCCGTGTTATTCTCAGTCTAGCTGTCACTCAGAATTGGCCCCTTCGACAATTTGATGTCAACAACGCATTTCTCCACGGTACTCTACCGGATGAGGTTTACATGGCTCAACCACCTGGGTTCTCGGATAAGAATTTCCCCTCTTATGTGTGTAAATTACAGAAGTCAATATATGGTCTGAAGCAAGCTCCTCGTACGTGGTACAATGCTCTTTACGATTTTCTCTCCGCACTGGGTTTCACTCATACGACGTCTTATGCTTCACTCTTTGTATATAACTGCAAAGGGGTCATTGCCTACTTCTTGGTGTATGTTGATGATCTGATCCTCACTGGAAATACTCCTCAATTCCTAGAGTCGGTTGTCACTGCTCTAGCCTCGAAGTTCTCTGTCAAGGATCTCGGCTCCCTCTCCTATTTCCTTAGGGTGGAAGTCCTTCGTACGTCCTCCACCTGTACACTTGTTCAGCGGAAATATATCACAGATCTTCTCGACAAATATAATATGCTTGATGCCAAGCCTGTTCAAACTCCTCTTCAGCCAGGGGTGTCTCTCTCTCTTACTGATGGCACTCCTTATGTTGATGCTACGATCTATCGACTGGCACTTGGTAGTTTTCAGTATCTCCTGTTCACTCGTCCAGATATTGCATTTGTAGTAAACAAACTCTCCCAGTTCATGCATGCACCCTCTGAACGTCACTGGGGCGCTGTCAAACGTCTCTTTCGCTACCTCAATGGGACTCGGTCATTGGGGATTACCCTTCGTCGTCAATCTCCCTTGTCCCTTCACTGTTTCATTGATGCTGATTAGGCAGGTGATTATGATGATCGTACCTCCACAGGAGCATACATTGTTTATCTTGGTGCCAATCCAATCTCATGGTCTTCTCGTAAGCAACGTTCTGTTGCTCGTTCCTCTACGGAGGCTGAATATCATGTTATTGCCTCTGCTGCTGCTGAGATTCAATGGACTAGTTCACTTTTAACTAAACTCTTTGTCCCCACCACAACGACTCCTGTCATTTACTGTGACAACGTTGGGGCAACTTACTTGTGCTCAAATCCCATTTTTCACTCTAGGATGAAGCACATTGCTATTGATCTTCACTTTGTTCGAGAATTGGTCAAATCTTCACGCCTTCGTGTTTCACATGTCTCCTCGGCTAATCAACTTGTCGATGCTCTCATAAAACCCCTTGCTCAAGCTCGTCTACATCTGTTTATGTCCAAGATTGGAGTCACTAACAGCTCTCCATTTTGAGGGGGCATATTAAGGATAATTGTATATATGTATCTAGTCTTTAGAATGAGGCCCATATTGTTTTGTATATACCTAAAGCCCACAATGTACATTATAAATAGTTCATTCCATTATCAATAAAATCACTCTTCCAATTATCTCTTTAAATACCTCCTCAAATCAAATACTTCCATCCAAACACAACCTCAAAGATTTTAATTATTACACTTTTTACTTGAACTCCGTTCCAACAAGTGAAAGCTTTTCAGGGACGGAGGGAGTAATAAACAAATATTACTCCCCGGCCATGACATTGGGTTTAAAAAATATGGAGTATTCCCTCAAAACTTTCACACCCTTAAAATGTAAAATTTTTATCAATTCGTCTCTACCCTCACAATATCATTGATTTTACACAAATGTTATTACTTTTTCTATACATATACACAAAAGTCAACTCATTTATTTACTTTATATATAAAGGTTTACAAAATTACCACTTAAAACTCCATTTACCTATAAAAATTACTCTCTCCGTCCGTTTATAAGTTTCTCATTTTATCATTTTGGTATGTCCCCCTATAAGCTTCTCATATTCTTTTAGTAAATACTTTTAATTTTTTATTCTTACATTTCACTTTATACCTTATTTTTTCTCTTTATCTCTTTCCTTCTATCAATCACATCACTTGTACTACATATATTATTTAATCATTTTTCTTAATTTCTGTGTCAAAAAGTAACAAGAAGTTTATAGACGGACGGAAGGAGTATTATGGACTAAGGGAGTAATATTTTAGATAAAATTGTTGGTGAATAAATAAAAAGGTGGAGAGAAAGGAAAATTAAATAAGAATGCGGTTGTGGAGTTTGGATTGCAAGGTACGAAACAAGTTAAACCCTATAATAATGCCTAGTCACATAAGGCCCCATTTGGTGGCAAAGATACTGATGCGGCCTAAAAATGTCATCCGATAAGAAGTCGACACGTGTATAGAGGATAAGATAAAAGAGGAGATATGGGATTAAGGAATACTCTCTGAGTAAAGAGTCTCTTCTAGAGGTCCTTCCGGAGGGATCTCCACCCGGGGAAAAATATCAGGAAGACCTAATCTTGATAAGAATTAGTAGACCGAGGATTTAGGAGGGTCCCGTACGAAATGGCCCGAGATCGGGTAAAGGAAGTCTCATTCCTCCTTTATCTCAGCGAACGAAGTCCACTAGGGGGAGTGGGTCCGGTTCTTCAGGGAGTGAGAAAGTTGAGGACCCTGTCAACGTGGCAGGGCCGAGTCCAAAATGCAGCTCCGAAATAGAAGGAAAACCTAACTTCCTCTTAAGAGGAAGCTCTCTATAAATAGGTAAACGGGGGTACGTTTTCAGGTTAGAATCTCTAATTTTTACAAGGCTTATTACACTTCTTATACTTTTGATATCCTTCGAGAACCTGATTGATAAATCGAGGACTCTTGAGTCCCCGCGATATATTGAGATCCCTATACTGACTTAGGCATCGGAGTGTCCGCGCGGGACTCCCCTCCGGCGTGTCTTTTGCAGGTTCTGGAGGATCATTTCAAAGGAATTAGCATACCCGGATCATTCATACACGTTCGGGAATCCGGATATCCGACTCCAAGGATATCTAATCCATTCGTGCAAATTTTGGCATATCAACTGGCGCCGTTTGTGGGAACGATTTGAGAGATCTTCTCACGAATTTCTATTTGTTCGAGCGATGGGCGGAGGAAATAACACAATCACACCTACTTTAGGAAAGAAAACTCTTCCAGGGGAAAATCCCCCTTTGCCGACTGATCCCACACCGAAGGGAGGCCGAGGGAAGGATCCAGTTCATGCCCTTTCCGGATCAAATCCGCCACTGACACCAACTCCAAGCTTGGGCGACGAGAATCATCCCCTGCTAGTTGGAGAAGGGGTAACAGCGATCAGGGAAGCCCCAGTGATCCGAACTTCAAATCCCCAGCAGGGAGACACTATAAACTCGGGACCATGCCTGGTTTCTCCAGATCAATTGAATGCCCTTATCAAACAGGCTGTAGAAAGAGCTTTCGCGGCTCACGAAAGTCAAGTCCCTAGAACTACACCGATGAATGTGGAGAAACCTACACCGAGACTCCAGGAGGAGGCGCCAGGGGCCTCCCAAGCGCTATCCAAGGATGTAGGAATGCGGGCAGAAGGAGATGAGAAAACGCCTTCCCGAGCAGAAAGAAGCATCCCCCCTCGGAACACAAGGAGGAATGCAGATTTGGCGTCCCGAGAGATGGAGCTCCCCGAAGTAGAAGAAAGTACAAATGATACATACCTGGGGCCAGTCAGCGACCAACTACAGGCCCTATAGAAGGAAATGAGGGATATGAGAAAACAGATGACTAGCCGAGCAAGCAGATCTGCTTATATTTCTGGATGTCAGTCCTCTCCTAACATACTACAGGATGAACTGCCATTCAACTTCAAGCCCCTCAATTTTGAATATGATGGTACAGCGGATCCGTACGAACACCTAGTAAGATTCGAGAATGCTGCGCTATTACATCGGTATGGAGAGGGAATCAAGTGTAGAGTGTTTCTGACTACCTTGGCGAAAGCAGCACAGCAGTGGTTCACCCAACTGGAACCCAATACCATTCGATCCTGGGAGGAATTCAGTGAGTTATTTCTCCATCAATTTGCAAGTGCCCGAAGGCAGCCGCGGGCCACTTTGACCTTCTTCAATCTAAGGCAAGGGGAGAACGAGAGTTTGAGAGATTTTCTCCAGAGGTTCAATCAAGCAGCCCTGGAGGTCCCTACAACCTCTCCGGAGGTGAAGATCAATGCTCTTACTAACGGATTGCGTGATGGGGACTTCTTCTCCTCCTTGGCTAAGAAGCCAGTCAAGAACTTTGATGAGTTATTACACAGAGCAGAGAAATACCTCACCTTGGAGGAGGTTCGTAAAGCCAAAATATTGGAAGCTAGGCCACAAGATCGAGAGAGAAGAAGAGAGGGCTCCTCCAGACGTTCCAGTCTAGGGGTCCCTCGGACCCCCGATCCAACAAGAGACAACAATCCATCTGGAGGTTCCCGGTCCGGCCCTCGCGGAAGGTTTGAGAAGTACACACCCTTGAGAATAGAACCTGCCGAAGTACTGGAAGTAGCAGGAGATCATCCCGACTTGAAATTCCCTTATTCCAGGAATCGGGGCCCTTAGAAGCCCAAGTCCAATCGATTTTGCAGATACCACAATGAGTATGGACATGACACAAACCAATGTTATCACTTGAAAGACGAGATTGAAAGGATGATCCAGGCGGGGCATCTAAAGGAATTTATATTTAGAGACAGGCAGGGCCCTCGGGGGCAGAAGCGAAAGGAACATGAAAGGAAGCCGGAAGAAAAGGAGTCCAAGGAGGTGGCCAAAGATATGCCTCCTCCACCGCCAAAAAGAGGGGTAATCCACATAATTGTGGGGGGACCAGCAAATGGAGATTCCTTCCGAAAGAGAAAACAGAGTGTTCGAACTCTAAAAGCTGGACAGGAAAGTCAACTAAAAGAAGTAGGACGCATGACAGAGACGCCCAATATCAAATTTGGGCCGGAGGATAGGAAGGAAATTAAGGAAGATCACAATGACGCCTTGGTGATCACTACAGACATAGCTGGGTTTGATGTCGCCCGAATCTTTGTAGACACGGGAAGCTCGGCTGATATTATATTTTTTGAGTGCTTCAAAAGGATGGAGTTGAGTGTGAAGCTGCGTCCTGTAGATACCTCCTTATATGGTTTCCTAGGAGGGGCCATCCAACCTTAGGATCTGTGGTGTTACAGGTAGGATTGGGGGACGCTCCAATTCGAAAGGTCCACCTGGTGGAGTTCCTCATTGTGGATATTCCCTCATCATACAATGTAGTAATGGGAAGACCCAGCCTGAATCTCTTTCAAGCGGTCATCTCCACATTTCATATGAAAATGAAATTCCCTACGGCTGGAGGAGTGGGAGAAGTGAGAGGAGATCAATATCAAGCACGGAAGTGCTACGCGGAGTCTATAAAGATGGCGGACAGAGCTTTAACCAAGGGCCTGGAGAGGACGAGAGGAGACAACCCTGAGTTAAAGAAAAAGAAAGTGGAAGGAGTAACACCTGAACAGGTAAATGTTAAAACAGATGAGGAGCTGATGAATGTGGAGCTCTTCCCAGGGAAACTCGGCTTTGCCACTAAGATAGGCACCCAACTGGGACCTGAACTTACAGAGAAGGTAATCTCTACATTACGTCGAAATTCCGATATATTTGCATTTTCTCCAGCTGACATGACAGGTGTCCCTCCGGAGATAGCCATACATTGTCTTAACGTTGACCCAAAGGCAAAGCCGGTGAAACAAAAGTTACGACACTTTGGAGTTGAGAAGAATAGTATTGTGAAAGAGGAAGTTGAGAAATTATTAAAGGCAGGACACGTGGTGAAAGTACAATTCCCAGAATGGCTCTCCAATGCAGTGTTAGTGCCTAAGGGGGGAGGGAAATGGAGAATGTGTATTGACTTCAGAGACCTCAACAAGGCATGCCCTAAAGACCACTATCCGCTGCCGAGGATAGACCAGTTGGTGGACGCGACTTCTGGCTTCGAGCTACTGAGTATGATGGATGCATATCAAGGATACCACCAGATCCAGCTAAACCCCTCAGATGTTCCCAAAGTGTGCTTTATAGTAGCGTGCGGAACGTTTGGCTATGTCCGAATGCCATTCGGGTTAATCAATGTCGGTGCAACATACCAAAGAATGGTCGACGCCGTCTTTCGAGGGCAAATAGGGAGAAATATGGAAATCTATGTGGACGATATGCTGGCCAAGAGTGTGAAAGCAGATCAGCACGTGGAGGACCTGGAGGAGATTTTCCAGGTGATCCGAGAAAATAGTATCAAATTGAACCCGGCCAAGTGCTCTTTTGGAGTGAAGTCGGGGAAATTCCTTGGATACATGGTTACTCAAAGAGGGATAGAAGTTAATCCAGCTAAGGTGAAGGCTGTACTGGACATGCAGCCACCGAGGAACGTGAAAGAGCTCCAGACGCTCAATGGGAGGATCACAGCGTTGAGTAGATTCATAGCCAGGTCCGCCGAGAAAAGCCACCCCTTCTTCAAAATTCTCAAGAAAGGGGCCAAGTTCGAATGGAATGAAACATGCCAGAGGGCCTTTGAGGACCTGAAACGTCACTTGTCCCAGCTGCCGAAGCTGATTAAACCCTCTCCGGGAGATACCCTCATCCTGTATCTCTCTGTAGGGGAATTCTCATTGAGCTCAGCCTTAGTTAAAGAAGAAGGATCGATCCAACATCCTATCTATTACGTCAGTAAAGTCATTCAAGGAGCTGAAGCTCGATACTGGGAAATCGAGAAGGCCGCTCTGGCCGTGGTATTTACGGCGCGGAGATTGCGCCCATATTTCCTCTCTTATAAAATACTGGTCCGCACCAATTACTTGTTCAAACAGGTTATTGGCCGAGCAGACCTCTCGGGAAGGATGGTGAGATGGGCAATAGAGCTCCAAGAGTACGATGTGGATTTCGAGCCACGGAGGGCCATAAAAGCCCAAGCTTTATCTGATTTCATCCAAGAATCTACCAAACCAGAAGAAGCAAAGGGATGGAAGATATATGTGGATGGCTCAGTGACTTTGAGTGGGTGTGGAGCAGGAATAGTGCTAGTGAGCCCCCGAGGAGAGGACCTACAATTTGCAGTGATGTTTCAATTCATAACTTCAAATAATGGAGCAGAATATGAAGCTCTGATCCGAGGAATGGAGATGGCGGTTGAATTGGGAGCTCTGAAGGTAATCATATACTCCGATTCCCAATTAGTTGTTCAACAGGTAAATGGAGAATATGCAGCTAAAGATAACAGAATGGTTGCTTACTTGGAACGGGCTAAAGAAGTGATGGGCAAGTTCCAAGATTGTAAGGTGATTCAAGTACCTCGAGAGGAGAACATGCAGGCTGATGGTCTTTCCAAACTCGCCAGCTCCACAAAATTTGATGGACAAGGAACAGTGACCTTGGTGGTAGTAGAAAGAGAGACTCTTGGAAACCCCATTGGTTCCATCGAGGGAGGAGATGATTGGAGGAAAGATATTTGGACGGAACTCACCAAGGAAGCAGATGCCCCTACCACCCGAGAGGCTCGAGCTCTTAGGGTCAAATACTGTATTATCGGAGGGCACTTATACAAAAGGTCATTTACCCAACCATACTTGAGGTGCATATCAACCCGAGAAGCGATGTACACACTCAAGGAAATTCATGAAGGAGATGCGGCTAGGCATGAAGGATATAAGACAGTGGTGAAGAAAGCCTTAAGGGCCGGATTATATTGGCCCTCCATGACGAAGGATGCCAAAGAGTTCGTAAAGAAATGTGCTAAATGTCAGAAAAATGGTCCCTTGATAAGGATTCCTGCGGAAGAGATGGGAGCTATGCATTCTCTGTGTCCTTTCGCTAAGTGGGGAATCGATTTGGTGGGGCCCTTCTCCCCAGCCTCGGGAGGAAGAAATTTTTTGATAGTAGCAGTAGATTATTTTAGCAAATGGGTTGAAGCTGCCCCTCTAGCTACAATAGATGAAGAGAATGTGATCAAGTTCCTGGGAAAATAAATTTGCTGCAGATTCGGAGTACCCAGGATACTGGTCTCTGACAATGGGACATAGTTTAATGGAGAAAACGTACGAGGATGGTGCGCAAAACTAAACATAATACAAAGATTTACCTCCGTAGCTCATCCTCAAGCTAATGGACAGGTGGAGGTTACTAATCGAACTATAGTAGATGGTATTCGGACGAGGTTGACGAAGATAGGTGGAGGATGGGTGAACGAATTAGACAATGTGCTATGGTCCTATAGAACTAGCCCAAAGACAGCAACTGGAGAATCCCCTTTCCAGCTGGTCTACGGAGCTGCGGCGGTGATACCTCCAGAAGCTGTGTTGCAGTCCCACCGAATTGCCCAATTTGAAGAACATCAAAATGAGAGGTTGATGAGAGAGGCCCTGGATTTAATGGAAGAAGAAAGAGAGATGGTTCGAGTACGTGCAGAGAGATACAAGAGCAGAATTAAAGCTGCATATGACCAAAGGGTGATCCCGAGGTCCTTTAGAGTGGGGGACCTGGTATTAAGGAGAGCCGATGCTCTAAAGAATACCGGAAAACTGGAGCCCAACTGGGAGGGGCCTTATAAAATCACATAGGTACTGAAGGGAGGAGCCTATAGACTGCAAAGTATGGAAGGAGTCAATATAGCCAGACCTTGGAATGTTTGCCATTTGAAGAGGTTCTTCGTTTGAAGAAAATGTAAGGTCTTGAAACCATTTGTGATTTTTTGCATTAATTCGTATTCTATTTAATGTATTTAGTAGCTTCACCGGAGCTCTTTTTCCCTCTTTATGGGTTTCCCCTTTGGGGTTTTTCCGTAAAGAGGTTTTTAATGAGACCGGCGTAGGTTATCTATGGCCTATGTTGAAAACTGATATTAATCAATGAAGCTTTATCCCTTTTGAAAAAGAATTATACAGAGTTACCGCGTTTTGATTATCTTTCCCTTATTGGAATATATGGTGCATGAATATAATAAAATGAGAGTGAGAGACACTCAGAGGCCTAGAGGCCGAGGAGCTCCGGAGAGCCCTCACCATACTTGAGACCCAAAAGGGTTACTCAATGAAAAGAAAGATTTTATGAATCAAAATCTTTTAAGAATGAGAGTGAGAGACACTCAGAGGCCTAGAGGCCGAGGAGCTCCGGAGAGCCCTCACCATACTTGAGACCCAAAAGGGTTACTCAATGAAAAGAAAGATTTTATGAATCAAAATCTTTTAAGAATGAGAGTGAGAGACACTCAAAGGCCTAGAGGCCGAGGAGCTCCGGAGAGCCCTCACCATACTTGAGACCCAAAAGGGTTACTCAATGAAAAGAAAGATTTTATGAATCAAAATCTTTTAAGAATGAGAGTAAGAGACACTCAGAGGCCTAGAGGCCGAGGAGCTCCGGAGAGCCCTCACCATACTTGAGACCCAAAAGGGTTACTCAACGAAAAGAAAGGTTTTATGAATCAAAATCTTTTAAACGAAAATGAGAGACAAATAGAGGCGCAGAGGCCAAGGAGAACTGGGGAGCATCTCCCCATAACCAAGACCCAAGATGGGTACTTAGAAAATAAATATTTTGCTAAAGTCAAGGAAAACCTCCTCGAGTCATCTGAAACCAGAGGTGATCCCTAAAATTCTTGAGAAAATTCTTTGAAGGTTATGAAACCAAGAGGCGATTATGGTGCAACCTACAAGACCAATCAGGGGGAAGAAAAAGAGCACACCTCCAACATATTCTTTACTGGTCTTATAGGTTGCCCATGTAAGCAGAAAAGAAAAGACATGCCAACAAACAAGTAGTATGAAGCTAACACGATTACTACAAAAAGCCCCCACATATCCAGGAGTGTGGGGTCCCCTACAGAGTATGAGAAAGAAAATACCATGAGCAGAAATTAAAAGAGTGTAGCAAAACAAAAGAAAGGTAAAATGTTTGTTATGACCATGGAAATACGAATGTTAAACTGCTTTTTCAACAGCAGCCTCCTCAGCAACAGCTCCCTCGACCACAGCCCCTTCGATGGCAGCCTCCTCGACAGCAGCATAATTGCTAAACCCTCCGCCCTCCTCTGGGCCCTCTTCATCTCCTAAGGTAGCCTCAGCATCCTTTTCTCCATCTGCTCCTATTACAGTCTTGGGGGCAGAGGCGTAAGGATAGACCAACTACTCCAGAGGCTTTAGCTCAGCCATACCCACTTTGGCCGCCTGTAATTTGGCAATGGCCTGACTCATTTCGGGCAGCCACCAAGGACTATCGACACTCTCCGCCGGATCCCCTAAGAATTTGGGAGGAGTAGCAAGCTGGTCTAGGCGGAAAGCACGAGAGTAGGTCCCATCGAACCCTGGGGCTGAGTGCTCGGCCACGGCATTGCTGAAGCCATGGTCGATGAAATGAGGAATATGTGGCCCCATGGCGCATAGGAAGCTTGAGCTCTTTAAAAAGCTGGACAGCCACTGAGTATGAAGAGTCCCCAAGAATTCTTGACCCAAGGAAGAGGTAAACAGGGATTTGATGCAGGCTTCCACTCCAACATCTGGCAGTTCGCGCTCCATCCGCCTCATCTCTATTCCCATTCGTTCTATTTCTTCTTCCAGATGCTTAATCTTGGCCGCCTCCTACCTGCTTTGAGCCCGGAGAAGAGGCAATTCCTCAGCCAGAGCTTGAGCCCGCTTTTGAGCTTTGTCCTTCTCCGCAGTGACACCCTTAAGAGTTGACTGAAAAGAGGATGCCTCAGCTCGAAGAAGTTCAATCTCAGCAGCCATTTCAACACCTTGGTCAAATATTTTAGTATAGACAAGGCCGAACTGCATAACGAGAAGAAGCAATGTTTAAGAGATAAAGAAATTAGATGCCATAAAGATAAGGGGAAATACCTCAGAAAAAAAATGAGCGTCGTGAAGCAGTTGATCTTCAGGGAGAGGCTTGTCGGAGAGCTCGATGTTGGAAGGAGGAGGACATTGGATGATGAGACGCTGAAGAGGTTCGTAGGAGGTAGAGAGGGGAACTCCTTTCTCAGCCGGAGCTCGAGTAGTCTTTCCCTTCTTCTTTTTAGAAGTATCGCAGTCAGAGAAGAAAGCATTGGTGGCTGAGCGAGTCCTCCTAGAGACAGAGCCTGGGACTTGGGTAGAAGAGCTAGGGAGAGGAGGAGCCTTTGTAGAACTCTCGGGAGCCGGGGTCTTTACCGAGCTTTCTAGAGCCGGAGCAGGAGATTGAGGAGCTTTTGGAAGGTCTTCGGAGGCAGCCAATGCAGGGGCCTTCACCATTCCGAGAGCAAGAGCATCCCACGAGATATGAGTCAACCAACTCATTGCTGCAGATAACCAAGGGATTTTCAGTATTCAAAGAAATAGCCACATGCAAAAAACGAAATACAAAAACAGGGAATTTTTTACCATCTCGAGGTTCTAAGGGGAAATCTTGAGGACAAAATCCAAAATGGGAGAGGATGCGAAGATTTTTGCAGATGCCAAGAACATCAAAAAAATCATGCTGGCGGACATGAGTATTGAGATTAGTCATAACAGTGTGGTTTAAGACAGAGTAAGTTTTCAGAGGAGGAGGAAGTATTCCCGGATTATGATATATCCAACTCTCGTGGGGAAACGGCCAATCAGTGGGGTTAGTTACAAAAATATAATAATCCCTCCAAGATGACTCTTCTTCATGGAGTTTTGTCATGAATTTGCAAACACGAGACCTTCTCCTACAAACATAGAAGAAGCCGTCGTTCAACTTGCAAGAGTGCTGACTCAGAAATAGTTCGGCAGAAGGCTCACCGCCATTCCCCTTCACCAGAATGTAAAACCCTATCATAGTGCGGATAGCATTCGGAGTGAATTGATTGAGGGGGGTCTGCATGCGAGTAGATATGGAGGCCAAATAGGGGTGAACCGGAAATCGAAGACCCGCCCTAATTTGAGCTTTGAAAAAAGCTGGGGTTCGAGGCTCAGAAACATCAGGACGTTCATCTGAGCGAGGAATTCGGAGAGTGTACTCCGACGGAAAAACTTGGGCTTGAATAAGACTGGCTAGATGAGTATCGTTGATTAAAGAAGAGGTTGAAATCCTATTCTCAGGGCTCCCCATCGGAAACGGGATGGACTCAGAAGGATTTTGACCGGAAGATCTAGGTGGAGAAGAAGGATGAGACATTGACTAAGTAGTGTTAATAAAAGAAAAGAAGATAGCAGGGTTACCTTATTGGGAGAAAAATGAAGTCGGACAGGGCGACCGGCGACGGCGAGACTCGGAGAGGAAGACGCCTGAGAAGAGAAGTGGAAACAGCAAATGAACTTTCGAGAAAACGAAATTCGGAAGAGGATTGCGTGAAGTGAATGAGGAAAGGTGGGTTAGAATCGAGGTTTTTCCTCGGGGAGCTAGCAAGAGAGAGAAAATTGCGACTGTGTGGGACCCAGGCAAGGAAGTCGAAACGTTTTCGGAACTGTGGGCGAGAAAAATTTGTGAAATGGAACCCTTCCGAAGTTCTCCTCCGGAGTAAGAATAAAACATGTCTCTCTAGAAATGCCTCTAAGTTGGACTCACTTGAATTTTCTACTCTCACAAAAGATACACTCATTTTATGAGAGTAGGGGGGAGTAGATGATGCGGCCTAAAAATGTCATCCGATAAGAAGTCGACACGTGTATAGAGGATAAGATAAAAGAGGAGATATGGGATTAAGGAATACTCTCTGAGTAAAGAGTCTCTTCTGGAGGTCCTTCCGGAGGGATCTCCACCCGGGGAAAAATATCAAGAAGACCTAATCTTGATAAGAATTAGTAGACCGAGGATTTAGGAGGGTCCCGTACGAAATGGCCCGAGATCGGGTAAAGGAAGACTCATTCCTCCTTTATCTCAGCGGACGAAGTCCACTAGGGGGAGTGGGTCCGGTTCTTCAGGGAGTGAGAGAGTTGAGGACCCTGTCAACGTGGCAGGGCCGAGTCCAAAATGCAGCTCCGAAATAGAAGAAAAACCTAACTTCCTCTTAAGAGGAAGCTCTCTATAAATAGGTAAACTGGGGTACGTTTTCAGGTTAGAATCTCTAATTTTTACAAGGCTTATTACACTTCTTATACTTTTGATATCCTTCGAGAACCTGATTGATAAATCGAGGACTCTTGAGTCCCCGCGATATACTGAGATCCCTATACTGACTTAGGCATCGGAGTGTCCGCGCCGGACTCCCCTCCGGCGTGTCTTTTGCAGGTTCTGGAGGATCATTTCAAAGGAATTAGCATACCCGGATCATTCATACACGTTCGGGAATCCGGATATCCGACTCCAAGGATATCTAATCCATCCGTGCAAATTTTGGCACATCAGATACATAATTTTAGTTTTATGGCAGATATAAATCATATGGACTTTAGTCACGGACAAGGTATTAGTAAGTTATTTGATATACACACATTGGAGGTGTCATTACAATACTCAATTCTATAGAATTTTACCCTTTTGTCCTCAATAAAAACTCATTATGCCAAAATTGCCCTGATCCATTGCAAATTCTTTCACTCCCCCAAATTTCAAGCTACTCTTTCTTTTTACTGCAAGTTTTCATAGCAAGCATTTCATAAAAAAAAAAAGGCAATCACAAGCAACTTCTGAAGGTGCTGTTTCTTTTTGCTACGGATTCCAAGCATTTCATAAAATACCTTCTTCTTGCTGCAAGATTCCATCACAATGCCGATCTATCTTGATCTCAGATGCAGGATTCAAGACCTGAAAATACAAATTGCAATGTTAATTAGTTTTTATAATCAATTATTCACCTACATCTACATCTGAAGGTGAAAAAAAGAATATACCGGCGGAACACTATTGCACCAGAAAAATCAGCATATATAGAAATCACTTGGTAAATCGGAAAAAAAAAATCAACAATTTCAATTGATGCATCTCATAAAAAATCCCCAGTGCCTTTTCCCGAATTTTTATTGTCGTCTTCAATCTTTTTACCGGCGACGCCATTGGATCGATAGGAAATACAGTTTGCTACCAACAAATCTTGAAATTCACAATCAAATATCATTATCTTTTCTCTAAATCTGCCTCAGATTCACAATCAAATACCACCTGCTAAATCTCAACACGAAGATCACTTTCTAGGGTTCTTGATTTTGCCAAAAAGTAAATAACATCCTTTAGAAGCGAAAATGTCGAAGAAAAAGAATCGCCTCTTTGGCCGTAGGGTGCGGAGAAAGAAACTTATGAAAATAAGTAGTGAGTTAGGGTTTGATGTTAAATATGGAGGGCATTTTAGTCTTTCTACATAATAATTTGAAATGGAGTTTTTCAAGATAATTTATCTGCCCATTTTGGTCAGATTAAAAACGCATATATATCACTGAGTTATGGTGGGCCTGAACTATATCTTGGGCCTGACCGATAGCTACCAAATGTCAAATTACCCCTGATAAAGCCCTTATCACCCCTTAATCTTGCCTACCAAATGTGCCCTAAATCAGAGCCTTATTTGAGCTTGAATAGCACGAAAGAGAATGAAGATTCAGACTAAATTATGACTAGTACATCTGAAGCTTTCGGATGATAAACATGAACACAAGAGTTGTTTCTGAATACTTCATCACTTACTTCTTCCACCAAAGTATCAGAAGCTTGTTATTATATACCATCATAAATCTTATTTTGCAATATAACATTAAAAACAATAATACTCATATGGACCATGTGAACTTTAAGATATATTAGCAATTAACTTGTCAAATCTTTACATTTTAAAACTAAGTTCTTTTGGTTCACAAGAATAAAAAGTTACTCCCAATTAAACTGAGTCAATCAAATAAATTAAGGAATGAGAATAAGAGTGGATGCGAAAGTGTAAACTGAGATGTTGTGTAATGAGATATTCAAAATTTGTGTAAATTATATATAAATCTATACGGTTCACTATAATAAAGTAGTAACACAAAACTACAACCTCTCACGACATGATTGCTATGATTGAATGGAATTGTGGCTGGGTAGAATGAACTCGTGAATGGAATGAAAGGATGAATGGAATGACAAAAGAATAGTCATTCTTATGATTGGTATGAATAAGGAATGAAATGAAAGTATTATATAAATTTATGGCTATTAAAAATATAATGATTGTTGAAATTACTAAATATATTTCAAATAATAATAATATTATTATTAATTTTAATTATTAGATCTTTAATATTCGTATATATATGTTTTTATTATTTTTAATTTTTTTAATAATAATAATATTATTAATATTTATTACTTTTATATATTTTTACTCCGTATTAACATTATTATTATTTTTTATTATAATACTTTTATTATATTTAAATTATAATATTTTTATTAAATAATAATATTATTTTTTTATAATTATTTAAGATAATTAATATTATTATAAATTATTATTATTATTATTTATATTTTTATTAATATGTTGTGAGGTAGAGTATTATTTATATTATTAAAATATTTTATTATTATTAGAATGAAATTTATAATTTATTTTTTAATAAATAATGTTATTATTATTTTTACAATTATAATTATTTTTGTTTGTTATTTTTTGAAAATATAAAATAATGTTGTTATAATTAAAAAATAAGTTATGACATTTTTGTAAAATATTTTTTTTTAAAAAGCTCATTTCTAAAGAAATATGAATAGCTAAAACCATGGGGAGAGAGAGGAATCACCTATCCCTAACTTTGGGGAATAATCATTCCATTTGAAATGACCATTCCTAATATAAAAACATACCAATCATGTCATTTGGAAAAGAATCAAGAATGGTCATTCCATTTCCCACGTCATTCCTGCGTATCAATCATGTCATCAGAGGTTTGGAAACTACAATCTTTTACAAGATTTGGAAAATCTTCTACGATTCTATGAAACTATCTCCCTCATAAATCTATATATATATATATATATATATATATTATAGATACATTAATTTAATTTTTCTTCTCGATGATTCTTGTGTTGAGGCAACCGATCTTTATATGGATTTTTTTATAAAAAAGTACGGAGTATAATTCATTTTTAAAATTTTACCTACATTCCAATTTTGAATAATTATACCAAAATTAAAAAAAAAAAAAACACGAAAAATCATTCTCCACTAGACACGGTGAAACAAAAAGAAGAAAAAAAATTGAATTCAAGATACTTCAAAAATTCACAAAAAAATAAATATCACAAAAATTAATACCCTAAATTTTGATAAAAACTAACGAAGTTGCGTAAAAAAATTGAGATTAAACGTACCAAATTTACTCAAAAAAAATTCGGTAAAAAACTTTGATTGTCAAATATATACAGTTGGAACTTCTCATTTCAAACTTGAACTCACTTTTTTTTTTCTTATTTCACCGTATTTTTTCCGTTCCGTCAATGGACAATGATTTTTAATATTTAGAATTTAATTGCCTAAAATTGAGGTGTCGGTATTAATTTTAAAAAATAATAATATTTTATATGGGGTATGTATAGTAATTAGAGTCCTGAAGTGTATATGGAGTAGAATATGGGGTTTGTTTAGCCATGACCATTTTTACCCCCTACCCTTTATATTTTAGTGCATCTTTTTAAGAAATTGCTAATAGGTGTCGAGTGACACCTAAGATTATTATGATACTCTTTTGCCTGAATTTTAAATTTTAAACATGATGACATTTGACTTTTATTTTCTAATCTTTCCCCAATTTTCATTTTTTATTCACAATAATTTCCATTTTATTTCCTACAAAGAAAGAAATATCAAAATAAACTCCAAAAAATACAAGCCAAAATTTAAAAAAAATAAAATACATTGTTATAATTGCCTGAATTGAGGTGTGTGCATTAATTTAAAAGAAAATTACTCCGTATATTTTATGTGAGGTGTGTATAGTAATTGGAGTCATGTGGTGTATATTTTAGAATATGGGGTTTGTTTAGCTGTGACTATGATGTGACCTTTGACTTTTAGTTCTCTAGTCTTCTCCTAATTTTATTTTTTTCCTTATAATAATTTCATTTCCTTCTGTATAAAGAAAGAAATATCAAAATAAACTCCAAAAAATACAAGAATTTTTTTTTAAAAAAAATCTAAAAATCATCTTATTTACTTAACATTGTTGAGCCATTATTCAAGCCTACAAAACTTTGCACAAATGAGCAAATAAATTTTGCACGAAACAAAAAAAATTGCATAACAGTCAGTAAATAATTGCACAATGCAACAATTAGTTTGCATTTCACTAAACACGATTGCACAATCGAATAAAATTTTAGAGGAAATGAAGCATATCAAACTAAAAAAAAATCATGGCTTGAAGGATTATTTAGATTCAAATTTTGTAATTTGTCTATGTTTCTTCACCAGGGGCCCTTTTCCTCGATTACTAAAATATTTATCCCATGGCTATCAATATTTCATCCTACTCGGAACTTTTACTTAATGCCACCATTTTCATATTTCAAAATGTTGAAACCTTAAAAAAAATGAATCTCATGGATTAATATTCATGTTCAATACACATCTTTCACTAATTCAAGGCAACAAAAACATAATACTACACTGATAATGTGTTTGACATTTTTGACACATTTTCAAGAAACTTCAAATACACATTACAAAAACTCTGCTTCACCTTAGCAACATAATAACTAATACGGAGTAATGTGTTTGTCAATTCTGCAACTCTTAAACTCAACTCCTTGCACTTTTCTTCGAGCTTAACAATCAACTCATATTTGACTTTAAGGTTCATTAAACGTTGTAAGAGTAAATCGCATTTTTGCTTCAAATCATCTGATAATTTTGAAATTAAAAGTGTATTATCTTTAATTTGTTCTACATATCTCGTCTCAACTACAAGTACACCTTCGTTGACTTTAACTTCAACCAATGTCTCACACTCATCCTTAATAGCATTACTCACATTCTGATCCAGAGTTGACAGCTTCAATGTCAACTCATCAATTTGTGCTTGCTTATCTAAAACAAGTTTTTTACTTTCCTTTAATTTCAACATTAGCAAATCCGATTTCTCAGTACTCATACCATAACGAATAGCAAAATTAACAGCTGCATTAGTCCATTTCTCACAACTTCCATCACCAAGTAAACTTTGTTCTTCCTTAGTAAACAACCTTCGACCAGATAAATAATTTTCAACACGAATTGGTGCTTTACCACATATTTGTTTATCCTTAGAAATTCCATCCAACCCACGACTTCGTCCAACGTACGTCGAAGTCAATGGGTCTTGAACACATACAAAAGTTTCACTAACATACTCTATGTCTGAATGTGTACGAATGTTAATAGTTGGATAAATATTTTCACCACTGTCATTGTTTTGTTGTGTTTCATCACATGGTGTCTTCTTCGTGGTGTACATACCAGACGTAGGCATTTCAATTGTATTTTCATAAAACTCGTCACAACACCTGTTATGCTTCTGTCAAGAACGCAATAGTCTCTCAAGAATCTCACACTCCACCGAAGTTGGTTTCTACTTCATCAGTCGAACCTAATCATAATAAAAGTTACGTATTAAAAAAATATTAATTAACCAAGTATAACGAAAAAATATAAACGTTGAACAAAAAAAAAACATGACATTAAATCATATGTATTCAGGGGTTATATCTACAACTTTGACCTCTTTAACATATCCTTCAATGTACTTGTATCCCACTTCAGGAACCTTGAGAATCCAACATCAGAGAAAGGCCTAACCAACCTAGAGTGTTCCAACAACCAATGCTGAAAAAATAACAAAAAATAATATCATGATTAGTAAGCTGTTTTTAAATCTAAACACTATCTAAACCAAAATTTTAATAAACTTTTATACTTGTAGGGAGCAACATTGTACAACCACCGACTTTAACTATTTTTTACCCCTTCATCCGAGTCATCATCATTTCAACCACACATCAATACCAATCGTGTTCGTATGAGGTATCCAAATTTTCAAGATATCCAAAAATATAAGGGGAAACAAGAGAATTTTGGTTAGGATCAAGTACTACTGCCATGAAATACAAATTAGTTAAACAGGCTACATCCATGGGCGACGTTCGGTCCATACTCTGTAAAACATTATTTAGCCTATCATAAATTACATTCTTATACAACACAAACTTTGTCCCAAACCTTTCTATATCCCTCCTAAAACAGCGCTTAACACAAGGTGTAACATCATACTAGAGTCTTTCAAAGGTATTCGTTTATCTCCACCACATATGTCAAATATGAGCTGAACATCCAAAGAAGTTAAACTAAGGGCATGCCTTCCAACAACAAACTTTCCAACATAATGGTCAAAAGATAATATCAACTCCCTTATATTTTCTTCATGTTTAATGCTCCTCTTCAACAACTTTCTTGAATCACCATGATTAATAGCATTGAACACAACCACAAAGGAGTCTTCTTCAGTTGAACTAGATGAACACCCTCATAATTAAGACATGCAATTTTCTTAATACATGTACGCAAATTGCTCTTATACCATGTTTTAGGTTTTTTATTACTCATCTACAATATATAACAACAAGGAAATATACTCAAACAAATGCATATATATTTCAAAAGATTGACAAAAATAAAAAATAAAAATAGGGGAATAGTGTTGATAGAATGATACCAAAGTAAACTGAAACAAGCTTATCTTGTCGCCTAATGGTCCTTTCAGATCAATCTGTTTCACTTGAACGTGATTCAAGTAACTTGTATTCATCATCTTGAAAATTCTCAGACGACTTTCACCTTTTGCGTGCTTTAAAGACATATTGTCCTCCATCGAATTCTAAAAAAAGAAAAGAGACAGCTAATGCATTCAGTTGTTCATATCCATGAGGTTGTATGCTAACAAAAACAATTTTGAATTTTTTTTCATAAATTTATGATGATTCACTACCTATATCCGAGTGATTGATGCACAATTTATCCTTTCTCTTCCCTAAATAGAAAAATCAAGTATAATCAATTGTGATTAAAACAGAACAAAAAACTATGAATAATTTAGACTTGATATAGCAGTACACAAACTTTTATCGACTTTCCTTTGCCTCTTGAACAATGGCCATATACTTCCTTCCCACTTCTGGTCTTCATGATGTTCAAACTCACTTATCCTAAAATAGAATACTCAATAAGAAATACAATAATTACTAATATAAAAAATATATAATTTTGTGGAATGAATTTCAACTTATTCAAAAGATCACAAACTCTATAACACTAATTTCAACTTCTCCTAAGATCATAATCAATAACCTATCATAAGATTACATTATCATTAACAACATATTGCATACTAAAAACTGATAATGAACAATAATATAAAAAACTTAACAAATTATCTATTACTATTGTACATAACAACGTATCTTAAACTTTTCATCAATTTGGTAGAACTCCCAACATTTATTTCATGAATATGGAAAAAACAACACATGCAAATGGAACACTACAAACTTTAAAAAATTTAAGAACACAAATAAACATAACATTAAAGATATTAAAATTAAAAAATCAAGATAATGAGTTACACAAATTTTAATTTGACGCACCGAATATTTATGAAAATATAAGCCCTAAACTAACAGAAAGAGACATAAAATCAAAACATTTAGCCTATAAAATCAAAATCAAAACATACAACCCATAAAATCAAAACATTTAATCCAAATAAAACAACTTAACTTGTAGAAACTCTTGTAGGTAATGAGTTACATAGTTTATGTTGGGAATAAAATGATTTTGATCTAGATACCAAAACCCCTGATTGATGATGTTCAGATTAGTTGAGATAAGCTCAAGTCTAGTTCAGGCAAGGTGTCTCAGTACACTTGAATTTGTAGATTGCTTAAGAGAAAAATCTCAGGAATGTTGTGAGATTTTAGTGTTCAGGATAGTTGTCCAAAGCTGGAATGTTAGGCAGCTTGATAAGTCTTTAGGACAAAGCTGCTGAACCTCCAAGACAGATTGACCAAGTGGACAACTTAGCTGAAGAGATCAAGAGCAGTAAAGCAATGCTCATAAATGCAAATGATCAAGACAGTTGAAGTACAAATGATCAAGAGCATTGAATGTCAAAGTCCAAAAGACACATTCAATGAAGCATTTATTGTCAATCATGCCTGAACCAAGCATTGAAGACTTGAAGCATTAAAGAGTGAAGTATTGAATGAATGTTGGAATATTCTCAATTGCAGCAGGAATATTCAGGGAGCTTGTCCCATCTGACCGTTGGTTGAGTATAGCTTTTGCCACAAATCAACCTTGGGAAATGTGCATATTTGTAAACTGACACAAGTCATCTCAGCCGCATTTTTCAGAAGTCAACACATTCATTCAAGCAACCATTGAAGAGGCCTTTTACACAGTGGATAAAAGGATGCCAAGCTTCATAGCCGTTTCAATGGTGCTGCAAATAGACAAGTTTGAATTGCTATCCCTCCAACGGTTAGCTGCTCAAGTTTGCCTATAAATACAGAAGTGATCAAGGGATTCAATAATTCAACTACAAGCTATCAAACTATCATCAAGCTTTCAAAGGAAACCAAGCTGTTCTCTAGAATTCCAAGTTTCCTGAATCACTTCTTTTAGCTAAGCCAATCTTTGTAAACAACCAAAGCTTAGCATTGCGATATCCTAAGCCTTTACACTGTTCTTATTGTAAAGGATATCTCTACTAGTTGGAACCAAACCTCAAACCCTTATCTCATTTATTGAAGAGAGAATTTGTTGTAGAAGTGAGGAGTTAAGGACTGTTAGTGTGAAACACAGTCTTAACTCAGAGAGATTGAGCACTAGGACTCAGGTTTTCCTAGGGATCAAAACACTAAGAGAGTGTTGTTGATCAGTGCACCTTGGCACTATAAAACAAGCTAATTCCATTGTGAATGAATTATCCTGTTCAATCAGGGAAAGTGGATGTAGGAGCTTGAGTCTCTGAACCACTATAAACTTGTGTGCCATTTACTTACTGCATTCTTTATTTCACTTACATTCAAACATATTTTAAAGAAACATAACTTAGTAAGTGAGAAAATTTGTTTTGGACAAAGTCCCTGATAATCTGTATCTTTTCAGAAATTAACTTGGAGTATTTCTTTAGTCAAAGGCCAACCACATTCCGCACTTAGCAACTCTTTTAGATATTTAGCCAACTGATCACTCAATAGTAACCAGTAGGACAAGTATCTATCAAAGTTCACACTCAGGCCAGTTGTGAGACAACTTGCCTAATAAGACCAGTTTGTCAAAAATAAAAAGAAATTGCATACACAAGTGCATTCTCCCCCCCCCATACACTTGTGTTATACTCCACCAAGGACCAACAAGTGGTATCAGAGCAGGGGTTCAAAGACCACTGCTGCTGAACATTCAAATTGAATTTCAAAAACTCACATTATTTCTGTGGTCACTGAACTGATCCAAATTTCTGAAAAATCTACTTGTATTTTCCTTTGTCTATCTGTATAAGAATGGCTAACAATGCAGTTCCAGGAGATGCTGCCAACACCACCAACAACATGGGTCCAAACCAAGTCAATCATATTTCTCATCACAAACTGCCAATGTTCTCAATTGAGAATTATGATTTCTGGAAAATCAGGATGAGAGCACATCTTGCCTGCCAGCATGATGAAATGCTCAAAGTCATCACTAGAGGACCATTCACCTTCACCAAGCTCAATCCCAAGGTCACTGATGCTCAAAAAGCAGACCCAAGGGAGCTGTTGCCAAAAGATGAGGATGAGCTAACAGCAGAAGAGAGAAAAAGGCACAATCTGAACTACATTGCCATGAACACCTTGTACCAGACTATTCCAGATGCAGTGATGGGAAGAGTGTATCACTGCACCACAGCAAAGGAGATTTGGGATACCCTAGCACTTATGTGTGAAGGTACTCAAAAGATAAAGGAAAACAAGCTTCAAGTGGCTATCCAAAAGTATGAGCAATTCACTATGGAGCCAAATGAAACTATTGATCATCTTGATGGCAGATTCACTGACATTATGAATGAGATGAATTCTTTGGGCAAGTTCTATGCCAAAAGAGAAGTTGCTTTGAAGATTCTGAGAAGTCTCACATCAAAGTGGGACATATATTCTGTCATGATGCAAAATACCAGCAATCTTGACAACATGCCAATGCAGCAAGTATTCTCTGAACTCAAAGCATATGAGTTTGATTTCAACAGAAAGAAGGTGCATGATGAGCCATCCTCCTCAGGCAAAGGTGTTGCCTTCAAAGCTACTGAAACAGAGAAGAAAAATACCCAAAGATCTTCTCAATCTGTGTCAAAAACAGAAATGAAGGAGGAGCTGGCACTCATGGCTAGAAGATTTGAGAAGCTGAACTCCAGATTTGGTAGATACAAGAAGTTCTACCAAGATAACAGAACCAGAAGGAGATTCAGTTCTCCTGATAACAAATCAGAGGACAAAGTCTTTGATGAAAAGAAAGAAGACAGATATGCTGATAAAAAGAAATACATCAAAGGTGAACCATCATCATCAAGGAGGAAGGAGTCCTCAAGCAAGAACAATGATGATGAAGATGTGTGTTACAACTGCCAGAAAAAGGGTCACTTTCAGTATGATTGTCCTGACCTGAGTGCTAAAGAAAGAAAAGAAAGGCAAAACAAGAGAGACAAGAGGATGAACAACAGGAAGGCCATGGTAGCTGGAGAATCAGCAAGTGAAGAAAGTGTCTACTCTTCTGATGATGGACTGTTCTCCAACAGTGACAGTGATGATGACTGCCAAATGGCATTTGAAAATGAAGAGGTATGTTCATCTTCCAATATTTCAATTAACACACATGAATCTAGTGAAATCCAACTTGACTTTGAAAAGTTGTTAGAAGATTTCACCAGAATACAAGAAGTATGCAATATGGCACTGAGAGAAAATGAACAGTTGAGGTCTAAAATTAAAATGCCCAATCTTCCTGAATCTGAGGTTGACATTAAATCATCTGAGTTGTATCAGCAGATTGTGAGAGAACATGGAGAAATGTCTCTTAGAATCTCTGAACAACAAAAGCTGATTGATGAACAAACTCTGACTCTAAAGAAAAAGGATTTTGAATTTAGAACTCTTCAAGCTAAATTTAACAATCTCTCAAGTGAATTGATACTCTGAAATTAAGTGAGGGGAGCTTAAAAATGAAAATGTCTGCCTTGAACAAATCTGCTAAGGCAATAGAGGAAATTCAAGGGTTTCAAAGACCATTTGCTCAAAAGGGTGGATTAGGCTATAATCCATTTGAACCCTCACCTGGTCTTAGTATTGCCTCATCCAGCAATTCTAAGATGACTTTTGTAAGATCAGTGGCACAACAAAATGAAATGGAAGTAAATCAACCACTGATCAAGGATAAGGGAAAAGGAATTTTTATACCAACTCAAGTGAACAATGTCCCTAAACCCATACCTAAGGAAAAGGTTAAAGACATTGTTTACAGGAGAAATGAGGGTCAGAAAGGTAGAACCAATGGAAGGCCAACCTATCTGAATCCTTATCAGAGAAGTTGTCCAAAATCTGTTCAGAAAAGGCCAACTCAAAAGAGGCAACCTCAACTGAATGGATTAAGGCCAATCCCCTCTGATAGGTATAAAACATTCAGGAAGCCTGAACCTTTCTTGACAAAAGGAAAAGGCTGTCCAAAATCCTTTCCTCAAAGGTCTTTCCAAGCTGCACCTAGGTCTAGTAACTTCAGGAGAAATGTCCCAAGGAAATTCACCAACGCTCCTGAACCTTACAAGACCAACACTTATACACAGAAGGCACCCAAGGCATTTAAGGGTCAAACTGTGTATGTAGATGTAAATGGAAACCAAGTCAGTCACTTTGAGTCAATCAGAGTAATCAGGCAGATTTGGATTCCAAAAGGTACAGCTAACCCTCTAGGACCCAACACTCAAAGGGTACCTAAATTTTGACTTTGCAGGGCTGCAAGGACCACAAAAAGAAGAGAAGCATCAACAAGAAAACAGCATGGTACTTGGACAGTGGATGCTCAAGACACATGACTGGAAACAAAGAACTTCTCTCAGAATTCATAGAAAAGAATGGTCCTTCAGTAACCTTTGGAGACAGCTCTCAAGGAATCACAAGAGGTTATGGTACATTAAACATTGGTAATGTTAAAATTACTGATGTCTCATATGTCCTAGGCCTAAAATACAATTTGTTGTCTATAAGTCAAATTTGTGATAAAGGATATTGTGTTGAATTTGCACCAAATGAATGTACCATCAAAGACAAATCAACACAACAGGTGCTACTAACAGGGGTGAGAAAGGGAAATGTCTATTTTGTAGATTGGAGCAAAACCCCTGAAGTAGTTTGCCTTGTTGCCAAAAGCACAAATGAGCAAAGCTGGCTATGGCACAAGAGATTGAATCATCTGAATTTCAAAACCATCAACAAGATTGCAAGAAACTCTCTAGTTAAAGGGCTGCCTAATCAAGTGTTCACCAAAGAACACATATGCCAACCATGTCAGGAAGGAAAGCAGATCAAAGCTTCATTCAAAGGAAAAACTGTCATCTCAACTGAGAGAGTTCTTCAACTGTTGCATATGGATTTATTTGGTCCAATTATCCCAGTAAGTTTAAATGGAAGAAAATATGCATTAGTTGTTGTTGATGATTTTTCCAGGTACACTTGGGTAGTATTCTTGTTAAACAAAAAGGAGACCCAAGTCAAGCTACCTGAATTGATGATGAGATTGAGCAATGAAAAAGGCCTAAGCATTGTCAAGATCAGATCTGACAAAGGCACAGAATTCATAAACTCATACATCAATGAGTACTGCAGCAAGAATGGCATCACTCATGAAACTTCAGCAGCAAGAACACCTCAACAAAATGGGGTTGCTGAAAGAAGAAACAGAACCTTGAAAGAGGCAGCAAGAACTTTGATTGCTGAATCCAAATTGCCTAAAAGGTTCTGGGCTGAAGCCATTAGCACTGCATGTCACACTCAAAACAGGTCCTTAATCACCAAAGGACAAGGTAAAACCCCATATCAAATATGGAAAGGTAGATTGCCCATTGTTGCTTATTTTCACATATTTGGTTGTAAGTGTTTCATCCATAATAATGGAAAAGAGCAATTGAAAGCTTTTGATAGCAAAGCTGATGAAGGAATATTTGTTAGATATTCACAAATCAGCAAGGCTTACAGAGTTTACAATTGCAAAACTCTTATTGTGGAAGAAACACCTCATGTTGTGTTTGATGAATCTGTTAATGAGTTCAGGGATAGAAACCTGAATATTGATTAGATAACACAAAGAACAACCAGATTAAGGCTTCAAAGCAAGGAAACAGTATTTGTAGATGTTGCCCAGCCTGAACTTCATGAAAATCAAAAACTGGACAACCTACCTGATGGCAACCAACCAGAAGACAACCAACCTGAAGGAGAAATTGAACTGACTGACCCTATCCCAGTTCAAAACCAGGTAACAACTACCAATGAAGAAGCAGGCAATGCTAAGGTAGTTAATGGATCCAATATTCAAGGGGGAACCAATGAAAATGTCAACTTATCTGACAATGAGGACAACACCCCTGAATATGATCCTGAGCTTGATCCTTCAATTAACTTCCCTGAATTTAATGAATCTAGTGATCCAACTTCAGAAGAGGAAAATCCTCCTGAAAGGATCAGGTCTAGAAGGACTTGGTTGCAAGACCACCCATCTAGCCTGATACTTGGTAATCCAAGTGAAGGGATCAAAACTAGAAGATTTCATGGAGAAAGTGCTCTGTTTTGTTGTTTCCTTTCAGAACAGGAACCAAAAGACATTGAGGAAGCACTACAAGATACCAACTGGATCATAGCCATGCAAGAGGAGATGAACCAGTTTACCAGAAATGAAGTTTGGGAGCTGGTAGATAGGCCAACTCATCAAGATGTCATTGGAACTAAATGGGTGTTCAAAAATAAGAAAAATGAAAATGACATCATTGTGAGAAACAAAGCAAGACTGGTGGCCAAAGGATATTGTCAATCTGAAGGGATTGATTATGATGAGACTTTTGCTCCAGTGGCCAGACTTGAGGCAATCAGACTCTTCCTAGCATATGCAGCTCACATGAGATTCAAGGTGTATCAAATGGATGTGAAGAGTGCATTTCTCAATGGGGTGCTCAAAGAAGAAGTATATGTTGAACAGCCCCCAGGATTTGAAGAAGGAGACAAGGTGTACAGATTGAAGAAAGCCCTCTATGGCTTAAAGCAAGCTCCAAGAGCTTGGTATGACACCTTATCACAGTTTCTTCTAGATCATGGTTTTGTCAAAGGCACTGTTGACAGAACCTTGTTCAGAATCTGTGAAGGAGATGATATTTTGTTAGTCCAAATCTATGTGGATGACATTATATTTGGATCTCCAAATGAGAAGTTGTGTGAGAAGTTCTCCAAACTCATGCAAAGCAAATTTGAGATGTCCATGATGGGATTGATGAATTTCTTCCTAGGACTTCAAGTCACTCAATCAAAGAAGGGAATATTCATCAATCAGGCCAAGTATACAAGGGACATGATCAAAAAATTTGGATGTGCTACAAGCAAGCCAGTCAGAATCCCTATGAATACTAACTGGAAAATGGATCCTGATGAAAGTGGAGAGTCAACAAACTCCACTAACTACAGGGGAATCATAGGATCCTTGCTATATCTCACTGCAAGCAGGCCTGATATCACATTTGCAGTTGGAGTATGTGCAAGATTTCAAGCTAATCCAAAGAAGAGCCATCTTGATGCTGCCAAGAGAATTCTAAGATATCTCAAGGGATCTGAGAATCTTGGATTATGGTATCCAGCTGATGACAACATTGAGCTCACTGGATATTCAGATGCAGACTATGGAGGATGTAGAATTGACAGAAAATCCACCTCTGGAACTTGTCAATTCTTGGGCAGCAAACTTACCTCATGGTTCTCCAAGAAGCAAAATACAGTTGCAACTTCAACAACTGAAGCAGAGTATGTAGCAGCTGGAAGTTGCTGTGCTCAGATACTTTGGCTCAGGCAACAATTGAGAGATTACAAAGTAATCTCAAATGAAGTGCCAATATTCTGTGACAACAATAGTGCAATTGCTATCTCACAGAATCCAGTGCTCCACACCAGATGCAAGCATGTGGATATAAAGCATCACTTCATAAGGGATCATGTGGAAAAGAAAGATATCAAGCTTGTCAAAATCCACACTGAAAAGCAAAAAGCTGATATCTTGACTAAACCATTGGCTGAAGCAAGGTTCTTGGAACTTTCAGCTGAATTAGGCTTACTTGATCCAGGGAAGATGGAGGAATGAAGGAAGGAAGCTCATAAGAAGGGGGAAGTTCATTAAAATTGAACTTCAGCAAAGTTGACCAACCTCACTGAAGCAGTCAGCCAAAAAGGGAAACTCAGCAAAGTTGTCCTTATGATGTTCAGCAATGTTGGTCAGGAGCTTTGTCCAAGTGGGACCCAGTCAGCAATTTTGGGACCCACTCAGGCAAGCTAATCAGGCAGTTTTGACCAAGAGAGAAGTCAAAACACATCTCAGGATGTTTGTCCGAATTAATTGGATAATTTTTGCTATTTTTAGCATTGATTAGACATTTAAAAGGTTTCTTGGTCTAAGAGTAGGCAATTTTAGGATGGCGTGTACTATGAAGATCTTTGCCCCCAAAATGGCAAATCAGCATTAAATGCAAAATCTTAATTAAGATTTCATAAATTCTTGAGCCATCATCAAGACCATTGATTTGCATTCAAAACTCCATCAAACCGTTGAAAGCCCACTACCCCACTATATCCAATTGGTTCTTCAAAATTACCTTATGTTATATTCTATTAACCAACAGTTAATAAATTCCATTCATATATAAACTCCTCAATTTTTACTTTCCTCCTCACGCACTCATATTTTCTCGAACTCTTAAGTTCTTCAAAACCTCTCAAACCTGCAACTTCTTTCCAAAAACCTATCCATTTCTCATTATCCATGGCACCCAAAATTAAGAGGGAAGAACTTGTAGACTTCAATGATCCATCCTTGGACATTGATTTCTCCTATCTCAGCAATCCAAACTCACTGTGGTTTGAAAAACTAGTTGCCTTTGATAGTCCAGACACTGAGGTTCATCAAGTCCTCCAATGGCTAAGGGAGGCTGGGCTAGAAAAGTTCTTAGACACTAAACCAGATTCCTGCCTGAACTCCTTCATGGCTGAATTCTTTGCCCATCTCAGATGGAAGGGCAAGAAGGGAGATGTGTGCACTAAGCTCACATATGCAGAGGAAGATGAAGAAGAAGAAAGCCAACACACCATCATCTTCACTGCAGAGGATTTGGATGTTAGCTTTGGGCTACCTTCAGAAGGCCTAAATCCAGAAACTTACAAGGAAGGAGAAGATCCGGAGTTCTACCTTCCATGGCTGCTTACACCCAAGAAACTAGTAAGTGCTCAAAACAAGAACACTCTAAAGCCAGTTTTTAGACACTTGTTTGATTGTGTGGTGAAGAGTTTGTTAAGTCATTCTGGGAGTGTTGAACAAATCAGTATGCCTAAGTTAAGGGTAATGGCTGCTGTGGTTGACTCTACTGAGAAGAGAGTCAAGTTTGATTGGAAAAGCTTCATCTTGGACAAGATGATGAATGAGAAATTCAAATTTAAGGAGGTGAAACACCACAAGGTGGTGGTTGATGGAAGACTCCAGTTTTGCACAAGAGCCAGTCTGCTCTTAGAAAGATTTGCTCATTACACTCATCTACAAGCAAAACCAAAGCCTTTTCCTGCTCAAAAGGTGATGTTCAGAAAGCTGTCTTCTAAGACAGAAAAGAGGAAGCAGGAGGCTGCCTCCAAGAAAGCTGTTGCAATTGTTCCCTCAACCAGAACCTCTCCAAGAAAAAGGAAAGCCCAACCACCAAAAGTTCAGCCAAAGGTGAAGAAGATGAAGAAGATTATGAGAGAATCTTCCCTAGAAAGTCAGTCAAGAAGTGGAGGAGCCACTTCTGAGGAGATTGAGAAGGTTGCTGATGAAGGAGTCAACCCCCCTGAAGAGGGTGAAGAATTCAGAGAGGTTGTCCCCTTACAGCCTGAAAGTGTAACAGAATTCAGGGATCTTGACCAGCCAACAAGATATGAAAGGAGGAAAAGAATAATCAAAATCTCTGAGAAGCAGAGACTGATGGAAGAGGAGAAAAAGAAGAAAGAATTTTTCAAGGAGATTAGGCAAGCTAGTAGGTCTAACTCCAAGTCCAAATCAAAGCTCAACAGCCCTGAAGCCAACTCTCCTATTATTCAATCAGAAAGAATATCCCCATCAAAGCATGAAGAAGAGGAGTGCAAGACTCCTGAAGATGCCCCAATCATTGCCAAGAAAGTTTACTCTCCTGAAGGTGCCCCAGATAGAGCAGGTATTGATGTGCTGGCAGACTTGGTCAATCTTGAGGATAGACCTTTTTCCCCACTTGATCCAAGACTTCTCTCTTATACCAAACTTCTTGAAACTGTCCTTCAAGAAGGGGATCAAGCTTCTCTCCCACCCATTCCAGCCATTCCAATTATCTCTTCAGGAACTTTGCTCTCAAAAGCACCTGAATCCCAACTTGTTCTAAGCTTTAACCCTTCTGAACCCAACCTACCTGAAATCCAGTCAAGCCTACCTGAATCCCAATCCAACCCTCCTGAATCTCAAGCCAACTCCTCTGAAGATGAAAGTGGTGAAGAATACACTTATGAGGGGATGCTAAGGCAGATTGCCAAGGCTAATGTGGATGAACTATATCCAGGGTTGAAGGACTATCCTAGGCTGCAACAACAGTTCTATGATCTCAGAGCTCTTGTTGAGATCAAGGATAGAACTATGGTAGAAATAGCTCAAGCTATTCAGGATAAAGGAGCAAGCTGGTGGCAGGTTGAAGAGAACGGGCTCTTGAACTTTGCAAATGTGAAGAAATCCAGTGTGTTGACCACTGAGGCCTTGTTCTGCACCATTGTTCATGAGAAGGTGCTAGCTGAGAGAGAAAGAATTGCACAGGGACTCAGGCACCCTAATAGTCCATCTGATGATGATAATGATGATGATGATGATAACACCAATCCCAACCCTCCAGGCCTCAACTCTGCTTAGGTACATTACTTAACTTATCATTCTGAAAAGGACTCTGATCATTCAGAGGAGTTGACCAAAGATGGTGACTCAGTCCAAGATGCATTGGCCAAGGATGGTTCTCTTGAACCTGAGGCACAGCTTGACAATGTTGAGACTTCCATGGGAGAAGCTAGTTTGGCTAAAGCCTCATCAATGTCAGGAAAGTTGGACATTGACCAGCCTTTAGTCATTCAGGATGACTCAGTGGCCTTGGGATGCCCAAGCACTGTGATCTCCCAACAACTGCCCTCTGTGGATCCTGTTGAGGATATGGAGGTGTCAGGGTTAGGAAAAGAAGGAGTTGAAAAGGCAAATAGTGGTGAAAACTCAGAGGGAGATGATGGTGAGGATTGTGTGATTACAGGTTCCCTGAGTGCACCACAAAAAGAGGGAGATGAAGTAGAAATACTGGGTGCAGCCCAATATGAGAGTCAGGCTATTCTTCAAGTCAAATCTGAACTTGATGAATCCCTTGGTGAAAGGAGGCCTGATTCTCCAGAGAATGTGAGCTTATCTACTGAAAATGAAGAAAAGAATTTAGTTGAAAAAGAGAGAGAAGGTGCTGATGTATCAGGCCTTATGGGAGATAAAAAGAATGAGGGTGTTGAGGGAGTTTTTACTAACACTCTTAGTTTTGCAGATTCTGTAGCTGTTACAATTGAACAAATTTTTGCAGATGCCTCCCTTACTGATATACCAGTCAATACTGATATTGACCTTGAAGCAGTTTCAGCCAATGTATCCACATTGAACAAGATGTATTTTGAGCAAGCCAACACCACTGAAGCAGGCTTTCAGATTGCTACTCAAACTGCAACTATCATTGAAGAACAGTCAGAGAAGTTGGATACTTTGGTAAGGGAAGTTGGTAAGGCACATGCAGCAACAATTGATACTCTAGATGGCCAAGGAAAGACTCTAGCCTCTGTGGAGATGAGGCTAACTGGATCAGAGGAAATAATCTTGCCAACACTGGATGCAAGAATCTGTGGTGTTGAAACTGGACTGCAAACAGTTTCAACAGAGGTAACAAAGGCAAAGGAAGAGATGGTCAAGTTCACAAAATCTGTGCAGAAAGAGCAGCAAGGTCTCAAAGTTCTATACAAGCATAATGTGAGAGCCTTGAGAAGGACAATCAAAGATGCCTTAAGGCAAAGGACTGCTGCACAAAGAAAGAAAGCTGAAGAGTTGAAAGCTGCAATGGTGAAAGAAGCTGCAGAAAAGTTCATTGTTGAACTGATGGCCAAAGTGTCTGATCAAGTTGTGGCCAACCTCACTGATCAACTTCAGGCCAAACTTGATCAATCACTGAAAGCCACTTTAGATGCCATTGTTGCTCAAAAGATGAAACCTGTCCACACATTCTTGAGCATGGCAGATGACAAAATGCAGAACATTCATGATGAGAATGTTTACCTACTGCAAGAGTTGAAGTCCCTCACTCATGCTCACTCACATCTCTCTGTCACTATGAGTGAATTAAAGCCCCAGTGTTTTGATAATGCCAAAAAGGGGGAAAGAGAGAGAGCAATGGCAAAGGGAACCTTGGTTATTGGTGAATCCAAAGGAAAGGAGAAGGTTCCTGATGCTGAGGAGGAGGCAGTAGAAGACATTGGGAAAGGAAAAGGCCCAATGAACATTGAGAATTTGACTGAGGAAGAACAGATTCAAATTGCTGTCAAAGAGTCCATGATGTCTGCAATGGAAAGTCAGGCAAGGAAGCAACAAAGGCCTGGTGGTGAGTCAGCAGGACTTGAACCCAAAGAGAAGGTTGCTGAAGTAAGGGGGAAGGTGACAAGGTCATCTGAAAGAAAAAGGAAGGAATTGCAAGCCTTCAATGAATTCCCAACCAGCCTGACTTTGCCTTCAGAATTTCAGTCTGAGGAATCTACTCCAGTAAGGCAATCAAAGAGATTGAAGAAAGCAGCCAAGTTTCCTGCCATTGAAGAAGAAGTTGAAGAGGAGGTACAGGACAGAGAGCCTGAAGTGGTTGTGCCCAAGCTTGCTGATGATCCTTCTAAGCTGTTTGAAGAAGGATTTGGAAAGGATCCAGAAACACAGGAGAAGCTAGCTCTTCTAAGAGCTAAAGAAAGAATGGATCAGTTGGTTGAGGCCAACAAGGCAAGAGATGGAAGGAGGGCAAACTTCAAAGCTCCAAGAAGGAGGGCCTCTTACAGAAAACTTAAACCTCAAATGCTGCAAAGATGGGACACTCAGTACCCTCACCATGATAAGTGGGTTCCAATCTCACTGAATGATGCATGGGAGGAGGCCAAGAGAAGTTTTGTATATGACTTTTATGTCATAGGAAAGTGGCTTGAAGAGAGTGTAGATGAAGTCTTTGTGCAGTTTATGTTTGAGAACCATAGGGACCTCTACCAGAAGTTGTTTGCAGCAGCTGAGATGGCCAGAATTGAATTCAAGGCCCCTGGTCCCATTCTGTACATGCCTCCTAAGTTCAATGGGAACTTAATTGATGAGGGAAAGATACTTGAAGAATTCATCAACATCATGAGGATGGAGAAGTTGAAGCCTGGCCCTAAAGGAACCAACAAAGAGATCTGGGAACTGAAGAAAAGAGTATGGGCTCAGTATGGCATTGCTCCTTAAGATGATGGAACTCTATGATGGATAAGTTCACTTTTTCCCTATTTGCTGTTATGATTTTTATGATTGTTGTTTTTTTTTTTTGCAGTTCTAGACTAGTGAATCCTTTTTAATTTTCAGCTCTGTAATGCTCTATCACTTAGGGGGAAATTGTTGGGAATAAAATGATTTTGATCTAGATACCAAAACCCCTGATTGATGATGTTCAGATTAGTTGAGATAAGCTCAAGTCTAGTTCAGGCAAGGTGTCTCAGTACACTTGAATTTGTAGATTGCTTAAGAGAAAAATCTCAGGAATGTTGTGAGATTTTAGTGTTCAGGATAGTTGTCCAAAGCTGGAATGTTAGGCAGCTTGATAAGTCTTTAGGACAAAGCTGCTGAACCTCCAAGACAGATTGACCAAGTGGACAACTTAGCTGAAGAGATCAAGAGCAGTAAAGCAATGCTCATAAATGCAAATGATCAAGACAGTTGAAGTACAAATGATCAAGAGCATTGAATGTCAAAGTCCAAAAGACACATTCAATGAAGCATTTATTGCCAAGCATGCCTGAACCAAGCATTGAAGACTTGAAGCATTAAAGAGTGAAGCATTGAATGAATGTTGGAATATTCTCAATTGCAGCAGGAATATTCAGGGAGTTTGTCCCATCTGACCGTTGGTTGAGTATAGCTTCTGCCACAAATCAACCTTGGGAAATGTGCATATTTGGAAACTGACACAAGTCATCTCAGCCGCATTTTTCAGAAGTCAACACATTCATTCAAGCAACCATTGAAGAGGCCTTTTACACAGTGGATAAAAGGATGCCAAGCTTCATAGCCGTTTCAATGGTGCTGCAAATAGACAAGTTTGAATTGCTATCCCTCCAACGGTTAGCTGCTCAAGTTTGCCTATAAATACAGAAGTGATCAAGGGATTCAATAATTCAACTACAAGCTATCAAACTATCATCAAGCTTTCAAAGGAAACCAAGCTGTTCTCTAGAATTCCAAGTTTCCTGAATCACTTATTTTAGCTAAGCCAATCTTTGTAAACATCCAAAGCTTAGCATTGAGATATCCTAAGCCTTTACACTGTTCTTATTGTAAAGGATATCTCTACTAGTTGGAACCAAACCTCAAACCCTTATCTCATTTAGTGAAGAGAGAGTTTGTTGTAGAAGTGAGGAGTTAAGGACTGTTAGTGTGAAACACAGTCTTAACTCAGAGAGATTGAGCACTAGGACTCAGGTTTTCCTAGGGATCAAAACACTAAGAGAGTGTTGTTGATCAGTGCACCTTGGCACTATAAAACAAGCTAATTCCATTGTGAAGAAATTATCCTGTTCAATCAGGGAAAGTGGATGTAGGAGCTTGAGTCTCTGAACCACTATAAACTTGTGTGCCATTTACTTACTGCATTCTTTATTTCACTTACATTCAAACATATTTTAAAGAAACATAACTTAGTAAGTGAGAAAATCTGTTTTGGACAAAGTCCCTGATAATCTGTATCTTTTCAGAAATTAACTTGGAGTATTTCTTTAGTCAAAGGCCAACCACATTCCGCACTTAGCAACTCTTTTAGATATTTAGCCAACTGATCACTCAATAGTAATCAGTAGGACAAGTATCTATCAAAGTTCACACTCAGGCCAGTTGTGAGACAACTTGCCTGATAAGACCAGTTTGTCAAAAAGAAAAAGAATTTGCATACACAAGTGCATTCCCCCCCCCCCCATACACTTGTGTTATACTCCACCAAGGACCAACAGTTTAAGATGATTTTTCTAACGAAAATGGCTCAAAAAACGAAGGAATTCAGAGGCTTTCTTCTTGTAACCCAATTTCCTTCTCAAAATCGAACTTACATTTTTTCTCACAACGATTTTCTTTTGGAAAATAACTCTTACCTTTTTCGCACAATGAACAACACAACTCTCGTGTGGAGAAAGAAAACGAATCGTCTTAATGAGAAAAATGAGTTGTCTTTGGGGGATTTGTTGACTAAAGTTTACAGGAAAAGAAGAAAGCCTACTAACTATGTGCAGAGAAGATTTGACGTGCTATGAATTTCTTTTTGATTGAAATTTTTTCGTACCTTTTTCGCACAATGAACAACACAACTCTCGTGTGGAGAAAGAAAACGAATCGTCTTAATGAGAAAAATGAGTTGTCTTTGGGGGATTTGTTGACTAAAGTTGACACGAAAAGAAGAAAGCCTACTAACTATGTGCAGAGAAGATTTGACGTGCTGTGAATTTCTTTTTGATTGAAATTTTTTCGAGAATATTGACTTACTAAAGTTAAGGGCAAATAATTGTATTAAAATGTGAGAAGGACTCCCCCAATGTACTAGAGAATAATTCCTTCATTAATGTAAAATATTTATCTCCCTTCAAAATTTATATTAAAAAAAAAACACTCGAGGATCTGTGTTTGTATCTAATGTTTATAATTCATTTTACGCAATTACATTGCGAAATTGATTTGCATTATAAATATACTTTTAATAGTATTAATTGTTTTATTAAAATATATGAACACTTGTGTGAAATATTTTTCATATAAAATATATTTAATTAAAGTAATTTTAAAAAATTCGCGTGTCACAATTAAGTAGTTTATTACATGATCAATATATTATTAATATAAGCTCAAAGTATTATCACTACAAGATCAAAAGTAAACTGCTACATGTTAAAAAATATTCGAAAAATTTGCCCAAAAATTTAGTAATCATAATATTTTTGGACTTGTCGTATTACATTTTTTGCCTAGTGACAATAATTTGACATTGTAGCAACATAGTTTTGACCTTGTAATAGTAGAATATTTTAGACCTTATAATAACATATTTTAGCTTCGTAGTAACATAAAAATATTTTACTTCTACAAGATCAAAAATATGTTATTTTATAAAGTTAAAAAAATATTTTAATAAATTTGACCAAAAAACTAAATATATTTTCGTCCTTATAGTAAAAATACTTTGGTCATGTAATAAAAAAGCGAAAAAATATATTTTAGTTAAGTTTGACCCACAAATTTTTATCCCAAAATTTATTTTAATTAATTATCTATTCATGTATGAAATGTATAAGTTTTTGTGAAAATGCATTCACTTGTTAGTTTTAGGGTTATATATTTATTATATCCCCTTAAATCTAAATTTTCTGTGGTTACATATTTTTTTAATGCTTCTTTTATTTCATTTTTTTAATTGTATATTAAACTTATAAAATAATTTCACATTAAAAGTATAAATATAATTTAATTTAAATTATGTAATAAATACTCCCCCATCCTGTGATTACTTGCACACTTGACGTTCCACATTCTTAATATGGAAATACCCCATAAAATTAATAACCTCACAGCATCATTTTATTTTCAAATTTGTCACTCATTTTTTTCATACATTCCACTTTACACATCATCAAATTACCTAAAATACCCCTCATTTATCTTACATCATTAACCACTAAATCCACTTTTCTTAAACAACGTGTAGGTCAAACTATGACGGAGGTATAATTTTTTTATCATTTCAGTGTATATTAAAAAAAAAAAAGGTTATGTAACAAAATAGAGATTGAAAGTCACGGAGACCCACATCCCATGGACCTTGGAACGTGGAATAAAAACAAAATTAATTTTAAATTAAAACAAAGCACAAGGCGGGAATATGGTTCCAAATTACTTTGTGGATTTGTGGGGCACACGATTAAATGACAAAATCGTCCTCACCTTTTTGAATCATAGGAGTACTTGTTTACAAACTAACATCTACAAAAATAAATAAAGAAATTCAAAAACAGTTGTGCATATACACTTTCTATTTTTAAATCCATCGTCTTCACATTCACATTTTCCCTTCCTTCCTTCTAAATAAAGCCAAAAACCCCCCCTCATTACCCCCTCAGCTGCTTTTCTCTCTTTCTTTTTTCATTCCCCTAAACCTGCACAAAAATGGGAAATGGAATGATATAAACCAAACAATTCGTTTCAAATTTGCAAATACGCCTTCCGTTTCATTTGATCTGCAATTTCGGAACTACTCAGGTTCGTACATTCTTCCGTTAATATCAAGATTTTTGTAGGGTTTTGTTTTGTTTTTGTTTTTTTTTTAAATCTTCGCCGAGTTTCGTCGTCGTCGTTCAGTGGTTTACTTTTTCTCCCTTTTTGGTGGATATAGACGATGGAATTTAGGTTTTGGTACAATGTAGGGTTTAGGGGACTAGGAATTAAATGCAAAAGGATCAAAAGTTTCTTTTCTTCTTATCTCCTAAAAACCCATTTCATTCACAGTTGCCAAAATCTCTATAATTTAATGGGTAATATATCTTGCGTATATGTACGTTATGGTTCAGTTAATAGCAATACAGGATTTTCTTATTTAAGTTTAATATCTGCCGCAACTGGCGTTCTAGATCTCTGCTTGCATTTCAAAATTATAGTCTTTATTACAGATTTTATGGGTCATAATGAATTCCCAGCTCATATGGTTGGAAATATGTTAAGAAAATTCCCACGCAAAGTGGAAAAGAGAGAGAGAAAAGGCAGGAATATTGATTGGGCCTTGTTATTATTACGAACAGGAGAAGATGGAAAAGATTACTATGCATTTTACTTAGCTAATGGAACCATGGTATAGATTCTAGACACCGTGTGAGTAATCTATATTCAATTTAAAGTAACATGGATTTTTTTTTTATTCTTTTTCCAAGGGACCCTTACTAAGATTATAGGTAGACATGTGCCTTTTGTCTAGAATCTTGATCCCTGGTCTTCTATAGTAATTTCTTTACTTCTTTCTTTTTACCTTAAAATTTGCTTCTGTGATGAACTTGTGGTAAACAATTACCCAAGAACTCCTTTACTTTGAATTTGTAGCCATAACAAGTCCATGTTGGAATTGTGTTTGTTATTTTGATTATTGTTCTCATGGTATTGATGCAGAAGACAATTTATGTGTAAATTGATGATGCATCCACTCTTATTCTCATTTCCTGTATATTTAATTTATTTGAATGACTCAGTTTACTTGCCTGTGCTGGAATAACTTTTTATTCTTGTGACCCAAAAGAACTTGGTTTTAAAATGTAAAGCTTTGCCCAGCTAATTGCTATATCTTAAAGTTCACATGGTACATATGAGTATTATTGTTTTTTTAATGCTATATGACAAAATAAGATTTATAATATCGAGCTTTATGGTGGTACATAACAAGCTTCTGATACTTTCGTGGAAGAAGTAAGTGAAGTATTCAGAAAGAAAATAACTTTTGTTCATGTTTATCATCCAAAAGCTTCAGTTGTACTATTCATAATTTACTCTGAATCTTCATTCTCATTTTCTATTTGTGGAAGTCTAGTTATCTTGGTATTCAAGCTCAAATAAGGTTCTGATTTATGTCACTAGGCATTATTATAGGGTTTAGCTTGTTTCATACCTTGCAATCCAAAGTCCACAATCACATTGACAGTGCTAAATGTACAATTAATCTAACTGTAAGTACTGTTTTCTTCTAATTTGGAAGGTTGAGGGATTTGTTCCTAGCTATCAGGTTATTGTGGGTAATTGTTTAGACTCAACGTTCAATCTAGTCTCTTCTTTAAGTAAGAAAATTGATTTATGTAGCTAGGCATTATTATAGGGCTTAGCTTGTTTCGTGCCTTTCAGTTCAAAGTCCACAACCGCATTGACAGTAATAAATGTACAATTAATCTAACCCTAGGTACTATTTTCTTCTCATTTGTCTCATTTGGAGGTTGAGGGCTTTGTTCCTAGTTATCAGGTTATTCTGGGTAATGGTGTAGACATGACATGGCGCTCATTCTAGTTTCTTTGTTAAGTAAGATAATTGATAGATGGTATGTTGTAAGTGTTCATGCGCACAAAGGTATGCATGTTCTTGATTTATATGCAGTTAGGTTTAACTATCCCTTCTAATGATTTTCAATGAAGTGTTTTGCATTGGCCATCTTATGATCAATATCTGGATAACCGAGAATTATTCCATGTTTGTGTCCTTTATTGCCTTACTAGAACAGTAGAACATTCACAAGAAGATTGTTCCTTTTTTGGGAAATAGTTGGTCATTTTCAAGAAATACTTCTTCTTTAATTATGTTGGTAGCTAGTCATAACACCTGTCTTAACTCCAATATGATGCTAATTGAAACGATTTCACAAACTCACACAGATTTGATCAATCCATATTTTAATGCATTGATGTTTTGTAACTCCCTTTACATTTTTTGCAATCTGATAATCATTTAGTATTTGACTAATGCATTTTATTTGAATTTTCTCATTTCAGTACCGTCTGTTAGTGGAGTTCGCTATCAATTATTTAATTTATCATGGATCCACAGTCAGAAGGACATGTGACTGAAAACAGGGAGTTGAGTGGCTTAATTGAAGTTCGTAATGGTAATGTTTCTGGAAGAATAGAAAATTTTAATGGTATTACTGAAGGTACGCACTGTATTTCATAATCCTTCAACATTATTTTTCTTTTTTCAATTCCCTAATGTTTCATTAGTTCATCTGCTGTTGTGTGATCTGGAAAATTGGAGTAGCTGAGTAGAGATGTTGACCTCTTGTCTACTAGAGTTAGTATAAGAATCTCTTTTGTGAAAGCACCAGATAAATTTATTTTTAGCTGCATTAACTACTTACTTTTTCACTTTCCAAAAAAGGCACTACCACCTGAGTGCCAGTTTTGAGTAAACTAAACTTTCACTACCCGTCTTTAATTAGTACCTGAAATGGCATCTCTGTAGATCCTGGAGTATTTGTTAATTTATTTTCTCTAAAATGTTAATGTAGCCTTGTAGCCTGACAAATTAATTTAGTTTTTTTTTTTCCTCTTCATTTCATGATGAACAATCTCTCACTTGACCTTAGTATAGGCATATGAATCAACTTGCAAACTAGTCCATACACTGTTATCTCTTGGCTCACGTAAATGACCCTTTAGCTATTTCTAACTCTTTGCATCATTTCATCATGCAGGGAATAATTTCTCTGATGTCCTTCAATCCAAGCTTGGACATTATGTGGATCTACCAGCTTCTAAGCTTTCAGAATTAATGAAATTGGGTAATATAGAGGTAACTATCCTCCATCAACTGTGGAAAAAAAAGAAAAGAAGAAAAATCAAACTTATTAGTAATTTTCGTAGGCCTGACACGTTCTTATGCTTAATGCTTGATCTATGCAGAGTTGCTCTACACACTCACTATTCAGCGTTGTCAAAAGGATTCTGGATGAAAGAATAGAGAGAAAGCATGAAGATGTCCCTCAGGTATGTAGCTGCTGGAGCACGTTATAGATATATGAATATGCAGTTGCCTGTAATATCAGTATTTTTTATTTTCAGCTTATTCGAACGATTTTAAACTGCCTTTAATTATTCAAATTTTTTTTGTTTCACTTAGCGTGTCGCATCTGTGCTGAAGCTAGTTGTCCAAGAAATTGAGCACCAGGTTTCAAAACAGTCAGACAATATGAAGAGGGTAACAAATTATGAGCAATTGAACATCATTTCATTTACCTCAGATGTGACTATTTGTCTCTGACTGATGCTCCATTACTGCAGCAAAGCAATCTGTTCAAGTGTCGTGAGGACAGGTATCACTCAAAAATTAGAACATTAGAAACACTTGCAACTGGAACTACTGAAGAAAATGAGGTATGATGGTGATTGCAAGTGTGAATTGTGGATGTAATTATGCATAGTTTTTTGCTTTTTTTCGCTTTGTTCTTTGTCTTCACAGCATTATGTTCAACTTTGGGCAGGTAGTGATGAACCAGCTTCAACAGATGAAGGTAAGATAAGTAACTTTAAATAATTTTGAATTGCAATGTTGACAATTATAAAGGAACAGTTCTGGAGGTTGGATCTTAGGATATTTTTTTTTGTCAGTAGATTCATGGCTTCGTTTTCACTGTTTACATGTTTCATATTTTCTGGTATTAATATTATTTATCTATTTGCTCCTTGTCTTCTTTGCAGTTACTGACTTTTTCCTGGAAAGGAGAATTCATTAACTTTTAACATTTATTCAAATGCTAGATGTATAATTAAGTTACACTATTGCCAATTTGCCATCAACTTAGTTCAGAATTTTGTCATATTTATTTTCTAAATCTATTTTTGTTAACCTCTCTTAAGTTTTCTTATATCTTAGTTCATCTATTTTGTTTGGAGCTAATTTATCACATAGCTCACATGGTTATCTTTAGAATTATCTGATATCTCAACACGGAGTAATGTTCCTGTCAGCCCCAGGCCTTGTTATCAACTTTTGATAGAATGAAGTATATTTTAAGTTACTATGGGAGATGAACTGTACTAGATAATTATCTTAATCTTCCCTGATATAATTGTCGATATCGTAACCATGAGATTTGCTCCTACATTTATTCTCTTGATGGTTTTCCTATTTAGTCATTTTATGTATTTAATGTTTTATGTATGTGGCAGACTGAGAAGGCTAAAATTGAGGAGAAGACAAAGCTTGAAGAGCAGAATTTAATTAAACTGAGGAAAGAAAAGGACAGTTATGAGAGTCAAATTTTTTCACTAAATGAAGAACTCACATTAACCAAAAGAAACTATGAAGAGAATCTCTTCCAGTTGGAAAGCAAGGCTGAGGAAACTAAAGATATTTTGCTGAAGAAAATTCAGGAACTTGAGTGCCTTCTTACTGATTCAAGGAAGAGAGTAAAAGAGCTTGAGGACTTTACCGAATCAAAATTTTTGCACTGGAAAAGGAAAGAACAGGGGTACAAGCACTTTATCGATTCTAAATTTGGATCCTTACAGGTACAAAACAAATATAATAATATAATTCTAAGTTTCTAACGTAAGACCACGTAATGATGCTTTTCATTATGAATTGATCAGGAATTGAGATTGGCCTCTGAGTCCATAAAGCAAGAGGTCTTGATGATAAAAAATGCCTATGCAGAAGAATTTTACAATTTCGGTTAGGATATATTTGAATTTTCTTAGTGCTTTAACTTTTGAAATCACAAATAAACTTGCCTCCATAATTTCTTATATTTTCTTTACGTGCATTGGGTCAGGTTTAAATCTCAAAGGCTTGGTAGATGCTGCTGAAAATCATCATAGCGTGCTTGAAGAAAATCGGAGATTGTATAATGAGGTTCAAGATTTGAAAGGTTAGTTACTCTAAATGTTGCATTTTATTTTTCTCAATTGTTTGCATATAATTTTGCTAACTATCTTGGTTCATATTTTATAGGAAACATAAGAGTTTATTGTCGTGTAAGGCCATTCCTCTCAGGCCAAAGTTCAAAACAAACAACCATGCAGTATATTGGTGAGAATGGAGAGTTGGTTGTTATAAACCCCTTAAAACCAGGAAAAGACAGTCATCGTCTTTTCAAATTCAACAAGGTCTTTGGTCCTGCATCCACACAAGGTTTTAATTTGACTGATATTTTGTTAATAAATTTTCTTTTGATTTCTGTGTTTCCATATTTTAATGTATCCTAATCCTTTTTTTCCACCAGAGGAGGTTTTTCTAGACACTCAACCATTAATCAGGTCTGTTCTTGATGGGTACAACGTTTGCATATTTGCTTATGGTCAAACTGGTTCAGGGAAAACTTACACAATGGTAGGTTTAAAGTGTTAACATTTGTGAAAAAGTTATGTTGGCTTCTCTGCTTCCTTTTGATGATGATATATATATTTTTTTTATAGACTGGACCAAGTGTGTCGTCAGTTGTGGATTGGGGGGTCAACTATAGGGCTCTGAATGATCTCTTTAACATCTCTCAGAAAAGACACAGCTCCATTGAATATGAAATTGGTGTCCAAATGGTTGAGATATACAATGAACAAGTGCGTGACTTACTCTCCAATGGCAATGTTCAGAAGAGATATCCTTCCAAATTTTATTTGCCGCCTGTTTAAAAAAGCATATATTTTCTTTTCTTTTAGATTTTTAATTTTCTTTTTGGTATGCATGTCTCAATGTTTCCTTTGACTTTCGTACACTTGGGATATGGAATATTTCCCAGCCAAATGGGCTAGCTGTGCCTGATGCTAGCTTGCATCCTGTTAAATCAACCCGTGATGTACTAGAGCTGATGAATGTTGGCCTTATGAATCGGGCTGTGGGTGCTACTGCCTTAAATGAAAGAAGCAGCCGGTCCCACAGGTTGGCATTACTATGTATTCGGGGACTTTTGGTTCAAAATTCCTCAATGGGAATGGGAATGAAAATAAGTATAGGGTAATTGTGGCGGTTAATGAGAATAAAAAATGATCTATTTACCTTCATCATATTTCATATGAGGTAATGGGACTCAAAATAATGTATACAATACCCGTTTTGTTTAACACCTCCTCTCCTATAATCATTTCGCTCAATCATTCCACTATTCCTCAACCAACAACCTTTTTTCATTCCCACTTATTCCTAGATTAGAGCAAAATACGAACAATATAATCATAATTCCCATTCCCATTGAAGAATATGAACCAAGTGCCTGCTCGTATAAATGTTTTGTGCGAGTACTAACTTAGACTTTACCTCAAATGGGACAGTATACTCACTGTTCATGTTCGTGGGATGGATTTGGAGACGGGTGCTGTTTTACGTGGTTGTCTTCATTTGGTTGATTTGGCTGGTAGTGAGAGAGTTGATCGGTCTGAAGCAACAGGTGATAGGTTGCGTGAAGCGCAACATATAAATAAATCTCTTTCAGCTTTGGGAGATGTGATATTTGCACTGGCCCAAAAAAGTCCCCACGTGCCATACAGAAATAGCAAATTAACTCAAGTTCTTCAAAGCTCTTTAGGTAATTTGATCATGCTTAACCATAAAGCACTATATATACTCGTTCACTGAAGATTAATGTTCTCTGAGATTTTCACCTTGTTCTGACTTTCTGTTTTGTAGTAGAATTGTTTAAAGGGTCAATTGCGTAAAAAGTTCGGACCTTTTCATGTTTTTTCAATTACAATGCATGTCTTTAAAATTTGCAGTTCGATACACAGACTTTTTAAATCTTGCAATTATATCATTTGAACAATTTCCGGCAACTTGTGCTGACATAGCAACCGGAAATCTTTGAAAAAATTGCAAATAAATTCAGTCTTTTTTTATTGTTTTAATTTCATACACTGCCACATCACCAGATCTCGCCGGGAAATAGTCATGTGATAGAATTTCAACGATTTAAAAGGTCGTGTATCGAATTGCAAACTTTTAAAATATATTTTGTAATTGAAACAACGTGAAAAACTTGTGATTTATTTTTCAAATAACCCTTGTTTAAACTCTCTCCAGTGAAACTTTTTCATTTTGAAATGCAAATCCTTACGATTCTCTCTATTTTGTTTCCACTATAGGTGGTCAGGCAAAGACTCTTATGTTTGTTCAACTAAATCCTGATGTGGAGTCCTACTCGGAGACTATAAGTACTCTGAAGTTTGCTGAGAGGGTTTCTGGTGTTGAGTTGGGTGCTGCACGGAGTAATAAGGAGGGTAGGGGTATCAGAGAACTAATGGAACAGGTTATGATTCTAGCATTTTTACCCCCATCAAATTCTTTGATATTGTTTTCCATTGTGGCTTTAGTATGCGGTTTTTTTATGTTCGACACACTTTGCCTTATCTGCTAAGTTGGAACATCGGTCATTTGGTCTGCTCCAATTGCTTGATTTTTATTTTGTTCGGTTTGTGCGGAACTCAATACTTGAAATATTAGCATCGGTTTGTGTGCGTGATGGGGCTTAAATAATCAAATCAACTTTCTATGTTGTCGTTCTTTTAGGAGAAATGTAACTAGTAAATTCTTGAAAGTTCTTTCTACTACCTTTTTCTACCTGCTACCAGAAATTTACTTTTGTTAAACGTTTCTTCCATTGATGAGTGTTCTTTATCCAGTGTGTATACATGTTCACAAAGCCAAGCAAAATATAAGGGGCATGCTTTTTCGATAATTTGTGAATTTCTGAAAAGTTGCGATTGGGCAGTAGGATTTAGTTTAGGATACATGTTAATTGTTTTATCACTTTTGTAGTGTATTCATTTTAATATTATTTTAATTCCTTGTACGCTGCATCTGTTTGCATATTTATTAACCGTATTTTGTGATGCGCTATTTCACTTGATAATTTGATCATCCCTGTTCTTGTACAGTAAATAATAAAATAAAGTATTGTGAATACGTCAAACTCCTTCTGAAATCACTAGATTCTGGGGTGGTCAGAGTGTTCTTGTATCCTCCCTTTCACTCACTGTCAAATCTGGTCCTGGAAGTATACTTTACTCCCACATTTGGTCTCATTGTTAGTTGATTGCTCGTTGATTGACAGATCAACTATTTGGGAGTGCTAAATATAATTGTTTGAAAATTATTAATTACATTTAACAACCCCAAAAATAATTACTTTAACCCCCAAATAGTTGATTCCGTCAGTCAACTAACGGTTGGACCAAATGTGGGAGCTAAAGTGTACTTCCGGGATCAAGTTTGATAGTGAGTGAAAATGGGAAACTAAAACTAGAAAAAGGTAAACTTTAGGGACCAAAAATAAATCACCCCTCAATCTAGATATAGATAAATCTTATATGTTTGCATCTTGAATTCCTACACATTATTGCTATCAGATAAATTTGTTCACATCTTGGAATAACATAACTAAAGCTCATTAAAATGGTACGAATATTGCAGGTATCTTCTTTAAAGGATGTTGTTGCTAAGAAGGAAGAAGAAATAGGGCGGTTACGATTGCTCAAAGTTAATGGAGACAGTGAAAGATTCTCCCCAAGGCATGGATCTGCCTCTCCAAGAAGGCATTCTATAGGTGGAGTGAGGCCTGGCCAAAGACTTACAGGAAGGAAAAGTCCTTCTGAAAAAGCTGCTTCTGATTTGGATAATAGCTCTGAGTACAGTGATAAGCATTCTGATGCTGGTTCACACCTATCAATTGATGACCACAAAGAATTCTTTCGACAATCAAGACTTGCTGCTTTAGGTGGTGAAAAGTTTGCAGAAAACATTGTTCCGAAGTTTAATGCAGCAGCAGATGGAAGTAAAAATCCTAACAATGATCTGGAGCTTTTGGGATTTGGAGAGGATGATTCCGATGAGAGACTTAGTGATATATCTGATGGCGGTCTTTCTATGGGCACGGAAACTGATGGTTCGATCAACAGTATTGTTGAGTACACCCTTTTTCCTGAAAAAAGAAAGCCATCTACAGAAACCGAAAGGTGAGCAGTTCTTCCATCTTCTTGTGTTCTCTGCTTGTTTTTGCTTTTGATTTGTTGTTTCTGCAAAAACTATGGTCCCGGATTGTTTGAATGATCATATGTTCTTGGTTTTTGAATTGCCCATTTTAAATCTCGGTTGACCTGTTTTCTTGCTCCCTTTTATTCATGTAATTTATGTTTTGATATGTTAATTGTTTGTTGTAGAAAGTAGTTTAATCTTATGCTTCTGTTTCTATTTGTTCTTTTTATGAAGCAAGCATTTCAGTTTCCTTTTAAGGAATCCTCTTTGTTTCACTTTCTGTATTTACCATCTCGTTCTAGTTTTATTTGACAGTAGATCTCACTTTAATCCGAACCTGTTTTCCCATCGTTAATTTATGATTGAAGTCAAAGTTGGCATTTTTTTTAATCAACTGAGTATTATTCTGCTCCATTTGAAAACAGTGATTTTTAATCAATTACTATTATATTTACTTTTCATCTGCTTGTTTGGCTGCAGACCTCAACCACCCTCCGTATCAGCTAAAATTCCAAAGCCACCAACGAAACAAGGTCAAGCAGGATCGTCTCGGTCGTCACTAAACAGGAGCGGATCTAGAATTCCAAGTAGGATCAACTCTTTCTCATATTGTGAATTTCCTTTTGTTAAAGGCTGGTTCGTTAATCTTACTTAAATGTATTTTGTAGGTTCAAGAAGAGACACAGGTAGTAGTTCTGCATCTGCAGTTAGATCTTCGAAAAGATGGCAGTAGACGGAGCTGTGTTTGTAGATCAGAAGAATAGTGGCTGGCTGTTTAGGTATTAGAGAGTTGTTGTAATAGATTTATGTAGGTTAGAAATGTGTTTTAGAAATGTAACATCCTCATCCTGTGGATGTTAATTTAAGATATTCAGATGTAGTTGTGCTATACTCTTACTTGAAAGCCACAACATTTGTTCCAGTGATGATGCATTCTTTGTTTTCAACTCACTATTCAGGATGTGTTTGCAAACAATCACTTTTTTCAATCAAAATTTTAAATTTTCAAAATCGGTGATTTTAAAGATGTTAATAGGGTTAGAAATCTAAGCAAGAAAACTTGAAAAGGACTTGTGTATCTACTCAAAAACTTGTGCTTACAAATAGACTTCCTACTTCTATATACACAATTACTATTCCTAATTAACTCTATCAGTCTCTACTAATTTTATCACGTGGATTGTAAGGGTTAAATGTCAAAAAATTAGGATGTTTGGGGTGAGATATGAGGAAGGGCGTTGTAATCGACAAAATGCTTTGGAAAGTTGAAAATAAGTATAGATTTTGAGATTTTTAAATTGGGCAACCTTTTAATCTGCTGTTAAATTCATGGACAAGCAAGAGATAATTTGGCGAACTGAAACATTTTAGTAGCTAGAGGAAAAGAAAGCAACAGCGAACGAAACGGGAGCAGCCTTAACCGCAAACTGTGGTTATAGAAGAGTAATTCAAGCGTCGGGCTGCTAGTTGGAAACTCCTCTTTTGTATTTAAATTATAATTTTCTTTGAAACATAATCAAATAGTACCCATAAACACTTAGGTTATATAATAAGGTAAATGAGGCTAATCATAATTATGTAAAGAATATAGAGTAATAACTAAGGTAAATGATAAAATGTAAAATCAAAGTCTGGGTGGTGTAGTCGGTTATCACGCTAGTCTCACACACTAGAGGTCCCCGGTTCGAACCCGGGCTCAGACATTTTTTAATCTATTTTTTCTAAGTTTTTCCTCTTTTAGAAAAAACAAAGAAAATTGGTGTACTCTGATTCCAGTGGAAAAGTCGTATAGTCTGGGTGGTGTAGTTGGTTATCACGCTAGTCTCACACACTAGTGGTCCCCGGTTCGAACCCGGGCTCAGACATCTCAATTTATTCTGGATTTTGAAATTATAATTTTAATATATTAATAAAATTTTTATTTTTATTTTTATGATGTAAAACAAACTTTTGCCACAAAGAAAATGTTAAACATGGCAAACTATTTTTTTAACAGGATAAATAGATTGAAGTGCTACTACCACAATCCAATCGTGAGGAATCTGAGAGACAACACCCACTTTTTAATGTATTTTCGTGTGAAAATAATTAGAAATAAAATGAAAGATAAAGATCCACCAAGAATCCAAGAACTACCACACACACACGGGAAGAAATTGAAGAAAATAAAATTCGTCCAAACATGAAAAGTCTCGCTAAAGAGAAGGTAAGGTGCAAGAAGGCAAAAAACCAAAAGAGTTGCAACAAACTAGCACAAAAAAAACAAAAAACACACAAAACAAGAAGTCTTACAACAAATACGCATTTCAAAAGATTGAATCGTTGACCGAACTATAACACCAAAGAAGAAATTGTAGTCATGGAGACAGTGACGACTGTTGACGGTGATTGTGGTGTATTTTAGAGTAATATTTTCTTTCTAATTTTCTCTAGAAAGAAGTGGAAGGAGGAAAAGGAGGTGGTGGTGAAGAAAAGCTTTGAGTGGAAGCTAAACTAGGAAGTGGAGAGAGGTTTATGGAGAGTGGTTTTTGAGTGACATCCATTTATATTGTTAGAGATGTATGTGTAGATCAAAGAGAATTAAAGAAAAACGGGAGAGAAAAAAAAGTGATTGGCACCTTGCAATTATGCTACAAGAGTATAAGACAAAACATGTCCCATCATCTAATTTTCTCAAAGGCGCTGTTTAACCCGCGCCTCTCAATTCTGTAGGTATATATGAATTTTTTTTTTATATTTTTAATCTCAAACAAGTCTGTGCACCTTAGCATTGGCCATTCAACAAATATGATTAACCGAACAAGATGGAATATATGAAATTACACGATTATATGCCTCAATAAAATTTCATAAAATGGAGTTAATAAAATGGGAGCAGTTGATTGGATCTGCTACCATATTCGTATCCAAATCCGTGACCACCCTTTCGTATTCCATTTATTCATGAGAGATGTAAAATAAAGTAAATGAAAAGGCATTACATTTATAAATAAATTTAAAAATAAATATAATTTTTTGAATTACAATTAAGGAAGGAGAGACTTGAATTCTAAATGCACACCTCATCAAGCTAAACATAATAATTACTCTTATACAGAGCCAATTCCAATAAATTTATTGGAGGATTCCATTGGCATGCATCCATTAAAAATTGAATCTACGGATTCACCAATTATGAGTTGAGCTCTTTAACCATTCACCATAGATGCTTAGGGGGATCCTCGTACATGGTGAATAACCAAATTCCAATTGAAATGAAATTTTTAGGATAAATTAATGCAATTTAGAAGAAATCAATGAAAGGACATCAATTCCACTTCTGAATTTTCGTCTACGATACTCCAATATATAATCTATGACCATGGCAGATGCAGGAGTATTGCACATTAGATTCTGAGTTTTCAAGGTGTAAACATGTATTAGAATACGAACACATAAAAAATAAATTGACAGGTGGAGATAAATTGTGTGATATTATTTCTAAAAAATGAAATGAGACTATTGAAATTGGACAACTAAAATAAAGAATAGTGCGAATAATCAAAATTAGACGGAGGAAGTATTATTATAAAACAATTTAGAAATAAATTTAAACAACAAAGTCGTTGTAGTATAGTGGTAAGTATTCCCGCCTGTCACGCGGGTGACCCGGGTTCGATCCCCGGCAACGGCGTTTTTTTATTTGTTTTGGCCTTTCTCCAGTTTTTTTTTTTTCACAACTGAAAACGCTGTCCACTTAGCACGATTTCTGTGTCTTTCACCCACTCTACACTTAAAACTCTACATCAAATTCTTAACAAAATTGAATTCATATTTTATACTCATTTTCAATTTTGTCTTTAATGTGAAATATATGTTGAGATATATCCATGGTCAGACTGACAAATATTGAATCGATAATGGTGTGTCTTTCGATCATTTGTTTGTAATGCACACAATCTAGTGTGTTTTTTGTTTTCAGTATATATATATATATATTTTTATATTATATCTGATTAGACATCTATCTTGAATTTGATTATCCATAATTTGGAATACAAGATTCTCTTAGACTAGTGAAATCACTCCTCACTTGACACAATTTCTCACCACCAAATGTCAATCCTTTGTGTTTCTTACACTGTAGAACTCAATTCTACAAATCAAAATTCTTAACAAAATTGAATTCGTATTTCATATATTCATTTTCAATTTTGTTCTTTAATGTGGAATATCTCAAGTAACACTGATTGAATCAACAATGGTGTCTTTTGATCATTGGTTTGTTATGCACGCACTCAATTTAGTGTGTTTTTCGTGTTCAATAAAAAAATTATGTTAGACCTGATTAGACATCCATCATTTGGAATTGGAATACAAGATTTCTCACCACCAAATGACAATTCAATTCTACAAATCAAAATTGTATTAATTTATGTATGTATAGTACAAGTAGAGGTACAATGAGACACGTTAAAAATGTGCATGGGAACTCAACCTTCCTTGATACAAAAACATGACTAATCTCAAAACAATTAATCTCTATGACTCTAAACAATATAAACAGTATGCTATTTTAGTTTGCTGTCAGAAAACGCGTTTCTCTGCTTCCAGATCGATGTTTTCCAGCCCTATACTCGAGAAATTGGAGAGAATGGTGGATTCAATACGAAAGATGGCTTAGTCTTGAATTTATCCTCCTCTGATATCGTATCTATCAAGCATTTGATTTCCTCTTCCGCAAATACCCTTAGAGAGTCGCTTTGCAGCATCTGTTTGCTTCTCTCCTGCTCAGCAGCAGTGGAAGCTTCTGCAGCATGCAAAATAGCAACGCAGATGGAGAACGCTTGCAACGAAGACAACTGTGCATGGAAATCTACTGCGTATTTTCCATCCTCGATTGCCCTCATCGTAAATGCTGGTATATCATCTTTTCTTCCCTGTACACAGTTATAACATTTGCATGTAACAACTCTTATGTAGTAACAAAATTCAGAAATGCAATTAAATGGCCAATGGAACATAGTCTCGACGCGCACACATATATATACACGTAAAAAATTTAAGTAACAAAATAGGGGAAATAGTTTTTAGTCCTGAATTGAAAATAGTCGCGTAACTTTTAATTTATCGACATTTTAGTCCTGTAACTATCAGGCTCTACCACATCAACAAGAATGTGTAACAATTAAATTCGTGAAATACAGGTAACTTACAGTCCTAAAAAAAAACTATTTCCCCAAACAAATATCACACATGTCACATGTTTAACTTTGGATTTTGCATACATAAGAGATGATCACAATGCATGTATTAGATTGGATAATTACCTGAACAAAGAGTTCTGCTGGATGCCGAGTATCAATAAGAGGTTGGCCCTCAGGAATTCGAAAATCGGGATTGCTGCAAACATTGAGGGGGCACCCCATGTCCCACCCCCCACAATCGCATCCTCCACCTAACCTCCATCTATCGAGCAACGGGGAAGGGCCTCGACTTTCAGTACTAGGCAAACTGTGATTCCCATTTGGGAACACAACATGCATTTTCCCAGGACTTAAAGTGTCAAAAAGGCTCTCGTTTTCCTCCTCAATTCGACAAAGTTCTAGCAAGTTATGAACCGGCTTCTCCAACTTCCAATCTCCATTCTTGAATTTCAAACTCTCCCTCTTCTCAAATGGGACTTGCATAATTATTGCACCGATTTCTAGCCCTGCATGCAATTCTACTGCTGATGATTGACTTTTATTCTTCGTCTTTATTGATATTTCATTTAGATCAAAATTAACCGAAGATAAAATGTCGTCAGAAACTATGGGTGCTTTTTCAGGTGAACAGCAAGAGCTATCTTGAGAGGAAACACTTCTTCTTGATTGAGCAACATCGTACAACACAAACTCTGTCACCATAGATTCATTAAAAGCTCCAGCATCTTTCAACTCTGTACATAGGTAACATGAGGCGTGCATTTGCCCGATTATGGAGGATTCTTTGTTGCTTTCTTTAAACCCCCATCCACTAGCACTGCTCCTTCGTCTTTGGTGAAGTGAGTGGAAAGTGTAGACCCAATTTAGAGCTTTATCCACCTTGCATGACTGTGCAACAAACACATCTTCTGGTGCCTTCACTGAAAACTCGAAAAATGGGACCCCGTTTCTCTTTTCCATCTTCAGAAGGCCATGGAGGTGTGCTGGAGAAGAGAGAGAAGCAGAATTATGGTCCTCGAAAAATGGCACCCCATGTTTCTTTTCCATCCCACTGAAAGCATCAGAGCTTGGTTCTTTTGCACAAGGTAATGGGCTTCTGTGAGATTTGGATTTAACAAATGGGTCAAGAATCTTACGGGGCGGATGAAAACGGGCCTTAGAGCTGCTGGTTTTCGGGCCATCACTCTCTGATTGAGCGGGTGATTGGGGCAAAGCTAATTTTGCAGATAATGACTTATGCAAAGTCAGAGCTGGATCTCTTTCTTGTGAGGGAATTATTTCAGATATAGGATAGAAAAAAGCGTGCAACTTTTCTTGTTTTTTACAAAACGAGCTTGTACTTTGCTGTGATAGGGACACCGAGGACCTGTTTCGTTCAACTAACGAGCTATCTTCGTCCCTACATAAGGAGTCAATAATCCCTAATGACAATGTAGTACAACTTTCTCGTGAAAACTCAATCTTTTTTCTTCCAACATCATCGTTTTTTCGTAGCAGCATCGTTTCTTTGGAACTTTGATAGACAGAACCACGCTTGAGCAGCTCATTGGGTCTTCTGGACCGAGCATCTCTACACGAGGCACTGCGATAGCGATTAAAACTAATCTCTCTGAAGTTTTCGTTGAGATCATTTCCACATTTAGGCTTTCCTTTTGATTTTCTATGTGCAACTTTGGAGTGTTGCCTAGGAGATGGAAGTACCGTTGTAGGACTTCGGTCTACGACACAATACTTGTCGAAGTCTAGATCCATTTTCACTCAATCTTACCTCATTGATGATGGTTTCCCCCCTTGAATGAATCACACAAGGACAGTGATTAGTGAAAGCTCATATCATGAGAAAATGATGAAATTTTGGAACATTTCACAGCTTCAAGATTATTTCTTTTCATCAAGAATCCAAACCCATTCATATGCAATTGCCATTTAACAATTCAGCTGCTAACATAAATTTCTAAATTTTTCAGAAATCAGATCTCTAATCAATACTAGAAATCAGAATTAAGCCTGAAGCAAAGAATCTAAACTTCACTACACTTGAAAAGCAGATTTCAAAATCCTAATAATAGTACTCCAATTAGGACACATTACTCATTACTGGATAGAACCCATCAAGATCCAGTTTTTTTTAACAGATTGTTTTCCAAACAGATAGAGCATATTAGAAGCGTACTGATAATTAACAACAGAGCATCATTAAAGACAGCATTTTTAGTACAAAAAGAAGAAAAAAATCATGAAAAATAGGCATACCCCACTTGAGATCTAATGAAAACCCAACAATTTGGAAGTAAAATAAGCAATCATTTGCTACTTCTCTTGAGCTCAAAGGCTTGTCTGAGAAATCATGTTCCCAACAGTCAGATTTTCTTGAAAAGAAAATGCAAAAGTAAGGAGGTTTCAGCACTCTGAATTTATTCTTTCCAAAAATCAAGAAAAGTAGCAGTGTGTGTAGATGGTGAAAAAACAATGAGATTAAACACTATACTATACAGAAGAGAGGAGGTGAACATGCATGCTTTTTAATGGAGTAGTAATTAGTAATAAAATAAAATGATAAAGGGGGTCTTACAGTTTCACATTCACATGAACACTGGAGAGTGGAGAGACAGAGAGCTGCAAGCCGCTGCTTTTGTCCTTAAAATAATAAGCTTCTTTGACTGATCAAATGATGCTGTTTAACAATGTGGCCATTTTTGACGTTACTTTTTAGGGCTTTGTTTTTATGTACCGGCAAAATTGGTACCCTGGTTTAAAGACACAAATACCCTCCACACAAGAAATACTGAAAATCAAACCAAGTTTTATTCATTTTATAATATATGTCGTTTTAACCCATTACTAACTTTAGTTAGTAATTAAGGGTAAAATGTGAAATCAATTACTCTCCCTATAAGTTTTTCATTTTATCATTTTGGTCCGTCCGTCTATAAGCTTCTTATACCCTTTTTGGTAAGTATTTTTTCTTACACATCACTTTATATCTTACTTTTTATCTCTATTTCTCTCCTTTTCCAATCACATCACTTGTACTATATCTATTATTTAATCACTTTTCTTAATCTCTGTGCCAAAAAGTAGCGGAAAGTTTATAGACGGACGGAGGGAGTATTTTCTAAATATATGTGCATTGATCTAAAATTACTCATATTTGGAATAGGAGGGAGTACTCGAGATTATTTGGTAAAAGCTCGTTTGACCTCGATTTAACATAAATATCAAATAAACCTGAACATATATTTATGTTTGCTACATTGTGAAGTTCGAGCTCGATAAGTAAAAAAAATTAAATTAGTGTAAAAATATCAAACTACTCGAGTTTGACTCATTTAATTATCAAACAAGTTCAAATAATCAGTTCAAAGCTCGATAATATTTTAAATAAGTTTACTCAACTTTACTCATTTGGAGTCCTATCCCAAGGACCACAACAGCACCTTCTTGTCTTCAATCAGGGGTATTTTGGGGTTTCTGAGTTACCAGTTGGGTGGTGGGATCATAATAATTTAAAAGGGAATCACTGGCAGGATTATTATTATTATTAGAATATACATTGGGAAATGCAGAGTAAATTGTTTTATTAAAATTTTCTTGGCATTTGTCACTAATCAGTAATTAATAGTGTTTGTTAAAATATTTGCAAGGAATCCATCCTATCCTACATTTATGTGATCTCCCATTATTTATTCCAATTCCAATATTCAATGTACAGTAGGAGGAAGATGCATAACCCCTTCACTCTACTTTAATAATATTGTAAATTTTATTTTAATAACTATCTTGAAAACTCCAATATTTCACTATTATCAATTTAAAGTTTTGCAGTGATATATATTAAAATACAATTGTATTTAGAGTTGAAATAGAAGATTTGAGTATTCATTTTGTTCATGAAATGATTGTAGAGGTTAAAATTGTATTTTGAGAACGATTGTTATTGATTATATTATATTTGTGTACGGGACGGTTTCATTTTAAGAATAAGGAGTCTAAAATTTACCTCGATTTTGCATAGTGAATTTTTATGTACACCACGCATATGTCATATTGACTCGATAGACATTCAATACTATGAAGCGAAGAGAAATAAAGTATCAATTATATTTTAAATAAATTTTGTCCTTTACTACCTAATTAATTGTAAATTTAAGAAAGTAGTTGGGATTTTTTTTTGGGAGGGGCTATCAACACCCCAAATAGTGTTATTCATACCCCATATTTATTTAGACAAAAATAGACATAATTAAATTTACTAAAATATCCTTTTAATTTTTTAAAAAATTTATAAACACTCCTTAATAATTATAATCACACCCCATTCTTAAACTCTATCTCATTTAACCCTCATTCAACTATTTTTACTTTTAGATAAATAAAAAAAAAAATTACTCTATTCTTAAAACTCTTCCTTTATACATAAACTCTATCACCATAAACCCTCCATATGATGAAATAATCACAACAAACATGATTATGGAAGAAGAGAAGAAAACGTGATGGAGAACATTAATATAAATATATTTAATATTTTTTACACTTTTTTCATACATTTTTTTACACCATATTCATTTTTTTGCTATACCAGTCGCCGATGTGTTCGGCCAGAATCGTGGCCGAACACAACACTGTATGTACGGCCGGAATGGCCGAACGTATCATTGTATGTACGGCCATTTCCGGCCGAACGCAATTTTCCAAAATTCTTGGATGTTGTTTTCAGAAGCATGGTTTTGTTCAATATCAGCAACTACTAGTTTTTGTTTGGTTTGCTCACACACATATACTCCCTCCACTTTTAAATAAGTGTCATTTTAACAATTTTCAACATATTAAGATATATAATCATGGACCATTTTACCCTTCATTAATGATAACTAATTTTAATATTAAATTTATGTTTACTAATGAATGTGGTCAATATTGCAAATGATATTCATGTATACAATAATTAAGGTTTATGCATGATTTATGTTATAGTACTATATTCAAAAGGGAAAAAACTTAAATCAAGGTAAAGAAAATGGAGGGAGTACAATGTACAAGGGTAAAATTGTCAAACTTGAAGAAAAAAGTGTAGAATGACACTTATTTAAAAAATATTGAAAAAGACAAAGTGACATTTAATAAAAAACGGAGGGAGTATATATATATATATATAATTAGGTTAGTGAGAAACAATTGGTTTAGTTGGTGATAATATTTTTACGCGGATTAACATCAACAATTAACAAAGAGCAGTTAATTGGTAGCGTTCGGCCATATATACGGCCGTGCAAATATGCTGTGTTCGGCCATTTTCGGACGTGCATTTCCTTAGTTGTGCGGCCGTTGCAGCCGTGCGCAACAAGGAGTGCGCGGCCACGAATCTGACCGAACACCTCCATTACAGTAGCACGAACAACAGTAAAATGGCGCAAAAACGAGACTCAAAACACCATTTTAGCATATCAAACTCAACTTTTTATACAATCATTTTACAATGTATTTAACAATTAGAAAAATAGTGTTCGATTGTCACTTTCTTTTCAAAAAATTTACCCTTTTTTTTTTGGATTTTGTTGATAAAGAGGAAAGGGTTAATGAGGTGTGTTTAGTAAGAATAGGATATTTTGAATGGAGAATGAGATTTTGAATAAATAAGGGTATTATAGGAAAAGAATGGGGTGTGTTTAATATTTTAAATTGATTTTTAAATTTTAATGGGGTGTGGATAACAATTGGGGTGTGAATAACAGTATTTGGGGTGTTTATCCCCTCCCTTTTTTTTTTGTAAAGTTTGAAGTAGTTATACTTTTTATTAGCCTTAGTTAAACATTGATCATGAAAAGGACAGTTCCAGTGATGATCTAATTTAGTAGCTATTATTAGTATGTCTTAATGGAGTATGAAGTATATGGACCATGAGTCAAACATTGTAAATGCTCAATCTTCATTCTTTTATTTTGATAAATCATCTTATGAATCTATATGATTGATTATATAGAAATGTTAATAGGTAATTAGTTAGATGGATAATTAGATCCAAAATAAATGACTAATCGAATCTTAAATAAAATTTGTATATAATATGTAAAAACACTTTTAATTATGTATATCTCTAACCTAGGCAAACTTGTTTGCATTGAGGTCTCTTGAACTTTTCCGGCATGTTAACGAAATAATTGATTAATTTTTTGTAATAAAAATTCGCCCAATGTATGTGCATGTATTTTTGTATGAATGGCAGTAAGAAGCATTGATTCGTGCTTGTTTTCTAATTTTCTAATTATTATTCAACAAAATATAATTATCTTCTCTCCCCGGGTAGGATTGGAATGGGTTAGGCTAATCTAAGGTTTACTACTCAATTTACTAAAGTTCGACTCGTTTAATAAATAAATTAGACTCTAACTTTTATTAAAGTCCATTTAATTAAGTAGGCTCTCATCTTATCTTTTTTCTAGGCCTTTTAAGTTTTAACTATAAATAAGTAAATAAAAGTAGGAATTTTCTTAGGATAATTTTTGTGTCGCCTGAACTATTAATAGTTCGGATGTCAAATTGTATTTCTCTGAGTCGCTATACTTGTTGCCTTTTTGTAATATTTTAAAATAATTATTTAAATTTTATTTTATTATTTACTATTTTATCCTTCATTAAAATTAATAATAATAATAATATTTAAATTAAAAGAACGTAATATTATATTTTTTTTAACAGAATTAGATTATTATTTTATTTATAATTCTTATTTTATTTATATTTTATCTACTGCTCATTAAATTAGTTCACCTTCAAATTATTTTTTTACTACGGTTATCTGCACCCGCTCATTTTATGAGTTCACCCCAAATCATTTTTTAACCATGGTTATCTGCAATCATAAGTTCACCCCAAAATTATTTTTTTACCACGTTTATCTGTACCGGCTCATTTTATAAGTTCACCCCAAAAGATTTTATTTATTAAAAATAATTATATTTTAAGGACTAAATTATCCTTTTATTAAATGAGTTCACCCAAAAATCATTTTTCTTACTACAGTTATCTGCACCCGCTCATTTTATGAGTTCACCCCCAAATAATTTTTTTATCACTGTGTGCACCCACTCATTTTATGAGTTCACTCCTAAATTATTTTTTTACCACCTTTATCTGCACCCCTCATTTTATAAGTTCACCCAAAAATATTTTTTAAAAAATAATTACATTTAAAAGCTATATTATCATTTCATTAATTTACACAAAATATAATAAAATCAACCTTAATTTGTATATTTACAATCTGAAGTCGAGTCATTAACGAGTTACCGTCGATTCACCATCTAGTCACCCATATTTTTAGAAAAAAATCGTAAAACATAATTTTTTAAAAAAAAACTATCGAAATTAGCCACAAATCTTAATTTTTTTTTCTTTTTAATTTTTCTTCCCATTTCTCTTTTTCTCCCTTTTTCAGTTTTTATTTCAAATTTTCAATTTCTTCGTTTTTTTTCTTTTACTTTTTTTTTTCCTGCCTTTATTTTCCTTTTTTTTCCATTGTTTTTGGTATTATTGAATACAATTAGATGTGTGAAATTATTTTTTATTGTATAAAATATTACTAACTAATATGCATGTTATTATTGATTATTATTCGTGGTATTACTAATAATTATTTTTTGTATTATTGAATATAATTAAATGTTTAAAATTATTTGTTATTAAATAAGATATTACTAATTACTGTTAATGGTAGTTATTCTTTATTGTGTTACCGACTATAATAAAATTATACATATAATATTATTTTGTATTAAAATTAAAATAAATACACATAAAAATGGAAAATAAAGGCAGGAAAATTAAAAAAAATGTAAAAGGAAAAAAAAATGAAGAAATTAGAAGTTTGGAATAAAAATTTAAAATGGGAAGAAAGAAAAAGAGGAGAATGGAAGAAAAATATTAAAGAAAAAAAATCGAGATTTGTATATAATTTCGATAGTTTTTTTTTCTAAAAATATGAATGACTTGGTTGTAGACATGCGCAAAATCGAACCGCCAAACCGGTCAACCGGTCAAACCGCCGGTTACGGTTTGCAAACCGAACCGTAACCGAAAAATGGCAGTTCGGTTACGGTTTGACATTTTGACAAACCGCAGACCGTCAGTTTTGGCGGTTTTTATAAAAAAAAAAATTAATACACAATTCTTCTATTTTTAATGTATAAATTTAAGTTATATAATTTTTTACTCAATTCTAGTAATGTATTTTCTAAAAAAATGAGTTAAAACGAACGAAAACGGAGATAATATTAAAAAAAAAAAATTAAAACCGCCAAATCGGCGGTTCGCGGTTCGATTACGATTCGCCATTTTCGAAAACCGTAACCGCCGGTTTCTAACCGAAATCGGTGGTTTTCAACCGACGAACATGTCTACTTGGTGGTGAATCGACGGTAACTCGGCAATGACTCGACTGCCGATTGTAAATATACAAATTAAGGTTGGTTTTATTATATTTTGTGTAAATTAATAAAAGGATAATATAGTCTTTTAAATGTAATTATTTTTTAAAATTGTTTTTGGGGTGAACTCATAAAATGAGGGGTGTAGATAACTGTGGTAAAAAAATATGGGGGTGAACTCGTAAAATGAGCAGGTGCAGATAACGACGATAAAAAATTATTCGGGTTGAACTCATAAAATGAGTGGGTGCAAATAACTGTGGTAAAAAAAATAATTTGGGAATGAACTCGTAAAATGAGCGGGTGCAGATAACCGCGATAAAATAAATTATTCGGAAGTGAAATCATAAAATGAGTGGGTGCGTATAACCGTAATAAAAAATGATTTTTGGGTGAACTCATTAAATGATCGTGTGCAAATAAAATATAAATAAATAATTAAAATTGGTGTGTATCGGTCAACGGGTCAAGTATCACCTTAAATATATATAATAAATTTAAAATTAGATTATTATTTCTTAAAACTCAAAAATATAATTTTGGAACGATTAATGATATGAGAATTAAAATAAAGATTATATATTATTATTAATTTTTTTATTAATTATGTGAGGATAAATTTATAATTTTATAATTATGTATTTAAAATTATTAAAATTAATTTAAAAGTGCGATAGGACGACAAAAAATGATAATAAGTGTAATGCAAGGCGATGAATTCTGCAACGCCAAGTGCAACAGGTAACAGGTCATCAAATATAAGCCATTAGATTTCAAATCTAATGACTCAGATTAATGGACTGTTGATAATTTGGAGACTATACTTAGAAGACCCCATAAAAGTAAAACAGGAAAGTAATTGCTATTTGAATACTTATTTTTGGACCATTTGATAAAACAAATTATATTTTCGTTTATAATAGTTGAGAAGAACATTTGAATATTGTTTTAAACCATTTGATAAAACAAATTATATTTTCGTTTATAATAGTTAAAAAGAACATTTGAATATTGTTTTGGACCATTTGGTAAATTTTTGTTATTGCTTTATATGATTTTGAGGATAATAAAGGTGTTTTTTTTATGCACTAAAAAAACCTTTAAAATGCCTTCGAACCCAAAATTATATATAAGTCCAAAGTTTTTTTTTTCTAAAGTCTGACCCGATCCATTCCAACAATCAACATCAACCAACTTAGAAATATATGGAAATTATAAAAAAATAATTAATGTAAACTTGGAATTTTAAAGGGTATTTTGGTCAGAAAGGTTGTTGACATAATAACGTAAAAAAATTGCATGTGTGGTTTTATGAGGAAAAGGAACCGCTACAGCAACTCCAATATGGATTGGTCGGTCAATCACAACAATATCCAATTCCAATTATAAATTATCAATTTATATAAAAAATGGTTTCAATAATTAAATTAAAACTAAATGATAGTAATAGTTTAAAAGAAGAAAGAAATGTAAAGTTTTTTTTTTTAAGTATCAGGTAGAGATTCCGTTTAAAGCCAGAACTTTGCGCTCTATATGGACATGACCCTATAAAAATTGTTTGCCCAATAGAAAGAAACAGAATCAAATAACCTTATGAAATCATCCAAAAGCGAAATAGATCAAATACGATGGGCTTTCAAAGTTATAAAACTAAATATACCACATGAAAACTAGGTATAAACCTCTTCCTGTTAATACTACTACTACTACTACTACTATTCCGACCTTTCTCTTCATGTTAAAACTACTACTCTGACCATTTTTTATTCCCGTAAAAACTACCACCTCGACCATTTACAGAAACAACGCCAGATACAACACAAGTAACTAGAGATGCTCTACAGCACAAACTTTGTATAATGTATTGATATAAATTACTAAGGCTTGGTGGTGGTGGTGAGAGGATTTTCCTCTGCCTTGATTTTGCTAAAGGATTGCTGATTGTCCAGAACTGGCACATGAGCATCTGTAGTTTTCTTTATCAGATCTTCTGCTCCTTTATCACCACTTTTCTTTGTCAGATCACTTGCTCCTTTATCAGCAGCTCCTCCCCGAGGGCTCACCAGATTCTTCTCCAGATCTTCAAATTTGGCAGTGGCCATTGGTGCAGTTCCTACAGGGGTGCCACTCGGTGCTTCAATCGTCATTGCAGCAGCATCATCTCTAGAAGAATACCATGTGTGACCACAACGTAAGCATTCCAACTGACAAACACAATACACGTGGTTGGTTATAGCTGGCTAATATATACTTCCGCATGTCATTACTTTTTACACACTAACAAAAGTTTCTCTCTCTCTAATAAAGTAGAAATACTCATACTATCCCTACTAAAAAGTAATGTTATCACCTTTAATATCAATAAACAAACATTAAAACACGTGCAATGACAGAGGAGTATAAAATAGCCAAAATCACACTTTGCTTCCTAATATTAATCTCAAATGGATCTGTGATGAGCAAATGATTTCACAAATAATTAAACCTGATAACGGTCACCATGTCCAGTCTGAATAATATCTATCAACCCCACTTCTTTCTCATTGCATATTTTACACCGAGCATCAGTCATCTGCAGCCAAAAAACAAATCCCCCATAAGAAATTGAAAGATACCAGAAACAATAGTGGAAAAGCTGACACAATTGAGCTGATGGAATTTTGATCATCATATTATGCAAAAATCGACTATCTTCAATCAAAGCCATGAAACTGAGAGCATCAAAAACCTGCATGCGTCCTGGAACCTCTGGCTCCTTGGTTGACTTTTCTTCTGCTGTTAAACCCTCCTGGGGAAAGTAGAAGTATGAGCAAAATGTTACAATTTAAACTCAGGCTTGATGATCAGATACTCAATGGCAGCTATATCTAGAGAGAAATTATATTCTTGAACCCATTTAATTTCAATGGACATGCCAAAACACCATTTAGAAAAGCACCTACCTTAAAGAAAGAAACATTTCCTCTCCCCAGCCATTTAAAAATATTGATTATAAAAGATAGTTCAACTTTTGTAGGTTTATATAGAACCAAAAAGTATGACAAAGAACAGCATCAGTGACCTCGATTTAATTTCAATGGACATGCCAAAACACCATTTATAAAAGCACCTACCTTACAAAAAGAAACATTTCCTCACCCCAGCCATTTAAAAATATTGATTATAAAAGATAGTTCAACTTTTGTAGGTTTATATAGAACCAAAAAGTATGACAAAGAACAGCATCAGTGATATCCAGTCAACGAGTTGCCTCATCAGAAGACTGCCAAACATGAGCAGCAGAATAATAAAAAACCCAATAGAGGCTGCTTCTAACTTCCACATAAATAGAAACCAAACCACAAGCTCTACTGTAAATAAAAAGTGCAAGCAAAGACAAAGAAAAACAAATTGCAACAAGAACCATTAAAATATTAACTCCAAAAAAAAAAAAAAAAATCGGCACCTTCAATTCATTAGGTGACATGTTGAGTATCTGAGCAGGTTCCAACTCCTTATTCAGAAGACGACGTGCCAATACTTTGGTGTTCTGCATTTTAGAATTAGAGAATTCAAAGAAAATCAAAAGTCGAATGATAGAAAAAATAACACGGCACAAGAAGACATCATAAAAGCAGCAAAATAGAAACAGGGTCTAAAAGTGTGTTTAATGAGCTTTCAAACACTCTAAAACATCCAAGAAGATGTCCAATAGCTAATGAGAACTTCAAAAGTTCAAATAATTTTCAAGGCAGTGCTTACTAACTCTGCAAATAAGTTTCTATAGCTTTTTTTTAAGAAAAATAAGAAGATTCTGATTTATTTTTAAATAAGATCCTATGTTGACAAACTTTGTTAATTTGATTACTTTTAAAATTTGTCATCACTCAGCATCTTGAAAGCTCAATGATCTTATTTTAACCAAAGTTCCAAACACTTCAATAACACAATTTTAATAATTACATCCAACATCTGATAAGCTCAAAAACATCATCTAGAATTATAAAAAATTATCTCCAAATAAGACACCACCGAATCAATTCAAAGCATGTGTGATATAAATAGAAGGAATAATCACAAAACCAAATCATAATTTTAAAAATTCTAAAGTTGGCCTATCTGTAAACGCAAACTCATATGAAAGCCAGTTATACTTACCTTTAGATTGAACATTAGTGACCGCATCTTTTGGTTATACTTCCCAAAATCTGAAGAAAGAGTCTCATGTGCGGCCTTCTCAAGAGCAACCACAGCTGGAACAGCTGCATCAGGCCACTCAAATGACGCTTGACCCTATATAATACACATGTGGAAGGCATAAATCAAGGAAATTATAATTAATCAGTACCGTAGGATGAGTTTATGAGTATATGTTTCAGATTTCTGACTGAAACATCTGAAACCTTAATACCTTAATAGGTGATCCAGTTCTTTGATTCAAGTCACTTTTCTTGCTTCCACCTTGTTCTTCCTCGTCATTCTGTTTACTTCCCGGAGGAGAGCACATGTACTGAATTGATTGAAGAAGCTTTTCCAACCATTTGTCCCGAGATGTTTCCTTTGTCAGCGCCTTAAAATTTGACAGAATACCATAATATTCAGATATGACTGTGCTTCCAGGAGTTTCTGCTTTAAATGACTGCGATCGACCGAGTCCTTCATCCTCCCTAGTAACATCCAAAGGTGACACATTCCTTTTCCTTATGAGTCGCTTATTCTTAATAGGATCTTCTTGATCCATCTTACCATCCTCGGGCTCAATGTCAGGAATATCACCCAGCCGATCAAGAGTCTTGTTAACAAGAACATCAATCTCTTGTTGTTTGTTATCTTCATAATCTTTATCGGTCAACTTAAACAGTTTCCTTTGCTCAGTGTCGTAGACTTTTTGAACAATAAAACCTGGGTGCTCTTGGCGACGAGGAATCTGCTTATTCAGAGGTATAAAGTGTACAAGACACTTGTGCATGACAGATTCTGCTGGCACATCATCTCTATGGAAACTGTAGAACAGTTCCCTAGTGTCACGTGATTGCCAATTTCCACCTGCTCGTTTTTCTGCCTCCTCTGGGCGATAGAACCATTGTCCTGTGACCTTTAACGTATTCTGGTTAACAAAAATGTCCTGTAAAACAAAATCAGAATTTAAACAATGGTGCACACTTGCAGCAACACAATATCTAAAGCATACAAGAAGAGCATCATCACGTGAACAACAAATTTCTGGAAAACAAAGTAAAGTACCATTGAAAACACCAACTTATATGAGCAAACAACAGTCGCTGCTAGATACACAAAACAAGCTTTTAATGCCGGAAATAGCACAACATAGGTATAAAAAGATAAAGAATCATTTAAAAATATAACATCACTAGAAGTTTTGTATTCCTAATTTCCAATGACAACACTTACCTTTACAAAAGATGGCTTTAATACAACCGAGAAGCTTATCATCTCAAAGTTGCAACAAATAATGTCAATTAACCTACTACATTGCAGTTCATATGAAGACCTAGAACCCTCAGTTTAAGTAAGATTGCAGTTGGTGGTAGAAGATAAGAATAAACAAAAAAATTATATTATAGAAATCAAACATCATAAAAAACCTAGTGTTGATACAAATCAGAAATTCATGATAACTCTTAATTAATATTTGGACATCACGCATAACCTTGTTCCTCATAGGAACTAATGAATTTGACCGAGAGAGAGAGAGGGTTACCTTGATTATGGCAACGTAGGGTTTCTGGCCTGTTGTCTCAGGACTCAAAAGAACTGGATCCTCCTAAAAACATATTAAAATAGCGTGAGCTTGAGCTGACACATTGAAAATACTCAGCATATCTGTCTACTTAATACCATTATAACGTCCAAGGAATGTTGCATGTATTATAACACACAAAGTACCATATATATGAAAAGCGAGTTGGTTAAGGCATATATGAATGAACCAAGATTTTGAGAAGGGCGAATGGAGTTAAGAAGAGAGTTACCACAAAACAGAAACTCAAATAAGCATCATCTACACTTAGAGATTCAAAACCCTAAATGGAAATTGAGCATTCAAATTTCAGAATCATAAGAAAATCGAAAGGAAAAATACTCACAAGCTCATACTGAGAACCGTCGTACTCAAAGGACCCATAGAAGACCCTCTTCCCCCTCCCTTTACCCGAAGACCTAATCGGGTCTCCTAATGGCAGCGCTTCCGACTCCTCCTGCTCCGGCTCCTCATTTTCTGTTGGGGATTCGGGCTCGGGCTCTTCATTCTGCTTCCTGTTTCTCTTATTTAACTGACTCAATTTCAATTCATCCTCGTCGTCGTCGGGAGGGATAACCCTGTTACGCTTCCTTAGGGTTCTGCTTTCTTCGGCGGCTGACTTTCGGGGCGGCGGCGCGTTGTCCTCATCGTCGCTAGTGTGTAATTGGGCAAAGCGGCGATTCACCATTTTTCCCAGATCAAATTCAAATGAAATGTGACTAAAGCCTTTCAATAATATTGCAAATTTCCCATTGTTCCAAAATCTAAATGATCTTTTGTTTATTTCTGATACTTTTATTGTTGGTATTACTAGTATAAGATCCGCGAAGCAAATTACGCGGGATTGTAAAAAAATAATAATAAAAAAAAAATGTAGATATATACTACATTTACTAGTGCATGACCCTAATTAAAAATACGGGAGTAAATACCTCAAATTGTGTTATTCTCACCCCAATTATTATACACATCCCACTTAAATTTAAAATTCATTTTAAATTATTAAACATACCCCAATTTATTCCTTTCATATCCTTTTTATTTTAAAACTTAAAATATTTACCCTTCTTAACTAATACTATACACACTCCATCCATTTAAAAAATAAATCATCTCTCTCCCTCACCAACAATCGTGTCTTTTTCAAAAAGAAGAAAGGGAGAAAATGTATAACCGAACAATAAATTAAAATATTAAAATACAATTTAAAAACTGCACTATACAAACTGTACAAACACAACTTCATGTACACACATGGAAGTGTTCGGCCAGTACCTAATGTACGGCTATGGATATGTTCGGCCAGTACCTAATGTACGACTATGGATATGTTCGGCCAGTACACAATGTACACATTCATGTGTGTTCGGTCAGTACACAATGTACACATCCATGTTGTTCGGCCAGTAGTGGCCGTACACCACTTAACGAAAATTTCATGCAGATTGCGTTCGGCCGGTTGTGGCCGTACACTCACATATGTACATATGTGTGCGGCCAATATGGCCGTACGTACGGTGATGTGTTCGGCCACGATTTCGGTCGTACATGTCGCGACTGCTACCACTAAAAAAAATTGTATAAAGTGTAAAAAAAAAGTATAAAAAAGTGTAAAAAATATTAAATATTATTACATTAATTTCATCCATCACTTTTTCTTCTTTTATAATCATGTTTGTTGTGATTATATCATCGATCATTTGAAGGTTTATGGTGGTAAGATTTATGCATGGAGAAGGGTTTTAAAAATGGAGTAATTTTTTGTTGTAAAGGTAAAAATAGATGAATGAAGGTTAAATGAGATAGAATTTAAGTATAGGGTGTGTATAACATGGGGTGTCTTTAATATTATTAGGGGTGTGTTTAACACTTTTTAAATAATTTAAAAGGATATCTTAGTAAATTCAATTAGGTCTATTTTTATCCAAAAAATTATGGGGTGGGAATAACACAATTTGAGGTGTTGATAGCCCCTCCCTAAAAATAATTACTCCTTTCGTGTTTAAAAAATATTTATTATTTATATATATAATAGACATAACTACGTATAATAAATTTAATTAATTTTTATATCAAATAAATTAACCTTCCATGAATGTATTTCACATCCAATCCCACCATAAGAAGCAAATCGCGAAGGGAAAAAAATGCACAGTCACTAAGAAATCATTAATGAACACAATAATATATAAAAGAAATTATAAAACTAAATTCATTAAGTCTATTGGATGCAAAAACTAAAAATATGGCAAGAAGATGAGTGCTTAAATAAATACTCCCTCCGTCCGCCTATAAGTTTCCCATTTTACCATTTTGGTCCGTCCGTCTATAAGTTTCTCATACCCTTTTTGGTAAATACTTTTTCTTACACATCACTTTATATCTTATTTTTTCTCTCTATCTCTCCCCTTCTTCCAATCACATCACTTGTACTATATCTATTATTTAATCACTTTTCTTAATCTCTGGGCCAAAAAGTAAGGGGAAGCTTATAGGCGGACGGAGGGAGTAATAAATAAGTACAATCATGATGTAGAAAAATTGTAAGAAGATGTAAAATCTGAGACATAAAATGTGTTGCAAATTTCATTAATGAAAAATTATGAGTATTGAGTGTTGAATTGACATAAAATATGAGATTTAGAAGTTACTATGAAAAAAAATATTGTAAAACTTTACAAAAGTATGCAAAAATCATGAGTAAACAAAATGAATTTGTAAACATACAACTTATATAAGTAGTAAAGTCACTTGAGTTTATAAAATTGTGTCATTTCCGTTAAAAATAGTTGATTCCAACCGTCACACAATGATTTTGGTCTTAACATAAAGTTATCACACTCTTATATGTTTAGGCAAAAGTAGTATGACGTTTAATTTCACTATTAATTTCATATACACATATTTTGTGTTACTCCAAAAATTGAAAAAGTGGAGTTAAGAAAGAAAGAGAATGAGCAAGACACATCATCTGTTACTTTTAACAAAACAAAAAAAAACATTTGTATTTGAAATTAATGTTACTATGTTCATCTATTCTGATTATTCTCATTGATCTAAAAGAATCACATTTACATTTAAGTTAGCTATTCTCAAACTATGTATTCTCGTTGCTAAGTTTTTATTAAGTAAGTTTTTTTTTTAAAAAAAATATGTGAATTAGAAAAAAAAACAAAAAAAAAAAAACTTTAAAGTACACAATGCAAAGAAAATATGAAATTATCTTATTATTACTTAATTAAAAAATGATATTGTTGTTGTTTGCTGATAGTAAAGAATAGAGGTGGCATGAGGAGAAAGTAAGAATAAAAGAGAACGATTCCTTAACAGAGAATAATTTTAAAAAATAACACTGTATAAATGGATTTGATGAGAGTTGAGAATTTTAAAATAGAGAACTTTATACAGAGTATATGAATCATCCAATCCCTAAATATCTCATTCACAATATTCTTAGAATTCCAATAAGAAGAATGAAAGGTTACAAATAGTTGAGATGACAGGGGCTAAGTTTTGAATAGGAATTCTGATCCAGTTTCGTGCTACTAAAAATATGGTTAATAATAAACAATATAATATTTAATTATATATCAAAATGAGTTATATAGTAATGGTAAAAAATGAATAAGATACTAATATATTTATCAAAATTAGGCGCAAATCCAAAAACACATAAAGAACTCTCTAGATAATTGGAGCAATTTGTCAAACAAATAAATGAATTAAAGATGGCGCAGGCATGGAAAACAAACAAAAAAATGAATTAAAGATGGCGCAGGCAAGGAAAAAAGGGGCAATTTTTTTGAAATATAACATTTTTTTAGGAGTGATTTCTAAAATGTAACAAAAATGAGAGAAATTTTGAATTTAGTCAAAGGCATGGGTACCACCCTAACTTCTAAATTTAAAAACCAAAAATATAAAAAAAATAACAAGAGGCCCATCTGCCAGAAGAGCCTTTTACACGATTTGCGAGGATGGGCCTTTTTATAAAGCCAAAAGGCTTGTGTGGTAGATGGGCCTTTTTATTACTGAAATTTTTTATTACACAACGACAAATTCAAAAGAAGCCCTTTCACCACTTGAATATAATTCCCGAATGTCGATATAACGTTCCTATCATTCTTGATAGCATCAAACACCCTTTTAGCAATGACCGTACACCCCAAACCCAACTCTGCTACCCACCGAAGGGCCTCGACTACGCCCCATGCCTCGCCTTCTTCCACCTCCATCACTCCCGGTCTCGTTACTGACCGACAACCCAAAATCTCCTGTCCTCATCCCGAATAACCATCCCAATTCCCGTCTCTATAGTATCCTCAAAGAATCCAGCATCTACATTTAGTTTAACAACACCCCTTCGTGGTTTATGCCAACGATCACAGGCTACTGTCGTTTGCCTTCCCCGATCCGAGCATCTCACCTTCCTCCACTCCAGCAGATAAGACATTGCGCGAAAAGTCGACGCCGCTGTTGTACTGCGTTCATCCCTCCAAACGACGCAATTCCGGTTTTGCCAGATCTGCCAAGCCCCCATGAGGATACGCTCTTTGCCCGAATCGTCTAACTTCCCAATTATCCGCATAAACAGCTCATCATGACCCTCCACCTGCTGCATAATTCCTTCAATCTGTGTTGTCAACCCGAGGCAGGCCCAACTCCTTCTCACGAACCTACAAGTAACAAACAAGTGCCACATCGACTCCGGCATCTCCCCACATATCGGACACTCCGTTGAAACACCCATGCCCCTTCTGTTCAGCGTTACTCTCACTGCGAGCCAGCTCTTACACAGCTTCCAGTAAAAAATCTTCACCTTAGGTGGTACAGCTACCTTCCAAATACTTTTCCATTCAACAGATTCCTCATTGCCACCAATCCCAACAAGCTTGGCTGCTAACTTATAAGCACTCTTGACAGAGTACCTCCCATCAGAAGTGTGGTGCCAGATGAGCTTATCCCCGAAACCCTCCGACGCCGGCGTAGTTCGCAAGACTGCTTGACTATCCTCCTCAAAAAAGCTAATAATCATTCCTCCCATTATAAAACCGATGCATACCTTCCTTCCCATTGCAATACCTCCCTATTTCATTGGCCAAAATTGGAAAAAAAATTTGTTCACTGCAACCTTCTTTTAAATTCGAAAATTTGTCAACTGCGTACCTTCCCATTTTACAATATTTTTCTTCTTCTTGTTTAGAAATACACAAGTTTTTCTTTAAATTTGGTAATTCTCTTTAAATTTGGTAATTTTCTTTAAATTTCGTTTAGAATATTGAATTTTAATGTAATATTATGGTAATATTATGTTTTATAAGTAATATATGAAGGGTAGGTCTCTTGTGCACTCAAGTACACAAAGCCAAAGTCTTGTATGTACTCAAGTACACGGTGTACTTGAGTAGACTTTGTCACTTTGACTAGTCAAATGTTGACTGACCGGTTAAACTTTGACTTTTTTTTCGATTTTCTTTTTTGAATTTTTTTTTTGAAAAAAGTGTATGTTATTATAACCAAAAAGTGTATCTTTGTTTTTTTAATTAAAAGTGTATGTTACTATATTGAAAAGTGCAACATTATTTTTAATAAAAAATGTATGATATTATCACTGAAAAGTGTATGACCTATTAATGAAAATTATAAGTTATATATTAATGAAAAGTGTATGATATTATAACTGCAAAGTGTATGATCTATTAATGAAAATTGTATGTTATATTAATGAAAAGTGTATGTTATTATAACTGCAAAGTGTATGAACTATTTAATGAAAAGTGTATGATATTATAACTAAAAAATGTATGTTCTATTAATGAAAAGTGTAAGTTATATATTAATGAAAAATGTATGTTATTATAATTGAAAAATGTATGATATTATAACTAAAAAGTGGGGCGACCACTAGGCTGTAACGGCTACTAGATAAATATGTGTGCAATATTCTATTTATGCGCATGTGATCGGTTTGCAAGTGGACTCAAGTACACCGTGTACTTGAGTACACAACAGCCCTACCCATAAGGCAAATGAGACTACTTTTCGTGGACGGAGGGAGTATTTTAGTTAAGTTTAACCCGAGTTTAATGCGCGAATATTTGCTCCAAATTTACCTTAATTATCTGTAATTCATGTATAAAATATTTCATATATTTTTGTGGAAATGTATTATAGAAGGGAGAGAGTAAATTTTTAATCATTCTTTTATTTTCTTCTCAAATAAAATAAATAGAATTATATCTTTACATTGTATATTTCACAGTTTTTCTCTGTCCTACGTGACTTTCTCTCCTCTTTTTATTTTAAAATTCTGCATTTATGTGAGTCGTTTTTTTTTTTTTTTGCAGTTTTTTTTTGCTTTAATTTTGGATAAGAAACCGTCAATTTCTAATATTCCTCACTTTTATTCCTTCTCTTCTTCCTCTTTGTATTCTCTCTCAGTTTTTATTCTCTTCTCTATTTCCTCGGTTGTCGACTTCCTGTTTATGATGATGGTACATACATTATTTCTAAATTTTTTCCGCCTCTTCTTCCTCTATACATTGTCTCTCACTTCCTCTCTACATTCTTCCTAGATTGGCGAAATTAAACATATCTATTAATGTTTTGCCGGACTTCATGTTTTATGATCTTTGGTTAACATTCTCTCCTTCAATTTATATTTATTTTTCTTTGTTATTCAATCTATGATTTTCTGTATACAATATATCTCAAAATTCTCTCTCAGTTCCCTCCTGCATTCTCTCTCAGTTCCCTCCTGCATTCTCTCTTAATTCTTTCTCTCGATATAAATTGTGTCAAATTTGATGTATTTATTAATGTTTTGCTCTTCCCTATTTCCTCCGTTGTCGGACTTCTTTTTATGAGGTTGGTATTTATTTATGAAGTTTTATTTATCTTCATTAAAATTTAATTTTTTAAAAATATATCTGATGTAGTATTTTTTATTTAATTTTTCATTATATGCATCAGATGTGACAAATGTTTTTTTTTACGATTTTCTTTTTTCAAATGTTTTTCCTTTTTTATGCAGCATTTAATCTTTTACCCCTTTTTTCGGCAATTTTTTTTAAATATAATATTTTTTAGGAGTGGTTTCTAAAATGTAACAAAAATGAAAGAAATTTTAAATTTAGACAAAGACCTGGGTGCCACCCTGACTTTTTTAAAAGGCCTGGGTGCCACCCTAGCTTCTTAATTTAAAAATCGAAAAAAATAAAAAATAACAAGAGGCCCATCTGTCAGAAGAGCCTTTTACACCGTTTGCGAGGATGGGACAATACAGAAATAGACGTGCTCTGATAAAGTCAAAAGGCCTGTGTGGCAGATGTGCCTTTTCATTCCCGATAATTTTATCTCTTGTGAAGGCATGAGTGCTAGTAGAGTCTCTTAAAAAGCTAATAACCCTTCCTACAAGAAAAAACTATTTTATATGTATGTTCTCTAATTGTGATAAGTAATTTGAAGTCAAACTCTCACGTATTTACTTATATATACACACTACAAGAAAAAACACATATCACTACACTATTTTAGTATTTTTAATACATTTATTTAAAATTGTGATTATAGCTACCCTAATAATACATTAGTTATTCACTTACCCTTAACTATATTATTATATTATCTATTAATACACTATTTAGTAAATATATTAAGTTAACACTAATACAACAATTTTAGAGTGTATGAAAAGGTATTACATATATCAAATTATTTTAATAAAGAATGTCAATTAAATTATTAAAAAATTTAAAAAGGCATTACTAACATTTATTGATCAAATTAATTTTTTAATGAAGAAAAATAATATTTACTAATTTAATGTATTTTATTATTACCGATTTTGTGAATACAATGAAATTTAAAACTAGATATCGATCAAGTAATTTTAATTATAACTCTAAGATTACACAAAAATATGTCCCGAAATCAATATTTCATATATGCCAAAGTCTTGTATGTACTCAAGTACCCGATGTACTTGAGTAGAGTTTTGACTGGTCAACTGTTGCCGTTGACCAGTCAATGGTCAAACTTTGACTTTTTCTAAAAAAAAATCGATTTTTTTATTTTATTTTTTTCGATTTTTCTTAATTTTATTTATTTGAAAAAGTGTATGTTAGTATATTGAAAAGTGCATCTTTGTTTTTTTATTGAAAAGTGTATGTTACTATATTGAAAAGTGCAACATTGTTTTAATGAAAAGGGTATTTTCTTATAACTGAAAAATGTATGATATTATAAGTGAAAAGTGTAGACACCTAAATTTTATCGGTCCCTCCAATTGATTTGAGCCTCTAAAGCCCAATAAATTAATTTAAAATTCAAGACGGGCCTCTGAAGTCCAATAAATCAGGACGGGCCTCTAAAATCCAATAAATCAAGACGGGCCTCTAAAGTCCAACAAATCAAATCAAGCCCAAATAGGGTATTCTTAGCCCATCAAGTAATTCAAAATTTGAATTAAGCCCTAACCACTTGCACAAATATCTCCTTAGCCCATAAGAAACCCTAGGTTCTACACCTATAAATATAAAAACGCAAAAATGGTAAACGATGTATTTAATTTCGAATTAAAACCGAGTATTTGTGGGTTACAATCTCTAATTTGCTCCTCTGATTCTCTCTTCTTGAACGTCTTGAATCTCTTGAGCACTTTTGGAACTTTTGGAGTTGGATCCGCAGCCGAATCCTATTTAATCTTGTATTTGGGGCTTTATAACGTTAATCCAAAGGTTTAGCACCGTATTTTTTGATTAAACGTTGAATTTAGGGACTTTTGTGATGAACGTCGTTGAAGATCGTTCTTGAATTTGGGACTTTGTAACGTTAATCCAAGGACTTGGCGCCGTATTTTGGATTAAACGTTGATTTTCGGGACTTTTCGGGACTTTTTCGGGACTTATAGGGACTTTTCCGTTTAAGATCCACGAAGAACCTTGAAGAAACGCCAAATCGAAGGGGCTTAGCACCTTGATCTCCACTCGAACGCTGCTTCTCGCTGCTTTGCACGAAGAACGCCTTGAAGAAACGAATCGAAGGGGCTTAGCACCTTGATCTCCACTCGAACGCTGCTTCTCGCCGATTTGCACGAAGAACGCCTTTGAAGCTCCTCCGCTTGCTGAAGAACACTCTAAAATCTCTGCAGAGAGAATTTTAGAGCCTTGAATGCTTCTAATTTGTTGATGTTGAAATGAATGAAATGAGGACTCTATTTATAAGTGTAGAACCTAGGGTTTCTTATGTGCTAAGGAGATATTTGTGCAAGTGGTTAGGGCTTAATTCAAATTTTGAATTACTTGATGGGCTAAGAACACCCTATTTGGGCTTGATTTGATTTGTTGGACTTCAGAGGCCCGTCTTGATTTATTGGATTTTAGAGGCCCGTCCTGATTTATTGGACTTCAGAGGCCCGTCTTGAATTTTAAATTAATTTATTGGGCTTTAGAGGCTCAAATCAATTGGAGGGACCGATAAAATTTTAAATTAATTTATTGGGCTTCACGAGAACGTTTGACTTTGATGTGGACGAATTGCGAATTACTTTCAAATGATTTCCCACATGCGGGCCAGGAGTGACTATTCTTTAAATTCTTTTGACAAAGTAGGGATTTAATTATTTAACCACTTAAAATGCCTTTAGTGGAGTAAGTTACAGTTTAACCACATGTATTTACCTTTGGTGGCTGTCATACACAGTTTATACTCGTGCGGACCAGGAGTAATAAGCAGTTTAGTCTCGTGCATCATGGAATAATAAGCAGTGTAGGCTCGTTCGTTCTTGGAGCGACAAGCAATTTAGGCTCGTGCGTTTATGGAGCAACAAACAGTTTAGACTCGTGCGTTTATGGAGCATACTTGTTTTCTTTACGCGTAGTAGCGTTTAAAAAAACATTCCGTTCATGGGACCAATGTATACGCCGTCTTCATAAATCAATTTGTAAGTGTCATTTGCGTAAACTTCCTTAACTTGACTGTCTTCAACTGTGACGTGATTCGTCGTTGTTTCAGTTTCTTCTAGCAAGATCTTCCCTTCTTTGGCTAGCCGAATAATTTTCTCTTTAAGTATAAAACAGTCTTGGATTGGATGTCCTACCAATCGATGGTACTTACAATATTTGGGGTCGTCCGTTCGCCCAGCCTCATCGGGTCGTTTCATTTGTGGTAGTTCAATGAGATCATTCTTGATCAAGTCATCGAAAATTTCGGGGATGTTTGAGTCTAGAAATGGATATTGCTTTCGTTGCAACTCCTTCAGACTCATTTTCCTTTGCCCCCACTCTTGGGTGACGCCTTTTCCTTTACTCCCCGCATCAATTTCACCCTTTCTGAATTTGACAGCAGTAGCGGTCACTACCATGGATTCTTTATTCGAATCTTTAATGAATGGTTTGCCCCCTTTCTTAACTTCCTGCTTGTCTTTGAACTTCCAAGGCTCTTGAGTTGGCGGCCCTCCAGCTCTGGTTGTAGACATACTCAGCTCCATATCGTGAGCTTTAGTCGCCAAATCTTCGAACGACCTTGGCCGAATCGCTTGTAGGATATATCGAAGACCCCACTGCATTCCTTGAATACACATCTCGATTGCCGAAGCTTCAGTCAATCTATCCTTACAATTCAAACTTAAATTCCTCCATCGGTTTATGTAATTTATCACCGATTCCTCCTTTGATTGACGAGTGTTCGTCAATTCAATCATGCTCACCGTTCTACGAGTGCTGTAAAACCGGTTGAGAAATTCCTGCTCCATCTGCTCCCAAATGTCAATCGAGCTAGCTTCCAAATCGGTATACCAATCGAATGCATTGCCCTTTAAAGAGCGTACAAATTGCTTTACGAAGTGATCTCCGTAAGTGCCGACATTGTTGCAAGTCTCTATGAAGTGAACAATATACTGCTTTGGATTGCCCTTGCCATCGAACTGCTGCAACTTTGGAGGTTGATAACCAGCTGGCATCTTCAAATTGTCAATCCTCTTCGTGTAAGGCTTGATGTAGGTGAATGAAGACTTAGGACTTTCCTCGAACTTATCTTTTATTGCCCCAAGTATGATTTCTTTCAGTCGGTCAACGGGCACCAAACCATCAGGAGAAATTTGTAACTCCTTAAGAGTTTGGTCAACTTCCATTGGCTGGTTCACCAGACGTCTCAGCATCATGCCCTTCGACTTGCTTTCCTTTGTCCGCATTGCTTATCAGTTTAGCAATCCGGGCATCTTGTTCATGGACGTGTTTTGTGAGTCCTTCTATAACTCTAGTTAAGCTTGCTAATTGCTCCTCAACAGTCATAGTGTCTGTCGCCATTGTTGAGGCTGTGCTTGAATCTGATGAGCTCGCTGTAGAACGAGTAGGGGAACAGGCTGGATTGTTCTCCTCATTCGCAGTATTGGGTGGTGGACCCTCTACAGTAGCCTTCTCTAAAGAAGACGATGATTTGGAGCTTCTTGACATACTCCTCGTGACTACGTTCACGTCTTCAAGGTCAAGACCAACTGACCCGGATGCAACGCCTCTCTTGATCTTAATCTTGATTGGCGCCATTGTTTGTCTTGATTTATTTGAAGAGCGGAGATGAGAGGTAGAGATTGTCCCACCGGGCGTGCCAATTTGTAAACACAAATCCATGAATTAAATATAAAAACGCGAAAATGGGTAAACGATGTATTTAATTTCGAATTAAAACCGAGTATTTGTGGGTTACAATCTCTAATTTGCTCCTCTGATTCTCTCTTCTTGAACGTCTTGAATTTCTTGAGCACTTTTGGAACTTTTGGAGTTGGATCCGCAGCCGAATCCTATCAGATCTTGTATTTGGGGCTTTATAACGTTAATCCAAAGGTTTAGCACCGTATTTTTGGATTAAACGTTGAATTTAGGGACTTTTGTGATGAACGTCGTTGAAGATCGTTCTTGAATTTAGGACTTTGTAACGTTAATCCAAGGGCTTGGCACCGTATTTCGGATTAAACGTTGATTTTCGGGACTTATAGGGACTTTTCGGTTTAAGATCCACGAAGAACCTTGAAGAAACGCCGAATCGAAGGGGCTTAACACCTTAATCTCCACTCGAACGCTGCTTCTTGCTGCTTTGCACGAAGAACGCCTTGAAGAAACGCCGAATCGAAGGGGCTTAGCACCTTGATCTCCACTCGAACGCTGCTTCTCGCTGCTTTGCACGAAGAACGCCTTGAAGAAACGAATCGAAGGGGCTTAGCACCTCGATCTCCACTCGAACGCTGCTTCTCGCTGCTTTGCACGAAGAACGCCTTTGAAGCTCCTCCGCTTGCTGAAGAACACTCTAAAATCTCTATAGAGAGAATTTTAGAGCCTTGAATGCTTCTTATTTGTTGATGTTGAAATGAATGAAATGAGGCCTCTATTTATAGGTGTAGAACCTAGGGTTTCTTATGGGCTAAGGAGATATTTGTGCAAGTGGTTAGGGCTTAATTCAAATTTTGAATTACTTGATGGGCTAAGAATACCCTATTTGGGCTTGATTTGATTTGTTGGACTTTAGAGGCCCGTCTTGATTTATTGGATTTTAGAGGCCCGTCCTGATTTATTGGACTTCAGAGGCCCGTCTTGAATTTTAAATTAATTTATTGGGCTTTAGAGGCTCAAATCAATTGGAGGGACCGATAAAATTTAGGTGTCTACAAAAAGTATATGTTCTTATAACTGAAAAGTGTATGTTATTATAACTGAAAAGTGTATGTTATTATAACTGAAAAATATATGATATAATAATGAAAAGTGTATGTTATTATAACTGAAAAGTGTATGTACTATTAATGAAAAAGATAAATTATATATTAATGAAAAGTGTATGTTATTATAACTGAAAAGTGTATGATATTATAACTAAAAAGTGTATGTTAAAATAGCTAAAAATATTATTGAAAAATGTTAATTTTATGTTAAAAAAAAAACGAAAAAAGGTCAACGGTCAACAGTTGACCGGTCAAAGTCAACTATCAATTGTTGACCATTAAAAGTCAACTCAAGTACACCGTGTACTTGAGTGCACAAGAGACCCACCCTTGCCTTATATTTTTTATCCACAAAATGTAGTCCCATGCCCTTTATGGAAACTATCACCCTTAAACCATCACTTAATTACTCAAATTGCCATCAATTTTATTCACAATGGACCCCACAATACCCTACAATACCCTTACTTTATCTACTTTATCTACATTTTTCTTAAAACACATGCCCCACTCCAATGGGACTACATTTCATGGATGGAGGGAGTATATTTTTTTTCACTTTCAAGTATTGTTTTACTATATAATCTGTTGGGATATGAATCCTATAAACAATGTTCTAATTGATGAAAGTATGTTTTGATGGCCAAAAGCAACTTAAAGTTAGTGATATATGTGGTTCTAAGTCATCTTAACTAAGTCATCTAAATATAAGCTTACTAATTTGATGAGAAACTTAAATTGAGATTACTGATCTTAATGATATCTGAAATAAGTTTACTGATCTTATTGAGTAATAGTAAGAATAAAATTACTGATCTTAACTGAGTCATTTGAAATAAGATTACTGATCTGAGTATGGAAACTGAGAATATTTTTAGTGATCTTATATGAGATATTTTGAAATCTGAGTTACTGATCTGATATACTTACTGATCTGATATACTTACTGATCTTATATGCTTACTGGTTTTATATGTAAGTTACTGATCTTAAATGTTTACTGATCTTAGATGTTTACTGATCTTATATGGAAGTTATTGAACTTACATGAGTTACTGATCTTATGAGTTACTGATCTTATTGGTTACTGATCTGATATATGAACTGTTAGGAACTAAGCTGATGTTTTGTATTGTATAGACAGCTTATAGTATAGGACTTAGATATACTCATCTGTATATAGTTCAGTTTGATGTATAGATAGGTTTTATATAAGTAAAGTTGTATTCTATTTGTATTCAGCATTGTAAAGTTCAGAACAGTAAAATCAGAACACTAGATTAGAAATAGATTAGATGAAGATCAGAAGACTAAAGAAGACTCAGAGGACTACTTCAGAACAAGAAGACTTCAAAGAAGAATTGAAGAAGTGCTTAGAAGAAATCTGGAGAAGTTTTGAACAGTTTTTGGTTACTGTGCTGATTGGCTCAGCAGAGTAAAATCCGAACAGTAAAAATCCGAAGAGTAAAAATCAGAACAGTAAGTTACTGTGCTGATTTAGTGAAATTGAAGAATAAGTTTGGAAAACTTATTTAAAGTGTAACTGAAGATTTATTGAAGAAATGCTGACTTGGAAGTTGAAGGAAGTTACAAAGTCGGTTACAAGAAGAAGTTACAGAAACAGTTTTAGAGTTAGTTGAGAGTTAGTTCACAAACTGCTAACTGTCATACTAAGTTCTATAAATACTGTGTAATCTCCTACTGCTGAAGACTACTGAGCAATTACTGATCTTAGAGAATTCAAAGAGCAAGTCTACAAGCAAGAACTCACAGAGTTGAAGGAGATTAAAGAAGAAGAAGAAGAAGCCACTGAATTGAAGAGAAGAATCAAAGGCTATTCAAAGAGAAGTTTTACTTTTCAAGTTTAAGTTTGTATTTTGTAAAACAAGTGTGCTAGTTACTTGTAGAATTACTAGTAGATCGAAGATATACCTGGAGGTATAATCGAAAAGATCAAAGTCTTAATCTTGGGACTCTAAGCCACAAGAAGCTCAAGAAGAGTAATAAACTTCACAACTGGAGTTGTGAGAGTGGATGTAGACATTTGTCGAACCACTATAAAATTCTGTGTTCTTTACTTTACTGTTTGATATTTGTTTGAATTGTTTAATCAAGAACATTAAGAATTAACAAAGATAAAGATCTAGATAAAAGTTGAGTATAAATTTGATTGGGCTCATTAGTAATCTGATTATTCCGCATTGTGTATTCTGATATATTGAAAGATTTTTTGAAAAGTCTATTCACCCCTCCCCTCTAGACATTTTCACTAGCTTACTCAATATTATTAACTCAACTTTGGGACCAACATAATCAAAATTACTAAAGTAAAAACTCTATAAATTAATAATCTCTAACATAATAATTTTGATTGGTCCAGTGTTAAATTAATAAACTCGCTAAAATTATAAGATACTCCATCCGTTCGCCTATAAGTTTCCCATTTTACCATTTTGGTCCGTCCGCCTATAAGTTTCTCATACCTTTTTTGATAAGTACTTTTTTCTTACATTTCACTTTATATCTCACTTTTTCTCTCTATTTCTCTCATCTCTCAATCACATCACTTGTACTATATCTATTATTTAATCACTTTTCTTAATCTTTGTGCCAAAAAGTAACGTGAAACTTATAAGCGGACGGTGGGAGTAATGCAATTTTGAGTTTATTTACTCATAAGTGTCATCTACCCTTCCCCATTACTAATAGGTGCTACATTTTTTTAGAATTATTAATAGGTGTCAAATGCCACTTAAAAAACAATTCCTACCCTTATATAAATACAACATTTCTCACTCATTTCATTCTAATTCCCCCATACTTATTTTCCCTCATTCCAAAACCCTAACCCTAACTGCCCCCACCATGGTCGTTGCCGCCCTCACCACGGGCGTCACCGCCCCACCCAACCTTCGTTCCGCAAAGCTCGATTTCATAATCCTTGTTCAGAATCAAAACAATTTGGATAGTCTTGCCAAGAACTACATTCTACATACCTTACCAAATGAGTATCTTGGTAAAGTATTAAAATGTAAGACTGCAAAACAGATGTGGGACAAACTGGCTATTCTTTGTGAAGGTACTACTCTGATCAAAGAAAGCAAGTTATCCACTGCTGTCCAAAGGTTTGAATCATTTAAGATGAAGCCAGGAGAATCAATTGATGAGTTAGATACTCGATTTACCAAAATTATGAATGATCTTGAAGTATTGGGAAAAACTTATACTGAAAGAGAGATTAACCTGAGAATCTTGAAAGCATTGGATGAAAGGTGGAAAATGGTCAAGATGATCATTAAAACCACACAAGACATTGATTCTTGGCCAGCAGAAACTATGTTTCAAACACTCAAGGCACATGAGTTTGAGTTAGATGAAGAAGATCCTATATCTGTGATTCATAAAGATAAGGATGGCTCTAAGGACATTGCTTTTAAAGCCTCTACCTCTAAGGGGCCTAGGTCATCTAAGTCTAAGGCCTCAAGCATAAAAGATGAACTGGATAGTTCTGATCTAAGTCTGAAAGATCAGATGAGTCTTATGATCAAAAGATTTGATAAACTGAACAAGAGGTATGGCAGGTACAAAAGATTCTACAAGGAATCTAAGGGTTCTATTAACAGGGACTCTTCTGTGAACAGAAGGGATCAAAACTCTTCTGAAAGAAGGGATGAGATCTCTAATGAAAACAGGAGAGATAGGAACTCATCTGAAAAGAGAGACATAAAGTATTCTGATAAGAAAGACAGGAACTCAATTGACAAGCATGACAGGAACATAAAGCATTCTCCTCCTAAAAGAACTTCTAACAATCCTGTTTGCTATAATTGTGATAAGCCAGGTCATTATGCTTATGAATGTCCTGATCTGAGTTCTGAAGATCGAGAAGAAAGGAAAGCCAGAAGAGATCGAAAATATGCAAAGGGTAAGAAGGCAATGGTGGCCTACAATGACTCTGATTCGGAATCAGAAGAGTTACCATCGTCTTCATCTGACTACCCCTCTAGCAATGAAGATGAAGCCTTCATAGCAGATGATGGACTGGCAATGATGGCCAAAATAAATGATGAGGTATCATCTGTTAACTCATTTCAATCTTGTGACAACTCTGACACTGATGAAAGTGATGCTGCTGTTAGCAGTGTAGGAAGTAGTCTTCATCATTCCCAAGGAGTGACTGAAGAGGACCTTCTACAAGCTAACAAAGCATTCATTGAAATTAGTGATGAGAATATATCTTTAAAACAAGAAATCATTAAGCTAAAAGAAGCTCAGTCTAAAGTGGATCCTAATATAGCTGTCATAAATGCAAGACTATCAGAAGAGTTGTCTCAACTCCACGAAAAGTTTGCATCCATTGACAAACTATATCAGGGTATGCTTAAAACTCAAGCTAAAGAGACTAATGAATTCAATGATTTAAAGATTAAATGTGAAAAACTTGAAGAGCGCAATAGATTCTTAGAATCTGAAGTAGTGAGCCTAGATCGAAAGCTATCTAGGATGATTAACTCTACTAAGATTAATCAAACTATCTCAGACAGATATAGAGCTCCAAATGATAAAAGAGGAATAGGTACTGATCTGCCTAGTCCATCTACTTCAGAATTTAAGAACACTAATGGAGCTAGTACAAGTTCTTTGCAACTAGATAAAGGAAAAGAACCTATGACTTATGATGATGATCCAAAACTTAAAGTACAGTCTAAATACATCCCTCCTACTACCAAGAATGGTAAAATGAAGAATGTATTAAGACCAGTACAGTCTAGACCATACCAGAAGAGTCATACTCCTCAGACCAGATCAGATCAGTACTGGAATCAGAAGAGACAGACTCAGAACAGTAGGTCAAGACAAGCACAGGCTAGTTGGGAACAGCCTAGACCTCCTTTTATAAGGCAGTCTCAGCTGTATTCAACTAAACCTAAGAGATTTGTGCCTCATTATCATAACAAACCTGTTCTTTATCCTCCTCCTTTATCCTATGATATCTATGGAGAGGAAAGACCAAAGCAAATCTATAAGCCTTATGGTCCACATGCTTTTAGACCATATTCAAACTATCACAGACATACTGATCTTACTGAAAAAGGGATAGAACTAAGGAAAGGCTATCTCAGAAAAATAGATCCTAAGTCTGCTGATAATTCTGAACTGGTTAATAAAGTACTGTTCTGTGATAAATTTGGAAGGAAACTGAAGAGGTCCCACTTATTCAAATCCTCAATGTTCATTTGGGTACCTCTTGCTACTAACCCCCAAGGACCCCAATAAACTAGGGTACCTAAATTATTAAGATCACTACCTTGCAGGATCGACTGGACTTATACAAGAAAGGTGGTTCAGTTGGTGAGACCTGGTACATAGACAGTGGGTGTTCACACCACATGACTGGTACCAAGGCCTTACTTACTGACTATCAAGAGAAGGAAGGACCAAAAGTCATCTTTGGTGATAGCTCAATAGCAATCACAAAAGGATTTGGATTCATCAAGAATGGAGATGTTGAAATCCAAGATGTATCCTATGTTGAAGGTTTGAAGTATAATTTGTTATCTGTATCTCAATTTTGTGACAGGGGATACAAGGTTCAGTTCAAGACCAGAAGATGTGAAATAATTGATAAAAGGACTCACAATGTTCTACTTGTTGGCACAAGACAAGGAAGTGTATACATTGTGAACTGGAATAGTTGTCCTAAGAATGCTTGTCTTATTACTAAGAGTCCTAAAGAAAATAGTTGGCTCTGGCATAAACGCCTCTGCCATCTAAACTTTAAGATAATCAACAAGATTGCTAGAGAACATCTTGTTGAGGGCATTCCTAATGAAATCTATTCCAAATCACAAGTATGTGATTCCCGTCAAAAAGGTAAACAGGTAAAGGTTTCATTTAAGTCCATTCCAACTCATTCAACAAGCAGAGTTTTAGAACTCTTGCATATGGATCTTCATGGTCCTATCACACCTCCTACATTGAATGGAAGAAGGTATACTCTAGTTGTTGTAGATGATTATTCTAAGTTTACTTGGGTAGTCTTTCTACACAAAAAGAGTGATACACAAACACTACTTCCAGATCTATTGAAGAAATTGCAGGTTGAAAAAGGTCATCCCATTGTCAAGATTAGGAGTGACAAGGGGACTGAATTTATTAATTGTTACATTTCTGACTACTGTTCTAAGTCTGGCATACAACATTTGACAAGTGCAGCCAGAACCCCTCAACAAAATGGTGTTGCAGAAAGGAGAAACAGAACTCTAAAAGAAGCTTGCAGAGCCATGATTGCAGAATTCAACACACCTCAGAAATTTTGGGCAGAAGCTATTAACACAGCTTGCCACTCTCAAAATAGAAGTGCTCTTAATAAGGTGCATGGTAAAACACCTTATGAGGTATGGAAAGGTAGAAAACCAAGAGTTTCTTATTTTCATATTTTTGGTTGTAAATGTTTCATACATAACAATGGCAAAAGTAAATTAAATGCTTTTGATGCAAAAGCTGATGAAGGAATATTCTTAGGATACTCTTCTGTAAGCAAAGCATTTAGAGTGTTTAATTACTCTACTCTATGTGTGGAAGAAACACCCCATGTTGTCTTTGATGAGAATGTGCAGGACTCTGCTGATCATCAGCTCAGTAAGAAAATTGACAATCCACAGCCTCAAATCAACAATGAAGATGATGACACAGGAATATATGAATCTGTACAAGCTTATAATCCTTTCCTGAAAGTTCTAGATCAAGATTCTGATAAAGAAAAGGTAAAAGACAAAGGTGAGTCATCTAAAACTTCTGAAATACAAGAATTGAATGACTGCTCTCCTATGAACAAAACTGCTGATATAAATAATACTGATCTGCATAATAATTTGCAAGATGTACTTGATGATACTGTTAAGAATAGAAGGACATGGAAGTCTGCTCATTCTACTGATCTGATTCTAGGTGATTCTAGTATAGGTGTCAAAACTAGAAAACAATTGTTTGATTCTAAAGAAGAACCTAGTAAGTCTCTATTTTGCTGGTGTTGTTTTCTATCATCCATTGAGCCTAAAACAGTGATTGAAGCCTTAAGTGATAGTAACTGGATTATAGCCATGCAGGAAGAACTTAATCAGTTCACTAGAAATGAAGTATGGGAACTTGTTGATAGACCCAGTAATCATAATGTTGTAGGCACTAAGTGTATTTTCAAGAATAAAAGGGATGAAAATGATCTTGTAGTTAGAAACAAAGCTAGATTAGTTGCTCAGGGCTACTCTCAAGCTGAGGGTATTGATTATGATGAAACTTTTGCTCCTGTAGCTAGACTAGAAGCTATAAGATTGTTCCTTGCTTATGCTGCACATATGAAATTTACTGTGTATCAAATGGATGTGAAAAGTGCATTTTTGAATGGTATACTTGCTGAAGAAGTGTATGTTGAACAACCACCTGGTTTTGAAGTGAATAGTCACCAAGTATACAGGTTAAAGAAAGCACTCTATGGATTGAAACAAGCTCCAAGAGCATGGTATGATACCCTTTCTCTATTCTTACTTGAAAATGGTTTTACAAAAGGCAAGGTTGATAGAACTCTGATTAGAAGACAAGAAGGTAATGATATATTACTCGTTCAAATTTATGTGGATGATATTATCTTTGGATCACCCAACAAAACCATGAGTGAAAGTTTTTCTACACTCATGCAAAGTAAATTTGAAATGTCAATGATGGGAGAAATGACATATTTTCTTGGTCTTCAAGTAAAACAAACTTCAGAAGGTATCTTTATAAATCAAGCAAAGTACACTAAGAATTTGCTAGATAAATTTGGTATTAAAACCTGTAAGACAGTTGGTGTGCCCATGAAACCTACATACAGAATGGATCCTGATGAAGGAGGTAAGTCTTCTGACCAACCTCACTATCGTGCTTTAATTGGCTCTTTACTCTATCTAACTGCCAGCAGACCTGATATTGCTTTTTCTGTTGGAGTATGTGCAAGATTTCAAGCAAACCCCAAGGAAAGTCATCTGGAAGCTGCTAAAAGGATATTGAAATATCTAAAGGGGACCATTAATCGAGGATTATGGTATCCTGCAGATGATGATATATCTCTAAGTGGTTATTCAGACTCGGACTTTGGAGGTTGCAAGATAGATAGAAAATCTACTTCAGGTTCATGTCAATTCTTAGGAACTAAGCTCATTTCATGGTTTTCAAAGAAACAAACAAGTGTGGCAACCTCTACTACTGAAGCAGAATATATGGCTGCAGGTAGTTGTTGTAGTCAGCTTCTTTGGCTAATACAACAACTCAGAGACTACAATGTTGTAGAATCTAATGTACCTATATATTGTGACAGTAATAGTGCCATTGCCATCACACAAAATCCTGTTTTACATACTAGATGCAAACATGTTGACATTAGGCATCATTTTATTAGGGATCATGTTGAAAAGAAGAATATTAGAATGGAAAAGATTCATACTGATATTCAAAGAGCTGACATTTTTACAAAACCATTGGCTGAAGTGAGATTCAGAGAATTGTGCATTAGTTTAGGATTGATAGATATGGATTCTGTGTGTATATAGAACTGTGCTAACATTTCAGGTACTGATCTTATACCAAGAGGAAGATAAAGCAGAAACTAAGAGCAGTACATCAAAACTCAAAACTCAGAAGAGACAACCCTATGTCAGACCACTACATTTAAAACAGGTAACAAGGTTACTAAAGTGACCTTAATCCCAATGAGGAAGCTGGTAAAGCTGAGGGACACTGAGAACATACATTAAGGGGGAATCTGTGATTTCTTAAAGATCCTTTTTGTTGACTCAGATCACTAAGTCACTTTAGCATAAACCTTGATGTGATCATTAAATTAAACATATTGTTACTAATCTGTACTGTTTAACACTTATATCTCATGAACTAACACTTCTACCAAGGTGAAACAGGCACAGAAGAGGAATTCTCCATTGAAGGGGGAACTGATCTGATTACAGATTTGAAAAATCTACTAATCTGATCTGACTACAGGCTATATCAGTCTACAGATATTCTGATTAATAACTTGACTTGTCTACAGAATTGTACTGATTACAAAGCTTCTTTGTCTACAGTACTGATCTGATTACAAATCATTTATTCTACAGAACTAATCTGATTACTGACTAATCTGTCTACAGAAAGATTTGTTTATTACTAATCTGTCTACAGAAATCTACTGATCTGACACAGTACTGATCTGAGGATTACTGTGCTGATATCAAAAAGATGAAATCAGGGAATTTGGGTACTGATCTGAGGATTACTGTGCTGACCCATCTACTGATCTGAAATCTACTGTGCTGATTCATCTACTGATCTGATTTCTAAAAAGGTTGCTCAGCTGATCACAGTACTCAGCTGATCCAGATAAGTGAAATTTTCTTTATATACTTGTAAGAAAATGAAGTGAAATTGTTTTGGAAACTACTGTGCTGATTTGCATCAGAACAGTCTTTTGGTTTAGATTACTCTAAGTCAAAAATTGTTCAAATTTTTAGATTATTAATAGAGAAGATTAATACACTCTTATATTTCTAACCTAAGAATTGTGGTGTATTTATCAAACACTAGTTGGCTCCAAAAATTAAGATTGTTTCTAGAATGTGAACAGTTATTGTTTAACTCGAATTTCGAGATTTAATCCCAACCATTCTTTGTAATAATCTAATTCAATCCTAGCCCTAGATTGGTTTTGAATTATAACAAAAACAATCACACTTCATCTTCTTCGTTCTTACGAGCTTATTTCTGGAAATATCTTAACTTCATTACTTCTGAAAATCTGATTTCTACAAAAATTCTCAAATGGCAACTGTCAATATTATCAATGAAGCTAACCAAGTGGCAGGAACTTTTGATTCGAATTTATGGATGCGCAAGAAGGGTATTTTTGTGGAGAACGCTGTTTATTTCAATGGCAGACACAGTGCAGAAAATCAAGCGATTTTAACTATGTGTGAAGAATGCGGACTACGAAAGTTTCTGGAGTCATTTCCCGTGAATGTCTACGAACCGGAAGCTGTGGAATTCTATTTACAACTCCAAGGAGATAAAAATGGTGTTCACTCCATGCTTGCTGGACACAAAGTCACCATTACGAGGGATATTCTCGAAGTAATGTTGGACTTACCGCAAGGTCCAGTGGATATTTTGACCTACAAAGCTGGAGAAGAAAAGGAGTGTGTGGGAAGATGGTCAGGAGTTGAAACAGAGACCTTGACGAATCTGAAGAAGGATGTACTTCCTACTGGGTTGCAGTTTTTAATGGATATAGCAGGAAAATGCTTGTTAGGGCAACATCATAGCCAGGATGCCTTATCGAGTTTTAAAATTCGAATTATGGCTGCAATCATCGACAGAGTGGAAGGTGATTGGCAAGGATTCTTTCTGGAAAGACTAATTACTGAAAAGGAAAAGGTTTTGTTTGATGAGGACACTTTGGAATTCTCACTGAAATCAAAGTTAGGGTTTGGAAACAAGCTGAGTTTCTTGCTGCCTCAGCTGGTGAAAAAGCCATATTGGAGTAATCCCAAGAAATTCCATCATGGGAAGTTCTTGATGAAGAAGGAGTCTGTTCAATTTGAACAAGAAAACCCCTTGGAACACTCTCAAGAAATTGAAGCAGAGGAGTCTGGAGCTTCAATGTACCAATCAGAGGATGATCAAACTGAGGTTAGATCAAAATCAAAGCATGATCCGAGCAGGACTACTTTAAGAAGAGGAAGGTCTGCTACAGCTGCCTCAGAGCCAACAGTTCGTTTTGTGGAAACTGTGGTGCAATCAGGCTCAGATGAGCAAGAGGTTAGTGTTCCTAGTCCAACTGCTGTTCATAAGAGGACTAAGTCAAGGAGTGCTAGGAGGAAGTTAGTTGTTGTTTCCTCTACCCCTTCTGATTCTGAACCAAGCCAACCTGAACCCCAAAACCCTCAACCTTCATGTTCTGGAGGCTCAGATCACTACTTTTCTGAGACTCAGAACACTCCCCATTCATCACGTCAGCACACTACCTTTGAGCCTACTTCAATTCCTACCCCTCAACATCAAACTTCACATCAACCTTCACCATATCAATCACCAACACAGGTTCATGCTCACTCTACTGAACATGAATTTGAGCCTTCTACTGAACCAATTGATATTTCATCTTCTCCTGAACCTGAATTTATTGCTCCTAAACCTGCTGATTTGATGGAGTACACTATCTGTGACAAAGAAGATAGAATCAGGATTGATTTAAGGATAGCACTGTTGAAACAATTTCCTGGATTAGATGAGAGCTCTGTTGAATTTGAGAAACTCCTTAGGATAGGCACTTGGGTGTATCTTAAGAGGAGTACTTTGAAGGAGAATTTAGCTATAATGGAAGGAATGGGAGGTGCTTCAATCTTTGATGATTGGGAAGCAGAACAAATGCAAGCAGCTGGTGTTAACTCTTTTCTTGAGTTAGTCACTCCAGAATCGGTTGTACTTCTTGTTGAGAGATTAACAGGGATCAAGTACACTGTTGAGAAGATTGCAACTCCTGTCTCTGATGAAGATTTGTTTAGTGAAGAGAAAGGTGTTGATGAAACTGAAGCTGCTGCTGAAGAAGATTTTATGGATATTGATGAAGACATTGTCAATGCAACGGAAGTGTTTGAGAACACTGTTGTAATTGAGGAAACTGATGTTGTTGAAAATCAGGATGTAAATGCTGAAGAGATGGAAAGCATTCCAATTCACTCTACTGATCCTATTGAGGATGTGCAAGAACAGATCAGACCAGATCCTGTTGAGAAGGAATCTGTTGTTTCTGAATTTGAAATATTGAAAAAGCAGAATGCTGAACTTCAAGCAAAGTTGGAAGCTGCTGTTCAAATGTTTCAAGAAGCTACTGAAAGGATGAACAAGATGCATTCTGAACACTCTTATGAAAAGGTAATGGAGTTTACAATGTCCAAGATATTTGACCTTCATAGAGTACAAGAGAAGAATTTGTCTCAGGTGTTGCATAAGAAGCTGGAGCAACACATATCTTCCCTGAAGGAGTGGCATGTTGAAGCCAAAAAGGGGGAAGATAGGACAAGACAAGTGATGGAACAAACACAATCACAACAAGCTCAGCTGGTTGTAAGTCAGGATGAATTAAGAGCTGAAATTCATATGTTAAATGAAAAACTGAAGCAAAGAAAGCAACAGAAGCAACAAGGTCAAGAGATTGTTGAGAAAAGACCTGAAATTGCTGGAAGTTCAAGTCAGAAGAAGAGGAAATTAGTTTTATCTGATGAAGAACAACAAGAGGAAGAAGCTGAAAGAATGACTAGATCAAAAAGCAAAATGAAAGCTGTTATGACAAGTGAAGAAGAAAGCTTGAAGAAGAAGAAAGAAAAGGATGTCAAGTTCTTGAAGACAAGATTTGATAATCGAGTCACAGCTTTGAAGAAGAAGATAAATGCTCAAAAGAAAGCTGAACAGTTTGACAAAGATTTTCAAGATGAAAACTTTGTGGATTTCATTGTTTTAACAGAACATATGGAATATTGGAAGAATTTAAAGAAGAAGTGGCAGATTGCTAACTTCATTGTAAAGAAGTTTGGTGATCATTCGAGCAAAGAAGCTGAATTTGCTGACTTTGAAGAATTCATGTTGAATATTGATCAAGAATTCTGGGAAGACATAGCTCAAGTTGCAGAACGAGCTGGAACAAAGATTTTGTGCCCTGAAGAACCTAATTGGGAACCTCCAAGACTGGAAAGTGGAGAACCTGATTACAAGGAGATTAACAACATTATTGTTGAGATTATCAAGGAAGAAGGAATCACTGATCATCAACATATGATGGATATCAAGGCAAGGATGTATGTTGCATTCAGAATCTGAAGATGCAGAATGAAGATGAAGGACAAGCTCAGAAGATAACATTTATATCCTTAATCTTTATTTCTATATTTTGTGATCATTTCATATTTTGTTAGTATGTGTAATATGTGAAATATCTAATCTGATTGTGAATATGATATGATTTCTGAATTGATGAACTGTTATGATAGACTACATACTTAACTACTGATTTATTAACATTTAAGTAGTTTTGGCTTCATCAAAAAGGGGGAAATTGTTGGGATATGAATCCTATAAACAATGTTCTAATTGATGAAAGTATGTTTTGATGGCCAAAAGCAACTTAAAGTTAGTGATATATGTGGTTCTAAGTCATCTTAACTAAGTCATCTAAATATAAGCTTACTAATTTGATGAGAAACTTAAATTGAGATTACTGATCTTAATGATATCTGAAATAAGTTTACTGATCTTATTGAGTAATAGTAAGAATAAAATTACTGATCTTAACTGAGTCATTTGAAATAAGATTACTGATCTGAGTATGGAAACTGAGAATATTTTTAGTGATCTTATATGAGATATTTTGAAATCTGAGTTACTGATCTGATATACTTACTGATCTGATATACTTACTGATCTGATATACTTACTGATCTTATATGCTTACTGGTTTTATATGTAAGTTACTGATCTTAAATGTTTACTGATCTTAGATGTTTACTGATCTTATATGGAAGTTATTGAACTTACATGAGTTACTGATCTTATGAGTTACTGATCTTATTGGTTACTGATCTGATATATGAACTGTTAGGAACTAAGCTGATGTTTTGTATTGTATAGACAGCTTATAGTATAGGACTTAGATATACTCATCTGTATATAGTTCAGTTTGATGTATAGATAGGTTTTATATAAGTAAAGTTGTATTCTATTTGTATTCAGCATTGTAAAGTTCAGAACAGTAAAATCAGAACACTAGATTAGGAATAGATTAGATGAAGATCAGAAGACTAAAGAAGACTCAGAGGACTACTTCAGAACAAGAAGACTTCAAAGAAGAATTGAAGAAGTGCTTAGAAGAAATCTGGAGAAGTTTTGAACAGTTTTTGGTTACTGTGCTGATTGGCTCAGCAGAGTAAAATCCGAACAGTAAAAATCCGAAGAGTAAAAATCAGAACAGTAAGTTACTGTGCTGATTTAGTGAAATTGAAGAATAAGTTTGGAAAACTTATTTAAAGTGTAACTGAAGATTTATTGAAGAAATGCTGACTTGGAAGTTGAAGGAAGTTACAAAGTCGGTTACAAGAAGAAGTTACAGAAACAGTTTTAGAGTTAGTTGAGAGTTAGTTCACAAACTGCTAACTGTCATACTAAGTTCTATAAATACTGTGTAATCTCCTACTGCTGAAGACTACTGAGCAATTACTGATCTTAGAGAATTCAAAGAGCAAGTCTACAAGCAAGAACTCACAGAGTTGAAGGAGATTAAAGAAGAAGAAGAAGAAGCCACTGAATTGAAGAGAAGAATCAAAGGCTATTCAAAGAGAAGTTTTACTTTTCAAGTTTAAGTTTGTATTTTGTAAAACAAGTGTGCTAGTTACTTGTAGAATTACTAGTAGATCGAAGATATACCTGGAGGTATAATCGAAAAGATCAAAGTCTTAATCTTGGGACTCTAAGCCACAAGAAGCTCAAGAAGAGTAATAAACTTCACAACTGGAGTTGTGAGAGTGGATGTAGACATTTGTCGAACCACTATAAAATTCTGTGTTCTTTACTTTACTGTTTGATATTTGTTTGAATTGTTTAATCAAGAACATTAAGAATTAACAAAGATAAAGATCTAGATAAAAGTTGAGTATAAATTTGATTGGGCTCATTAGTAATCTGATTATTCCGCATTGTGTATTCTGATATATTGAAAGATTTTTTGAAAAGTCTATTCACCCCTCCCCTCTAGACATTTTCACTAGCTTACTCAATATTATTAACTCAACTTTGGGACCAACATAATCAAAATTACTAAAGTAAAAACTCTATAAATTAATAATCTCTAACATAATAATTTTGATTGGTCCAGTGTTAAATTAATAAACTCGCTAAAATTATAAGATACTCCATCCGTTCGCCTATAAGTTTCCCATTTTACCATTTTGGTCCGTCCGCCTATAAGTTTCTCATACCTTTTTTGATAAGTACTTTTTTCTTACATTTCACTTTATATCTCACTTTTTCTCTCTATTTCTCTCATCTCTCAATCACATCACTTGTACTATATCTATTATTTAATCACTTTTCTTAATCTTTGTGCCAAAAAGTAACGTGAAACTTATAAGCGGACGGTGGGAGTAATGCAATTTTGAGTTTATTTACTCATAAGTGTCATCTACCCTTCCCCATTACTAATAGGTGCTACATTTTTTTAGAATTATTAATAGGTGTCAAATGCCACTTAAAAAACAATTCCTACCCTTATATAAATACAACATTTCTCACTCATTTCATTCTAATTCCCCCATACTTATTTTCCCTCATTCCAAAACCCTAACCCTAACTGCCCCCACCATGGTCGTTGCCGCCCTCACCACGGGCGTCACCGCCCCACCCAACCTTCGTTCCGCAAAGCTCGATTTCATAATCCTTGTTCAGAATCAAGCTCTCTAAAACAGGAACAATGGCGACAGACTCTCTGGGCAATTTATGCTCCAAAAGCTCCGTCTCTGAACAATGGCGGCGACCAAGGGAGCCCCTCCATCTCTTCGGCGAAGACGAACGCCCATCGTGCCCCAAAGCTTCACTTCGTCTATAATAGGTTTTTGTCGTCTGCCTACGCCGCCGCCCACCGCTATAAGAAGAGCCATTGCCATGGCCGTCACCCACCCCTATAAGAAGAGCCTTCACCATGGCCATCGCGACACAGATCAACGCGGCTACAGCTAATCCCTAAACTTCGAGGCCCCGATATTAAAGAAGACGAACTCAATCGATCGTCTGCAAATTAGTCGGCCACCACCTGCAACCCCGTCGACCACGAGCCGCCATGGATGCTGAAAACGAAGCACCGCCACCGTCTGTAACGAAGACATAGATCAGATCTGTTGCCGGAGACGCTATTGTTGGTCCCTAAACGAGTATAGATGGTGAGAAAGTGTAGAGAGGTTGAATAGACTTTATAATTTTATAAACTTTTTGCGTGATAATCAGATGAGATGATCAGAAGAGCTATATGCTCTATCGTCTGATGCAAATAAATGATCTGATCTAGAGTGCTAGTGTATGTAGCAGATCAAGATAACAAACCTATCGATTGCTTAAATCAGTTGGTTAGTTGAAAAGATATCTTAAGAGCTGCTAGTGTGGAATTGTGTAGGCCCTAAATATTTAGACTCGTGGGTTGTATGAAAACCTTTGAATAAAGAATGACTTTAAACAATGAATGATATCAGTTGATTTATAAAATCTATACTTAGTAATTTGACTCTTTTGAAAACCTATGTTTTATGCAAAAATATGAATAAACAATATAACAATAATAAAGTAAATAAAGCAATAAACAACACAATATTTATAGTGGTTCGAACAACTTGTTCTACGTCCACTCTCACTAATTAATAGATAGTGAAATTATATTCCTTGCTAACTTTATAGTCCCAAGAGAAGACTTTTGATCGAGATACACAGCCCTTGGTGTATATGGATCTACTTGTTGGTTAGAGAACAAGTATCCTTTACAAGTTTGATTTTCTAACTAATATGTAAAAGTATGTGTATAACCAACTTCAGTGTGAAAGATTCACAACTTATTTATAAGCTCTAAAGATAGGAATATTAATGCTGGCTTAGGCGGAAACTTAGAGCTAAAGAATGAAAATCTTTTCTGGCTCTAAAGAACTCGATAGGATGCTTTCAGAATGCTAAGTGTTTTTTAGGTCTGCTGATTTCTTTAGTTCTTGCTTATGGAGTTTACGTAAGTTGTTCCAAAGAACAAGTGTTGTATTTATAGACGAAATGTGCTCGAAACTAGTCGTTGCAGCATATCTTCTATTTTTGGGTAGAGATCTTCATGAGTTGATGTAGTTTCTGCAATCTGGTATGACATTACCTTAAATGGAAATGTGCATTAAATGTCAATTTAATGCTTGTACGGCTCTAAAAAAGATCTCTGCAGCCTAGTCCAAGTCAACTCAAATAGTTTTGTTGTCATCTTATCATTGGTCCACATCAGCTGAGTTGTTAGACTTGCAGTCTTGTCTTCTGTTTCAGCAATTCAGATGTTATCCGACATTCTCTTTATCTTCTATAATCATTTGCCTTCAATGCATCTTTAATGAATGTCTCTTCTTCAAGTGGTCTTCATTTTAAATGTTAAGTATCATCTAACGAATCAGATGAGCAGCGCCTTTAATGCTCTTTAAGGCTTCTTCTTAGACAAGATCTGGTGAAACTCATATCTGCTGAAAAAGTCTTCTGATTCATTGTAGATTATCATATAACTTCTATCAGCTGATAAGGTATACAACAACCTTTTAGACTGATTCCACTAATGAGCTTCAAGGTCTTCTAGTCCTTAGTCTTCTACTCTTTAAGTCTTGAGTAAAGCGCGTGTTTATCCAGATGTGGTATCAGCTCATATCCATACAGCTGATCCCACAGACTAAGACTTAGACTTCTATTCAATACTTATAAGCTTTATAAAACAGCTTAGGTAACCTTATACTAAATTACAAATTATTATACTAACACTTGGTGTACTGATTTGGTTTTGGCCATCGAAAGTAAACTTATTATTACAATCAGATTGGGAGCTGGATGAATATCCCAATAACTATTGTTGTCCCTTCTTTTTTTTTTTTTTTTTTTTATTTTTATTTTTAGGAAAGGGTTTGATTTTGTTTACTATAAAATCTTCATACAACAACTTCTTCACTTCTGAGTTTTGGAATTTTAGAATGTGACATTGTCGGAATATTCTTGATGGAGACGAAGCAGATTTGTTCATTTATTATTTTTTTTTTACGACTGTTAGTGCAAACATTTTATTAGTTGATGCAAAAAAAATCTTAGTTGATGCACATCCTTTTTTCGTTGATGCAAATTTTATCTCTACGTATTTTTCTTGGTTGTTTGGATTTTTCTTTTTGTGAATTTAATTTAGTATTTTTTTTTTCTGGAGTTTATTTTTTTGGTTCATTTCTAAAAGAAGGAAAATTAAAATTATTGTGAATTTGTTGATTTCGTGAATTTTATATTTATTTTTCGTATTTTTTGTGAATTTATTTCCGTATTATTGTGAATTTGATGATTTTGTATTTTTTTATATATTTTGTGAATTTATTTTAGTATTTTTTTTAATTAAAATTGTTCTGTTAGAAAAAAACGAAAAAATTATGAGGTAATGAAAATTATAAGAAATAAAAATTATTGTAAAAAAGAAATGAAAATTGTAAGAAGAAAATGAAAATTCGAAGAAGATTGAAGAAATAAAAGTCAATGCAGAAGGTCCCATCATCTTTAAAGTTTAAAATTCAAACAAAAAGTATAACAATAATATTAGGTGTCATTGTGCACTTATTAGTAACTTCTTAAAAATGTGGCACCTAAATGTAACGGAGAGGACAAAATAACACAAAAAAGTTATTCCCCCTACAATTTTTATAATTTCTAAAAACTCCATATAAAATACTCATAAATTAATAATTCTTTATATCTATTACATGAATAATTTATGAAGCTTTCTTGAAAAATGACTCAATTGTCCTTTATTTTTTGTTGAAATCAATTTCACCTTAAATCTAGTCTCTAATTTTCGTTATTATTGTAAAAACTTCTAGTGTTGTTTTTTCATAGCTCAACAAGAAATTATTTAATGTGATTACCGCTTTAATAGTCTCGTTTCGTGAAGGGGGTTCCATGGCTCAATGTGATTGTCGCTTTAATACCCCAACTCTTGATCAAACTTTGAAGTTCTTGAGTGCTTTCACCGCCTACCTGTTCATCGAAATTTTTTCTGAATTACGAAATTTTATCGGTTTGCGTCGCTTAACACCACCTCTTTCGGGATCAAGTGGAAGATACTCTAAAGACCGCTTAATTGTATTTAAAAGGGGGTTATAAATTGAGTATTTTATTATAAATTAATAAAATATTAATCAATATATAAATTATTAATTATTAATTTATAGATAAATTAATAACTATTTTAATTAATAAATTTTGGTGGTCCCAAAAGTATTAATTTATAGAGTTTCAATTGTACATGATCAAAATATTGTCACTACAAGGCCAAAAATGTACTACTACAAAGTCAAAAATGTTTTAAACACATAGTTTTTTTATCAAATTTGCCAGAGTAAAATATTTTTTTGCATTTAGTAGTAACATATTTTATGTTATTATAAAGTCAAAATATATTAATATAATGTTAATGTTAGATATATTATGTCACTACAAGATTAAAACTATGTTAATGCAAGACTAAACTATTGTCACTACAAAGTCAAAAGTGTATTATTACAAGTAAAAAAAAAATGTGAACTCTTTAATTTTTGGGCGAATTTTCCAAAATATTTAGTACTCCATAGTACATTTTTTATCGTGTAGTGATAATACTTTAATTAGACTTAAAGTAACAATATATTGGTCATGTAGTAAACCACCTACTTGTGATCCGCAATTTTTTTGGGTGATCTGAATCCAGTCTTATGACCCGCGAATTTAAAAAAACTACCTTAATTAGACATATTTTATGTGTGAAATATTTCACATAAGTGTTTCATACATTTCACACTTTCTTTTTCAAAATGTCCTACAATACCTTTCACGCCCCTAAAATGAAAAATTCTTTATAGACTACATTCATACAATACCCACAACTAGATGAGCACCCACTTATTACGCGAAATGTTGACAAATGTTATTACACTAAGAAGAGGAGAATAAAATAAGTAGTAATTTTTTAAATAAAATGTATCTCGTTTTTAAGCAATTAGTAACATTAATATAATTACTTATTTAATTATAATTAATATTGTGATAGTCAAACATTCTACTCCCTTCGTCATAGAAGAATTTGCACTCTTGGGGTGGCACACATTTTGAGAAATGTGTAATGAGTGATGTTTTGAGAGGTGGTTTTGTAAACTTTTATGAATAAAGTAAAGTAAAAGATAGATTGAGTGCGGAAAAGTAATGACATATGAGTATGTCAAGTTATCCGCACGATTAGACGTCTCCTATCAATATAGAAAACAAGTACCTCAAACAATCCAACAAAGATAGCAATTCACAAATATAAACAGACGAGAACGAAAAATAGAGCACACAAAGATTTAAGTGGTTCGATCAATTCGATCTACATCCACTGGACACACGACTTCAATCTTGATTGATAAAAGAATGTTTACACACTAATCACTCGAAAAGGGATTTATCCTCACTTCACTCGTGAACTCACAACTCAAGAACGAATGCTTGTAAGCGTCCAACTTTACAAGATACAAGTGTTGGGGTATTTATACTAATCAAGGTAGATTGCAGCGTGCGTTGAGAGCGTGCTCATGTCAGGTTGTTGTAATCGCCTAACAAACTCATATTTCCAACATTGCCCAATCGAAATGACAGCAATGCCCTTTCTATTGCTTCTCGTAACAGATGACTCCATCAGAAGACTAAAGACAAGACCTCCCTCTTCTGTTATACTCTTGTGATATCTACACATTTAGTCAAAAGTCTAACCCTGCTACTAGATATCTACTCAACTGATAAGATCTCTTATGTTCCTAACAACTTGAGCTGACTCTAAGCATCACCTTCTTCATTTGACAGGAAACCTCAAACTCATCTGATTCAGGCCTAGATTAGCTTGTCTGACTCCACCAGCTGATACGCTCATACAACTGACTTATCAGCAGACTAGTACTTTGTTGATCTAAGATTATGAGATAAACTTCACAGAGTAAGTATGAGTATATTTTAAGGGTGAATGTTATGAAAATATTTCATTTTTATGGAGTGTGCAAATTGGTATGGGACATCCATATATGGAATGTGTGTAAATTTCTGTGGGGCAGAGGGAATATATTTTATGAACACAATACAATTTTGATATGTGAAAAAAAAAAAAAAAAACCACACAATAATGATGACACATATAAAAATCAATTAATAAAATCACATTTAATAAAATATGTAACTTTTTGAGATCTCGATACATCAGTCAAATTAATATAAAAATGATACATAAGCAAAATTAATATAAAAACGACACGTAAGCATTTTAAACTAACTATTAGCAATATAAAATTTATATATGTATATTATTAAGATTAAGATTAAATTTGTTTAGATATTATTAAGATTAAATTACCGTATATTTTATTACCTAATTTATTTAAGATAACAAATACTATTAAAAAAAGATTGAATCTTTATTAAGATAAGATTAAATTTATTTAAGTCGGATCGAAAAAACACAAAGTCGGATACTTGTTACTCCCTCCGTCCCAGAAGTGTTTGCACCACAAGTGGACACACTTATTAAGAAAAAAGTGTAATGAGTGGAGTGTTGAGGGGTAATTTTGTAAAGTTAAATGAATAAAGTAAAAGGAGTAGTTGGAATGAGTGTAAAAGTAATACAGAGTAGCATTTTGTGTAAATATGTATATATTCTGAGGGTGGGGTTTATGAAGGAGTCTTTCTTTTTAAGGTGTGCAAACAATTGTGTGAAGGACAAATAAGAAAAGTGTGCAAACAGTTATGGGATGGAGGGAGTATTAAATTACCTACCATTGTTGGAGTAATTTTAGAAAATTCAAATTATCTAATTTATTTAAGATAACAAATATTATTTAAAAAAATATTTAATATTGAAGTAATTTTAGGAAATTCAAAAATAATTGTTTGAGTAATTTTAGGAAATTTAAATTATCTAATTTGTTTAAAATAACAACTATTATTTAAAAAAAAAGATTGAATAGTTGGAGTAATTTTAGTAAATTAAAAAAATAATTGTTGTAGTAATTTTATAAAATTCAAATTATCTAATTTATTTAAAATAATAAATATTATTAAAAAAAGATAAAATCTTATTGTTGGAGTAATTTTAGGAAATTCAAATTATATAATTTATCCTCAAAATTCTTCACGGCTAGTCTTGTGTGAGACCGTCTCACAGAATGAGATCCGTGAGACGGGTCTCCCTTAACCCTCATATATAAAAAGTGATAATGTTTGAGCAAAAAATGATAGTATTTAAGTAAAACATGACAGTCACTTTTGATAAAAATATTATCATTTTTTATTAAACATTATCACTTTTTTTACTGACCAAAATCTGAAAAAAAATATGGATTATCCTACCCAAAATTTTAAGGGTGGGGCTGCTGTGGACTCGAGTGTACATGGTACACTCGAGTCCAGCTTTAATTGTATATATAAGAATGCGCAAATGTTTAACATGATTTAGTTACAGCCTAATGGGTGTACCTTCTTTATTTTACTACAACATCTCATGTTTGATTCTTGTTCTCAACAATTTTTAATTTTAGCACCTTTTTGCAATTATTTTTAATTTTAACACATATTTTTCTAGATTATAAAAGTGCATGTATTAATTAACAAAGGTGTACGTTAAAAATAATAAAAATGCAACTTTGTAAATGTGTAAAATAAATAATTAAAAAAAAAAAATTAGTACTTATATTTCTAAATTAAAAGAGTACAAGTACTAATTTAGATTATAAAAGTGCATGTATTAATTAACAAAGGTGTACGTTAAAAATAATAAAAATGCAACTTTGTAAATGTGTAAAATAAATAATTAAAAAAAAAATTAGTACTTATATTTCTAAATTAAAAGAGTACAAGTACTAATTAATAAAGATGTAACATTAATAATAATAAAAGTGCAAGTAGTACCTAATAAAAATGTGTAACATTAATAACTAAAAAAAAATATAACCAACACTTTCTACTAATATTATTTTGCATTTTCAGTTATAAGAATTTATACTTTTTAGTATTATAATGTTACATTTTTAAGTTAAAGTGAAATATGTTTTATAGTAATAATTATGTTACACGTTTTTGCTCTATTCTATTTAGTTATTGTTTAGTTAATTTTGGTGTTGAACTTTTCAGTTATGTGACTTAAGGAGTACATTTTTTGATAAACGGTGTTGCACTTTTCTATTGTAGTGTCTTACACTTTACAATAATAGTTTTATTTATAGTTACTTACAATTTTTAGTAATATTGTGTTACATTTTTTGATAAATGGTGTTGCACTTTTCTATTGTAGTGTCCTACACTTTACAATAATAATTTTATTTATAATGACTCACACTTTTTAGTAAAGGGGCAATAGCAATATAGGTCATTTCACCTAGTGTTTTAACAAAAAAAAAAAACATTTTAGTTTGTAGTTACAGAAAAGATCAATTTCATATGCAATATTACATTTTTAACCTCATAATATAATTAATGTCAGCAATTTATTAGTCAACTACAATCGTGTGCTAATTTAAGATTTTTTTATCAATCATCGATAATCGCGCTCAAAAATTATACGAACATACCATATTCTGGACATTTCCATTATTGAAATTAACAAAACCCAAAATCCATCTACTCTCTTTTTCCACGTTGCATATTGCTGTGAGGGTTTTTCACCGACTTCATCGCTCGAAAAACATACTGTTGGGATATGAATCCTTGAAACAATGTTCTAATTGATGATTGTATGTTTTGATGGCCAAAAGCAACTTAAAGTTAGTAATATATGTGGTTCTGAGTCATCTTAACTAAGTCATCTTATATAAGTTTACTGATCTTAATGAGATATTGAAAACTGAGTTACTGATGTTATTGTGTTTATTGATCTGATATATGAACTGTTAGGAACTAAGCTGATGTTTTGTATTTTATAGACAGCTTATAGTATAAGACTTAGATGTACTCATCTGTATATAGTTCAGTTGATGTATATATAGGTTTTATATACGTAAGTTTGTATTTTATTGTATTCAGCATTGTAAAAGTTCAGAACAGTAATTTAGAACACTAGATTAGAAGAAGATCAGAAGACTAATGAAGACTCAGAAGACTACTTCAGAATAAGAAGACTTCAAAGAAGAGTTGAAGAGAAGTTTAGAAGAGTTCTGGAGAAGTACAAAACAGTTTTGAGAACTGTGCTGACTGACTAAGAACAGTAAAAATCAGAACAGTAAGTTACTGTGCTGATTTGGTGAATTTAAAGAATAAGTTTGGAAAACTTATGTAAAGAGTAACTGAAGATATATTTGAAGATATGCTGACTTGGAATAAGAAGGAAGTTACAGAGTCGGTTACAAAGGAAGTTACAACAAAACAGTTTTAGAGTTAGTTGAGAGTTAGTTCACAAACTGCTAACTGTCATACTAAGTTCTATAAATACTGTATGATCTTCTACTTGAAGAGACGACTGCTACTACTGAACAAGTACTGATCTTAGAAGAATTCAAGAGCAAGTCTACAAGCAAGAACTCACAGAGTTAAGAAAATCGAACTAAGGAGAAGCCACTGAATTGAAGAGAAGAATCAAAGGCTACTCAAAGAGAAGTTTTTCTTTTCAGTTTTAAGTTTGTGTTTTGTAAACAAGTGTGCTAGTTACTTGTAGAATTACTAGTCGATCGAAGATACACTTGGAAGTGTAATCGAAAAGATCACAGTCTTAATCTTGGGACTTTAAGCCACAAGAAACTCAAGGAAGAGTTAATAAAACATCACAACTGGGATTGTGAGAGTGGATGTAGACTTATTGGTCGAACCACTATAAAATTCAGTGTTCTTTATTTTCTGTTTGGTATTTGTTTGATATTTGTTTAAACAAGAACAATAGAATTTACTAAGTAAAGATCTGATTAAAAGTTGAGTATAAAACTAAAACAGGAAGTACTGATCTGACTCAGTAAGAACACTACTATTCAAAACACTATTCCGCATTATAAACTCTGATATTTTGAAAGATTTTTGAAAGTCTATTCACCCCTCCCCTCTAGACTTTCTTAGCTTACTCAATCTTAACTCAACTTGGGACCAACAAGTGGTATCAGAGCAGTAGTTCTTTGGACTGTTGTTTCTTGATAACCTTGTAGATCTTGAGGGAAATTGTTGGGATATGAATCCTTGAAACAATGTTCTAGATGATGATTGTATGTTTTGATGGCCAAAAGCAACTTAAAGTTAGTAATATATGTGGTTCTAAGTCATCTGAAAACAAGATTACTGATCTTAACTGAGTCATATGAAATAAGTTTACTGATCTTATTAAGAAGTATTGAAAATAAGATTACTGATCTTAATGGAATCTGAGAATAAGAATATTGATTTTAATGAGATATTTGAAATCTAAGTTACTGATCTTATTGTGTTTACTGATCTGATATATGAACTGTTAGGAACTAAGCTGATGTTTTGTATTGTATAGACAACTTATAGTATAGGACTTAATTATACTCATCTGTATATAGTTCAGTTGATGTATAGATAGGTTTTATATTTGTAAAGTTGTATTCTATTGTATTCAGCATTGTAACAGTTTAGAACAGTAGATTAGAACTAGATTAGAAGAAGATCAGAAGATTAATGAAGACTCAGAAGACTACTTCAGAATAAGAAGACTTCAAAGAAGAGTTGAAGAGAAGCTTAGAAGAATTCTGGATAAGTACAGAACAATTTTAAGTTACTATGCTGACTGGCTCAGAACAGTAAAAATCAGAAGAGTAAAAATCAGAACAGTAAGTTACTGTGCTGATTTGGTGAGTTTGAAGAATAAGTTTGGAAAACTTATTTAAAGAGTAACTGAAGATTTATTGAAGATATGCTGACTTGGAATAAGAAGGAAGTTACAAAGTCGGTTACAAGAAGAAGTTACAACAAAAAAACAGTTTTAGAGTTAGTTGAGAGTTAGTTCACAAACTGCTAACTGTCATACTAAGTTCTATAAATACTGTATGATCTCCTACTTGAAGAGACTACTGAAAGACTGCTACTACTGAACAATTACTGTTCTTAGAGAAATCAAGAGCAAGTCTACAATCAAGAACTCACAGAGTTAATGAAATCAAAGCAAGGAGAAGCCGCTGAATTGAAGAGAAGAAATCAAAGGCTAATCAAAGAGAAGTTTTACTTTTCAATTTTAAAGTTTGTGTTTTGTAAAACAAGTGTGCTAGTTACTTGTAGAATTACTAGTAGATCGAAGATACACTTGGTAGTGTAATCGATAAGATCACAGTCTTAATCTTGGGACTTTAAGCCACAAGAAACTCAAGGAAGAGTAATAAAACATCACAACTGGGATTGTGAGAGTGGATGTAGACTTATTGGTCGAACTACTATAAAATTCTGTGTTCTTTATTTTCTGTTTGATATTTGTTTAAACAAGAACAGTAGAATTTACTAAGTAAAGATCTGATTAAAAGTTAAGTATAAAACTAAAACTGGAAGTACTGATCTGACTCAGTAAGAACAGTACTATTCAGAACACTATTCCGCATTATAAACTCTGATATTTTGAAAGATTTTTTAAAGTCTATTCACCCCTCCCCTCTAGACTTTCTTAGCTTACTCAATCTTAACTCAACTTGGGACCAACAAGTGGTATCAGAGCAGTAGTTCTTTGGACTGCTGTTTCTTGATAAACCTTGTAGATCTTGAGGGAAATCTCACTGATCTTGCTACTATTTCTTGATATCTGTCACTATCTGAATACTTGAAAATTATCTGCTATACTATTGATCCTATTTGTCTAATCAAACATGGATGACACTAATGTGAACAAACTTCCTAAGTTCAAGATTGCAGATTATGACTACTGGAAGCTTAGGATGGAGGCCATCTTTAGCTCAACCCATGATTTGATGGTGTCTGTGGTGACTGAAGGACCAATTGTCACCATGGTGGAAAACACTGCTGTTCTGGATCCTACTAAACCAGTTGGAGCACTGATCCCTAAACCAAGGTCAGAACTGACTTCTGAAGAAATGAGACAAAACAATTTGGATAGTCTTGCTAAGAATTATATTTTACACACCTTGCCAAATGAGTATCTTGGTAAAGTGTTAAAATGTAAGACTGCAAAGCAAATGTGGGACAAATTAGCTATTCTTTGTGAAGGTACTACTCTGATCAAAGAAAGCAAATTATCCACAGCTGTCCAAAGGTTTGAAACATTTAAGATGAAGCCAGGAGAAACAATTGATGAATTGGATACTCGATTTACAAAGATTATGAATGATCTTGATGTGTTAGGAAAGACTTATACTGAAAGAGAAGTTAACTTGAGAATCTTGAAAGCTTTGGATGAAAGGTGGAAAATGGTCAAGATGATCATTAAAACCACACAAGACATTGATTCTTGGCCAGCAGAAACTATGTTCCAAACCCTTAAGGCACATGAGTTTGAGTTAGATGAAGAAGATCCTATTACTGTGAATCATAAGGATAAGGATGCCTCTAAGGACATAGCTTTTAAAGCCTCTACCTCTAAGGGGTCTAGATCATCTAAGTCTAAGGCCTCAAGCATAAAAGATGAACTAGATAGTTCTGATCTTAGTCTAAAAGATCAGATGAGCCTTATGATCAAAAGATTTGATAGACTGAATAAGAGGTATGATAGATACAAGAGATTCTATAAGGAAACCAAGGGTTCTAATAACAGGGACTCTTCTGTGAACAGAAGGGATCAAAACTCTTCTGAAAGAAGGGATGAGATCTCTAATGAGAACAGGAGAGATAGGAACTCATCTGATAAGAGGGATAGAAAGTATTCTGATAAGAAAGACAGGAACTCAATTGACAAGCATGACAGGAACCGAAATCATTCATCTCCTAAGAGAACTTCTAACAATCCTGTTTGCTATAATTGTGATAAGCCAGGTCATTATGCTTATGAATGTCCTGATCTGAGTTCTGAAGATCGAGAAGAAAGGAAAGCCAGAAGAGATCGAAAATATGCCAAGGGTAAGAAGGCAATGATGGCATACAATGATTCTGATTCGGAATCAGAAGAGTTGCCATCGTCTTCATCTAAATACCCCTCTAGCAATGAAAATGAAGCCTTCATAGCAGATGATGGACTGGTAATGATGGCCAAAATAAATGATGAGGTATCATCTGCTAACTCTTTTCAATCTTGCAAAAATTCTGACACTGATGAAAGTGATGCTGCTGATAGCAATGTAGGAAGTAGTCTTCATCATTCCCAAGGAGTGACTGAAGAAGACCTCCTACAAGCTAACAAAGCATTCATTGAAATTAGTGATGAGAATATAACTTTAAATCAAGAAATCATTAATCTAAAAGAAGCTCAGTTGAAAGTGGATCCTAATATAGTTGTCATAAATGCAAGACTATCAGAAGAGTTGTCCCAACTCCAAGAAAAGTATGCATCCATTGACAAACTATATCAGGGTATGCTTAAAACTCAAGCCAAAGAGACTAATGAATTCAATGATTTAAAGATTAAATGTGAAAAACTTGAAGAGCGCAATAGATTCTTAGAATCTGAAGTAGTGAGCCTAGATCGAAAGCTATCTGGGATGATTAACTCTACTAAGATTAATCAAACTATCTCAGACAGATATAGAGCTCAAAATGATAAAAGTGGGATAGGTACTAATCTGCCTAGTTCCTCTACTTCAGAATTTAAGAACACTAATGGAGCTAGTTCAAGTTCTTTGCAACTAGATAAAGGAAAAGAACCTATGACTTATGATGATGATCCAAAACTCAAAGTACAGTCTAAATACATCCCTCCTACTACCAAGAATGGTAAAATGAAGAATGTATTAAGACCAGTACAGTCTAGACCATACCAGAAGAGTTATACTCCTCTGACCAGATCAGATCAGTCCTGGTATCAAAAGAGACAAACTCAGAACAGTAGGTCAAGACAAGCACAGGCAAGTTGGGAACAGCCTAGACCTCCTTTTATAAGGCAGTCTCAGCTGTATTCAGCTAAACCTAGGAGATTTGTGCCTCATTATCATAACAAACCTGTTCTTTATCCTCCACCTTTATCTTATGATATCATTGGAGAGGAAAGACCAAAACGCATCTATAAGCCGTATGGTCCACATGCTTTCAGACCATATTCAAACTATTACAGGCATACTGATCTTACTGAAAAAGGGATAGAACCAAGGAAAGGCTATCTCAGAAAAATAGATCCTAAGTCTGCTGATAATTCTGAATTGGTTAACAAAGTACTATTTTGTGATAAATTTGGAAGAAAACTGAAGAGGTCCCATTTATTTAAATCCTCAATGTTCATTTGGGTACCTCTCACTACTAACCCCAAGGACCCCAATAAACTAGGGTACCTAAATTATTAAGATCACTACCTTGTAGGATCGACTGGACTTATACAAGAAAGGTGGTTCAGTTGGTGAGACCTGGTACATAGACAGTGGGTGTTCACACCACATGACTGGTACCAAAGCCTTACTTACTGACTACCATGAGAAGGAAGGACCAAAAGTCATCTTTGGAGACAGCTCTATGGCAATCACAAAAGGATTTGGATTCATCAAGAATGGAGATGTTGAAATCCAAGATGTCTCCTATGTTGAAGGTTTGAAATATAATTTGTTATCTGTATCTCAATTCTGTGACAGGGGATACAAAGTTCAGTTCAAGACCAGAAGATGTGAAATAATAGACAAAATGACTCACAATGTTCTACTTGTTGGCACAAGACAAGGAAGTGTATACATTGTGAATTGGAATAGTTGTCCTAAGAATGCTTGTCTTATTACTAAGAGTCCTAAAGAAAACAGTTGGCTCTGGCATAAACGCCTCTGCCATCTGAACTTTAAGATAATCAACAAGATTGCTAGAGAACATCTTGTTGAGGGCATTCCTAATGAAATCTATTCCAAATCACAAATGTGTGACTCCTGTCAAAAAGGTAAACAGGTAAAGGTTTCATTTAAGTCCATTCCAACTCTTTCAACAAGCAGAGTTTTAGAACTCTTGCATATGGATCTTCATGGTCCTATCAACCCTCCTACATTGAATGGAAGAAGGTATACTCTAGTTGTAGTAGATGATTACTCTAAGTTTACTTGGGTAGTCTTTCTACACAAAAAGAGTGATACACAAACACTACTTCCAGATCTATTGAAGAGGTTACAGGTTGAAAAAGGTCATCCCATTGTCAAAATCAGGAGTGACAAGGGGACTGAGTTTATTAACTTTTACATCTCTGACTATTGTTCTAAGTCTGGCATACAGCATTTGACAAGTGCAGCCAGAACCCCTCAACAAAATGGTGTTGCAGAAAGGAGAAACCGAACACTAAAAGAAGCATGCAGAGCCATGATTGCAGAATTCAACACACCTCAGAAGTTTTGGGCAGAAGCTATTAACACAGCTTGCCACTCCCAAAATCGAAGTGCTCTTAATAAGGTGCATGGTAAAACACCTTATGAGGTATGGAAAGGTAGAAAACCTAGAGTTTCTTATTTTCATATTTTTGGATGTAAGTGTTTCATTCATAACAATGGCAAAAGTAAGCTAAATGCATTTGATGCAAACGCTGATGAAGGGATATTCTTAGGATACTCTTCTGTAAGCAAAGCATTTAGAGTGTTTAACTACTCTACCCTATGTGTGGAAGAAACACCCCATGTAGTCTTTGATGAGAATGTGCAGGACTCTGCTGATCATCAGCTCAGTAAGAAAATTGACAAACTACAGCTTCAAACCAACAATGATGATGATGATGCAGAAATTTATGAATCTGTACAAGCATATAATCCTTTCCTGAAAGTCCTAGATCAAGACTCTGAAAAAGAAAAGGTAAAAGACAAAGTTGAGTCATCTAAAACTTCTAATATACCAGAATTGAATGACTGCTCTTCTATGAACAAATCTGCTGATATAAATGATACTGATCTGCATGATGATTTGCATGATATAAATGATGATAGCATTTCTGTTAAGAATAGAAGGACATGGAAGTCTGCTCATTCTACTGATCTGATTCTAGGTGATTCTAGTAAAGGTGTTAAAACTAGAAAACAACTGTTTGATTCCCAGGAAGAACCTAGTAAGTCTCTATTTTGCTGGTGTTGTTTTCTATCATCTATTGAGCCTAAAACTGTGAATGAAGCTTTAAGTGATAGCAACTGGATTATAGCCATGCAAGAAGAACTTAATCAGTTCACTAGAAATGAAGTTTGGGAACTTGTTGATAGACCTAGTGATCATAATGTTGTAGGCACTAAGTGGATTTTCAAGAACAAAAGGGATGAAAATGATCTTGTAGTTAGAAATAAAGCTAGATTAGTTGCTCAGGGCTACTCTCAAGCTGAGGGTATTGATTATGATGAAACTTTTGCTCCTGTAGCTAGACTAGAAGCTATAAGATTGTTCCTTGCTTATGCTGCACATATGAAATTCACTGTGTATCAAATGGATGTGAAAAGTGCATTTTTGAATGGTATACTTGCTGAAGAAGTTTATGTGGAACAACCACCTGGTTTTGAAGTGAATAGTCACCAAGTATACAGGTTAAAGAAAGCACTCTATGGATTGAAACAAGCCCCAAGAGCCTGGTATGATACACTTTCTCTATTCTTACTTGAAAATGGTTTTACTAAAGGCAAAGTTGATAGAACTTTGTTTCGAAGACAAGAAGGTAATGATATATTACTTGTTCAAATTTATGTGGATGATATTATTTTTGGATCACCCAACAAAACCTTGAGTGAAAGCTTTTCTACACTCATGCAAAGTAAATTTGAAATGTCTATGATGGGAGAAATGACATATTTTCTTGGTCTTCAAGTAAAACAAACTACATAAGGCATCTTTATAAATCAAGCAAAATACACTAAGAATTTGCTAGATAAATTTGGTATTAAAACCTGTAAGACAGTTGGTGTGCCCATGCAACCTACATACAGAATGGATCCTGATGAAGGAGGTAAGTCTTCTGACCAACCTCACTATCGTGCTTTAATTGGCTCTCTACTCTATCTAACTGCCAGCAGACCTGATATTGCTTTTTCTGTTGGAGTATGTGCAAGATTTCAAGCAAACCCCAAAGAAAGTCATCTGGAAGCTGCCAAAAGGATATTGAAATATCTAAAGGGGACCATTAATCGAGGATTATGGTATCATGCAGATGATGATATATCCTTAAGTGGTTATTCAGACTCGGACTTTGGAGGTTGCAAAATAGATAGAAAATCTACTTCAGGTTCATGTCAATTCTTAGGAACTAAGCTCATTTCATGGTTTTCAAAGAAACAAACAAGTGTGGCAACTTCTACTACTGAAGCAGAATATATGGCTGCAGGTAGTTGTTGTAGTCAACTTCTTTGGCTAATACAACAACTCAGAGACTACAATATTGTAGAATCTAATGTACCTATATATTGTGACAGTAATAGTGTCATTGCCATCACACAAAATCCCGTTCTACATACTAGATGCAAGCATGTTGACATTAGGCATCATTTTATTAGGGATCATGTGGAAAAGAAAAATATTAGGATGGAAAAGATTCATACTGATATTCAAAGAGCTGAAATTTTTACAAAACCATTGGCTGAAGTGAGATTCAGAGAGTTATGCATTAGCTTAGGGTTGATAGATATGGATTCTATATGTATATAGAACTGCACTAACATTTCAGGTACTGATCTTATATCAAGAGGAATATGAAGCAGAAACTAAAAGCAGTATATCAAAACTCAACATTCAGAAGAGACAACCCTATGTCAGATCACTACATTTAAAACAGGTAACAAGGTTACTAAAGTGACCTTAATCCCGATGAGGAAGCTGGTAAAGCTGAGGGACACTGAGAACACACATTAAGGGGAAATCTGTGATTTCTTAAAGATCCTTTTGTTGACTCAGAACAGTAAGTCACTTTAGCATAAACCTTGATATGATCATTAAATTAAACATATTTTTACTAATCTGTACTGTTTTACACTTATATATAATGTACTAACACTTCTACCAAGGTGAAACGGGCTCAAAAGAGGAATTCTCCACTGAAGGGGGAACTGATCTGATTACAGATTTGAAAAGTCTACAAATCTGATCTGATTACAGGCTATATCAGTCTACAGATATATTCTGATTAATACATTGACTTGTCTACAGAACTGTACTGATTACAAAGCTTCTTTGTCTACAGTACTGATCTGATTACAATTCAGTTATTCTACAGAACTAATCTGATTACTGACTAATCTGTCTACAGAAAGATTTGATTACTACTAATCTGTTTACAGAACTTCACTGATCTGTCACAGTACTGATCTGAGGATTACTGTGCTGATATCAAAAAGGTGAAATCAGGAAAATTGGGTACTGATCTGAACACTACTGTGCTGACCCATCTACTGATCTGAACACTATTGTGCTGATTCATCTACTGATCTGATGTCCAAAAAGTTTACTCAGCTGATCACAGTACTCAGCTGATCCAGATAAGTGAAATTTTCTTTATATACAAGTAAGAAAATGAAGTGAAATAGTTTTGGAAACTACTGTGCTGATTTGCATCAGAACAGTCTTTTGGATTAGAATACTCTAAGTCAAAAACTGCTCAATTTTAGATTACTAATAGAGAAGATTAGTACACTCCTCTATTTCTAACCTAAAAATTGTGGTGTATTTATCAAACACAAATTGGCTCCAAAATTAAGAATGGTACTAGAATATGAACAGTTCTTGTTAAACACGAATTTCGAGACTTAATCTCAACCATTCTTTGTGATAATCAAATTCAATCCTAGCCCTAGATTGGTTTTGAATTTGACAAACACGATCACTCTTCATCTTCTTCTTTCTTACGAGTTCATTTCTGGGAAGCTCATAACTCAAAATTACTGCAAAATCGGAATAATCTATTTTCTACAAAATCCTACAATGGCAACTATCAATATTATCAGTGAATCTAACGAAGTTGCAGGAACTTTTGATTCGGATTACTGGGTTCGTGAAAAGGGCATTTTTGTAGAAAATGTTGTATATTTCAATGGCCGACACAATGCTGAAAATCAAGCAATTCTGACGATGTGCGAAGAGTGCGGGCTGAGGAAGTTTCTTGAATCTTCTCCGATGAATGTATTCGAACCAGAGGCGATGGAATTTTATTTACAGCTTAAAGGTGATAGCAATGGTGTTCACTCCATGCTGTCAGGGCACAAGGTAGCAATTACAAGGGAAATCCTGGAAGTTATGCTGGATTTACCTCAAGGCCCTGTAAATATTTTGACCTACAAAGCAGGGGAAGAGAAAGAATGTGTAGGCAGATGGACGGGTGAAGAACCTGAGTCACTAAGCCATCTCAAGAAAGATGTTCTTCCTACTGATCTGCAGTTTCTGATGGACATAGCCGGAAAATGTTTGTTAGGGCAACATCACAGTCAGGATGCTCTATCAAGTTCAAAAATCCGAATTATAGCAGCAATCATTGACAGAGTTCAAGGTGATTGGCAAGGATTTTTCTTAGAAAGACTGTTAAGTGAGAAAGAAAAAGTCTTGTTCGATGAGGATACAATGGAATTTTCGATTAAATCGAAATTAGGGTTCGGAAACAAACTGAGTATCTTGTTGCCTCAGTTGGTTGTCAAAAAGGCGTACTGGAGTAATCCCAAGAAATTCCATCATGGAAAATTCTTGATGAAGAAGGATTCTGTTCGATTTGAACAAGAACACCCTTTGGAGCAATCTCAAGAACCTGAAGCACAAGAGTCTGGAGCTTCAATGTACCGATCTTATGATAATCAACCAGAGATTAGATCGAAGGCGAGGCATGATCCGAGCAGTATTAGACCAAGGAGAGGGAGGTCTGCTACAGCTGCCTCAGAGCCAACAGTCAGGTTTGTTGAGACTGTAGTGCAAGCAAGCTCTGAAGAGCAAGAGGTTAGTAATTCAAGTCCTGTTGCTTTACGTAAGAGAACCAAGAGGAGAAGTGCTAGGAGGAAACTTGTTGAGGTCTCTCCTACCCCTTCAAATTCTGACCCAAGCCCAGCTGAACCTCTTAACCCTCAACCTTCATGTTCTGGACAATCAGCTCACTACTTTTCTATGTCTCAGAACACTTCCCATTCATCCCCTCAGAACACCCCTTTTAATCCTACTCCTATTTCAAGCCCTCTACACCAACCTTCACCACATCATTCCCCAATACAAGTTCATGATCACTCTACTGAACATGAATTTGAGCCTTCTACTGTACCAATTGACATTTCATCATCCCCTGAACCTGAATTTATAGCCCCTAAACCTGCTGGTTTAATGGATTATACTATCTGTGATAAGGAAGATAGAATCAGGATAGATTTAAGATTGGCTTTGTTGAAGCAGTTTCCTGGATTGGATGAAAGCTCAGTTGAGTTTGAGAAACTCCTTAGGATAGGCACATGGGTGTATCTTAAGAGGAGTACTCTTAAAGAAAATTTAGCCATTATGGAAGGTATGGGTGGTGCTTCAATCTTTGATGATTGGGAAGCAGAGCAAATGCATGCAGCTGGTGTTAACTCATTTCTTGAGCTAGTAACTCCAGAGTCAGTGGTACAACTTGTTGAAAGATTGACAGGATTTAAATATTCTGTGGAGAATGTTGCTACTACTGCTGCAGATGAAAATGATGATGTTATTATGGTAAGTGAAGAGAAGGTTGCTGATGAAGCTGAGAATGTTGTTGAAGAAGATTTTATGGAAGTTGATGAAACTGTTGACGATACAACAGAGGTGTTTGAGAACACTGTTGTGATTGAAGATACAGAAGTTGTTGGAAATCAAGTTTTGGATGCTGAAGAGATGGAAAGCATTCCATTTCAGTCTGCTGATCCTATTATTCCTGAAGATGTGCAGGAACAGGTCAGAACAGTTCCTATTGAGAAGGAATCTGAAAATGCTAGCTTTGAGTTGTTGAAAAAGCAGAATGCAGAGCTTCAAGCAAAATTGGAAGATGCTGTGAAAATGTTCCAAGAAGCTACTGAGAGAATGAATAAGATGAATTCTGAAAACTCTTATGAAAAAGTTATGGAGCATACAATGTCTAAAATTTATGATCTTCATAGATTGCAAGAGAAGAACCTATCTCAAGTGTTGCATAAGAAGCTGGAGCAACACATATCTTCCTTGAAAGAGTGGCATGATGAAGCCAAAAAGGGGGAAGATAAGACAAGGAGAGTGATGGAACAAACTCAGTCACAACAAGCTCAACTAGTTGTGAGTCAAGATGAGTTGAAAGAAGAAATTGCAAGTCTGAATGAGAAATTTAAGCTCAGGAAGCAACAGAAACAACAAGCTGAAGAAATTGTTGAGAAGAAGAAATCTGATGTTGCTGGAAGTTCTAGTCAGAAAAAGAGGAAATTAATTTTGTCTGATGATGAAGAACAAGAAGAAGAAACTGGTAGAGTTACCAGATCAAGAAGCAAGTTGAAAATTGGTGTTTCAAGTGAAGAAGCAGAGTTGAAAAAGAAGAAAGAAAAGGATGTTAAGTTTTTGAAAACAAGGTTTGATAATAGAGTTGCAGCTTTGAGAAGGAAATTGAATGCTCAGAGAAAAGCTGAAGGAAAAGAGTTTGACAAAAAATTTCAAGATGAGAATTTTGTGGATTTTATTGTTCTAACTGAAAATATGGAATATTGGAAAAATCTGAAGAAGAAGTGGCAGATTGCAAACTTTATTGTGAGGAAGTTTGGTGATCATTCAAGCAAAGAAGCTGAATTTGCTGATTTTGAAGAGTTCATGCTGAACATAGATAAAGATTTTTGGGAAGATATAGCACAAGTTGCTGCTCGTGCTGGAACAAAGATCTTATGTCCTGAAGAACCGAATTGGGAACCTCCAAGACTAGAGAATGGAGAACCAGATTACAAGGAGATTGGTAACATAATTGCTGAGATTATCAAAGAAGAAGGAATAACTGATCATCAACATATGATGGATATCAAAGCAAGGCTTTATGTTGCATTCAGAATCTGAAGATAAAGAATGAAGATGAAGGACAAGCTCACAAGATAACTTTTCTTAAACCTTAATCTTTATTTCTATATTTTCTGTTTGTTTCATATTTTGTTAGTATGTGTAATATGTGCATTATCTGATATAACTTGAATATGAATCTGGAATTTTGAATTGATGAACTGTTATGATAGACTACATACTTAACTACTGATTTATTAACATTTAAGTAGTTTTGGCTTCATCAAAAAGGGGGAAATTGTTGGGATATGAATCCTTGAAACAATGTTCTAGATGATGATTGTATGTTTTGATGGCCAAAAGCAACTTAAAGTTAGTAATATATGTGGTTCTAAGTCATCTTAACTAAGTCATCTGAAAACAAGATTACTGATCTTAACTGAGTCATATGAAATAAGTTTACTGATCTTATTAAGAAGTATTGAAAATAAGATTACTGATCTTAATGGAATCTGAGAATAAGAATATTGATTTTAATGAGATATTTGAAATCTAAGTTACTGATCTTATATGTGTTTACTGATCTTCTTGTGTTTACTGATCTGATATATGAACTGTTAGGAACTAAGCTGATGTTTTGTATTGTATAGACAGCTTATAGTATAGGACTTAATTATACTCATCTGTATATAGTTCAGTTGATGTATAGATAGGTTTTATATTTGTAAAGTTGTATTCTATTGTATTCAGCATTGTAACAGTTTAGAACAGTAGATTAGAACTAGATTAGAAGAAGATCAGAAGACTAAAGAAGACTCAGAAGACTACTTCAGAATAAGAAGACTTCAAAGAAGAGTTGAAGAGAAGCTTAGAAGAATTCTGGAGAAGTACAGAACAATTTTAAGTTACTGTGCTGACTGGCTCAGAACAGTAAAAATCAGAAGAGTAAAAATCAGAACAGTAAGTTACTGTGCTGATTTGGTGAATTTGAAGAATAAGTTTGGAAAACTTATTTAAAGAGTAACTGAAGATTTATTGAAGATATGCTGACTTGGAATAAGAAGGAAGTTACAAAGTGGGTTACAAGAAGAAGTTACAACAAAAAAACAGTTTTAGAGTTAGTTGAGAGTTAGTTCACAAACTGCTAACTGTCATACTAAGTTCTATAAATACTGTATGATCTCCTACTTGAAGAGACTACTGAAAGACTGCTACTACTGAACAATTACTGATCTTAGAGAAATCAAGAGCAAGTCTACAATCAAGAACTCACAGAGTTAAGGAAATCAAAGCAAGGAGAAGCCGCTGAATTGAAGAGAAGAAATCAAAGGCTAATCAAAGAGAAGTTTTACTTTTCAATTTTAAAGTTTGTGTTTTGTAAAACAAGTGTGCTAGTTACTTGTAGAATTACTAGTAGATCGAAGATACACTTGGTAGTGTAATCGATAAGATCACAGTCTTAATCTTGGGACTTTAAGCCACAAGAAACTCAAGGAAGAGTAATAAAACATCACAACTGGGATTGTGAGAGTGGATGTAGACTTATTGGTCGAACCAATATAAAATTCTGTGTTCTTTATTTTCTGTTTGATATTTGTTTAAACAAGAACAGTAGAATTTACTAAGTAAAGATCTGATTAAAAGTTGAGTATAAAACTAAAACTGGAAGTACTGATCTGACTTAGTAAGAACAGTACTATTTAGAACACTATTCCGCATTATAAACTCTAATATTTTGAAAGATTTTTGAAAGTCTATTCACCCCTCCCCTCTAGACTTTCTTAGCTTACTCAATCTTAACTCAACTTGGGACCAACAGAAATCTCACTGATCTTGATACTATTTTCTGTCACTATCTGAATACTTGAAAATTATCTGCTATACTACTGATCTTATCTGTCTAATCAAACATGGATGACACTAATGTGAACAAACTTCCTAAGTTCAAGATTGCAGATTATGACTACTGGAAGCTTAGGATGGAAGCCATCTTTAGCTCAACACATGATCTGATGGTGTCTGTGGTGACTGAAGGACCCATTGTCACCATGGTGGAAAACACTGTTGTTCTGGATCCTTCTAAACCAGTTGGAGCACTGGTCCCTAAACCAAGGTCAGAACTGACTTCTGAAGAAATGCGACAAAACAATTTGGATAGTCTTGCTAAGAATTATATTTTACACACCTTGCCAAATGAGTATCTTGGCAAAGTGTTAAAATTTAAGACTGCAAAGCAAATGTGGGACAAATTGGCTATTCTTTGTGAAGGTACTACACTGATCAAAGAAAGCAAATTATCCACAGCTGTCCAAAGGTTTGAAACATTTAAGATGAAGCCAGGAGAAACAATTGATGAATTGGATACTCGATTTACTAAGATTATGAATGATCTTGATGTGTTAGGAAAGACTTATACTGAAAGAGAAGTTAACCTGAGAATCTTGAAAGCTTTGGATGAAAGGTGGAAAATGGTCAAGATGATCATTAAAACTACACAAGACATTGATTCTTGGCCAGCAGAAACTATGTTCCAGACCCTTAAGGCACATGAGTTTGAGTTAGATGAAGAAGATCCTATTACTGTGATTCATAAGGATAAGGATGCCTCTAAGGACATAGCTTTTAAAGCCTCTACCTCTAAGGGGTCTAGATCATCTAAGTCTAAGGCCTCAAGCATAAAAGATGAACTAGATAGTTCTGATCTTAGTCTGAAAGATCAGATGAGCCTGATGATCAAAAGATTTGATAGACTAAATAAGAGGTATGGTAGATACAAGAGATTATATAAGGAAACCAAGGGTTCTAGTAACAGGGACTCTTCTGTGAACAGAAGGGATCAAAACCCTTGTGAAAGAAGGGATGAGATCTCTAATGAGAACAGGAGAGATAGGAACTCATCTGATAAGAAGGATAGAAAGTATTCTGATAAGAAAGATAGGAACTCAATTGACAAGCATGACAGGAACCGAAATCATTCACCTCCTAAGAGAACTTCTAAAAATCATGTTTGCTATAATTGTGATAAGCCAGGTCATTATGCTTATGAATGTCCTGATCTAAGTTCTGAAGATCGAGAAGAAAGGAAAGCCAGAAGAGATCGAAAATATGCCAAGGGTAAAAGGCAATGATGGCATACAATGATTCTGATTCGGAATTAGAAGAGTTGCCATCGTCTTTATCTGAATACCCCTCTAGCAATGAAGATGAAGCCTTCATAGCAGATGATGGACTGGTAATGATGGCCAAAATAAATGATGAGGTATCATCTGCTAACTCTTTTCAATCTTGCAAAAATTCTGACACTGATGAAAGTGATGCTAATAGTAGTGTAGGAAGTAGTCTTCATCATTCCCAAGGAGTGACTGAAGAAGACCTTCTACAAGCTAACAAAGCATTCATTGAAATCAGTGATGAGAATATATCTTTAAAGCAAGAAATCATTAATCTGAAAGAAGCTCAGTTGAAAGTGGATCCTAATATAGTTGTCATAAATGCACGACTATCAAAAGAGTTGTCTCAACTCCAAGAAAAGTATGCATCCATTGACAAACTATATCAGGGTATGCTTAAAACTCAAGACAAAGAGACAAATGAATTCAATGATTTAAAGATTAAATGTGAAAAACTTGAAGAGCGCAATAGATTCTTAAAATCTGAAGTAGTGAGCCTAGATCGAAAGCTATCTGGGATGATTAACTCTACCAAGATTAATCAAACAATCTCAGACAGATATAGAGCTCCAAATGATAAAAGTGGAATAGGTACTGATCTGCCTAGTTCCTCTACTTCAGGAATTAAGAACACTAATGAAGCTAGTACAAGTTATTTGCAACTAGATAAAGGAAAAGAACCTATGACTTATGATAATGATCCAAAACCTAAAGTACAGTCTAAATACATCCCCCCTACTACCAAGAATGGTAAAATGAAGAATGTATTAAGACCAGTACCGTCAAGACCATACCAGAAGAGTTATACTCCTCTGACCAGATCAGATCAGTCCTGGTATCAGAAGAGACAAACTCAGAACAGTAGGTCAAGACAAGCACAGGCAAGTTGGGAACAGCCTAGACCTCCTTTTATAAGGCAGTCTCAGCTGTATTCAACTAAACCTAGGAGATTTGTGCCTCATTATCATAACAAACCTGTTCTTTATCCTCCACCTTTATCTTATGATATCATTGGAGAGGAAAGACCAAAACGCATCTATAAGCCGTATGGTCCACATGCTTTCAGACCTTATTCAAACTATTACAGACATACTGATCTTACTGAAAAAGGGATAGAACCAAGGAAAGGCTATCTCAGAAAAATAGATCCTAAGTCTGCTAATAATTCTGAAATGGTTAATAATTGGAAGGAAACTGAAGAGGTCCCATCTATTCAAATCCTCAATGTTCATTTGGGTACCTCTCACCACTAACCCCCAAGGACCCCAATAAACTAGGGTACCTAAATTATTAAAGATCACTACCTTGCAGGATCGACTGGACCTATACAAGAAAGGTGGTTCAGTGGGTGAGACCTGGTACATAGACAGTGGGTGTTCACACCACATGACTGGTACCAAGGCCTTGCTTACTGACTATCATGAGAAGGAAGGACCAAAAGTCATCTTTGGAGACAGCTTCATGGCAATCACAAAAGGATTTGGATTCATCAAGAATGGAGATGTTGAAATCCAAGATGTCTCCTATGTTGAAGGTTTGAAATATAATTTGTTATCTGTATCTCAATTCTGTGACAGGGGATACAAAGTTCAGTTCAAAACTAGAATATGTGAAATAATAAACAAAAGGACTCATAATGTTCTACTTGTTGGCACAAGACAAGGAAGTGTATACATTGTGAATTGGAATAGTTGTCCTAAGAATGCTTGTCTTATTACTAAGAGTCCTAAAGAAAATTGTAGGCTCTGGCATAAACGCCTCTGCCACCTGAACTTTAAGATAATCAACAAGATTGCAAGAGAACATCTTGTTGAGGGCATTCCTAATGAAATAAATTCCAAATCACAAATGTGTGACTCCTGTCAAAAAGGTAAACAGGTAAAGGTTTCATTTAAGTCCATTCCAACTCTTTCAACCAGCAGAGTCTTAGAACTCTTGCATATGGGTCTTCATGGTCCTATCAACCATCCTACATTGAATGGAAGAAGGTATACTCTAGTTGTAGTAGATGATTACTCTAAGTTTACTTGGGTAGTCTTTCTACACAAAAAGAGTGATACACAAACACTACTTCCAGATCTATTAAAGAGGTTGCAGGTTGAAAAGGGTCAACCTATTGTAAAGATAAGAAGTGACAAGGGGACTGAGTTTATTAACTGTTACATCTCTGACTACTGTTCTAAGTCTGGCATACAACATCTAACAAGTGCAGCCAGAACCCCTCAACAAAATGGTGTTGCTGAAAGGAGAAACAGAACACTAAAAGAAGCATGTAGAGCAATGATTGCAGAATTCAACACACCTCAGAAATTTTGGGCTGAAGCCATTAACACAACTTGCCATTCCCAAAACCGAAGTGCTCTTAATAAGGTGCATGGTAAAACACCTTATGAGGTATGGAAAGGCAGAAAACCTAGAGTTTCTTATTTTCATATCTTTGGATGTAAGTGTTTCATTCATAACAATGGCAAAAGTAAGCTAAATGCCTTTGATGCAAAGGCTGATGAAGGGATATTCTTAGGATACTCTTCAGTAAGAAAAGCATTTAGAGTGTTTAATTACTCTACCCTATGTGTGGAAGAAACACCCCATGTAGTCTTTGATGAGAATGTGCATGACTCTGCTGATCATCAGCTCAGTAAGAAAATTGACAAACTACAGCTCCAAACCAACAATGAGGATGATGATACAGAAATATATGAATATGTACAAGCATATAATCCTTTCCTGAATGTCCTAGATCAAGATTCTGAAAAAGAAAAGGTAAAAGACAAAGGTAAGTCATCTAAAACTTCTGATATGCCAGAATTGAATGACTGCTCTCCTATGAACAAATCTGCTGATTTAATGCAAAACAATGATACTGATCTGCATGATATAAATGATGATAGCATTTCTGTTAAGAATAGAAGGACATGGAAGTCTGCTCATTCTACTGATCTAATTCTAGGTGATTCCAGTATAGGTGTTAAAACTAGAAAACAATTGTTTGATTCCCACGAAGAACCTAGTAAGTCTCTATTTTGCTGGTGTTGTTTTCTATCATCTATTGAGCCTAAAACTGTAAATGAAGCTTTAAGTGATAGTAACTGGATTATAGCCATGCATGAAGAACTTAATCAGTTCACTAGAAATGAAGTTTGGGAACTTGTTGATAGACTTAGTGATCATAATGTTGTAGGCACTAAGTGGATTTTCAAGAATAAAAAGGATGAAAATGATCTTGTAGTAAGAAATAAAGCTATATTAGTTGCTCAGGGCTACTCTCAAGCTGAGGGTATTGATTATGATGAAACTTTTGCTCCTGTAGCTAGACTAGAAGCTATAAGATTGTTTCTTGCTTATGCTGCACATATGAAATCCACTATGTATCAAATGGATGTGAAAAATGCATTTTTGAATGGTATACTTGCTGAAGAAGTTTATGTGGAACAACCACCTGGTTTTGAAGTGAATAGTCACCAAGTATACAGGCTAAAGAAAGCACTCTATGGATTGAAACAAGCCCCAAGAGCCTGGTATGATACACTCTCTCTATTCTTACTTGAAAATGGTTTTACAAAAGGCAAGGTTGATAGAACTTTGTTTCGAAGACAAGAAGGTAATGATATATTAATTGTTCAAATTTATGTGGATGATATTATTTTTGGATCACCCAACAAAACCTTGTGTGAAAGCTTTTCTACACTCATGCAAAGTAAATTTGAAATGTCTATGATGAGTGAAATGACATACTTTCTTGGTCTTCAAGTAAAACAAACTCCAGAAGGTATCTTTATAAATCAAGCAAAATATACTAAGAATTTGCTAGATAAATTTGGTATTAAAACCTGTAAGACAGTTGGTGTGCCCATGCAACCTACATACAGAATGGATCCTGATGAAGGAGGTAAGTCTTCTGACCAACCTCACTATCGTGCTTTAATTGGCTCTCTACTCTATCTAACTGCCAGCAGACCTGATATTGCTTTTTCTGTTGGTGTATGTGCAAGATTTCAAGCAAACCCCAAAGAAAGTCATCTGGAAGCTGCCAAAAGGATATTGAAATATCTAAAGGGGACCATTAATCGAGGATTATGGTATCCTGCAGATGATGATATATCTTTAAGTGGTTATTCAGACTCGGACTTTGGAGGTTGCAAAATAGATAGAAAATCTACTTCAGGTTCATGTCAATTCTTAGGAACTAAGCTCATTTCATGGTTTTCAAAGAAACAAACAAGTGTGGCAACTTCTACTACTGAAGCAGAATATATGGCTGCAGGCAGTTGTTGTAGTCAGCTTCTTTGGCTAATACAACAACTCAGAGACTACAATATTGTAGAATCTAATGTACCTATATATTGTGACAGTAATAGTGCCATTGCCATAACACAAAATCCCGTTCTACATACTAGATGCAAGCATGTTGACATTAGGCATCATTTTATTAGGGATCATGTGGAAAAGAAAAATATTAGGATGGAAAAGGTTCATACTGATATTCAAAGAGCTGACATTTTTACAAAACCATTGGCTGAAGTGAGATTTAGAGAGTTATGCATTAGCTTAGGATTGATAGATATGGATTCTATATGTATATAGAACTGTACTAACATTTCAGGTACTGATCTTATACCAAGAGGAAGATAAAGCAGAAACTAAGAGCAGTACATCAAAAGCCTAAAAGTCAGAAGAGGCAACCTCATGTCAGACCACTACATTCAAAACAGGTAACAAGGTTACTAAAGTGACCTTAAATCCCAATGAGGAAGCTGGTAAAGCTGAGGGACACTGAGAACACACATTAAGGGGGAATCTGTGATTTCTTAAAGATACTTTTGTTGACTCAGAACACTAAGTCACTTTAGCATAAACCTTGATGTGATCATTAAATTAAACATATTTTTACTAATCTGTACTGTTTTACACTTATATATAATGTACTAACACTTCTACCAAGGTGAAACAGGCACAGAAGAGGAATTCTCCACTGAAAGGGGAACTGATCTGATTACAGATTTGAAAAGTCTACAAATCTGATCTGATTACAGGCCATATCAGTCTACAGATCTATTCTGATTAATAAATTGACTTGTCTACAGAACTGTTCTGATTACAAAGTTTCTTTGTCTACAGTACTGATCTGATTACAATTCAATTATTCTACAGAACTAATCTGACTACTAATTAAACTGTCTACAGAAAGATTTGATTACTACTAATCTGTCTACAGAATAAAACTGATCTGTCACAGTACTGATCTGAGGATTACTGTGCTGATATCAAAAAGGTGAAATCAGGAAAATTGGGTACTGATCTAAAAACTACTGTGCTGACCCATCTACTGATCTGAAGATTACTGTGCTGATTCATCTACTGATCTGATGACTAAAAAAGGTTTACTCAGCTGATCACAGTACTCAGCTGATCCAGATAAGTACATTTTCTTTATATACAAGTAAGAGAATGAAGTGAAATATTTTTGGAAACTACTGTGCTGATATGCATCAGAACAGTCTTTTGTCTTAGACTACTCTAAGTCAAAAACTGCTCAATTTTAGATTACTAATAGAGAAGATTAGTACACTCCTCTATTTTTAACCTAATTACTGTGGTGTATTTATCAAACACAAATTGGCTCCAAAATTAAGAATGGTACTAGAATATGGACAGTTCATTTTAAACACGAATTTCGAGACTTAATCTCAACCATTCTTTGTGATAATCAAATTCAATCCTAGCCCTAGATTGGTTTTGAATTTGATAAACACGATCACTTTTCATCTTCATCTTCCTTACGAGTCCATTTCTGGAAAGCTCATAACTCAAAATTACTGCAAAATCTCAATAATCTATCTTCTACAAAACCCTACAATGGCGATTATCAACATTATAAGTGAATCTAACGAAGTTGCAGGAACCTTTGATTCTGATTTCTGGGTTCGAGAAAAGGGCATTTTTGTGGAAAATGCAGTATACTTCAACGGCCGACACAGTGCAGAGAATCAAGCTATTCTGACAATGTGTGAAGAATGCGGGCTGAGGAAGTTTCTTGAATCATCTCCAATGAATGTGTTTGAACCAGAAGCGATGGAATTTTATTTACAGCTTGAAGGTGATAACGATGGTGTCCATTCAATGTTATCAGGGCACAAGGTCTCGATTACAAGAGAAATCCTGGAAGTCATGCTGGATTTACCTCAAGGCCCTATAGATATTCTGACCTACAAAGCAGGAGAAGAGAAAGAGTGTGTAGGCAGATGGACGGGTGAAGAACCAGAGTCTCTAAGCCATCTTAAGAAAGATGTGCTTCCTACTGGTCTTCAGTTTCTAATGGACATAGCTGGAAAATGCTTGTTAGGTCAGCATCACAGTCAGGATGCTCTAACAAATTTGAAAATCCGAATCATGGCCGCAATCATTGACAGAGTGCAAGGTGATTGGGAAGGATTTTTCTTAGAAAGACTGTTGAGTGAGAAAGAAAAGGTCTTGTTCGATGAGGATACATTGGAATTTTCGATTAAATCGAAGTTAGGGTTCGGAAATAAATTGAGTATATTGTTGCCTCAGTTAGTTGTCAAGAAGGCGTACTGGAGTAATCCCAAGAAATTCCATCATGGAAAATTCTTGATGAAGAAGGAGTCTGTTCTATTTGAACAAGAACATCCTTTGGAGCAACCTCAAGAACCTGAAGCTCAAGAGTCTGGTGCTTCAATGTACAGGTCTGATGACAATCAACCAGAGATAAGATCAAAAGCGAGGCATGATCCGAGCAGTACTAGACCAAGAAGAGGAAGGTCTGCTACAGCTGCCTCAGAGCAAACAATCCGGTTTATTGAGACTGTGGTGCAAGAAAGCTCTGAAGAACAAGAGGTTAGTACTTCAAGTATTGTTGTTTTACATAAAAGAACCAAGGGTATAACTGCTTCTAGACCTAGGAGGAAACTTGTTGATTCCTCTCATACCCCTTCAAATTCTGTTCCAAGCCCAATTGATCCCATTGACAACGAACCTTCATGTTCTGGAGAATCAGCTCACTACTTTCCAATTTCTCAGAACACTCCCCATTCATCCCCTCAGAACACTCCTGTTTCAAGTCATCAAAACCAACCCTCTCCATATCATTCACCTATACAAGTTCATGATCACTCTACTGAACATGAATTTGAGCCTTCTACTGTACCAATTGACATTTCATCATCTCCTGAACCTGAATATATAACCCCTAAACCTGCTGGTTTAATGGATTATCCTATCTGTGATAAAGAGGATCGAATTAGGATAGATTTAAGATTGGCACTATTGAAGCAGTTTCCTGGTCTAGATGAAAGCTCAGTTGAGTTTGAGAAACTTCTTAGGATAGGCACATGGGTGTATCTTAAAAGGAGTACTCTTAAAGAGAACTTAGTTGTTATGGAAGGTATGGGTGGTGCTTCAATCTTTGATGATTGGGAAGCAGAGCAGATGCTTGCAGCTGGTGTTAACTCATTTCTTGAGCTAGTAACCCCAGAGTCAGTGGTGCAACTTGTTGAGAGGTTGACAGGATTTAAATATTTTGTGGAAAATGTTGCTACTGCTGCAGATGAAAGTGATGATGTAGTTATGGTAAGTGAAGAAAGGATTGTTGATGAAGTTGAGAAAGTTGTTGAAGAAGATATTATGGAAGTTGATGAAGCTGTTGACAATGCAACAGAGGTGTTTTAGAACACTGTTGTACTTGAAGAAACAGAAGTTGTGGAAAATCAAGATTTGAATGATGATGAACTAGAAAGCAGGCCAGTTCAGTCTGCTGAACCTGTCATTCCTGAAGATGTGCAGGAACAGGTCAGAACAGTTCCTGTTGAGAAGGAATCTGATAATGCTAGCTTTGAATTGTTGAAAAAGCAGAATGCAGAGCTTCAAGCCAAGTTGGAAGCTGCTGTGAGAATGTTCCAAGAAGCTACTGAAAGAATGAATAAGATGAATTCTGAAAATTCAGTTGAAAGAGTTATGGAGCATACAATGACTAAAATCTATGATCTCTATAGACTGCAAGAAAAGAACCTATCTCAGGTGTTGCATGCAAAGATGGAGCAACACATGACTCCCTTGAAAGAGTGGCATGATGAAGCCAAAAAGGGGGAAGACAGGATAAGAAGAGTAATGGAACAAACTCAGTCACAACAAGCTCAACTAGTTGTGAGTCAAGACGAATTGAAAGAGGAAATTGCCAGTTTGAATGAGAAAATCAAGCTTAGGAAGCAACAAAAACAACAAGGTCAATAAATTGTTGAGAAGAAGAAAGCTGATGTTGCTGAGAGTTCTGTTCAGAAGAAGAGGAAATTAATATTGTCTGATGAAGAAGAACAAGAAGAAGAGGTTGGTAGGATTACCAGATCCAGAAGCAAATTGAAAACTGGTGTTTCAAGTGAAGAACAAGAAAAGCTTGAATTGTTGAAAGAAAAGAAAGCTGAAGAAGCAGAGTTGAAAAAGAAGAAAGACAAGGATCTTAAGTTTTTGAAAACAAGATTTGATAATAGAGTTGCAGCTTTGAAAAGAAAAATGAAAGCTCAGAGAAAAGCTGAAGGAAAAGAGTTTGATAAAAATTTTCAAGATGAGAATTTTGTTGATTTTATTGTTCTGACTGAAAATATGGAATATTGGAAAAATCTGAAGAAGAAGTGGCAGATTGCAAACTTCATTGTGAGAAAGTTTGGTGATCATATGAACAAAGAAGCTGAATTTGCTGATTTTGAAGAGTTCATGTTGAACATAGATAAAGATTTTTGGGAAGATATAACACAAGTTGCTGCTCGTGCTGGAACAAGGATATTATGTCCTGAAGAACCAAGTTGGGAACCTCCAAGACTTGAGAATGGAGAACCTGATTACAAAGAGATTGGTAACATAATTGCTGAGATCATTAGAGAAGAAGGAATCACTGATCATCAACATATGATGGATATCAAAGCAAGGCTTTATGTTGCATTCAGAATCTGAAGTTGAAGAATGAAGATGAAGGACAAGCTCACAAGATAACATTTCTTAATGAAGGATAAGCTCACAAGATAACATCTCTAACCTTAATCTTTATTTCTATATTTTCTGTTTATTTCATATTCTGTTAGTATGTGTAATATGTGCATTATCTGATCTGATTATGAATATGAATCTGGAATTTTGAAATGATGAACTGTTATGATTGACTACATACTTAACTACTGATTTATTAACATTTAAGTAGTTTTGGCTTCATCAAAAAGGGGGAAATTGTTGGGATATGAATCCTTGAAACAATGTTCTAATTGATGATTGTATGTTTTGATGGCCAAAAGCAACTTAAAGTTAGTAATATATGTGGTTTTGAGTCATCTTAACTAAGTCATCTTATATAAGTTTACTGATCTTAATGAGATATTGAAAACTGAGTTACTGATCTGATATATGAACTGTTAGGAACTAAGCTGATGTTTTGTATTGTATAGACAGCTTATAGTATAAGACTTAGATGTACTCATCTGTATATAGTTCAGTTGATGTATAGATAGGTTTTATATATGTAAGTTTGTATTTTATTGTATTCAGCATTGTAAAAGTTCAGAACAGTAATTTAGAACACTAGATTAGAAGAAGATCAAAAGACTAATGAAGACTCAGAAGACTACTTCAGAATAAGAAGACTTCAAAGAAGAGTTGAAGAGAAGTTTAGAAGAGTTCTGGAGAAGTACAGAACAGTTTTGAGAACTGTGCTGACTGACTAAGAACAGTAAAAATCAGAATAGTAAGTTACTGTGCTGATTTGGTGAATTTGAAGAATAAGTTTGGAAAACTTATGTAAAGAGTAACTGAAGATATATTTGAAGATATGCTGACTTGGAATAAGAAGGAAGTTACAGAGTCGGTTACAAAGGAAGTTACAACAAAACAGTTTTAGAGTTAGTTGAGAGTTAGTTCACAAACTCCTAACTGTCATACTAAGTTCTATAAATACTGTATGATCTCCTACTTGAAGAGACGACTGCTACTACTGAACAAGTACTGATCTTAGAAGAATTCAAGAGCAAGTCTACAAGCAAGAACTCACAGAGTTAAGGAAATCGAACTAAGGAGAAGCCACTGAATTGAAGAGAAGAATCAAAGGCTACTCAAAGAGAAGTTTTACTTTCAGTTTTAAGTTTGTGTTTTGTAAACAAGTGTGCTAGTTACTTGTAGAATTACTAGTCGATCGAAGATACACTTGGAAGTGTAATCGAAAAGATCACAGTCTTAATCTTGGGACTTTAAGCCACAAGAAACTCAAGGAAGAGTTAATAAAACATCACAACTGGGATTGTGAGAGTGGATGTAGACTTATTGGTCGAACCACTATAAAATTCTGTGTTCTTTATTTTCTGTTTGGTATTTGTTTGATATTTGTTTAAACAAGAACAGTAGAATTTACTAAGTAAAGATCTGATTAAAAGTTGAGTATAAAACTAAAACTGGAAGTACTGATCTGACTCAGTAAGAACACTACTATTCAGAACACTATTCCGCATTATAAACTCTGATATTTTGAAAGATTTTTGAAAGTCTATTCACCCCTCCCCTCTAGACTTTCTTAGCTTACTCAATCTTAACTCAACTTGGGACCAACACATACAATCTGCATCAAAGGTATGTACTGATTCAAATGATTCTTATGTATAGGTTATGTATCTTCAATCTATATGAAAATCACTTCTGAAATCGTGCTTCATAATGCCAGATTTTTGTGTTGGGTGTGTGTCGATGATGGTATAATTTATTGTACTGGTTTTTGTGTTGCTATAACTTTTTTTTTCAATAGTCTCAATTTCTGCTTAGTATAAATTCGTCATATTTTGTTTTTTCTTTATTTGGGGTAAGAAACGGTTACATACAAGTATGGTTAGGAACAAGAGAAAAGGCATTCGGATAAAGGATGAAGATAGACCCAATAATGCCAAGAGGAACATAAGTAGGCAGATCCGAGTATCAATGAGGACTACCAGAGGTAATTCGAAGATAATGAGTATTTGGGTTGTTTATGAAAATTAAATACAATAAGGTTTTGTCAGCATAAATCTATTAGATTTGTTTAAATATTTTGGGTTGTTTATGAGATGAAACTAGAAGTATCCTTATATGATATTACATTGACTGAACTTATTGTATTCATGTCATATCATAAATGTTCAGTGATATACTATAAGGACAGACACGGTGAAAAAAGAATACACAATATATTAACATTCTATCAAATGAATACAGAATTTTGTGTGGAAGTGGGAATAAGTGTGGGACAGTAAACCAAGGAAAAAATGTAGAGTTACTGCATGTTGTATGACACCCCTGCATATAACCTTTAACAATGAGATACATATTGCATTGTGCAGTATCTGACAACATATCCAGCTGAAATGTGCAGGGTATACAACATATTTGTCCAAGTGGGCATTGCATCTCTGTTTGCTGATAATATGTTTATATATTTCCTAAGTCAATTTATTTCTCTGTAGTGTAGCTTATAATATTTATGCATGTTGTTTTGAAATTTATGAACAATATTCACATATGAAAACTGTAATTGAGTGGATTGACTGGATCTCAATGATATTTTGAGTAGTTTATTTTATATACGGTATTTGGCAGGTACAAGTGGCAAAGGGGAGCGTTTGGATAAGATGGGAGTAAAACATAAAGGTCTTTTATGTTTATTTATTAATCATTCCGTTGGGTGGGATAAGGTTTCAATTTATATTTATAGATTTACTATATGCAGGGAAGCGTGTTTTGGGATATGTTGTTGTCCCGTCGGATTCCGGTAACTCTCTTTGCATTTCATTCGCTTGTTGTTTAATTCTTAAGCATAATTCTAATATGTTTTAGTTCAATCATACTGATTTTGAAAGTGATGTCCAACAAAGCAGTGGTTATTCAACATCTCATACAGAAGGTAGTATTGAAAATCAGTATTAATAAGTTACATGTTCCAGTTTTTATTATTTGCATTGTATTTAACTTTTATATATGTTATCTGATATATACAGGAAGTGAAAGCGCATAGTATGAGAGAGAGAGAAAAGATATGAAGCACAAACGTCTAAAAGCCAAGAACAAATTTGGTTTATAAAATTTTATGAATTATATATTATGCATTTTATTTCTTATTTTTCATTATATAATAGTTTATACTATATTTTACACTATACTTTTTTATTCGTTGTTTTCTTCTAAACAGAAGGGGTGCACATTGACAGGAAGCAGAGTTATTACAGATCAAACATTAGAACTACTTTGACTGAGTTGAAGCCTATTAGATTTACAAAAATGCATTATAGGGAGTTGAGGAAAACTCCATCCTGGCTGCTATTAAGTTCATTTCCGTGCAATGGTAGTGAAAAGATGTTTCACAGTTGTGTGAAAATTGAAGATGATATAAGAGACATTGTAAGAATGTTTGACGAAGAGTCGGAATGTTTCATTGTTGGTTCAAAAGAGTTAAAGATTAGAAAAGAAGATGTCGAGCTTGTCTTTGGAATAGTATCAGGACAGGATAAGATAAGTTTGAGAGGAGATGATTATACCCATCCAGGTTGGATTAAAAGGTGTTTTAGGGAAGAACTCATAATGAAACCACCAAATTTCCCTTTGTAAAGGCCTGTTTTTCTAGCTAAGATTAAGGAAATTATTGAATTAACAGATACTGAGTCTATACAGGATGTATGTAGACTTCTCTGTTGCTACGTCATGGGTGGTATACTGTCACGCCCCAATTTTCATAAAAGCAAATTTTGTAGAAATACTTAACAATCTTAGAATAAAGGGCATGAACTAAAATTTGAATACAAGAAAGTGGACTCACAAATTTATTTAGCAATAGATTTTAAATAAAAATCAGCGGAAGCTTAGAAAATGAACAGCGTCTCCAAATAAATTTTAACTTCAAATATAAATAGAACCAAACTTGGTTATCTAGTAAGATGTCTCACTGTTGGAATACTGGAAATTTAAATAAACTAGTTCATTAAATTCTTAAAATAAAATGTAACGAGCTTAATTGACATACATCGCCTCTTCCCACCATCAACTCATCAACTTGAAAGTGTTAATTGTATGGTATGAGAAAACCACTAGCTCAGTGTAGTCACTTGACCATATTAAATACAAATGTACAAATAAAATGAATAATCACGTACTTCGTATAATATCATGAATGCACTTTTCATCATAGCATTGATAATAACTTTGTTTCACGGTTTTCCCAAGGATCTCTTTTAAATCCCACTGGGTCCCCCTCAAAGACCTCTTTTCAGTCCCGAGTTCTTTTCTTGTACATTTCTTATCATAAAATATCATTCACTTTTCATGTCATGCAACACATAATTAAATTATCCAGATCATTCATACAAAGCATTTAATAGAGGCAAGTAAACCACACCTGAAATAAATGTCGTGGATGAAATTGATGTAATAGTGCAATGACCTACTTCTCACGATTGTCGTCGTCTCATACTTAAATTAAATCTATTTAAAAATTAAATCACATCACTTAACTAAATTTACTTAAACTGTTAAATAAATAAGTAAATATTTAGAATATTTTTATTAGATCATTGATGATTTGTAAATATTATACTATGCATAGATATACCGAACCAATAAAATCAGAATCGTCTATTGAAAAATATATTCTTGGTTATTATAAATAATAATAAACATCTGCAATTTGGAAATTAAATAAACAAGATTAATTAGTATTGGATTCTTAAACTAAATTACTCCATTTTCGAAATTCATTGACAGACGCAAGAAACCTAAGTCTCAAAAGCCATTTATTTATTCTAAAACAATCAATTTTAAGAATCTCTTTATAAATAACAGAAGGCATCATAAGTAAAATTGAAAGGCTTTGAAAAGTGACTTACATAATATCTTGGTTAAACTTTCAGTAAAAAGAGGCAGCGACTTTCATATTTGCGGTGAAAATCTACCTTCTGTGATCTAGGGTTAAAATCAGTTATATATGTATAATAAGATTGGGCTTGGGCTTGGAATAAAGACTAGGATTTAAAATCTCAAAAGCCTAAATTTGTAAATGGGCTTTGAATATTTATCTCAAGTGAATAATTAAATATAAACTTATATATCTATATTTTAAAAAATACGGGTATTACATATACTCTGCCCAGTCAGAAGTGGAGCCCTATCTTGGTATATGACCTTGTATTTGAAAGATTTCGCGGGAATGTGCAAATTCGATTGGTCTACGTACATTGTTGTAAATTTGATTGATAGTTTAAAGAGGAGCAGAGATTTGAAAGATGGTGGATGTGCAATGCTTTTGCCTGTAAGAAAAGTTATATAACGTTAATATTTTGTATGATACTTTATGTATTATTAATGTTTGTGCTCTTGATGTATATTCAGTACTGGTTGTGCGAACACACATCGCTTATTCATCCGGTGGACCGGAAAGCTTTTCCAAGATTTTTAAAGTGGGATCTCAATGAGTTAAGTGGTGATATATTCAGTGGAAGGCTGCATAGATACACAAAGGTATATTAGTCTAACATTTAATGCAGTCAGAGTAAAAAAAAAAATTGAATAGTAACAGTACACACGATGTATGATATGCAAACATTGTTGCAGGTTTACCCTGCACCATTGACTGCAGAATCGTGGGAGACGTCAAAATTTGTTGCACTTTCGAAATTGAGAGAGAATCAAGAGAATCCTCCAAATGAGAGTAACGCAGTGAATATGACTAATGCTCCGGGCCGTTCAAGTGGAGTTGTGGCTGGACAAACAAACTCAAATTCGGTTGGTAAATGAAAAACAGCGGTTGATGAGTCATCTGTACGGAGGTTTGAAGTTGGTTCTTCATCAAAGGGTAATGCTGCAAACTTTGAAAAAGGACCTTCATTTGATCCTGGTTTTGATAATTCAATTAGGGATGACAATGATTTACAACAAACAGTGTTGAAAGTTTGTAGTGATTTGATCAAGACTTTCTTGAATGGCGATAATAATCAGGGTGGGTCTGTCCCAGTGGATGTAGGACAAAACATGATGCCGAATGTGAATGTTGAGTCTGAAAGAAAAGGGGAGAAGATGACGAGGGCTTTAGAAATGAAGTAGAGGTTATGCGTCTTGAAATAAAATCACTGAAAGACCAACTAGAGAAGGAGCGAGTTCGGAATCAATTAGAAAGAGCTCGGAAAAACGATATTATTAGTCATCTCTTGAGACTGAGAATGAGCTCCTGAGAAGAGAGGTAGAAATGGCCAGAGGACCAACACCAACTCAGCTGTTTGAAGATGGGACATTAATCAAAGAGATTGATGAAATTGAAAAACAAGTCGTGGAGAGGTTTTCAGCGGGAAAGTCTGTGCATGTAGAAAATGTTAAAGTTATTTCTAATGCGGGATTTTTTAAGGTGAAAGTTGCAGTTGGAGCGAATGATAGAAATGTTGGAGAAGAAAAATTGCCTGAGAATTTGGTTGGTAATGATGTTAGTATTGCAGATGGTATTTTGGTAGATGCTATCGTTTCAAAGGGGAAGACAGTCTCGCCTAATGAGCCTATATTAGGTTCAAACTCAATAGCAAAGACTTAGCAGAATCCAAATAGTGGGTCGTGCGGAACTATTAGAACCCCATTATCAAATATTGGGCTTTCTGTTGTAAACTCCCCGACTGATGATAATGGGAATGCAATGAAACTAACACCTGCAGCAGTAATTAAGATTGAGAAGAAACGGGATGACACCCAATTCATTAGTTCGTTGGTTGCGCGTGTTAAGGACAGGACAAGGGCAGTTAGCAGGAAAGTCGTGCAGATTTCTCCACAGCCTCTAACGCAAGATCTGATGAAAGTACATGAAATAAATGACAATGATGAAGACGATATAGATGCTGCTACGGAACAAAAGATTGTGAAACGTTCTGTGAAATACCCTTTTGATAATCGTCTTGGAACAGTGAAAAATTGTCCACGTGAATTGAAAGATGGAATTTATAAAATGTTGATTGAACATGGAGAGAGGTAATTTGCATATCGCCAATTTATAATTATTCCTTTAACGCATAAAATTTACTATGTTTAAGATTGTTTGATTATTATCTAAATGGCCTGTAATCTTAACCAATGCAGCCATCTTCTTTATATTGGGAATGGTCCATTGACACATGTCACAAATAAAATGACCATTAGCTTGTTGAACAATCGATGCCTTGATAATGAGGTATACTATATTCCATTAGATTTTATTTTGTATTATTATTAAGTAATTAAAATGGACTTACGGAATATATTTTGGAATATGTCTATTGTAATAGGTAATTGATGCGTGGTTGGAATTGATCCGTCTGAGGCTATTTCAGACTTACCCTTCTGCTAGACGAGTGACGACTTTTACGTCATCATGCTAGGTAATATACGTCAACTTTGTTTCATTTGTATTACTTTATCTAATATTGTATATCTTAATAAAATGTATATTAACATCCAGATTTCTTTTAAATTAAAGGTTCTGATCCAAAAGCGGGAAATATCAAAGCAAAAGATCTTTGGTGCATTAATTGAACGTCCACTAGAAGATGCAGTCGATAAAGATTTCCTGCTATTTCTTGTTAACTTAACAGAGGGTAGAGCAAGAACACGCTCTAACGTCATGGGACACTGGACTTTGTTAAGACTTGATATAAAAAAGAATCAATGGACATTTTTCAATTCACTTCGCCCTAGGACAGCAGGATGCAATGATCCATATCAAAAGATGTTATGCACGTGGTACGTAGTTATTCAGCAAGAGGTCACCCAATCACTAGTTCCTAAAGCGATCATTGCCCAAGCCAATTGAATCAAATATTATGCAGCAGGCGGAGGGATATCTTAATTGTGGCGTAGTTGTATGCTCGTTGATTGAGGCTTTCCATAGAGGAGCGTATCCCACTACTGGTGCGTTTGATGGAGGAAGAGAAAGTGAAATGCGTGTTCGTATTGCAGGGGCTTTTGAAGATCCGTTTCGTTATGTTGCTGACTAAACATTCGATTGTGCTGTCTTTAGGATGTTTTTACTTTTAAGACAATTTCAAGTACTTTGGTTTCTAGACTTTATTTTATGTTGTTATTGTGGAGGATTAAGCCAGACCTTAAGTAATTTGTTGGTATGCTGTTGTTTTTGGATGACTAGACATGGGTATATGAAGTGCTTAATTTACTTATACAGGTTATCAGTTTATGTTTATTTAAAATGATGTATATTTTGTTGATTAAATTGTTATAGTATATCATCAACTTCGTCTGCTATTCATAATAGTCTGCATATGTAATATATAGTATATAGGAATAATTTGGTATTAGTACATAATCATTTATGTAGTCTATGTTATATATATATATATATACAGTGCATGCTGTGATAAAAGATAACACGAAAAAATATATGCACAAATTATAATAAATTTATTTATAGAAAATATACGCAATTATAATTGTTATACATAATAATATTAAAGATAAAATTTATACCTTATAAACTTTTGTATAATTAATGCGTATAATTTGTTCAAATCATACAATAAATGAAATTTTCTATATAAATCCACTATAATTGATTATAGGGTTTGATGAGTATGTTTCTTCATATAATCAGTCGCATCCTCTCTTGTTCTTCAACATAAGATGTCGCTGAGCATAAATAATAGTAAATATGTGATGTGTTATTGCAATAGGAATGCAGTGGTCGTTACGTCATGGAAGGGTGGAAGAAGATTCTTCGGTTGTGAGGTTTATCCGGTAAGAAAACGTCTGTTCTTGTTAAATTTTTATATTAATTAACTCTTTTTTTATACAAACGTATTAGCTTTGATCAATTTATTGCATAGAGATGGCTATTGTAAATTTTTCCAGTGAATTGACAAACCACTGTGCGAAAGAGGAAGAAATATTATTCCAGGTTTGTTAAAGAGACTAAATGAAGATCACGCGAGGATAATAGAATTGGAAAAAAATTTGGAGAGCTTTCATCTGACGAATCTTAAACTCGCTGATGAAATTAGGGCGTTGAAAGAAGCCAATTTGATGATTAGTGTACCAGATAAATTTGGGTTTATAATAAGGCCTTTTTTTATAATGTTAATAGTTGTGTTCGTTGGATGGATATTCAAGAAGACATTCTGTAATGAAGATTACGACACATACATTCATTCGTCATTGATGTTGCAATAATTTTATATAATGCTTGTGGTTTTCAAAAATGCAGATTAAGTTAATTTATTGGTAGAAGTTGTTAATATTATGGTTTTGTTGGATGTATATTCATTAATGTACTTTATAACAGAGCACGTTTCAAATATATTGAGTATGTATGTGATTATTTACTTATCGTCTGTTATAAGGATATTGTTTGCCAAGAGGCAGTTTATTTGCATTATGCAGATTAGTACGCATATAGTTTGTCAATATGCAGTTTATTTGCATTATGCAGAAACAACATCATATATGGCGTATAGACACAATTGCATTCGTTTCAATATCAATGATTCAACAATATGGCATCTAGATTGCATTATGTAACAAAAAAAAAAAAAAGGAATGCATCAGGGTAGATACGAGTATTATACATTTGATTTATCTTTAAATTTATGCTTATGAGTAAGATATCAACCCAGAGAGGTGAATAACTAAGATTAACATATAAATTACAAAAACTACTTAACAAACAATCATTTGATGGGATTGTTAATTATAACAAGGTTACAAAATATAATAAAACTACATATTTCTATATATTTTTTCGGGAATGGAGATACTAGACTTGGCAATACACTGTATGAACGGTCTACATCCGGAGCGTCCTCCAACCAATCCAAGTCATGAAATTCTCTTTTTGTGATGTCATAAGGGCAAAAAATCTCACTTGGATACTCCTTAAACATAAAAATTGTCTTCAAACAGTTCATAAATGAAATAGGTTAGATATTATACATAGACGGTAGTGCTTCCTCCTTGAATATTGTCAAGCTTGTCCACGTGCTCCGTTCACTGTTATAAGATAGTATGTTGTTGGGATATGAATCCTATAAACAATGTTCTAATTGATGAAAGTATGTTTTGATGGCCAAAAGCAACTTAAAGTTAGTGATATATGTGGTTCTAAGTCATCTTAACTAAGTCATCTAAATATAAGCTTACTAATTTGATGAGAAACTTAAATTGAGATTACTGATCTTAATGATATCTGAAATAAGTTTACTGATCTTATTGAGTAATAGTAAGAATAAAATTACTGATCTTAACTGAGTCATTTGAAATAAGATTACTGATCTGAGTATGGAAACTGAGAATATTTTTAGTGATCTTATATGAGATATTTTGAAATCTGAGTTACTGATCTGATATACTTACTGATCTGATATGCTTACTGATCTTATATGTAAGTTACTGATCTTAAATGTTTACTGATCTTAGATGTTTACTGATCTTATATGGAAGTTATTGAACTTACATGAGTTACTGATCTTATGAGTTACTGATCTTATTGGTTACTGATCTGATATATGAACTATTAGGAACTAAGCTGATGTTTTGTTTTGTATAGACAGCTTATAGTATAGGACTTAGATATACTCATCTGTATATAGTTCAGTTTGATGTATAGATAGGTTTTATATATGTAAAGTTGTATTCTATTTGTATTCAGCATTGTAAAGTTCAGAACAGTAAAATCAGAACACTAGATTAGGAATAGATTAGATGAAGATCAGAAGACTAAAGAAGACTCAGAGGACTACTTCAGAACAAGAAGACTTCAAGATGAGTTGAAGAAGTGCTTAGAAGAAATCTGGAGAAGTTTTGAACAGTTTTTGGTTACTGTGCTGATTGGCTCAGCAGAGTAAAATCCGAACAGTAAAAATCCGAAGAGTAAAAATCAGAACAGTAAGTTACTGTGCTGATTTGGTGAATTTGAAGAATAAGTTTGGAAAGCTTATTTAAGGTGTAACTGAAGATAAATTGAAGATATGCTGACTTGGAAGTTGAAGGAAGTTACAAAGTCGGTTACAAGAAGAAGTTGCAGAAACAGTTTTAGAGTTAGTTGAGAGTTAGTTCACAAACTGCTAACTGTCATACTAAATTCTATAAATACTGTGTAATCTCCTACTGCTGAAGACTACTGAACAATTACTGATCTTAGAGAATTCAAAGAGCAAGTCTACAAGCAAGAACTCACAGAGTTGAAGGAGATTGAAGAAGAAGAAACCACTGAATTGAAGAGAAGAATCAAAGGCTATTCAAAGAGAAGTTTTACTTTTCAAGTTTAAGTTTGTATTTTGTAAAACAAGTGTGCTAGTTACTTGTAGAACTACTAGTAGATCGAAGATATACCTGGTGGTATAATCGAAAAGATCAAAGTCTTAATCTTGGGACTTTAAGCCACAAGAAGCTCAAGAAGAGTAATAAACTTCACAACTGGAGTTGTGAGAGTGGATGTAGACATTTGTCGAACCACTATAAAATTCTGTGTTCTTTACTTTACTGTTTGATATTTGTTTGAATTGTTTAATCAAGAACATTAAGAATTAACAAAGATAAAGATCTAGATAAAAGTTGAGTATAAATTTGATTGGGCTCATTAGTAATCTGATTATTCTGCATTGTGTATTCTGATATATTGAAAGATTTTTTGAAAAGTCTATTCACCCCTCCCCTCTAGACATTTTCACTAGCTTACTCAATATTATTAACTCAACTTTGGGACCAACATATGTGCATCTGAAGAAAATACATACTGACTCCATTTACTTCTGGACTAAGTTTCCTAGAATAAGCAGCAATAATATACTCGTCCAATGCACGGAATTCTACGTGCCATGTAGGAAGTATAAAATCTGGAATATCTATTAATTCATAGGCAGAATGCTTCACTTCAAATGATGTCAACTTATATACTCCACCATCAGATCTAACTTGCCAGTGAAATCGACCACCGACGTAAAAATCGTTCGGAATGGGGGATTTTACATATGGATACGATTGAACAAATGACCAAACATTAGTTTTAGAATAATATAACTTCACCTCATACTGGTAGCCTTCTATTGACCAAAACCTAGTTATCCTCATTATTTTAAAAGCACTACATTCACTATCGAAACCTAAACAAAAATAAACCCATGCTTCGCGAAATGCAGGAGGAAATGAAATAGGATCATTTGGCAAAATAAACGATTCATTTGTGGGTGGATTAACGAGAGAATATTCATAAGAGGTGTTGCAAAAAAGCACTAACCCATTATACGTCCCAAAAACTTCGTAGTCTTCATCGCGAGATCGAACGAACCTTCGGTACGACGGTACTGCAAGGGGTACGAACTCATAACATATAGGCGGATTTTCTTCCCTTACTTGATTCATGATTGATCTATTATCCCTTTTCATCCTTCGGAGATGCCTTTGAACAAATTCACCTGAGGAAATCAAAATTTCCCAAATATGTGAAACGCATTTGAACTTGATGAGAGGTTTGGGTAGAAGTTACTCAAGAATTTCTAATGAAACATCTTCAGGAATGATTTCTCCCATTTAGAAGTTTTTTTGGTGGAAACGCAATTATCAAATGAAAGAAAAACTGAAGAATACGGATTGATGTTTCAGATTTATGAATATATGCGTTTATTATCTCTCTTTAATAGTGACTAATAATCGCGTATGTTGGTGTGGATTTGGATATACTAAGTGACTTTTCAACTTCCATAAATTTGAACTGAAATGTTGTCTGCATTGTTGGAGGGTTTTTTATTATATTCCACTTTTAATGCTATTTGTATAAGTTTTAGTTGAAAACATAAATCCTGCAGGATTAATACTACTATATTATATTATAAAATAATGTTAATTTATATTGGAATATAATTAGATCGACACAAATATACAATTTAACATTGTTATTAATAAAAATTCAAATATTTAACAAAAATTATGAGTTTAATAATTCAAATAAATGTATTAATATGTAACGCGAACGTAATTCGGCGCATTGATTATAATTAAAATGTTGTAATTAATTATAATAATTATTATCATTATCACTCTTTATATTGTCATTGTGCTATATATATTCCCACATAAACTAGGGTTTATAGAGTACATTGATCATTTTATTACCTTTCAAAACAAAAAACATTATGTCAAGGCTAATCGACAACATACCTGATGAATTAACATCTGGTATTTTGGAAAACATCTCAGGAAGGTATATAAGAAAGTTCAAATGTGTTTCCAAGGGTTTGGATGTTTATTCTCTTCTAGTTCGTTCGTTGAACAACACTTACGTAAAATGAAGTCTGAAAATATGTTTTCCTTGATACAAAAAAAATGTGTTGCATATCCTCCGGTATGATATGTAACCCACGTTGTCAATGGTGTTGAGATGCACAGACGTTCGGAAATTGTCAATGGTGAAGATTATGAGGTACTTGGAAGTTATAATGGGTTAGTTTTATTTTGTGATGTCAATGATATTTACACGACGAAGATGGATAGCTCAAGTGGTTAGAGCACCACTACCTAGGCTTTAGATCCTGGGTTCGAGTCATGGGGAGGGGAAAATGGATGGGTATTTAATGTAATTCAATGATATTTACACATTGGTTAATCCAATTACAAATCAAACTTTGATAATACCTAGTCCGAATATAAAATTTCCATCTGGGTTTAAAAATGCATCAGTTTTTTTTTTTTTTTTTTTTTTTGTTAGGTTATGATTATCTAATAATGAGATTCACAAGATTTTGGTCATATGGTGCTTTTAAAAGCATAGTGAATTTATACTCTAGAAATTCAAACACTTGGGTTTCATTATACCCTTTTCCATACAAACACCCGCCATCATGCAATGCACACTTTGTGCCGGGAGTTTTTCATTGGAAGATTTATGAAGGGTATGGGGTTTATGTAATTGCAACTTTCGACTATAGTGATAAGAGTTATGGGTTGATAAAACTACCTGAATACGAATGTGAAGCGTGGTCGTTAGTTATGGAGACGTTGAATGACAATAACCTAGCCGTATATGGGGATCGACACATTGTAGATAACTGTGGAACAAGAAAATATAATTTTGAAATGCAGGTGCTGTCTTATTCAAATACGGGGTCAACATGGAAGAAGTTTACTATTTCCAAAGTTGGAATGCTACCACTTAATTTTAAACTCGTGCATATACACTTCATTAACAATACTAGAAAAAAGATTATGTTCAGGAATGATCCAGCAGGTTCGTTCTACTCATACGATTTTGCAACAAGTGAAGAGTGCATGATTGAAGATTGTAATTCAGAGATTTCTATTGAGCATACCTATAAGTATGTTGAAAGCCTTGTATCTCCTCAGGGGGGTTTGCGATCATAATTATTTCTTCCTGGAATTTTTTTTTTTTTTTTTTTTTTGTTATGATATACAATTGTTTTTCCTACATTTATATTTAAATTTTTACCCGAAACATTGTTTATGAAAATTATTTGAGAAATTCTTTTTTTGCTTTTTTTTTATATTAAATAATTAATGCAATAGATAAATTTCTAAATATTTTGATAGATGCTAACTGTAAGTTTGTTAAATTATTGTTTAAATGAAAACATGATGAACACTAAATTTCTTACAGACATCATACCATTTTAACTAAAATACCGAGAATATACATATTTTGTAAAGCATACAGTGTATGCAAAAATTTCATACAAATATATAGGCAACTTTAATTAATCTGTATAATTATATATCATTAAGAACATATTTAATAACATTAATTACAATTTTTTTGGGTTGCATGTATAACATCTTTGTTTAAATAGAAAATTTAATGTAATATGTTATTCATTTAAATGGGATAGCAAGGATTTCCTTTCAGATAACTAATATGTTATAATGTATATCATCGATAATCTCGTTTAACAACATTCATGTATATATAAATATTGTTATAATTAATACCAGTAACTCGTATCAGCATTTAACTAGCGATAATATATAAATAGTAAAATGGCATACGCACAGATTGAAATGAGAAAATAAGGATATTAGAAATGTTAAAATAGAGTGTATAATAAAATGTTAAATGTTTGGTTTAAAACGAAGGTTTGATTCTTCAAATATAATACAATGAAATCTAATCGTCTAGATTAGTCCTATATGTTCCAAAGACGTGAGGACACGACAATGGGTCGTGACGTCCCTTCTTTCCACACTTGCTGCATATTGTAGGCTTGACTCGATGGAATTCTCCATATGACGTTATCCTTTTCTATTTGGGTCGACCGGGAGGATTCTTTAGAATAGGTGGTAGAACTTTATCAGAATTTGAACTGGACTTGAAAGAGAACCTCTATGTATCTGGAACTGGAGCGTGATAGCTTGAAGTAAAGAAGCAATCTTCAACGACATCAGATATAGATGAACAGTGCTTCTTAATAACGGTCACTGCATGCGCACATGGGAACCCCTTTATTTGCCATTGAAAACATGTGCAAATTTTATTCTCCAAGTCGACTGTAACTGAAGTCTTAGATCCCACCTCAAATTAACTGTTTGGATATATTGACACGACCCACGACGCACTAATATTGGACATTTCGTTCCATGTTTGCTCCTTGCTATGTACTAACATGCCTGTCCAACATTGACTATCTTGACGTCTCTCAACAAACCATCTAGAAATTTATTTCCTAATAGCGTCAATCATATAAGTGATTGGAAGAGCTCTAGCGTCACGAATCCAAGATTTAAACGACACTACTGCATTCGACGTCATTTCACCATACCTTTGTATATGTGGTGAATGATATACAACTCATTTTGAATGTGGAGTATCTTGCAGCCAGTCTTCTGCAATTTTCCCTCCAACCTCCTTGAACTTAGCGATTTTTTGGTTGAATATGGAGTTTGATGGGGCATAAGCACAGTGCTTGAAGAGATCTGCCATGTTCTCGCAATGCTGAGTGTTCCAACCTCCACCATACCTTTCTTTAAGGTTAGATAGAAGATGATACAAGCAGTAGTAGTGAGCTAGTTTTTCCCATACTTCATAGAACGCTAACATTAGACCGGTGTTTCTATCAGAAATGTATATGATTTGTTTATCGTGTTGTATGTTATCTCTAATCTTCCTTAGAAAGCATGCCCAATTGTCCATGTTCTCCGCTGATACAACGGCAAAAGCAACAGGAAACAGACCTGTCTCACAATAAAAACAATTAATTGGTTTAGTGTTGTGGAAGGTGGATGACAACATTTCAAAAAATGATAAGGTTGGATTTATAATGCAATAGTTGAATTTATAAATTGTCCAGTTCATAAATATAAAAAACAAACATCATATATATTGTATTGGAATATCCATTTATTAACTACTGCAATGAAGACAAGTATAATGTAAGAATTTACTAATAATTTATATAATTATATAAAACTGATGTTTCAAGTAATAGTATTTTTACCATTGTCTCCGTCTTTAGCTGTAGCAGCGAGCAGTACTCCGTACCAACGGAGTTCGTCGTATGAATCATCGTAACTTCCAAATATATTGTTCCTTGCGGCCTATATTCCGCGCCACGCTTGGTAATATTCAATATCTAACCCGTAATCCTTTTTAATATCATCGATTATCTTAGTTCAACTAATTGAAGGTTTGTTTTTAACTTGTTGCAATATTAGATCCTTAACAACCTTTGTCCCGAATCAATTTTTTTCTTTTAGTAATAGCTTCCCTACACAACTGTGACTCAGATCAGCCTTCGAAACAATAAATCCAACTATCGCAGGAGTTTGCTTAGCTTTAATAAACCATTGACAATTAGTTGTATGTTTTTCAGAGCAAACAACATACACATATCTAGGAGAATTCTTAATAAATGTAAACTGGAATTTAAGCTTAATTGAGTACTTTATCAATTCGATTCTAAATTCGGGTGCTCTGCTAGTGAAAATTGCTTCTACAGCCATTATATCACCCCCAATGGTCAGACAAATATGACTTCTTCCTCTCATCTGGGCATATGTCAAAATTAGGGATACTACCGATACCTAAGAATTCCCCTGTGCAAGATTTATTAGGTATATGCTATTTCTCCTTCACAATCAGTGAGCTGCTAGGCATATTACTAGATTTCCTAATCTGACTGACATACATCAACAGAACTCGAAAAATCATTAACACAAGCAGTATTAACATTTCCTTGACTTTTTGGATCATGTATAGACTTGTTCTAAGCATTTTTAACCTCAAGGAAGATAACTACCAATTTTTCAGAAGATAAAATGCAGAATTCCATCATACCACTAAAATCACTATCGGACTCTAAATAGCAATTCTTGATGCACCCAACTGAATATAAAATGGAAAATTTACCTTCTGACAAATTGGGCCATTTGTTGATGATTTCATCTAGGACACTCTGGAATGTTGTTTGATTAGTTATAGGGATCAACTTGCATCTACCCTCGTGATCGATTTTAAAAATTACACCGTTCTGCATTTCTTGGAAGAACACGGCACAAAAAATTAGTTTCTATGAAAAGTGAAAATATCGGAAATTTTGGAATCTTTGGCGATGAAATATTTCAATTATTAAACCTAATTAAATTCTCGTAAGTGAAATACCTAGATATGGAAGGTCAGAATGGTTGTTTGACATTGAAGATTCATTTAATTGCCACCATCTGCAGATTTGATCGCCGATCCACTATAGGCATGGTAACTGTCGAAGAAGGAAATGAAAAACAATCAATTACATAATATATCGCCAATTAAGGAATTTCTTTATATAATACAATTAGTTAACTCTCTTAAGGAAGTAAAGGACAAAATTGGATTTTCAACGTAGAAAGTGACTTAAATTGTTTTAAGTATATTTTGTGTTTTAAATTGTTTAAGGGTCTTATATAATGACTTAAATTGTATTTATTCTTTTAGTAAATATTATGTTGCACTTTTTAGTTATATAGACTTACACTTTTTAGTAATACTGTGTTGCATTTTTCAGTTACATTAATTTACATTTTTTAGTAAAATTGTGTTGCACTTTTTAGGTATATTTACTTACACTTTTTAATATCCATTTTTAATTAATAAAAAAAATTAAAAAACAGCCGAAAAAAAGGAACAACAAAAAAATGAAAAAAATGGATAAAACTATAAAACATGAAAAAAAAATTACATGCGAAAAAAAAAAAGGGAAAAAACTATAGGCGAAAAAAAAGAAAAAAACAGGTCGAGAAAAAGCCCAAAAAAAGAGGAAACAAAATTAAAACGCGGAACAAAAAACAAAATAAGCCTAAAAAAGGTAAATAGAACTCGAGTATACATTGTACACTCCCCGTCTATATTAGACTAAATCAAATTTTAAAATATGGGTTAAAAGGAATCCGTCTTTTTAAATTTTAAAATATGAATTAAAAGGAATCCGTCTTTTTAAATTTTAAAATATGGATTAAAAGGAATTCGTCTCACAGAAAAAGATATGTAAGACGGTTTCACACAAGTTTTTGCCAATTCTTCATATGAACCAATAATCTAATGGAAATCTTCAAAATATTCTCAAAATCCTCTTTTCAAAATCTTACAATTTAAATTATGTACAATTCTATATGGTGCTGTTTGGTTAGGGATTGTGGTGGATGGGATGGGAATGGAGATTGGAAAAATATGGATGGGGGTAATCCATGAATAGTAATTGAATAAAGATTGTGTTTGGATTGAGATCTTCGTCCCGGAAGTGTTTGCACCACAAAGTGGGCACACTTTTTAAGAAAAAAGTGTAATGAGTGGAGTGTTGAGGGGTAATTTTGTAAAGTTATATGAATAAAGTAAAAAGGTGATTGGAAAGAGAGTAAAAGTAATGGCATTTTGTGTAAATATGTGAATATTGTGAGGGTGGGGTTTATGAATAAGTTTCCTTTTATGGGTGTGCAAACAATTGTGGGACGGACAAATAAGGTAAGTGTGCAAACGGTTGTGGGACGGAGGGAGTAGGTGTGGATGGAGAACTTTATGTCAAATCAAGTAGGAGAGATAATAAATGTGTGGAAGAAAGTAGGAAAGAGAATAAATGTGTGAAAGAAAAGTAGGAGAGAGAATAAATGTGTGCGAGAAAAGTGGGAGAGGGAATAAATGTGTGAAAGAAAAGTAGGAGAGAGAATGAGAGATTAAAAGAAAAAATGAGTGATGTGATTGTATAAAAATATGTATGTAGATGTATTATAGGGATGGATAAGTGAAAGTGTGTGCTAGGGTGTATAAAAGTGTTTAAGTATAAGTAGATAAATGTTGCACAGAATGTTGAGACAAATAGTGCAACACTGACTCTAACAGAATATCAGAAATTAAGATACACAGCGGAAGACTTCAAACACTAAAAACAAACGAGACACAATGGAAATACTTTTAACATAGATTTTATAAATAAAAATCTATGTCTGCCTTATGGCGTAAATCAATACTTATCTTCAAGTACAAATGTTGTGTGAAATGTTACAACAATAACTTTCACAACGAAACTATAAACGAGGCAGGTGCCAAGTCTAGAAAACGAACTAAGTATATAAATTATACACTATCGAAATGCCTAGTCTATCTAATGATTACACTCTCAATATATAAGAAGACACACAGCCATACGGGTGGTATACAGCGTATGATCTAAAATGTAGAACTATTGGCCACAATTTCCTAACAGGGATGAACGCTCGGTCTAGGATATTGCTCGAATAGAACACACTGAATTATGAAGCCTTCAATCGGTATTTATAGAGGTGGGATACGAATTCTAGAGGCTTCCACATTGAGGTCCTATTTTTTAGGAGCTCAACTTCCATGATCTTTCTAGATCCTTCTAGCATGCTCCAGGTCGTTCTAAATGGTTCCAAGGTGGTCTAGCACGTTCTGCAATGTTCTGGAATCTTCCAGGTTCCAGATCCTTGTAGAAGCTTCTAGATCCTGCCAGAAATGCGACAACATTTAGATCAACATTTAATGTAGCTTTTCAGAAAAGACTTAGAAAAAATCTCGGAAGGTCAAATTAAGATGTTGTTGATAATGTTAAGGCATTTAAGAATTAACAACATCTACAATCTCCCCCAATTTGACCTTTCGACTACAACACACATGTTGGTCCTTGAAGGGGTATGACACAAGTGTATGGGGGGGGGAATGCACTTGTGTATGCAAATTCTTCCTTTTTCTTCTTAAAAACAGTAGATTGGTTTGATCAGGAAGGTTATCTGACAACTAGCCTGAGTGATCTTCAAAAGATATTTGTCCTACTGAAAACTAGACAGTGATCAGTTGGATAAATATCTAAGAGATTTTCTAAGTGCGGAATGTGGTTGGCCTTTTCTTTGAAGAAATACTTCAAGTTAATTTCTGAAAACAAACAGTTAATCAGGGACTTTGTCCAAAACAGTTTTTCTTATCTTACTGAATTGATTCCTTTGAAAATGAATGATTGAGTAAAGCAATGCAAACAATAGAATGAAAGCAGTAAGTAAATGGCACAGCACTTTATAGTGGTTCAGAGTCTCAATACTCCTACATCCACTTTCCCTGATTGAACAGGATAATTCCTTAACAATGGAATTGGCTTGTTTTATAGTGCCAAGGTGCACTGATCAACAACACTCTCTTAGTGCTTTGATCCCTAGGATAATCTAAGTCCTAAAGCTCAATCTTTCTGAGTTAAGACTGTGTTTCTCAATAACAGTCCTTAACTTCTCACTTCTACAACAAACACTCCTTCACTAAATGAGGTAAGGGTTTGAGTTTTGGTTCCAACTAGTAGAGATATCCTTTACAATAAGAACAGTGTAAAGGCTTAGGATATCTCAATGCTAAGCTTGGGATATTACAAGAATTGGCTTAGCTATTTGAAGTGATCAGGAAACTTGGGATTCTTAAGAACAGCTTTGCTTTCCTTTGATTGCTTGATGATAGTTTGATAGCAAGTAGTTGGATGCTTGAATCTTTTGATCACCTCTGAATTTATAGGCAAATTTGATCAACTATTCGTTGGAGAGATAACATTTCAAACTTGTCTATTTGCAGCACCATTGAAACGGTTATGAAGCTTGACATCCTTTTATCCTCTGTGTAAAAGCTTCTTCAATGGTTGCTTGAATGAATGTGTTGACTTCTGAAAAATGCGGCTGAGATGACTTGTGTCAGTTTCCAAATTTGCACATTTCCCAAGGTTAATTTGTGGCAGACTCTACACTCAACCAACGGTCAGATGGGACAACTCCCCTGAACATTCCTGCTGCAAACTAGAATGTTCCAACATTCATTCAATACTTCAGTCTTTAATGCTTCTAAGTCTTCAATGCTTAGTTCAGGCTTGATGGCAATGAATGCTTCATTAAATATGTCTTCTGTGAGTATAGCATTCAATGCTCTTGATCATTAGCACTTCAATTGATTTGATACATTTCTTATCAATGCATGAAGCTTTGCCTTATCATTCTTGATCATTCAGCCATGTTGTCCACTTCAGTCAACTTATCTTGTATACTCAGCAAATTTGTCCTATCACTTAACAAGCTGTCTAACATTCCAGCTTTGGACACCTATCCTGAACTATAATCTCACAACATTACTGAGATTTAGACTTGAGCATTTTTACTGTCTCAACTAACCTGAGACAACTAGACTGATGCTTTTCAAGACTGTATCTCAACTAATCTGATCATCATAAATCAGGGGTTTTGGTATCTTAATCAAAATCATTTTATTTCCCAACAATTTCCCCCTTTTTGATGATGCCAAAACCTATTACAAAGGGAACTTGACTTATACTATACTATATCTTCAGGATGAGTGACCTGGTCATCTTTCCTGAAAGAAACTATTAGCACAATAAATCAAGCATAGGTTATGTCAGGTTAGTTGAGATAATGAGTTGTTATCTCTGATAAAAAAAGTAGTGATCCTTTCATATATAACATAGGCATTACAAAATAGAAAATCAGAAGGACTCACTAACTGATACAGACAGAATAACATCAAAACAAGAAAACCATAGTAATAAGGGAAAGAGTGAACTTATGCTTCAAAGAGTTCCATCATCCTGAGGAGCAATTCCATACTGAGCCCAGACCCTCTTCTTCAGCTCCCAAATGTCCTGATTGGTTCCTTTGGGGCCAGGCTTCATCTTCTCCATCCTCATGATTGAGATGAACTCCTCCAGAATCTTCCCTTCATCAATCAAGTTCTCATTGAACTTAGGAGGCATGTATAGAATAGGACTAGGGGCCTTGAACTCAATTCTTGCCATATCAGCTGCTGCAAACAGCTTGTGGTACAAATCCCTGTGATTTTCAAACATAAACTGCACAAATACCTCTTCAACATCTTCACCCAGCCATTTGCCAATGACATAAAAGTCATACACAAAACTCCTCTTGGCCTCCTCCCATGCATCATTCAGTGGGATTGGCACCCACTTATCATGGTGAGGGTACTGAGTGTCCCATCTTTGCAGCATCTGAGGCTTCAACCTTGTGTATGAAGCTCTCCTCCTTCTTGGAGCTTTGAAGTTGGCCCTTCTTTCATCCCTTGCCTTGTTGGCCTCAACCAACTGTTCCATCTTCTCCTTTGCTCTCTGAAGAGCCAGTTTTTCCTAAGTTTCAGGATCCTTTCCAAATCCTTCTTCAAACAACTTTGAAGGATCATCAGCAAGTTTGGGCAGTCTGACTTCAGGCTCTTTGTCCTGTTCTTCTTCTTCAGCTTCTTTCTCTTGGATTTCAGGCAATCTGGCTGTTTTCTTCAGCCTCTTTGACTTCCTCAGTTGAGTTGTCTCTTCAGTTTGGAACTCAGATGGTAAGGTCAGGCTAGTTGGGAAATCTGTAAAGGCTTGTTCCTTTCTCTTTCTTTCAGAGGCTCTGGTTACCTTCCCCCTCACTTCAACAGTCTTCTCCTTGGGGTCAAGGCCTGCAGATTCACCACCAGGTCTCTGTTGCCTTCTGGCCTGACTTTCCATCACAGAAGCCATGGACTCCTTTACAGCAATCTGTATTTGCTCTTCTTCAGTCAGATCTTCAACATTCATTGGGCCTTTGCCTTTCCCAATGTCTTCTTCTTCCTCCTCTTCAACCTCAGGGACCTTTTCTTTTCCCTCGGATTCACCTATCCTCAAGGTTCCCTTTGCCCTAGCTCTCTCTCTTTCCCCCTTTTTGGCATTATCAAAACATTGGGGCTTCAATTCACTCATAGTGACAGGGAGATGTGAATGAGCATGAGTGAGGGACTTCAATTCTTGCAGCAAATAAACATTCTCATCATGAATGTTCTGCATCCTATCATCAGCCATACTCAGAAAGGCATGGACTGGCTTCATTTTCTGAGCAACAATAGCATCAAGTGTGGCCTTCAAGGATTGATCAAGTTTGGCTTGCAGTTGGTCAGTGAGGTTGGACACAACTTGATCAGAGACCTTGGCCATAAGTTCCATTGTGAACTTCTCAGCAGCCTCCTTCACCATTGCAGCTTTTAGCTCCTCAGCTTTCTTCCTCTGAGTTGCTGTCCTTTGCCTCAAGGCATCCTTTATTGTCCTTTTTAAGGCTAGCACATTGTGCTTGTAGAGATCCTTTAAACCTTGCTGCTCCTTTTTCACAGTCTTTGTGAATTTTGCCATTGCATCCTTGGCCTTGGTAACTTCTGTTGAAACTGTTTGCAGTCCAGTTTCAACACCACTAATTCTGGCATCCAAGGTTGGCAAAACCACTTCTTCTGAGCCAGTGAGCCTCATCTCCACAGAGGCTAGAGTTTTTCCTTGGCCATCAAGGGTGTCAACAGTTTCAGCATGAGCTTTCTCAACTTCTCTGACCAATGTGTCCAACTTCTCTGATTGCTCCTCAATAGAGGTTGCAGTCTGTGTAGCAAGTTGCAATCCAGCCTCAGTGGCATTGGCTTGCTCAAAGTAGATTTTGTTCAGAGTGGACACATTTGTTGAGATTGCTTCAAGATCAATATCAGCATCAACTGGAATATCTGTGAGGGAAGCATCTGCAAAAATTTGTTCTATAGTGACTGACTTGAACGAAATTTTTAGTCACTATATGTTTTGACTAACTACTTCCCCTCAAGCATAAGGGATCGTAGTAGTATGCACGTAAGTATTTCGACCAAGTAGTATCGAACCACGGGAGGTAGGCTAGTGCAATGGATCCCTAGAGTTGTATGTTGGCATAACTAATGTAGCTACGGGCTCGGGAGCAATTTGAACTAAAGCTAAGAGAAATCAAAGGAATTTAATTAAACTAAACACAATCCTAATAAGTAAATTAACTACTAACTAAGAAAACAAGGAAATGACAATTAAAAGCAAATAACCACTACGAATGAAATCCGAAGAAGTGCAAGTGTAGGAATGCTTCGGGTGTTCTCTACCTAGTGAAATCGAGTGGGATTGCTTATACAATTTTTATGCTTCAATTTGGATTTGCTAAGAGCATCAAGATGCTAGGATGAAAATCGTTTCCCTTCGGGTACTATAGCCTTACGTCTAAGGTGTTCCCAAACCCGGTAATAAGACATCTTCCTAATCCTCACCAACTACCCAAATAATCATTTAAGTAATTAATGTCTCCTAATGGGGGTTCTAATACGATTAACTCTCTCTCGACGAATTAAAAGTATAATAAACGCATTTGTATACCAACAACTCACACCATAAATTTAAACATGTTCATGTAACTCTCGTCTACGCTAAACATGTCTCAAAATATGGATTAATAGAAGCTAATACTCAAAGCACCAATAAAACCCAATAAGAGAAGCAACAATCCAAATATCAACAATAATCAAAGCATAAACAATTTTAACATTAAATATTCACATGGTTTCAAACACCCAAAGCATAAAAAGCTTAGCCCATGGTGTTTGATGAAACACCCATGGCTAAAATAACAAGAGAACTAGAAATAGACATAAAAATATCAATAATATAACAAAATAGAGTTTGGGTGGAAGTCACCTTGATGATTCTTCAACAATCTAGAATATTACAAGTGAATGTAGCCAAAATCTTCAAGAACCCAACCTAAATACTAAATTTGAAGCTAATCTATGGAATTAAACTTGCAAAATATGTTAAAAATCTATCTAAGAGTGAAACTAGGGCTTGAGTGTGTGAAAGTGAGGCCAAGCCTCCCAATAATCTGATTTGGGGAGCTATTTATAGCTTGGAAGAATTCTTGAGACGAGATTTGCACTTAGGCCCTTGAAATCCTTTAAAATTCTCGATTTTTCGCGCATCAGCAAGTTGACTCGGTCAACCGAGTGGTTTGACTCGGCCAACCGAGTGAGTTGGAAGTCCAGAAACTGACCTGGAAGCAGATTTCACTCGGTCAACCGAGTGGGTTGACTCGGCTGCCCGAGTGGATTCTGCTACAATTCCGCACTTTATCGTTTTGATCATATCTTGAGCTTCCGACCTCCGATTGACTTGATTCTTTTTTTCATTCCACTCAGTTTTTCGAGACGCATCCAATGGTGCAGTTGTCCTCTTGACTTCATGAATTCCCAGGCACGTATTTTGCTTCCAAATAAGTTCAATTTACCTAAAAAATAACAAAACACATACCTTTCTCATTTCAAGTGCAATTAGTCAATTTAGTGTGAATAATGCAACAAAACCCTCAAAATTATGTAAAATAAACACATGAATTTAAAGCAATTTTCACACTAATCAACCCCCCCAAACTTAAAGTGTTGCTCGTCCCCGAGCAACGAAAGAAATATAGAACAAGTGGGAGGATTGCGAAGAAATTCAATCTAAATTGAATGAGTGATTGTCAACTTTTCTCAATCTAGTCAAGCCAAGAGGTAAAAATATCAACAAACAAATTCACAAGTTATGCTCAAATTCATGCAAGATTAAGTGATCAATTCACAATTTCCTCACAAGTAAGTGTATCTCTCATCACTCAAAGTGTATATCAAGGAAATGTATGCTCTCAAAATCAAATCACACAAATGCACCACCATATGCTTGCCAAATGTCTAAGTTCTCCACCACATGAAAGTGTTCAATCAGTGAATCAATAAGGACTTCACATTTGGTTGTAATGTAGGCTTTTTGGTTAAGGTAGGGAAGATTTGGATAAAGTGACTCATAAACTAATGGAGCAAGAAGGAAAGTTGCAATTGATCAAGTTGCAACTCAAAGTTCTCTATCTCACATAATTTACTTACTTCTTTTCTTTTTAAGAACATTCTTCACCACCAACCAACCAACATTTTTGAATTGAAGCTCTACCAAATTTTTGTGCACAAGAGAGTTTTCTTTTTCGATTTTTCTTTTCTCATCAACTCAATCTTTTTTTTTTTTTTTTGCACAACTCACAATTCATCTTTTTTTCTCTTTTTTTTTCTTTTCACTTTTCAACCAAACAAATCCACCAAATTCACATTTCACCTCAATTCAACCACATTTGTCAATATTCAAGCTCCACTAGTTCATAGGAAAATTTAGGCTCACAAAAGATAGACAAATAGGCTAAATTTGTAGGTTGCCAAAGAATATAGGTCAATAGGCTCAAAGTGGCTAACTACGGAAACATTTCATTTGGTATGGAAAATTTGGTCAAGTGACTATTCAAAACAAAGATGGCCTTATATCACTTCCAAAGATTTCACACAAATAGTAGCCTCAAACAAGACAATTGGCAAGTTCTAGAGCACACAAGCATGAATGATACTCACATGAAGGAAAATAGACCATAATATATGAAAGTCTAAGGCTCTAAAGCTCACGGGCTTGTCTAATCATGAATCAAAAGCACTAAACCAAGCACAAATTTTCACAAAATCAAGTGAACAAGCAAGCATCAATCAACACCAACAAGCTCAACCAAATCTCAAAAACTAACAATCACCATCAATTACGCCTCAAATACCAACAATCCACAAGATAATCAATCACCAAAACTAGGAACAACGGTGCAATATAAATGAAGGAAACACATGAAATCCCCCAAAACTTAAATGAAACTATCTAGTTGAATGCAAAGTTTGGGAATGAGTGTGTTACCTTAGAATTTTGCCACCAACTATGCTCACTAAAGAAGCAAGCTATCGTCACCAATTGTCCCTTCGACCTTTAGCACCAAAACACCACTACCCTTGAGCTCCACTATGCGTATCTCTCATCCTTGACCACCAACACCACACTCAACCTACAAAACAATAACTAAACAAAAGATCACACAAAATACAAATCGAAAAATAAAAGAAAGCAATAAAGAATGGGTTGCCTCCCATTTAGCGCTAAGTTTAACGTCTTCAAGCCGGACGGAAATAAAAGAACTCATCGGAAAGGCCATGGATATCGATCCTCCTTCCCATTGTATTTCAACTTTTGAGCTTCAAAATCATGGAGGCTCTCATGAATGGAAGACCAATCCCTTGCATCTTTCTTACATATTTCTCTCAATGACCGTTCTTCTTGCTCTTCCTCCATCCTCTTTTTCCATTGCTCTCCATTTTTCTCAAGAATGCCCAAGCACTTCTCAATTTCTTTCTTTGGATCAAAGTGATCAAGAGGTAAAATGAAATCAATAGAAGCATCAATATCAAGTAAAGTGTAAATTGAAGAGTTTAAAGGTTTAGAAATGCTCATTTCGCTCTCCAACTCATCTTGGGATGCTTTTTGATCTTCTTGTTCTTTGTTGCTCGTGTCCATCAAAGGACATTCCTCTTTATCATCTTCAATCACCATTAAGATCATTCCCATGCTCATGTCTTCAAGTGGATATCTTTTTGCATCCATTCTCTCCTTCATGTGTGCAATGAAGAGCTTTTCGATAGTAGTCCTACCCTGTGGCCAAAACTCATTGCTTTCCCACTCTTGATAATGTACTTGATGAAGCTCTTCCATAAGTGGAGGAGGAGGTGGACGATACACCTCTTGAGGTGGTGGGAGAGGATATGGATATGGGTGATATGGGTGTTGTGGAAGATAAATCATACCATGTTGATCATAGCAATGATTCAATGGGTATTGATTATATCCATCCATCTCAATGAAGTGCACACTTACAAAGAACCAAAGTATCAAATTTCTCAAAATGAAAAGAAAATAAAGCAAGTAATGTAGCTAACACTAGTACTCAACTAACTCTAAGTCCCACTTAAAGCACTACGTCACCTCCCCGGCAGCGGCGCCATTGACTTGAACGAAATTTTTAGTCACTATATGTTTTGACTAACTACTTCCCCTCAAGCATAAGGGATCGTAGTAGTATGCACGTAAGTATTTCGACCAAGTAGTATCGAACCACGGGAGGTAGGCTAGTGCAATGGATCCCTAGAGTTGTATGTTGGCATAACTAATGTAGCTACGGGCTCGGGAGCAATTTGAACTAAAGCTAAGAGAAATCAAAGGAATTTAATTAAACTAAACACAATCCTAATAAGTAAATTAACTACTAACTAAGAAAACAAGGAAATGACAATTAAAAGCAAATAACCACTACGAATGAAATCCGAAGAAGTGCAAGTGTAGGAATGCTTCGGGTGTTCTCTACCTAGTGAAATCGAGTGGGATTGCTTATACAATTTTTATGCTTCAATTTGGATTTGCTAAGAGCATCAAGATGCTAGGATGAAAATCGTTTCCCTTCGGGTACTATAGCCTTACGTCTAAGGTGTTCCCAAACCCGGTAATAAGACATCTTCCTAATCCTCACCAACTACCCAAATAATCATTTAAGTAATTAATGTCTCCTAATGGGGGTTCTAATACGATTAACTCTCTCTCGACGAATTAAAAGTATAATAAACGCATTTGTATACCAACAACTCACACCATAAATTTAAACATGTTCATGTAACTCTCGTCTACGCTAAACATGTCTCAAAATATGGATTAATAGAAGCTAATACTCAAAGCACCAATAAAACCCAATAAGAGAAGCAACAATCCAAATATCAACAATAATCAAAGCATAAACAATTTTAACACTAAATATTCACATGGTTTCAAACACCCAAAGCATAAAAAGCTTAGCCCATGGTGTTTGATGAAACACCCATGGCTAAAATAACAAGAGAACTAGAAATAGACATAAAAATATCAATAATATAACAAAATAGAGTTTGGGTGGAAGTCACCTTGATGATTCTTCAACAATCTAGAATATTACAAGTGAATGTAGCCAAAATCTTCAAGAACCCAACCTAAATACTAAATTTGAAGCTAATCTATGGAATTAAACTTGCAAAATATGTTAAAAATCTATCTAAGAGTGAAACTAGGGCTTGAGTGTGTGAAAGTGAGGCCAAGCCTCCCAATAATCTGATTTGGGGAGCTATTTATAGCTTGGAAGAATTCTTGAGACGAGATTTGCACTTAGGCCCTTGAAATCCTTTAAAATTCTCGATTTTTCGCGCATCAGCAAGTTGACTCGGTCAACCGAGTGGTTTGACTCGGCCAACCGAGTGAGTTGGAAGTCCAGAAACTGACCTGGAAGCAGATTTCACTCGGTCAACCGAGTGGGTTGACTCGGCTGCCCGAGTGGATTCTGCTACAATTCCGCACTTTATCGTTTTGATCATATCTTGAGCTTCCGACCTCCGATTGACTTGATTCTTTTTTTCATTCCACTCAGTTTTTCGAGACGCATCCAATGGTGCAGTTGTCCTCTTGACTTCATGAATTCCCAGGCACGTATTTTGCTTCCAAATAAGTTCAATTTACCTAAAAAATAACAAAACACATACCTTTCTCATTTCAAGTGCAATTAGTCAATTTAGTGTGAATAATGCAACAAAACCCTCAAAATTATGTAAAATAAACACATGAATTTAAAGCAATTTTCACACTAATCAGTGACAGCAACTGAATCTGCAAAACTCAAAGTGTTAGTTAAATCACCCTCAACACCCTCTTTCTTTTCATCTCTCATAAGTCTGATACATCAGCACCTTTTCTCTCATTTTCAACTAAATTATTTTCTTCATTCATAGATAATGGACTCACATTCACTGGAGAATCAGGCCTCCTTTCACCAAGGGATTCATCAAGTTCAGATTTGACTTGAAGAATAACCTGACTCTCATATTGGGCTTCACCCAATATTTCAACTTCATCACCCTCTTTTGGTGCACTCATACTACCAGTAATCACACAATCACCACCCTCTCCCTCTGATTTTTCCAAACTATCATCCTTTTCAACTCCTTCCTGTCCTAATCTTGACACCTCCATATCCTCAACAGGATCCACAGAGGGCAGTTGTTGGGAGATCACAGTGCTTGGGCATCCCAAGTCCACTGAGTCATCCTGAATGACTAAAGGCTGGTCAATGTCCAACTGTCCTGACATTGATGAGGCTTTAGTCAAACCAGCTTTTCCTATGGAAGTCTCAACATTGTCAAGCTTTGGCTCATGCTCAGAAGAACCATCCTTGGCCAATGCATCTTGGACTGAGTCACCACCCTTGGTCAACTCCTCTGATTGATCAGAGTCCTTAATTGAATGATAGGTCAAGTAATGTACCTGAGCAAAATTGAGGCCAGGAGGGTTGGGATTGGTGTTGTCATCATTATCATCATTATCATCAGAGGTGTTGTCAGGATGCTTAACTCCTTGTGCAATCCTTTCTCTCTCAGCAAACACTTTTTCAGACACAATTGTGCAGAACAGGGCCTCAGTAGTCAGTACACTAGTTTTCTTTACATTTGCAAAATGTAAAAGCCTGTTCTCCTCCACCTGCCACCAGCTGGCACCTTTATCCTTGATAGCCTGTGCTATCTCCATAATAGTTCTATCTTTGATCTCCACAAGGGCTCTGAGATCATAGAATTGTTGTTGCAACCTTGGAAACTCCTTTAAACCAGGATAAAGCTCATCAACATTAGCCTTGGCAATCTGCCTTAGCATCCCCTCATAAGTATACTCTTCTCCATCATCATCAGAAGAGTTGTCTTGAGAATCAGGGGGGATGGATTGGGATTCAGGTAAGTTGGACTGGGGCTCGGATGGGTTGGGTTCAGAGGAACTTAAAACAATTTGGGTCTCAGGTGCTTTAGAGAGCAATGTTCCTGAGTGGGATATTAGAATGGCTTGAATGGGTGGGAGATTAACAGGGATTTGATCACCTTCTTGAAGAGCAGTTTCAAGAAGTTTGGTGTAGGAGAGAAGTCTGGGATCAAGGGGGGAGAATGGCCTATCTTCCATATCAGCTAGGTCAGCCAATACATCAATGCCTGTCCTGTTAGGAGCACCTTCAGGGGAATAGACCTTCTTGGCCACAATGGGAGCATCTTCAGGAGTCTTGCACTCCTCTTCTTCAGGTTGTTTCTCATCATGGGATGGTGATATTCTTTGAGATTGAATATCAGGAGAGTTGGCTCCAGGGCTTTTAGACTTTGACCTTGATTTGGAGTTAGACCTACTGGCTTGTCTTATCTCCTTGAAAAATTCTTTTCTTTGTTTCTCCTCCTCCTTTAGCTTCTGCTTTTCAGAAGTCTTGATTATCCTTCTTCTCCTCTCAGACCTTGTTGGCTTATCAAGGTCTCTATACTCAGTTACAGATTCAGGCTGGAGAGGGACAATCTCTCTGAGCTCTTCACTTTCTTCACGGGGGTTGACTCCTTCTTTCTCAACTTTGTCAATCTCCTCAGAAGTGGCAACTCCACTTTTTGACTGACTTTCTGGTGAAGATTCACTGAGAATCTGCTTCATTTTCTTTATCTTTGGCTGAGATTTCTCTGTCTGAGCCTTCCTCTTCCTTGGAGAGGATCTAGTAACCTTTGCAACTATGAGTGCTTGCTTTGCTACTGCCCCTTGCTTCCTCTTTTCTGTCTTAGAGGACAGCTTTCTGAACATAATCTTGAGGGCTGGGAATGGCTTTGGTTTGAGTTGCAGGTGGGTATAATGAGCAGACCTTTCCAAGAGCAAGCTTGCTCTTGTGCAGTATTGAAGCTTTCCTTCCACCACAACCTTGTGGTGCTTCACCTCTTTGAATTTGTACTTTTCATTCATCATTTTTCCAAGAATGAAAGTCTTCCAATCAAATTTGACTCCTCTCTCAGCAGAGTCAATCACAGCAGCCATTACTCTTAGTTTTGGCAAGCTAATTTGCTCAACACTCCCAAAATGACTTAGCAAGATTTTTACCCCAACATCAAATAAGTGCTCATATAGTGGTTTCATAGTTTTCTTATTTTAACCACCTACCAGCTTCTTAGGAAATTTCATCCATGGATTTGAAAACTCCTGCTCCTCTTCCTCTCTGTATAATTCAGGATTCAGGCCTTCTGAGGGTAGCCCAAAGCTGGCATCAAGGTCTTCTGAAGTGAAGATGATGGTGTGTTGAGTCTCTTCTTCTTCATCTTCTTCTGCATATGTCAACTTGGTGCACACATCACCTTTCTTACCCTTCCATCTTAGATGGGCAAAGAACTCGTCCATGAATAGGTTGAGGCAAGAATCAGGTTTTGTGCCTAGGAACTTCTCGAGACCAGCATCTTTAAACCATTGGAGGACTGGATGAACTTCCTCATCAGGGCTATCAAAAGCCACAAGTTTTTCGAACCAAAGAGAATTGATGTTGCTCAGATAATTAAAATCAATGTCCAGAGATGGATCATTGAAGTTTACTAATTCTTCTCTTTTGAGTTTGGGAGCCATGGAAATTTTCTGAGATGAGAAAGAATGGATAGTTGGAAGGTTTTTCAGAAAAAATTGCTTAAGGGTTTGAAAATATTTTGTGCGTGAGAAAAGGAGGGTAAAAACGAAGAGTTTTTATATGTGGAGGATTTATTAACCGTTGGTTAATAGCTTTTGAGGGTGGGTAAAATTTAAAACCAATTGGATATTGTGGGGTAGTGGGCTTTGGGGAAGTTTGATGAAGGTTTAATTTTAATCAATGGCTTTGATGATGGCACAGTAATTAATGTAATCTTAAAAGAGATCTTTGCATTAAATGATGATTTGCCATTTTGGGGGCAAAAACCTTAATATCACACGCCATCCTAAAATGGCCTACTCTTAGCCCAAGAATTCTTTTAAATGTCCAATCAATGCTAAAAATAGCAATTATCACCCTATTACCTTGGACAAACATCCTGAGATGTGTTTTGACTACCATTTTGGTCAAAAATACTGACCAACATGCCTGAGTGGGTCCCAATGTTGCTGACTGGGTCCCACTAGGACAGATCTCCTGACCAACATTGTTGAATACTATAAGGACAACTCCACTGAGTTTCCCTTTTTGGCAGACAGCTTCAGTGAGGTTGGTCAACCTTGCTGAAGTTCAACTTAGTGAACTTCCCCCTTCATATGAGCTCCCTTCCTTCATTTTTCCATCTTACCTGGATCAAGTAAGCCCAATTCAGCTGAAAGTTCCAAGAACCTTGCTTCAGCTAATGGCTTAATTAAGATATCAGTTTTTTGCTTATCAATGTGGATTTTGACAAGCTTGATATCTTTCTTTTCCACATGATCCCTAATGAAATGATGCTTGATATCAACATGTTTGCATCTGGTGTGGAGCATTGGATTCTGTGAAATAGCAATTGCACTATTGTTATCACAGAATATGGGAACTTCATTTGTGATGACTTTGTAATCTCTGAGTTGTTGTCTGAGCCAAAGTATCTGAGCACAGCAACTTCCAGCTGCTACATATTCTGCTTCAGTTGTTGATGTGGCAATTGTATTCTGTTTCTTTGAAAACCATGAGATCAGCTTGCTGCCCAAAAATTGACATGTTCCTGAGGTGGATTTTCTGTCAATTCTACATCCTCCATAATCTGCATCAGAGTATCCAGTGTGCTCAATGTTATCATCAGCTGGATACCATAATCCAAGATTCTCAGTTCCCTTGAGATATCTTAGAATCCTCTTGGCAGCTTCAAGATGACTCTTCTTTGGATTTGCTTGAAATCTGGCACATACTCCAACTGCAAATGTGATGTCAGGCCTGCTTGCAGTGTGATAGAGTAGGGATCCAATGATGCCTCTGTATTCAGTGGAGTTGGTAGATACTCCACTTTCATCAGGATCCAACTTCCAGTTAGTATTCATGGGAATTCTAACAGGTTTGCTTGAAGCACATCCAAATTTCTTGATCATGTCCCTTGTATACTTGGCCTGGTTGATGAATATTCCATTCTTTTATTGAGAGACTTGAAGTCCTAGAAAGAAATTCATCAATCCCATCATGGACATCTCAAATTTGCTTTGCATGAGTTTAGAGAATTTCTCACATAGTTTCTCATTTGGAGATCCAAATATAATGTCATCCACATAGATTTGGACTAACGAAATATCATCTCCTTCACAGATTCTGAACAAGGTTCTGTCAACAGTGCCTTTGACAAAACCATGATCTAGAAGAAACTGTAATAAGGTGTCATACCAAGCTCTTGGAGCTTGCTTTAAGCCATAGAGGGCTTTCTTCAATATGTACACCTTATCTCCTTCTTCAAAGCCTGGGGGCTGTTCAACATACACTTCTTCTTTCAGTACCCCATTGAGAAATGCACTCTTCACATCTATTTGATATACTTTGAATCTCATGTGAGCTGCATATGCTAGGAAGAGTCTGATTGCCTCAAGTCTGGCCACTGGTGCAAATGTCTCATCATAATCAATCCCTTCAGATTGACAGTATCCTTTTGCCACCATTCTTGCTTTACTTCTCACAATGATGTCATTCTCATTCTTCTTATTTTTTAATACCCATTTGGTTCCAATGACATCTTGATGAGTTGGCCTATCCACCAGTTCCCATACTTCATTCCTGGTGAACTGGTTCAGCTCTTCTTGCATGGCAATAATCCAGTTGGTGTCTTGAAGTGCTTCCTCAATGTTCTTTGGTTCCTGTTCTGAGAGAAAACAGCAAAACAAAGCACTTTCTCCATGAAATCTTCTAGTTTTGATCCCATCACTTGGATTACCAAGTATCAGGCTAGTTGGGTGGTCATGCAACCAAGTCCTTCTAGACCTGATCCCTTCAGGAGGATTGTCCTCTTCTGAAGTTGGATCACTAGATTCATTAAATTTAGGAAAGTTAATTGAAGGATCGAGTTCAGGATCATATTCAGGGATATTGTCCTCATTGTCAGATAGGTTGACATTTTCATTGGTTCCCCCTTGAATATTGGATCCATTTACTACCTCAGCATTGTCTACTTCTTCATTGGTAGTTGTTACCTGATTTTGAACTGGGATGGGGTCATTCAGTTCAATTTCTACTTCAGGTTGGTTGACTTCTGGTTGATTGCCATCAGTAGAGTTGTCCAGTTTTTTATTGTCATCAAGTTCAGGCTGGGCAACATCTACAAACACTGTTTCCTTGCTTTGAAGCCTCAATCTGGTTGTTCTTTGTGTTATCTCATCAATATTCAGGTTTCTATCCCTGAATTCATTAATAGATTCATCAAACACAACATGAGGCGTTTCTTCCACAACAAGGGTTTTACAATTGTAGACTCTATAAGCTTTGTTAATTTGTGAATATCCAACAAATATTCCCTCATCAGCTTTGCTGTCAAAAGCTTTCAATTGCTCTTTCCCATTATTGTGAATGAAACACTTGCAACCAAATATATGAAAATAGGCAACAGTGGGCAATCTACCTTTCCATAGTTCATATGGAGTTTTACCTTGTCCTTTAGTGATTAAGGACCTGTTTTGAGTGTGGCATGCAGTGTTGATGGCTTCAGCCCAGAACCTTTTAGGCAATTTGGATTCAGCAATTAGTGTTCTTGCTGCTTCTTTCAAGGTTCTATTCCTTCTTTCAACAACACCATTTTGTTGAGGTGTTCTTGCTGCTGAAGTCTCATGAGAGATGCCATTTTTGCTGCAGTACTCATTGATGTATGAGTTTATGAATTCAGTGTCTTTGTCTGATCTGATCTTGACAATGCTTAGGCCCTTTTCATTGCTCAGTTTCATCATCAATTCAGGTAACTTGACTTGGGTCTCCTTTTTGTTCAGAAGAAATACCACCCAAGTGTACCTGGAAAAATCATCAACAACAACTAGTGCATATTTTCTTCCATTTAAGCTTACTGGGATGATTGGACCAAACAATTCCATATGCAGTAGTTGGAGAACTCTTTCAATAGAAATGACAGGCTTTCCTTTGAATGAAGCTTTGATTTGCTTTCCTTCCTGACATGGCTGGCATACATGTTCCTTAGTGAACACTTGATTTGGCAGCCCTTTCACTAGAGAGTTCCTTGCCAGTTTGTTGATGGTTTTGAAGTTTAGATGATTCAGTCTTTTGTGCCACAGCCAGCTCTGCTCATTTGTGCTTTTGGCAACAAGACAGACTGCTTCAGGGGTTTTGCTCCAATCTGCAAAATAGACATTTCCCTTTCTCACCCCTGTTAGTAGCACCTGTTGTGTTGATTTGTCTTTGATAATGCATTCATTAGGTGCAAATTCAACACTATATCCTTTATCACAGATTTGACTTATAGATAGCAAGTTATATTTTAGGCCTAGAACATATGAAACATCAGTAATTTTTACACTACCAATATTTAATGTACCATAACCTCTTGTGATTCCTTGAGAGCTATCTCCAAAGGTTACTGAAGGACCATCTTTTTCAATGAATTCTGAGAGGAGCTCCTTGTTTCCAGTCATATGCCTTGAACATCCACTGTCCAAGTACCATGCTGTTCTCTTATTTATGCTTCTCCTTTTCTTGTGGTCCTTGTTGCCCTGCAAAGTCAGATTTTAGGTACCCTTTGAATGTTGGGTCCTAGAGGGTTAGCTGTACCTTTTGGAACCCAAATCTGCCTAATTAGTCCTATTGACTCAAAGTGACTGACTTGGTTTCCATTTACATCTACATACACAGTTCTACCCTTAAATGCCTTGGGCAGTTTCTGTGCATCAGTGTTAGTCTTGTAAGGTTCAGGAGTCTTGGTGAACTTCTTTGGGGGATATCTCCTGAAATTACTAGACTTAGGTGCAGCTTGGTAAGACCTTTGAGGATAGGAGCTTGGATGGCCTTTTCCCTTTGGCATGAAGGGTCCAGGCTTCCTGAAGCTGTTATACCTGTCAGTGGGATTGGGCCTTAATCTGTCCAGTTGAGGTTGCCTTATTTGAGTTGGCCTCTTCTGAACAGTTTTTGGACAACTCCACTGATGAGTGTTCAGTTGGGTTGGCCTTCCATTGGTTCTCCCCTTCTGAACCTCATTCCTCTTGTATACAATGTTCTTAACCTTTTCCTTAGGTCTGGGTTTAGAAGCATTGTTTACTTGAGTAGGTATAAGAGTTTCTTTACCCTTACCCTTGATCAGTGGCTGGTTCACTTCCATTTCATTTTCTTTTTCCTGAGCCACTGACCTTACAAAGGTCATCTTAGTATTGCTTGTTGAAGCAATGCTAAGACCAGGTGAGGGTTTAAATGGATTATAGCCTAATCCACTTCTTTGAGCCATTGGTCTTTGAAACCCTTGAATATCCTCTATTGCCTTAGAAGATTTGTTCAAGGTATACATTTTCAGTTTTAGGCTCCCCTCACTTAATTTAAGAGTATCAAATTCATTTGAGAGATTATCAAATTTAGCCTGAAGAGTCCTAAGGTCAAAATCCTTTTTCTACAGAACCAGATTTTGTTCATCAATCAACTTTTGTTGTTCAGAGACTTTGAGAGACAATTCACTGTGTTCTCTCACAATCTGCTGATACAACTCAGTTGATCTGATGTCAACCTCAGATTCAGGAAGGTTGGTGATTTTGACTTTAGATCTCAACTGTTCATTTTCTCTCAATGCCATATTGCATACTTCTTGCATTCTGGTGAAATCTTCCAATAACTTTCCAAAGTTAAAGTGGATTTCACTAGATTCATGTGTGTTATTAGAAGAGTTGGAAGATGAACATACCTCTTCATTTTCAAAGGCCATTTGACAGTCTTCTTCACTGTCACTGTTGGAGAACAGCCCATCATCAGATGAGTACACACTTTCTTCACTTGCTGATTCTCCAGCTACCATAGCCTTCATGTTGTTAAGCCTCTTGTCTCTTTTGTTCTGCCTTTCTTTCCTTTCCTTTGAACTTAGGTCAGGACAATCATACTAAAAGTGACCCTTTTTCTGGCAGTTGTAACACACATCTTCATCATCATTTTTCTTGCTTGAGGACTCCTTCCTTCTGGATGATGATGGTTCACCTTTGCTGTACTTCTTTTTATCAGCATACTAGTCAGCCTTCTTTTCATCAGAGAGTTTGTCCTCTGATTTGTTGTCAGGAGAACTGTATCTTCTCCTGGTCCTGTTGTCTTGGTAGAACTTTTTGTATCTACCAAATCTAAAGTTGAGCTTTTCAAATCTCCTTGCCATGAGTGCCAACTCCTCCTTCATCTCAGTCTTGGAGACAGTTTGAGATGCTTTCTGTGCATTCTTCTTTTCTGACTCAGCAGCCTTGAATGCAACACCTTTGCTTGAGGAGGATGGCTCTTCATGTACTTTCTTCCTGTTTAGATCAAACTCATATGCTTTGAGTTCAGAGAACACCTGCTGCATAGGCATGTTTTCAAGATTGTTGGTGTTCTGCATCATGACTGAATATATGTCCCATTTGGATGTGAGACTTCTTAGAATTTTCAGTGCAACTTCTCTTTTGGCATAGAACTTGCCCAGAGAATTCATCTCATTCATGATGTCAGTGAATCTGCCATCAAGATGATCAATAGTTTCATTGGGCTCCATAGTGAATTGTTCATACTTTTGGATGGCCACTTGAAGTTTGTTTTCTTTGATCTTTTGGGTACCTTCACACATAAGTGCTAGGGTATCCCAGATCTCTTTTGCTGTGGTGCAGTGATACACTCTTCCCATCACTGCATCTGGAATAGTCTGGTACAAGTTGTTCATGGCAATGTAGTTCAGATTGTGCCTCTTTCTCTCTTCTGCTGTCAGTTCATCCTCATCTTTTGGCAATAGCTCCCTTGGGTCTGCTTTCTGAGAATCAGTGACCTTGGGATTTAGCTTGGTGAAGGTGAATGGTCCTCTGGTGATGACTTTGAGCATTTCATCATGTTGGCAGGCAAGATGTGCTCTCATCCTGATCTTCCAGAAATCATAGTTCTCAATTGAGAACATTGGCAGTTTGTGGTGAGAAATGTGATTTACTTGATTTGGACCCATGTTGTTAATGGTGTTGACAGCATCTCCTGGAACTGCATTGTTTGCCATGACTAGATAAATTGGTTAGATAAACACAGACAAGTTTTTCAGAAATTGGATCCGTTCAGTGACCACAGAAAGTTGATTTGAAAAACCAGATGTATTTTCAGAAGCAGTGGTCTTTGAACCCCTGCTCTGATACCACTTGTTGGTCCTTGATGGAGTATGACACAAGTGTATGGGGAGGGGGGAATGCACTTGTGTATGCAAATTCTTCCTTTTTCTTCTTAAAAACAGTAGATTGGTTTGATAAGGAAGGTTGTCTGACAACTAGCCTGAGTGATCTTCAAAAGATACCTGTCCTACTGAAAACTAGACAGTGATCAGTTGGATAAATATCTAAGAGATTTTCTAAGTGCGGAATGTGGTTGGCCTTTTCTTTGAAGAAATACTCCAAGTTAATTTTTGAAAACAAACAGTTAATCAGGGACTTTGTCCAAAACAGTTTTTCTTATCTTACTGAATTGATTCCTTTGAAAATGAATGATTGAGTAAAGCAATGCAAACAATAGAATGAAAGCAGTAAGTAAATGGCACAGCACTTTATAGTGGTTCAGAGTCTCAATACTCCTACATCCACTTTCCCTGATTGAACAGGATAATTCCTTAACAATGGAATTAGCTTGTTTTATAGTGTCAAGGTGCACTGATCAACAACACTCTCTTAGTGCTTTGATCCCTAGGATAATCTGAGTCCTAGTGCTCAATCTTTCTGAGTTAAGACTGTGTTTCTCAATAACAGTCCTTAACTTCTCACTTCTACAACAAACACTCCTTCACTAAATGAGGTAAGGGTTTGAGGTTTGGTTCCAACCAGTGAGTAAGGCAGGAGCTATGGCCAGTAATGGAACTCTCCCCCTCAACGCATCAGTGTTCTTGGCAACAAAGCCATGATGCCTGAAGTAATTTGAAATCAGAACAGGATAGGGTAGGTTGCCTTTTTCAGAAACTTTTTCAGTAAATCTCATCATATGGTGGAAGATAGTGAGGCCTAAATTGAATTTCTTAAGCACAGAGATCCTATACATAAGAACAACTTGGTCTTTTGTGATCTTGGTGGTATTTGTGGTGGGAATCCAGTTGTAGATAATGAGTTTGTATAACACGGAATGTAGGGAAGTGAGGTCTTTGGCTAGCATCTGTCTAGTCCACTTAACTACCCTACCACCAGTTATAGCAGCAATAACCACATCCATGTCAGGTTCTTCATCCACCTCAACATTGGGAATATGCAGAAACTCATTTATCAACTCAGGAGTAAAAGGTACATCTCTCCCCCTAAAATTTACAGTCCCATACCACCTAGATGATCTCCTACAAGTACTCTTTTTTATGCAAGCATAAAATTCATAAGCCCAATTTGTCAAGAATGATTCACCAAAATTCACAGCATGCATCAAATTCCTTTCCTCTAAGAAAAACTAATCATGCCTTTACTTTCAAAATCAGGTATATTAATTCTCTTCTCTATCAGCAGTTTCCTCTTAGAATAAACAGCCAACCTATTCTCTAGAGTCTCAAGAGAATCAGAGTTACCTTCCTCTTCAGAAGAAAGGTCATTAGAGCTTGATGTAGAATCTTTAGCAGAGCTTTCCTTAGAGCTGCTCTCTGCACTGGAAGAGCTATCACCACTACCATCATCTTCAGGTTCTGGTGCAGCTTCCTTTGCAGCAGCAAAATGCTCAGCATTTTTCTTAAGAGAGTTCAGAATATCTCTTAAACACACATCAGAATCAGAATTGGAATCTGATTTTGCAGGTTCATCTTCAGCAATCATCTTGGCCTTCCCTTTGCCTTTGGGATCAGCAATAGCCTTTCCTTTTCCTTTCACTTCAACAACAGCTTTCTTCTTGGATTTTTCAGCAACTTTCTTAGGTTTCTCAACAGCAACAGGAGCTTCTTCTTCAGAGTCTGTGAACACTTGGATGGGTTCAGCAGCTTCAGCTCCAGCTTTCTTCTTATTCCTCATGGATTCAGAATAATCCACACGAGTGAACACGCGGTATGATCTCCTTCTTTGTACATGGTTTCTCTGTCTTTTCCCTTTCTGCGCATTCTTCTTGAAAGGAATGGGAGCAGATTCATCAGAAACAGAGAGTGAAGAGTTTGTACCGTCTTCTGAGATGTTTGCGTCCTCCATTTCAACGTCTTCAGGGTCGGAAGTAGCAGTAGCTTCTTCAGCAGCAACCTCCTCATTTTCAGCTTGCGGGTTGTGAACAGTAGGTGATTTAGGGCTTTTTGAAGCAGCAGCCATTTGGGCGGTTTGATCAGCCAAATAGCTTGAGATATCCACAGTGATATCTCCAAATGTCATCACGGGCAGATGACCAGTTGTTCGAAGAGAGTCAGACACTTCTTCGATAGCCTTGTTGAACTGTTCAACAGTTGCATCTTGAGGAATGTTGGTTGTTGGTGGAACGGTTTGAGGAGCAGTTTGAGGAGTGGGAGCGGTTGTTGATGGTGTTGCAGAAACATTTGAGTCAGCATTTGACGAGGTTGATTTCTGAGAAGCCATGGAAGCAAGGATTTCGAGAGGGTTTGTGTGAGAGTGGGATGAGTTATTCGAATCAGAGTGAGATTGTGAGTGGAATTGAGGTCGGTTTCCAGCCATTTAAGGGACGGTTGGAATTTCAAGGTAGGTTTGAGGAGTGTATTCACAAACTTTGAGAGATACACGGCCAATAAACAATTCTGCAAAACTTAGTACTCAACAAAATCAAAAATCACGATTAGCATTAACATTTAATCTTATGAGTGATATTTATAGAGAGAACTATGTAGTTGGAGAGTAAAGAAAATAATCCAGAAGCTTTTTCGATCATGCTCCACATAATTAGTCACAATGTAGATCATGGGTAATTAGTGGGGAAATTTAATTAAATTAAATTAGATAATTAAGAAGCTTCCAGAATAATTAAAATTGCATAATCTGAAATATAAAAAATGTGGGTCAGTAATTAAATAAAATAAATCCCAATTAATAATTAAATAATTACAACTAATAAAAATAAATTCGAATCAGGCAATGTTGTGCTCAAAACTGTTACAAACACCTCAACACGGTTTTTACATGAATTTGCTTCATTTGTGTTGCACCATATATTTTTTTCTTTTTGTGTTATAGCATCTAATTTGTATTGATCCATTGTTCCTGTAGAGTACATCGTAGTAGTGAACTCCGTGCCCCATACTTACTTAATGGATTACAAATATATTGATGCTTTTACCAAAGAATCACCTTTTGAAAAGAAGGCATCGTAGTAGTGAACTCCGTGCTCCATAGTTACTCAGTGATTTGGTACATCTTTTAGTATGCTAATAACATTCTCATTTTTATGCATTTGAGAGGTGTAAGTCATGTTTATTTTTGCACTACAAGGTTCTTAGATTCATAGATATTTTACATAGGAATTATTTAACTAAGTAAGAGATAGATCCAGCTTATAAAATTTTTACAACCCATGATGTTGTCCCAAATGCTGACTCATTTGTGACAACATCCATCCGAATTTTTCAGATAGTGCTCATGCCAAGAGATTTCCTCAAGATTGAGAATCTCTCATGGTCTAATGCCTTAGTGAAAATGTCAGCATTTTGTTTTTCAGTAGGTATATACTCCAACTTCACAATGTTCTTCTCTACTAAATCTCTCATAAAATTATGTCTTATGCTAATGTGTTTTGTGAGTGATTGTTGTACAGGATTCTTAGAAATGTTAATGGCACTAGTATTATCACAAAAGATTGTAAGTATACCATTCTCAATATCATAGTCATGGAACATCTTGCTCAGCCACAAGAGTTGTGTACAGCAGCTTCCAGCAGCTATATACTCAGATTCTGCAGTAGATTGTGAAACACAATTCTGCTTCTTGCTGTGCCATGATACAAGATTGTTTCCCATGTAGGAACATCCTCCACTCGTACTCTTTCTATCATCTATATCTCCAGCCCAATCAGCATCACTGTAGCCTATCTAAATGTTGTTGGTGTCCTTAGTATACCAGATTCCAAGGTCACTTGTACCTGCAACATACTTGATAATCCTTTTCACAGCATTCAGGTGAGATTCCTTTGGATTAGCTTGGTACCTAGCACAAACGCACACATTGTACATAATATCTGGTCTACTAGAGGTTAAATACAGTAAATTACCTATCATGGATCTGTAAAGTGTTGGATCAACATCTGCCAGCACTGTCTTTGCAAAGTTTCAAAGAAGATCCCATAGGAGTTTTCATTGGTTTTGAATTCTCAAGACCAAATCTTTTAACCAAGTTCTTAGCATACTTACTCTTGGAGAAGAAAATACCATCACTGCATTGTTTGATTTGAAGACCTAGAAAATAGTTCAAGTCTCCAACCATACTCATTTCAAATGTTGCAGTCATTGCCTCAACATTTTATCACAAGTAGAACCAAACACAATGTCATCAACATATATTTGAGCAATAAGTAAATCTCCTTCAGTGTGCTTAATGAACAAAGTTCTATCTGCCTCTCCTCTAATAAAACCATATTCCAAAAGAAAGTCAGTAAGCCTACCATACCATGCTCTAGGAGCTTGTTTAAGACCATACAAAGCTTTCTTAAGTTTATATACATGATCAGGATACTGTGGATCTTCAAATCCCTTAGGTTGTTCAACATATGCTTCTTCATTTAATATGCCATTTAGAAATGCAGCCTTTACATCCATTTGATGAAGTTTAATATCAATAAAACTTGCAATAGCTAGCAGTAATCTAATAGATTCTATCCTAGCAACAGGTGCAAAAGTTTCATCAAAATCAACTCCTTCAACTTGGGTGTAACCTTGTGCTACTAACCTAGCCTTGTTCCTAACAATATTACCAGATTCATCAGTTTTATTCTTGAATATCCACTTTGTTCCAATGACATTAGTATGACTAGGTCTAGGAACAAGTGTCCACACTTCATTTCTTTCAAACTGACCAAGTTCTTCATGCATAGCATTAATCCAGTTTTCATCAATTAAGGCTTCTTTAGCACTCTTAGGTTCAATTTCAGATAAATAACATTCAGCATTTACAACATTACACATAGAAGACATGCATATTGTTCTTACCACATCTACCTTGTTTGATCTTACTCTTCCTCTTGTTTGCACTCCAACTGTAGCATCGCCTATGATCTGGTCAGAAGGATGACTTTTGCCTATTCTTGAAGAAGGATTTGTTTTGGGAATGTACTGATCATTCTGTGAATTTACAGCTGACTGTTCTGTAGATGTTGATCCAGATGTGTTAACATTTGGTGCAACATTTTCAGACTTCAGTGTATTCTCAGAAGTGTCAGTAACCTGTGATACATCTTCTTCATCTTTGTCATCTGTAAGACCTTTATCATCATCAAACACAACATTAACAGATTCTTGAACAGTGTTAGTTCTAAGGTTATAAACTCTATAAGCTTTACTATTTCTAGAATAGCCTAAAAGGAAACCTTTATCATTTTTAGAATCAAACTTATGAAGTTGATCCCTATCATTCAAAATATAACACACACAACCAAATACATGAAAATATTTCACATTAGGTTTTTTGTTGTTCAAAATCTCATAAGGTGTTTGATTAGTGCCAGAACGAATAAAAACCCTATTAATAATATGGCATGCAGTATTCAATGCTTCTCCCCAAAATTTCTTAGCAAGACATTTGGATGTAAGCATAACTCTAGCCATTTCTTGTTAAGTTCTATTCTTTCTTTCAACAATTCCATTTTGTTGTGGAGTTTTAGGAGATGAATATTCTTGCAAGATACCATTTTTATCACAGAAATCATTAAACATGTTGTTTTCAAATTTCCTACCATGATCAGTTCTAATCCCGCCAACTTTCAAGTTAAACACATTTTTGAACCTCTTATAAAGAATTTTAAATGCAGCAAATGCTTCAGATTTGTCTCTCAAAGACTCTACCCAGGTATATCTAGAAAAATCATCTACCACAACTAAGGAATACCTCTTTCCTCCAATGCTTTCAGTTTCCATAAGACCCATCAAATCCATGTGCAGTAATTCAAAGCATCGATGTGTAGTACAATGTGACAGCATTTTGTGTGACATTCTTACCTGCTTACCTTTTTGGCATGGTCCACATACAGTGGTGTTGTGAAACCTCAGTTCTGGAATTCCTTTTACTGCATCTGCTTTGATTAGCTTTTTCATTGCTCTGTAATTTGCATGACCCAATCTTTGATGCCATAGAACATTTTCATCATGTTTTGACAAGTTACACATATTTGTTCCAATAAGATAGCAATTATCAGCTGACCTAGTACCAGTCATGACACAAACTTCATCTTTATTAAGAACATAACATGAATCTTTATCAAATTTCACATGCAAATTATCATCACAAAGTTGACTAATGCTAATCAGATTTGCAAGTAAGCCATCAGCATGTAATACATTTTTAAGCTTAGGAAAACCTTCAACATTCAAAGTTCATTTACCAACAATCTTTCCTTTAGAACCTCCACCATATATAACACTACCACTATTAAAGGTCACATAATCAGATAAGAAATCAATACGACCTGTCATATGTCTAGAAAAACCACTATCAAAGTACCATAAGTCAGGTAGACATGCTTTTAAGGAGGTATGAACAACATTACAGGTAGCTTTTGGTTTCCATGCAGATTTCAAAAACTGTTTACCAGGATGTGACAGTTTCTTATGCAGCATTTTTAAGTTTTTCTGTTCTTCAAACAACTTTATACAGTAAGGACGAATGTGACCAATTTTGAAACAGTAATGACATATATACTTCCTTTTAACCTTGTGAGACTCTGTTTCTGCAGATGTTGCACCAGATGTGTCAACATTTGCCTTAACAAATTTCACAGGTTTTCTAAATTTATCAGAAATAGAAGCAGTAGTACCATCATAGCCTAAACCATTATTGTTAGACTTACCAGTAGCTATAGCATTATTTACCTCAGAAGCACTCTTGGAATATTTCTTGAAACATAAAGTAGAATTTATCAGTTTCTCCTTTAAGTTACAGATTTCCAGATCTCTTTTGGTAAGAATAACTTCTAGCTTGGTGATTGTGTCCATCAGATCCTCATTCCTTTTATTCAGAGAATCAAGGGTGAGTTTCTGATTCTTCCAATCATCTAACAGCTTTTGGTATTCATTGTCATTAGTCCTTTTTCCTGCATCATCAACTAAACCATTAAAACAGTTCAAATCTGGGTGACTCTGTTCTGATGTTGCTGTAGATGTTGAAGCATCAGGTACAGCATCAGACTCTGTTTCATCCAGGTCATCATCTGAGGAATCATTATAATCAATTTTGGTAAAATTAAAATATTCATTCTGATTTAATTCATCAAGATCATCATCAGAATCATCACTCAAGGTAGCACTAAAATTCAGTTTTTGCTTAAGTCTAGTATTGGCACATTCATTTGCATAATGGCCATAACCAGAACAAGCATTGCATTGAACTGATTTTCGAAATTCAGGATCATACCTTGGTTTACCTTCACTCTTTGACGGTCTTGGTGTGAATTGACATTTCCTCCTTTCTGGTTGAGGTGTTGATGTGTTGATTTGAATCTTAGGCTGAATGTTGCTAGATTTGTTCACAGATTTCTTAAGAAACTTATTAAAGTGCTTAGTAAGTAAGGCAATGTTGTTAGGATCCTTGAGACATTTATCAAGCAATTCTTCATCAGAATCAACTTCAGTAATAATAGGTTGAAACTCAGAAATGTTTGATGTTTCCCCTTTAAAAACCACAACTTTCTTATCAGCATCATTTTCATCAACTTGATTAGTGTTTATTTCATATGTTCTAAGAATACTCACTAACTCATTTTGACTTAATGTATCTGTATTTTTTGCCTCTTCAATAGCACAAATTTTAGCATCAAATCTTTTAGGAACAGATCTTAATATCTTATGAACTACTCTAACATTAGAAATAGGGTCACCAAGAGAATGTGATTCATTGATTATCTCACTTAACCTTTCATTGTAGGATGAAATGGTTTCATCTTCCTTCATTCGGAGATTCTCAAATTTTGTCCCCAACATTCGAAGCTTAGTCCTTTGAACACTGTCTGAACCCTCACAATGCTCTTGCAACCTGTCCCATGTATCTTTAGAAGTAGAACAGTTAGATATAATTTTAAACATTGAAACATCAACAGAAGTAAAAATAGCATTTAAAACTTTAGAATTGTAGCCTGATGTTGTTATTTCATCAGCCGTCCAATCAACTTCTCTCTTGAGTTGAACTTCACCATCTGCATCTGCTGGTCTTTTTGGAGCTTCCCAGCCTGTAAGTACAGTCCTCCAAGCACGTTCATCAATTGACTTGATGTACATACGCATCTTAGGCTTCCAATAAGAATAAATTGAACCATCTAAAACGGGTGGCCTAAGTGCAGTGGATATGTGATGTGTTTCCATTGCTAAACTAAACTAAAAACACACTTGACCAAAGATCTAACCTAGTGTCGTCAGGTATCAGCTCTGATACCAACTGAAAGTGTGTGCTGGAGTGTATAAAAGTGTTTAAGTATAAGTAGATAAATGTTGCACAGAATGTTGAGACAAATAGTGCAACACTGACTCTAACAGAATATCAGAAATTAAGATACACAGCGGAAGACTTGAAACACTAAAAACAAACGAGACACAATGGAAATACTTTTAACATAGATTTTATAAATAAAAATCTGTGTCTGCCTTCTGGCGTAAATCAATACTTATCTTTAAGTACAAATGTTGTGTGAAATGTTACAACAATAACTTTCACAACGAAACTATAAACGAGGCAGGTACCAAGTCTAGAAAACGAACTAAGTGTATAAATTATACACTGTCGAAATGCCTAGTCTATCTAATGATTACACTCTCAATAGATAAGAAGACACACAGCCATACGGGTGGTATACAGCGTATGATCTAAAATGTAGAACTATTGGCCACAATTTCCTAACAGGGATGAACGCTCGGTCTAGGATATTGCTCGAATGGAACACACTGAATTATGAAGCCTTCAATCGGTATTTATAGAGGTGGGATACGAATTCTAGAGGCTTCCACATTGAGGTCCTATTTTTTAGGAGCTCAACTTCCATGATCTTTCTAGATCCTTCTAGCATGCTCCAGGTCGTTCTAAATGGTTCCAAGGTGGTCTAGCACGTTCTGCAATGTTCTGGAATCTTCCAGGTTCCAGATCCTTGTAGAAGCTTCTAGATCCTGCCAGAAATGCGACAACATTTAGATCAACATTTAATGTAGCATTTCAGAAAAGACTTAGAAAAAATCTCGGAAGGTCAAATTAAGATGTTGTTGATAATGTTAAGGCATTTAAGAATTAACAACATCTACAATAAGTATTTGAATAGGTATTTGAATAGGGAGGGATAGAGAGGGATGGGATGGGGGATGACCCATCTAAATCCGGATGGGCCAATCCCAAACCAAACACACCTTATAAGTTGCACCAAATTAAAGAATGTGTAACATCAATCAAATTAGCAAATCTTCAAAATATTCTCAAAAATTCTTAACAATTTCTGATAGAATTCTTAAAACCTTCAAAATCTGAAACATTCAAAATCATCAAAATTCTTCTTATGAGTCTGATAAAATTTTGAAAACTTTCATAAAATTTCGAGTGAATTTAATGAAATCTTCAAGTTTTGACGAATAAAAATTAAAATCAACAACTAAACTACATATCTAACAAAAAATAAAAATATACATAATAAATTACAATCTGAATTCTTCAAAATTCTTGTAAAATAAAGAATGCAGGGTTGAGATTAAGTGAATTCAAAAAAATTCATAAGTTTTAAAATGAATGGATGAGATTAAAGAAAAAATGTAGAATGAGTGAGAATTGAGAAATTTTAAAATGGAGACATTTTAGAAGAGAGAGATTGAGATAGACCAATGAAATGACACATGTGGCTATTAAAATGTTTGTAAATATATGTTAAAAATAAAGATATTTTAAGTAATATTCATAATTTTCTGAATTAATAAATATAAAATAAATTTTTAATTGATATAAATATATATATAAAATTAGGTTTAGTCTAGTATACACTTGAGTGCATGTTGTGCACTTTAGTCCATGTTGCACTTTTCAGTTGTATTGACTTGCACTTTTTCATGATTAATACTTTTTGATAAAATGGTATTGCACTTTTCAATTATTAAACTGTATAATAATATTTTTCAGTTTTATCCCACAATCCAAACAACTTGATTATAAATTATCATATAAACTTTAAAATTTAATCCATCAATCCAAACATGAATTTTAAATCAATTTTTTAAATTGTCCCACTAAATTATATCCTAATATATCTATCCTATCTAGCAAACCAAACAAGCCCTAAAAGTATAAGTTAGTATAACTAAAAGTGAAATACGATATTTCTGAAATGTGCAAGTCGGTATTACTAAAAAGAGCATCACAATATTAATGAAAAGTGTAAGTCAATATAACTGAAAGTGTAAGAGTCTATAACTGAAAAGTGCAATAATTTTTTTTACTGAAAAGTGCAACACAGTATTATTAAAAAGTGCAAGTCAGTATCACAATTTTTAATGAAAACTGAAAAGTGCAACAGAATATTACTAAAAAGTGTAAGTCACTATAAATAAAAATATTATTATACAGTTTAATAATTGAAAAGTGCAACACCATTTTACTAAAAAGTGTAAGTCATGAAAAAGTGCAAGTCAGTATAACTGAAAAGTGCAACATGGATTAGAGTGCACAACATGCCCTCGAGTGCATAGCAGACCAACCCGTAAAATTAATTCCACATATTAAAATATGTAAGTTGATCCTATTTGGTAACCTGCTATTACATATTATAAGTAAAAAGACTATTTTCAAAATGTAAGTATACTTATTGGATCGAAATCAAAATGTGTAATCCGTCAGGATCAAATTCAAAATCAGTTCAACTTTGACAAAAAATATTTAATCTCTTTCGTTTAATAAAAAATCACATCTTTTGATTGTATTAAAAATCGTGTTTACTTCAAATGGTTAAGATTTACTTTTAAAAAATTGCTAGTATTTAAGTATACTTATTGGATCGAAATTAAAATGTGTAATCCGTCAGGATCAAATTCAAAATCAGTCCAACTTTGACAAAAAATATTTAATCTCTTTCGTTTAATAAAAAATCACATCTTTTGATTGTATTAAAAATCACGTTTACTTTGGAAACAAATTAATTTGTTTTCAAATGGTTAAGATTTACTTTTAAAAAATTGCTAGTATTTACTTCCAAATCCTTTATAAATTCATAAGTTTAATTTTAATTTTAATAAATTTAGTTGATAGTCAAATAGTTGAAGTATGGCATATTTTTTTATATATTGCAATTTTGAAATGAAATATTGCAATTATGGTAAAAATTAGATTTATTTTCAATTCAAGCATAACGAAAAAATAATAATAATATTTTCAATTTTGTCTTTTAGTAAAGTTCCTTCTCCCATGCGACTATCTCAACATGAAGAAATTGACACGACAACACGAAACATTCAACATGTTTGACAAGACAATACAAATTTTGTCTTCTAGCAAAGTTCTTCTTGGTAGGCGCGACTATGTGGTCTTTCTCGAGGTTTGAATTGTCGAATGTGTCCTTCTCAACAATTATATATTCCCTCGTCGAATGTGTCCTTCCCAACAAATATATATTCCCTCCTCCCACCTTCATTCATCAACTCTCGGTAAGCTTTCTATCTCTATTTCTTCTCGTCCTTCATTCATCTCTCTTCTTATTTCTTTCTTTTATCTTCTAAAATTTTCATAAAATCCTACTCAAAAAAATTAAAATTCGAAAATTCTGAAAAAAAGTTATATTTTTCTTCCAACATTTAAAATTTTAAAATACTCATTACTCTCAAAATTTTAAAAATTCAGAAAAAAATCAAGATTTCAAACTTTCTTTTTTTTAAATTCGAAAATTTTGGAAAATTCAAGATTTTAATGTAAAAAAAATTTGGAAAATAAAATTCAAAGATTTCAATCTTTATTTTTAAAATCGAAAATCTTCAAACTTTTTCAAACTAAAAATTCGAAAATTTTGGAAAAAAAAAATTGAAAACTACCGTCAAGTTTGTCAATTTTTTTGAAAACTCACACGGACCCTTAGTCTCGATTTCTTGTGTGGACTTGTCACCTGACATAGATGCACCAATTAAATAATTTAATTGTGGCGGATGGAACTAGCTTAAATTAAAAATAAATCTAATTTTAACCATAATTGCAATATTTCATTTCAAAATTGCAATATATAAAAAAAATTGCCGTTGAAGTATGGTGGTTTCATGTGACAAAACCTGATGAAATATACCCTCCATCACACTCATAATTACACAATATGCAGAAAAGAGACAATGTTGCTGAAAACCAATTGCAAATTAAGAAAGATAACATTCGTACAAAATTGTCTACAAGCATCATCAGAACAATGAGGTGAAACAGAGCATCTGCAAATTAGGCCTCTGATTCTTGACGAATTTCAAACAACAAAAAGTCACTAGATTCTATAGAAACTCTAGTTACTAGCCAAGGGGAATATAGATAGATAAGAAGCTAATCAACTCAACCTGAAACCGCAATGCATCCCGCATCAAGCCAAAACAGCACAAGGCAATTGCTGTGTATATTTTTAAAATTTAATTTACAGCTCACAGATGCAGCAATCCAGCAACCTGTCTTTCCTCTCACTCGGGAATTAAAGCCTCATTATCTGCATCACCTTCTCCCTCGATTGTAGGCTTTGATGGACCTGCTCCAGGGGCTTGCCTCTTCTTGATGCCACTCACAATATCATCGATTCTCAGAAGCATGCAAGCTGCTTCAATGGCCGTCTTAAATGCCTGCGCCTTCACTGAGTATGAATCCCATATCTAAAAACACACAACATAATCAAATTAATCAAGCATTCTGAATCTTAGAATGTGACTCATAGTGTTATTAAAAATAATTAATATAAGTATGTATAGAAGAAGCTAATAATTAAGGACGAAAAGTCGAAAACTTCTACGTAATTCTGACCGATGTATAAGTCATTCACCTAACAAAAAAAGTATTGGTTCATATGAAGAAAAGTTAACATTATATAAAAATGGTATTTAGTTTGTAGGCTGAATAATATTAATGTCTTATCAATATACAACTAATATTTTTCAACATATGAGCTAAATACTTTTCGACCACTTTTTTCTATGATTCGCAAAAAAAGTAGTATTAAAAACAGCTTAGTTGAAAAATTTTAGTCAAAATTGGAACCAGTGGACCGTTTTTTAGTCAAAATTGGAACCAGTGGACCGTGCAAAGGGTATGCCACATTGTTAACTGTTAATTAAAATTAAGAGCAAATAACAAAGCAGCACAGAAAGATAAAGCCAAAATTCACACCTTGCGCTCTTTCATGTCAGTAATTTCACCAGTATTTCCATCTATGCCTGTCCATGCATTCTCTCCATTTGCGTGCTACGAAATATGGAACAAAAAAATTAAAGTATTAACCAAAGTCGAGGGTATAAAAAAAGTGCAAGCATGCAAAATAAGGCGATCTTACTTTTCCTTGCAATGCAGTCATAGTTCGAATCACATTGACTCCACAGTTCTGAGCTAAAGTTCTTGGTATAGCCTCAAATGCGATTGCAGCAGCTTCATAAGGCCACTGTTCAGAATCATACATCAAATTTTATTCGCAATTGTGAGTTTCATGCTCTATATATTGCTATCACAATTCTTAAGTCAGTGCAAAAAAGAAATAATTATGGTATCCAAATGAATTATTATTAAATGCAGGAAAAGGGGAGCCAGATGATGGAGAAGGCTGGGAATGCTGCATAATCTGCCAAAGGTTTAATGCAGGAGGTACTTATTCCATCTATTTCACTTATGCCTCAACAACTATTTATTGGTTTACCTTATTCAAACACTGAAACACATGACTTAAATCGGGTTTTTTCATAAAAGCATTATAGAAATTTTGAAATGAATACTTTCACTTTAGAAATATGACTTCTTTTGGGACGAAAAAGTTCTAGAAACAAGACTATATTTTTGGTACGAAGGGAGTAATAGCAAGGCCGAGCTCAATAAGTTATGGTAATAGCAAGGCCGAGCTCAATAAGTTATGGTCAAATGAAGAGAGGGTAAGAAGATTACACTACTCAAGTTCCACTCATGTCCGGTTTGATTAAAGCGCAAACAAATCTCAAATAGATTGATAACTGTAAACACACCATTTAAACCTTGGTAAAATTCCAAACAAATATGTACAGTTTGACACAATGTAATATATATATATATATATATATATATATATATATTCTGTAAATTATTTTTTAAAAAAATACCTTTTCAATGCCTTCAATAGATGCACTTTTCTGCTTTAATATAGCTGATACAGTCAGCTCGGTAGCACCACCACCAGGTACAAGTTTTGGATTTTTTATTATGTTTCTTGCCACAGACATAGCATCCTACAGAAAACATAATTTGAAACTTAGAATCACAGTTTTTGCTATTTACAAAGAAATCAGCAACAGGGTATTAAAGTCTAAAAACTCAAACAGTTACCTGCAGGTTTCTCTCCACTTCATTCAGCAAGTCCTTGCTGGCACCCCTCAAGAGAACTGTGCATGCTTTTGGATCCTTGCAGTCATCAATGAATGCAAAGAACTCCTCACCGATTTTCCTCACCTCAAAAAGTCCTGCACCAGTACCTACATCAGATTCCTGCAATTCATCGGGCCTGTTAACAATTACAGCCCCACAGGCTCTGGCAATTCTGTTGTTGTCCGTTTTCCTGAGTCTTCTGATTGCACTGACACCAGCCTTGCTAAGATAATGGCAAGCCAAATCACTCAGCCCCTTTTCGGTTATTACTAAATCTGGTTTAAACTTTAATATTTGCACACATAGGTTTTCGATATATTCCTCTTCCAACTTCAGTAAAACACTCCAATCTTCTTCTTTCAACAGCTCGGCATTGGTTTGGTTCTCACCTTTCTTGTACTCAAGAGGGCAATCAAGGAGAATAATTCTAGGATTTGTGATTTTTCTTCTCATTTTACCAGGAGCCACAACATCCTTGTTGAACATGACTCCTTTTAGCACTTTTGAATCCTCCAACTGACCACCAGGAATCTTCTCCACTTTAATGTACTTCTTGATATCCACCTCACGCAGTCCTTGGCCAACATCTACCCCTGCAGTGGTTGTGGCATCTATTGCTAAATCCTGAAAGTTACACCAACAACGCCCTATGAATGAAACTCCAATCACGTGGCAGTAAAATAACAAGATTTGAAACATCAGTCAATGCTGATAGAACAATAATTCGACACGCATGACACACATGAATGCAACTAAAACATGCTACCTCATTCACTATGTCAAGAAGCATGCAGACAATTAATGATTATGCATGTCATGGGTATTCAAATGTATTACATTAACACGAACAACCTGCAGTATCACTGAACTGGTCTAATATAGCCTGGAATAGAATTACTACGCAAAAACAGTAAACAGCAAATTAAATTACTCACAGCAATCAAATCTCCAAATTGACTGGTAAATTTTGTTCCAATGCAACTCTTGACGAGTCCTAACATTGATCCACCTGCAAAATGAGAAACATACCAGAATTTAATTCACAGAAAAAATCCTACAAGAGAAGCCGCCTACAGAAAACAATACTGAGAAGAGTCGTCACAATCTGTCACTCAGCATATGTAAACAATTAGCCACTCAAGCAGTCATTATAACAATGACAACAAATCAACAACATGCTCAGTTGATTTGATTCTCAAGGAGTAACATGCAGAGGTAAAATAACAAAATATCAAAGAAAATAAAATGTGCAATCTGATTGTCAAAGAGATTCAAATAATTGGGTGAAAGGATGACATTAAAATTTCTGTTGATTTGTTACTCTCATGCATAAAGAGAAGGCAGACATCCTTCCGTCTTTAACAAAAAGTACAAATTCTTACAGTTATTGAACGTAGATAGGTTCATTATCAGAATCAAATTTTATTAAAAAAAATGCAAGGTAAACAACTGAAACTGATTCAGTTTTAAGATTTGAACTAGATTATAAGGGAAACAAATCTAATGAACTTACGATCCTTTACATCCACAGTCATTGCAATTTTGTCAAGTACAGCAATGGAGTCTTCCAGAGCTTTGTTATAAGCTGCAACCCAATAGAACAACACTAGTCAATATAGAGATATCCACACACGTATTATTAAAGATCAAAGAGATTTAATTATATTACCTCGGCAGATAACTGTAGGGTGATAGTTCTTGTCAATGAAGGCTTCCGCAACATGAAGCATTTCTCCAGCTACAGAATGAATTATTCAAATTCACAGAAATTAATAAATTTCTAAGCGGGATAAAGAACACTGAATCTTAAACATAAGCCTCTTCAGAATCTTCCAGTCAAGACTTCCATATGGGCAACAAGAGACTTGGAAGCAAATATTTATTTCACGGTAGAAAAACTCACAACTGTAAGAACACAACAGCACAACAGAATAGGAAGATAATGGAAGAGAACCAAAACTGTGCATATATGTGTGTATCAAGTGAACTAGCAAATTGAATCAGTATAGGAATGCACTTAAGCAAAAAACATGATACCATCATTACAAGATATGCACATGCATGTACAGACTTACATGGATATCCTTTTTATTTGTTATAAACATTTAAGTGCAGTCTGCATGAAGCATCATAAACAAATGAATTAGATTACAAGAAAGTTTGAGGCATACCAAGGACTATCACAGATGTTGTCCCATCTCCAACCTCTTCATCCTGAGTTCGGCTTAGTTCAATCATCGACTGTAACCATAAAGAAGCACATGTGTCAAAAGGCAATCGGGTCATAGAAGTTCAGTAAGGTGTACCTTTTGAAAAAACTGTAATAGAAGATAATACAATAACACGCTACTGTAAAACAGACATCCCCTTCTCATTCAGTGAATAAAGGAGTCAAACCAATTTGAAAGAAGATTTATTTTTAATAAGAAAAACTGAAAAACCAATTAAAAGAAGATAATGCTGCAGAAAAAGGAAACAGAGACTGTGCCTTTGCCGCTGGGTGCGCAACATCTAATTCACGGAGAATAGCATTTCCATCATTTGTCACTACAATCCCTGTCACAACTTAATAGCAATTAAAAAAATCACATATATAAGAGGGGAGCAATACTGCAAATTACATAAACCTGCAAATACAAATCTATCCTGGCCCTATATCATTAAGCTACAAGACAATTGACAGAAAAGGGTAGATCCAGAAAAAAAAAAGTATTTCGTGAAAGTTAATAGATACTCTAAGCATTTCACTAGTCATGTATCAACATTCCAACAAAAATACTTCAATGCATCCAAAGCTCATGGGTTCAGTGGGGTAAATGCATTAAAATTGGTCAAATTCTAGCAGATGGTACTGTTAAGTAACCTTTTCTTCTCCACGTCCTATAATACAGGCATACATATTTCATAATAGTATAATTAGAATACTACCTCCAGATGCATCAAGGAGCATCTTCAACATTGATCGTGGACCCATAGTGGTACGTACAATATCTGCAACAGCCTGTCAAGAGCAACGAAAATATGTTTCAACTGAAAGTAGTAAATACATGAAGTCAGAAGGTATTACTTAAAGATTTATTAAATATCAAGTGAAATCCATAAACCCAATGCCACTTCTCAAACACAATAAAAAAATTAGCATGCAAGTTGAACCAAAAGTCTCCCACTCTCCCATCTATATAAACCATGCAACAGAAGATGGAAAATTATGGGGAATTCCGTGTAGGCTATATAATTTTCTTATTTATGATTTATTACCTTCTAAAATAAATAATAGCATTTTGATCCTTCTTTAACTGGTGGGGGTTGGGATATATACAGCCTATGCCCATAGATTAGCTGATGCACTACTCTGCCTATACGAACTTAAAATTAATTGGTTTGATAATTCTAGTTAAAATGGTGTTTAAAGATTTTGTTATGTTACGTTTCCCAACATGTGAAATGAGGCCACATCTCCATAAACTACCCCAAGACTCCATCATCATTTGACAGTGCCGAGTGTGGTAGTTAAATTTCAAAAGCACCAATAAACAGATTTCTGTTTCTGGAAGTCATCCCAAGATGGCAGTGATAAAAAAAAAATTATTGGAATAGCTATCCATCAGAGGATAATAAAGTACAGAACATCATAAAGGAGCAAGTGGATTTTACCATAAAATCAAATAAAAAACTGATAGAAAAAGGATAAGAGGCTGAGTTGAGTGCTACCTTTGATGCTTGAATATTTGCATGGTGAACCTTGCTTCCTGACTCCCGCTTCAATGAATCTTCTGCTCGACAGAACGTGATACATTAGCCAAAGAACATGAATATACAACAGAGGAGCATGTAAAATTTTTGACACATATCCTTACCTAAAAAGAAAAGGGAACCAAAACAACTGTAACCTACTCTATAATCTCAATTTGAAACATTTAGTCATCAAAAGCAAGAAAAGAACTTTTAACTCCAAAAGATGCAGGAAAATCAGTGTTGGATCTTTACCAAACACGCTCAATGTTATTGCACATAGCCGGCCTGTTTACTTTCTTGTAATTATTCAGGCAGCAAAAAATGGATTAACTACAAAGTACGAACACATATATAAGGGTCACTAGTCACCACAAATGTTTAATAGCCAATTGCAGTTGAAATCTTAACTCACAGATGCAACAATCTGCAACCCTAATCCCCTCAACAAAACTAGCACATGAAGGCGCCAACTCATGCGTCCAAAACTAGCTAATATAGACCAAATCACAGTGGTTTGCAGTACGCACAAACCCTAGGCTCTCTCAAACAAATTTTAACAACAAAAAAGAAAACCATCCTCAAAATACAGTATGAATCCAGCGAATGCGCAGAACGGGTAAGAAATTGCAGCAGTTAGATTCGTAAATAAACGCATTATCATTTGAAAAAAAAAAACACAGAGTGAAAATGAAAATGGAGAACAATCTATGAAGCAATGAAAGAAGGCTTACTGAGGACGAGGACCGGTGATTGCATCATGGCTCCGATTTGAAGTTACAGTACTGACGAGATCAGTTATATAATGGGGGCAGAAATGAGATCGATTCAAAGCGGTTCCAGAAGAAAGGCGCTATTCTGGAAAACCCTGGAACTGAAACAAGGGTTTTGAGTGTGTGCATTTGAATTTAATATTCGAAGTTTTTAATATACTACCAAATTTAAATTTATTTTGGTTAAAATAAGCATAAGACTAGAGAATGTTTGTTTTTTAAATTCAGATTTTATAATTGAGTGGATTTCAAAATTCTAATAACTAGTAATCCCCTTGTTCTATAATATATAATGAGTGTAATTTTAAAGGGTAATTTTATAGAGATTTCTATAGTAAGGAAGAAGGTTCAACCTTTCTAGGAAACTAGTGAGAAAAAGAGAGATAGAATTGTGTGCGGAGTGACTGTGTGATGCGATTTTCAGGCTCCTAGGGTGCGATTCGCACACAGTCCCGATTATCTCCACCATTCCTCTTTCTCTTTGTAGATGGTTCGGTAATTTATCCTTATCTAATTTACTAATTTTTAGATAGTTTTAGTTTTGTTGGTTCTGCTTTCATTCTGGTGTTACCTTTGCATGGTTGTGTTCTTGCAGTTTGTTTTCGTTTTTCAGGTGTGGAGACTTTTTTTTAGTGGTTTTGTGGGTTTGATTGAATCAAGGTATTTGGTGGAGTTTTGTTATTTTTTTATGTTTTCTTATTATTAATATTAGTGTGGGGTTGACTCGTATTGAGAATGGAGGCCTAAATTTTCATGTGGAGCAGAGGGTACACTCGTTTTTCTCTTCCTCACGATTTGATGGGGCAGCGACCATGACATTGGGTTGATGAAGATCATTAGTTTTGAGCTTTAAAATTTGTATTGACATTGTATTTTGATATTGTAAACCTCTAAAAAAAACATTTATAGGAAATTAATTAAGAGGTGACACGTTGTTCACTTTCGTCATTGAGCCGATCTAGTTTCGTTATGTGATAAAATAATTATATAAAATGGTTAATTGCAAAAAAAAAAAAAAAAAAAAAAAAATCACGACCTTCAGTTAATTTATCAATTACAACATATCTTTTTTGTTTTGCAATTTGATATACGTACTTTTTATGTTTTACAATTTGACCAAATTATAAAAGATATTACTGCCATTGTTAGAATAACTCAAGAAATCAATTTTTTTTTTTGGTTCAACAACTCTCTCAAAAGTGTAATAAGTAATAATCGTTGCCGCCAGAGCATCAACTCGACTCCAGGAGTCCAAATTTGAGTAGAAAATGTTCGATGATAACATTGTCGATCTGCATCGGGGCAAAACTCATAAAATTCCAACTCAAAAATCAATTAGGCTCCGTTTGGATGGAGGGATTTGATCTATGGGTTTCAAATCCACTCCCCTTGTGTTGGATAAAAAATGAAATGCATATTTTTTTTAGTTAAAATTGAGAGAATTTTAAATCCTCTTTAAAACCATGTCATGTGAAATCCATCTATTTTCAAAACCTTTCACTTGAAATACCTCCTCAAATCAAATCAAATTCCTCCATCCAAACACAACCTTAGTGTAATCAAAACTAGTACAGTAATCTTCGACAAATAGAGACCGCTGACTTGAAAGCAAAATTAGATCAAAGAACCCAAGACAATAAATTCTAAAACGGTACCAAAAATTCCAGAAACTTATATATATTTGAAACACCAAATTAGGGAGCAAAGGTTAAGATCCTTGTGGCATCTTCAATTTTTTTTTTTGAAAAAAGTCTAATACATTTATTAGACAAAGCTGAAGCATAAGAAATGCTCCCAAAAGATTACAATATAGAAACATAAGCCACGTGAACAGCAAAACAGAGAACTAAATCAGAACAGCAAAAAAACTAGGAAACTTCTAGTTAGTGCAAAGATTCAGCCTCACGACTATTGAATATCATTGCGTTTCTCACCTTTCAAATTTGTCAAACTCCGTGCCAAATTAATTATATTGTCAGATTTTAACTTGATTGCTCGTCATCAAATTGCCATGAACTGGTAAACGTGAATCAAAGTTGAACTTGCAGCCATGGAGAAAATCCAAACAAAGAGCTCATTAATTAAGATAATCAAACTAACAATCAATTAAAATAATGTTCTTATTCTCATGCTCTCTTCCCAAATTCCATAGAGAATAAGAGCACTGCAAATCTAGCTCATCTAAAAAAAACCATTGAGGGATTAGGTATTGAGGAACACTAGTGTGATTATGATTTCTGTGCAAATTAAATAATTAGGGCGTGAGAATTTTGAGTGGAAAGAATTTACCCTTCTTGTGTGTCCATGCGTGTGTGTGTTTAGGAATTATGTCCAGATAATTAGGTTTGATTAATTTTGTATATTTTTAGAATTTTAAAATGTATTTTTTTTAAGAATAATTAATTAGTTGGTAGTCTACTTACTTAGCACCGTGTGGCAATTTTTTTATGTTTTCGGTGCCACTTCATATTTGAATTGACCGGTTCCGTGCATTAAATTGTAAAATTTAAAAGATCTGTATTGAATTGCAAAAAAAAAAAATATTGTAATTGATAAATCTACTAAAGATCGTGATTTTTTTTAATTTTTTTTTTGCAATTAGCCCATTTTTATTTATTAATTATCTATATATTCGGTTATTTCATTTGTGAAAGAAATTGAAAATCAAATCAAAATAAAATAAATACAATTTTCAAAACTAAAAATAGAACCATATTTCATATTTCGGTTTGATGTAGTGAGTTATTTTGGTTCAGACCGTATTTTGTACCCTAAAATTTTGTTAATGGGAAGGTCTTGTGTGAGACCGTCTCACGGATACGGAGCTCCGTTATTCATTTCATTAAAGCCGCAATAATAATGCCAGAAAAAAGGGCCGCCCTCCATAAAAATTAAAAGTCCGCGATAATGTTTGATCCAAAGGCAAACTGGCCCACCGCTGATTACTTTTAAGAAAAATAGTATAACTAATTTATAATATTTTGATCATTCTAACATTTAAAAAAGATCGTTTAAAAAATATTTTATTTAGATCAATTTGGAAATATTGACAAATAATTAATAATTTAATTACCTTTTTTTCTTGAAGCATCTTAATCCAACAAAAAATAATTTATATTTAAATAAAAAAAATGATTTCTATCAAATAAAAAAATGATAATTAACATAAAAAAACTGATGCAAAGATAATATAATTTATTAAATCAGAATTAAAAAGTGATAATCTTTAAGTAAAATGTAATAATCACTTCTGATAAAAATATTATCACTTTTCACCTAAATTGTTATCACTTTTTGAATAATGATATTCTATCGAATAAAAAAGTGATAATTAACACAAAAAACTGATGTAATTAGTAATGATAATACTATAATTTATTAAATCAGAATTAAAAAGTGATAATATTTAAATAAAAAGTGATAGTCACTTTTTATAAAAACATTATCACTTTTCACCTAAATTGTTATCATTTTTTAAATAGTGATATTTTGTCAAATAAAGAGAAACATTTAACTCATAAAACTAATACAATTAGTAAAATAATCATGTTCACTAATATATAATCACAATCATTAATTAATTCATATTTTAAAAATGATAATGTTAGAGTAAAAAAAAAATTCGATTATCATCACTTTTCAACTAAACTTTTACTTTTTTTAATATTGAATTATATTAAGTAAAAATGATCATTAACTCAGGAAAAACAATGTATTTAGTAAAAATAATCATGTCCACCAACAAATAATGTAATTCATTATATTTGAATTAAAAAATGATAAGGTTTAAGTAAAGGATAATAGTCACTTTTGACAAAAACATTATCACTTTCTAATTAAACTTTTATCACTTTTAGAATAGTGATATTTTTCAAATAAAATCTAACAATATTGACACATCAAACTAATGCAATTAGTAAAGATAATTATGTTCAGTAATATAAAATCTCATTTATTAATTCAGAATTAAAAAGTGATAATGTTTAATTAAAAAGTAATAATGTTTAATTAAAAAGTGATAGTCACTTTTAATAAATCATTATCATTATTATTTTTTAACTAAACTTTTATAACTTTTTGAATAGTAAATTATATCAAGTAAAAATGATAATTAATTTAAAAAATAAGAGGAGATCTTGTGTGAGGTCGTCTCACAAATCTCATTTCGTGAGACGAAGCTCCACTTAATCATTTTAATGAGTGAGACCACAAAAATTTGGGCCACCCCAAAAAATTAATTAGCGGTAAATGGACAAGTTGCCCACCATTGTTATTGCGTATCTCAACACTTAGGGCATGTTTGTTTTGGGATGGGAAATCCGGATTTGGGATTTCGAAACTCCACCCCTGTTACACTTTGAGATTTTGATTTAGGATTTTAAAATCCCACCCTATAAATATCTATAAACCGTATAAAAGTCAATCCTATAAATACCTACAAACCACATATAAAACTTATAATCCTATACTATAAAGTTAAATCCTACCCTACATAAATACCAAAACAAACACAAAACACAAAAAGCATTAAAATTTTGAAATCCGAATATCAAAATCCTCAAAATCCCAAAACAAACATGCCCTTAGAAAAATGGAAGAACTAATTATAATATTTTAGCCACATTTCCAAGAAACAAATTTTTTTTTATAAAATAATACTACTAATCTTTTAAATTAAAAATGATACAACATTTTTTAAATATTGATTTTCCCAAGTGAAGAGGGACAATTACCACACAGAATCGTTGGAATAAGTAAATATGATTATGTCCACTAATAGACCATGATATTGTTTAAGTAAATATAATCCTGCCTACTAACTGATAATCTAACTCAAAATTGAAAAGTGATAATGTTTAAATAAAAAATGATGGTATTTAAATAAAAAGTGATAGTCACTTTTCACAAAAACATTATCACTTTTTAACTAAACTTTTATCACTTTTTTTAATAATGATATCTTTCATGTAAAAATGGAAATTAACTTAAAAATTAATGTAATTAATAAAGATAATCAAGACTTATTCTTAAATTCTTATTGTAAATTGGGTACTCAGGTTTTTAATTTACTTCTTAATAACAAAAAATCACCTCATAAATAAATTGTATGTGTCAAAATTTTATTAATATTTTTAATAAAATATATTACTTTTTTAAATTGGCTTATATAAAGCCCGCCTGGCTAATATGTTAGTGATGGCCTGATGGGCTTGAAACATAAAGCCGCATGGATAATATTGATGGGCTTGAAACATAAAGCCGCATGGATAATATTGCATGGGCTGCTGGGCAAGAAGTTTAAGAGGAATGGCCTGGAATGAAGGTAGTTTAGGTGGGCCGTGGGCCAATATTAATATTTAATGGGTCACATAAAGATCCGTCTCACAGATATTAATATTTAATGGGTCACATAAAGATCCGTCTCACAGAATGAGATCCGTGAGACGGTCTCACACAAGTTTTTGTCTTTGTTAATTATGCAACTTTTTTTCACGTATCTTATAATCTCTTTTATTTTCATCTAATTAATTCATTATTATGTTTTAAATCCATTATAATTTTTTTTTTTTAACATTGACTGGAAAGTAAACAACTAAACATTGAATTCTCAAACAACAGATATTCTCCCTGTATGAACAAAAATCATGTGTTTCATTTCATCTTTATCAACAATAATGACAACATTCATATATATAAAATAGAACATGAAGTAATTCTTTTGGATCACAAACTTTCACTTCACCAACTATTGGAATCATCATCAAAGCTTACTTAAATAAAAAATCAAATATTAATTTCATTAAAACTCCCCAGTCCCCACTATGCAAACGCGCTTCTCATGTTAAATAAAAAATGGAATGCTTAAGTTTGTCGACTTATTCTCAGCAATCTCCTTTAAACTCGTCCATGTCTTCTTCCTCCTCTTACTCGTAACAGTTGTACCATTTTCTGCTTCACCTGTATTTTCGGGTTCTACTACTTTCTTTGTGGATCTATTCCTTTTTTTCCGTTTTGAATCCAATAAAGAAAGGCTCGGTGTTGGCAATGAAGATGCAGGAGAGCTCGTTTCAAGATTTTGTCCAGCTAATGGTGGCAAATCAACGAAATCCACCTTGTTAGAAGGGACGACTTTTGTAGCTTTTTCTAAGCTATGATGCTTCTGTACAGAAGCAGATTCAGCAATCTTTAATTTCAATGCTGGTTTAGGCTTCGGTGGACATATCTCTTTTAAATAGCCCTTTGATGTTCCTCTCATTAAATTTCGATGACAACACAAGTGGCATTTGTAAACAACGTTATTCTGTGTTGTAAGATTGGGTTTCTTGTGTTTATGCCGCACTTTTGACTTGTTCTTCTCAATCCGGACCGTACAATTATGACCAGGTTGCAGAATCGACTCACATCTGTTGAACAACAAAGTATCATCAAAAACTTGCGGCAACACTTGGGTGCACAACTAATAAGTTTTAACAAAACTAGTAATGCTTTTCAGTGAAGTAGCTAATATCCTTTAAAAATAAAACACACGGTGTATACAAGTATTTGCCCAGAAGCTAGTATATATATTCCAAGATCTACATGAACACTATCAAAGATGAGAAAGAGATACCAATTAAGTAGGAAATAACTGTATAAAACAGTGAATGCTTATATCGTCTCCTAAAGGAAGCCTTTGTGTTCATTAACTTGTAATGCTCGCAGCTTAATCAAATTAACAGACTTGAAATGACAACCCACGGATCGATGCAGAGGGCAATACATAAGCACAGCCAAATCACATGTTTAATAAGGAGAAAGAAGATGTGACAGCAAGCATGGTACCACATCAAAGATATTTGCAAGAACAAAGCTGTTTACTCTTCTTATCTAATAATATAAGTGTTAAGTATTCAAGTGGTGCCATATCCATTCTCTAAGAGTTCTTTTATCTACAGATAGTATATCCAAAGGAGACTTTAAACCAAGTTAATGTGGTTTGCAACATAGCTATGTATGCTTCTGCTAACCGTTTGATTTCCTTGATCAAATATCAAAATACTTTGAAGAACTTCTAAGTAATTGGAAAGCCAATATAACTTACATATGTTGTAAACCCACACACATACTCAAAAACAACATAACCAAAAATCACGGTCTTGTAAATGCTATGCCTAGTTAACTAACCAAGATGCAATATCCTTCATAGATGTGAACAATGGAATATACGTAGGTATGCAGCATATAATTCAAGTGTAGCATTTACATAACCCAAATTCTTTCCACACTCACTAATGATGAAGGGAAAGAATAAAACAGAACAACCACAACAACCACAACGAAAGAAAACTAACCAAGCAACTCCAAGTTATTAATATATAAATTGTGAAAGAAAATTTACCTTTCGCAGATGAACAAAGACGGGTCAGGGCGAATGCTCAGGGCTTCAGTCGTCGCAGCCAAGCGCTCACCGAAAAAAGCACCAAGCGAAGTTACAGAGGCTTCCTCTGCCGCCCACATGGCAAGGTTTTTGAGATGGTCTAGCTTGCACATAGTTTTGGCATTAACATTGCCCTGTTTCTTGCCACTTGCTTCTTCTCTCAGGGTCATGGAACCGCCCGGTTGAGACCTCTTCCCTCCTCTTCCGCCCATGTGGTTGAGCTTCTCTGAGGAATTTCAACAAACACTTTGTGAGTTAGAGATTAAGGTTATTTTTAAAAAAATCAGTGTCTGAAATCTAGATTTTTTTAGAAAAAAATAGAAATCTAAAAAAATTCCCTAAACCCTAAACCAGTGTCGAAATCTGAATGTTTTTTCGGGGAAACTTCAGAATCTAAAAATATCAGAATTTTTAAAGTAGTACTAAATTTCGAAAAACAATATCGAAATGCCAACGATTCGAAACTAGAACAAAATTTCAGCAAAAAATTCGAAAACTTAATTTGAAAAAAATAATAGGAGTAATAATAACATTGGGTGGTCTCTGCTCTGTTTTTTCCAACTCAAAATCAGAAAGAAAAAAAAAATTATAACTCAGAATCAAAAGGGGCAGACGACTTTACCTTGGGCGGCGGCTTGGGACGGACCACTGGAGGACGAGGGCGACAATTTGTTTTTGTTTTTGTTTTTTTTACCGTCGAGGTGAGTGGGAAGCGGCTTCTCCGGCGACGCACGTGAGTGGGAACTGGGAAGGGTGGACGCCGGCGATGCAGAGGGAGGAGAAAGAATTGAAAAATTAGGGTTTTTGAAAAAAATAGGTGGGTGTGGAAATTTATTAGAGAAAGGGTAATTTGGAGAATTTACAGGGGGGGAGTGTACCCATTTTAGGGTTAGGGACCTAGGGTTTTAAGCAGGTGGGTGTCCTCAAAAATGAGGCGTTTACGAATAACCGTGCCCAAATAAAAATTGTAGGAGCCCAATTGCTTGGTTCAAGAGAAGCTTGGAGTTGGCCCACAAATTCGGTCAAAGTAATTTGATTTGTGAACCATATCAACAAAAAATAATGGGAGGCAGGGTTTTGGGGGCTTTTCCAATAAAAACGTGACATGTCATTTAACTTTGCTATATGAGCGATCGCACTTTGCTAATATCTTTAAAATTTTAATTTTAATTAAAAAAAAATATAAAATTACCAAAATGTCCTTATAATATTTATTTAACTATATAATCGTATTAAACTTAACTTTTTTCCTCCAAAATTAAAAACATAAAATATAATGTAGAAAGAAAAACAATCCAGCCAGAAAATTGTTAATTTGAAGAACAAAAAAGTGTTCTTCTCTATCAAATCCTCATAAACCCTAATTATATTTTGTCTTTCTCTCTCTTTTGCGTTATTCTTCTATCTTTGGGGATTGCTCTTTGTTTCTGTCGAATTCAACATGATATCTCCTCATTTTTCTTTGATTTCTCTACCAAATTCCCATTTCCAAACCCTAGTTATACAATTTTATCTTGTTTGTTAGGATTTTTCTCTCATGTCAAGGGTACTCAAGCAGATTTTTTTTCGCCGAAACGACGGCGGTGTCGGCAACTGAAACTTAGAGGTAATTTTCCTTCTTGAGATAAGGCTACACTGTTACAATTTTGTGCTTTTTATAAGACATGGAAAATTATGGGTTCCAGAATAATCGAAAGGTACAATTTAATTCTTTTATTGGTTGGTTTTAAACTAGCCAGTTCATTGAATTATTAGTTGCAGTCATGCAATATCTGTAATTATATGTGCCTTGTAGAATTGATTCTTATTTTGTATGGCTTGGTTGTATAATTTTGAATTGAATTTTTTTTAAAATAAATGATGAGCAAGGCTATCAATGTCAAAGGCAGAGAAGGAGGTGCTTTTAAGAATAATAAAGAAGGTTTTGACAGCTTTCTCTATCCATCCATTGCTCTCTTTTTTTTGTATCTGAACTTAAAATGATCAGTCTAGTTTTACTTTTGATTTACAGTGGTATTTCAATTTCCTCTTCACATAAAATTTATCATTTTTGTTAAGTAATCTTAACAGTCAGGTATTTGTTATGAGCTGTTTAGATTACAAAAAGTTAGTGGTTTTGTAAATTGGGTTTGGCCATTTTGTTGAAAGCAATACTGGTTCATTTTTCTTCTGAGATTCAGAGACTTGAAAATCTTAAGCTGTTTTTTTGTGTTATTTACTTGAATTTGCATGTAGGTTGAAGCACAAGCGGCTGTAATCTGAGACATCTCAAATCTATGTGATTTAGTTGAAGCAGTATGTAGTGCGCAAGAAGAAATGTCGAAACAGATTTTCACTGATTTGGGGGTCGCCACATGATGAGCTCATGGCTACATAAGATATAGACATCCTTTGGATAGCTTTAGACTTTAGTGGTGTAGCAATTAGGGGAAATTTTATAATGGCTGATGTTGGCCAGCAGTATGTATCTAATGTGTATTGAATAGTACTGTAATAAGAATTTTTGTTTGATCAATCATTTTATAGAGTTAACTTTTAGATGTAGTCCAGAACCTGAAAATCTGTCTGGATGTTCTTATATATGCTATTGATTAAATGCATTTATCATATTTTAATGATTCTGTGTTCAACCCCAAATTCACAAGGTTTGCCGTGTAACATCTATCTGTACGAGATGTTCAGTGATATTTATGAGTTATGTAATCATTTATTTCAAATAGAGTGAGTATATATGTCTCCTGATCAAAATAAATTTTGAAGCTAAAACTCTGATTAAAAAAAAAAAATTGATGTTTATATAGCTAAACATAGAGCACAATTTGTTTCTTTGCCTTTTGATTCTTGAAGTCTGCTAGCTTCTCTTGTTCAGAACTTTAGAAATTGCTCGAATAGTACAAAGAGTTGTCGGATAGCACCCACCAATAAGTGTCGCTCCAGCATCACGCCATCTTGTCACAAACACCTCAAATTTTTCATCATCGAAACATTCTGATGGCTGTCAAAACGAGTAGAAACAATTTGATGTTCTCGTTAACATCACATCATAAAAGAGTTTGGAAAATGTAAGAAGTCACTAATTATAAGTTTAGCTCACCAATCATGTTTTAACAACACCATCTTATATCTCACAACTGCTGGGATATAGATAGAGACAACTACTTCTTTCTTACTCGTAGACAGCAGACAATAATAAACTTACATTAGGAGAAAAGTGAGAATTAAAAAAGTTAAGCATTCCTCAAAGCTTTCTCCAGATGGTGCATTTTCACCTTCAACTGAGATGAAACAAATCCACGATGGAATCGAGACATTCCCTTCATCCAACAACACTACACAAGTCTAATTGTATTTTTTTCACAAGTATCAGTATGCAATCATTTTGCATAAGTATCAGTATGCAATCAATACTTATGAAATTAACATGGTTTATTCATGTAGCTTCTTGTATATATAACCATGTCTGCGCCTCTAGTTTGTTGGGAATGGTCTCGAAAGAGAACAAATCAGGAACTTCTTCGACCCAAACTTGCAACTGGCGCCTATGGAAATCCTTTAACTTGTCCAAAATTATATCATGTAGTTACCACTAAAGGAAATAACCAGATAAGAAGAATCAATGACTAATGTGTTGGAAAAACTCCAATGAGAATGCACAAGTGTAAACTTTTTCCTCTGTGTAGATTTAGGATATGATGGGCACACCAAATTAAAGATATAAACCAAACTTTTAATTACGTGAAAAATTAAAATCGGGAAATCACAGTCCAAAATTCCACATTATAGATTTATAGATGACAATATTACACTAATCTTCAACATACATTAGTGCAATATAATCCCCTATAATCAAATCAAAGCAGGTATTACATGTATCCGAAATTCATGAATGATAAGTGAAATCAAATATTAAAGCATAGATCATATATAGTTGGAATGCACAATTGATACATTTAATCTAAGAAAAACAATTGATAACATGATTTATCAATAATAAGTGAATTAGTATCATCACACCAAACCTAAAACATTTTGAATCCCTCTTGCAACATTCTCAGGAAATGGACATATCTAAAGAATATCAAGAAAATCCCCCCAAAAAATTCGAGTATAGAACCCCATCCTTCTTGTAATAACCATACCATTGAGGCGAATCAGGCTGCGCACGATGTGCCCTTGCCAGGCGTCATAGTCATCTCTGAAGCTATAGTTGCCGAAAAGAAAATTTTTGAGACGTTCTCTGAAGAATTTGAGATTGATTCGTGAAAAATGAAGCTGGTAAAGTGGAAAGTTTCGCAAGTTGTCTTGGCTGTGGTGTGGAAGAGACGAAAGTTCTGTCCACAATTACTTCGCATATGGCTCTCCAAGGCCTTCGCCTTTCTCCAAACCTCTTACCTTGAGAGAGAAAGAGCTAGGAATCAATTCCACGAGACACTGTTTTGAGAGAGAAATGAAAGAGGTGATTTGCAGGAAAGGGGCTAGGGATGTGGACGACGTTCTGGGTGGGTGGGATGTGGAAGAAGATCCGATTTAGGTTATGGGATTAATTTGATTTAAATGATGTACAATATTATTTAATGATATTTATTTTAATAATAAGGATATTTATTTAATTTTATAATTAAATATTTTTATAAGGATATTTTTGTCATTTTATATATATTAATTTAATTTATTAGTAAGGCGATGCAATGCGATTGCCTATTGCTTGCGTAGAGCAAACGCATTAATGCAAAGTGCAATCATACATAATAATTTCCATACGTCAGATCAATGATCTAATGGTATTTGAAGTATTGCCTTTTATAAGACAGGGCGAAGCCCGTCTTACCGTAGAAAGACCCGGGTTTTGGTTATTTTGTTTTGTTTGGGGGAAAATGAAGGGGGAAAGTATGGTTTCTGAGTTATGATTTTTGAAAAGGGTGTATTTACAAAAAGAAGTTAATAATACAAGAGTCGATTGGGTAGTTTACAGACAGAAGGGATTTAAAGTTTTTTAATCCTTTAAGTTGGACTAATTTTGAATTTAATCTTGATTGAATACACATTTTGATTTTTGCCCTATAATTTGACCAAAATTTTAAATTCAGACCAATTACCTGTCATTGCAGGTAAATGAACCGATCAAAACCATTTTTTTCTGCACATGAGCAAATTCACGGTTGATTTAAATTGCACACAAGCTAAGAATTTGACGGTTCATTTACCTGCAATTAGAGCTGTCAAAATGGGCTGGGTCCGTTGGGCCGATCCGCCCCCACTTATTAATATGGTAAGTTGGACCGCGTATTTAAAACCCGTTTAGGATCAGGCCCGTACGGTCTAGACCGTATGGGTCGCGGGTTTTAGCGGATTGGACCGTGGACGGGGGCGGGTTGGCTCGTGTGCTTTTTTAATTTGATTTTTTTATAAAAAGAAAGGAAGGGCTCTGAAACCCTAAAGTGAAAAAAAAAAAATCACCGTCTCCACAACCACAACCATCGCACAGCTGCCTGGTAAGATTAATTCCCTCCATCCTTGTTTTTCTTTTATCTTTTTTTTTTTTTTATAAAGATAGGTGGCACGCAAGATGCATGGTACGTACACTGTATTCACTCAAGTTATAATTTTGTATCAATTATTAATTAAATTTCAATTATGAATTGATTGGACATATGTTTATATTTTTGTTTATAAATTGCTACCTTGATTTATTATTAGTAATTTCTTTTATTACACGTTGTATATACGTTTCCATGAAAATTTATTTAACCTTTATTCATATTAATTGTAGATTTTTAGACAAACAAAGTCATGGACGGTATTAACTTAGACAATACTCATAATAATTTAGGAGAAAATTCCAAGTTAAAGTCAAGACAGTTTTCTAATGTTTGAAATTATTTTACAAAAAAAAGGGACTGAAAAAGATTGTGTTTCTAAATGCAAAAGATGCAAAAAAATCTATAAAGGAGAGGAGAGGAGAGGAGAGGAGAGGGGAGGGGGGGAGATTTTATGGGACTTCTACTTTGAAGCGTCACTTGAAAGTATGTTGATGAGTTATATGTACGTTTTATTTATTTGGACTATTTTGTGGACAATAAAGCTTGAATTTTAAGTTTATGTAAACTTTGTTTTTTTATTTTTATTAATTGTTTATATTGTGTTTAAAATATAATACTCTGTAATAATATATGTAAAAATATAAATAGCTAATGAAAAAGACCGTGGGCTAGCCCGCCACTCGCCATGGGTTGGGTTGACTGTTTTTCAACCCGTCCCCGCCGTGGACCGGCCCGGCAAAGCCCGCAAAATGATGGGTTGAGGTGGGTTTTGAACCGACCCGCACTGTTAGCCCGTTCTTACAGGTCTACCTGCAATGATAGATAATTAGACTGAATCCAAATTTTTAACAACTTATGGAACAAAAATCAAAATATGTATTCCATCAGGACCAAATTTAAAATTAGTCAAATTTAAATGATTGAAAAAACTTTTAATTCCTTTACGGAATGTGTAATTACTTTTAGGAAATTCATAGATGGTGGGCTACTGTGGAAGTGTACCTAACAATGTTAGAGGTGCAAAATAACAGAACCCTTTTTTATAATACTATCAATATTTTAAAAATGTCAACATCTTAAGTTGTGTTTGAATACGGAGATTTGATTTGAGAAGATATTTTAAATGAAAAGATTTAAAAATAAATATATTTCAAATGATATAATTTTAGTATAAATTTAAAATTCTCTCAATTTTAATTTAAAAAAAATGTTAGGTATTTGAAATTCATTCATTTACTTTTCAATTCAAATAAATGAAGTGAATTTAGATTATAAATTTAAAATGCTTTTTGTTTGAACCAGGTCAATATTACGGTTTTTTATTTATTTAATAATAAAATATTAATTATAAGTGAAAATCGTGTTAATGTGACTTGTAACTTCTCCATGAAATTAACTTATCCATGAAATTAGGAGTAACTCCCACTAATATCTCCCCCATATAATATAATAAAATTAAAGATTCTGCATAGAAAAATATTTTCAATAGAAATATATACGTAAAAAGAATTCTCAAATATTGTTATAATATGGACAGCTATATGTGGAAATAGGTATGAGATCAAATGAGGTGATTGAGAAGATCCAATATATATAGTTAAGGTACAAGAGATTTACAAGGAACAAACAAATAAAATGAAATATTTACAAGATATGGTAAATAATGATTTGAATATTTATTTCCTATTATCCCCCCTCAAGCGATGCAGTGGGTGAATGGACACTCAAAGCTTGGAACGAAGCAACTCAAAATTGGGACAAGGAAGACTCTTCGTGAAGATGTCGGCAACCTGGAGCTCGGAGGGAACAAACTAAGTGGCGAGGCGACCAGACAAGACAAGTTCCCGAACAAAGTGACAATCAATATCAATGTGTTTTGCTCGTTTATGCGCAACAGGATTCTGAGAGAGAAAGAGAGCACTCTTGTTGTCACAGAGAAGAAGAGGGCGGCCAGGGGGCAAGGCACCCAATTCGCGAAGAAGCTGGGTGACCCAAATGATTTCCTGAGCAGTGTTGGCCATGGCACGATATTCAGATTCACATCTAAAACGAGAGACGGTGGACTGCTTTTTGGCACTCCAAGAAACCAAATTACCACCCAAGAAAATGGAATACCCATATGTAGAGCGGCGTGTCTCAACACACCGAGCCCAATCAGCATCCGAGTAGCCGATAAGAGAGGGATCGGAACCACGAGTGAAAGTGAGACCGAAATTGATGGTACCTTGAACATAGTGAAGAATACGCTTGACAGCGGCGAAGTGATCTACCGTGGGAGAGTGAAGAAACTGACTAATGTGATTGACAGCATAGGAAAGGTCCGGACGAGTGATGGTGAGATACTGCAGGGCGCCGACCAGGGACCGATATAAGGTGGGGTCATGGAAGGGTGCACCTGTGCTGACAAGCGAGGAACCAGCGACCAGATGGGTAGAGACTGTCTTGGACTCCAATAGGTCAGCCCGAGAGAGGATGTCATGGGCGTACTTGGCTTGACCAAGAAACAAAGTGTTCGAGGAGCGAGACACCTCGAGGCCGAGGAAGTAATTGAGCTCGCCCAAATCTTTGATCTGAAACTCTGCATGGACGCGAGCAATGAAACACTTAAGGAAGATAGGGTCATTGCACGTCACAATGATGTCATCGACATAAAGAAGGAGATATGGAGTGACCCCCTTGCAAGTAAAGTAGAACAGGGAGGTATCAGCTCGGCTGCAGTGAAAACCAAGAGAGGCGAGGAAGGAACTGAACCGAACAAACCACGCCTGAGGCGCTTGACGAAGCCCATAGAGAGCCTTCTTGAGTCGACATACATGATCCGGAAAACGAGGATCAATAAAACCCGGAGGTTGAGACATGAAAATAGGTTTGGTCAGAACACCGTGCAAGAAGGCATTGTTAACATCCAACTGATGTAGGGGCCATCCATTTCGAATAGCGAGAGAGAGCACAATGCGAACAGTGGCGGCCTTGACGACCGGGCTGAAAGTGTGGGAAAAGTCGAAGCCAGGAATCTGAAAGAAACCCTGGACGACCAGACGAGCCTTGTAACAATCAACTGAACTATCATTGTGAAACTTTGTCCGAAAAAACCCATTTGGAACCAACTATGTTTGTGCTCGGCGGGCGAGGAACCAGATCCCAAGTTTGGTTCACGTGGAGAGCGTCAAGCTCCGAGCGCATAGCCGCCGTCCAATGAGGAAGCTTCAAAGCGGACTTGAACCCCTTTGGTTCATCAGAGACAACGAGAGCAGATAACAAGCCTGTGGTCGCAATGTCAGCCACATAACGAGGCTTGAAGATGCTAGACCAAGCCCGAGTAACCATCGGATGGGTGGATCGGGGAGCAGAGGGCAGGTCGGCACGCTGGTGCTCAGCCGGAGGCAAGGCGGGACGAGCAGGAGGTCGCTCGATAGGCGGGACCTCGAGTGGGCGAGGAGGCATATGTCGAGGAGCCAGATCTGAAATAGCCTCTGAGGGGTTTGGGCAGAGCGAGCAACAGGTTTAGGGCAAAGAACTAGATCGGGAGCAGGACAATTCGGAACCAGAAACGAGCTGTAATCAAGAGATCGAGAATCTGCCGAGGAGCCCTTATCGGAGTAAGGGAACGATGACTCATCAAACTGAGCATGTCTAGTAGTATAGAAGCGGGGAGCGACCGACACCGAAACCCTTTATGAGAAGAACTGTAACCCAAGAAGATGCAAGGAACACTGCGAGGAGCCAACTTGTGAGGAGAGTAATCCCGAAGGTACGCAAAAACACGACAACCAAAGGTTTTGAAATTGCCATAAATAGGAGGTGTATGAAAGAGCAATTCATACGGAGACTTGTCATCAAGTACAGGCGTAGGTAAACGGTTTATAATATAAGCTGCAGTGGCAAATGCATCAACTCAAAAATGAGAGGGAACACTGGAGTGAAGCATGAGAGATAAATGTCTATGTTTACGCTCCGCACGACCATTCTGTTGAGGAGTCTAGGGACATGGCAATCTATGGTGAATACCTTTGGCGTAAAAGAAATACCGAACTCTGCTGTTAACAAACTCCGTGCCACCATCGCTCTGAAATGCTTTTATGGAGACAGAGAACTGATTACACACAAAGGTATGGAAGGCGACCAAAACACCAAAAAAATCGGACTTAGCACGCAAAGGGTACAACCACGTGAAGCGAGAAAATTCATCAATAACGATAGCATAATAACGATAACCATCATTAGAACACACCGGGGCAGGCCCCTATAAATCACAATGAATAAGATCCAAAACACGAGATGCTCGCTTTTTATTCAAAGTAAAAGACAAATGTTTGCTCTTTGCCAGCTGACAAGGTGTGCATAGAGAAGGTTTAGGCAAAACATAAGTAACATCCAAGTGACCCAAACGTTTCAACAAATTAACAACCGAAATAGAAGTATGTCCTAATCGATGGTGCCAAAGCTCAAACGAAGCACGCCGAGCAGTAGTGTGCAACGCGGCGACCAGAGCTGGGCGACCATGCTCCAGAATGTAAAGACCGCGACTACGGCTGCTGCGAGCTAGAGGTTCCTTGGTTACTCGGTTCTGAACCACAAACGAACGATCAAAGAAAATAACGTCGATAGGATAATCTGAAGTCAGTTTGCTTATGGATAATAAATTTTTAGTGAGATGGGGAACAACTAGAACATCCAATAAGCAAAATTTATCATGAGCACGATAAGAACCAGTGTGAGTAATGGGAATAGAAGTACCGTTCGCGACAATAACATGATCATTACCATTATAAGGTGCGAGATCATCCATAGCAGTGGAATCCGGAGTCATGTGGGCAGAGGCACCAGTGTCAAGAAACCAATCTGAACCAGGGGAGGAAGCAACCGAGCACTGTGATTCGAAGGCCTGAACAAGGTTGATAGAGGGCTGAGACGAGCGAGCATATCTCTCGGGACAACGACTAGCATTGTGGCCCGGTTGGCGACAAATCTGGCAAGTAGGTGTGAAAGACCGTTTGCCCTGAGCGCCTTGCTGGGCAGGGGAAGGGCGACCACCGGAGGTAGCAAGTGGGCGACCACCATGACCAGAGGTGCGAGCATGAGAGAAAGACCGGGGTTGCGAGGAGCCAGAGCGCCGATCAGCGGCAAAAGCAGGAACATGAGCAGTTTGGGCGTCCATGGAACGCTACATAAGGTCAAAACTAACAGCCTGATGAACCAGATCGCGAAAAGGAGGCATCGGGGTCATAGACATACGAGTGTCAGAGAAACCAAGAAACTGAGGGCCGAGACCATTTTAGAACCAATGACTCTTATCAACGGCATCTACAGTGCGACCAATAGAGGCCAACTAGTCACGGAGAAGTCGAAACTTCTTGCTATATTCATTAACCGAGGAGGTGCCACGGCGGAGGTTGAACAATTCACCACGTAACTGGTTAAGGCGAGAGGCAGAGGAATGAGGTGAGGCCGATGACTTCGGCCATGGTGTCTTCAGAGAGAGAGAAGAGAGAATAAGGCTCAGAATCTTCTGATCCAACGCAAACCAAGCAGTATAATCCGGGTTTGGGACATCCTTGCCATCGGACTTGACGGTTTTGGGCGGTTCCGGGCAAGAACCGTCGGTGGGAGAATAGATCGTGGCTGGTGAGAACAGGAACGATCTGATTACGCCAAACAAGATAGTTTGACGCAGAAAGCTTCACGGTAAGCATGTGAACGAGAGTGTTAAGGGGAAGAGAGGAGGAGGAGTTCGCTATGGCGCCGGAAGGGGAGGAACGGGCGACGACGGTGAAAGGAGAGGGAGAGGAAGAATTTAGCGTGAGGTTATGAGTGACAGCTAGGGTTTAGGTGAGTTTGACTGATACCATGTGGAAATAGATATGACAAAGTGGGATAACTCAAGTGGTTAGAACACCACTACCTAGGTCTTAGATCCTGGGTTCGAGTCATGAGGAGGGGAAAAAAGGGATGGGTATTTAATGTAATTCAAATGTGGAAATAGGTATGAGATCACCGTTAATGAGGTGATTCGGAAGATCCAATATATATAGTCAAGGTACAAGAGATTTACAAGAAAATAATAACAAACAAATAAAAGAAAATATTTACAAGATATGGTAAATAATAATTTGAATATTTATTTCCTACTACTATAACAATAGCTATCATTGCAAGAACGAGGTAAAAATGTATCGCTCCAAAAGCTGTAAGCATAAATGCATATATGAAAACTGAAACATAATATATGCGAAAATAATATGAATGCTATTGCATATGTGCTGATCAATAACTTCATTTGTTTCTCGAATTGTAACTTTAGAATTACTGCATATTCCACCTGTCACCGTTACCAAATATAAGAAAAACTGATCAATAAACTCTAATCTGAAGCCTTGAAACACGATTGAATTTGATATCAATTGCAAGAGAAGTTCCCAAAACCTATCAAATTGGGTTAAAATTTGATATCAATTGCAAGAAATGACACAGATGATTGATCGATTCTTGATATCAATTGCAAGAAATGACCCGGATGAATGATCGATTCTTGATATCAAATGCAAGAAATGAACCGGATGAATGATCAATTCTTGATATCAATTGCAAGAAATTACCCGGATGAATGATTGATTCTTGATATATATCAAATGCAAGAAATGAACCGAATGAATGATCGAATTTGAGAAATGACTCGGATGAATTCTCGATTGCAATAAATGACCCGGATGAATAATAGAAACATGATATGAATTGCAAGAAATGACACAAATTGCTTTATTTTAGAAAATATTGACATTTAAAAAAAAAAAAACGGATAAAAGGAGAGTGATTCTCGTGGTGATTCTCTTTTAATAAAGGAAAATATAATTTCAAATTTCAAATTTTATTATAATAATGCGTTAATATTAAATTTTAAAACCAAATGATATAATGGGTATTTACATATCAATTTGACCTTAATTAAAATATTATAATTTTTTGTCCTTATTCGAATTTGAGTATATAGGATTGTCTCTACTAGGGCATGTTTGTTTTGGGATTTTGAGGATTTTGAAATCCGGATTTTAAAATCATTTCAAAACCTAGTGGATTTTAAAATCCTAATACTTTTTATGTTTTGTATTTGTTTTGGGATTTATGTAGGGTAGGATTTAACTTTATAAAATAGGTTTATAGGTTTTATAGGTATTTATATAGGGTTTGTAGGTATTTATAGGGTTAACTTTTATAGGGTAGGATTTTGAAATCCTAAATCAAAATCCCAAACTGTAAGGGGGGTGGAGTTTCGAAATCCCAAATCCGAATTTCCCATCCCAAAACAAACATTCCCCTAGTGATTAAACTCATTTAAAATTCATACATAAATCCATATATCCCAACACAATCTTATATTTTTTAAATTTTTATTCAATTTAATATATAGAATATATTTATTCTCTTAATCAGATCAAATTTCGACTATAGTCGTCCTACGTGGACTGGCGTATTACAGTCGTTAGTAAATTGTGGGCTAATTTTTTAGCTCACATTTTTTTCTTTTTACCTGCTTTAGTATTATTTTTTAATCGAGTAATTTTCCATTAGTATAATTAAATTAGTTAAAAAAGTATCCTGCTTTTTTAAACGGTCAAATTAAAAAAATTATATAATAATTTTTTTATTCTGAAATATAAAAATATTATTTTTTAGAATCTGAAAATGTTATATTCAAAAAATAATTATTCATTTCTCACTCCTCCACCTACACATTTTACACCACAATCAAAACTCATTTTTTTCACACTTTATCCATAACTACCACTACCATAACCAACATTTAATAAATTATTTCTTTTATAATGTAATAATTATATCTATTATTAATCTTTTACAATATTCACACAATATTTAAAAAATATATACAATTATTTAATATTAAAAAATTAATAACTATAATAAAAAATTACCATACACTTATAAAAAATTACAACATTCAATAATAAAATTAAAATTACAAAAATTGAAATACAACTGAAAATAAATAAATCGAACTACAAATAAATGCTTAATTACAACAAAGCAAAAGATGCAAATTACATATTTAAGGTAAAGTCTAGTATGCACTCGAGTGCATGTTGTGCATCCTAGTCCATGTTGCACTTTTCAGTTTTACTGACTTACACTTTTTGGTAAATGGTGTTGCACTTTTCAATTATTACTAAAATTATTATTATACAGTTTAATAATTGAAAAGTGCAACACCATTTACCAAAAAGTGTAACTCAGTAAAACTGAAAAGTGCAACATGGATTAGGGTGCACAACATGCACTCGAGTCCATAGCAGACCAACCCCATATTTAATTATCAGTGTCAAATTTTTGCCAATTTTGTGAACTTTACTGGTTTTGGAAGTCGTGATGATAATTGAGATCATTTGAATCCATGTTAGAAGAGAAAAGGGATAATTAACACAATTTAGAAGAGAAAAAAAATTAGGAGAAAAGAAAAGGGAGTGTATGAAATTGTGATATCAAGATTGATCTATATTTATAGAGAATTTAATTTTAGGCAAAGTGTAGTATGCACTCGAGTGCATGTTGCACCCTAGTCCATGTTGCACTTTTCAGTTTTACTGACTTACATTTTTTGGTAAATGATGTTACACTTTTCAATTATTACTAAAAATATTATTATACAGTTTAATAATTGAAAAGTGCAACATCATTTATCAAAAAGTGTAAGTTAGTAAAAGTGAAAAGTGCAATATGGACTAGGGTGTACAACATGCACTCGAATCCATAGCAGATCAACCCTTAATTTTATGAATTTTAGTATTTTTTTTAAGTGGATAAGTGAAAATCGAAAATTATCTAAATAAAATATAATCGACGAGTAAAAACTGAACACGTGTCATACTTAAATTTTGAGAATTTTAAAATACTCCATCCAATTATTTGGTTATTGACATTGTTGGTCATTGTAAAAACTTGGTCATGCCTTTTTCACGCCCAAATATTAATTTAATTTTTTTTTTATGGACAACCAGATCATAGATGGACCGATAAACATGGTCTAACTTCAGATAATTTTTAAATTCACTGATCTTAAGAAATTTGGATTTGTAAATTTTAAATTGTTTTTTTTTTAATTTTAAAATAATTTTGACTTTGTAACTAAAAAAAAAGGAAAAGATAAACAAATGGCTATCAAATTTGGGAAAGATTTTTGTAGTACGTGGTCTCTCTCAAAGCTCAAGTGTCAATTACCTTCTGTCTATTCATAAAACGAACTTTCAATATTCATAAAAACATGTCGCCAATATTGACGTGGCAACAAGTTGTCCACTTTTCATTGGCTTTAAAATTCGACAATTCGTGAAGAAGAATCAAGCCACCTCTCTTTTCAAAATAATAAAATAAAGGCAAATACTTATGTGAGGTTATTTAGCCTCTTTTTTTAATAAGTTTGACACTCCCTTCTTTTAGCCACTTTATATGTACAAGTTACATGTAAGTAAATTCAAATTTTTACATGGGTTATTAGTTATTATCCTCTTTTTTATTAATTTCACCCCCAATTTTTTTAAAAGAAAAATACATGTAAAATATTATATTACTCCCTCTGTTCCGTATTAACTTTCATAGGTAGCTGGACACGTAAATTAAGAAAGTATAATAATGACTGGAGTTTTGAGGGGTAATTTTGTAAAACTTTATGTATAAAGTAAAGAATGAGTTGACTTTTGTGTATGTGTGGAGAAAAAATAATGACATTTGTGTAAAATTGAGGATATTTTAAGGGTGGAGTTTATAAAGGGTTTTCCATTTTAAGGGTGTGAAAGTTATTGTGGGACGTCCCGACAAGGAAAGTGTGAAAGTTATTGTGGGACGGAGGGAGTACCATTTTATCAATTAAATTAAAATACAATTCATTAAAATTATAATTATACACCAACTATCGAGTCACCAATGAATCATCACGAGTCAAATATTATTCTATTTTTTTAATTTTCAAAAAATAAATATAAAAAATAACGAATATAAAAAAAATATTGAAAAATATGAGACTCAAAATAAAATTATGAAATAAAATTTTCAGTATTATTTTTTCAAAAAATGACCAAAATTTAGGAAAAAAATCGAAAAAAAAAATTAAACTAAAAAATTTCAATTTTTTTCTAATTTAGGTATAAATGTATGAATATGACATACTCACTTTATAGCTTTAATCTTATTTATAATAACTAAGATTATTTTGTTGTGTCTTCATTATTTCTACAATGATATATGGTTTGTTACAAGTTTTTTTAAAGTTGTAGATTATTTTTTAAGAATAATTAATAACATAATCTAATTGAAAAATAAAATTTATATTTAGAAACTTAAATGGGGAAGAATTGGGAAAGAAACCAGCATAATATTGCATCGGGTTTATTATTTTCTTTGTGGTCATCGCAGTGTTGATGCATTCATATGTTTATTGAATGTGATTGTATCTATTAATTGAATTGTGTGTTCAGTGTGATTCATTCTCACTTTTGTTCTTCTTACTAGTTACTCCCTCCGTCCGCCTATAAGCTTCCCGTTACTTTTTGGCACATAGATTAAGAAAAGTGATTAAATAATATATATAGTACAAGTGATGTGATTGGAGAAGGAGAGAGATGGAGGGAAATAGTAAGATATAAAGTGATGTGTAAGAAAAAGTATTTACCAAAAAAGGTATGAGAAGCTTATAGGCGGACGAACCAAAATGGTAAAATGGGAAGCTTATAGGCGGACAGAGGGAGTAGTTAATATCAATCTTTTAATATTGATGTATTAATTTGCATGGTATGCTTGAAATTATGAATGTGTTAAGTTATGTATTTTTTGTTAAATATAATATTAGTTTAAATACAATATAGTATTAGTACGCTTATTGTATAGTACTAGTTAATATATTGTATAGTACTAGAGATTAATGTGGGTATAAAAATATTATTTTATATATGAACTAATAATATACAATATGTGAATTAATACTATACTATATTTGAACTAGTACCATAGAGTATATGAACTAATACTATACAATATGTGAACTAATACTATACTATATTTGAACTAGTACCATAAAATATGTGAACTTGAAACTCGAAAACATTATAATTTGTATCAATATAAACTAATATTATATTGTATATGAACTAATACTTACAGTACTGCATATTAACTAATAATATACCATAAATACTTATCAAATGTTATCATAACATTTATAAACTAAAAATTATATTTATAAAAAATTAAAATAAAATGATTAAAAAATGAAAGTTCGAATGAAAAAAATAATTAAACAAATGTAAAACGAAGTAAAATTTGTAAGGAATGAAGTAAAATTTTGAAAGGATAAGGTGAAGATTATACACCAATTAATTAAAGTAAAATAGTATAAATAGAATTGAACACTTGCGGCTAAGAGAGATGAGAGTTTTATTTTCTAAAACAAATTATTATTATACTACTCCATTTAATACTTAAAAAAAACAATTAATATTATTTTTTGGGTTGGTCTGCTATGGACTCGAGTGCATGTTGTGCACCCTAGTCTATGTTACACTTTTTGGTAAATGGTGTTGCACTTTTCAATTATTAAACTGTATAACAATATTTTTAGTAATAATTGAAAAGTGCAACACCATTACCAAAAAGTGTAAGTCAGTAAACTGAAAAGTGCACATGGACTAGGGTGCACAACATGCACTCGAGTGCAGTGGCGGACCTACGTTATGCCCAGGGGGCCCGTGGGCCCCCCACTAATTTTGTAAATTTGTTAGGGGTATTTTGATAATTTCACACATATTAAAATTAATACTCTGTTTTATAATTATTTGCACACTTCTGATATAAAAATAATCCACAAAATTAATATATATCTGAACATTATTTTATTTTAAAATCGTCACTCATTTTGGGTCTACATTTTATCCTAAATTTCACTAAATCTATTTTACATCCTACTAAATCCTCCTTACACCTTATCAAATCACTCAAAATACGATTTCTTATTTGACTCTACACCACTAAATTCAATTGTTTTTTAAAGTGAATCAGTTAAAATGTGCAAGTTATCACGTGACGGAGGGAGTATTAATTTGAACCAAAACATAGCAAAAGTCAACTTATCCGATCAATTTAATTTAATGAAATGTGACGTGTTGACAATTTTATAATGTGAAATTTTGATGAAAATGAGTACATACATTTTTTTTATAATAATGTTAATCGGGCCCCCCTACCGAAAATTTCTGGGTCCGTCACTGCTCGAGTGCATACTAGACTTTACCTTATTTTTTAAATTTTCTTATTAGACTTTAAATTTTAGAATAATTATTTGTGGCATAAAAAGAAAGCATGTGAAAAAAATTATCATTTGAAAGACAAATGATAATTAAGAAGAAAAATAAATTTAAAAAATAATATTAAAAAGAAAAATATAAATATTAATGGGAGTAAAATAAAAAATAAAATTTTAAAAAAATAATGGAGTATTATTTTTTAATGATAAAAAAATAAAAAATAATTGAAGTCAAATAAAGGCCCATGAAAAAATTTAAATTGATATAGTAAATGAGTCATGTGTTATTTGTAATGGGTTATTGGATTGGATATAGTAAATGAGTCATGTGTTATTTGTAATGAGTTATTGGATATAGTAAATATGTGGGTTATTAGATCCAGTTACATGCATGTAACTGGTACACAAGAGTGCAACCCTAAAATAAAATTGGAAACAGACACGAATAAAATAAAATTGGAAACAGACACGAATAAGACAAGTTGTAGACAATTGTTGAAAATACTTTTATATACTCCCTACATTTCATTATAAGATTCTTAATGAACTTTTTTTTAGATGTTCTACTATAAGCTTTACAATTTTTTAAATGGTAAAATTTATTATATCTTTCTATTTTTTATCTTTCCTATTTCTATCTATCTTTTCACTTTTGTATCTATCTCTACTTTTTCTTCTTCTTACATCTCTTTACCTTTTCTACTCACTAGTCACCACACATTTTATAATTTCTTAATCTTCGTATAAAAAGTAATGAAAAAATTTATGACGAAATTAAATATAATTTATAATACGTTATAACATTACATGTAGGGATTAAATGCTTATTTAACAAAAAATCAAATGTTAATAGTCCTGCTTCTATTTTATTTTAAGATAAAAGCTTGTATGAAATGGTCTCTCATACGTACATAAGACAAGTTAACAAGATTGAAGTTTAAATCTTATAATTAGTATTAAAAAAATTATATATGCGCCCCATCAATAATTTTCTTCCCTATTTTTAAAGGTTGTAGTGTGTAACTTTAAATGGTGTAGCAGCGAGGACCCTTGGTTTTTATGTGTATTACACACTCGCACTATTTTGATATATGCAATGAAATCTAATTAAGTGTGTAACTTCATATGATATGAAACGGAGGGGGAGTATAATACAAAATTGTATATCAGCAAAAACAATTATATATACCCAGACCACCTATATATACAAGTTCAAAGTTAAACTTTATAAATTGTTTTTCTTACATCCGTCAAAATGAACTCTACACACTGTTGTAAACACAAATTCGTGAATTAAATAATAAAATGCGAAAATGCGAAACGATTTTATTTAATTTCGGATTAAAACCGAGTATTTGTGGGTTACAATCTCTAATTTGTTCCTCTAATTCTCTCTTCTTGAACTTCTTGAATTTCTTGAGCTTTTGGAGCTGGATCCGCAGCCGAATCCTTTTCGATCTTGTATTTGGGGCTTTTATAACGTTAATCCAAAGGCTTAGCACCGTATTTTGGATTAACCGCCGAATTTAGGGACTTTTTGAATGAACGTCGTTGAAGATCGTTCTTGAATTTGGGACTTTGTAACGTTAATCCAAATGCTTGACGCCGTATTTTGGATTAAACGTGGATTTTAGGGACTTTTCGGGACTTTTCCGGGACTTATTCGGGACTTGTTCTTGAATTTGGGACTTTGTAACGTTAATCCAAGGGCTTGACGCCGTATTTTGGATTAAACGTGGATTTTAGGGACTTATCCGGGATTTTTCGGAACTTTTCCGGGACTTATTCGGGACTTGTCGGGACTTATTCGGGACTTGTCGGGACTTTCGGGACTTATTCGGGACTTGTCGGGACTTTTCCGGGACGAACGCCGTTGAAGATCCACGAAGCACCTCCTCCTTGAGGAAACGCCGAATCGAAGGGGCTTAGCACCTTGATCTCCGCTCGAACGCTGCTTTTTGCCGCTTTGCACGAAGAACGCCTTGAAGGAACGCCGAATCGAAGAGGCTTAGCACCTTGATCTCCACTCGAACACTGCTTCTTGCCGCTTTGCACGAAGAACGCTTTTGAAGCTCCTCCAACTGCTGAAGAACACTCTAAAATCTCTGTAGAGAATTTTAGAGCCTTGAATGCTTCTGATTTCTTGATTCTGAAATGAATGAAATGAGGCCTCTATTTATAGGTGTAGAACCTAGGGTTTCTCATGGGCCAAGGAGATATTTGTGCAAGTAGTTAGGGCTAATTCAAAATTTGAATTACTTGATGGGCTAAGAATACCCTATTTGGGCTTGATTTGGTTTGTTGGACTTTAGAGGCCCGTATTTGAATTATTGGACTTTGGAGGCCCAAATTGAACTTCACTTAATTTATTAGGCTTTAGAGGCCCAAACCAATTAAAGGGACCGATAAAATTTAGGTGTCTACAAATGCCCCCTCGCATTTCGTTCACAAGAACGTCTGTCTTCGATGTGGACGAATTGCGAAATTATTTCAAATTATGGAGCAACAAGTAGTTTAAGCTCATGCGTTTATGGAGCAATAAGCAGTTTAAGCTCGTGCATCATGGAGCAACAATCAGTTTAGGCTCGTGCATTTTTGGAGCGACAAGCAGTTTAGGCTCGTGCGTTTATGGAGCAACAATCAGTTTAGGCTCGTGCATTTTTGGAGCGACAAGCAGTTTAGGCTCATGCGTTTATGGAGCAACAATCAGTTTAGGCTCGTGCATTTTTGGAGCGACAAGCAGTTTAGGCTCATGCGTTTATGGAGCAACAATCAGTTTAGGCTCGTGCATTTTTGGAGCGACAAGCAGTTTAGGCTCATGCGTTTATGGAGCAACAAGCAGTTTAGGCTCGTGCGTTTATGGAGCATACTTGTTTTCTTTACGCGTAGTAGTGTTTCAAAAACTTTCCGTTTATGGGACCAATGTATACGCCGTCTTTAGAAATCAATTTGTAGGCGTCATTTGCGTAATCTTCCTTCATTTGATTGTCTTCAACTGTGATGTGATTCACCGTTGTTACACTTTCTTCTAGCAAGATCTTCCCCTCTTTGGCTAGCTGCATAATTTTCTCTTTAAGTATAAAACAGTCTTGAGTTGGATGTCCTACCAATCGATGGTACTTGCAATATTTGGGGTCGTCCGTTCGCCCAGCCTCATCGGGTCGTTTCATTCGTGGTAGTTCAATGAGATCATTCTTGATCAAGTCATCGAAAATTTCGGGGATGTCTAAGTCTAGAAATGGATATTGCTTTCGTTGCAACTCCTTCAAACTCGTTTTCCTTTGCCCCCACTCTTGAGATAGCGGCCCTTCAAATCCACTTGTAGACATGCTCAACTCCATGTCATGAGCCTTAGTAGCCAAATCCTCGAATGATCTTGGTCGAATTGCTTGAAGGATATATCGAAGACCCCACTGCATTCCTTGGATGCACATCTCGATGGCTGAAGCTTCAGTCAATCTATCCTTGCAATTTAGACTTAGATTTCTCCATCGATTTATGTAATCGATCACCGGCTCTTCCTTTGATTGACAAGTGTTCGTCAATTCAAGCATGCTAACCGTTCTACGAGTGCTGTAAAATCGATTGAGAAATTCTTGTTCCATTTGCTCCCAACTTTCTATCGAACTAGCTTCCAAATCGGTATACCAATCGAACGCATTGCCCTTTAAAGAGCGCACGAATTGCTTCACCAAATGATCTCCATACGTGCCGGCATTGTTGCAGGTCTCCACGAAGTGAGCAATATGTTGCTTTGGATTACCCTTGCCATCGAACTGCTGCAACTTTGGAGGTTGATAACCAGCTGACATCTTCAAACTGTCAATCCTCTTCGTGTAAGGCTTGCTGTAGGTGAATGAAGACTTGGGATTTTTCTCGAACTTATCTTTGATTGCCCCAAGTATGATTTCTTTTAGCTGGTTAACGGGCACCAAACCATCGGGAGAAACTTGTAACTCCTTAAGAGTTGGGTCAATTTCCATTTGTTGACGTTCACCAGACATCTCCACATCATGCCCCTCGACTCGCTTTTCTTTTGCTCGAATTGACTCCCCTTTGTCTGCATTGCTCATCAGCTTAGCAATCTGAACATCCTGTTCTTGGACATGTTTCGTGAGTCCTTCTATAGCTCTAGTCAAGCTTGCCAATTGCTCCTCAACAGTCGTGGTATTTGTCACCATTGCTGAAGCTGTGTTTGAATCTAATGAGCTCGTCGTGGAATGAGTAGGGGAACAGGCTGGGTTGTTTTCCTCATTCGCAGTGTTGGGTGGTGGACCCTCTGCAGTAGCCTCCTCTGAAGAAGACGATGACTTCGAGCTTCTTGACATACTACTCGTGACTACGTTCACGTCTTCAAAGTCAAGACCAGCTGATCCGGATGCAACACCTCTCTTGATCTTAATCTTGATTGGTGTCATCGTCGAGACTTGATTTGCTTGAAGAGTAGAGATGAGAGGTAGAGATTGTCCCACCGGGCGTGCCAATTTGTAAACACAAATTCGTGAATTAAATAATAAAATGCGAAAATGCGAAACGATTTTATTTAATTTCGGATTAAAACCGAGTATTTGTGGGTTACAATCTCTAATTTGTTCCTCTGATTCTCTCTTCTTGAACTTCTTGAATTTCTTGAGCTTTTGGAGCTGGATCCGCAACCGAATCCTTTTCGATCTTGTATTTGGGGCTTTTATAACGTTAATCCAAAGGCTTAGCACCGTATTTTGGATTAACCGCCGAATTTAGGGACTTTTTGAATGAACGTCGTTGAAGATCGTTCTTGAATTTGGGACTTTGTAACGTTAATCCAAATGCTTGACGCCGTATTTTGGATTAAACGTGGATTTTAGGGACTTTTCGGGACTTTTCCGGGACTTATTCGGGACTTGTTCTTGAATTTGGGACTTTGTAACGTTAATCCAAGGGCTTGACGCCGTATTTTGGATTAAACGTGGATTTTAGGGACTTATCCGGGATTTTTCGGGACTTTTCCGGGACTTATTCGGGACTTGTCGGGACTTATTCGGGACTTGTCGGGACTTTCGGGACTTATTCGGGACTTGTCGGGACTTTTCCGGGACGAACGCCGTTGAAGATCCACGAAGCACCTCCTCCTTGAGGAAACGCCGAATCGAAGGGGCTTAGCACCTTGATCTCCGCTCGAACGCTGCTTTTTGCCGCTTTGCACGAAGAACGCCTTGAAGGAACGCCGAATCGAAGAGGCTTAGCACCTTGATCTCCACTCGAACACTGCTTCTTGCCGCTTTGCACGAAGAACGCTTTTGAAGCTCCTCCAACTGCTGAAGAACACTCTAAAATCTCTGTAGAGAATTTTAGAGCCTTGAATGCTTCTGATTTCTTGATTCTGAAATGAATGAAATGAGGCCTCTATTTATAGGTGTAGAACCTAGGGTTTCTCATGGGCCAAGGAGATATTTGTGCAAGTAGTTAGGGCTAATTCAAAATTTGAATTACTTGATGGGCTAAGAATACCCTATTTGGGCTTGATTTGGTTTGTTGGACTTTAGAGGCCCGTATTTGAATTATTGGACTTTGGAGGCCCAAATTGAACTTCACTTAATTTATTAGGCTTTAGAGGCCCAAACCAATTAAAGGGACCGATAAAATTTAGGTGTCTACAACTGTCAAAATCTTTAATTTTAATAGTAAGGCAATGGGTTGTAAATGATTCCGTAAGTCGAACCATCTCACAACTTTGTTTCTTGTTTCCTAACCGTTCTAATTTGGGCAGGTCCGGTTAAGTCGAAAACTCGACGGTTCGAACCGCCAATTTAAAATTATTTGAGCAAATTCTTAATATTATTAAAAATAAAAATTAACTAAAAAATTGGCTACTATTCTTGGAACAATTTTGTTCTTAATTATTTATTTGTATAGAGAGCTAATCAATCTTTTGAGGAGCGCAGTTCAAGTAACGTTGGTAGATTTGCACTAGGCACATCTAACTCAAACTTGAAGCAAAAAAAGTGATACTACTACTTCCATTATATATACATGGGCCAGAGTATAACTTAAACATACATGACGTTTTAACACTTTAAAAATGATAAGCGTTAATTTGTACTCTCTCCGTCCCATCATTTAATTGACACGATTTAAAATAAAAAATACTCCGTAGTGATTAGTGAGGTAGGATAAATGAGGTGTATTTTAAGTGATTTGGTGAGATGTAAAGTGTATTTAGTGAGGTGTAAAGTAAAATGTAAGTAAAAAATAAGTGACAATTTAGAAATAAAATGATGTTGTGAGAGTATTAATTTTGTGGGATATCTGAATATAAGGAGTGTGCAAGTAATTTTGGAACGTCCAAACACGAAAAGTGTGCAAGTAATCACAGGACAAAGTAGTTTATAACATGTTTCACCGTGTGACCATTTCACACTATGTCTTTGTAATTAAGAATGTTTTATATGACTTTGTGATTTGTGAATGTTAAATTGTTTCATTAGTTACAAAATATGACTTAGCCCAAACATAAAAACCTATAAATGTTTTTCTTCATCGCGATGTTAGGATATTGTTGACAATTATTTTGTTACCTTTTGAAATAGATTTAAAAATAATTCAATTTCGTAATGTTGTGAACATTGTTGATATTGACAAATATGATGGACAAGAGGAAACAAAAAATAAAAGCAAATACCTTATAAAATAATGCTCTTAGACCTTTTCACCAATTATTATCCACAATTTAGTGGATAATATACTTAATTTTCTCCAATAATTGGTGATTAGAATATAGCTAGTCTTATGTACTTTCCTTGTTACTTTCACTCTTAAAATATTTGTTTGCTACTTTGCTTGCTCTATATAATTATTTTTTATTATTTTTTTCTATTGTATAAAGGCAATGAATAATGTTGACATAGTCTATATTTACTTTACTTTATAATGTTAGTGGGGTATCTTTCAAGATCAATTTTTACCCATGATCAGTGGTACATTGTTGTGTAAAAGACCGTGCAAGTATACAATAAAATGTTGTTTACAAAAAATAAGGCAGTTCAATTACAAAATTTTGATGGCTTCATGATCGGGGATATATAATAATGTTCTGGTTAGTCGTCTTAGTTTGCGGACGATGAGGTTATTCTTGATAAAGCCTGAGTAAATCTAAAGCGATGAAGGGTATTCTCAAACTCTTCGAACTTGCTTCTGATCGTAAGGTGAATTTATATAAAAACTTTCTCTGTGGCATTGGTATATCTGATTCGAGTCTTGGAAGCTTTGTTGGTATTATTGGGTGTAAAAATGGGAAGAATCTTTTTAATTAATTGGGCTTACCAATTGGTGCGAATTTCAGGAAGAATGAGGTAGGAAAACAATTACTGGACCGTTTTCTCCAAAAACTCTCAAGGTGGGAAAGGAAGAACTTACCTCTTGGAGGAAAGATCACGCTCATTAATTTGGTGTTTTCGGCTCTACACGTATACTTCTTACCTTTTTTAAAAGCCTCGGTGTGTGTCTTCAAAAACATCACTAATTTTTTTTAAAAAAAAAACCTTGATGTGAGAGGGACAATGGTAGGAAATTTGCTTGGATAAAATGGGATCAGATATGTTTAGGCAAAGAGTTGGGAGGGTTAGGAATTAGAGATATACAACTTTTTAATTTGTCTCTTTTATGTAAATGGAGTTTAGCGTTGGGTTTTGAATGTGGATTCACTATTGGTAAGAATTCTTAGGTCTAGAGATGTGGAGTTTTTTTGTTTGGGGACAACCAACTTGTGAAAAATAAAAATGTCTTTAGTGGATGGATATACAAGATTAATTATGGGTAGTGTAGGATCTAACTTTTTTAATAATATCGAATTTTTTTGGGCAACAGTCTTTCGGTAAGATTTTGGAAGAATCGATGGTGTTGGTGTTGATATAAGTGTTTTGTAAAATACACTAACAACCGAGTGTTGTAACTAATGTTCCCAACACTTATGACAACATCAGAATTTGCCCTTCCTTTTCACACTAACTCCGATCTTACACTTGTTGTCTAGTAATGTTCCCAGTGCAGTTAGAAGACGTGGGCAACACCAGGTCACGCAGTTGTGTGGGAGTGAGAAGTTATTGGGCATAAAATAACAAGTCCTACATTCAAGGAGATGTGAAGAGAAGTTAATCATAACCGCTTGATCTCACGGCTGTGATGATTATAGGAGTTGAAGGCAGTTCGTACCTCATGCCTATAAATACCGTAGGTGCCTCAACACAAGATACACAAGAAGAAAAGCTATCTTTGATTACTAGTTTATAGAACGTTTTATACGCTTCTAGTTAGGAAAACACTTGTTTCTTCTTGTAGATCTTCATACTATTGTGAACCCGAATAGTAGTATGATGATCAAGGTCTTATTTACTAGGTTATATGCATAGATCTATGTGGGAGATAGTTTCGTAGGATCTAGTAAATTGTATACACTCATCGTAGTGTTTTAATACACCTCTAAGAGGTTGTAATCCGTTTCACATATTTTTATATAGTGAATATCGTAGATTATTTTATAATCTACGCAAATTTTGAATACTTTCATTTTTCAAAGTGCAATTTTATTTTCGCTGCATAGTGTTGTCTGGACAGTGCCAACACGACAGACAACATCTCTGATTTCGCACGCACACACACTTTCAGTTGGTATCAGAGCTAACTACTTGATACACTAAGTAGAGATTCTTCTTAGAGTGTGTGATTTTGAAATGGAGTATCCACTTTCACCCACACTAAAGCCTCATATTCTAGATGGCACGAACTATGCCTTCTGAAAGCCAAAGATGAGAATGTACATCAAGTACATTGATGAACGGGCCTGGAGGAGTGTTCTTGCTGGTTGGACTCAACCAAGAACCACGACGGATGAAGACAATGAAGCTCGGATCAAGAGAGAGCTCGATTGGACGAATGATGAAATCACAGCTGCCAGTTACAATTCAAAAGCGTTGAATGCAATCTTCACCTCAACAGATGCTTCAATGTTCAAGATCATCTCAAACTGCATATCTTCGAAGGATGCATGGGATCGACTGCAAGAGCATTGTGAAGGATCGGATAGTGTACGAAGGACCAGACTTCGTATGCTTGGAACCAAGTTCGAGAATTTGAGGATGAAAGAAGATGAAACAATTTCATCTTACAACGAAAGGCTGACTGAGATTTCAAATGAAGCTCACTCACTTGGAGATTCAATATCCAATACAAGGTTAGTACATAAAATCCTTTGATCTGTTCCTAAACGTTTTGAACCTAAGATATGTGCTATAGAAGAAGCTAAGGATACTAATGTGTTAAGTTAAAATGAGTTTATTGATATTTTGAAAACTTATGAAATGAATATTTCTGAAAAGACTGATAATGATATGAAAGTGCTTTTTTTCAAAGGTGATACCTCATCATCTGCATCATCAGGTTCTGGAAAGTCTCCTTATGTTACTGAAATAGAGTATGATGAAGATGATATTGAGGAATGTTTCAACAATCCTGATTACATGGCCTTTATTACTAAACAGTTTAAAACCTTCTTGAGAAACAAGAACAATAAGTTGAAGGATAATATTCAACCTAAGGTTCAGATTAATGACACTCAACAATTGCCTATTAGGAAGAATACCTTTAATCCTTCTAGACAATTGGAAAGAGGTAACAGGTTTAGATCTGATCAAGATTATAGGAAGAATGTCAAATGTGATGCATGTTCTGGATATGTTCATTATGCTAATGAATGTGCCAACACCATACTCAAGAAGAAGTTGAATTTCAGTGCTACTTTAAGTGATGAGTCTGATGTTGAACACGATCCTGAATTTTTTTTAAAAAAGCTTTCTTTGCAAGAATTGAATATGATGATACTTTTGATGATGATCAGGATGATTATTACAATGTGAGGACAAATGAGCCATCATTTAGAAAATCATAGAGTAATAATGCTCTAGAATTTAACTGTTTCACAAGTTCTGTTTCAGAAACAGGTACATCAAGTAAAGCAGGTTTATCCAGAAGAGATGCTGATATTCAAGACTTATCTAACATTGTTTTTAAACTGGAAAGTTTTTTTTAACAAAAAGGGATAACGAAATTTCTAGACTTAAGGAAAGACTAGAAGTGTTTGTTCTTGATTTTAAGAAATATTCTTATGATAATCCTTTAAGGCTTTAACAAATGAAAAAGTTTTCAAGATATCTTCTGAAACTGAGAAACCTAATCACATAATTAAGTTTGTGAACTTTGAAAATTCTGACTTAAGAGAATATATTACTAAGTTTGAAGGTATTCTGACAAGGAAGGATGTTGAAATGTCCAAACTCAAAGACATGTTAAAAGAAGACTCACTGAGCTTTAAAAGATTTTCTAAAGGAAGGATGAAATTATAAGAGTCTCTAATGACTAACAACTCAAGGAAACAGGTATTGGATATCAAGGTAAAAATTCCAAACTTTATGAGAATAGGAAACCCACGGTATTTGTAAAAGTTGAAGTGAATTACAATCCTAGTGTTTCTACTAAGACTCAGATCAGTGTAAAAGATGTGGTTTGTCATTAATGTTTTAAAAAGGGTCATAAAATTCCTCAATGTTTGAAGAAGAAAAACCATCTGAAAACTTCTGTATTACTTGAAATGACACAACAATCAAAACAACATGGTATTAAATCTGTATGGATTACAAAAGATAATACTTCTTGCAATGTTGTTCATATGTCTCTAAAATCATGTATTCCTGGATTATGGTACTTTGACAGTGGTTGTTCTATGACTGGTCAATTTGATTGCTTAACTGATTATGCAACTTATGATGGTGGTAATGTCACTTATGGTGGTGGATCTAAAGGAAAAATCATTGGTAGAGGGACATTAAATGTTCCTGGTTTTCCTAAGTTATCCAATGTCCTACATGTTGATGGATTACTTGTCAATCTTATAAGCATTAGTCAATTATGTTATGATGATTTAGATGTTAAATTTGACAAAAATTCATGTTATGTGTTAGATAAAGATTCTGAATGTATCATGATGGGAAAAATAGACCTGCTACAATTGTTATCTCATTGAGTCTAAACTTACATGTAATAAAGTTAAAATTGATGAGAGTATTTTGTGGCATCACAAACTTGGACATACTAATTACAGACAACTTGATAAACTAATAAGATTGAAAGCTGTTACAGGTTTACCAGATCTGTGATTTTCAGATAAAAAGGTATGTGGACCTTGTCAAAAAGGCAAACAGGTAAAAATGTCTCACAAAATGTTGGGACACTACTCAACTAAACACTGCTTCGAATTGCTTCACATGGATCTTATGGGTCCTATGGAAACAGAAAGTATTGGAGGTAAAAGATATTCCTTAGTTGTGGTTGATGACTACTCCAGATTCACATGGATTGAATTCTTAAAAGATAAATTTGAAACTTTCTCCATTTTCAAAGTTCTGTACAAAAGATTCAAAAATGTTTTTAACTCTAAAGTGTGCAGAATCAGGTCTAATCATGGAAGAGAATTTGAAAATAGTTCTTTTACTGAGTTTTGTGAATTAAAAGGGATAGTACAAGAGTTTTCATCACCTAAAACTTCTCAACAAAATGGCATAGCAGAAAGGAAAAATAGAACTCTTCAAGAAATGGCTAGAGTCATGTTATGTTCTAAGAATCTATCCAAAAGATTTTGGCCTGAAGCTCTTAACAATGCTTGTCATATTGCTCATGTCATAGTGTTGTCTAGACAGTGCCAACACGAAAGACAACATCTCTAATTTCGCACGCGCACACACTTTCAGATGGTTTGATAGTAATTTCTGTTTTAAGTCCAAATTTAAGAAATTATTTTACCTATATTCCCAAAAGGAAGAAAGTGTTAGAGATTTTCTTATTTTTTATTTTATTTTGAAGGAGGAGTCGTGGTATTTTAGGTGGAGGAGATTTTTCAATTTTAACGAATTACTTGAATTATGATCTCTTGTTTTAAGGGTTAAAATTTCAACTCGAACTCATGGCATTGAAAATGCTCAGATCCCAAAGTGTTCAAAACCAAGGTAATGCATAAACTGTTGTCTACCTCACTTTCATCGAACCCCGTTCAGAACTTCTCGTGCTGAAAGCTGTGGTGCAAAACTATCCTTCCAAGGTGTTTGTGCTCTCTTGGAAAGTCATCCGTAATAGGCTCGATACTAAAGTTTAGTAATTTTTTTCACATGAATATCTTGGTGAAATGACAGTGATGGAAGGTGCCCAATGTGTCTGGCTGCTATGGAATCGAATCAACACATTCTCATATCATGTCCTAATATTATCCGAATTTAGGCATATGTATGAGATTAACGTGTTTTGTCTCTAATTTGACAAAGTGTTATTTGGATAGTCTAAAAAATGTGAAATGATATCGTTTATCACACTGTCCTATCAGATGACTTGAGAAGACGTTTGATGGTATCCACTTCTACTTTTGAAAATGGTTAAAAGCTTACTATTCATCGTCATTCTGCTTCTCCTTCCTTAATTTGGAATGTTCTCTCCCTTGAGTATATCCCTTACAAAATGTAGAGACACTTCTCTCTCTCTCTCTCTCTCTCTCTCAGCATAGAAAATAAGTAGATCACCGTCGCCCACCACCATACATCCGCCGCCTATTCCATATCTCCACCTGCGTTCCCCACCTCACTAATTTCTCTCTCTCTCTCTCTCTCTCTCTCTCTCTCTCTCTCTCTCTCTCTCTCTCTCTCTCTCTCTCTCTCTCTCTCTCTCTCTCTCTCTCTCTCTCTCTCTCTCTCTCAGCGTAGAAAATAAGTAGATCACCGTCGCCCACCACCATACATCCGCCGCCTATTCCATATCTCCACCTGCGTTCCCCACCTCATTAATTTCACAAATCCGGCCCTCATTCCCCCACCTTCTCTCCTTATAAGTCGTTCTCCTCTAATTTATGCCGCTATCGTACGTGCGCACCGCCTCCGATGTCGCTGGTTTCTGTGTAAGAGTTAGAGATAGACATGGGCGGTTCGAACTGGCCAAACCGTCGAACCGGCCGAACCGCCAGTTTGACCAATCCGGCGGTTACGGTTTAAAAACCGAACCTTAACCGGTATTTTACGGTTCCGTTTCGGTTAGCCATTTTAAAAACCGCTGGTTACGGTTAAACTGCCGGTTTGTCCGGTTAACCGCCGGTTTATACAATTTTTTTTTTAATATTTGTATTCCCAACACAACTTTGCAGGCTTGCAGCGTCCCCTGTCATTTCCTTTTTCACTTTACAGCGCCTAGGGAGTAGCAATGTGTCAATGTGCTTAGGGAATAGGTAGTAAGAAAACCAGTTGTAAAGCATTTCTCTTTTTTATACCCAAACATTGAAACTCACATTCATCATATAACTCCAAAGTCCAATCTTTGAATTTTCTTATGAAACACCATCAATGGCTACTGTCATACTGTGGAGGTGTGCAAGTGCAACGCAAAAAATCTCCGTTCCAAACATTGTTTATATATAGTCCCAAAAGGGTTTTCTATAGAAGGTTGGGGTGTGGAGCCGTGGAGGTCATGTGCAAATGCAACACCAAAAACCAGAAAATTAGTTTGAATTCATGGTGCATGATGCCGATTTAATCGCATGGTCGCCAATATTCAGGAATTCAACGACAAGAAGACATGTAAGAGGAGAAAAAAAGAAAGGAAAAAAAAAAAGAGAAAACCGCCAAACCGGCGGTTAAAAAACCGTACCGTAACCGGCTCGGTTACAGTTACAAGTTTTTGAAAACCGTAACTACCGGTTTCTAACCGAAACCGGCGGTTGGCAACCGTTGTGCATGTCTAGTTAGAGGTCACAAATCCACCGTAGTTAGCACAAGTCCATGTCGTTCAGTTACTCCGTCGGACCACCGCGTTCGTTCGTCTCTTAACCAGTTTTGTCTCCTCAAATCTATGGGCTTCGGGAGTCTCTTTAAGGTTTAGGTGGGATCAATGGATAGATTCTCCCCGACGGCGCTACGGTGGCTGATTGGGTGAGTCATTCGTTGATCCCAATTTATTATTTTTTCTAGTTTTTTTAGCGGTTCTTTCTAGTATTTTTGCTTGTTTTATTTTCAGTTCTTATTGGTTTTTCTTCCGTTTTGAGTGGTTTCTTCGCCTAGTGCGTTATTTTCTTCCCTGCATGGGTCCTTTGTTGTTATCTGTGTTTTGGATCTTATTTTTGGTGTGCTTTTGTCTTTTCTTTTTTCTCTATGTATCTTGACACATAAATACCTTAGTGTGGGGTATTTATCTCATTTTTAGAATGGAGATCTTATCGTATCTGTGGGCATATGTTACACTCGTCTCTCCACTTCCTCACGATTGGATCAGTGACGGAGCCAGAACCTAATCGAAGGAGGCCCAATTATGAATAACAAATGTCGTTCTTTATATCATATAAGTATTTTTTAAACATATAATATATTACTAATGAATCAAATTAAGTTTTAATATGTTTCAATAAAAGTTTCATTCATTACCTACAAAATAATATTTATACGGTCTATATGCGATCATCTTTTAATTATTATGTTTTAAATTGTTATATATTTCAATCGTTTCATATTGTTTGACGCTATTAGTCTTAATTCTTGCTTAAAAAAAATTGTCATTTTCGCTATTTTTACCACGTTTCTCCCTAAATTACTCATATACAAATTCATATAATTTTTCTTTTAATACTTTTTTACATCTATCTTTCTTGACAATTAAAACAAGTTATTCCACACTCTTTTATATTTTTCCTTCACTTTTCTCTCAATCTTTCATGATAATAAAGGGTAAATTTGTTAAAAAATGTTATTTAATTATACACAAAACAACATACATTATAATATGGAGAAAGTAATAATTGCATTACTAATATTTTACTAATACATTTAAAAATTGATATATAATTATTAAATATACATAAAGATTAATTAATTATATTTATTTTTTATTTTATTTTTTATTAAATAATATTTTTAAAAAAATATTTTAAAAATTTGTAAAATGGGAGGGGGGACAAGTGCCCCATTGACACCCCCTCCCTCCGTCCCTGATTGGGATGGACCAATTGTCGGTTTGATCCTTCTGGATTAAAGATGATCTTTTGAGTTATGATGTATTGATCTTGCTTTATTATTTTTTAAACCCTTCAAAAAAAAATTAGGTGTGTTATTTATTTGTTCTTAAAATCGGAAATTCAATATACTTATATTAAGAATAAAAAATATTTTTAATTGGATTAATATACTTATAATACATACAGACATTAACAAATAAATATCTATAAAATATAAAATATTTAATCCCAGCCCTTGTAGAATGCGGATATACTGATATACAGTAGTACAACATATATGACAAAGTGGAATAGCTCAAGTGGTTAGAGCACCACTACCTAGGCCTTAGGTCCTGGGTTCGAGGGTTCGAGTCATGGGGAGGGAAAAAAAAGGGATGAATATTTAACTTCCATTAAAAAAAAAAAAAAAAAAAAAAAGTAGTACAACATATATAATTCAAAATAAAACGAAAAGTGCCACACTTTTTGTATAGAATTGTCAACAGCCATTTTTAAAATTAATGCTGTTAAACGGTCATATTTACAATGGAATAATTACATTAATTTCATAAGGTTCAAACTTTATCGAAATGTGTGCTCAATTAATTTATACTCGTAGACTAGATATAGGAGTATTACTTTATCTAACAAAGAAAAAAGACCTGGAAAATGCTTTTAAAATAAAAAAAAGTAAAGGCCATTGATAACTCTTGTCTGTTGACTTACATTTGCGTTTAATTTGAGTTTAAGCTACTTTTAAAATCGATAATATATGTATTTTTTTTAGTTTTTGAGTAAAAAAATTAGTTTTATGTCAAATAAATATGTAAAATTGAATGATATTGTATTATTATATTATAGTTAAGTATGATTGAAATAATTGAAATATATAAAAAACTAGTGTTAAGACCCGTAAAATATGTGGAGTTGTAATTTTAAAAAAAAAAGTAATAATTTTTAAAAAAAAATGTATATGAACGAATTTTATTTATTTCACTGGAGAATAAAATGAGAATGATCGAAATGTGGAATATAAAATTAATAAGAATTGATATAAAATAATAAAAAACCAGAAAATGTAAATGGAAAATCACCCTTTTTTTTTTTGTTCCACTTTATGTTTAAAAGAAAAAAGAGAAAGTAAATAAAAAATAAAATCTAAAATTATAAAATTTAAGAGAATTTGAAATGAAAGCTTTTGAAGAAGCTACATTAACGTGTCGAGATTTAGAATTAGTTGTAAGATAAGATAATAAAAATAGAAAGTTTATTTTGTATTAAAAATTATGATAGTAAATTTATATGTATTGTGAAGTAATTATTCAAAATCGACTTTAAAATTTAAAAGTAAAATTAATGTAAAATTTAAAATAAAAAATTCGATTCTTAAAATAAGTGTATATCCTCTGAGAAAAGATAAAGCTAAAGTATTGTATGCAATTCATGCTTTTGATAGGAAGCCCTAGCCTAGGTACAAACCATAAATATGAAATAAATTTCACTGAAATTTAAACTATTGGAAGATTTTGTTATTATCGACTTAGCATTGGAAAAGAAACGGTATACCTATTAAATTACGGAGTATTTATTTATACAGTAATATTAAATTTAGAAGGGTAAGTGTCACGCGCCTCTACAAATTATCTTTAAGTTAATTAATTATAAATTTATGGGGGCTAACATATTTTAATCATATTCAAAGAGATTGGATTGATTTGAGTTTATTTGTACAAACCTTTGATCCATATAAATTTGTGCAAAAGTTAAATAAAAAGTTAAAAAAAAAAGAATGATGTAATTTCACCTAAAGGCTACACCTATTTTTTTTTTCTTTCACATGGAAAAGACTTACTTGAAGGATGAGTGTGTCTATTCAACTCATCTGTAATCTCATCTGCCTTTGTTATCTGGTTAGAGCTGCTCTATGATCAGTTGAGTTAGAGTTGACTTCTCAACGGCAGGCTTCGAGATATCCAGCTCCAATAAACCCAAAGAAAAACACAGCTCTCTAAACCTTGTCTCAACTAAAGGCTTAGTGAGCATATCCGCTCTTTGGATATCTGTGTGAATCTTTTCCATTTTTATGTCCTTCTTCTCCACATGATCTCTAATGAAATGATGTCTTACATGTACATGCTTACATCTTGTATAGAGAACAAGATTTTGAGTAATGATTATTGCTATCACAATAAATTGGGTCTTCTCTAGCAACAATATTGTAATCCAATAACTGCTGACTTAGCCATAACAGCTGACTACAACAACTACCAGCAACCATATATTCGGCTTCAGTAGTGGAGGTAGCAACTGAGGTTTTCTTCTTGGAGAACCATGAAATCAGCTTGTTACCTAGAAACTGACATGTGCCAAAAGTAGATTTCCTATCTATTTTGCACCCTGCAAAGTCAGAATGTGAATAGCCACTCAAATCTAAACTATCTTCAGATGGATACCACAAACCCATATTCACTGTACCTTTCAGATACCTCAGAATTCTCTTAGCTGCATCTAGGTGACTAACATTGGGATTGGATTGAAATCTAGCACAAACACCTACAACAAAGGTAATATCTGGTCTACTAGCAGTTAGGTACAAAAGAGATCCTATAAGGGCTCTATATTTGGATTGGTCTACAGACTTGTCATCCTCATCTGGATCCATCTTAAAGGAAGTCATCATGGAAATCTTGCATACTTTACTTGTCTGAGCACCAAACTTGGCAATCAGATTCCTTGTATACTTAGCTTGAGTAATGAATATCCCATCTAGACTTTGCTTCACTTGTAGACCTAAGAAGTAGTTCATCTCTCCCATCATGGACATCTCAAATTTTCATTGCATCAATTTTGAGAACTTGTCACATAGCTTCTGATTGGGTGAACCAAAGATGATATCATCAATATAGATCTGAACCAATAAGATATCATCTCCTTCTTGAATCCTAAACAGTGTTATGTCAATAACACCTTTTGTGAATCCATTATCAATCAGGAACTGAGATAGTGTATCATACCAAACTCTAGGAGCCTGTTTTAGTCCATAGAGAGCTTTCTTAAGACGATATACTTGGTCACTCTCTTCGAAGCCTGGAGGCTGTTCGACATAGACTTCTTCCACAAGTATTCCGTTTAAGAATGCACTCTTGACATCCATTTGATACACCTTAAATCTCATTTGAGAGGCATAAGCAAGAAATAGTCTAATAGACTCAAGGCGAGCGACAGGTGTAAAGGTTTCATCATAATCAATCCCTTCTGATTGTGAATATCCCTTCGCAACAAGTCTAGCCTTGTTTCTTGTTATGGAACCATTTTCATCCGTCTTGTTTTTTAATACCCATTTGGTTCCAATAACACTTTGATGTCTAGGACGATCTACGAGCTCCCACACATCATTCCTTGTGAACTGATTGAGCTCTTCTTGCATAGCAGTAATCCAGTTATTGTCTTCTAGAGCTTCTTCGATTGTAGAGGGTCTTCAAGGAAAGAAAATAACAGTGACAAAATAGAGTTTCAGCAATATGAGCTGAGCGGTTAGCATTGGCCTTCTGCCCTCTAGTCTGGACACCGGAGCTTGAATCTCCTATAATTAGATCAGTTGAATGACCTCTTGTCCAAATAAATTTTGGATAAGTACCATTAGGTGAATTGAGATCCTCTTCTGATGTTGTGTCACTAGGATCTTGACATTGATGTGTCTCAGTTGTATCAGTAGCTTGAGTATCATCTGTCGGTGCAACTTCAGCTGTCTCAACAGGTTCAGCTGTATTAACAACTTCCTCTGTTTCAACAGTTTCAGTTGTTCCCCCTACTTGAGTAGGTTCAGTATCTGCTCTGGGAGCTTCATTTACTGTATTTGTCGGGCTCATTTACTGTATTTGTTGGGCTCATCTTCTAGTTCTTCAGCTAGGTTTCCACCTTGCTGATTAATAGAGGATTTGCCTTCAAAGACTATTCCCGAATTTTCTTTTCAACTTCTAGGAGCGCCACTAATTAGATTAAGAGCTTCTTTCGATCTATTAATATTGGCTACCTTTAGGTCTAAAAGATTCTTCTCTTTTGTAAGCTTTTCATTGGTGCTGAGGAGTTCATCATACTTTGATTTCAGAACTCAAAATTGTTCTGTTTCCACAACATGAGTCGTCAGCTGATTCTTGTGCACATAAGTCAAAACGGAGTGCTGACCTTTGAGCTGAGAAAGCTCTTCAGTCAGTCTCTCGTTCATTATCACTAGCTTGGAATCAACTTCAGGCTTAAGCTATTTCAGCTGAACAATTTCTGCTCTTAATTTCATAGTTTCTTCCTCAGCAGCCATATAAGCTGATGTAGCCATACTGAGATCAATCTTCAATTGTTCACAAGTGACTGAAGATAATCAGCAGAGTCGGCATAAGATGAGTCAGACTCATCTGTATGTGTGACTTGAACGAATTTTTGGTCACTATATGTTGACTATCTACTTCCCCTCAAGCATAAGGGTTCGTAGTAGTAATGGAAGTATTCGACCAAGTAGTATCGACCTAGGAGGTGGGTTTGTGCAATGGATCCCTAAAGTTTTGTGTTGTAATAACTAATGTAACTACGGATTCGGGTTTTTGGGTTTCTAAAATTAAACTAACTTACTACCAAGATGTAAGAAATTAAATCAAATACCAACCTAGAAACTAACAAATGATTTATACTACTAAAAGTGAGGAAAGTACCAATAAGAGAAATTACCACAACTTAGCTAAGAAAATCACAAATAAAGCAAGAGATCAACAATTAAAACAAAGAACAACTACGAATATAATTCGAAGAAGTGCAAGGGGGAGAGAATGCTTCGGGTGTTCTCTACCTAGTGAAATGGAGAGGAATTGTTTTTACTTTGTTATTGCTTCAATTACGACTTGCTAAGAGCACCTAAATGCTAGGACGATAACCATTTCCCTTCGGGTAATATAGCCTTAATTCTAAGGTGTTCCCAAACCCGGTAATAAGGTTTTCTTCCTAATCCTCACCAACTACTCAAACAACCATTCAAGTAATTAATGTCCTTTAATGGGGTTCTAATACGATTAACTCTCTCTCGACAAATTAAAAGTATAACTGACACATTTGCACACCAACAACTCACACCATAAATGTAAACATGTCCATGTAACTCTCGTCTACGCTAAACATGCATCTAAATATGGATTAATAGAAGTTAACATACAAAGTACCAATAATACCCAATAAAAGAAGCAATAAACATAATATCAACAATAACAAAGCTCAAACAATTCCAACTTAATATTCACATGGTTTTAGAACACCCAAAGCATAAATAAACTTAGCCCATGGTGTTTTGAGAAACACCCATGACTAAAACATCAAAAGAAATCAAGATAAACATTAAATATGAAATTATATAGAAAATGAGAGAATGGTTTGAAGTCACCTTGTTGTTTCTTCAAAATACCTAGCTATTACAAAAGTCTGGAGCCTTCTTCTTCAAAACCTATGCTAAGTACTCTATCTTTAAGCTAAACTATGAATTAAATGAGCAATAAATGTGGAAATGGGGGTTAAGATGAACTAGGGTTTAAGAGTTGTAATAAATGAGGTCAAGGATCCTTTACAAAATGAGTTTTGAAGCTATTTAAAGCTTCCAAAAGTGTGTGAGACGAAATTAGCACATAGGTCCTTGAAGTTCTTCAAAATTCGCAAAAATCCCCAAAAATGTAAGTTCACTCGACCGCCAGTGTGAGGTGAAACGGTCGGCCGAGTGAGAAAAAGTTACAGAACCAAAAGTGGTTCCAGAACCCACTCGACCGCCCGTTTGGGCTCACTCGCCTGGTCGAGTGAGATGAACTCCACTCGACCTCCCGTTTGGGCTCACTCGGCCGGTCGAGTGAAGTGAAAAACTTCGAAAGTTTCTGTAACTCGACTTCACTCGACCGCCAGTGTGGGCTCACTCAACCGCCCGTTTGGTTTCTGCATCTTTGGACTTTTCTTCTATCTTTCTTGGCTTTCCTTGCTCATCCTTCCACCGAACTTCAATTCCAATGCGCCAATGCTCGTTTTCCTTCTAAAATGGACTATTTCACCTTGTTTCCTACACTTTGAACACATTTCTTGACAACAAGGTTAGTAGCACTATTTCTATCAATTACGACCACATCAAAATGCTACAATAATATAACAATAATGAGCACAAAAACGAGCAATCTCACACCCAATCAATGTGAAAACGAAGAATGAATTGACATAGTTTTGGAATTTACCTCTTTTTGTTCTCTTGCCATGAGACAGTGATCATCTTGATGAGTGTTATCACCTTCAGATAGAAAGCCTGATTCGTCTAAGGAAGGTAGATCATCGTCTGAACTACTACTTCCCTCATCAGCCATCATTGCTTTCCGTTTGGAGGCAAATTTCTTTTCTCTTTGGGCATTTAGTTGTTCACGCTCTTTGGGACTTAGATCTGGACACTCAACACTAAAATGACCAGGTTTTTGACAAGTATAACACAGATCCTTACCATCCCTAGAGCTGCGACTAGGAGTAACATCTCTTATGTATTGGCTTGGAGTAGCATCATCTCTTCTGCTACTTCCTCTTCGATCAGAGGACTCTTCCCGTTTGGAAGAACTAGGTTCTTCTCGTCTACGCTCAGGAGTCCTTTCAGATCGGTCCTTGGACTTATATGAGGATGATGAACTACCTGCATGGTTAGATCTTTTATCTTTATAATCTTTATAAAAACGTTTATATTTACCATGCTGAGATTGTAGTTTGTCAAATCTCTTCATCATCAATGCCATTTGCTCTTGTCGGCTTAGTTCTGAAGGGATTGGGGTCTTTTCTCACTTTAGGTTCTTTGCCAGATCGACTAGAACCCTTGGCGTCAGCTGAAGCCTTGAATGCAACAGCTTTAGTAGAAGAGGTTGAGACCTGTTCATCACCTGTTTCTTGTCCTCTTTCAACATCATATTCGTGAGCCTTAAGAGTTTGAAATAAAACTTGTACAAACCAGTTCTTGAATTCTTTATCATTTTTAATGATCCATACTTTAGTTAACCAGATCTTAGGTAAAGCATACAATACTTTAGCATTGACTTCGCTTTTCAGGTATGTCTTACCTAAGTCTGTGATTTCATTGAGAATTCTGGTCAATAGTCTCACCAGGCTGCATCTTGAAGTTGTCAAACTTCTGTACAGTCGTAATGAGCTTATCTTCCTTAATCCGCTCTGTGCCTTCGCACATAATGGCTAATGTTTCCCACATTTCTTTAGCAGTTTTAAGACGAACAATTTTACCAGCATACTCATTAGATACAGTAGTTAAAATCATATTCTTAGCTATTCTGTTAAGGTTGTGCTGCTTTGCTTCATCAGGCGTGTGAAGTCAGCTCTATCTTTTGGCACTAGTTGACCAACTGGAATATCACGGTTACCAGCAGCTGTATTTGGAGCCATCACGGTGATAGGGCCATCTGAGATTACATCCAACATCAGATCATGAATCTGACTGAAGGCAACCTCCACCTTCCATAGATCATATTCCTCGACTGAAAAGACAGGCAACTTGCGAGTGTAAGAATCTTCACCCATAGTGAATAAATAATAATGAGTTTTATGAAAATAGGGTTTTCAAAAGAAATGGGTCTATTCAAGAGAGCTACAAGAACTTCTTCCTTAAGAAGTTAAGTAACAAAATCAGTAGCTCGTTAGAACCACTTCTCTGATACCACTTGTTGGTCCCAAAACGAGTATGCTGACAGTGTAGAGGGAGGGGTGAATAGACTGTCGGGTGTTTAAAACTTTTTCGTGCTTTAGATCAGATGAGACGATAAGATGAGTTATATACTCAGACGTCTATATGCAGATAAAATGTTCTGATCTTTAGAGTGCTTAGGTGTATTATAGCAGATTAAGATAACTGCCTTACTGAATTTAGCTGGTTAGTTTGGAAACTATCTTATAAGCTATGTGTGCGGAAATGTGTAGGCCCTACGTGTTTAGACTCGTGGATATTTTATGAAAACCTCTTGAAATAATGACTTCTAAAACAATGCAAGTTTGTCAGCTGATTTGGTATCTACTGATTATGAAGACAAACACGGTGAGGATTTTGATTCTTTGATAAATTAGAATGCAATGTCAAGTATGAATAGTAAGAATATAAGAGCTGAATAGTAAAGTAAGCAATAAGAACACATATATTTATAGTGGTTCGGATCTCAATATCCTACGTCTACTCCCTCTAATCAGATAGGGAAATTCACTATCTTGCTTCTTTATAGTCCCAAGAGAGACTTTCGATCAAGAACCTCAAGTACTTTATAAGGCTACAGATCTGTTTGTTGGTGAGGTAACAAACAACCTTTACAAGGGTTAATACCAATAAATGAAAGAATGTGTATAACCAACTAGTTCTAAGCACTAAACATTGGATTCTTTAAGCGTGCTTAGGATCAGAAACTTAGAGCACTAAAGGTTAGATAACTTTACAGGCTCTAAAGAACTCGAACACTTAGAATGTTACTCGAAACTGGCTGTTTCTTGATATCAGCTGAATGTGAAGAGAGTTCTTGCTTGTATATAGTTTCTGGTTCCTTGTTCCAAAGAACAAGTGTTGTATTTATAGAGAGATTTGTGCTTCAAAAACTAGTCGTTGGTGAGAACTAGCCGTTGCATCAAATCTTTCTAAGTATAGTCGTCATCTTCATATGAATGGTGTTTGCAGGTTTCCTGGTACGATATTGCCTTAAGAGGTAATGTGCATTAAATGCTCCGTACTTCATCTACAGATCTCTTGTACGACCTATTGTATTGTCAACTTCATAGCTTCGTGTTGATATCTCATTGGTCCACATCAGCTTAGTAGTTGAGTGTTGTCTTATCTTCTGTTAGAGCAATTCAGAACTTAATCCGACATTATCTTTGTCTTCTATTATGGATGCATTTATCTTCTGAGTTAATTAGTCATAAATGAACAAACACTTGTGAAGGTGTTTTATTCATAAATGCTAACTGTCTTCTCAATCTTCAGATGAGTTTTTGACTTGAATGGTCATTAAGGCTTCTTAGACAAGATACAAGTGAGCTCATATCTGCTGTGGTGTCTTCTGAATTTTTAATTGCAGATTATCATATAGATCTTTCAGTCTATGAGGTATACAATCACCTTCAGATCTGAATTCACTAATGAGCTCTTGATATCTTCCAGTCTTATGTCTTCTTCTTTGAGAGACTTCAGTAGAGTATAAGATGAGTAATCAGCTGATATCTATACAGCTGATTCCTCAGACTAGATTTATACATGTCCAATACTTATAAGCTTTATAACTCAGCTTAGGAAACTTAGTTCTAGATTACAAATTATCTATCTAACCTGTACTCTACTGATCTGGTTTTGACCATCAAAACTAAACTATAAATTGCAATCAGATTAGGGGCTGGATGAATATCCCAACAAAAGGGGACGATAGACAGCGAAAACTCTACTTCATTAAAAAACGATTAAAAGAAACAATGACGTCAAAGGTAGGCGACGATAGAGGGGCTGCTAGAGGCGAGGAGTAGCAACGAGAGGGCGGTGATGGGGGATTCTAGTTAATAACATTAGATTAAAGTGACACTTCAACAATTTAAAACTCCCAATTAATAATATAGGGAATTTTGATTTGATAACGAATAAAACCAATCACACCACACAATTTACATTGTGTACGGCCTATTGCCTTCATAGGCCCATACTTTATATTACGACTCACACTTCAGATTAACCAGGGAATGAGTATTAGTTATTTTTCATTGTTTCAGATTTTTTTTTTCTTCGAGTTATTGATATAGATTTCGTCACTTAGAGAATTATGACACAAATATCACTTGATTTTGTCCTTTGTCGACGCAACAGTCAGGACAGAAGCGGGAAGCCACAAAAAACCACTAACATTGCAGCGATGACGAGTTCCGACGTAGTAGCAATGAGCAAACTTAAGTGAATTCATATGCAATAGTGAACAACTCTATATAAACTGGCCTCATATAAGCTCTTTACTGCTAAATTTATAAAACACGTTGTAGACAAGCAAAATTAAATGAATTTGGGCCTCCATAGTCCAACAAATCAAGACGGGCCTCTAAAGTCCGATAAACGAAGACGGGCCTCTAAAGTCCGATAAATGAAGACGGGCCTCTAAAGTCCGATAAATGAAGACGGGCCTCTAAAGTCCTATAAATGAAGATGGACCTCTAAAGTCCAACAAACCAAATCAAGCCCAAATAGGGTATTCTTAGCCCATCAAGTAATTCAAAATTTGAATTAAGGCCTAACCACTTGCACAAATATCTCCTTGGCCCATAAAAAAACCCTAGGTTCTACACCTAATAAATAGAGGTCTCATTTCATTCATTTTAGAATCAACAAAATCAGAAGCATTCAAGAGAGGTCTCATTTCATTCATTTTAGAATGAACAAAATCAGAAGCATTCAAGGCTCTAAAATTCTCTGCAGAGATTTTAGAGTGTTCTTCAGTTAGCGGAGGAGCTTCAAAGGCATTCTTCGTGCAAAGCGGCGAAAAGCAGCGTTCGAGTGGAGATCAAGGTGATAAGCCCCTTCGATTCGGCGTTTCTTCAAGGCGTTCTTCGTTCAAAGCGGCGAGAAGCGGTGTTCGAGCGGAGATCAAGGTGCTAAGCCTCTTCGATTCGGCGTTTCTTCAAGGAGGAGATGCTTCGTGGATCTTCAACGGCGTTCGTCCCGGAAAAGTCCCGATAAGTCATGAATAAGTCCCGGAAAAGTCCCGAAAAGTCCCAAAAAAGTCTCGATAAGTCCCGAATAAGTCCCGGAAAAGTCCCGAAAGTCCCGAAAAGTCCCTAAAATCGACGTGTAATCCAAAATACAGCGTCAAGCCCATTGGATTAACGTTACAAAGTCCCAAATTCAAGAACGATCTTCAACGACGTTCATCACAAAAGTCCCTAAATTCAACGTTTAATCCAAAAATACGGTGCTAAACCTTTGGATTAACGTTATAAAGCCCCAAATACAAGATCGGATAGGATTCGGCTGCGGATCCAACTCCAGAAGTTTCAAAAGTGCTCAAGAAATTCAAGAAGAGAGAATCAGAGGAGCAAATTAGAGATTGTAACCCACAAATACTCGGTTTTAATCCGAAATTAAATATAATTGTTTACCATTTTCGCGTTTTTATATTTAATTCAAGAATTTGTGTTTACACACGTAAATTATGTTTTTGAGAAAATTTAATTTTTAAATTTTTTTATTTATAGCTCGTTAATGACCCGTTTAGCCCGTGACCACTAAATTAGAGAGAAGTCTCAACTCTTTTATCGAACTATTATAAATAAATCAGATAAAACTTTAAGGGGATGTTTCTTTTTGGTTTTAAAAACCAGGTTTTGGATTTCAAGATCCAAAACCCGTTTTACTTCGGGATTTAAAAACTGGTTTTCAAAATCCACTCAAAACCACCCCAATCAAACATATTGATTTGACATAAAGTTATATCTATATAATATTACTCCAATCATTATATTCTTTTTCAACAATAATATAATAAAACTATAATAATATAATAATACAATAATATAATACATTTAATCAACTAATCATTATAATCTCACCAAACAATAATATAATAATACAAACTCATTCAATCTTACAACTTGATTTGACATAAAGTTAAATACTTCACTATTCCAAAATCCAAAAGAAACACCCATATTACTATTCATCGGGATTTCAAAAACCAGGATTTCAAAAATCTGGTTTTTAAAACCACCCAAAGCCCAAAAGAAACACCCCCTAATCCATTAAATATGTGGCCTATAGCTGATTCTATAAGACTAGAGTTAGAACCAACTCCATAAACATCTCTAATTAGTAATTTGAATAACTCATTTTTTTGGTGAATCCTTAAATCCACATATAGAAACAGTTTAGCATTCGGGTCAAAGCAAAGTCGGTTGGCCCGGCCGGCAAACCAATTTCGGAATGGATTGCTTATAAACCACACAATCTCTTCAATTCTTCAACAATAAAAATCTCCCTTTTCTCTCTCTCTCATCATCAAAACTCATTTTCCCATCCCTACCAGGTTTCTCAAATCCCCCTCTGTAAATATAAACAATATTTACACCCTTTCTATCGTTTCTCTACCTGAATTCGTCTGGGTATATATATAATTTCGTTCTTCTTTGCTTTGCTTGGATCTGGGGTGTTTTTATTGTTTAATGTGATTATATATTGCTTAATTCACGAATTAGGGTCTTCAATTTTATTGGGTTTTAAGTTGTTTATTGCTTTCTTTTTCTGTGGGGGATTAATTGTGCGTGCTGCTGTATACTGAAAAAAAGGTTAATGATTTAAGTGATAATAAAGAGGTATCGTTTCAATCGTGTTGTTGTTTCTGCTTAGAGTTGTGAGATTACTCCAAAGGGATTTAGGGAAAAGCCAAATTTATCTAGCTTACTTGCCTTGAATTGTTGGAAAAAAAACATAAATTGTGTAGAATTAGGAACAAGAATGGTGGATTCAATTGCTGCAACATCCCTATTAGGGCACAGACCGATTTATGGTAGTCACTGTTGGAAAGATAGCACAAATAAGCATAATTTGAGGGTGTCTTTTACCAACTCCATGACTAGGAAAGTTGCTTTCTCTGGGCTGTCTCGAAGATGGCAAGTTGAGCAGCCATTAGTGTCTATTATAAAAGCTCAAGCAGCTGAGTTAACCAAAAAGACGTTTTCTTATCGCGAGGAAGATGGAATGCCCAGAGAATTTCGTCGTGGGATTGACTCTGGTGTTGATCGGAGACCAGGGTTGTGGCCCCCGGAGAATAAGGCGGATAATCCCACACTTAAAAACCCGCTGCTTCGTCAAGAAAGGATGGGTTCGGGGTGGTTAGGCGCAGTATTCGAATGGGAAGGAGTTGTTGTTGAGGAAAATCCAGAGCTTGAAAAGCAAGCTTGGCTGAGTCTTTCTCAGGAAGAAGGAAAGTCCCCACCTCCTGCTTTCATGCTTCGAAGGATCGAAGGGATGAAGAACGAGCAAGCTATAGCAGAAGTTCTCTGCTGGTCTAGAGATCCTGGTGAATTAAGGAGAATGGGGTCTCGAAAAGAGGAGATTTACCAAGCTTTACAAGGTGGGATCTATCGATTTCGTTCTGGTTCTCAAGAATTTGTGAATGTTCTAATGCATCATAAGGTCCCAATGGCTTTGGTGTCCACACGGCCAAGAAAATCTCTTGAAAAGGCGATTGGTGTGATTGGGATTGAAGGGGTGTTCAGTGTGATTGTAACAGCAGAGGATGTTTATCGTGGGAAGCCTGATCCAGAGATGTTCATGTATGCAGCACAGCTGTTGCAATTCATACCCGAGAGATGTATTGTGTTTGGTAATTCGAATCAGACAGTTGAAGCAGCACATGATGCACGAATGAAATGTGTTGCGGTTGCTAGCAAGCATAAAGTGTACGAGCTTGCAGCAGCTGATCTTGTGGTGAGACACCTCGATGAGCTCTCCGTGGTTGACTTGAAGAACCTTGCTGCTGTTGAATCGCCTGAGTTTGAGCCAGAGTTGGAAATGGAGGTCGAGGATGAAGATGAACGAGGTCCACCCACATCAGTAGGTGTTTACGATGATTCTTGGTGATATTTTACGAAATGTACAGTGTGTTGTGGTTACACTAATTCTTGGATATGAAGAAACACCTACTACTTCGTTGCATGTATAGATGAAATTTATAGCAACTGTAATTGTGACTGTTGATGTATAATGATATGATGATGATGTTATACTTGTTATTATATACTCCGTATGTTTGAAATCTTATTGTACTTGTATTCCAAGCTTCATATTTTTCTACCTAAATGTTTTTATGGATCTTTTAGTTGCTGTCCAAACTGGCATCTGCTTGTCAAAATATTTGAGTAGATGGATTTTCCCCCCTGCCTTACTGCTTGGATTATACACCCTCGGTCCTCCGTTAAGTTATTCAGTTACTGTTTGTAATTACAAGGGTTTTAATTCACAAGAGATACTCAAAATGACAAAATTAATAACTTAACAAGAGACTCAAAATGACAAAATTAATAACTTAACAAGAGACTGAGAGAAAAATACATTTTATTTTGTATTGTACCAGTTTTTAGATTTACATTTAACTTTTGTGATTCAATACCTTCCTTATTCATGGAGTTCAAAATGGAGACCTTACTCGAATAAGGATAGACCACAACTAAACATCCATAGAATTACTTTTATACACTCGTCTGTACAATGAATATTCTTCTGCTACTTGTATAATCAAAAACAATTATAAAGTGTGGGTGTATAAAGTAATTTTGGGGGTGCATGAACTTACCATCTGGAACTAGAAAAAACAGGAAATTGTTAGCTTTGGGCTTACATGGTTGATTTTGGGCCAGCCCATATACCCTTTAAAAGCCCATCCAGAAAATATTCTTTATTATAGCAGCCGTGGGGGCCCACGCGTATTGATGGCTGCCGCCTTGAAGTTAATCACCACACCACATGCTAATGATTACTTTAGGTGTGGGTTATATTATATACCCCTCCAAGTTCATGAGATGTACTCCCCAATTTATCCGAGGTACACCCTCTGTCCGTTCCATTCGTCCATAAACTACATATAAATTAATAAAAGTGATTAAATAATAAATATAGTACACGTGTTTGAGAGAGAAAAATATAAAAAAAAAGTGTAAGAATAAAAAATTAAAAGACATTTAGGTGATTGAGAGAGAAAAATATAAAGAGAAAGTATAAGAATAAAAAATTAAAACACATTTGTCAAAAAGGTATAAAAAACTTATAGGCAAACGAATCAAAATGGTAAAATGAAAAACTAATAGGCGAACAGAGGGAGTATATTTTCTCTCAAAAACTTCCCCTAGTAAATATACTTCACCCCCACAAAATTCCAATTTCCTATCTTCTTCCTTACTCCTCCCTTGAGCCGCCCCAACCCCAACCCACCACCGTTATCCGCCGACGCCCTAACAAAATTTAAAGAGAATTATCGAATAAAATTGTTAGAAGTTTGTGTAAATAAACAAGAAGAATGATATTGTAAAATGGAATGGTTTGCAGTGGGCAAAATTTTGAGTTTTGGAGAACTTAAAAATAGAGTTACAAGTGCACAAAATTTTCAAGTTTGAAGGAGGAAGAAATAGGGTTTGTAGTAAAATTTTCGAGTTTGGCAGATGAAAAAATAGGGTTTATTTCGGTTTATAAAGAAGAGAGATTAGGGTTTTTAACATTTATGTCGGTAGATCTGGAGCTAATTAAACCTCGGGACTAAAAAGGCGTGCCTGCTACACTTGATTCTACACAATGAAACAATTTTCTCGGAAAACAGATATAAGTATGTTGTGGCAATCAACACCTCGGGAATGAAAAGACATGCCCTGCCAGGCTACCACAAGCCTTTTGACAGAAGCAGCCAAGCACGCCCGACATGTTTTATGTGCTGTCGCATCGCAGTCCGTGTCAGAGGTGTGCCTCATTTAAAATATTAATATATATATATATATATATTAAATCTTCATTTTTCAATAAGCACCAATGCCTATGACTATTTTAATAGTTTCCTTTGATTTTGTTACATTTATAAAAGCAAATTTAAAATATGTAATATTTTAAAAAAATTGTCCGGCTAGGGTTCCTTACATAAATGTGTGAACTTATTCATAAAGCAGCGGTGACACTAATAATTTCAATTATAAAACTTCATTTCATTCATGTATGTTGTCTTGGTTAGACGATTTCTTACTCGTATCAGTGTACTTATTGTAATACCCCAAAATTTAATAATAATAAAAATAGAAATTAATCTAATAAATACATAAGTTATTATAGAGAAAATTATAATATAATATATATATATAGATATATGCGTATGTGTATGTATTTAAATACTCCCTCCGTCCCATAGAAACTTGCACACTTGATTTGACACACAATTTAAGAAATGTGTAAGAGAAGGTGTAACGAGTGATGTTTTGAGGGGTAGTTTTGTAAAGTTTTATGAATAAAGTAAAGTAAAAAGTAGATTGAGTGTGGAAAAATAATGATATATGGGTAAATAAGAGTATATTTTGAGGGTGGGGGTTATAAAGATATTTTCATTTATGGAGTGTGCAAATTGGTATGGGACATTCATTTATAGAAAGTGTGCAAATTCATGTGTGATGGAGGAGTACAATTGTATGAAATGATTAACGTTACTTGTATTTTTTTTAATTACGACACTCAATTTCTCTATGCATGCATGGTTTTTTTAATTACGAGAATTTAAGTGTATTGATGTGATGATTGTAACTCTCCCTTGTGTTAATTTCTTTAACTCCCTCTTTTAGTGGGACAATGAAAGGACACAACAAATATTATATATATGTATGATGCCTGGAATGAATGGTGAAATCAAACCTATTATACTTTTAAATTCATGAATGGAGTATTTAGGTTAAATATAGTTTAAAAGAAAACTCGACTATTTGTTATTTTATGTATCACACGGTTAGGCGACGATAATTACGAGAAATAATTAACACAATGTTTTCACGTATCATTTTCCACGTTCATCTATCGAGGTGGAGATTTCTAATTAATTGTGTGTCATGTGAATTGTAATTTTATCGTTACTCATGTGAATTGTGTATTGAGAAATATCGAGAAGTTGAGAAGTAGGTCCTCTGACCTTTATACGAGAAGTTGAGACAAACAAGTCATTTGACCTTTATAAACGAGAAGTTGAGAAGTAGGTCTTATGACCTTTATAAACGAGAAGTTTAATTGCTTATTGTATTTAGTTTTGACAAATTTGTCCCCACTGAGTTGCGGTTTGTTCAGCCCATTATTTTAACATTTCAGATTGAGGAGCTGGTGGCGAGGAGGAGCGGTGGATGACCACTGTTTAGTAAAATCAATTGAGAAATATATGGTTCACTAGATATTTTTAAATTCTTTTGAGTTGTTATTTGAGTTTATTTATAATATAGGACAATATATAAGACCAAAAAACAAAATGAGACAAAAATTTTAAACAAAACAATCAAGACCAAAATCTGTTACAAAATTCTTAATATGCCCTTTTTTTTTTATTAAATCAACAATTAAATCCAATAATATACTCTAATATTACAGAATTTGTTTCAATCTCTATTTCTCATTTTAAAACTCACCTCTCTTCGTATTGAAAACCCTACTCCTCAAGCACACGGTGGCGGCGCAACCGGTCCCACACCACCTTGTTACAGCCTAGCCACCGCCGCAATAGCCCCGCCTCACCGGCTCCTTAAACGCTCTCCGCAATCCAGAATCGTGTTTGTATACAATCGAATCAAAAGAGCATCCATAGTCTTTATTTGTTGTCAACAACTCTACCACGACAGCGTCGATCTGTCCAAGGTTCGGCCAGATCTGTCACAATCCGCCATTGTTGCACCAACAAGCTATGTAATTGACGCACATGCGAAATCGGCGGCGAGATCGAGGTGAGGGTGTGCGTCGATTGGCGAGAAAGGGATGTCGGGCGTCGAGACCGAATGCTTTGTGGCGGCGGCACGGGCCGATCTGTTAAAAAATGTGTCGATCCCGACGAATTTGTGGTTGCAGAGGTGAGGAGGACGAGTGTTGGTCCCAAAGTTGAGTTAATAATATTGAGTAAGCTAGTGAAAATGTCTAGAGGGGAGGGGTGAATAGACTTTTCAAAAATCTTTCAATATATCAGAATACACAATGCGGAATAATCAGATTACTAATGAGCCCAATCAAATTTATACTCAACTTCTCTATAGATCTTTATCTTTGTTAATTCTTAATGTTCTTGATTAAACAATTCACACAAATATCAAACAGTAAAGTAAAGAACACAGAATTTTATAGTGGTTCGACAAATGTCTACATCCACTCTCACAACTCCAGTTGTGAAGTTTATTAACTCTTCCTTCTTGAGTTTCTTGTGGCTTAAAGTCCCAAGATTAAGACTTTGATCTTATCGATTATACCACCAGGTATATCTTCGATCTACTAGTAATTCTACAAGTAACTAGCACACTTGTTTTACACAATACAAACTTAAACTTGAAAAGTAAAACTTCTCTTTGAATAGCCTTTGAATCTTCTCTTCAAATCAGTGGCTTCTCCTCTTTAATCTCCTTCAATTCTGTGAGTTCTTCTTGTGCTCTGTAGACTTAGATTGCTTGTGAATGCTTTAAGATCAGTAGTCTTAGCAGTAGGAGATCATACAGTATTTATAGAACTTAGTATGACAGTTAACAGTTTGTGAACTAACTCTCAACTAACTCTAAAACTGTTTTTGTAACTTCTTCTTGTAACCGACTTTGTAACTTCCTTCCAAGTCAGCACTTCTTTAAATATATCTTCAGTTACACCTTAAATAAGCTTTCCAAACTTATTCTTCAATTTCACCAAATCAGCACAGTAACTTACTGTTCTGATTTTTACTCTTCGAATTTTTACTCTTCTGAGTCAGTCAGCACAGTAACTTAAAACTTTCAAAACTTCTCCAGATTTCTTCTGAGCTTATCTTCAATTCTTCTTTGAAGTCTTCTTATTCTGAAGTAGTCTTCTGAGTCTTCATTAGTCTTCTGATCTTCATCTAATCTAGTGTTCTAATCTACTGTTCTGAACTTTACATTGCTGAATACAGTAACATACAACTTTACAATTATAAAACCTATCTATACATCAACTGAACTATATACAGATGAGTACAACTAAGTCCTATACTATAAGCTGTCTATACAATACAAATCATCAGCTTAGTACCTAACAGTTCATATATCAGATCAGTAACCAATAAGATCAGTAACTCATGTAAGATCAATAACTTTCATATAAGATCAGTAAGTATTTAAGAACAGTAAATACATAAGATCAGTAACTTACATATAGAATCAGTAAGCATATCAGATCAGTAACTCAGATTTCAAATATCTCATATAAGATCACTAAAATATTCTCAGTTTCCATACTCAGATCAGTAATCTTATTTCAAATGACTCAGTTAAGATCAGTAATTTTATTCCTACTATTACTCAATAAGATCAGTAAACTAATTTCAGATACCATTAAGATCAGTAATCTCAATTTAAGTTTCTCATCAGATTAGTAAGCTTAGATTCAGATGACTTAGTTAAGATGACTTAGAACCACATATATCACTAACTTTAAGTTGCTTTTGGCCATCAAAACATACTTTCATCAACTAGAACATTGTTTCAAGGATTCATATCCCAACAATTTCCCCCTTTTTGATGAAGCCAAAACTACTTAAATGTTAATAAATCAGTAGTTAAGTATGTAGTCAATCATAACAGTTCATCAATTCAGAAATCATATCATATTCACAATCAAATCAGATATTTCACATATTACACATACTAACAAAATATGAAATGATCACAAAATATAGAAATAAAGATTAAGGATAGAAATGTTATCTTCTGAGCTTGTCCTTCATCTTCATTCTGTATCTTCAGATTCTAAATGCCACATACATCCTTGCCTTGATATCCATCATATGTTGATGATCAGATATTCCTTCTTCCTTGATAATCTCAGCAATAATGTTGTTGATCTCTTTGTAATCAGGTTCTCCATTTTCCAGTCTTGGAGGTTCCCAATTAGGTTCTTCAGGACATAAAATCTTTGTTCCAGCTCGATTAGCAACTTGAACTATGTCTTCCCAGAATTCTTGATCAATATTCAGCATGAATTCTTCAAAATCAATAAATTCTGCTTCCTTGCTCGAATGATCACCAAACTTCTTCACAATGAAGTTAGCAATCTGCCACTTCTTCTTTAAATTCTTCCAGTATTCCATATGTTCTGTCAAAACAATGAAATCCACAAAGTTTTCATCTTGAAAATCTTTGTCAAACTCTTTTCCTTCAGCTTTCTTTTGAGTATTCATCTTTCTCTTCAAAGCTGTAACTCGATTATCAAATCTTGTTTTCAAGAACTTGACATCCTTCTCTTTCTTCTTTTTCAAGTTTTCTTCTTCACTTGTCATAACAACTTTCATTTTGCTCTTTGATCTGGTAATTCTTCCAGCTTCTTCTTCTTGTTGTTCTTCATCAGACAGGACTAACTTCCTCTTCTTCTGACTTGAACTCCCAGCAATATCAGGTCTTTTCTCAACAATTTCTTGACCTAGCTGTTTTTGTTGCTTCCTTTGCTTCAGCTTTTCATTCAGAATAGCAATTTCAGCTTTTAATTCATCCTGACTCACAACCAATTGAGCTTGTTGTGACTGTGTTTGTTCCATCACTTCCCTTGTCCTATCTTCCCCCTTTTTGGCTTCATCATGCCACTCTTTCAAGGAAGATATGTGTTGCTCCAGCTTTTTATGCAACACTTGAGACAGGTTCTTTTCTTGTACCCTATGAAGATCAAAGATTTTGGACATTGTATGCTCCATCACCTTTTCATAAGAGTGTTCAGAATGCATTTTATTCATTCTCTCAGTAGCTTCTTGGAACATCTTCACAGCAGCTTCCAACTTTGCTTGAAGTTCTGCATTCTGCTTTTTCAGCATCTCAAAGTCAGAAAGTTCAGATTCTTTCTCAATAGGACCTGTTCTGATCTGTTCTTGCACATCCTCAAGAACAATAGGATCAGCAGAGTGAATTGGAATGCTTTCCATCTCTTCAGCATCCAAAGCTTGATTTTCAACAACTTCTGTTTCTTCAATTACAACAGTGTTCTCAAACACCTCTGTTGCATTGTCAACATCTTCATCAATTTCCATAAAATCCTTCTCAGCAGCATTCTCAGCTTCATCAACACCTTTCTCCTCACTAAACAAATCATCATCAGAGTTAGGAGTTGCAATCTTCTCAACAGTGTACTTGATCCCTGTTAATCTTTCAACAAGAAGTACAACAGATTCTGGAGTGACTAACCCAAGAAAAGAGTTAACACCAGCTGCTTGCATCTGTTCTGCTTCCCAGTCATCAAAGATTGAAGCATCTCCCATACCTTCCATGATAGCTAAATTTTCTTTTAAAGTACTCCTCTTAAGATACACCCATGTGCCAATCCTAAGGAGTTTCTCAAACTCAACTGAGCTCTCATCTAATCCAGGAAATTGCTTCAACAAGGCTATCCTTAAATCTATCCTGATTCTATCCTCTTTATCACAGATAGTGTACTCCATCAAATCAGCAGGTTTAGGAGCAATAAATTCAGGTTCAGGAGATGATGAAATGTCAATTGGGTCAGTAGAAGGCTCAAATTCATGTTCAGTAGAGTGAGCATGAACCTGTGTTGGGGTTTGATGTGGTGAAGGTTGATGTGAAGATTGATTTTGAGGACTAGAAAGTGGGGTAGGATCAAAGTTAGTGTTCTGAGGGGATGAATGGGGAGTGTTCTGAGTCTCAGAAAAATAGCGATCTGATCTTCCAGAACATGAAGGTTGAGGGTTTTGGGTTTCAGTGTGGCTTGGTTCAGAGTTTGAAGGGGTAGGGGAGACAACAATCAATTTCCTCCTAGCACTCCTTGACTTAGTCCTTTTATGAACAACAACTGGACTAGGAACACTAACCTCTTGCTCTTCTGAGCTTGATTGCACCACAGTTTCAACAAATCGAACTGTTGGTTCTGAGGCAGCTGTAGCAGACCTTCCTCTCCTTGGTCTAGTACAGCTCGGATCATGCCTTGCCTTCGACCTAACTTCAGGCTGATTGTCCTCAGATTGATACATTGAAGCTCCAGACTCTTCTGCTTCAAGCTCTTGAGATTGTTCCAAAGGGTTCTCTTGTTCAAACTGAACAGACTCCTTCTTCATCAAGAATTTCCGATGATGGAATTTCTTGGGATTACTCCAATATGGCTTTTTCACCAGCTGAGGCAGCAAGAAACTCAGCTTGCTTCCAAACCCTAATTTCGATTTAATTGAAAATTCCATTGTATCCTCATCAAACAAAACTTTGTCCTTTTCAGTCAGCAGCCTTTCCAAGAAGAATCCTTGCCAATCACCCTGAACTCTGTCGATGATTGCAGCCATAATTCTAATCTTGAAACTCGATAAGGCATCCTGGCTATGATGTTGCCCTAACAAGCACTTTCCGGCTATATCCATCAAAAATTGAAGACCTGTAGGAAGAACATCCTTCTTCAGATTAGTCAATGTCTCTGTTTCAACACCTGACCACCTTCCTACACATTCCTTTTCCTCTCCAGCTTTGTAAGTCAGAATATCCACCGGGCCTTGTGGTAAATCCAACATTACTTCTAGGATGTCCCTAGTAATTGTGACCTTGTGTCCAGCAAGCATGGAGTGAACACCATTTTTATCACCTTGGAGTTGTAAATAAAATTCCACAGCTTCCGGTTCGTAGACATTCATGGGAAATGATTCCAGAAATTTTCGTAGTCCGCACTCTTCGCACATAGTTAGAATGGCTTGATTTTCAGCACTGTGTCGGTCATTGAAATACACAGCGTTCTCCACGAAAAATGCCCTTTTTGCGAATCCACAAATTCGAATCGAATGTTCCTGCAACTTGGTTAGCTTCATTGATAATATTAATGGTTGCCATTTGAGAATTTTTAAGAAATCAGATTTTTCAGAAGTTATGAGGTTAAGAGATTTCCAGAAATGAGCTCGTAAGAACGAAGAAGATGAAGTGTGATCGTTTTTGTTAAATTCAAAACCAATCTAGGGCTAGGATTGAATTAGATTATCACAAAGAATGGTTGGGATTAAGTCTCGAAATTCGAGTTAATCAATAACTGTACACATTCTAGTACCATCTTTTAATTTTTTTTTTGGAGCCAACTTGTGTTTGATAAATACACCATAATTTTTAGAGAAAATTTCATTTTACGTCCTGTAACTTAGGCCTAATCCAATATATATCCTTTAAATTTTTACTTTTTCGATTTACGTCCTTTTTTGTCCAATTTACGTCCTTTCCACCGGAATGTAAATAATAAATTGGGATTCCGGCCAAATAGTCCAATTTAAAATCTCATTAAAATTAAAAAAAATAAAATGTGTAAATAAAATTCAAAATATATCACTAAAATTTCGAAAATATCATTACAAATTATAAAATGTGTAAAATAAAAATAAAAAAATTCTAAAATTTTGAAAATACAAAAAATAAAAAATTCTACAATTCAAAGAATGGAAAAGGTGTAATTTATAAATTAAGAAATTCAAAATCTCATTAAAATTTCTATAAACTCTAAAAATCTCATTAATTTATTAAAAATGCGTAGATAAAAAATTACTAATTCTAAAAATCTAATAAGAATAATAAAAATTATTAACATTTCATTAAATTTCAGATTTGATTCAGAATCGTCTACCATTAAATTTTTGCTCGAACTCCAAAAAAATTTGGGTCCCACGAGATTTTCCAAGTCATCGTCGAAGTTGAGTGGAACTTCCACATCTTGATCGATTTTGGAACCGTCCCAAATTCATTTTCACGATATTTTTAAAATTTTGGAATTTTTTATTTTAAACATTTTTAAAATTTTAATTTATAGATATTTTTATTTTTATGAGTTTTTAGAATTTTTTTTTTTAATTTACACATTTTTCAGATTTCTTGAATTGTAGAAATTATAGATTTTTTTATTTTTATGAGTTTTTAGAAAAAAAAAAAAATTACACATTTTCAGATTTTTTGAATGTAGAATTTTTTAGATTTTTTATATTTATTTTACACAATATATAAGTTTTTAATGAGATTTTTTAATTTTCAGTATTTTTTAATTATTAATTTATAATTTTGAAACATAAAGGATGTAAATTGGACAATTTGACCGGATTTCCAATTTTCCGGTGGAAAGGACGTAAATTGGACCGAAAAGGATGTAAATTGGACAACATAGGACGTAAATTGAAAATGTGAAAACTTAAAGGATATATTCTGGAATAGGCCTAAGTTACAGGACGTAAAATGAAATTTTCTCTAATTTTTAGGTTAGAAATAGAAGAGTGTATAAATCTTCTCTATTAGTAATCTAAAATTTGAACAATTTTTGACTTAGAAAATTCTAAACCAAAAGACTGTTCTAATGCAAATCAGCACAGTAGTTTCCAAAACTATTTCACTTCATTTTCTTACTAGTAAATAAAGAAAATTTTACTTATCTGGATCAGCTGAGTAACCTTTTTAGAAATCAGATCAGTAGATGAATCAGCACAGTAAATTTCAGATCAGTAGATGGGTCAGCACAGTAATCCTCAGATCAGTACCCAAATTTCCTGATTTCACCTTTTTGATATCAGCACAGTGATCCTCAGATCAGTACTGTGTCAGATCAGTAGAATTCTGTAGACAGATTAGTAGTAAACAAGTCAGTTCTGTAGAATAACTGAATTGTAATCAGATCAGTTCCCCCTTCAATGGAGAATTCCTCTTCTGTGCCTGTTTCACCTTGGTAGAAGTGTTAGTTCATGAGATATAAGTGTAAAACAGTACAGATTAGTAACAATATGTATAATTTAATGATCTTATCAAGGTTTATGCTAAAGTGACTTAGTGATCTGAGTCAACAAAAGGATCTTTAAGAAATCACAGATTCCCCCTTAATGTATGTTCTCAGTGTCCCTCAGCTTTACCAGCTTCCTCATTGGGATGAAGGTCACTTTAGTAACCTTGTTACCTGTTTTAAGAGTAGTGATCTGACATAGGGTTGTCTCTTCTGAATGCTGAGTTTGATGTACTGCTCTTAGTTTCTGCTTCATATTCCTCTTGGTATAAGATCAGTACCTGAAATGTTAGCACAGTTCTATATACACACAGAATCCATATCTATCAATCCTAAACTAATGCATAATTCTCTGAATCTCACTTCAGCCAATGGTTTTGTAAAAATGTCAGCTCTTTGAATATCAGTATGAATCTTTTCCATTCTAATATTCTTCTTTTCAACATGATCCCTAATAAAATGATGCCTAATGTCAACATGTTTGCATCTAGTATGTAGAACAGGATTTTGAGTGATGGCAATGGCACTATTACTGTCACAATATATAGGTACAATATATAGGTACATTAGATTCTACAACATTGTAGTCTCTGAGTTGTTGTATTAGCCAAAGAAGCTGACTACAACAACTACCTGCAGCCATATATTCTGCTTCAGTAGTAGAAGTTGCCACACTTGTTTGTTTCTTTGAAAACCATGAAATGAGCTTAGTTCCTAAGAATTGACATGAACCTGAAGTAGATTTTCTATCTATTTTGCAACCTCCAAAGTCCGAGTCTGAATAACCACTTAAAGATATATCATCATCTGCAGGATACCATAATCCTCGATTAATGGTCCCCTTTAGATATTTCAATATCCTTTTAGCAGCTTCCAGATGACTTTCCTTGGGGTTTGCTTGAAATCTTGCACATACTCCAACAGAAAAAGCAATATCAGGTCTGCTGGCAGTTAGATAGAGTAGAGAGACAATTAAAGCACGATAGTGAGGTTGGTCAGAAGACTTACCTCCTTCATCAGGATCCATTCTGTATGTAGGTTGCATGGGCACACCAACTGTCTTACAGGTTTTAATACCAAATTTATCTAGCAAATTCTTAGTGTACTTTGCTTGATTTATAAAGATACCTTCTGAAGTTTGTTTTACTTGAAGACCAAGAAAATATGTCATTTCTCCCATCATGGACATTTCAAATTTACTTTGCATGAGTGTAGAAAAGCTTTCACTCAAGTTTTTGTTGGGTGATCCAAAGATAATATCATCCACATAAATTTGAACAAGTAATATATCATTACCTTCTTGTCTTCTAAACAAAGTTCTATCAACTTTGCCTTTTGTAAAACCATTTTCAAGTAAGAATAGAGAAAGAGTATCATACCATGCTCTTGGGGCTTGTTTCAATCCATAGAGTGCTTTCTTTAACCTGTATACTTGGTGACTATTCACTTCAAAACCAGGTGGTTGTTCCACATACACTTCTTCAGCAAGTATACCATTCAAAAATGCACTTTTCACATCCATTTGATACACAGTAAATTTCATATGTGCAGCATAAGCAAGGAACAATCTTATAGCTTCTAGTCTAGCTACAGGGGCAAAAGTTTCATCATAATCAATACCTTCAGCTTGAGAGTAGCCCTGAGCAACTAATCTAGCTTTGTTTCTAACTACAAGATCATTTTCATCCCTTTTGTTCTTGAAAATCCACTTAGTGCCTACAACATTATGATTACTAGGTCTATCAACAAGTTCCCAAACTTCATTTCTAGTGAACTGATTTCGTTCTTCCTGCATGGCTATAATCCAGTTACTATCACTTAAAGCTTCAATCACAGTTTTAGGGTCAATAGATGATAGAAAACAACACCAGCAAAATAGAGACTTACTAGGTTCTTCCTTTGAATCAAACAATTGTTTTCTAGTTTTAACACCTATACTAGAATCACCTAGAATCAGATCAGTAGAATGAGCAGACTTCCATGTCCTTCTATTCTTAACAGAAATGTTATCATCATTTACATCATGCAAATTATTATGCAGATCAGTATCATTTATATCAGCAGATTTGCTCATATGAGAACAGTCATTCAATTCTTTTATTTCAGAAGTTTTAGATGACTCACCTTTGTCTTTTACCTTTTCTTTATCAGAATCTTGATCTAGGACATTCAGGAAAGGATTATATGCTTGTACAGATTCATATATTCCTGTATCATCATCTTCATTGTTGATTTGAAGCTGTAGTTTGACAATTTTCTTACTGAGCTGATGATCAGCAGAGTCCTGCATATTCTCATCAAAGACAACATGGGGTGTTTCTTCCACACATAGGGTAGAGTAATTAAACACTCTAAATGCTTTGCTTACAGAAGAGTATCCTAAGAATATCCCTTCATCAGCTTTTGCATCAAAAGCATTTAATTTACTTTTGCCATTGTTATGTATGAAACACTTACATCCAAAGATATGAAAATAAGAAACTCTTGGTTTTCTGCCTTTCCATACCTCATAAGGTGTTTTACCATGCACCTTATTAAGAGCACTTCGATTTTGGGAGTGGCAGGCTGTGTTAATAGCTTCTGCCCAAAATTTCTAAGGTGTGTTGAATTCTGCAATCATGGCTCTGCAAGCTTCTTTTAGTGTTCTGTTTCTCCTCTCTGCAACACCATTTTGTTGAGGGGTTCTGGCTGCACTTGTCAAATGCTGTATGCCAGACTTAGAACAGTAGTCAGAAATGTAGCAATTAATAAATTCAGTCCCCTTGTCACTCCTAATCTTGACAATGAGATGACCTTTTTCAACCTGCAACCTCTTCAATAGATCTGGAAGTAGTGTTTGTGTATCACTCTTTTTGTGTAGAAAGACTACCCAAGTAAACTTAGAATAATCATCTACAACAACTAGAGTATACCTTCTTCCATTCAATGTAGGAGGGTTGATAGGACCATGAAGATCCATATGCAAGAGTTCTAAGACTCTGCTTGTTGAAAGAGTTGGTATGGACTTAAATGAAACCTTTACCTGTTTACCTTTTTGACAGGAATCACATACTTGTGATTTGGAATAGATTTCATTAGGAATGCCCTCAACAAGATGTTCTCTAGCAATATTGTTGATTATCTTAAAGTTTAGATGGCAGAGGCGTTTATGCCAGAGCCAACTGTTTTCTTTAGGACTCTTAGACAGGCATTCTTAGGACAGCTATTCCAATTCACAATGTATATACTTCCTTGTCTTGTACCAACAAGTAGAACATTGTGAGTCCTTTTATCTATTATTTCACATCTTCTGGTTTTGAACTGAACCTTGTATCCCCTGTCACAGAATTGAGATACAGATAACAAATTATACTTCAAACCTTCAACATAGGAGACATCTTGGATTTCAACATCTCCATTCTTGATGAATCCAAATCCTTTTGTGATTGCTATTGAGCTATCACCAAAGATGACTTTTGGTCCTTCCTTCTCATGATAGTCAGTAAGTAAGGCCTTGGTACCAGTCATGTGGTGTGAACACCCACTGTCTATGTACCAGGTCTCACCAACTGAACCACCTTTCTTGTATAAGTCCAGTCGATCCTGCAAAGTAGTGATCTTAATAACTTAGGTACCCTTGTTTATTAGGGTCCTTGGGGGTTAGTAGTGAGAGGTACCCAAATGAACATTGAGGATTTGAATAAGTGGGACCTCTTCAGTTTTCTTCCAAATTTATCACAGAACAGTACTTTATTAACCAGTTCAGAATTATCAGCAGACTTAGGATCTATTTTTCTGAGATAGCCTTTCCTTGGTTCTATCCCTTTTTCAGTAAGATCAGTATGTCTGTGATAGTTTGAATATGGTCTAAAAGCATGTGGACCATAAGGCTTATAAATTTTCTTTGGTCTTTCCTCTCCATAAATATCATAGGATAAAGGAGGAGGATAAAGAACAGGTTTGTTATGATAATGAGGCACAAATCTCCTAGGTTTAGTTGAATACAACTGAGACTGCCTTATGAAAGGAGGTCTAGGCTGTTCCCAACTTGCCTGTGCTTGTCTTGACCTACTGTTCTGAGTTTGTCTCTTCTGATTCCAGGACTGATCTGATCTGGTCAGAGGAGTATAACTCTTCTGGTATGGTCTTGACTGTACTGGTCTTAGTACATTCTTCATTTTACCATTCTTGGTAGTAGGAGGGATGTATTTAGACTGTACTTTGAATTTTGGATCATCATCATAAGTCATAGGTTCTTTTCCTTTATCTAGTTGCAAAGAACTTGTACTAGCTCCATTAGTGTTCTTAAATTCTGAAGTAGATGGACTAGGCAGATCAGTACCTATTCCTCTTTTATCATTTGGAGCTCTATATCTGTCTGAGATAGTTTGATTAATCTTAGTAGAGTTAATCATCCCAGATAGCTTTCGATCTAGGCTCACTACTTCAGATTCTAAGAATCTATTGCGCTCTTCAAGTTTTTCACATTTAATCTTTAAATCATTGAATTCATTAGTATCTTTGGCTTGAGTTTTAAGCATACCCTGATATAGTTTGTCAATGGATGCATACTTTTCTTGGAGTTGGGACAACTCTTCTGATAGCCTTGCATTTATGACAGCTATATTAGGATCTACTTTTGACTGAGCTTCTTTTAGCTTAATGATTTCTTGCTTTAAAGATATATTCTCATCACTAATTTCAATGAATGCTTTGTTAGCTTGTAGAAGGTCTTCTTCAGTCACTCCTTGGGAATGATGAAGACTACTTCCTACACTGCTAACAGCAGCATCACTTTCATCAGTGTCAGAATTGTCACAAGATTGAAATGAGTTAGCAGATGATATCTCATCATTTATTTTGGCCATCATTACCAGTCCATCATCTGCTATGAAGGCTTCATATTCATTGCTAGAGGGGTAGTCAGATGAAGACGATGGTAACTCTTCTGATTCCGAATCAGAGTCATTGTAAGCCATCATTGCCTTCTTACCCTTGGCATATTTTCGATCTCTTCTGGATTTCCTTTCTTCTCGATCTTCAGAACTCAGATCAGGACATTCATAAGCATAATGACCTGGCTTATCACAATTATAGCAAACAGGATTGTTAGAAGTTCTTTTAGGAGGAGAGTGTTTTCTGTTCCTGTCATGCTTGTCAATTGAGTTCCTGTCTTTCTTATCAGAATACTTTCTATCTCTCTTTTCAGATGAGTTCCTATCTCTTTTGTTCTCATTAGAGATCTCATCCCTTCTTTCAGAAGAGTTTTGATCCCTTCTGTTCACAGAAGAGTCCCTGTTATTAGAACCCTTAGTTTCCTTATAGAATCTCTTGTATCTACCATACCTCTTATTCAGTTTATCAAATCTTTTGATCATAAGGCTCATCTGATCTTTCAGACTTAGATCAGAACTATCTAGTTCATCTTTTATGCTTGAGGCCTTAGACTTAGATGATCTAGACCCCTTAGAGGTAGAGGCTTTAAAGGCTATGTACTTAGAGGCATCCTTATCCTTATGAATCACAGTAATAGGATCTTCTTCATCTAACTCAAACTCATGTGCCTTAAGTGTTTGGAACATAGTTTCTGCTGGCCAAGAGTCAATGTCTTGTGTGGTTTTAATGATCATCTTGACCATTTTCCACCTTTCATCCAAGGCTTTCAAGATTCTCAGGTTAACTTCTCTGTCAGTATAAGTCTTTCCTAATACATCAAGATCATTCATAATTTTGGTAAATCGAGTATCCAACTCATCAATTGATTCTCCTGGCTTCATCTTAAATGATTCAAACCTTTGGACAGCAGTGGATAACTTGCTTTCTTTGATCAGTGTAGTACCTTCACAAAGAATAGCCAGTTTGTCCCACATCTGTTTTGCAGTCTTACATTTTAGTACTTTACCAAGATACTCATTTGGTAAGGTATGTAAAATGTAGTTCTTGGCAAGACTGTCCAAATTGTTTTGTTTCATTTCTTCCGAAGTCAGTTCTGACCTTGGTTTAGGGACCAGTGCTCCAACTGGTTTAGATGGATCCAGAACAGCAGTGTTTTCCACCATGATGACAATAGGTCCTTCAGTCACCACAGACACCATTAGATCATGGGTCGAGCTAAAGATGGCCTCCATCCTAAGCTTCCAGTAGTCATAATCTGCAATCTTGAACTTGGGCAGCTTGTTTACATTAGTGTCATCCATGTTTGATTAGACAAATAGGATCAGTAGTATAGCAGATAGATTTCAAGTATTCAGATAGTAACAAATATCAAGAAATAACAGTAAGATCAGTAAGATATCCCTCAAGATCTGTAAGGTTATCAAGAAACAGCAGTCCAATGAACTACTGCTCTGATACCACTTGTTGGTCCCAAAGTTGAGTTAATAATATTGAGTAAGCTAGTGAAAATGTCTAGAGGGGAGGGGTGAATAGACTTTTCAAAAATCTTTCAATATATCAGAATACACAATGCGGAATAATCAGATTACTAATGAGCCCAATCAAATTTATACTCAACTTCTCTATAGATCTTTATCTTTGTTAATTCTTAATGTTCTTGATTAAACAATTCACACAAATATCAAACAGTAAAGTAAAGAACACAGAATTTTATAGTGGTTCGACAAATGTCTACATCCACTCTCACAACTCCAGTTGTGAAGTTTATTAACTCTTCCTTCTTGAGTTTCTTGTGGCTTAAAGTCCCAAGATTAAGACTTTGATCTTATCGATTATACCACCAGGTATATCTTCGATCTACTAGTAATTCTACAAGTAACTAGCACACTTGTTTTACACAATACAAACTTAAACTTGAAAAGTAAAACTTCTCTTTGAATAGCCTTTGAATCTTCTCTTCAAATCAGTGGCTTCTCCTCTTTAATCTCCTTCAATTCTGTGAGTTCTTCTTGTGCTCTGTAGACTTAGATTGCTTGTGAATGCTTTAAGATCAGTAGTCTTAGCAGTAGGAGATCATACAGTATTTATAGAACTTAGTATGACAGTTAGCAGTTTGTGAACTAACTCTCAACTAACTCTAAAACTGTTTTTGTAACTTCTTCTTGTAACCGACTTTGTAACTTCCTTCCAAGTCAGCACTTCTTCAAATATATCTTCAGTTACACCTTAAATAAGCTTTCCAAACTTATTCTTCAATTTCACCAAATCAGCACAGTAACTTACTGTTCTGATTTTTACTCTTCGGATTTTTACTCTTCGGATTTTTACTCTTCTGAGTCAGTCAGCACAGTAACTTAAAACTTTCAAAACTTCTCCAGATTTCTTCTGAGCTTATCTTCAATTCTTCTTTGAAGTCTTCTTATTCTGAAGTAGTCTTCTGAGTCTTCATTAGTCTTCTGATCTTCATCTAATCTAGTGTTCTAATCTACTGTTCTGAACTTTACATTGCTGAATACAGTAACATACAACTTTACAATTATAAAACCTATCTATACATCAACTGAACTATATACAGATGAGTACAACTAAGTCCTATACTATAAGCTGTCTATACAATACAAATCATCAGCTTAGTACCTAACAGTTCATATATCAGATCAGTAACCAATAAGATCAGTAACTCATGTTAGATCAATAACTTTCATATAAGATCAGTAAGTATTTAAGAACAGTAAATACATAAGATCAGTAACTTACATATAGAATCAGTAAGCATATCCGATCAGTAACTCAGATTTCAAATATCTCATATAAGATCAATATAATATTCTCAGTTTCCATACTCAGATCAGTAATCTTATTTCAAATGACTCAGTTAAGATCAGTAATTTTATTCCTACTATTACTCAATAAGATCAGTAAACTAATTTCAGATACCATTAAGATCAGTAATCTCAATTTAAGTTTCTCATCAGATTAGTAAGATTAGATTCAGATGACTTAGTTAAGATGACTTAGAACCACATATATCACTAACTTTAAGTTGCTTTTGGCCATCAAAACATACTTTCATCAACTAGAACATTGTTTCAAGGATTCATATCCCAACAACGAGTTATCTGAAAATTTGACTAATTTCTCTCATTGTTTTCCTTTTTTTGCCATCTCGTTGAACATGCTCTTTCTAGTGCCGTCATTGCTACTTCTCTTACAAACGTCACTAAATTTAGTGTACTCGTAAGGGCCTTTTCTTGGATTGTGGATGATTGTTTAATGCCTGTTATTTGTTTGGTGAAAAGAAAATTAGGAAATAATGAGTTTAAGATTAGAATGAAGGTGCGAGGTTTATCTCAAATCTCTAAGACCAGACGGGTTCGACTCGTTTGGTAAGGATCAGGTAGATTCTAGTCTACTACTGTACTCGTCTGTTGGGCGGATCAGTAGAGGTACTTTGTCGATAGAAGTCTTCTGAATGACTCAGCTGTTGGGCGTATCAGCTGGTGGAGTCAGACAAGTTAACTTAGACCAGATCAGATGATGTGGAGGAGTCCAATCAGATGAGATGGGGTTGCGTAGAATCAGACGAGTTGGGAAGACCAGACAGGTTGGACCAGATCAGTCGAGTTCTGTTAGCAGAGTTAATTTTTGGCTAAGTGTTGAGTCGTCTTGTTTGCGAGAACAAGTGAAGGGCAGGGAGGTCATTTCATATTGGGTCACGCTGAAGGTGTGAGTTTGTTACATGGTTGTAACAGAATCCACGTGGCAATCTTCACGCTTTCCGCACACGCTGCAATCACCATTGACAACCTATAAATACCCCATTGCTTGTAATTGTAATCTTTGACGCGTGCAAGCATTCGTTTTGAGAGTTGAGAGTTCACGAGTGAAGTGAGGATAAATTCCCTTTCCGAGTGATGAGTGTGTAAACATCTTTTGAACTAATCAAATTGAAGTCGTGTGTCCAGTGGATGTAGATCACATTGATCGAACCACTTAAATCGTTCTTGTGCTCTGTTTTTCGTTTTCGTTTATATTTGTGAATTGCCATACTTTCGTTGGATTGAATATTGGACGATTATTTTGCTTGTGATTGGAGACGTCTAGTCAAAGTGAATTATCATTGACAATCGTAACAATTGGCGCCGTCTGTGGGAATCGAGAGAAATCGATTGTCAGCCATTAATCAACTGCCAGTTCGAAGATAGAGAATTTGACCAAGTATAATATTGAGAAGTTCTCAGGCACAGGTGACTTTGGGCTGTGGAGAGTCAAGATGCAGGCTCTCCTAGAACAACAAGGCTTGTTCGACGTGCTCGAAGAGTCTACAGTCCCAGTTGAGGAATCTGCCTCCGTTGCTGCTGAAAGGAGCAAGATGCTCAGGAAAGCTCGAAGCATTATTCTTCTCTGCCTTGGTGATAAGGTTCTGAGAGAGGTGGCTAAAGAGAAATCCGCGAAAGAGGTCTGGGACAAGCTAGGTAAACTTTACATGGTTAAAACCTTAGCTAACCGTCTCTATTCGAAACAAAAGCTGTATGCCTTCAGAATGGTGGATGACAAACCCATTCCGGATCAGCTTGATGAGTTCAATAGAATTCTTGATGATCTAGAGAATTTAGATGTCAAGTTAGAGGAAGAGGATAAGACTCTGATTCTATTGAGTGCTCTCCCTAAGTCCTTTGAAATCTTAAAGGATACCATCTTGTATGGTAGGAAGGAAAGTATTACATTGGAGGATGTAATGCTGGCTGTCAAGTCCAAGCTGCTGCACAACAAGACGTCTCAATCAGACAAGGTCAGTAGCGGAGAAGGATTGGCAATCAGAGGTAGCCAGAAGAAATCTGGTGCCAAGAAGGGGTCTAGTCAACCCAAAGGAGCTGATAAAGGAAAATCAGATGTGTCCACTCAAGGTGATGCAATGTACTACCATTGCAACAAACCTGGGCACTATAAGAATGCTTGTCATAAATACAAGCAGTTCTTGAGGAAATCTGGTGCCAAGACCTCTAATGACAAGAATCAAGTTAATCAGACTCAAGTTGATAAGGAGCAAGAAGGCTATGAGTCTGCTCAAGCGCTAACCATCACTTCCTCTACAGAACAGCAAGCATGGATCCTTGATTCAGGGTGTTCTTTCCATATGACTCCAAGACGAAATTGGTTTCATGACTTCAAGCAATAGAAGGGCGGTTCTATTTTGCTTGGGAATGATCACACTTGCAAAGTTGTTGGAGAAGGTAGTGTTCACCTGAAGATGTTCGATGGGGTAATAAGAATACTCAAGAGTGTTAGGTACGTACCTGAACTCAAGAGGAATTTGATATCACTTGGGATGCTGGATTCTATGGGCCATAAATTCCAGTCGGCTGATGGAGAGCTCAGTGTGTCAAAAGGGGAGCTGACTGTCCTAAAAGGCGAGAGAAGGAGTGATCTCTACTTTCTTAAGGGAGAAACAGTAGCTCGTAGATCAGATGTAGCAGAGGTGCAAGACAACTCGATGTTGTGGCACAGACGACTAGCTTATATAGGCGAGAAAGGCCTAGTAAAGTTGTCGAAGCAAGGTCTGCTTGGCAAAGACAAGATCACTAAGCTAGACTTGTGTGAGTCTTGTATTCTTGGTAAGTCCAAGAGACTTAAGTTTGGTAAGGGTGTTCACTCTACCAATGGGATCATGAACTATGTCCATTCTGATCTATGGGGGCCAGCGAGGAATCAGACGAGGTCTGGTGGAAAATACTTCTTGTCTATAATAGACGACTACTCAAGTAAAGTGTGGGAGTCTATTCTGAAATCGAAGTCAGAAGCATTTGAGAAATTCATGGAATGACTCATTGAATGTGAAAATGTCATAGACAAGACTCTCAAACACTTGAGAACTGATAACGGTCTGGAGTACCTATCAGACGAGTTCAATGCGTTCTACAAATCGAAAGGAATAGTAAGGCATAGGACTGTGCCAGGGACCCCTCAGCAAAATGGAGTAGCTGAGAGGATGAACTAGACACTACTTGAGAGAGTCAGGTGTATGTTGAACAACTCTTGTCTGCCAAAGGCGTTTTGGGGAGAGGCTGTGTCTACTGCAGCCTATTTGATAAACAGAAGCCCTTCCTCTGCTGTGCAATACAAAACCCCAGAGGAGTTATGGTCTGGACATGCAACTGATTACAATTATTTGAAGGTATTTGGATGTGCAGCTTATGCCCATGTCAAGCAAGATAAGCTTGAGCCTCGAGCATTGCGATGCGTGTTTGTTGGGTATCCTTCAGGCGTGAAAGGATACAGGTTATGGTGCCTCGAAGCTGGGATGCAGAAATGTATAATCAGTAGAGATGTTACTTTTGATGAGAGACGGATGCCTCTATCAGAATAGACTAGTACGAGTACTAGTGCAGCTGATAACCAACCAAACGAGACACAAGTCGAGGTGGAGCAAGTTGACACCATAAGACCAGTTGAAGAACATATTGATCCAGATGAGGAGGGCGATCCTCAGAGTGAGAATGATCTTCAACATTATCAGCTGGCACGGGACAGAACCAGACGAGAAGTCCACCCACCTCAGAGGTATGGACAAGCTGACATTGTCTCATTTGCATTATGTGCAGCTCTTGAGGCGGAGTATCTGGAGCCGAAGTCTTATTCAGAAGCCATCAGCTGGGACAAGGAGAAGTGGATAGTTGCTATGGAGGAGGAGCTGCTTTCTCTGAACAAGAACCAGACCTGGGAAATTGTTCAGAGGCCCAAGAACAAGAAGTTGGTTGGGTGTACGTGGATCTATAAAAAGAAGGTGGAGGCTCAGAGGGGTGGCAAGCTTAGATACAAGGCGAGGCTTGTAGCTAATGGATTTACACAGAAAGAAGGTATTGATTTCAATGAAATCTTCTCACCTGTTGTGAAGCATTGTAGCATCAGAATCTTGTTAGCTATGGTTGCTCAATATGAATTGGAGCTACATCAGATGGATGTGACCACAACTTTCTTACATGGATCTCTAGACGAGAGGATCTATATGAAGTTACCAGAAGGGTTGGACATAGAAGAAGGGGAAGACAAGGTGTGTCTACTGAAAAAATCCCTATATGGTCTCAAACAAAGCCCTAGACAATGGTACTTGAGATTTGATGAGTACATTTGCCCAGCTGGTTTTACAAGGAGCTTGTACGACAGATGTGTCTATTTCAGACGGGTTGGGACTGCTACTACCTATCTTCTGTTGTATGTTGAAGACATGTTAATAGCAGGCGAGTCTATTGATAGTGTTAATCAAGTAAAGGAGATCCTCAAACTGGAGTTTGAGATGAAAGATCTTGGTGACGCCAAAGTGATTCTTGGGATGGAGATCAGTAGACTAGACATGTCTATTCTGCTGAGTCAGCCTACTTATCTTCAGAAGGTGTTAGAGAGGTTCAGAATGCATAAGGCAAAGACTGTCTCTACTCCTATTGGCTAACATCATCGTTTGTCCAATCAGATGAGTCCCAGGAACAGCCAAGACAGAACTCAGATGAGCAAGATACCTTATGCCAGTGCTGTAGGGAGTTTGATGTATGCTATGGTGTGTTGTAGACCAGACTTGACTCATGCTATGAGTGTGATCAACAGATATATGAGTGATCCAGGCTTAAGACATTGGGAAACGGTTAAGTGGGTTATGAGATATGTTCTGGGATCAGCACAGAAGGGTCTGAAATTTCAGAAGATGCCAAGTGAGGGGGATGCATTTGTGGGATACGTGGATGCAGATTACGCAGCCAATGTTGACACTCGAAAGTCCTTAACAGGATATGTGTTCACTCTATTTGGTACGGCTGTGTCTTGGAGGTCTATACATCAATCTGTAGTTGCATTGTCTACTACTAAAGCGGAGTACGTGGCCTTGACTGAAGCAGTTAAAGAAAGCATGTGGCTGAAAGGGATTCATAAGGAATTTGGTTTATCTTAGAACAGTGTGACTGTTTTCTGTGATAATCAAAGCGCAATTCATCTCGCAAAGCATCAGGGGTATCATGAACGAACCAAGCACATTGATGTGAAACTGTACTTTGTGAGAGACATTGTGGAGAAGGGGACCGTCCAGGTGGTTAAGATAGCTACTGAGGAGAACCCTACTGATGCGTTTACTAAGGCATTACCAAAAGAGAAGTTTGGTTTATGTCTTAGGTCAGTTAGTTTGCATTAGTGACCTCTGCGGAGAAGGCTACTGGTCTGGTGGCGGTAGATCAGTAGTGGAGTCTGTCCTTTGAGAAGGATAGATTAGAGCTGTTTAGTTCAAGGTGGAGATTTTGAGCTAAAGGTGGAGAATTGTGAGGTTTATCTCAAATCTCTAAGACCAGACGGGTTCGAATCGTCTGGTAAGGATCAGGTAGATTCTAGTCTACTACTGTACTAGTCTGTTGGGCGGATCAGTCGAGGTACTTAGTCGATAGAAGTCTTCTGAAGGACTCAGCTGTTGGGCGTATCAGCTGGTGGAGTCAGACAAGTTAACTTAGACCAGATCAGATGATGTGGAGGAGTCCAATCAGATGAGATGGGGTTGCGTAGAATCAGACGAGTTGGGAAGACCAGACAGGTTGGACCAGATCAATCGAGTTTTGTTAGCAGAGTTAATTTTTGGCTAAGTGTTAAGTCGTCTTGTTTGCGAGAACAAGTGAAGGGCAGGGAGGTCATTTCAGATTGGGTCGCGCTGAAGGTGTGAGTTTGTTACATGGTTGTAACAGAATCCACGTGGCAATCTTCACGCTTTCCGCACACGCTGCAATCACCATTGGCAACCTATAAATACCCCATTGCTTGTAATTGTAGTCTTTGACGCGTGCGAGCATTCGTTTTGAGAGTTGAGAGTTCACGAGTGAAGTGAGGATAAATTCTCTTTCCGAGTGATGAGTGTGTAAACATCTCTTGAACTAATCAAATTGAAGTCGTGTGTCCAGTGGATGTAGATCACATTGATCGAACCACTTAAATCGTTCTTGTGCTCTGTTTTTCGTTTTCGTTTATATTTGTGAATTGCCATGCTTTCGTTGGATTGAATATTGGCCGATTATTTTGCTTGTGATTGGAGACGTCTAGTCAAAGTGAATTATCATTGACAATCGTAACAGAAGGGTTTAATTTAGTCTGTTTTTCTAGAATTTTTCATAGCAAGAAAGGCGGCAACATCCCAATTGGGATTGAGATTGAGATATGGATTTGTACTATTTGAGTTATTTGGAAATGAAGGAACAAACTTATTTTTGAAAATATATGTTGGGAATTTTCGATGAAATTAAGAGTAGGACTTGGAGCTGGTTATCGTCTTAAGGAGTAGCAATATGTGCAAATAATTTTAACGATTGAATACAGAGCCGTGGAGATATGTTTCAGCATATTCTTTTTCTGATTTTTTATCTCTTCTGTAGTTTAAGCATCCTCTATAAATATGTGCGAATAATTTAAGCACCCTCCTGTAAATCACTATAATTGTTGCTGCTTATGTATTTAATATTACTCTCTTTGGGCAGTGCGAAGATTAAAGATGGTGACATTCTTGCAATTCACTTGTCTGGTTAGTCATTATGCTCTTCTAATTGGAGAGGTGCTTGCTGACTTTTGAAATTATTGTTGTGTTCTTATTTTGTTATTTGAATTATTGTGTAATGTCATTTCAGTTTGTAAGTCATAACATGGGTTATTGCAAGTTGCACTCTTGCCTATTGGAAATGAAAAATCTTATTGATTTATGTGTTGCATAACAATAATTTTGAGACCAAGAAGGCAATAATTTATGTTGCTTCTAACAGTAGTGTGTATCTGCTGAAAAATCAGTTGGATCAATGATCATAAAAATAATCAATGAAACGATGTGATAATTTTTTATTACTTGACTTATGGGTAAACGCGTTGGATCATTGACATGTATACTCACTTGGACATTAGCGACGATGAAGATGATGAACCAAAGAAGGAAGAGGAGGGAATGCAAATGGAGGTCGTATTAGGAGTGAAATGAAGAAATATACATGAGGTGATTTGGCTAGTAGATTGAGGAATGAGTATTGATTGTTCAATTGTTGTTGTAGTCTTTATTTTATGTCTATTGTTTTAAATATAATTATATGAACAACATATATAGTTATATGTATGCATATTTTATATATGCATATATTTTGTGCACTATGTTATGCATATTTTTTTTTTGATATATGAACAACATATATAGTTATATGTATGCATATTTTATTAAATATAGTTATAATATTTTGTTTTGCCACACAGTTAAATAATATACTTATCGATTGCATATATAAAAAAATGCATGCATATTTGAAAGTATATGCATTTATCGGTTGCATATTTGAAATTATATGCACTTATCGGTTGCATATAATAAAATCAACGAAAAATCTAGCATATGCAAAACCCTAAAACTCATAAAATTTTCATGAACACAAAATCATATATTCATAGAATCGAAAAACAATAACATGCAGGAGACGATTTTTCCACTAAATACCTTGAAGGATTCTTCGCACAAGGGTTATTCTTGCTTTCCGTTTTCTTCTTTTAGCTTCAATGGTGAGAGAATGACCAATGTTTTTAGGAATTAATGTGTGTTGAGGTATTAGGAAAGTGTTTTGAATTAAGAATCCGGCTCGATTTTCGAGCAAAAAAATCTCCCAGATTTTTATTACTCCATTAATTATATTATTTAAATCTAATTATTTCAAAACTGAAATTCCTATCAACACATTAGGGGTATAATTGTACTTCAATTTGTTATTTTGGCTTGATTTGTAACTGCAAACAGGTTTTCCTTGATTTATAAAGACTTAGGGTGAAATGGTCTATAGTGTAATTCTCCCTTGTTATTTATTATTTAAGTTTCCGTTGAATGTTATTATATTTATTGAAGAAAATAAATTTGTAAGTTTCAGTTTTAAGTATAAATTTGAGAATTTTGGTTCATGCCCTTTTACATTTAGGTGGGTGTATCGGTTGTGAATTCTGTAGGATTTTTTTGGACTTTCAAAGTCTGGGGTATTCAATTCGGATTTTCAAAAGTCTTTAAAAATATATTCAATACGGATTTTAAAAAGTCTTTAGGTATTGAAGCTATGAATTTTAATACTCTATGAATTTTGTTGGATTCTCTTTAAAAAATATAAACAAATTTTATTATCCAAAATCTCTTCTACAAACCAGACATTTCAACGGATTCTCTAAGAGAACTCTGAAGAGAAAGGTTAGAAGTAAAGACAATATTGACCAGACCCACCCCACGAGTTTTGGGTCAAGTCGGATCCGTCCCGTATTGAGAATGGATCGAATTAGATCCGCGGATATTCCCGAATTAATATATATATATAAATGGGTTAATTGCAAAAAAAAAAAAAAATCACGATATTTACAGTTTTTATCAATTACAACATATCTTTTTTTCTTTGCAATTTGATACACCACCTTTTTAATTTTTGCAATTCAATGCATATGTCAATTTTCTGGCAACAATTAAATCATAATTTGATTGTCAGAACTGTCGAGGTGCCACATAGATGTCACGAATGATGAATAATATTTTTTTAAAGTTTTTAAAACATTTTTAACTAAAAAGAATAATAAAAAAATCATTTTAAAACTAAAAACAATACTAAATATTTTTAAAAATAAATCATAAACCTATTTTATTATTATTATTCCCTCCCTCCAAAAAAAAAACTCAAAAGTATAAGATCGCCTCCTCCAAATCATAGTCCACAAAAATAATGTGATATTTTTTATATTGTTTTTATTTAAAAACGTTTTTAAAATACAAAAAAATATAAAAAAATATATTTTATTGATCAATCAAGACATTTACGTTGGCATTTGTGTAGAACCTTAATGCGGCTTCGATATATATATCATTCATGTGTTGTCGAAAAATAAACACATGCATCAAATTGTAAAACTTAAAAAGGTGGTGTATCGAATTGCAAAGAAAAAAAGAATATGTTGTAATTGTTAAATACTATAAAGATCGTGATTTTATTTGCAATTAACCCTATATAAATTAATAATATATATATATATATATTATTGATAAAATAATATCCCGTAAATATATATATATATATATAATATTGATTAAAAAAAAACTCTTCACATTAATAGTTTTGTCGAAATTTATGAAAATATATGTAAATCAATAAAAAAATATATTTCACAATTCTGTCAACGTTCTTTTTAAAGTCCAAAAAAATCAGATAGAATCTAAATTGAATACACCCCTTTAAATTGTCAATTATTTCGTAAAATATATTTTAATGAAAATTGGGGCATGACACTTATCCATCAAGCAATAATGACATCAAAAATTTAAACTTTCACTTCATTATTAAGGGCTTTCTATACATTATATAATTAATTTTTTTTTACTACATTTAAGTGTTTACTACCACGGTTATTTAAAATAATCTTTATTTAGGATAAAATAAAGTTATAATACAAAATAATTAAAGTTAATTAGATTTTAAAAGTTATGGACAAAAGTTGTTTTTCCATTAGTTTATGACATGTCCTTTCTTTCCGAGTTCTCATAACTTAGGTTTTGGTGATGATTATTTTTTCAGATTAAATATATTTTTTAAATTTATATTATACACAATATATAATACTACAAAATGATATATCTGATTTTTTTTAAACTTCAAAAAGAGTAAAGTATATTCTTTCATAATTTTGTGGACCAATTTTAAATCTCCTAAAGTTGGAGAACCCCATTTTAATTACATTTACCGTGGCTGAAATATCGAAATTTAAAATTAATTACAAATTTCAAGGAAAATATCAAATAACCGTAAAAATATTTTAATTGTATATATTGCTACTAATTGTATATCTTTTAATTGAACAAATTAAATTAATGTTTTTAATTGAAAAATAAATTAAATATACCAATTGAAACCCCCATCGTACGAATGTAGTGCTAAGAAAAAAGAGTGAATTTTTTTTTGTAAATTTGTATATTAAAAAAAAAACCTTTTTAAGTTCTTGTGTTTTTTACTCTTCACATAAACTGTTTTAATATTTGACTTCTTTATCGCGTCTAGTAAGCTCGAATATTACGTAAATGCATTAAATTTAATTTAATTACGAGAAAAAACGTGTACGTTTTGCATTTTGTTTTGTTTTTTCTTTTCTCGTATCGCGTACATGATTATCCTATGGGGAAAAGTAGCTATCCAATCCTACATACTATGTGGGTTGAAAAAACACTAATATTCCTTTAAAAAAACACTAATACACTTAATATGTAAAGTATTTATCTAATTCGATTAATTTAATTATATATATATATATTAATTATTCATTAATACTATACTAGTATTTCACCCGTGCAATGCACGGTCTAAAAGTTTAAGAAACTTATTAATGTATAATTAATATTATGCTACAATTCAATATGAGTAAATTTGAGATTCACAAAATAAAAAAAAATAAAAAAACTTAATTAGGAAATATTTGTGTTATGGAGTATAAAAAAGATATACAAAGTGCATGTAAACAAAACTAAATAAAAGTAACACGAATAAAAATTACAGATTTTGAAATACTTCTTTGTATACAACATTTTTTGTTGACCTATTATTCTCACAATTTTGGTCACAAATTAAAATTTTAAGTCCTTTTCGATTGGTCGTCACACTCTTTTCTCATCCGCCGATCGCCGTCACACTCTCTCCCACCACCAACCACCGACTCTCTCGATGTACAGCGGCATAGCCCCACACAGCCAGGCGGACGTGATCCTCCATGCACAGACGAGCACATGCAATTGATCCCTGCGCATAGGCGGTCGATCCCCACGCACATGCAACCGATCCCCTCGTTCAAGCGGACGATCCACACGGACTGGCGACCGATTTTCCACGGTATATATTTTTTTTTATAGTATTAAATGATTGTTAGCATCTACCAATTCCTAATATAAATTGATGTGTTTGGTTGCTTTTGAGATAAAAGAGAAAAAATAATTGAGAGTATTTCGTTGAGTCACAGACGGGCACATGCAATTGATCCCTGCGCACAGGCGGCTGATCCCCACGCACATGTAACCGATCGTTCAAGCGGCCAATCTTCCACGGTATTGATTTTTTTTTTTTTTTGTTTTTATAGTATTAAATGATTGTTGTAGCATCTATCAATTCCTAATATAAATTGAAGTGTTTGGTTGCTTTTGAGATAAAAGAGAAAAAAAGAGAGTATTTTGTTGAGTTATAGTAGACTTTTAATCTAATTTGGTAATCGACACTATTCTGCTCGAACCGACTCATTTACACCCTAATTCTACTCAAACATTTTGTAGGTACTGGAGTTAATCTTATAATGTTGTGAAGAAGAAGTAGAAGTCCGTCGATACGGCCTGATTCCCGTGTTCAAGCGGATGATCCACACGGACTGGCGGCCGATCTTCCACGGTATTAATTTGTTTTGTTGTTTTTACAGTATTAAATGATTGTTGTAGCATCTACCATTTCCTAATATAAATTGATGTGTTTGGTTCTCTTTTGAGATAAAAGAGAAAAAATTGAGAGTATTTTGTTGAGTTTGAGTCAACCTCGAAAAATTTGAGCTCTATAGACTTTTAATCTAATTTGGTACTCTACACTATTTTGCTTGAAATGACTCATTTACACCCCTAATTCTAAACATTTTGTAAATACACATTTTGTAGATTCCACAGTGCAGCGGCGTCTCAAGATGTACAACATAGATGGGGAGCAAAATAGAGTACATTTACTTCCTCTCTGAGCCACTTGAATGGATTAAGGTAAGAGTAAAATTCTATACAATAACTTAGTCCTATAAAACATTGTTCTACTTAAGTTAGTAGTCTATAATCTAAAATTTGGGAAAGGTATGCTTATATCTTAAATTTACAGTAGTTTTTTTTTGAAATTACAGTCATATTTTCTTTAATTCATGATTTAGTCTCATTTTTTTTCCATTTAAGAATCTAATCGAAAGTTATATTTTGATATTTCAAACGATGGATGACTTGGAGTATGTCATGCTAAGAAATAACAAAATAAAAAAAGTTATGTGCTCATTAAACTTGAAAAATGACAATGATAGAAGAAGAATTACAAAACACATACCAGTATGAGTTTCATCATTTCTTGTGCGTTTTCCTTTAAGTATTGTAGACCCCGTAAGCTTCCTCATTTGTTGGTTGATGATGTATACATATATCAATTTGTCAACTAAAGTGAAAAAAAGTACATTAGGAAAATCGAGCAATATTATACTTTTATAATATTTCATCAAGTCATTTAAGATTCAAATTATAAAATAATAATGAAATGCTACTGCAAAAACTCTTATGCTAGATTGATTTGTTTGAAAAAAAAAATTAACCATGTACATACCCGGATGGGTTGAGCCATTGTTATTGTGTAATGTCTGACCTTGAGATTGATTAAAAATGTGACCTTCTGTTTGGATATTCTGAACTTTCTTAGATAGATGGAGATGGTAATAGAATACAAAGTGGTATTGTTGTGACTGTGGTGAAAGTATTATGTGGTTGTGGTTAATGGTATTTATGGAGGGAAACATTAGAATTTGATAGGTTGTGATTGACTGCTCCGCATAAAAATATTAAACAAATAAATTTGGTGAATTTGAAAGGTCATGTCTACAAAATAAACAATAAAACAAATATACATATTGTAGATTTTTTTTTTTCCTTTTTTCTTATGGTACCAAAAAAAAGCACAAGGTCATAATATATATATGTAGAAGTTTTTACTTTTCAGTAAGATATATTTTTTTATTTGAGCACATATTTATTTGTTTTTAAATAGGTTTGTGTGTGCTAAATCTGTCCATTATCAAAATTATTTTTTTCCTTATGTCTTAACATTAATATAATTATTTTATTTGAAAAGGATGACATTAAGGATGCTGACCAAAATAATGATGAATGTATGCTGTAAAGTTTTTCAGTTTAAAATATATTATTAAAGAAACATATAAAAATTGTGTATATCATGTATTGATATATGCTGTAAAGAATTAAAAATAATGATGATTTTTTTTATAGGCATAACTTTACATTTATGTTTCTTCTACTTATTCATTTATTGATCTTATTATTTGAAAATGCATATATGATTAAATTATTATTTTTTGAACAAAATTTTATAAAATATATTTAAATTTTAGTCTTATTTTGATTATATATATATTTATTTAATTTTTAATGATACTAATATATGTAAGGTAGAAGTTATTTATTTTAGGAAACAGTACTTGACTTTAATTTAAAAAGAGACTAGTAGGCAAAAATTACAATAAAACCTTTTGAGGGCACACTTGCAGATCATTATGTCAAAAACAATTTTGAACACCCTCATCAAAAAAACAAAATCCAAACATCCACAATCTGGATTGGGTTGCTTCAAAAAATGTGGTTCTTCATTTCTCTAAGCATCCTCTTGCTTTATGAGCATTTTCTTTTTGTCTGATGCAGTAGAAGAGAATTCATCCATTAACTTTCGTTTGAGTCCTGAATCTTCCATTCCCTCAATGTGCAACTTGGAAATGTGGGTAGATTCCTAAAATAGTTAGATTGAATTTATTCAACATGATAATTGAAAATAATTTAGTAATTTTGTTTGTGTAAAATCACTTACATGACTTTCACAACGCCCATCATTGAGTTTTGACATAAGATATTTATCTTCGTTTAACTTCACAACACTGTAGGCTCCATTGTAGTGTTCGATTTGGTCTTCCTTAACTTGTATCTTGAAAAACATTTCTTTATCAAGCGAATTTGTGAAAACATCTGAAATTTGTATGTTATTTTCATCTTCATATTCTTCTAGAAGTTGTGTCACTGTCTTTCCAATCAATTGAATACATTGTTCATCCATAATAGAAGTAAAGTGTTGTCAGTGTGATCTTGTACCCGAACTTGTATCTTGTACCTAATTTACACATTACATAGATAGTATATATTATATTGTTTGTATTACTTAATAAAATATTTAGCATATAGATATATTAAAAAAATGGACCTTGGAATTCCACCGGAATCAATTTTGTTGCAACCGGAACATAGGAATCCATGTTTGGCCTTTTGTACTTTGCGTTTGCATTTTTGACATGCCAAGTACCACCAATCTCCAAATGTTTCAATAGATACCATACTTGCCAACACCCAAATTGTACCAACCTAGAGCCACCACCGTAATTTTTTTTAATACTAATTGTATATTAATAAAATTATCGAATATTTTAGCAATGAAATTTTTTAAAAACAAACCTCGTTGTTTTCCTTAATCTGTTGGATTGTTCGTATTTGAACAACAATGTTTGATATGCTGCCAGATTCTTTACTTGAAGAGGATATAGGAGTTGAACTTGGAACATAGAGTAATATGGTCATCCTTAAATCTGCATTTTAAATTTATAAAATTTGTAAGATATTCAAGTTGTAGAATTTATAAAATATGAAATATACCTCATTTTGTATGCCTCAACTTCACTGCATTCAGCATTAAAAATCAGTTTTGTAGCATGGAGAGTTGAAGTTACTATCACTGCATCTATTTTTATTATAACAACAAATTAGTAGATATATTGAAATAAATAAATATATAACTAATATTATTCTGCAAATAAGTTACTTACCTTGATAATACTTTCCCCTACAAAATTGTACAATAAGAATTGTGGGACCTGGCCCAACATTTCTTATATGTTCCATCACCTGGTCTACGTAACTCCCCCAAAGAGTACATTTCATCTGCTGCTTTCTAGTATACAAATACAAAAGTTAAATCTAAATAAATGTAAAATAAAAAATTATAAACTTTGAAAGAGCTTATTTTGAAATACTTACTCCAAGTCTTCTAATATTATTTCCATTAGAACTACTTCTCTTTTACTTTCACTGTAGTTCACCAATCGAGGTTCTTCAATCTTGACTTTCGTTCGATAACATCTGCATTTAGAGGAAAGAAACCATGTTCAATTTTGTTATGTAAGGTATTGCATTAATAAACATATAATATAATGCTTAAAATAATTATAGTAAATCAGTTTACCAATCATTTGAGTATCATTCATCTTTTCAACAATGGATAGTTCAGAAAATGGCTGAAAATCATAAAGTAATGTGGAAAATTCTTCATAAAAAAAATGATTTGTTTATGATTTTTTGTTGTTTTAAATTTGTTCTTGTTGACTGTCACCACAAAGTTTTAAATTGCGAATAACTTTCCTTCTACCAACATTGATTCAAATCTGTTTATGTATGTTTGGTTAATTGTAGCGTGCACTCTTGTACCCTGAAATACACAAACAAAACATTAATATCTAAATGTGATAATTTGGAAGTTATTTTTATATGATAATGTGTTAATTAATTGTTGAAGCTGATTTTCTTACCTCCGTGTCATGGAATATACATTCCAAATTTTGATAATTTTTTCTTCCTAATGCAGGTGCGCAGTATGCTCGAATCAATCGTATCTTAAGAGCCCATTGTGTCTTAGAAGAATCAATTTCCTTGATTAGTCGAAAGAGGGGGGCCATCTACAATAAAAGCTGAAAATGAATAACATTAAAGGTAATATAAAGAATAAATTGCAGTATATTTCTCAGAAACTACCATTGCAGTATAAACTTGTTATTTCAAGTGAATTTGTCATTGATGAGAAGGTGCTTTTATAATGGTGTTAAAATGTTCCGGAATATTCTAAAAGAATACTATTTTCATATTTGTAATTGGCATGTGAAGAGTCATTTGTAATTGGAATGAAGAGGCTATGTAATTTTTGTTTTCAGATATGTTATCATCCGAATGGTAAGTGACTACTTTTTTTATATTAATTTATATTTTTTTGATATTTTTGGTATTGTGCATTGAAAAGTTTTTTTATCCTATATGAATATTTAGTGTTTTTAGATCACTTATAGGAAAGATTACAATTTCAAATCTATTTATTTAAAGAAATATATTTTGAGTGAAAAAATTAATTTCATTTTTGTAATTGAAATATGTGAAGAGGCAGAAGTATATTAGCATGAATTGTATGCTTGCATATATTAAAAAAAAGTTGTGGGGTACCTCGGTTTATGTGTGCAGCCAACCTTAGTTTTGAGGCTACCTCGGTTTGTGTGTGCAGAGCATGCTCACAATATATATTTTTTAAATGAAACCAACAAAACTAATTAAAGGCTTAGAAATGTAAAAAAAAAAAATCTCAAATAGTAGAATGGAAAGGGCGAGAAAATGCTAAGAATTGGCTATTGTGTTATTATATATATTTAGATATATATATGTCGAATTCAGTTATTTTTTTATCCAAAGCATACATGTGAGATTCTAAAAAATAAGAAAACCAGTATGTATACATTATGTAATTGAGTTTTTTATTTTTTTTGAGAATACACCAGGGATACAACATATTAAAGAAGAATACAATCCCTAATATATCGTGGAATATCATTTTCAAGCCAATCGTAAGGCATTGAAAAATTCCAAACTTCCTGAGCCGCAAGATGAGCAATTTTGTTCCTTTCTCGAGGAATATAGCTACAATTCCAAACTCCTGCAGCCCCTAAAGAACGTCGGATTTTTTTAATAATATCTTCATCAAATTTCTCCAACCTTATTAATCAATTAATTGCCTGAACTGCAATTGACGAATCCATAAGCAAATTGGTAACTTTTCTTCCAAATTTGGCACACCTTGCACATCCATTCTCAGCCGCTTCCAACTCAGAAGCAACCACCGATCCTGGATTATTAATACGTTCTCCTCCCATCAATACCAGAATTCCATTCTTGTTAAAAAGAGCATATCCCGTAGCAAAGAATCTCTTATCCGGGTTGAAAGCTTCATCAACATACAAACTAAAATTCATAGATTCTCGTATTGGGAGCCCCCCTTTACCAATGGGATTCGTTAACTGAACAAAAGGACATACTCTTGTTTTAAGAAAATCCTGCCAATAGTCCAATGCCCATTTAACCTAAAAAACCAAGGGTACCCGAATCCTCCCATCACCTACCCCATCCGAATGTAACCATTTACAACGCTCCTTCCAAATAGCCCATGAAATCACAATCACATTAGATAATAAACTTCCAATCAACGGAGAGCACACAATTGCATCAAGAAGTTGAATTAATGACCCTTTCACAAAACTTTTTAAAACTCCCCAAAGACCTTGCTTCTTCCAAACTCTTTTAGCAAAAGCACAAAGAAAAAGAACATGCATTGTATCCGCAAAATGAGCCCCGCAACATAAACAACAAGGAGACATAGGGACATGATGTTTAATAAGACTACCTTCTGTGGCTAACGAATCGTGCAATATCTTCCATCCAAAGATTCGGATCTTAGGCGCAACATGAAGCTTCCAAATAGCCTTTGCCACACATTGCATTCGGTCCTTTACTGATGAGCTTGATTGATGACAAACTACATTCTTATTACAAATCTGGGTAGCAAGAACATATCCGGACGCAACTGTGTAGCTTCTAGTTGTAACATATGGCCAATATATTTGGTCCAGACAATGTCGTCCCAATCGCGGCACTCGCATAATAGCTTCAACTTCAATAGGGAAGAAAGCATTGCTCAAAAGTTCTTCATTCCATTGATAATCTGAATTCAAAAACCGACTCACAGTGGATGCACATGCAATTCAAGAAAAGATCCTCCCATCATTGCCCCCTTGTATCCATCTATCCTTGAAAATATGCACTGTATTTCCATCTCCTATCCTCCACCTCATGCCTTGCTCAATTATGTCACGACTCCAAATCATTGATCTCTAGATAAATGATGGGTTAGATCCCAAATTTTCATTGAGAATATCAGTATCTTTAAAATACCTGGCTTTGAATATCCTGCTTACAAGTGATTCCGGACGTTGCATAATTCTCCAAACATGCTTAGCCAAAAGAGCTTGATTGAATGAAACCAAACCACGAAAATTCATCCCACCTTCCTCCCGTGACTTACATAGGGCCTTCCATTTCATCCAATGAACTTTATTGTCCTCATTCGAAGAGCCCCACCAAAATTTGGCAATAAGCTTTTCAATGTCCGTACAAATCGAAATTGGAATCCTGAAACAAGACATCGCATATGATGGAATAGCCTGAAGGACCGATTTAATCAATACCTCCTTCCCTCCTTTCGAAAACTTCTTATGATTCCAAGCATTAATTCTTTGACGCACACGATCAACCAAGTAACCAAACTGGAACCGTTTGGCTTTAATCGTCACAATAGGGAGGCCCAAATAAATATCACGTCCCTCAGTCGACCGAACTTGTAAAATATTAAGCACTGCCTCCCTATTCACTTGCTTTGTCAAAGGGCTAAATGTAACAACTGACTTATCAAAATTGATAAGCAGGCCTGAAGCATTCTCATAAATTCGAAGACAATCATTCAAAGCCCAACTATCCTTCGTAGTTGCTTTCATAAATATTAAGCTATCATCCGCGAAAAAAAGATGAGAAACAACTAGCGCACCTCTTGCAATCCTAACTCCAGAGAAACGATTATGTTCAACAACATTCACAATCAAAGATGAGAGACTTTGTGCACACATGACAAACAAATAAGGCGATAAGGGATCACCTTGGCGTAGACCCCTGGATGGGAGAAAAGTTGTTGAAAGAGTTCCATTGACACAGATTGAGTAAGACACCGACGACACACACTGCTGAATAAGATTAACCCATTTGTGAGAAAACCCCATGCACTGCATAACCTTCCCAATAAAGGCCCATTCAACCCTATCATACGCCTTGCTCATGTCAAGCTTTAAAGCTGCATAACCTTCCTTACTTTTAGACATACAGAGCCAATGTATACTCTCGAAAGCAATAAGAACATTATCTGAGATAAGACGGCCCGCAACGAACACACTTTGATGAGAATCAATTATGTCATCCATGATAACCTTCAATCTGTTAGTGATAACTCTAGATAGTAATCTATAACACACATTACACAGGCTAATGGGACGGAACTGTGTAACCTGAGTTGGCTTCTTAATCTTCGGAATCATAACAATTGTAGTATTATTCCAGGTATCCAAATCCTTCCCATCATTTAACACACCCAGAATATAGGTTGTAACATCCTCTCCAATGGTGTCCCAATTTGTCTGATAAAATGAGGCCGGAAAACCATCTGGGCCTGGGGCCTTCCATGGATTCAAGTTCTTCATAACACGATTTAATAAGTCTAAAAAAATCACTCCATCAAATTCAAACCATTAATATTCGATATGTGAGTTCATAATTAAGTGTAAGTCTTATATACACTAAAGTGTATATAAGAAAAACTTGAATACTTCACAAGTTCACAAACCAGCTTGCCCATCTGCTTGATCCGACCCGATTTAAACCATGTATCTTAACTTTAAAAAGTCTAATAATAACCATATAGATTACTATCATACTTTAAAAAAAAAAAAAAGAACAAGGTTTGAACCAATATTACTTGTACTTACAAAAAACACATTCCCCATTTAAGTTAATGCCATACTCTTTAAATAAATTATTTTCTTAATTATTAATAATAAAATACTTCCTTCGTTCCGGTGAAAGGTACCCGGGAGATTTGGACACGAATGTTAAAAAATATGATAAAATAAGTAGATGTATTAGAGATAATGTGATGGAGAGAGATAAAAATATAATTAAATGTGAGAGAAGTAGTTTGTTAAAAAAAGAATCAGTAACTTTCTTTAGAACAGACAAAAAGAGAAAGTTGAGTATCTTTCATTGGAATGGAGGGAGTAATAATAAATCATAAAAAATATTAAGTTTCACCATTCAACTTTTTAAGTAAAAATGTGTTGCGACATCTTGGAGTATTATTGTATTGAACTTTTTAGTTATACCGTGTTGTAATTTTCAATAATATTTCGTTACACTTTTCAGTTATAGTGACTAATATTTTTTAAGTAAATGTATTACATTTTTCATTATTATTGTGTTGCATTTTTAAGTTATATGATGTTGCACTTTTCACTGTTACTGAAAAGTTTTATTCAATAAAAAAATGCAACACAATATTACTAAAAAATGTAAGTCATGATATCTGAAAAGTGCAACACAATATTATTGAAAAGTGTCAGTCACTATAACTGAAAAGTACAACATAATATTACTAAAAAATGTGAGTCGCTATAACTGAAAAGTACAACACAATATTATTAAAAAATGTAAGTCACTGTAACTGAAAAGTGCAACATAATTTAACTAAAAAAGTGTGACAAAATATTATTGAAAAGTGTAACACGATATACCTAAAAAGTGAAACTCTTTTTTTTTTTTTTTTTTTTTATGAAAATGGACACATAATATTTATAAAAAATGTTATGAACTAAAAAGTATACCACAATGTGTTGGGAATAAAATGACATATGTTTTGATTGAATACCAAAACCCCCCGAGACATGCCTAGTCACAAATGATTGTGTTCTAAAAATGTAAGAACACATAGCATAAGGCTAGATGAGAAGCTGAAATGTTTAGGCAGCTCTTAGATGATTAGATGCACAATGTGAGGGGGAACATATGCTTTGAAGATCATCTTAATCAAGTCCCCTCAAGGCTCAAATTCTGGAAGAATCACTAAAGTCTTTTGAAGACCAAATACCTTGATCAGGAGAGTTGTCCAGAGAAGTTGTCTCTGCAAAATTAAAGCAAGAACAAAGGTTCTAAAGCTCAAAAGGTCAAGTATACTCAAATACTCTGATCAGGAGAGTTGTCCAGAGAAGTTGTCTCTGTGCAAGAACAAAGGTTCTGAAGCTCAAAGGCCAAGTATGCTGATCAGGAGACTTGTCCAGAAGAGTTGTCTCAGCACAATTAAACCAGAACAAATGTTCTGATGCTTGAAGGTCAACTATGCTGAAGAGAAGAAGACAACTACACCCTAAAAGACTTCATTGTATCATGCTGAGATCAATTCTAAGTGAAGCAAAGGGAAAGAGCCAAGTCATCTGAAGAAGAGCAAGTCAACTATGTTGATAAGCAAAGTCTACTGATAGTGATAAGCAGAGTTGTCCATTTGATAAGGAATGTTATCCTATCATTGGAACAAACTTCAGAAGCCATGTCCAAGTCCTAACAAGTGAATCTTAAAGTCAAACATTGGGAAGAGTGCTGCAGAATGAAGACAAAGTCTTACAAGCCGTTTATTACCCAAATGAGGACATGTCACTATCAAGAATCTGTCTTCCAGTTTGAAGAACTCAAGGAAGACATTTATAGCAATTTGGGACTGCCTCTCCAACGGGAAAATCCTCAAATTTGTCTATAAATACAGAAGTGTGAAGACCATTTTGAAGCACCAACTAACAAGCCAACTATCCTACAAGTAAAAGTGCTCTCAAAGCTTTCAAAGAGACTATCTTAGTCGTCAAACACTTCTTCTAAGCTAATCTTCATTGTATATCCATACAAAGCTTAGAGAGATATCCTATCCTTATACACTGATCTTCATTGTAAAGGATATCTCATTAGTTGGAACCTTACTTCAATCCTTACCCCTTTCAAGTGAGAAAGTGAGAAGGTTGTAGTAGTAGAAGTGGTAGGAGCTGACTGTTGAGAGAAGAACAGTTCAGTTCTGAGTTGAGAAAGGGTACTAGGACTCTAGACATCCTAGGGATCAATTCACCAAGGAGTGGTGTTCTTGATCAAGTGCACCTTGGCACTATAAAACAAGTTAATTCCAAGAGTGAAGGAATTATCCTGTTAAATCAGGGAAAGTGGATGTAGGAGCTTGAGTCTCTGAACCACTATAAACTCTTGTGTTGATTTACTTTCAAGTACTTTCATACATTCAACACTGCACACAAAACTGATCTTCAAAAGAACATATACTCAAAGACTATGCAAAACTGTATTGGACAAGTTCTCTGAAAACTGGATTATTTGCTTAAGTGATTTCAGAACTTAAAGGAGTTTAAACTAAAGGGCCAACCACTAATTCCGCACATATAACTCCCCTAGATAGTTATTCAACTAAGTACTCAATAGTACTTAGTAGTCTGATTATCTTAGAAGAGTTAATCTCATCAGCAGAGTTGTCCAGGACAACCTTGCTGAGCTCTGGTTTGATCAAAGTTGAAAAGAATTTGCATACAAGTGTATTCCCCCCCCCCATACACTTGTTATATACTCCTTTCAGGACCAATATTGCATTAATCTCAACACTTGTGTATAACATACTATTACTAATACTAATGTAAGTTTATGTGTAGATTTACAGATTTTACTTACATGATTGCAGTTGGAGAAATAAGAGTTGAACTATTATTAACATGCAAAAAAAAAAAAAAAAGATGATTTGCATTTCAAGAAAAAAGTAAGAAGGATGAAGAAGAAAGCTTCTTGTCAACCCCTAGATAGAACTGGAAACTTGTTAATCACATGCCCATTCGATTCAAAATCGAGTCCCTTATTTCGTATTAGGGATCCCTGCCCAGAAGATGGAGATGCGCCATGCCAAGGCTTTAGTTTTTTGTTGTCTTCTTTTGGAAAATTACACCTATAAAGGATCAAATCCAATTATTGGCTGAAGCACGAGCAACATCTTTGCACATTAACGAACTGACTAGCTTCAAATTTCAGTATTTAGGATACTACATGTGAGACGTTTAACGAAGAGTCCTATTTAAAATAGTCTAGACTACTAAATATTGTCGAATGGAATGCAAGTCGACTGACATCTGATTGGCATTGAGTTCCACACAATTCAACAAAGGGGCCATGGACATTTGAAGAAAACAAAAAATTACTTAGCAAGACAGGTGTATAACTGTGGACGTCAATTTCTTCTTACAACGGTCACACTTGTTGGTTTCGATCGAGGTCTGATTCTTTGTAGTAAGAAAAAAGATTTTCAAGATCTCGCAAAGGTTATCTTTAATGAGATCTTGATACATAGAAATAACAGTTTCATACAGAGGGTCGAGGATAATTCAAGATCACCCGACAACTTCCCTAGGGAACGGAGGTGTGAATACTTCCCCAACCTCTGGATGAGGATTTTGTTGTCCCTTAATATATTTGGGGTATGCATAGACGAGTTTCTGGAAAATCAGATGACTTGTTGATATCTGATATATAAGTTCAGTTGTATAAAACAAAACTATATAAGTTCAGGTGTATAAAACAAAACTAACTTTTTATATAGATTACTTGATCATGTGAATGTATTGATGAGCTGGATTTGTGAATGAGAAAATAACTTTCTAATGGATTTCCAATACTGTTTTACTTTTTCGCTTATGGAACTTGTTGACATCTGATATATAAGTACATGTGTATAAAATAAAACTATATAAGTTCAGGTGTATAAAACAAAACTAACTTTCTATACATATTATTTGGTCAGATGAATGTATTGATGTGGTGGATTTGTGAATGACAAAAATAACTTTCTAATGGATTTCTGGCCAATAAAAAGGTATGGAATAGAAAAGAAAAAAGAAAACCTAAAACCATAAGCTCACAAGTCGAGCCAGAGGCCGGAGTGCCGTTAAAACCTTGCCTGGGAAAACCCTCCTTAGGGACAAAACCCAGGCGAAGGAAAAAGGTAAACTCCTCTAACAATCAATGTCTGTAAAAGACAGTATACAAATCTTTATGCAAGAAAGTAAGTAAGAAATCTGGAGGGTATCCCCTCCAGATGTAGTTGATCTTTATCTTGGATACTGCGTCAGCCGCCTGGTTGGCCTCTCTAAAAGTGTGAGAATATCGAATGTGCATGTCTGTGGTAAGAGGATGAACCTGACTCCAGAGACCCTGCAGACGCCAAGGAACACAAGGAGTAGAGCTCATCAAAGTGCTAACTGTCAGACTGGAGTCTGACTCGATCCATAAGAACCGCCACCCTTGGGAATGTGCATACTGAATAGCAATGAGTGCCGCTGCTAACTCCGCCTCAAATGGAGTACCCCAACCCACCTCTTGGGCAATAGGCGCAACAAAGAACCCCCTGAAGTTCCTAAACACCGCCCCTGCATGCAAACTACCTGGAGAGGATGTTGCACTGCCGTCTGTGTTGATCTTGTACCAATCCGGATCCGGTGGGATCCATCTAACAGACGAGCCCTGACGAGTCGGCTTGTGCCTGCCCAATACACCAAGAGACCTGGCAATCAGGAGATCCCGAACTGAACCGTCAGAGTAACCCCGAGAGATGCTATTGGCTTCCTTAATACCAGCAACGATTTGCGTCATGCATCGTCTGACTGAAGGAGAGACCCCATCAAAGACCACCCTGTTCCGCAGAGCCCAAATAGCCCAAACTGTAGTAACAAATGCCGCTCTCCATAACTCCAAAGACTGCGGACCCAAACGAACTCTGGTAGCCTGGAGGAAGATATCAAGAAAGCTGATCCCCGTGTGGATCGTAACTCCAAAAAACTGAGTCAGATGCTGAAGAATCTCCAGAGTAAATGGACAGTGAGCTAACAAGTGGTCTAAAGACTCAGAATCTCTACGACAGAGCATACACATCGAGGGACCGTGAATCCCAAATGAGACCAGCCAATCAGAAGTAGGGAGCTTGCCCCATATCGCCCTCCAAATAACCGTAGAACGATACATCGGAATGAAGGAACTCCAAATCCACGACGACCAGCCAATACGAGGGAGAGGAGATCTGAGCATGTCATAGGCTACTGAGGAGGTTAGCTCCCCTGAGGTAGTACCTTCCCAAATACGTTTGTCAGGGCCATGAAGAACCCGAATCTGAAGGATATCTCTGACTATATCTGTGAAGTCCGTGACGAAGCACTCCTCAAAGTGCCAGCAATCGTCATAGAAGAAGTCCCCAACCGTGCTCTTCAGGGTAGCCGCAAACCAATCCGGGAGGCCAATCTTATCAGAAATAGTGTATCCCAACCAGTTATCATGCCAAAAGCTGACTGTCGAACCCCTACCAATCAGCCATCTTGACCCATCAGAAAGCCTCGAAACGTGAGGACGAATACCTGGCCCAATAGATGATATCCTCCCATGGGGACGCAATCTGCCATCCGAGGAAAAGTGTCTCCTGTGAAGCAGAGCTGTATCTGGAGATCTGTGCTGAAGAATGTCCCAACTCAACTTACAGAGAAATGAGGCATTCGCCAATCTAATGGAGCGAACCCCCATCCCTCCTTCTCCGAAGGGCGCACAAACCCTCTTCCACGAGACCGAACAAGAACCACTCTTACGATTGATGTCACCCTTCCAAAGAAAGTTGCGCATAGCAGATTCCACCTGGCGAAGTAGTGAACTGGGCCATTTGTAAACCATCATAGAGTGGACCATAGAACCTGTGATAACTGAGTTAATCAAGCATCGTCTCCCTGCCAAGGAAAGGGTGCTACCCTTCCAACGACTAAACTTAGCAATAACATCTTCTGCCACAGGCTGTAAATGAGCCTTCCTGGGGCAACCTCGAAAGATCGGAACTCCTAGGTAGGTGAAAGGAAGGGAACCTTCTACAATGCCTGTGACCCTGTGCATCCGACGACGAAGTCTTTGGGGAACAGCACGCCCAAAGAAAGCCCTAGACTTCGGAGGACTATAGATCTGACCTGAAAGATGACCATACCCCTGTAAAACAGCATGTAGGTTCCTGATATTAGACTCAGTGGCCCTAAAAAATATCATGATGTCGTCCGCATAGAAGAGGTAACGAGGGACAAAACGGATGGGACGAAGACGGCCTCTATCGATCTCCCAATCAATCTATCTCCCGAGTGCCTCCTCCGCAATACAAAAAAGCAATGGTGATAGAGGATCTCCCTGACGAACACCCCTGGAGCAAGAAAAGTACCCCTTCGGCTCCCCATTGATGAGAACTGAAATCCTAGCCGAATCCAGGACTCCTCTCACCATAGATATGAAAGTAGTACAGAAGCCCATCCTAGCCATGACGGCCTCCAGAAATCGCCAGGAGATGGTGTCAAACGCTTTGATCATATCAATCTTCAAGGCCATATACCCGTGAACTCTCGGGTAGTCCAGGGTATTAATGGCGTCAGATGCCAGAGCGATGCAGGTGTGAATCCGCTTGCCCGGGACGAAACCAAACTGATAGGCAGAGAGACAACTACTAACAAAAGTGCCCAACCTCGAAGATAAAACTCTGGTCATGACCTTAAAGATGAAGTTACCCATCACAATCGGACGAAACTCCTCAACTTTACGGGCCCCTTCCGTCTTGGGAACAAGCGTCATGAAACAGGAGTTCAGCCCAGGAGGTAAAAGTCTGAAAATGATGTAGTGTCTAACAGCATCAATCACCTCCTGGCCCACAATATCCCAACATCCCTGATAAAAGCAGCCCCCAAAGCCATCCGGACCCGGGGCGCTCGAAGTATCCATATCAAAGACAGCCCTTCGAACCTCGTCCGCTGAGGGAACACTCACAAGGAGACCATTATGGGCATCAGTCACAACGGTATCCATAAAGCTGTCTAGAATACTAGCATCGAAAGGAGACGACCGATCATCCGCAAACAACTGAGAATAGTAAGTAACCACATGGGAACTGATGGTGTCCAAGTCCGTAGTAAGGATGTCGTCAATGAGCAAAGACGTGATACCCCCCTTAGCTTTCCTAGTCTGCTGAGAAATGTGAAAGAATCTGGTGTTTCTATCTCCGTCAGTCAGCCACTGCGAACGATTCCTCTGAGTGTAGTATTCCTGCCTAGCTGTGAACGACCTATCAAGATCCACATGTGCCTGAATCTTGTCTGCAAATGCGGTCTCAGAATCACCCTCCAACTCTATACGGTGCTGAATGTCAGCCAGGCGACGTGTGGCAGATTCGATCTGAGTGAAAACATTCCTGAACACTGTCCTGTTCCAAATCTTCAAAGCAGACTTGAGCCTCTTCAACTTCCACATAACACAGACAATAGGGTTCTGGTGCATCAACGGTTGGGTCCATGAAGACTCAACAACTGATCTGAAGGAATCATGCTGGCACCACATACTGAGGAACCGAAATGGACGATGAACCTGAACCCAGTCTGATCTGACAGTAAGGAGCAAAGGATGATGGTCTGACTTATGTCTAGGAAGAGCAATAACCTCCACGCCTGCCCATAAATCCAGAAAATCCTGATTAGCTAACACTCTGTCCAACCTAGCAGCTTGGAGACCCCTGGGACCCCGACGAATAGACCACGTGAACTGAGATCCAGCGGTATCCAAATCAATCAAACCCGACTCATCCATGAATTCCCTAAAATCAAGAGAAGCTCTAGGAGTAGCCATAGAACCCGGACTTCTCTCATGCGTCCCTGTCACCACATTAAAATCACCCAAAACACAGAGACTAGTAGCAGAGGAAGCTAAGACATCAGACCACAGCAAACGACGAGTAATATAAGAATTACTAGCATGCGTAAAACCAAAAGACCAAGAACGAGTGGCATCCCTAGTCTCAATCATAACAATCTGATCTGAGCTATGACAAACTCTAGATGTAGGAACATGAGTAGGCTTACAAAGAATCCAAATATTGGGAACCGAAGCAACTCTATAGTTAACAGTAAACACAACCAAATTCAAAGACTGCAAATAACGAGAGGAAAGGCTAGATATCATAACCTTAGGCTCGTAGATGGCGACCTAATCAGGGTTATGAGTGCGGCAAAGCTCATAAAGGGCATTCCTCGACTGAATATGCCTCACCCCGCAAATGTTCCAAGACAACACTATCATCGATCACTCGTCGAGCCGTGCATCGGCGGCTGATAGCAAGAATCCTCCCCAGACCAGCGTCTGGTATGCCTCGAAACACTCGATTGCTCTGACAAACTGGAGTCCTCTACAATAAAAGGCTCCTTGGCAGTATCCCTGAGGGAATCATGAGCCGGGGCACTCCGTCCCCTAACAGGACGTCGAAGAGGCGATGCTATGGGTCTAGCATATCTACTGCGGGCGTGCTCCAAGATGGAAGAGACCAAAGGAGGTGGCGCCATCTGATAGTTGTTCAGTCTAATAGAACCAGAATCTGACTCGTCACCCTGATGCTGCTCGAAATCAGGGTTTTCATCTGAAAGGGCCTCAAAAGTGTTCTCCACAGGAACTAGTGCTGAGTTGGGGTCCTCCACATGTGCCCCATCATTAGGCCTGTAGCCCCTCTTAGACTTGCTCCGTCCCCGATGGGCAGAAGCCCTCCGTTCACGTCGCTTGGCAGATTTCCTGCGAACAGAGAGAGAATGGCCCACGATCTTACAAGAGGTGCAAAATTCAGGAAGAGTCTCAAAATGGACCTGAGCGAAATATCTGTGACCATCCAGTTGAAATGGAATGCTGTCTGGAGGGGCGGTAAGCATATCCACCTCGACTAGTAATCTGGCATAGTGGCCCATCGTGCCCTGTAAGGTACGCTCATCAATCTTCACCAGAGTACCTAACACAGATGCCAATGCCTCCAAGATCAAAGGGTCCCAAAACACAACTGGGAGATCCGAAAGACGAACCCAGACCTGGGCCAGCGAAGACCTAAAACTGTTCGGGTTGAAGTGAGGAGACCATGTCATAAGATGAATGACCCCTGGCCTTAACTGCCAAGACCGGGTCTGAAAAATCCGGTCCTTATCCTCTGAAGTGGGAAAGCTGATATTGAAGAAACCCTTTCCCAAAGAAACAACCTTGAGGTCCGTAATCTGCCATAAGGACTGAAGTGTCTCGTGCAGGCGTGCATGATCATAAGGTTTCTCCCCTGACTGGATGATGACCCTACCAATCACCGTGTTCACAAATTGGGAAGCCCTCCTCTGAAATATGTCCTTATCGATATTGACAACAAGGACATCTCCATCCAAAACTGGCCTCATAGATTCTGGCAAACATGCACTAGGTCGTGGCGGCCCCTGTTTTTTGCTAGCTGTGACCTTGGCATACGAGACACCCATGGAGGTGCGTACCTGCGAGGGAATAGAAGACGAAGCAGTACCAGAAGTAGGGGTGAAAGTAGGGAATTCACTTTGAAAAGTGGACGTACCCTGTATGCCGGAGGGATGAGAGTGACCACCCCGTCCGGCGTTGGTGGCGCCAATCTGCCCAGAGGTAGAAGCATGATCATGCATATGAGCCTTTCCTCGAGGTTTATCACATGGATCTCTCGTTTGAGCAGGTGCATGAACGTCGTGCACGGAGACCTATGGAGAAAGGGAGGAAGGAACAAATCCAATAGAAGAAGTGATAGTTTCAGAATCAGAAACATGTGATGTACCCAATATGCCGGAAAGACGAGGGGGTCATCGTTTCCGGCTGAGATATAGCCAAGCTGCCTAGATGCAGCAACAAGAGATGGAGTCTCCATCGAGTGGGCTGAAGACATATGTGGTGCATGAATTTGCTCCAGGTCTGGGTGTATTGATGAAAGTTGTGGGTGCACAGATCCGGGGTGCATTGATTGAAGAGGTGGGTGCAGATCAGGGCTGGAAAACCCTAGTCCATAATCAGGCCCAATGGGAGGGAGAGACCCTAACCCCTGTCCCAGCTTGTTGGCGGTCGCCGTTTGGGGGAGCTCCGGCAATGGCACGGCGCGGTGGCAGGCTTCCGGAGGGTCGCCGGTGGTAGGCGCCGCCCATTCCAAAGTCTCGCCGATGTGGGGGGGTCGTCCCTGAGACTCAATAGCCGACGGGGACTTCGCCGGAAACGCAGAGGAAGGGGGAGTTCCGTTTTTGAGCGGCGGCCCTGTGGAGAAGAGTCGATTGAACGCGGCGTCGATCTGGGAGGACACAATCGACGATATTATGGCCAGCGAGTGTGAATCCAGCGAGGTAGAGGTCGGCCATGGGGCTTGGAGACGAACGGCCTTCGGCTGTGTTTGCTCGCGATGAGGATCGCGATAGAGAACGGAGGCGGCTTCTGGGTTGAGGTCCATTGACGACGTATCGGCAAGCAGACCTTGCGCGATAGGTGGCGGAGACTGAAAGTTAAGGGGCGGAGTTGGGTTGTCGGCACGTTCTCCTTCCATGGAGTTTGCTGCAACTTGCAGCGACGGCTGTGTGTGAATGGGGCCAGGCTGTGATTGGCTTGCTGCACCCGTACCAGCCATAGCGCCGGCCATGGTGGGATAAGGATCGGCGGCTAGGGGCAGGCGGCCACCATGAGTGCCGGCGGAAGAAAGGAAGTAGAGGATGAAGTCGCCGTCCGTGAAGTGTGTGTGTTTTCGCACACTTTACTGTGTGTGAGAGAAAAAATTTTTTATTTCCAAACTGCTTTAGAACCTTTCTAATGGATTTCTGTTTTACTTTCCCGCTTACCAATTATCAATTAGGCAGGTTTAGTCTGTGTAAGCGATTAGTCGATTTTAAAGACACCTTTAGTGTCAATGTAGACCTTGACCCTCCTTTGGTGGAATAAAATCCTTCATTTCCTTTGGTCTTAGTATAGTAGATGAATTAGCAAACTTATTCTTTTTGTAATATGCTCTACTTTTTTTTTAAGCATACACACACAACCCAATCAACCTGGGTATATATGCACTCTATATTCATTTGTGGGAGTTGTAGATCAAATCATAACTTTGATTTTGTTGTTATTATTGGAGTATAAGTTATACCTTCCCAGTCAGCTCTCTACATTCATGAAATGAATTGAAACTTAATTTTTTTTTTTAATTCTTGTGTATAACATACTATTATTAATACTATTGTAAATTTATGTGTAGATTTACAGATTTTACATGATTGTAGTTGGAGAAATAAGAGTTGAACTATTATTAACATGCCAAAAATAAAATAAAATAGGGTCTGCATTTCAAGAAAAAAACAAGAAGAAGGATGAATACGAAGTTTCTTGTCAACCCCTGTATAGAATTGGAAACTTGTCAATCACGTGCCCATTCGATTCAAAATTCAGCCCCTTATTTCGTATTAGGGATCTCTGTCCAGAAGATGGAGATGAGTCATGCCAAGGCTTCAGTTTTCTGCTGCCTTCTTTTGAAAAAGTCCACCTAGGAACAAATCCAATCATTGGTTGAAGCACGAGTAGATTCTATGCACACTAAAGGACTGACTAGCTTCAAATTTCAGTATTTGGGATGCTATATATGAGTCGTTTAACGAAGAGTCCTATTTAAAAGAGTTTAGACTACTAAATATTGCCGAATGGAATGCAAGTCGACCGACATCTGATTGTCTCAATCTAATAAAAGGTATGTTGGACGACGTCATTGAGTTCCATACAATTCAACAAAGGGACCCTGGACATTTGAAGGAAACAAAAAATTATTTAGTTTCTGCAAGACAGGTGTTATCGAGGTCTGATTCTTTGTACTAAAAAAAAGATTTTGATGAGATCTTGATACATAGACCATTACCGATAATGTAGAAATATTTGAAAAAAGAAATGACAGTTTCGTACACAGGGTCGAGGATAATTCAAGATCACCCGACAACTTGGCCTTGGGAACGGAGGTGTGAATACTTCCCAACCTCTGGATGAGGATTATGTTGGTCCTTAATATATTTGGGTATGCATCAAACGAGTTTCTGGAAAATCAGATAACTTTTAGACATCTGATATATAAGTTCAGGTGTATAAAACAAAACTAACTTTCTATACAGATTACTTGGTCAGGTGAATGTATTGATGAACGGATTTGTGAATGAGAAAAATAACTTTCTAATGGATTTCCAATACTGTTTTACTTTTCCGCTTACCGGACTTGTTGACATCTGATATATAAGTTCAGGTGTATAAAACAAAACTAACTTTCTATACAGATTATTTGGTCAGGCTAATGTATTGGTCAGGTGAAAATATTGATGAGCTGGATTTGTGAATGAGAAAAATAACTTTCTAATGAATTTCTGTTTTACTTTCCCGCTTACCGGGTTAGACAGGTTCAGTCGATTTTTTAAGACACCTTTAGTGTCAATGTAGACCTTGACCCTCCTTTACTTGTTGTCTACGAAAAAGTTATATGACTGTGGACGCGTGACTCATCTTACGTTGGTCACACTTATTCAACCGGACCAAGGCCCTTTTTCTTATAGTTTGAAAAAAGATTTTCAAGATCTTGCTATTGTTATCTTTGATGAGATTTTAAAAGATAGATCACTATCTAGGATTTGGAATGACCTGAAGAAGAAATGACAGTTTTTTTACATCCAGCAACTTAGCACTGAGAAAGGAGGTATGAGTTCTTTCCCAACCTCTGGATGAGAATTCAACAAAATACGAAGCCTAGGTATATCGGTATTGAGCCGAAAGGGTTGTCTTAAGAAAGTTGTAGCTGATTGGATGAAGTGTATACCACATGGCACACCTCTTTCCAAATTTGCTGATGCTAATGAGTCCTTGAAGTCTCATATAAATTTCGATCTATTTAGGTATATGAGGCATGTTTGTTTGCATCTTCATGATTTTAACTTCAAGAATCGTTCGCTTGCTTATCTAGTAGATGCAGAAAACCAAATCTACTTTGACAATCAATTCGTTGAGGCTGTGCTAACGGAATGCTTCCGGTTACTTAGTAGACGTATAGTGATCCGAAAATTTAAAAAATTAGGTACGATAGTCATACTTGTAATAATAATATAGTCACAATCTTTTATGATTTTGCTTAAATTAATGTTTAAATTTGTTCCAATTTACTAGGATTCTAAATGAAAGAGAAGGAGGATTGTTGACTTTAATGACACTAGGGGCAAATAATATTTTTTGACACCACAAATGTGTTGAATAGTACTCCATAATAAATAAAAAAGGTTGTATTAAAGTGTGAAAACATTCAAAAAATTGTACTTCTAGATAAATATTCTCTTCTTAATTTAGTTAATCTGAACATTCATAGTTTTTTAATTGTGGTATAAGCAACACTTGTCGATATGCATCGATCATTTGACAAAATATGACATTGAATAGTGAAGGAATGCCATTGACAGATTGTAAATCAATTAGAGAGAATGAATTTCACGTGCTTTGTTTTTCAATTATCTAATACGAGAATGAATTTCACCTGCTTTGTTTTTCAATTATCTAATACTCCCTCCGTTTGTGGGGGAATTTTGTGCATATAATTTAAGAAAAAAATGTAATGATTAAAGTGATTTTATATAAAAAGTAAAAAAAGGTGATTGAATTGAGATAATAGCAGCAAGGGTAAATATATAAAAACATTTGTGGGTGTATAAGCAACTTTTGGTGTATTTTTTTTAATAAATTATTTTTCTGATTTAGGTGCGACCGATTCTCAGTAAATTACTTGTTTAATTTGTTGATTCTTAAAATTTGTCTAGTGTGACTTATATAAATTAGTGATAATGTATTACTCCTAAAAAAATAAAAATAAATTATTCCCTAATAGAGTCACTTCTATAGAGTATTAAACAAGTAAAACCTATAACTTTTAAAATTTTCTAATAGGGTCAAATTAGTGTCAAAAACCCTTAAATACCCTTAATATTCATATACCTCTTTAATTTCTATATTTGAACATTTAATTCGAATTTTAAATTCATAATTACGGTCAACCAATCAATTCTGGGGGAGTTATAGGCATAACTTGACAAATTCTTGACTTTCCCAAATAGAATTCTTAAAATTCATTTCTGGGCTAAAGGAGCGGTTACAATATTCTGGAATCGCTCCAATTGGGAAGAACATATCGATGCATTTTGGGAGGAGCGAAGGAGAATTCACCATTGTGTTGCTAGGCTGCAAGAAAAGATTCAATCTATGCTGCCATTGATGCGATTTGGGAAAAATCACAAACGGTTAGTTCTAATTTTTACCATTGTTGATGAGCTTTTTCTAAATCTGCCATTGTTGATGAGCTTTGTTCGAAATCTGCCATTGTTTCCTATTAGGGATCCCTGCCCAGAAGATGGAGATGCGCCATGCCAAGACTTTAGTTTTTTGCTGTCTTCTTTTGGAAAATTACACCTATAAATGATCAACTCCAATTATTGGCTGAAGCACGAGCAACATCTTTGCACATTAACGAACTGACTAGCTTCAAATTTCAGTATTTAGGATACTACATATGAGACGTTTAACGAAGAGTCCTATTTAAAAGAGTCTAGACTACTAAATATTGTCGAATGGAATGCAAGTCGACTGACATCTAATTGGCATTGAGTTCCACACAATTCAACAAAGGGACCATGGACATTTGAAGGAAACAAAAAATTACTTAGTCTCTGCAAGACAGGTGTATAACTGTGGACGTCAATTTGTTCTTACAACGGTCACACTTGTTGGTTTCGATCGAGGTCTGATTCTTTGTAGTAAGAAAAAAGATTTTCAAGATCTCGCAATGGTTATCTTTGATGAGATCTTGATACATAGAAATGACAGTTACATATGAGGGTGGAGGATAATTCAAGATCACCCGACAACTTCCCTGGGGAAGGGAGGTGTGAATACTTCCCCAACCTTTAGATGAGGATTCTGTTGGTCCCTTAATATATTTGGGGTATTGCATAGACGAGTTTCTGGAAAATCAGATGACTTGTTGATATCTGATATATAAGTTCAGTTGTATAAAACAAAACTATATAAGTTCAGGTGTATAAAACAAAACTAACTTTTTATACAGATTACTTGATCAGGTGAATGTATTGATGAGCTGGATTTGTGAATGAGAAAATAACTTTCTAATGGATTTCCAATACTGTTTTAATTTTTCGCTTACTGAACTTGTTGACATCTAATATATAAGTACATGTGTATAAAACAAAACTATATAAGTTCAGGTGTATAAAACAAAACTAACTTTCTATACAGATTATTTGGTCAGGTGAATGTGTTGATGAGCTGGATTTGTAAATGAGAAAAATAACTTTCTAATAGATTTCTGTTTTACTTTGGTCTTAGTAGATGAATTAACAATCTTATTCTTTTTGTAATATGCTCTGTTTTTTTTAAGCATACACACAAACAAATCAACCTGGGTATATATGCACTCTATATTCATTTGTGGGAGTTGTAGATCAAATCATAACTTTGATTTTGTTGTTATTATTGGAGTATAAGTTATACCTTCCTAGTCAGCTCTCTACATTCATGAAATGAATTGAAGTTTTTTTTTTTTTTTAATTCTTGTGTATAACATACTACTCCCTCCGTCCCGGAATAAACTTCCCATTTCTTTTGGTTGTTTTGATTAAGGAATATGATATAATAATAGATGTAGTACAATTGATGTGATGGTGAGAGAGAAAATAATAGATTAGTATGAGATGAAGTATAATAAAATAATAGATAAAGTATAAGTGATGTGATTGGGAGAGAGAAAATATTTTACCAAAAATGGAATGGGAAACTTATTGTGGGACATCCAAAAAAGGAAAGTGGGAAACTTATAGTGGGACGGAGGGAGTGTTATTAATACTATTGTAAATTTATGTGTAGATTTACAGATTTTACATGATTATAGTTGGAGAAATAAGAGTTGAACTATTATTAACATGCCAAAAATAAAATAAAATAGGGTCTGCATTTCAAGAAAAAAACAAGAAGAAGGATGAATACGAAGTTTCTTGTCAACCCCTGGATAGAATTGAAAACTTGTCAATCACGTGCCCATTCGATTCAAAATTTAGCCCCTTATTTCGTATTAGGGATCCCTGTCCAGAAGATGGAGATGAGCCATGCCAAGGCTTCAGTTTTCTGCTGCCTTCTTTTGAAAAAGTCCACCTATATAAAGGAACAAATCCAATCATTGGTTGAAGCACGAGTAGATTCTATGCACATTAACGGACTGACTAGCTTCAAATTTCGGTATTTGGGATGCTATATATGAGTCATTTAACGAAGAGTCCTATTTAAAAGAGTTTAGACTACTAAATATTGCCGAATGGAATGCAAGTCGATCGACATCTGATTGTCTCAATCTATTAAAAGGTATGTTGGACGACGTCATTGAGTTCCACAGAATTCAACAAAGGGGCCATGGACATTTGAAGGAAACAAAAAATTATTTAGTTTCTGCAAGCCAGGTGTATAATTGTGGACGTCAATTTCTTCTTACAACTGTCACACTTGTTTGTTCCGATCGAGGTCTGATTCTTTGTACTAAAAAAAAAAGATTTTGATGAGATCTTGATACATAGACCAATTACCAAGGATTTGGAAATATTTGAAAAAAGAAATGACAGTATCATACACAGGGTTGAGGATAATTCAAGATCACCCGACAACTTGGCCTTGGGAATAGAGGTGTGAATACTTCCCCAACCTCTGGATGAGGATTATATTGGTCCTTAATATATTTGGGGTATGCATTAGACGAGTTTCTGGAAAATCAGATGACTTTTTGACATCTGATATATAAGTTCAAGTGTATAAAACAAAACTAACTCTCTATACAGATTACTTGGTCAGGTGAATGTATTGATGAACGGATTTGTGAATGAGAAAAATAACTTTCTAATGGATTTCCAATACTGTTTTACTTTTCCGCTTACCGGACTTGTTGACATCTGATATATAAGTTCAGGTGTATAAAGGAAAACTAACTTTCTATACAAATTATTTGGTCAGGTGAATGTAGTGGTCAGGTGAATGTATTGATGAGCTGGATTTGTGAATGAGAAAAATAACTTTCTAATGGATTTCTGTTTTACTTTCCCGCTTACCGGTTAGACAGGTTCAGTCGATTTTTTAAGACACCTTTAGTGTCAATGTAGACCTTGACCCTCCTTTACTTGTTGTCTACGAAAAAGTTATATGACTGTGGACGCGTGACTCATCTTACGTTGGTCACAATTATTCAACCGGACCAAGGCCCTTTTTCTTATAGTTTGAAAAAAGATTTTCAAGATCTTGCTATTGTTATCTTTGATGAGATCTTGAAAGATAGATCACTATCTAGGATTTGGAAGGACCCTGAAGAAGAAATGACAGTTTTTTACATCCAGCAACTTGGCACTGAGAAAGGAGGTATGAGTTCTTTCCCAACCTCTGGATGAGGATTCAACAAGATACGAAACCTAAAAACCAGGTATATCGGTATTGAGCCGAAAGAGTTGTCTTAGGAAAGTTGTAGCTGTTGGGAATAAAATGACATATGTTTTGACTGAATACCAAAACCCCCTAAGACATGCCTAGATGAGAAGCTGAAATGTTTAGGCAGCTCTTAGATGATTAGATGCACAACGTGAGGGGGAACATATGCTTTGAAGATCATCAAGATCAAGTCCCCTCAAGGCTCAAATTCTTGAACAATCACTAAGCCTATGAAAGGCCAAGTATGCTCTTTTGAAGACCAAATGCTCTGATCAGGAGAGTTGTCCAGAGAAGTTGTCTTTGCACAATTAAAGCAAGAACAAAGGTTCTAAAGCTCAAAAGGCCAAGTATATTCAAATACTCTGATCAGGAAAATTGAAGTTGTCTCTGTGCAATTAAAACAAGAGCAAAGGTTCTGAAGCTCAAAGGCCAAGTATGCTGATCAGGAGAGTTGTCCAGAAGAGTTGTCTCAGCACAATTAAACCAGAACAAGTATTCTGAAGCTTGAAAGCTAACTATGCTGAAGAGATGAAGACAACTACACCCTAAAAGACTTCAATGAATCATGCTGAGATCACATCTAAATGAAGCAAAGGGAAAGAGTCAAATTATCTGAAGAAGAGCAAGCCAACTATGCTGATAAGCATGTATGCTGATAGTGATAAGCAGAGTTGTCCATTTGATAAGGAATGTTGTCCTATCATTGGATCAAACCTCAGAAGCCATGTCCAAGTCCTAATAAGTGAATCTTAAAGTCAGACATTGGGAAGAGTGCTGCAGAATGAAGACAAAGTCTTACAAGCCGTTTATTACCCAAATGAGGACATGTCACTATCAAGAATCTGTCTTCCAGTTTGAAGAATTCAAGGAAGACATTTATAGCAATTTGGGACTGCCTCTCCAACGGGCAAATCCTCAAATTTATCTATAAATACAGAAGTGTGAAGACCATTTTAAAGCACCTCAACCTTGACAAGAATATCCAACTATCCTACAAGTCAAAGTGCTTTCAAAGCTTTCAAAGAGACTATCTTAGTCTTCATACACTTCTTCTAAGCTAATCTCCATTGTATATCCATACAAAGCTTAGAGAGATATCCTATCCTTATACACTGATCTTCATTGTAAAGGATATCTCATTAGTTGGAACCTTACTTCAACCCTTACCCCTTTCAAGTGAGAAAGAGAGAAGGTTGTAGTAGTAGAAGTGGTAGGAGCTGGCTGTTGAGAGAAGAACAGTTCAGTTCTGAGTTGAGAAGAGGGTACTAGGACTCTAGACATCCTAGGGATCAATTCACCAAGGAGTGGTGTTATTGATCAAGTGCACCTTGGCACTATAAAACAAGTTAATTATAAGAGTGAAGGAATTATCATGTTAAATCAGGGAAAGTGGGTGTAGGAGCTTGAGTCTCTGAACCACTATAAACTCTTGTGTTGATTTACTTTCAAGCACTTTCATACATTCAACACTGCACACAAAACTGATCTTCAAAAGAACATATATTCTAAGACTGTGCAAAACTGTATTGGACAAGTTCCCTAAAAACTGGACTATATTGCTTAAGTGATTTCAGAACTTAAAGGAGTTTAAACTAAAAGGCCAACCACTAATTCCGCACTTATAACCAACCTATATAGTCATTCAACTAAGTACTCTGTAGTACTCAGTAGCTTGGTTATCTTAGAAAAGGTTATACATCTTAAGAAGAGTTGTCCAGGACAACCTTGCTGAACTCTGGTTTGATCAAGTTGAAAAGAATTTGCATACAAGTGTATTCCCCCCCCCCCCCCAATACACTTGTCACATACTCCTTTCAGGACCAACAAGTGGTATCAGAGCAGGGGTTCAAAGACCACTGCTTCTGAAAATCCATATTGATTTTCAAAATCACATATTTTGTGGTCACTGAACTGATCCTTCTAAAATTGTATATCTATTGTCTAACCCCTATATTGAAGGTGTATGGCAAGAGGCCATAACAGGAATCAGCACCAGAATCAAAACCAAAACTAGAACCAAAATCAGAATCTGGAACAAAACATGGATGCTGTTCCTCCACCTGCTGTTCAAGGGCTGGACAACATGACTACCAATCCAGTCAACCATATATCACATCACAAGTTACCTATGTTCTCAATTGATAATTATGATTTCTGGAAAATCAGAATGAGATCTCATCTTGCTTCTCTACACACTGATATGCTAAGGGTGATTACAAGAGGACCCTATGTGTTCACACAGCTCAACCCCAGATTGACTGATGAGCAAAGAGCAGACACAAGGGATGTAATTCCTAAAGATGAAGATGACTTCACCACAGAGGAGAAGAGGAAAGATAATCTGAATTATCTAGCTATGAACACTCTCTACCAAACAATTCCAGATGCAATCATGGGTAGAGTCTACCACTGCACAACTGCCAAAGAAATTTGGGATACTCTTGCTGAGATGTGTGAGGGTACAGAAAAGATCAAGGAGAACAAGCTCCAAGTTGCTGTGCAGAAGTTTGAACAATTCACAATGGAGTCTGAAGAATCTATTGACAAATTTGTTGGTAGATTCACTGATGTGATGAATGAAATCAACTCTTTGGGCAAGGTGTACTCCAAGAGAGAAGTTGGCTTAAAGATCCTGAGAAGTCTCACTCAAAAGTGGGATGTCTATGATGTTATGATGCAAAACACCAAGGATCTCTCTACCATGCCCATGCAACAAATCTTCTCAGAACTCAAACCCTATGAGTTTGACCTCAATAGAAGAAAGCCAGCAGAAAAGACTTCCTTACCAGTCAAAGGAGTGGCATTTAAAGCCAAAACTGCTGAACCTGAAATACAACCCACTCCAAGATCATCAAAGTCAGTCTCTAAGACTGAAATGAAGGAAGAAATGGCTCTTATGGCAAGGAGGTTTGACAAGCTCAACTCAAGGTTTGGTAGATACAAGAAATTCTACCAAGATAACAAATTCAGGAGAAGGTACAACTCTCCTGAAGCACAGGTTGAAGACAAAAAGCCTGAAGAGAAAAGATCAGAGGACAAGTACTCTGATAGGAGAAGGTCCAGTAGAGCTGAACCTTCATCATCCAAAAGAAGAGATGAATCCAAGAAAGATGATGATGAGGATCTGTGCTACAACTGCAAGAAGAAAGGGCACTTCCAGTATGATTGCCCTGAACTCAACTCTAAAGAAAGAAGAGAGAGACAAGCCAAAAGAGACAGGAAGTTCACCAACAGAAAAGCTATGATGGCTGGTGATGAATCTGATAGTGCTGAAAGTTTCAACTCTTCTGATGGACTGTTCTCAAACAGTGATGATGATGATGATGTGTGCAACATGGCAATTGAAGATGATGAGGTATCCTCTACTTCTAGCTCACCATCATTTCTATCACAGAACACTAGTGAAGTTAACTTGAAACTTTCCTTTGGGATGTTGATGGAAGATTTCACTAGATTGCAAGAATTTCATGAGAATTGTGTGAGAGAAAATGAAAGACTTTCAATTGAGCTTTCAAAACCTGCTGAGACAGTAGTTGACATTAAATCTACTGAGTTGTATCAACAAGTCTTGAGAGAGCTTGAGGAAGCAAATCTCAGGATAATTGACCAACAAGGACAGATCGATGCTCAATCACTTACTCAAAAGAGAAAAGATTTTGAACTAAAAATTCTTCTAGCTAAGTTTGAAAACCTCTCACATGAGTATGACATTCTTAAATCAAGTGAAGAGAGCCTAAAACAAAAGATGTCTGCTTTGAACAAATCCTCTACAGCAATAGAGGAAATTCAAAGTTATCAAAGACCTATGGCTCAAATAAGTAGATTAGGTTTTGATCCATTTGAATCTTCACCTTGCCTTAGTGTTGCTTCAACAAGTAACACTAAGAAAATCTTTGTTAAATCAGTGGCACAACAAGCTGAAAATGAAATGATTCAGCCACTGAACAAAGGAAAGGGTAAAATGAATGAAATGCCTACTCAAGTGCTTCAGGAGACTAGGCTCAAACCTAAGGAAATAGTCAAAGTCCCTGAACACAAGAAGAATGTTGATCAGCAGAGTAGACCCAATGGAAGGGCAACTCTCCTGAACAATTTTCAGAGGAGTTATCCAAGGTATAATCAGCCAAGGCCAACTCTTCTGAGAAAGCCTCAGCTGAATAGACCAAAGAATAACTCTCCTCAAAGGCAGAATAAAATGAGACAACCAAAACCCTTCATGCCAAAGGGTAATGGTCATAAAAAGACCTTTCCTCAAAGATCTCATCAAGCTGCACAGAGAACTCATAAGCTCAGGGGATTTGACAACCCTCCTGAAACTTATAGAGTTAACACTTTCACACACACTTTCCCAAAGGCATTTAAGGGAAAGACAGTGTATGTTGATGCACAAGGAAAACAACTTAGCCACCTTGAATCAATCAGGGTAATTAGGCAAGTTTGGGTTCCAAAAGGTACTGCTAACCTCTCAGGACCCAAAACTCAAAGGGTACCTAAACCTATCTAATTGCAGGTACCTATGGGCCACAAGAAGAGGAGTATGAGCAAAAAGACAACATGGTACCTTGACATTGGATGCTCAAGGCACATGACTGGAAACAAGGAACTCCTCACTGACTTTATTGAAAAAGAAGGCCCAAATGTCACATTTGGAGACAGCTCACAAGCAACAACAAAAGGTTATGGTACTTTGATGATTGGTAACATCAAAGTGACCAATGTATCTTATGTAGCTGGTCTCAAATATAATCTCCTAAGTATCAGTCAATTCTGTGATAAAGATTTCAATGTTGAGTTCTCAAGTGGAAAATGCCTAATTAAAGATAAGACTCAACAAACTCTATTGACTGGAACTAGGAAAGGAAATGTGTATTTTGCAGACTGGGACAAGTCTACTGATGCTACATGTTTCATTGCTAAGAGCTCTACTGAACAAAGCTGGTTATGGCATAAAAGGCTAAACTACCTGAACTTCAAATCAATGAACAAACTTGCTAGAAATGCATTAGTAAGAGGACTACCTAATGAGGTCTTCATTAAAGAACATGTGTGTAAACCATGTCAAGAAGGAAAACAGATTAAAGCCTCATTCAAAGGAAAACCAGTCATCTCTACTGAAAGGGTACTTGAACTTTTACATATGGACTTATTTGGACCAATTACCCCTTCAAGCATAAATGGAAGGAAATACACATTAGTAGTAGTAGATGATTTCTCTAAGTTCACATGGGTAGTATTTCTCCTTAATAAGAAGGAAACACAAGTCAAACTGCCTGAACTTTTAAAGAGACTGTCAAATGAGAAAAGCCTTAGCATTATCAAGATAAGATCTGATAAAGGCACTGAGTTCATAAATTCATACATCAATGAGTATTGCACTTTAAATGTAATAACTCATGAAACCTCAGCAGCTAGAACTCCTCAACAGAATGGAGTTGCAGAAAGAAGGAATAGAACCCTAAAAGAAGCTGCTAGAACCTTAATTGCTGATTCTAATCTACCTAAGAGGTTTTGGGCTGAAGCCATAAACACTGCATGTTATACTCAGAATAGATGTTTGATTACTAAGGGGCAAGGCAAAACCCCCTATGAACTCTGGAAAGGAAGATTGCCTAAAGTGTCATACTTTCACATATTTGGTTGTAAGTGCTTCATTCACAATAATGGGAAAGAACAGTTGAAAGCCTTTGATAGCAAAGCTGATGAGGGAGTATTTCTTGGATACTCTCAAATCAGTAGAGCTTTCAGAGTCTACAACAAGAAAACCCTTATAGTGGAAGAAACACCTCATGTTGTGTTTGATGAATCTATCCTTGAGATCAGGAACAAAAACCTGGACCCTGAAGAGATCACACAAAGAACAACCAGATTGAGCCTAAAAGACAAGGACACTTAATTCATAGATGTTGTCCAAACCAATCTCCCTGATAACACAACACTGGACAACAATCCTGAAGGCAATATTCCTGAAGCAAACCCCACTGAAATGATGAACTGAATGATCCAATCCCAGTTCATCCTCAGGTAACAACTACCAATGAAGAAGCAGGCTCTGTTGAGGTAGTTAATGGATCCAATATTGAAGGGGGAACCATAAATGTTGAAAATGCCAATGTTCCAAACATTGAGGACAACATCCCTGAATATGATCCTGAATTAGATCCTGCATTCAATTATCCTGAATTCTATAACACTGGTGACTCAACCTTAGTAGAGGACAACTCTACTGAAGGGATCAGAAAAAGAAGGACTTGGTTGTCTGACCATCCTACTGATCTGATACTTGGTGATCCAAGTATAGGAGTCAAAACCAGAAGTTTTCATGGTGAAAGTGCTATGTTTTGTTGTTTCTTGTCAGAACAGGAACCAAAAGACATTGATGAAGCACTTCAGGATGCAAACTGGATCACAGCAATGCAGGAAGAGCTCAACCAATTCACCAGGAATGATGTATGGGAGCTGGTGGATAGACCCTCACATCAAGATGTTATTGGAACCAAGTGGGTGTTCAAGAACAAGAAGAATGAAAATGATGTGATTGTCAGAAACAATGCCAGACTAGTGGCAAAAGGTTATTGTCAATCAGAAGGCATTGACTATGATGAAACCTTTGCACCTGTAGCAAGACTAGAAGCAATAAGGCTGTTCTTAGCCTATGCAGCCCACAAGAGGTTCAAAGTGTACCAAATGGATGTCAAAAGTGCCTTTCTGAATGGAGTTTTGAAAGAAGAAGTCTATGTGGAGCAACCACCTGGTTTTGAAGCTGGAAGCCAAGTTTACAGACTGAAGAAAGCTCTATATGGACTCAAGCAAGCTCCAAGAGCCTGGTGTGACACACTGTCACAGTTCCTCTTGGATCATGGTTTCATCAAAGGAATTGTGGACAGAACTCTCTTCAGAATCACTGAAGGAGAGGACATCTTGCTTGTCCAAATATATGTGGATGACATCATATTTGGATCCCCCAATGAGAAGTTGTGTGAGAAGTTCTCCAAGCTCATGCAAAGCAAGTTTGAGATGTCCATGATGGGTCTGATGAATTTCTTCTTGGGACTTCAAGTCAAACAATCTAAAGAAGGAATCTTCATCAATCAAGCCAAATACACCAGAGAAATGATCAAAAAGTTTGGGTGTACAACTAGCAAGCCAGTAAGGATCCCAATGAACACAAATTGGAAGATGGATCCTGATGAGAGTGGTATCTCAACCAACTCTACTGAGTATAGAGGAATCATTGGATCACTTCTCTATCTCACTGCCAGCAGACCTGACATCACCTTTGCAGTAGGTGTTTGTGCAAGGTTTCAAGCAAATCCTAAGAAAAGCCATCTTGAGGCTGCAAAGTGTCTGGGCTCTAAGAGCAGAGCAAGGGAGCCAGTTAAAAGAAGTGGGGCGCATGACGGAGACGCCCAATATCCGATTCGGCCCAGAAGATGTGAAGGGAGTTAAGGAAGATCACAACGACGCTCTGGTGATCACTACCGACATAGCTGGATTCGATGTTGCTCGAATCTTCGTAGATACGGGAAGTTCGGCTGACATCATGTTCTTTGAATGTTTTAAGAGAATGGAGCTGAATGTGAAGCTGCGCCCTGTAGATACCTCTCTGTATGGTTTCTCCGGAGGAGCAATCCAACCTTTGGGGTCAGTGATGTTACAGGTAGGATTGGGAAATGCTCCAGCTCGGAAGGTCCACGTGGTGGAGTTCCTTATTGTTGATATTCCCTCGTCATACAATGTTGTGATGGGACGGCCCAGCCTGAATCTTTTTCAGGCAATCATCTCCACATTTCATATGAAAATGAAATTCCCTACAGCCACAGGGGTGGGAGAAGTGAGAGGAGACCAGTATCAAGCACGGAAGTGCTATGCAGAGTCCGTGAAAATGGCAGATAGAGCCCTAACTAGGGGCCTGGAGCGGATGAGAGGAGATGACCCTGAGGTTAAGAGGAAGAAAGTAGAAGGAGTGGCACCTGAACAAGTAAATGTTAAAACAGACGAGGAACTGATGAGCGTGGAGCTCTTTCCAGGGAAACTCGGCTTTGTTACCAAGATAGGTACCCAACTGGGGCCTGAACTCACAGAGAAGGTAATATTTACATTACGTCGAAATTCCGATATATTTGCATTTTCTCCAGCTGACATGACAGGAGTCCCTCCGGAGATAGCAATACATTGCCTTAATGTTGATCCAAAGGCAAGACCCGTAAAACAAAAACTACGAAATTTCGGGATTGAGAAGAATAACATTGTGAAGGAAGAAATCGAGAAGCTATTGAAAGCAGGGCATGTAGTAGAAGTCCAATTCCCAGAATGGCTCTCCAATGCTGTGCTGGTGCCTAAAGGGGGAGGAAAATGGAGAATGTGCATCGATTTCAGGGACCTCAACAAGGCATGCCCTAAGGACCACTATCCGCTACCAAGAATAGATCAGCTAGTGGATGCAACTTCAGGCTTTGAGTTGCTGAGCATGATGGACGCATACCAAGGGTACCACCAAATCCAACTGAATCCTGCAGATGTCCCCAAAGTGTGCTTCATAGCAGCCTGTGGAACGTTCGGATATGTTCGGATGCCATTTGGATTAATCAATGCCGGAGCAACCTATCAGAGGATGGTCGATGCTGTCTTTCGAAAGCAGCTAGGGAGAAACATGGAGATATATGTAGATGATATGTTGGCTAAAAGTGTGAAAGCAGATCAACATATAGAGGATTTGGAAGAAATTTTCCAAGTAATTCGAGAAAACGGCATCAAGTTGAACCCAGCCAAATGCTCTTTTGGAGTAAAATCAGGGAAGTTCCTGGGATATATGGTCACTCAACGAGGTATAGAGGTGAATCCAGCCAAGGTGAAGGCTGTACTGGACATGCGGCCACCAAGAAACATAAAGGAGCTCCAGACACTCAATGGGAGGATTACAGCGTTGAGTAGATTCATAGCTAGGTCTGCTGAAAAGAGCCATCCCTTCTTTAAAATTCTTAAGAAAGGAACCAAGTTTGAATGGAGCGAAACATGCCAAAAGGCCTTTGAAGACCTGAAGCACCATTTGTCTCAGTTGCCGAAACTGACGAAGCCTTCTCCAGGAGATACCCTTATTTTGTATCTCTCCGTAGGGGAATTCTCGCTAAGTACTGCTTTAGTCAAAGAAGAGGGATCTCTGCAGCACCCTATTTATTATGTCAGTAAAATCATTCAGGGGGCCGAAAATCGTTACTCAGAAATTGAGAAGGCTGCTCTAGCTGTGGTCGTTACAGCCCAGAGGCTGCGCCCATATTTCCTTTCTTACAAAATACTGGTCCGCACTAATTACTTGTTGAAACAGGTTATAGGACGAGCAGACCTCTCTGGAAGGATGGTGAAGTGGGCGATCGAGCTCCAAGAATATGACATAGATTTCGAGCCACGGAAGTCTATAAAAGCTCAAGCCCTGTCAGATTTCATCCAAGAGTCGACTAAACCAGAGGAGGTCGAGGGATGGAAGGTGTACGTAGATGGCTCAGTGACCCTGAGCGGATGCGGAGCAGGGATTGTGTTGATAGGCCCCCGAGGAGAGGACCTACAATTCGCAGTGAGGTTTCAATTCATGACCTCAAATAATGGAGCAGAGTATGAAGCTTTGATCAGAGGGATGGAGATGGCATTGGAATTGGGAGATCCAAAGGTAACCCTATACTCAGACTCCCAACTAGTTGTTCAGCAGGTGAATGGTGAATATGTAGCCAAAGATAGCAGGATGGCTGCTTATTTGGAGCGTGCCAAAGCGGTGATGGGCAAATTCCAAGAGTGCGAGGTAGTCCAAATACCCCGAGAGAAGAACATGCAGGCGGATAGTCTCTCCAAACTCGCTAGCTCCACAGAGTTTGATGGACAGGGAACAATAACTCTAGTAGTTGCGGAAAGAGAGACTCTGGAGAACCCCATTGGCTCCATTGAAGAGGAAGATGATTGGAGAAGGGCTATATGGATAGAACTCACCAAGGAAGCAAATGCCCCTACCACCAGAGAGACCCGAGCCCTTCGGATCAAATATTGTATTATCGGAGGGCACTTATACAAGAAGTCGTTCACGCACCCATATTTGAGGTGCATATCGACTAGAGAAGCTATATACACACTTAGAGAGATCCACGAAGGTGATGCAGCCAGTCATGAAGGATACAAAGCGGTGGTGAAGAAAGTTTTAAGGGCAGGGTTATACTGGCCCTCCATGACAAAAGATGCTAGAGAATTTGTGAGGAAATGCGTCAAGTGTCAGAAAAATGCTCCATTGATAAGGACCCCTGCGGAAGAGATGGGAGCGATGCACTCTCCTTGTCCCTTCGCTAAGTGGGGAATCGACTTGGTAGGACCCTTCCCTCCAGCCTCCGGAGGGAGAAAATTTCTAATAGTAGCAGTGGACTATTTTAGCAAGTGGGTGGAAGCTGCCCCCCTGGCTACGATAGATGAAGAAAATGTGATTAAATTCTTGAAGAAACAAATCTGCTGTAGATTCGGAGTACCCAGAATATTGGTCTCCGATAATGGAACACAGTTTAATGGCGAAAACGTGCGAGGATGGTGTGCAAGATTGAACATAATACAGAGATTCACTTCTGTAGCTCATCCTCAGGCTAACGGACAGGTGGAGGTTACTAATCGAACAATAGTAGATGGGATCCGAACTAGGTTGACAAAGATAGGAGGAGGATGGGTAAACGAGTTAGATAATGTATTATGGTCATATAGGACTAGCCCGAAGACAGCAACTGGAGAGTCTCCATTTCAGCTGGTCTACGGAGCTACGGCGGTGATACTTCCAGAGGCCGTTTTACGATCGCATCGAGTTGCCCAATTTGAAGAACATCAGAATGAAAGATTGATGAGAGAGGCTCTAGATTTGATGGAAGAAGAAAAAGAGATGGTCAGGGTACGTGTTGAAAGATATAAAAGCAGAATTAAAGCTGCATATGATCGAAGGGTGATCCCGAGGTCCTTTAGAGCAGGGGACCTGGTGCTGAGAAGAGCGGACGCCCTGAAAAACACAGGAAAGCTGGAGCCCAACTGGGAGGGACCCTACAAAATCACACAGGTGTTGAAAGGAGGAGCATACAGACTGCAGAGTATGGAGGGGGTTGACATAGCTAGACCCTGGAACGTTTGCCATTTGAAGAGATTCTTTATTTGAAGACAGTGTAAGGTCTTGAGACCACCTATTACTTTTGTTTTGTGACTTTTTGCATTGATTCGTACTTTACTTGGTGTATTTTGTGGCTTCACCGGAGCTCTTTTTCCCTCTCTGCGGGTTTCCCCTTTGGGGTTTTTCCGTAAAGAGGTTTTTAATGAGACCGGCGTAGGTTATCTATGGCCTATGTTGAAAATTGACAATAAAGCAATGAAGCCTTATCCCTTTTTGAAGAAAGAATTATTCAGAATTATTATGTCTTGTTTATCTTTCTCATATGTGAATGTGCGACGTATGAATATAACTATAACGAGAGTGAGAGACACTCAAAGGCCTAGAGGCCGAGGTGCTCCAGAGAGCCCTCACTTTACTTGAGACCCAAGTGGGTTACTGAAATGAGAGGATTTTATTAATTAAAATCTTTTAAGAATAAGAGTGAGAGACACTCAACGGCCTAGAGGCCGAGGTGCTCCAGAGAGCCCTCACTTTACTTGAGACCCAAGTGGGTTACTGAAATGAGAGGATTTTATTAATTAAAATCTTTTAAGAATAAGAGTGAGAGACACTCAACGGCCTAGAGGCCGAGGTGCTCCAGAGAGCCCTCACTTTACTTGAGACCCAAGTGGGTTACTGAAATGAGAGGATTTTATGAATTAAAATCTTTTAAGAATAAGAGTGAGAGACACTCAACGGCCTAGAGGCCGAGGTGCTCCAGAGAGCCCTCACTTTACTTGAGACCCAAGTGGGTTACTGAAATGAGAGGATTTTATGAATTAAAATCTTTTAAGAATAAGAGTGAGAGACACTCAAAGGCCTAGAGGCCGAGGTGCTCCAGAGAGCCCTCACTTTACTTGAGACCCAAGTGGGTTACTGAAATGAGAAGATTTTATAAAATTAAATCTTTTAAAAATAAGAGTGAGAGACACTCAGAGACCGAGGTGCTCCAGAGAGCCCTCAGCTTACTTGAGACCCAAGTGGGTTACTGAAATGAGAAGATTTTATAAAATAAGATCTTTTAAAAATAAGAGTGGGAGACACTCAGAGGCCTAAAGGCTAAGGTGCCGAGAAATAATTTCAAATTAGCCCACAAGACCAACAAGGAGGGGGGAAAGAGAATACACCTCCAACACATTCCTTGCTGATCTTGTACGCTACTCATGCAAGAAAGAAAGAGACAACAAAGCATGCAACATCAAGCTAACATAATTACTACAAAAAGCCCCCACATATCCAGGAGTGTGGGGTCCCCTACAAAGTATGAGGAGCAAATGTTATGAGCAGAAAATAAAGAGTGTAGCAAAACAACAGAAAAGTAGATTGTCTATGATGATCAGGAATATGATATTTAAACTGCTTTTTCAGCAGCAGCCTCCTGGGTAGCAACCCCCTCAACCTCAACTCCTTCAGTTACTCCAGCAGCGCCCTCTTCCCCAGCAACATGATTGCTAGATCCTCCACCTTCCTCCGGATCCTTCATACTCCCCATAGCATCAGCAGTGCCGGTCCCTCCATCCATCCCTGTTGCCACTTTTGGAACAGAAACATAAGGATAAATAAGTGGCTCCAGAGGCTTTAGCTCAGCCATACCTATCTTGGCAGCCTGCAACTTGGCAATAGCTTGGCCCATCCCGGGTAGCCACCAAGGACTGTCCGGACTCTCTTGAGGATCCCCCAGGAACTTTGGAGGGGTAGCGAGTCGATCCAGATGAAACTCACGAGAATAAGTCCCATCGAATCCTGGGGCTGAATGCTCGGCGATGGCGTTGCTGAAGCCATGATCGATAAAATGAGGAATGTGCGGCCCCATGGCACAGAGAAAGCTCGAGCTCTTCAGGAAACTGGACAACCACTGAGTATGAAGAGTTTCTAAGAACTCTTGGCCCAAGGGAGAAGTGAATAGAGACTCAATACAAGCCCGCACCCCAACATCCGGCAGCTCCTGCTTCATCCGCCCTACCTCCTGCACCAGACGCTTGATCCTGACAGCATCCTGCTGGCTTTGGGTCTGTAAGAAAGACAACTCCTCGGATAGAGCCTGTGCTCGCTTATGAGCCTCCTCCTTTTCCCTAGTAATATCCTTGAAGGACAATTGAAAGGAGGACACCTCAGCTCGGAGAAGCTCAAGTTCAGCCACCATCTCGACACCTCGGTCGAGTATCTTGGCATAGGTAACGCCAAACTGCAAAGGAAAGGAAAATGATGTTGGAGATGTAAAGAAAACAACGATCGTGAATAAGAAAAATCAAAATAGAAGATACCTCTGCGAAAAGATGAGCGCCATGGAGTAGTTGGTCCTCAGGAGGGGAGGAATCAGATGAAGCAGTAGCATGGGAAGGAACGAGACATCGGTCAATAAGACGATGGAGAAGTTCATATGGAGAGGAGCTTTTCTCGACAGGAGTACGAGGCGTTTTTCCCTTCTTTTTCTTAGAAGTCCCACAGTCAGCAAAAACGGCGTTGGCAGCCGAGCGGGTTCTCTTAGCAACTGAACCTGGGACCTGAGTGGAAGAGCTAGGGAGAGGGGGGATCTTTGAAGAACCCTCTGGAGCCGGAGTCTTAGCAGAGCTCTCGAGAGCGGGAGATGGAGGAGCCTTTGGAATGTCTTCTGGAGCGGATAATACAGGGGTCCTCACTATGCTGAGAGCAGGGGCATCTCGGGAGATATGAGTCAACCAACTCATTGCTACAAATAATCAAGAAAATTTTCAGAATTCAGAAAAACAACCACATGCAAGAAATAAAATATAGCAATAGAAGATTTTTTACCATCTCGGGAACCTAAGGGAAAATCTTGAGGACAAAAGCCGAAGTGGGAGAGGATGCGAGGATTGTTGCAAATGGCAATAACATCGAAATAGTCGTGCAAATGGGTATGAGTGTTGAGATTATCCATAATGGTGAGATTGGAAACTGAGTAAGCTTTCAGGGGAGGAGGAATCACTCCGGGATTTTGGAATAACCAATCCCCGTGAGGAAATGGCCAATCGGTAGGACTGGTAGCAAAGAAGTAGTAATCTCGCCAAGATGAGTCTTCCTCATGGAGTTTTTTCAGAAATTTACAAACACGGGACCTTCGACCACTAACATAGAAGAAGCCATCATTCACCTTACATGAGTGTTGGCTCAGAAATAGTTCGGCAGATGGGTCACCCCCATTCCCCTTCACCAAGATGTAGAAACCTATCATAGTACGGATGGCATTCGGAGTAAACTGGTTAAGGGGGATCTGCATGCGGGTGGATATGGCAGCCAGATAAGGATGAATCGGAAACCGTAGTCCGGCCCTAAGATGGGCTTCGAAAAAAGCAAGGGTCCGAGGCTGGGAAATATCTGGGCGTTCATCGGAGCGAGGAGCACGAAAGGCGTACTCCGATGGAAAGCCATAGGCGTGAGCAAGGTCAACTAAGTGAGTATGGTCGATTTGGGAAGCGGGGGAAATCCTATTCTCTGGACTCCCCATTAGAGAGGGAGTCGCTTCAGAGGAATTTTGGCTGGTAGCTTCCGGAAGAGAAGGAGGATTTGACAGCGATTTACACTGTTAATAAAAGAAGAACAAGAGAATAGCTAGGTTACCTTGAAGTAGAAGGGCTATGGAATCAGACGAGGCGGTTGACGACAGCAGAGATTCGAGGTGAAGAACACCGGAGAAGAAGGATGAAGACGACGAGAAATCTTTGGGAGGAGTGAAATTTGAAAAGTAAAGAGAGAAAAGGGAGATGGTTGCGTGAAGTAAGTGAGGAAAGATAGGGGGAAAAATCGAGGGTTTTCCTCGGGAGAATAACAGAAGAGAGAGAAAGGTGATCGCGTGAAGTTCACGCGCGGAAGCTGAAAAGTCTCCCAGAATTTGAGGCGGGAAAGCCCTCGGAGAAGGACGTTTTTGAAACTTCCTCTCCAAAGCGGGGAAGATACACGTTTCTCCAGGAGGACCTTTGTAACAAGTTCTAGGAAAATTTTTCTACTCTCACAAAAGATGTCCCCCTTTTACGAGAGTAGGGGGGGAGTGATGATGCGGCCTAAAAATGTCACTTAATAAGGAGTCGACACGTGTATAAGGGATAGGATAAAAGTGAAAGGATCAGATTATGAAATATGCTCTGAGGAGAAATCCTCTCGGGAGATCCCTTTGGAGGGAGCTACCGCCAAAGAGAAGCTTCCAGAAGAATTACCTTGGAGGAAGTTCGTGAGCCTTGAACGTAGGGAGGTTCCGCTATTTTCGGCTTGGACTCGATAGAAGATGGACCTTATCCTCTATTATCCGGGGGAACCGAGTCAAATAAAGAGGAGATATGGCCGAGTCTTCGGGAAGTGGAGGAAAGAAGGCTTCGTCCACTCCGCAGGACCGAGTCTGGCGGGTAGTTCCGGAAAAGAAGGAAGGCTTGACTTCCTCTCCAGCTAATATCTCTATAAATAGGTAAAGTCGAGGAGATTTCCAGGTTAGACTCTCGTACATTACGCATTTACTAAATTGAATACAATCTACCTTTGGGAGATCTTTCAAGAACTGTTTTTATATATCAAGGATCCCGAGATCCTTGGGAGAGATTAATAAGCCCTATACTGACTTAGGCATCGGAGTGTCCGCGCCGGACTCCCCTCCGGCGTGTTCTTTGCAGGTTCTTGAAGGTTTTGAACGAAGGCAACACACTTGGAGTGACTGTACGTGTTCGAAGAGTGGGACATCCAATCCAGAGGACACGCAATCCTCTCGTGCAAATTTTGGCACATCATTGTGGTACTCAATGATCCATCAAAGTTGTTTCATGAAGGGTATGGCAAAGACCCTGAAACACAACAGAAACTGGCCATGATGAGGGCCCACGAGAAAATGGATTTGATGGAAGAGGCCAACAGGGCAAGAGATAAGAGAAGAGCTGACTTCCAAAAGCCAAGAAGAAGGAGAGCAACCTACAGCAAGATGAAGCCTCAGCTACTAGTCCCTATGGACACCAAATATCCACACTTGGATAAATGGGTGCCAATTCAGCTGAATGATACATGGGAAGAGGCTAAAAGGGAGTTTGTCTATGACTATTATGTCATTGACAGATGGAATGGAGGAGATGCCAACTCTTCTTTTGCTGAGTTCATGATAGAGTATTACAGAGAATTGTATCAACAATTGCTTGCAGCTGCTGATATTGCAAGAATTGAACTCAATGCTCCCAAGCCTATCATTTACATGCCTCCAAAGATTGATGGATGGATTGACCAATCAAGGATCCTAAGGGAGTTTCTAGAGATTCTCAAACTGAACAAGATGACCCTTGGACCTAAAGGAACCAACCAGGAAGCCATGGAACTCAAGAAGAGAGTGTGGGCACAATATGGGATGGTGCCACCTAAAGAAGATGATCTATGAAAATGGCTAAGTTTTCCTGACTCTTATATGCTGAAATGGGTGAAAACTTAAGTTGGTTGCTAATTTGTTGTTTTGGTCAACTATGCTGAAGATGCTCAAGCTGCTGATATGATTTGCTCTGATACCTAAATGTTTAATGACTTAAGAGTATATCATTAAGTTATGCCTTGTAGTAAATTTTGTGCATATATGTAATGTTTCTCATGCTCTGATATGTTTTGTTCAAACTATCAACATGCTGTAATGATTCTCATTTTAATGATACTTGAACACATTTTGAATCAAGAAACACAAGTCTCTCTATGCCTATTCTTGAAACCTATTTGCAACATGAATGGTGAGTACACTAACACATTCTCTTTCAGGGAAATTGACCTCAGTCATGTCTTCTGAAGATAAATGTAATAGGTGTAGTCAAGTCACTTTTGCATAAAATGTATAGGTTTTGGCATCATCAAAAAAGGGGAAATTGTTGGGAATAAAATGACATATGTTTTGATTGAATACCAAAACCCCCTGAGACATGCCTAGTCACAAATGATTGTGTTCTAAAAATGTAAGAACACATAGCATAAGGCTAGATAAGAAGCTGAAATGTTTAGGCAGCTCTTAGATGATTAGATGCACAATGTGAGGGGGAACATATGCTTTGAAGATCATCTTAATCAAGTCCCCTCAAGGCTCAAATTCTGGAAGAATCACTAAAGTCTTTTGAAGACCAAATACCTTGATCAGGAGAGTTGTCCAGAGAAGTTGTCTCTGCACAATTAAAGCAAGAACAAAGGTTCTAAAGCTCAAAAGGTCAAGTATACTCAAATACTCTGATCAGGAGAGTTGTCCAGAGAAGTTGTCTCTGTGCAAGAACAAAGGTTCTGAAGCTCAAAGGCCAAGTATGCTGATCAGGAGAGTTGTCTAGAAGAGTTGTCTCAGCACAATTAAACCAGAACAAATGTTCTGATGCTTGAAGGTCAACTATGCTGAAGAGAAGAAGACAACTACACCCTAAAAGACTCCATTGTATCATGCTGAGATCAATTCTAAGTGAAGCAAAGGGAAAGAGCCAAGTCATCTGAAGAAGAGCAAGCCAACTATGCTGATAAGCAAAGTCTACTGATAGTGATAAGCAGAGTTGTCCATTTGATAAGGAATGTTGTCCTATCATTGGAACAAACTTCAGAAGCCATGTCCAAGTCCTAACAAGTGAATCTTAAAGTCAGACATTGGGAAGAGTGCTGCAGAATGAAGACAAAGTCTTTCAAGCCGTTTATTACCCAAATGAGGACATGTCACTATCAAGAACCTGTCTTCCAGTTTGAAGAACTCAAGGAAGACATTTATAGCAATTTGAGACTGCCTCTCCAACGGGCAAATCCTCAAATTTGTCTATAAATACAGAAGTGTGAAGACCATTTTGAAGCACCAACTAACAAGCCAACTATCCTACAAGTAAAAGTGCTCTCAAAGCTTTCAAAGAGACTATCTTAGTCGTTAAACACTTCTTCTAAGCTAATCTTCATTGTATATCCATACAAAGCTTAGAGAGATATCCTATCCTTATACACTGATCTTCATTGTAAAGGATATCTCATTAGTTGGAACCTTACTTCAATCCTTACCCCTTTCAAGTGAGAAAGTGAGAAGGTTATAGTAGTAGAAGTGGTAGGAGCTGACTGTTGAGAGAAGAACAGTTCAGTTCTGAGTTGAGAAAGGGTACTAGGACTCTAGACATCCTAAGGATCAATTCACCAAGGAGTGGTGTTCTTGATCAAGTGCACCTTGGCACTATAAAACAAGTTAATTCAAAGAGTGAAGGAATTATCCTGTTAAATCAGGGAAAGTGGATGTAGGAGCTTGAGTCTCTGAACCACTATAAACTCTTGTGTTGATTTACTTTCAAGTACTTTCATACATTCAACACTGCACACAAAACTGATCTTCAAAAGAACATATACTCAAAGACTGTGCAAAACTGTATTGGACAAGTTCCCTGAAAACTGGATTATTTGCTTAAGTGATTTCAGAACTTAAAGGAGTTTAAACTAAAGGGCCAACCACTAATTCCGCACATATAACTCCCCTAGATAGTTATTCAACTAAGTACTTAGTAGTCTGATTATCTTAGAAGAGTTAATCTCATCAACAGAGTTGTCCAGGACAACCTTGCTGAGCTCTGGTTTGATCAAAGTTGAAAAGAATTTGCATACAAGTGTATTCCCCCATACATTTGTTATATACTCCTTTCAGGACCAACACAATGTAACTAAAAAAACTCAACTCAATATAACTAAATTATATTAAAATTGATAAATAAGCTATAAAATTAAATTGTAATCAATCTATATTTGATGAGTTTTCACTTAGAATGAGTGAAACTTTTCAATAATATTATATTACATTTTTCAGTCAAGTCATAATGAGTGACACTTTTCAGTAATATTAATGTAATTTTTCAATTATTTTCTTAATTATTAATATATTACGTTTCAAACACGTGTACACATCTCCTATTTGTGCAAACCATTTGACCTTTACATTTTATATATGCTCAAATCTTTAAAGACACATTAAAGAACAAGCCTAAACTAGATATAGTAATACATAATAAACTTTATATTTTACATAATATATAAAGGCAAAAGCATATAATAAAGAACAAACACACAAATATATTAATACCACTCAACTCATGCCCTTTTTTCTTTATTTTGAAAAAAGCTCCAAAAAAAAAAAAACATTTAAAAAAGAGGAGAATATTCTATTTCCACTAAAAAGTATTCATATCTATAATGTAGTGGAGGATATCGTTGTTGCAATCTTTTGATGATGTGACGTGGCAGACGACAAGTGGAAGGACCACAGCAAAAAGAGTGGACGCCGCCGCATAATCTATTTCCCCTTGCCCCATCCACCATTCTTTTCCTCTTTTTAGTCTTTGCTCAGTAAATTGCTCTCTTGTTAATTCACAGCTCTCAGGTGTTCCTTTCAGATACGGACTCGAATTTCCTCTTCCGAAGCCGCTAAAAGGTGTTTTATTCTCTCCAATTTGATGCGTTCTGTGTATTTTGAGCTTTTTGTTATCGTTCTGTGTATTTTGAGCTTTTTGTTATCGTTCTGTGTTTTTTCTCCGATTAGTCAATTTGAGTTGCGTTCGGAAATGCATTTCATGAGTTCAGCATTTATGAAGTAGCTCAAGCTATTTTGTTGGTTATTTAAATTATTTAATTGGACATAGATACTAGTTTTTTTGAACTATGGAGCTCTGGAGCAGAAAAGTGTAATTCAAGTCTGTTTTCGAAGACTGTGGAGGTTATTTTTCACGAATTTAGTATTTGAATGTGTGTATGTAGGTGGCATAGATATCATACTATGATCCTTAAATAACTTATTGTGTGCACTATTGAAATCGAACCATGGATGTAATTAGCATGGATTTTCACTAAACAAAATTGTACAGTATTATTTTGGTTATTGTTATGTACTATCTGCTTGTATCCAGTGGTATTTTGCTTCACAAAATCAACACCTTTTAAATTCTAAAGATGTCCTATATACTTGACTTTTCAGCTTTTAGGATGGTGTTGATGTCGCATCCTGGTTCCACGCATACCGTTCATCCGGAAACCACGCAATTTAAAGCTAGGCACAATGGAGTAAATAGCTTTGCCAACACACTGGAGTCAGGCAGAGCTAAGGAAATCCTTTTCCGTTCTCGTTCACCTTTGTGCAGTTCTCTGAAGGTGGCAAAAAACTGGGGTTCAGTTGGCACTGATGTGGGACAGAGGCATGCACATAGACATAGGTTAACTGTTGCTGCAAGTCCTCCTACGGAAGATGCTGTTGTTGCAACAGAGCCACTTACAAAACAAGATCTTGTAGATTACCTTGCTTCTGGTTGCAAGCCTAAGGAAAATTGGAGGTTGAAGTTCTAGCTTTTATTGGTACTAATTGGTTGCATTTGATTTCTTGTAAATATATATTTTCTGGTTTTATGTGTTTTTAAGCTGCTACCAGGACATATATGCCAATTCTACTCAATATGTTTCGGGGTGAAAGTGAAACGAGTTTGTTGACTATTTCCAAGTTTATTATCCTTTTCAATTGGTTTCAACAGGTTAATCATAACACTTGTAGGCCTCTGGCCTCCTCCCTTTGGTTTTGGGGGTGGGGTGTGTGTGTGTGTGTGTAGGGGAGGGGAGGGAGGGGTTATTTGATAATATTCATATTTTGTTCTTTATGATGCGTTGGTGTTGGGTCTGAAAACCTGGGGCATCATTTCTTCCAATACCCATGATCAATTTTCATGTTAGTCTTGGAGGGGCCATGCTTGGCGTTCTTTTACATATTGTTCTTTATTGTGCCTTCACAGCCTGAAAACCTAGCATCATTTGCTAATTCTAACCTCTTCATTGCTCTTGAATTTTTGTAAAGCATATAATGTATATGAAAGCTGGGATTTAGTATCATTGCATTAGCAATTATGATTTTTTTTGTTTATCTTGAAGCAGTTCTAAACCTAAATTGTGACTGCTCATGTGTTGGATGGTTCACATTCTAGTAGTGGCTTGACATCTGACACAACCATACATTGTTGGATCATACAGGATAGGCACCGAACATGAAAAATTCGGGTTTGAGATTGGAACATTGAGACCCATGAAATATGAACAGATAGCAGAGCTTCTTAATGGTATATCTGAGAGATTTGACTGGGATAAAATAATGGAAGGTGAAAACATTATTGGACTGACACAGGTACATGCACTATGTCATCCAATTTCTGTACATGCACTATGTTCTCCAATTTCTAATAGGATATGTAGTTGAATTCCCACTATTCTATTTATGCTATACATGTTCGTATACATGGGATGAAAGGAAATTGATGGTAATTCTTCATTTAATTCCTGCTGTAAAAAATATGGCACTATTACCTACTGTCCATGCTTAAGATTGATTTAATATCAATAGCATCTGATCTTTCTCATTTCTCAGTCCGTGCTGTCTCACAACACACACTGGAAATGCAGTGCTCATCTCTACTAAACGTTTATATTATTGGCAGCGAAAACAAAGCATATCGCTGGAGCCTGGCGGCCAATTTGAGCTTAGTGGTGCCCCTCTTGAAACTTTGCATCAAACATGTGCTGAAGTTAATTCTCATCTTTACCAGGTTAGTAGACTGATGATATGATATGAAATGCGCACAATATAGTATTCTGGGTTTTCTCTTACATGAAAGCTTTCTGTTTTCTGATATAGCTTTGATAAGCATTAAGATATGTATGCGCTATGCCCTAACAACCATTTTTCACTGTTGGTGGTGTGTGTCTTGATTGACTTCTTCATCTTGAAAAGTTTTTTATCCAGTAAATTTGTTATTTAAATTTTAGCATGTGATAAGGGAATTAACATGAGTGAAGATTATTGGCAGGAACACTTCCATGTCATGGTTAAGGTTTCACTGCCCCTTATCTATCACAATTTAGTCAGACTTGACATGTCACTAAGTGCCGCAAAATTTCCTGTAAAAATATAAACCATGCCCTATGTGCCCTTCTTGTATAACTTGTGTAAAAGAGATAGTAGTTGCAGAGAAATCATGTATTGTGCATGTTATTGAGGTAGAAGACTCCCCTATTTATAGTGGTAGAAACACGTAGGGTTACAATCTAAAATAAGGAAATAACAAATAATGATCTACGTACTAAACATAGAACAACTAAACTAGGAAAAAGACAGAATCATAATATAATCTTCAACAACTCGCTATTCTGGCACTAGCAACCGTTTGTTCCTTTAGCTATATTTTCTAGGTTACCTGTTCCGTCTTCTAGTTATTCATTCAGAAGTTTTCCTTGACTTCCAGCTAAATCATTGGGGGTGTGTTTGATCTATGTGTGTGGCTGTGTTTCTTAAATATGTGCTGCCTGTTATTTTTTGTACAAACTCACTTGAACCAGCCAAATCAGACTTCAACAGTTGTTTCAATGAAATACGCAGGTTAAGGCTGTTGCAGAGGAGATGGGGATTGGCTTTTTAGGAATTGGCTTTCAGCCCAAATGGAGACGTGAAGACATACCAGTAATGCCAAAGGTAATGTGATTAAACTTCTGAATATTTGGATTTGAAATATAATTCAGGCAGAAAATTTTCTTGTTGGTCTAATGGATTAGTAAGTGTCTACATGTTTTGATGGACTGTTTACTAGCTGGAATCTAACTCCTAGAAAGAAACAGTGAAATAATATCTATAAAAAATACAGTCTTTTTCTGCCTCTGTACATCAATCTATGGTCCCCTCCATGAAAAAAAAAGGAACAACACATCCTTAAGCAAAGGAAAGCAGAAAAGTAGTTGAAATAATCATTTTTTCAGAGACTGAGAAACAATCAAATGCAGTATTAATTACATAAATATATTAAAAACTGATCAAGTACAAGATTATTATAAATTAAAGCGTAGAGGTAATGTATATAGGAGAAAGACGTATTTCTACCGTGGACAACAGATAGGTTAGACTTGAAGATGTAGAGTATTGATGGGCCAGTCTTACCACTGGTGAACAACTATTGCAGATGAAATTAAATAAATTTCCCAAACACGACTATTTTGCTTCTGGTCACTGCTCTAAAGTCTAAACAATTGACCCTGTGAACTTTGGCCGCTCAAAAGGTGCATATTTCCCAGAAACTTGTATATGAATGTGGTGAATTTTAGGTATCACATTAAAGGCAACTAACAAATAAAAAAAGATCTGAATCAATTGTGTAATTTGACTTTTTATTTAATATATTATATTTGGGTTAGTTTTTTAAAGTTTTGATATAACTTTAGGCTGTATTTTCTTGATAATCGATCTCATCTACTTCACACAATTAATGCCAGATGGTTTCACTTAAACCAACCCTACTAAGAAACTTTCAAGCCACACCAGTTTGCATCTTCGTTACAGGATTGAGAGGCTTGTAATGCAAGGACATTGTTTCTGCATAAAATCATAGATGATTAAGTGACTGTGTGGTACATTATTTTTATGCTATTCTTTTCTCTCTTCTCAGAGAACATGAAAATATTCTGGAAACGAATTATTAACTGGATCCGAGTAAACAGGAACTAACTTACAAATATTTTGATGCAGTTAGACAACCAATCTATCTAAAGTATATCTGCCAACTATCAAATTTTTGTAGTCAATCTATCTAAAGTATATCTGCCAATTATCAACCTTTTGTAGTCACTTTTGATAGTATACAAAGGTTGCTTCATTTTGCACACAAACCTTTTATTCTTCTGATCTTCTCGAAATTGATAAGAATTTACGTAAATTAGTTGGGCCCAAATCTTTAGTACTTTAATCTTTTTCCCTTATTATTTAGGATATTGTATTTAAGCATGTAAAACATGTTTCCTTCAGTTATGTTGGTTTGTTGCATTTTCCACTTTGTCCCAGTCTTGTTCCTATAGAGTGTAACAACTATATTCTGCTGAGCTGCTATGCATACTGACTACATAATTTTGCGCAGGGAAGATACGAAATCATGAGAAATTACATGCCCAAAGTTGGCTCACTTGGACTTGATATGATGTTTAGAACATGTACCGTCCAGGTGAAAATAAATTTTGTACTTTAATCTTTTTGTGGATTTTCATGTTAGGTATTTGATTGTCACTGTTTTTACTTAAGGTCTCCATATTCTGACTTTCAAGACACTATTATATTTGTTTTCAGTGAGTAGTGGTCCTTTTTGTGTTATACAGGTGAATCTGGACTTTGATTCTGAAGCTGATATGATAAGGAAGTTTCGCGCTGGTCTTGCCTTACAGCCCGTAAGTTTGTCATTTACTGTACAGGGATAGTTTGATTATGGGGATCTGTTAAAGGAACCAGGAAGAATTTTATTGAATAAGATAAACTGGAAGATAATGTACAGTAAGGGAAAACTTCCCCAACAGAATGTATAAACCTGTCCCAAAAATCAACATCTAGAGTAATTCCTTTCTGCCTCCCCTTCCTATGGAAGTCTCCATTTATAAAGAGCACATAAGATAGAAATAACATATTGTAATTACTACCCACAAATTATGCTAGATTAGATCGCAAACTTCAGCCACACTAATTACTAATGTCGTTTGGAACCCTTTATTAATCTTACTTCTATAAATAATTTATCGACTCTACCCATGTGATGTGCCTTCCTTATCAGAATCTAACTTATTCCTTAAACAGATAGCTACAGCTTTGTTTGCAAATTCACCTTTCACTGAAGGGAAACCAAATGGCTATCTTAGCATGAGAAGGTATTTATATCTTCCCATGATTAAAATTCTTCAGTATTTAAAATTTTCCTTTTCATAAGCATTGGTCTATAGCTGTATATGATTGATCGAGGCTTTCAAGATGTTGATTTTCATCTGATAATTATTTTTCTCCTCAGCCAAATTTGGACAGACACTGACAATAATCGAGCAGGGATGCTTCCATTTGTCTTTGATGATTCTTTTGGGTAAGTTCCTCTAAGACCAACTTTTTGATTAGGCAGATGAAAATCTACAGAACTAGTCTTGCTGCTCCATGAAGATAGTACTGTTTCTACTTTGGGGTTTACTCCTCAAAAAGCCACTTACCCCAAAATGTATTATGTTTTACCATTCATTCATAAGTATGCCCATATGAAAATTAGTTGCATGAGTTTATTGAAAACAGTTTCATAAACCAACTTTTTCTTGGTTGTTTGAATCTGCATTTCCTATTTGTATATTCACCACCAATTTTTATGATAGATAGAGCTTTAATTTCTGCATCACAGCCTAGCAATTGACTGAGCTTTTATGATAAATAGTGATTCTTCTATTATGGTGTTCTCACTCCAACCATCATCTTGCTGTTATCTTAATAATTTGTTTGTTTTTACTTATGTTCGATTTTCCGTTGCCAATTTACATATATGCTTAATGCTTGTCTTGAATGAACAACTCTGTCAACTTATACTTGAAAACTTTACTTCCACTATAGTTGATGCCATAAGGTTGTATATGTATTTATATTATACCGTGTCATAGTAGTTGATAAAGATAACATGTCAAACTAAATGAATTTGACATACAAAACTTCCAGTCTAGTAAAGATCAAATGTTAATTTAAGATGATCTCTTTTTCTAAACTAATAGAAGAGTTATGTGAATCTTGTGTTTTGATTATGTTGTTCCAATAGTTATTAGAGGTGCACCACAGGCACGAGGCACAAGGAGCGAAAGCTCACGCCTCGGGTACCACTGCCAGGGAGCATTTTACGCCTCTAATAACTATAGTTGTTTCTAAATTTCTTGGAAGTTTGAGATTTTGTGATTTAGTTGTAAGTGTTAATGGACTATTCCATACTTATTGTGGCTTTTATTCTTGTTGGCACAGGTTTGAACAGTATGTAGATTATGCTCTTGATGTCCCCATGTACTTTGTCTATCGGAAGAAAAAGTACATTGATTGTGCTGGGTTGTCCTTCCGGGTTTTTATCTGCACTTGATTCTTTCTCTGCTGATTTTTCCATTATGTAATTTTGCTATCATCTCATCTGACTATTGCTGTCTTTGGAATTTCTTGCAGGATTTTATGGCTGGAAAACTTCCTTGTCTTCCTGGTGATTATCCAACGCTGAATGACTGGGAGAATCATTTGACAACAATATTTCCAGAGGTTTATATTGTGCTTAATTGGCTCAAAATGTATATCAGTCACCTTCATGGTTTTCATAATTTCCAGCATTATCGTGTTCCAGGTTAGGCTTAAAAGATACTTGGAGATGAGAGGTGCTGATGGGGGACCTTGGAGGCGGCTGTGCGCACTACCTGCATTTTGGGTATAATTTTTTTTTTATCTCCAGTGTTGTATCTTGTTCCTTTGTTATCTGGCATGATTGAGCTTATCGACTTATGATGTCTAATATAAGATTTCCAAGCATCGTGGCCGGATTTTAATGGTCTATTATTTGGAAAAAATTAGAAAATTTAGTAGTGTCTTTGGTTATAGCTCCCGTAGTATGAGAATTCTTGATTCTCCTTAGTATAATAATGCATGTTCTTGACATAATGATGTTTGATTACTCCCGCTTTGCTATGTTTGTATTTGGATTTTGCGTCATATAATTGGTTGACATACATAAGTCTGATTCTAAGATCATTGAGTTGCAGGTTGGTCTCTTGTATGATGAGGTCGCTCTACAAAATGTTTTGGACATGACAGCCGATTGGACACCAGAGGAAAGACAGATGCTTAGGAATAAGGTAACATGTTCAGCCCTCTGACAGCATCTAATAACACTCTTGGTTTATCAATCCAATAAACTCCCAAATGTAAGCATGCTATTTTTCCCAAATGTAAGCATGATATTGTTCCCAAATGTAATTTCTTTTTGGTTGGGTTCAGAATATCCATTACAAACTTGGTTGCAACTCTAAAAATGTGGGGTTAGAGCCATAAATTGTGAAACATAATACGAGTCTCATTCAACAAAGCCGAGAATGGTTCACAAAATAATGATCGTCAAGAAAAATCAGCAGGCTGCCTTCCTGGGCAGATCTCTGACTGGATCCATTTCAACTATGATTGTATTTCTGTTTATGTAGATTATTTTATATTTTTGCCTCTGATCTCTTCCCAAGTTCCACACTCCTTTGCAAACTTTCTCAAAGCAAATGGTTGCCATTATTAAAACATTATAAAGTTGATGACTTCCACCAAGAATTTGATTGCCGATTTGTTATTTCTGCTGGTTTTACAGCACCAGCTCATTTCCTCTTGAATATTCTACTCACGTGCACTTGTGTGAAGCCAATTGTTTGCCATCGTTGTCATATCTTCTCTATGAGTAAATCAGCTAAGTCGTATATCTTGATTACCAATTCAACGATAGTAACATTGTTACTAGCAGAATTGCCCATAGAGGCACAGACTCACTTCACAGTCATTAAAATGAGTCAGGTGCCTTCATTTAGGATTTGGAGAATTAGGAATCTTCTTATTCATCCCATAATTGTGGAGATGCTGCACTTCTCTAAGGAGGTGATATTCTTTTGAGTGCATGTCTTTCTGCGCGCACGTATCAATCCTAGATTGGATTTTGGTAGAGTTTATTCAATCCTCTTCCAACATCCATAAACATTAAGAAGGATTTTCCTCTGTTGTATGGTATGTTATCCAAAAGATAGTAGTACAGTACTCAGTACTGAATATGGAGTTTGTAGGGCAAAGCGCTTAAAATTCAGTATCTTGGATTGTTATTATTACCTTTATTATGTTTCATGGACTTAGTGATTTTGACTTTCCAATAGTTGAAAATATCTGGTGCTCTGTTCTCTTTTAAGTTGTAATTGAGTATGCGTAATTTAGTGAGCTATATTCTCTGGTCTTGCAATATGATTTCTGCATTTTCAAGTTTCTTCCTAACCAGCCATGAAGATTCCTTTTTAATCCAAATCTTTTTAGTAGGTACCAATAAGTGGGCTGAAGACACCATTTCGTGATGGGCTGCTGAAGCATGTCGCCCAAGATGTTGTGAATTTTGCCAAGGTAACTTACGGGGTGTGTTTGAAAAAAGTACAATTGATTATAGTCTCTTAGAATTAATTGCGTGCAGAAGTAATTTTGAGTGTTTTCAAATTGACTGATTTACTTAAATTAATCATATAGAATCCATAACCTAAAAGCTGAGAAGGGGATGGTTCTCCCTGGTTATAACTTCTCACTGATATTTTACTCTATTCAAATCTTTTACGAAACACTTTAACATCTACTTTATACAAATTTTGCACACTCATCACTTTCACTATTGAGCGTTTTTTTTTTCACAATCACTAAATTAAATCACTTCATCAAAAAATAATATTTTGCAAACACTCCCTCAATAATATTTAATGAGTATTATCCATCCATATTATTCCAGCTTGCTTGATTTGAATGCAATAGCTTGAACTGTCCAATTGTTGGGGCAATAATAGGTTATGAAAGGCATTCCCTCATTTCTTTTCATGTGCTTATTGTTTGCGCGCTTCTTTCTCGTAGGATGGCCTAGAAAGAAGAGGCTACAAGGAAACTGGGTTTTTAAATGAAGTGAAGGAAGTGGTCAATACAGGTAACTGATGAAGATTCTCTCCTCAGGATCTTTGGTTAAAACCTCCTATTCTTTCATTATTATAATTTTCTGTATTGCTGCTAAAATTATAATATGACTTGTTCCTAGTGTGAGGAGAGAAATTAAACTCTACAGGCCATATAAACAAACTTAGTTGTCATGTTTTTTCTAATCTAGTCTAACACATCGGAAATTATTATGTGGACTATGGAATCTTCATAATAACCTCAATACCATTATTCTCATCCCTAAAAACTGAGTTTACAAGTATATCACATATCTGTTCAAGAAAATTGTGCTTGTGTAGTTGTGTGGCATTCCCCAAATGTTAGAAAATGCAAGCCCAGAAGTTGGAAATACAATTTTTTTTTTTTTTTAATTGAGGTTTATTTTGCCAAAACTCAAAAGTTCAGACCAGATTGCAATTTGTGAAAATGTGGTGGTTTTAGCAGCAATTAAGCCTAAATATATATAATTTCTTGTCTACTTAGCCTGATATTAACTTGACATTTTATTTTCTATATTTCGTCTTTTATTTATTGCCCAGTTACGAATATTCGTTGTGCAGGCGTTACACCAGCTGAAAAGCTCCTTGAATTATACCATGGGAAGTGGGGACAAAGTGTAGATCCTGTTTTCGAGGAGTTGCTCTATTAAGGATTTTTGCCACATCTTTGAGCCCAGCCATTCACTTTATCTTCAACGTGATCTGCAATCTTGTGCACAATTTAGGTGGTGTTTTCACACACAACTCTAACCCCAGAATCACTTCTATTTCAAAAAAGCTGGTCTGAAAAAGTGATTCTGCAATGGTTGAAATGAGTTTACAAACACCCCCTTAGTGTAGTTTTACTTTCTTATATGTATCAAATCGTTTTCTGGTCAGTCTTAATACCAGGACTGAGTTTGACGTTCATCTCCTGGTATAGTCCGTCATTCAAAATAAACAGTTGGAACCTTTAAACTAGTTCAACAGATGATTGAAATGATTTCCAGAATATATACTGGTGATTGTTACTTGGCAATTTAGCATGTGGGAAGAGAGACGTATAGTCTCGAATCTCGATGTTGCAGAAGGCATTTGTTGGATTCTCGTCCTCTGGACTGGTAATAAACAAATGCAATGAGCTGAATAAAAGATAGTAGTATCCAAACAAGTAATGAGTGTGTGTATGAACATCAAGTTCCAGATGGGCAGATTCCATGTGGGTGTGATAATGAACCATGTGCTTCCATTCTTCCTTTGTTACCTACCACCATATTGCTACAAATTCTCATCGCATTATTTGTTTTGGCATTTCCTATTCATTTCTACTCCATAATTATTTAATCTCTCATCAATCTTTCATCTGCATTATTTATTTTGGCATTTCCTATAAATGCAATGTGCGAATTATGCACCATGTAGCAATTACTATTTATTTACACGTAATTAAGGGTTGTAAATGAGACGAGTTTAAGTAGTGGAAAGTTCGAATGCCACTCGATATAAAAATTCGAAGTTTGAAACTCAATTTGAACTTTGTCGAGCTCAATTCTTTGAACTCGAGCTAGACTTGATGGAAAACTTGAAATGCTTGAGTTCAATTCGACTGGATTATATAATTTACACAACATTAATTAAAGATTCTTGTGTTAGTGGTGTAGGCTACAGACGAAGTATGCTAAATTGCAAACAATTTTTGATGGGTTAGTTCATATAAAGCTTTGCCCAAGCTTCAATTAGAGTTCTCGCACGTGGACGTATTATGTCCTTATTAAAAAGTACTAGTCAATTAACAAAATTATATGATCTAGACAAAGCTTTGTTAGACTCACGAGTTTGACGAACGAGCAGGAACGAAGCCACTAAGGGGGCCGTGGGGGTAATGGCTGGGTCCCCCACTTTTTTTTTTATATATATTCCTTTCGTACCATAACTATTTTTCATCATTTATTTTTAAAATTGTCTCCCATTTTGAATTTACATTTTTCCTATCTCTCACTAAATTGTTCAAAATTCTCATTTATTTGATCTCACACCCCATTAAATTCACTTCTTCTTAAAAGTGAGTTTGTCAATGTATGCAAATATTTTAAGTTCTACAATGTCTAAAAGTGGCTAATTAGCATAGTTGCATGTTAAAGTGGCTAAAATTTGAATTTGTAGGGAGGTGAAAAATTAATTCTTGTATATTAATTTCTATTACTCTCCCTCACTCGTGGACTGGATTACTCTTTGGGGAGGAGACCCATCGAGTGGACAATTCAAATGAGTGGAGTTACTTTCAACAGAATCGAACCCAAACGTGTGGACGTGAGCCTTGAGACTCTGATATCATGAAAAAATTATGTCTCATCAACAGAGCGACCAATAGCATCAAGTTGATCACAGATAGACTTAAATTTGCGACTGTATTCAACAACTGAAGTAGAGCCACATTTCGAGAATTGAAGCTCATCACGTAACTGATGAGCCCGAGAGGTGGATGAGTGACTGAAGGCAGCCTCCAAAGCAAGCCAAACGTCCCGGGCCAATTCGATATTGACCACTTCGGCCATGGACTCCTCCGTAAGAGAGGAAAGTAAAAGACTGAGGACAAGGTGATTTTTCTTGCACCAAATGCCATGATCCTGATTTAGACTCTAATAGTAAAATAATTTCGTCTTAACTAAAAGTTCAAACTTGTAAAGAGGTGATAAATAAATTCTTGTATATTAATTTATATTAACTTTATATTTCATTTTTTCTCTCTATCTCTCACCCTCTCTCTTTTTCAATCACATCACTTGTATTATCTATTATTTAATCACTTTTCTTAATTTTTATACAAAAAAGTAACGAAAAACTTATCGACGGATGGAGGGAATATTAAACATTTTGTCTGTTCATGTACAATATGGCAGATTCTATTTTCACCCATGCATGCACTCCAGTCTTCAAACATAACTCCAACACAGACTTTTATGGTATAATTTGCACACAATTTTGATCATAATCATGTCGGTTTATTTTTTTGGTAATTTCAATGAAAGGGAATTAATTAATTTTACTAAAATCATTATTTAGTTAGGTGGTGTAATTGCTATTTAAGAATAAATTAAGACACTGACAGCTGATAGCAAGCCAATCATTTACATCACTACAGTAGAATTTATTTTGATGTTTATATTTCTTCCAAAGAAATAGTAATATTTTAAAAAATAAAATAAAATCTTGATAACATGGTGTGACGGCAGCAAGCTGTAGAACCATATCTTTGGCGTAGTGTACTTATTTTTCTTTATAAAAATAGAGAAAAAAAAAAGCATTATTTTTTGGTATTTCTGGAATGTTACTGCGTAAATTAAAAAAGTGTAATAAGTCAAGTAGAGCACCCATACTTATGCTTAAGGTAATGTAATTCAAAAAATAAAGAAAGTAAGAGGTAATATTATAATTAAAAATAAAAGGTAAATTGAGTGTGAAAATAGTAATGCTATATGAATAAATATGTGTAAATTTTAATTTTAAGGGTGAAGATTATACAAATGTTCCTTTTAAAAAAAAAGTGCAAATTAATATTAGACTTGTACAAATTTCTATTGAACGGAGAGGGTATTTAATAAAATTTGACATGTGATATGACCTCACAAAAGAGCATCTCTTTTATTATATGAGTATCAACCATTGAATAAATAATAAAGTAAGTTTTACAAGAATCATTTTAGTCTACAATAGTAGTAAGTAATTAGCTAGACATTGTTAATGTTAATTTCAGGAATGTATAGTGAAAATAGTAGTGCACAAATTCTTATTATCACATGCACTACTAAATTAAATCATAAGATAAACAGTTCAAATTTTAAATTATATATTTGTCATATTTTTTTCAAGCAAAAAATTATATTTGTGTGACAGTCACATTAGTATATATCGTGAGACTAAATTTAATTTTAATTTGACCATGTTTTTTAACAACAATAATTAATGGGCTAGTCTTATGTGAAATATTTCACATAATATTTCACTTATGTAAAATATTTCATAGATGCATTTCTACTAATTTGACCAAGTTAAAATTCTAAGCCCATTTAGCCCAAAAGTTAAATTAAGATAATTTTTAAAAATTCACGGGTCATAAGTCCGGATTCGGGTCATAAATTAAGATAATTTTTAAACATTCTGCAAATTCACCCAAAAAATTTACTGTCCAGAATATTTTTGGACATGTAGTAATACACTTTTGAACTTGTAGTGATAAAATTTTGGTCTTATAGTAACATTGTTTTAGTCATGTAGTAGGCGAATAAGTCAGAATTATTTTAGTAATTTTGCTAAAAAAAAAAAGAGTGTCCAGAATATTTTTAGACTTGCAGTAATACACTTTTGGTCTTGTAGTGACAAAATTTATGTCATATAGTAACATAGTTTTAATTATGTAGTAAGATAATATTTTAGAGCGAAAATAAATATTATAATTAAGGTTGACCTACTTTAACCTGCATTTAACCCACAAATTTTGACTTAATTGGCTAATATTACATACTCGTACAAGTTTTTGCCATAATTAAATGATGTGTGACTTACAAAGTTTGACTGTTTTTATTACCTACAATATTCAAATTGTTTGTAATGGTCATTTTATCCCAAAAACCTTGTATTCTTATTTATAGATTTATTTGGATCTCTTATTGATAATTCGGTTTACGAGTGAGTGAGAGTATTAAAAATTAATATATAAGAATTAATTTTAAACCTGACTTTTAAATAAGATTAACTTTTATAGAGCTAAATAATTTTGTGAAATGATATGACAAGGACATTGGATCCCATGTCATAAAAAATCATTATTTGAAAGAGTGAATTAATTTGTAATGTTTCAAAGACACGTCAGCAATCGACACAAAAACACTTAATAATTGAAGCTTCAACCTAATTAATCTCTCATTAAGATGCCATTTTACCCAATTTGGCAACCGACGATAATTATGTTTAAACCCATTCTTTATCATTAAGAAACACTAATTATCACCAAAATGACAAAAATAAATAATCAAACAAATACCATCACATCCTCCCCATCCTCCAAAGATATCATATATATATATATATATCAAATACTTTTATGTAACTGTTACTAGGGGTTTAAATGACTCAACTAGTGTTAAGCTCGAAACTCAACTTGATTACTATACTCAAGCTCGAATTCGATCGAGTCTAAAAAATTGAAGATCGAGCTTGACTTGACAAAAAACTTGATAAATTAAATGTAATTATATTTTTTTTAAATATAATTAATGATAAAATAAACACGATCCCGACTCAACTTGATTATCTCTATATAAATATAAATCATATAATTAATGGCAAAATAGTAAATAATGTTCAAGCTCGACTAGGCTCACGAGTCTTTCGAGTCGAGTATTTATGAACTCGAACTTGGTAGCTACTCGAGCAGCTTAAAACTCGACTCGATTAAATTCAAGTCGATTGTGATCTTTTTTCGAGTCGAGCACGAGTAGCTTGCGAATTGGCTCGACTCACTTACACCCCTAACTGTCACACCCCCCGTCCCGAAAGTGTTTGCACCACAAAGTTGACACACTTATTAAGAAAAAATGTGTAATGAGTGGAGTGTTGAAGGGTAATTTGTAAACTTATATGAATAAAGTAAAGAGAGTGGTTGAAATATATGTAAAAGTAATGACATTTTGTGTAAATATGTGAATTTTGTGAGGGTGGGGTTTATGAAAAAGTTTCATTTTTAGGAAGTGCAAACAATTGTGAGACGGACAAATAAGGAAATAGTGCAAACAATTGTGGAACAGATGGAGTACATAATATGTAACCGGATACTTTGCATATATGACCTGAATATACTCCATCTGTCCGTGTATAAACTTTCTATTTTGTCATTTTGGTTTGTCCGCTAATAATTTTTTCATACCCTTTTTTAATAAATACTCATCTCCATACTTTACTTTTATTTATCTATAATAATACTACATTTTATCTTTATATCTTACTTTTCTCCCTTTCATTCACATCACTTGTATCATATCTTAAATGGACGCATAAAATATAAGATGTGAACTAAATTTTTGTATTTGAATTACAATTAAACTAAATGTTTAAATTAAATATAAGTTACTCGTATATAATTGTTACATAAAAGTTCTAATTCATACTTATATTCATTTAATATTGTTCACATCAAGAACAACTAGGATACCATATAAATTGTGGCAAGGACAAGATATAGCTTATAGGTAAGATTTATGCTTCAAATATTCACATCCAGCTGTCGTACATTTATTTTATTTAATTAAGCTCTTGAATGTACTTTATTTTGTTGGATAAATATTTGAAATTTACCTGAATTAATCCAACCCCATGATTAATGATTTATTTATACTCCGTACAATGCATCTTCACATTTATCAAGAAAATAAAATCTCTAGAATCTACTTTTTAGTCATCTTAAATTTTATTGTGATCTTCCAATATCTTGGCTACAAGTAATATCCACGATATCAAAGTCTAGTATGTATTTAAGTACATACATGGTGTACCTGAGTAGATTTTTACTAGTCAAATGTTGATCGTTGATCAACGTTGACCGGTCAACAGTCAAACTTTGACTTTTTATTTTTAATTTTTTTTTTCGATTTTTTTTTTTAAAAAGTGTATATTATTATGACTAAAAAGTGTATCTTTGCTTTTTTAATGAAAAGTGTATGTTACTATATTGAAAAGTGCAACATTGCTTTTAATGAAAAATGTATGTTATTATAATTGAAAAGTTTATGATATTATAATTGAAAAGTGTAAGTTACTCCCTCCGTCCGCCTATAAGTTTCCCATTTTACCATTTTCGTTCGTCCGCCTATAAGCTTTCCATACCTTTTTTGGTAAGTACTTTTTCTTACACTTCACTTTACATCTTACTTTTTCTCTCTATCTCTCCCCTCTCTCAATCATATCACTTGTACTATATCTATTATTTAATCATTTTTCTTAATCTTTGTACCAAAAAGTAACGTGAAGCTTATAGGCGGACGGAGGGAGTATATATTAATGAAAAGTGTATGTTATTATAACTACAAAGTGTATGATCTATTAATGAAAAATGTATGTTTATTTAATGAAAATTGTATGTTATTATAACTGCAAAGTGTATGATCTATTTAATGAAAAATGTATGTTATTATAACTAAAAAGTGTATGTTATATTAATGAAAAGTGTAAGTTATATATTAATGAAAAGTGTATGGTATTATAATTGAAAAGTGTATGATATTATAATTGAAAAGTGTATGCTAATGATACACCTTTTGTTTATTTGTATTTGCACTTTCATAATCTAGAAAAACTGGTGCTAAATTTTTTTAAAAAATTATTATTAATTTTACACGTTTTATTGTTATTATAACTGCAAAGTGTATGATCTATTTAATGAAAAGTGTATGTTATTATAACTAAAAAGTGTATGTTTTATTAATGAAAAATGTAAGTTATATATTAATGAAAAGTGTATGTTATTATAATTGAAAAGTGTATGATATTATAACTGAAAAGTGTATGCTAATGATACACCTTTTGTTTATTTGTATTTGCACTTTCATAATCTAGAAAAATTGGTGCTAAATTTTTTTAAAAAAATTATTATTAATTTTACACGTTTTATTATTTTTTTACTTGCACTTTTATTACTATTAATTATATTATTAGTAAGTGCAATTAATGATATTACTAGTACTTGCACTTTTTTTTATAATGTATAAAAAATCTGTTGCTAATTTTTTTTTTAAAATTATTATTAATTTTATAAATTTTATTATTTATTAATTGCACTTTTAATGTATAAAAAAATGTTGTTATTTTTTTAAAAATTATTATTAATTTTACAAATTTTATGTATAAAAAAAACTGTTGCTATTTATTTTACAAATTTTACTATTTATTAATTGTACTTTTATTAATATTAAACTATTGCTAATTTTTTTTTAAAAATTATTATTAATTTTATTATTTATTAATTGCACTTTTAATGTATAAAAAAAACATTTTTTTTAAAAATTATTATTAATTTTACAAATTTTATTATGTGGGAATTGAACTTGGACTTGATGCTAAGGCAATCCAAGGACAACCACTGAGTTTTATGAAGTATTTTATTATTTATCCTATATATAATATATATTTTCTATATAGCTGAACTCAAGTACACCGTATTGGAGTACACAACAGCCCCTATCCACAATAATATTATTTATTTATAACAGAAATAACCCGATATTTTTTGACTGTTAAACAAACATTTCTCATTCTCATGGTTCACCTATATATCATGGGGTAGATGTAAATCATGTAATTACTAAACCTTGAGATCCCTTTGTAATTTGGAATCTCCCGATTACACCATAAGAAAACTAATTTTAATTTTAGTGACACAATCTTTTTATTATTGTTTTTAGTGACGAAAAATTGAAAATTAATAACTAAACTGTCTCTAAAAGTCAATTTCTACCATTAAAAACTTTTAACTAGATAAACTATAATGACAAAATTACCAAGGTGAATGGAGCTGTCGTACATTTATTATTGTTTATAGGTAAATTGACTTTTGAAATGACAAAGCTCTTGAATGTAGAAAAAATGGTAGAAAAAATGGAGTTGTCGTACATTTATTTTATTTTACGATTATAGGAGTGAATGTAGAAAGTATGAAATAAAATGAAACATGAATCACAAAGTTTTAAGTCCAAATTGGGTGAGTAAAAAAAAAAAAAAGGTCTAATTTCAATCTTGCATTTCATAAGTGTATCACCATGTGTAGCAATGCCATTGTATCATAGGCATATGGATGACAATGGGGGCAGTGTAGGGCAAGTATCTAAATATCCAAGCTCGCCCTGCTCATATATCCAGTTTTCTTGCCCTGTTGCCGGACATCATTTTAAGCCCCAAGTTCGCCCTGCACATATATCTAGTTCAAAAGAAATATTTGACTTAAAAATTAGAATTCATTTTTTTTTAATATTAGAGTATTATGTATATAATAAACTATGGGACGAGATGGGGTAGAGCGAGACAGGTCAGTTGATATGTAAACCCATGCCTGACCTGCCTTGTGCGTGGAACGAAGCTGACCTGCCCCGTTTTCAGGATGGGGTGGATCATTTTGCCGTCCCTACATAATGAATTACAATACAAGAATTAAAGTAGGATGAAAAACCGAGTATTTGGATTGATATTAATTGTGAGAGTTCACCAAACATATAGTATCATGAAAATGGTGGGATCCATGGATGGGTTATTAAGATTGAGAATAAGAGAAGGAAATTAAAAAGGGGCAATTATGGGTGAGTAATTTTGGATTAAAAGGGGCAAATATGGGATGAGACATGAATCAATTAGTTGCCTTGTCTCATTTCCAATCCAGCTCAGAGTTCCTGTTGAGCTTTGACATGGTGGCTGAAAAACAAGCCCACATGAAAATTATTAATTCTTCTTATCTCTTGAAATATACAATTAAAATAAATAATATCAAAGTCCCAATCATTCCACCCCCTTTCTTCACTACAAAATCCCCTGATCCTCTCTCCATTCATCAAATTACTAGTTCTTAACAAAGTAGAAAAAGGGACAAAATATGAGAGAAATTCTCCACATTCAAGCTGGCCAATGTGGGAATCAAATTGGAGGCAAGTTTTGGGAGGTGGTGTGCGACGAACATGGCATCGATGCCTCGGGAAATTACGCTGGGACGTCGAGAGTTCAACTCGAGAGGGTCAATGTTTACTATAATGAGGCTAGTGGAGGGAGGTACGTCCCCCGGGCTGTGTTGATGGATCTTGAGCCCGGGACGATGGACAGCCTACGGACTGGCCCGTATGGCAAGATTTTCCGGCCTGATAACTTTGTTTTCGGGCAGAGTGGTGCCGGGAACAACTGGGCCAAGGGGCATTACACTGAAGGAGCAGAGCTGATTGATTCTGTGCTTGATGTTGTGAGGAAAGAAGCTGAGAACTGTGATTGCTTACAAGGTATGTTTTCAGGAATCTGATATATACGTGTATGTATGTATTCTCAGTGACTTAAGACCGTGTTTGGTTGCAGGATTTCAGGTATGCCATTCGTTGGGCGGGGGGACGGGATCGGGAATGGGAACTCTGCTAATCTCGAAGATCAGGGAGGAATATCCTGATCGGATGATGTTGACATTTTCTGTGTTTCCATCACCTAAGGTTTCTGATACTGTGGTTGAACCCTATAATGCCACCCTCTCGGTTCATCAATTAGTCGAGAATGCCGACGAGTGTATGGTGCTCGACAACGAAGCTCTCTACGACATCTGCTTCCGCACGCTCAAGCTCACAAATCCAAGCTGTAAGTCGTTCAAATTCAAACTCTTCCAGTGCATATTTATAGTTAGTTACCTGTTCTCTGATTGCCTCAAATAACTAATTCAATAAGTCGTTAAAATTCACAACAAGCATTTCAAGTGCATATTTTCATTAAGGCATTTCAACAAACACTTAGCCTATATTACTGTTTCTCTATTGCCTCAAGCTCACTGATTCAACTCTTTGAGGCATTACAACGAGCACTTCTAGTGCATATTTTTAGTTACTCGTTTAAGTCTCTCTGAGGCATTTAAACAAACACTTAGCGTTCAATACTGTTTTCCAATTGCAGTTGGAGATCTGAACCATCTGATATCGACAACAATGAGCGGAGTCACATGCTGCCTCCGATTCCCGGGTCAACTCAACTCCGACCTCCGGAAACTCGCGGTGAATCTCATCCCGTTCCCCCGGCTACACTTCTTCATGGTCGGATTCGCGCCGCTAACCTCACGCGGGTCGCAACAATACCGCGCCCTAACGATCCCTGAACTCACCCAGCAGATGTGGGACGCGAAGAACATGATGTGCGCCGCCGACCCCCGGCACGGGCGTTACCTAACCGCCTCCGCCATGTTCCGAGGGAAGATGAGCACGAAGGAAGTGGACGAACAAATGATAAATGTGCAGAACAAGAACTCATCGTATTTCGTGGAATGGATCCCTAATAACGTGAAATCAAGCGTGTGCGACATTCCGCCGACGGGGCTTTCGATGTCGTCGACCTTCGTGGGGAATTCGACGTCGATTCAGGAGATGTTCCGCCGCGTTTCGGAGCAGTTCACGGTTATGTTCAGGCGGAAAGCTTTCCTGCATTGGTACACGGGCGAAGGAATGGATGAAATGGAATTCACAGAGGCGGAGAGTAACATGAATGATTTGGTTTCGGAGTATCAGCAGTATCAAGATGCGAATGCTGAAAATGAAGAAGAATTTGATGAGGAAGAAGATGCACTCGAGAATTGAGGGATGAATGAATAAGGGAAGGGGGTATGCAGTTGTGTTTTTTCTTTTTTGGCATTTTATAAATTGTTTTTTTTTTTTTTGTTGGTTTTAAATTTATGTTGTGTTTGTGTATATGCATGAGAGAATGAATGAATGAAGAATGGCAATAATAAATGCTTCTATGTAATTGTGATTTTGATGATGATTATTTATTGATTGATTGCTATTTGTACATCTTTTATGAGAGCATAATTAAAATTAATAAAATCATTTTACCCCACACTCTCAACAAAGCAAGTACTTAAAGCTTTCAAAATGGGTTGAAGCAGTTGGCTCAGTCCGCCCCGCTATAAAAAAAATTACGGGTTAGGTTCAATTTTTCTCAACACACCTTTTATAGAAAAATAACAAAAGTTAGTCACATATTTTTTTTTAGACTTATTCAACAACTCAAAATCTAGTCGCTGCATACAATTAATTAACAACCAAAATTTAAAAGCAAAAAATTGTCAAGCACAATAAGTCTCTGTCTCGCATTACAATTTGGCGGTGCTCACACCGCTTGTTTTAGTTCTAACGTCAAACGTCGACCTTCCAGTTATAGTTTCATTATTAAATTTTAGATTAAGATAATAGATTTAATAATGAGCGTGCAGTAAGAGATAAAATTAAGAGACTTTGAAATTTGGAAATGAAGATAATGAATAAATTTTTTTTTTAAAAAAAAAACTCGGGTTGGCCGCCCCTTTATGGGTTGGGTTGAAGTTTTGGTAGCCCGCCCGCCCCGCCAATTAACGGACTTTTGCGATTTTGGCCAGCCCCACCGACCCGTTTTGACAACTTTTTTTTTTTGAATAAGCGTTTCGACAACTCTAGTTGTACTATTAAAAGGAAAAAAATAAAGTCATAAATCCACAAGTCGAAACAGAGGTTGAGGTGTCATTAAAACCTTGTCCGAAAAAATCGTCCTTAGGGATAAAACTCGTGACGAAGGAAAAGGGTACATCCCCAAAACCAAACCAAAACGAAAACAACTCAAAATAACAAACCAATCTTAAATTGACACGAAAAAAATAAACTTGAACTGCGTCACTCTAAAGGACCCGAAAAATCATGGTGAATCCCATCATCCCTTATACGAGGAAACAAAATGCATTTCATTGACAAAGTGTGCCGAAAAATTAATAGTGAAGGCCTTTAAGGCGAAACGTTCAACTCATCGATAATATTGTCCATTGTTTGTGGTTGTGATACACTGCCCAGGTCAAACGGGGGCCTCCAGGTTTCTTCAAGATAGAGCAGAACTGCCTATTGGGAATGGATTGAGGGATAACCATAAGAGCAAGATTTTGGGGTGATTGTCGTGAGGGGGTTTTTGGTGGCCGACTCTAGAAGTGCGGTAGCCACTTGTTCTTGGGTGTTGTCCGAGAACTCATCCATGTAGTTGTTAGAGAGGCCCGAGAATGAATTTCTCACCGAGATTGAAGTGGGCACAATAGTCGAGTTAGGATTCTTCACCTGAGGAATTGACTTGGCTCGTATTTTGCACACTTTTTAGTACACCAATAACAATACCCCCAAGCGTATGGGTTCGTTATAGTTGAGTAAGTATACAACCTAGTAGTTATCGTCCAAGGACCTAGGAGAGCGTGGAGCCCCAAAACTATATGTCAAAATGGTGTTATAGAAGCTAAACGTGAAGATAAAGCAAATACCAATAAGAAAAATAAACACTAACTAAACAACTAAAACTAACTATCAAAATGAAAGTGCAAATGAAAGAATTGCTTCACGTGTCTTCCTTATGTGAGATCACTAATGAATTAACGAACTAATCACAATAATTAAACCCAATGTCTTGAATTATGCTAAAGGTTATCACATATATGTGTAGACCAATCCCTGGCGAGGCTCATGCGAATACGTGCACTAATTAACAATTATGAAATCTAATTAGTAACATAAACTCCTATGATAGTGACCCGTAAACACTTTCAACGTACACAGTTACTAATGTTTACAACTCACCCTCTCACTAATCTCATAGACGACCTCTAATCGATTAATGTCTAATGTTGTCGATCTAAGCAATCAACCCTCTCTCGGTTAAGCTAATCACTATGTAACTTTAATTAATTAATCAATGTTCACACCCACACCCCAATCATGCAAACCCAACTCTCGTTGCAATTAACACAATCGAAAATGCTAGCTAATAGGATTGATCAACCAATTAAATCATACAATTCACAACATTAGAAGCAATTAAAATTAAGACATAGGTTATCCGTGCAATTACTACATTAATCCACTAATTAATCACATAATTTCAAAACCTCAAGCAAACATTAAATTAAGGAAAAATATCACCTCAATGTCTTGAATTCTTGAATCTCCTTAACAAAATGAAATACTAAATTAATACTCCCTCCGTCCGCCTATAAGCTTCCCATTTTACCATTTTGGTCCGTCCGCCTATAAGCTTCCCATACCTTTTTAGGTAATTATTTTTTCTTACACTTCACTTTATATCTTACTTTTTCTCTCTATCTCTCTCCTCTCTCAATCACATCACTTGTACTATATCTATTATTTAATCACTTTTCTTAATCTTTGTGCCAAAAAGTAACGTAACACTTATAGGCGGACGGAGGGAGTATCTATCTAGGAAATGAAAAGAAAAAACAAAACTATCTAATGAGTGGAGTGAAGTGGAGTAAAATGCGCTTTTGGTCCCACCATCCACGGACACTCATGATTTTGGTCCCAACACTTTTAATTTTGGTCCTGAAAGTGAAAAACTTTTGGGTCCCAAAATCGGAAATTCTAACACATTTAGTCCCACACACGTTAAATGTTGATGGAACGAGTCACGTGCGTGTCACGTGGTTATACGCACACACGACTTTATTGAGGATACCCACTGAGAAATTTTTTGAAAGCCAAATCTACCCCTTAGCCACATTCACGCCTCCATCTGATGATTTTCCCATCACAACCAAAAAAACAAAAATAGCTTCAGTAATCTTCCATCCCCACTGAAGAACACATTCTTATTACCTCTGCTCTTCCTTCCCCTGTTTTCACATTCTTCATCTTCCATAGCTTCAACAAACCCACTATGCATTGGCTCTGAACATTCATAAAGAAGCCTCAAAACCTGCTTAATCGAAGGCCTCGGGGTCCAAATAACCTGACCATAATTCAAATCTTCTTTTAGCATATTACTGAATAGAGTACTGAAAGGAATCACACAAGATAATTGCCCAACCTGGAGTTCCTCGAATATCAGTGTTTACAGGTTCGAAGAAAATGGAGCCATCTTTTGAAGCATGTGCAAGCCCAAAATCAGCAATCTGGAGAAAATGGAGCCATCTTTTGACGGCGGAGGAAGATCGATAGATTTAGGGAGGGGGCGGGTGAAGGCGGAGGAGATAAATTTGAAAGGGGTAATACCTTTTCTGTGAAGATCGACGGTGGAGGAAGATCGACAGATTTAGGGAGGAGGGCGGCGTGGCCAAACGCGGAGGATCGGCGACGAGGCTTGGGGGAGGCGGCGAACAGTCGGCAGAGGGCGGCGTGGCCAAATGCGGAGGAGCGGCGGCGAGGCTTGGGGGAGGCGGCGAACAGTCGGCGAACGAAGAGACGGCGGAGGGCGGCGTGGATAAACGCGGAGGAGCGGCGATGAGGCTTGGGGGAGGCGGCGAACAGTCGGCGAACGAAGAGATGGCGGAGGGCGGCGTGGCCAAACGCAGAGGAGCGGCGACGAGGCTTGGGGGAGGCCTGCTCTGTATCGTGTGGGGGAAGGAAGAAGGGTGAGTAAATTGGGGATGTTAATGAATGAATTAGGGCTTTAGGGTGGATAAGGGTATTTTTGTACTTTCTTAGGGTGTGTACTCATCGAATGGGGGTGTCAAGTTTGACTAACGGTTGACTAAGGTCAACTAACGGTTGACTAACTTTGGGACTCAATGTGTCAAATTTTTCACTTTCGGGACCAAAATTAAAAGTGTTGGGACCAAAAACATGAGTGCCCGTGTATGGTGGGACCAAAAACGCATTTTTCTCAGTGAAGTGTGGAAGAGGAGGGTTTCTCCCCCAATTGGAGTTGTCGCCTCTTTTCGTGCTTCCCCCAATTGAATTGCTGTTGTGTTCCCAGCTAAACAATGAGATGGGCCCCATCAGCAGCACGTGGGCTTTTTTAATTAACTGAATTGCTTTTCTTTGGCTGAATTGAGGACACCCAGTGGCAAAACGCACACATCGTGGAATGAGGACACCCACGATGAAAACTAAAAAATACCCCTCCTTATCCTTTAACCCTAGTCTTCCATTTTTCTTTTTGGGTACACCCCAATTGCCACAACCGCCTCCATTTTTCTTCTTACTTCTCTCCATCATTCATCAGCTCCGCCCACTCCGCCAACGCCACCCGACGTCGCGCCGCCCCACTCCGCCAACTTCGCTCGACGTCGCGCTTCCCTCCACAGCGTGCATCCTTTCGCCGCCCTTCCGTCGGGTTGCCTTCCACAACAACCATCTCCTCCCGTCACGCTGCCCTCACATCGCCGCCGCCTGCAACCATCTCCACCGCCCCTCGTTTGCGGCCGTCGTCGCCCTCTTCTCCTCCCTCGTCCGCCGCCGCCTACCTCTCCTCTCCCTTCGCCGCCGCCGCCCGTTTCAGGTAAGATTAGGGTTTTTGAAAAATTTAGGAAAATTAGGGTTTTTAGAAGTTTGGGAATTATTTTCGAAAATATTAAGTTTGTTTTGGAAAAAATTTCGAACAATTTGTGTTTGTTTTGGAAATTTTTTCGAACAACTTGAGTTTGTTTTGTAAAATATTTCGAAAAAATGTTCCATTTTTTTTTCCGGACAAATTTAAGTTGTTTAGGAATTTTTTTCAAACATATTGAGTTTGTTCCTTAAAAATTTTCGGACATCTTAACTTTGTTTGGGTAAAATTTTCGAACATATTAAGATTTTTTTTTGTTGATTTTTTTTTAAGACTTTTTTTTGTTGATTTTTTTTAAGACTTTTTTTTATCAAACTGTTGTTTATGTTTTTTTTTCATGAAGAAAGCATGGTGGGGAATGGTGACGGGATTTTGGCACGATGGTGGTGGACTGGTGGTAGCGATCTAATGGGGACGATGTTGATTGTTGACTGGTGAAATGGGGGTGGGTGTTTAGCTGAGGGGTATAATTGACATTTCGCATGTAACTATTTTGTAAAAAAATTCTCGTTAGGTGTACTCAATAAGTCCGTGTGTGCGTATAACTGTGGCCTTGGCTGAAATAAATGAATAGGCCGGCGGCTGCCAGCAAGCACTTCTTTTTCTCCAATTGATTCTTGCTCTTGGGCCTCTCAAAGAAATGCCTTTAATTAAATAGGCCCAATTCATATTGGGCCTTTTAATTTATATTTTTTTTTATTCTTCTTAAACCCATTCACTTTCTCCTCTTCTCGATTTTTTCCTTCGCTTGACTTCACAAATTATATTAGACGCGTTTTGCTCTAATAATGTTCATTTTCCCTACAAAAATAACAAAACATTTAAAGTGTAATTAGTCAATTTAATGTAAATAATGCATGAAATCCTACAAAATTATGCAAATTAAACACATGAATTTCAAGCAATTTTCACACTAATCAACCCTTCAAAACTCAAAGTGTTGCTCGTCCTCGAGTAACGAAAGAAAAATAGAACAAGTGGGATGATTGCGAAGAAATTTATTCAAGCCAAGATAGATCAAGTGATTGTCAAGTTTCTCAATCCAGCCAAACTATGAGGTAGAAAAATCAACAAGCAAGTTCACAAATTATGCTCAAATCCATACAAGATCAAGTGCTCAATTCACAATTTCCTCACAAGTAAGTGTATCACTCATCACTCAAAGTGTATATCAAGGAAGTGTATACTCTCAACATCAAATCACACAAGTGCACTACCATAAGCTTGACAAATGTCTAAGTTCTCCACCACATGAAAGTGTTCAATCAATGAATCAATAAAGACTTATCATTTAGTTGTAATGTAGGCTCTTTGGTTAGGGTGGGGAAGATTTGAATAAAGTGACTCATAAACTAGTGAAGCAAGAGGAAAGTTGCAATTGATCAAGTTTCAAATCAAAGTTCTCCATCTCACACAATTTACTTTGTTTTTTTTTCTTTTTAAGCACATTCTTCACCAGTCACCACCAACCATTCAACACTTTGAAATTTGAAGCTTCACCAAATGCTTGCACACAAGAAAGTTTTCTTTTTCATTTTTTTTTATCTCATCAACTCAATCTTTTTCATGTACAACTCACAATTCATCTTTTCACATTTTTTTTTCTTTTCAATCTCAAACCAAACTCATCCACCAAATTCACATTTCACCTCAATTCAACCACATTTGTCAACATTCAAGCTCCACTAGTTCATAGGAAAATTAGGCTCATAAAAGATGGACAATGGGCTAAATATGTAGGTTTCCAAAGAATATAAGTCAATAGGCTCAAAGTGGCTAACTACGGAAAAATTTCATTTGGTATGGAAAATTTGGCCAAGTGACTATTCAAAACAAAGATGGTCTCATATCACTTCCAAAGATCTCACACAAAAAGTAGCCTCAAACAAGACAATTGACAAGTTTTAGAGCACACAAGCATGAATGATACTTACAAGAAGGAAATTAGATCAAAATATATGAAAGTCTAAGGCTCTAAAGCTCACGGGCTTGTCTAATCATGAATTGAGAGCATCAAACCAAACACAAATCTTCACACAATCAAGTGAACAAGCAAGCATCTATCAATACCAACAAGTTCAACCAAACTTAAAAAACCAACAATCATCACCAATTAAGCCTCAAATACCAAAAAACCACAAGATATCTCCATCACCAAAACTAGGAACAACAATGCAATATAAATGAAGTGAACACATGAAAACCCCCCAAACTTAAATGAAACTATCTAATTGAATGCAAAGTTTGGGGTTAAGTGTGTTACCTAGAAAAATATCCACCAAGTGAGCTCACAAAAGAATGCAAGTTCTCTTAACCGTTTTGTCCCTTGGACCTTTTGCTCCAAAGCACCACCACCTTGAATTTCACCATTGCTCGTCCTTGAACACCATCACAACACTCAATCTACAAAAGTAAAAACTAAACAAAAAGATCAATCAAGCTACAAAACTAAAAAAAAGTAATAAAGGATTGGGTTGCCTCCCATTTAGCGCTAAGTTTAACGTCTTCAAGCCGGATGAAACTAAATGAGCTCATCGAAAAGGCCATGGATATCGGGCCTCCTTGCCATTGTATTTCAATCTTTTGGCCTCAAAGTCAAGGAGACTCTCATGGATAGTAGACCAACCTCTTGTTTCATTCTTGTGCATTTTTAACAATTAACCTTCCTCTTGCTCTTCCTCCATCATTTCTTTCCACTGCTTTCCTTTCTCCTCAAGAATACCCAAGTTCTTCTCAACTTCCTTCTTTGGATTAAAATGATCAAGAGGCAAAATGAAATCAATAGAAGCATCAATATCAATTAAAGAGTAAATTGAAGAGTTTAAAGGTTTAGAAATGCTCACTTCACTCTTCAAGTCGTATTCCGATGCTTCTCGATCTTTGTAGATCACGATAACAAGTAGACCCAATTGCACTCAGGTGGTGTATCGAGGTCAAAGTTTTCTCTTGGGACTATAAAGTAGCAACAACTCCTTTTAAGGAATTAATATCACAGTGGAACTGTGAGAGTGGACGTAGGACAATGAGCATGAACCACTATAAATCTTGTGTTCATTTAATTACTTGTTTTATATTCTTTATCATCTATTGTTCATTACATATACTTTCATATACATAAGTTTATAAAAGAGTCAAAACTCACAAGTATTGTTTCCATAATCAACATACACCAAATCAATTGATATAGTCATTTATTTTCTATCAAAGTCATTCTTTGTTAAAAGGTTTTCATTCAACCCACGAGTCTAAACATTTAAGGCCTACACAATTCCGCACTAACAACTGAGTAGATAGGTGTTCAACTGATCAGCTAACAAGCAATCAGTAGGTTGGTTATCTATCCTTGCTGTCTTACACTCGCACTCGATCATATCATATATCTGCATCAGACGACATAGTATATAACTAATATGTTGTCTTATCTGATCTTTCACAAAAAGTTTTAAAGTAACAAAGTATATTCGCCCCTCTAGACTTTGTCTAACATACATACTCATTTATAGGGACCAACAACAGTAACACACTATTAATATTGTTGTAACATACGATTTTCTACGTAGTAATATTATATTTTTTGAAAATACGCAGTAACACTAAATTTATGGTATAGTAACACACAACTGTTGATGAAGTAATATTTTCATTCAACATATATTCAGTAACATGCAATCAACTGTTTTATGTGTGTTTTTTCTCTGTATGATCATTATAGAAATATGGATAGTTTTATTTACTTGTTCTCTCTGAATTAGGATAAACTGTCTCTGCAATTTGATTACCTTCAAAGTTCTCCATAGTTTTTTTCTTTGAGTTAATACATTTTTTTTCATTTTGTTGTGATCGTTCCCTACGATTGTAGCCGGATTTCTTCAGCGCCATTGTGTGAGATTTCTTCATCGCAATTTTTTTCATTGACTGCGGTCGTTCGCGCGATTTTTGGAGCTGAAAGTAAAATCCTAAGGGAATGACAGTAGGAAAAGAATGAAATGGGAATGAAAATTCTTATGATTAATATGAATAAGGAATGAACACAAATATTGTGTAAAATTATTTAAATTATTATTATTGTTAATTTTTGTTGTTGATAGTATTTTTTTATTATTACTTGAAATTATTATTATTAAATATTAAAATATTATATATTAATATATATTATTAGTATATGAAAATTATTATTATTATTGAGTGTTTAATTACTTTTGTCATTAATAAATATTTTTATAATTATTATTTTTTACTATATGTATAATTATTTTTTTATTATATATTATTCACACACATATATATTATTATTATTGATTTTTAAAAAATATTTTTTATTATTTATTTCACAATTTTGATATTTATGATATATTATTATTTATTTAATAATCATATTATTAATTCTTAAATTTATTATTTTTTAAAAATATTAATATTATTATTGTGAAATGACCATTCCTAATATAATAACATACCAATCATAGAATTTAGAATGAAGTAAGGTTCATTCTTAATATTAATATTAATGACATTTTGTATAATAATAATAATAATAATAATAATAATAATAATAATAATAATAATAATAATAATAATAAAGATTCATTCCTAATACCATGAAATACGTAAAACAAACAATGGGGTATGGAGAACAGGGTTGGATTGGAATATGTTCTATGACTTTGTAACCTGTGGCTAGATGTTTTACTTGTAATTTCTCTTTTTGAAACTTTTCTTGTACTTTGAGGATTTGGTACTTCTCATACGAGGACCTCCTACATTTCTTCTTCTTTTATAAAAAAAAAAAACAATGGGGTATGGAAGAAATGATAATTTCTTTAGTTTTAGGAATCATCATTCAATTTGAAATGACCATTCCTAATATAATAACATACTAATCATAGAATTTGGAATGAAGTAAGGAATCATCATTCATTTCCTAATGACATTTTGTATAATAATATACCAATCATAAAAATATTAATATTAATGACATTTTGTATAATAATAATAATAATAATAATAATAATAATAATAATAAAGGTTCATTCCTAATACCATGAAATACGTAAAACAAACAATGGGGTATGGAAGAAATGATAATTCCTTTAGTTTTAGGAATCATCATTCAATTTGAAATGACCATTCCTAATATAATAAGTTAATAACATACCAATCATTGAATTTGGAATGAAGTAAGGAATCATCATTCATTTCCTAATTGATTCCTACATATCAATCATTTCATTCCTAATTGATTTCTATTTGATTTCCTTTTTAACTACCTAATTTCACATTATATATTTCATATAAGTCATCCTCAACTGAGAATTGATTATTTTAACTTTAGTGACGTGAACAAATTTATCTCATCAAAAAGTCTGAACTTATAGAGAGGTAAACAATTAATTAATTTATATTAATTTCCTAATACTCCCCCCCACTTGTTGGCCAAATTATCACCTCTACCATTTGGGGAACTATGATAATATCTGGAGTCAAACTATGACAAAACGAGTTAGATTGTACTTAGTTTTTTTTAAGAAATAATCAATTAAAGCAATTATATCCCTCAAATTTCCACATTAAAAAAAAAACCGGCACAATTACAACGAACACAATCTTATCTACATCCTGCGTGAATTAAAGTAAATTATCCTGTCGAGCATAAGAAGAAAAAAATATGATTTTAATTTTCCAAAATAATTCACTCAGTGTGTATATGTACAAGGTCATGCAGGGTTACATATATTCATATTCAACAAGTGAAAGACAAGGAGAAAAATTGAGATCGTGATGGCTGCTAATTCAACTAGTGTGAATTGGACATGGGAAGAGAATAAGAAATTCGAAATTGGTTTGGTGAAATTTCCTGATGGGACCCCTAACCGTTGGGAGAAGATCGCTGCAACGCTTGAAACGAAATCGGCAGCGCAAGTTGAACAAAACTACATCATTTTGCTGGAGGATATTGAGTTGATCGAGGCAGGATTGGTTCCGTTGCCGCCGTATCATGAGATGGAGGTAGAGCGACCTACCGAAAGCCGCAAGTCTGACAAAAAGCCAATTATCGTCCAAAGAAAGTCCGGAAAACTATGGACGGAAGACGAACATAAGTAAGAGTCACTCTTGTGTGCACCAATTGCATGGTGTAATTGTTACAATTAAGTAACAATTTTAATTTAATTTTAATGTGAAAATTAAAAATTCAATTGAAAAATTAATAATATATAAATCATTTAAAATTAAATTGCATGCATATACTAATTTGTCCATAAAAGTAAAGTTAAAATTGCATAATAACATAATTTCTATCATTGTTTCCCATTTCTAATTATCATATGTTACAATTTACCGTATCAAACCTACAAAGAATGAAGATTTTTTTTTTATAATATTAACTTTCTTATATAATTATATTTGTGTAACACAGGTTATTTCTTGTTGGTCTGAAAACATATGGAAAAGGAGATTGGAAAAACATCTCTCGTCATGTTGTCCTGACTAGGAATCCTACGCAAGTTGCAAGTCATGCACAAAAGTATTTTGAACGTTTGGAAAGGGAGAAACGTCCGATTAGGAAACGACGTAGCATTTTCGATAGTTCCATTGATGAAAGTACCAGCTCTAGCAATAGTTGACTCACTATTCTTACGTCTATATCATTCCTTGTACTTTTAACAAATAAATTTAAAACATCAACAATTTTTGTTCTTATTTCAGCACAATTGAATGACTTTTACTTTTAGCAAAATTGAGCTTAATTTGTTATTTGTGGATGGGTTAATCTAAAACCAATTTTCTTGTCACGCAAGAAATGTTAATATTCGTTATATATCATCACCGTAGATGGTCGAATTTAATTATAGAAAAACGAGGAATCGTGACATGTGTTAAACATGATTTCGTTTAAACAAAATAGGGAAAACTTCAAAATACATCTTGTAACTTAGGTCGATTCCATTTTAAATCCTTTAAGTTTTCACTTTTTCAAAATACGTCATAAAGTGTCCAATTTACATCTTTTTTGTCCAATTTACGTCCTATAACTCTTTAGGTCAATTTCATTTTAAATTCTTTAAGTTTTCACATTTTCAAAATACGTTCTAAGGTGTCCAATTTACATCATTTTTATCGAAAATTAAATTTTTTGACGGAAATAGACACGCGCGACTCGAACATATTTTCAAAATTGGAGCTTCCGACAAATTTGGTGACTGGGCACCACACCCACATGTAATTAAAAACATGGTCACGTCATCATCTCTCTCTTATATATATAAATATCAGATTTTGTTTATAGCAAATCAAATGTTCCAAAATACACCCACAAATCTGTTGGAAGCCCCAATTTTAAACTCACGCTCGAGTCGCACGTGTCAGTTTCTGGCGAAAATTTTAATTTTCCAACCAAAAGGCTGTATATTGGACAAAAAATGATGTAAATTGGACAAAGAGGATGCAAATTGGACACCTTAGAACATATTTTGAAAATGTGAAAACTTAAAGGATTTAAAATGAAACCGACCTATGTTACAAGACGTAAATTTGACAAAAAAGATGTAAATTGGATACCTTAGGACATATTTTGAAAAAATGAAAACTTAAAAGATTTAAAATGGAATCAACCTAAGTTACATGACGTATTTTGAAAATTTCCCAACAAAATATGTCTTTCACTTTCGGTGCTAGTTAATCAATAAGACGTTTGTTTCTGTAAATAAATAATAATTATTATTTACTAAAATATATATTTAATATATATTAATTTACACATGAAATGGATAATATGGAGAGAAGTTTTCAACAAGATTTTCTATTTGTCAGATGGTGAGAGAATATGGTATCTCTCTAACCATGGTAACTCACTCACAACAAATAGAAACACATAATGCGGAAACAAGGGGTTCTATATACTGTACAATACACATCGCACACACTAATACTCAGTAGGACACATAGATTGTGGATACTAGAAGTGATTCGTGTAATTCATGTGACCGTATTCTGACTACGAGGATCATTGTACGTATGTGGAATTCAACCAATTCTAGATATCTTTCGCTGCATTACGAATTACGAGGTTGGTCGTTCTAATCTATATTTAATTCCAACATTGGTATTAGAGCCAATGTGTGGATTCTCGTACGTATGATCATATGTCTGTATGTGTTTTATGTTTTACATTACACACGACATAAATGAAGAATTTGTATTTTTTTTTAAAATCATTTTTTTTTTTCAAATGGTGGAACTAGGGGTAGAGTTTTTTTAATGTACATGTGTGATATAATGATATGATATATGGAAAATATCACAATTTTTTACCTTACCGTTTGAGAGAAAAAACGATCTTTAGAATATTCCAGAATCTTTGACTGTAAATTACGAACGATGTATAAGGAATCGTGATTATGTCTTGTTACTGGGAGGGAAAATTACACTTATAGTCCTGTAAGAATATGTCCAAATCACTTTTAGTCTTTTTTTTATACACTTTTGGTTTTGAAAAAATATTTCTGTTATATGTAAACATAAAAGATGATTGACCCTCACGCACAATCAATTGCAATATTTTGTTTAATTAAAACCAATTCAAATATTTATAATTATAATAAAAAAAATTTATATATTAAAATTTTAGTTCTACCCATCGAACTCAACCACTCTTCCTCCCAACAAAATTTTTCGGCGAGTCTTCCTTCCGGAAAAAATTTCCGGCAACTTCTCAATCACCCACAACTCATGAATGCTGTCCCAAGTCCTCCTATTTTCCTACGCCATTCGCCGAAAATTCCTAAAATACTAAGAAACACAACATCGCACCAAAATCTCAAATATCAAGGTCACCCTCACCACACCTCGTCGCCAAAACTACCATCCAATGTCGAACCACACTACTAGCCCCAATCCCAAACATCAACACGAATATAAAAAGTCAGAGAAACATATTAGGCATATAATATTAATTAGATATGTATGTATCTTTTAATATTATATCAGTTGTAAATATTTAATGTTTATCCATTAGATATGATTTAGATATAACTTGTATCTATAAATACTCCCTTATGTAAACTCTACAATTCATTCAATGAAATTATAATTTAATAGTCTCAATATGGTATCAACGAGTCTTTCGACTCACGTCTTGATCCTAAACACACACCCATAGTCGTTGTTTGGCGTTTTTCGCTGTCCAAAACCCACGCCTACTGTCTCTGCCTAGCCGCTGCAACTTCACGAGGGTGCATAACCACCAACCCTTTTCCCCATGTTACTTACAACACATAATTTCCTTTTGTGCACTTTTTGATCAATCTAATACTCCCAAAATTCCTCCCCTTCTCCACCGAATACACTAAACCATATACACTATTAACCTCCCTCCTTCCAAACCACCGTCCACTCATCAATTAATCATACACCTACTCAACTCCAACCCCCACGTAGCCGAGCTCAACCGCCATTAATGGGTGCTTCACGTCCGTCTGTTGCATCGCGCCTGGCGTCGGCCGTTGCCCCCAGAAGGACCTCCAAACAATCGCCTGATCGTACCCCATATCTCAGTCATTGTCAATATTGTCGTGTCTAAGGTCATACCGTCCGTCGATGCCCTGATTTTACCCAACTCGCCAGCTGCCCAGATTCCCAACTCCGCGAGTAAACTCGACCCTAATTCACCGAGTTAACTCGACCATCACTCATTGCGTCCATACAACCAATATTCTAGTAAATACACCCACCCAACAACCACACCCACTCTGCTAGTAAATACACCACCTCAGCCCATCGACTGTTTCACATACCCCCTCCATCCCTTGGATCTTGGACTCCGGAGCCTCTCATCATATCACAGCTGACCTCCAAAATTTATTCCTTCACTCTCCGTATTCCGGAACGGACGACGTTGTCATTGGTGATGGTAACGGTTTACAAATTTCTCATATTGGTTCTTTATCTTTTTAAGATCTTGGTATGTTGAAATTCTAAAATGTTTTAGTTGTTCCCCAAATGACAAAGAATCTTATTTCTGTTTCAACCTTATGTCGAGATAATAATGTTGATGTCATTTTTGGTCCCTCTTCATTTCAGGTGCAGGATGGCCGTACCAAGAGCATTCTCCTCGTGGTCGAGTCGCATAGATAATCTCTATGTGTGGCCGACTCGAGTTTCTAGCCCTTCACCCACAGCCTTCCCCACTGACAAACAACCAGCACCAATTTGGCATGCTCGTTTAGGACATCCATTCCTTAAAATTTTATCTCACACTTTATCTAACCTTAGCTTACCAAATAAAAATTCAAACCTGTTCAACTGTGACTCTTGCAAGTGTATCAAAAGTCATAAACTACCCTTTAATGAGTCAACCATTACATCTAGTGCTCCTCTTGAAGTTATTTATTCTAATGTTTGGTCCTCTCCTGTCTCATCTCTTGATAACTTTAAATATTATGTCATATTTGTTGATCATTTCAGTAAATATATGTGGATCTACCCCCTCAAACGAAAAATCTGATGTCCTTTCTACATTCACAACCTTCAAACCCATTGTTGAAAATTACTATAACACAAAAATCAAAACCCTTTACATCAATAACAGAGGAGAGTTTATTACTCTCCGCTCGTTTCTTCAAACCAATGGCATCACCCACCTCACCACCCCACCCCATACTCTTGAACACAATGGCATGTCTGAACGGCGTCACAAACATGTTGTTGATACAACATTAGCCTTATTACACCATGCGTACATGCCCCTCACATATTGGCCTCACGCCGTATGTGCTGCCATCTACATTATCAATAGCCTTCCAAAAGCCAACTTAAATATGCTTTCGTTCTTCCAATGCCTCTTAAAATAATCTCCCAACCTCTCCAAACTCTGAGTTTTTGGTTGCTTGTTTTATCCTTGGCTCTGTCCCTACACGTCTCACAAATTAGAGCTTAGATCTACACCATGTGTCTTTATTGGGTACTCTATCACTCAAAGTGCCTACCTATGCTAAGATCTATCCACTAACAAATTATATACCTCTCGCCATGTTCAATTCGTAGAACACGTCTTCCCTTTTGCCAAATCAACGTCAACTTTTGATACACCCATTGAATTGATAGATACACCTACCACACCCCATAATCTGATAAGTTCACCCACTCTTCTGCATGCATGCACCCACTATTTTGCTAAATCCACCACCAGTTCCGCCAAATACACCCAGTGTTCTGGTAGAACCACACCATGTCCCAACAAACCCACCTGATACACCCCCTAAGCCAGCCTATACTACCCACGACCTCGATTCACCCACCCCTTGAAGTACTAAATACACCCCTTACTGCCCCCACTCCCGAGAACCCCCCTCACACCCAAAACACTTCCCCTACCGATATACTCAAGTCACCAGGTGCTCTTATGCGGTCACCTGCACCACCATCATCGCTTCCTGCTCAACACAACACTCGTATGGCCACTCGATGATTCAGTTGTAAATTGCACAAGATTTCATGTGTTTTAGTGATAAACATTGATTGTTTTGCATGCATTGTCACACTAATATGCTTAAATCGATTGAGAAAGGTGTTTGAGTTCGTTTTGTAGGAATACAAAGTGAATTGGGCGTTTAATCACAAGAGATGAGTGATCAATCATCATTGACACTCATATAAGGAGAAGGAACGAGGCTCGTAAGCATGTATGAGGAGTTTGAGAAGAAAAGGGACGAAAAACGGATAAGAAAGTCGAAGAGGACGGAGAGATCGGGCTGGAGAGCCACCCGGCAGGGCCACTTTTGGCCTATGGCCGGGCGGCCAACATTGCTCACTTACGAAGTTTCCGCCCGGTCGGGCGGCATCACTCGCCCAGTCGGGCCGCTTGTTCTAGCCCCCATTTCGTGCGTCCACGCATCCGCCCGACCGGGTGGATCTATTCTCGGGGGTTTTGGCCTATTTTCTTCATTTTTGAGGGGTCTAAGTGAAAATTTCATCCAAGACTTCTTTACCAACTATAAATAGAGCTCATTTGAGTTTTAGAAAGGATTGCTCTTCTTTTACAAGCCATTCTCACACACAATCACATAGTTAGAGGTGTTCTTCATATTTTGGTTTAATTTCTTCATTAAATTAGTTAGAATAATGGTTATTACTTCAAATCAAGTTACGATTATCGTCGAGTATTGTCTATTGCATTGTTTTATAACCACAATTCCAAGATCAAGGTGATATTTCTCTTATTTGAAATTTCTCAATTTCTTATTGTTTAGCTATGAGTTTGATGATTGTTTTTGTTGTAGCCATGGGATTCTCTTCTAGAACCATGGGCTAAGTTCTCATTGCCTTGGGTGTGGATGTTTTGATGGGTGTTTAGTGTAATTATGGATTAATTGCATGATTAGCTTAGGTTTTGTGTGTTTATGTTTCTATTGTTGTGTTGTTCATGATTCATTTGGTTAATCAACCCTATTAGCGAGCATGTTCGATTATGTTAATTACAACGAGGGTTAGGTTGCATGATTGGAGGTGTGAGTGTGAGCTTTGGTTAATTGAATAGAAGTTAAGTACTACCTCCGTCCCTGAAAAGTTTGTATAGTCACTCTCACGATATACACGTATTTACTCTTTATATAATATTTTTTTGGGTCCATCATACACTCAATCAAATTACTTAATTTAATTTATATATAAAAGTTTACTAAATTGCATTCAAGGCTCTAATTATTACACTTTTTCCTTAAACTTCGTTCCATCAAATGCAAACTTTTTAGGGACGGAAGGATCGGAGTAGTAATTAGCTTAACATAGAGAGGGATAATTGCTAGACAACTTTAGGCACTAATCGAATAGAGGTCGTCTAGGAGATTGGTGAGAGTGCGTCTCATAAGCATTTGTAACCGTGTTGAAAGTGTTTATGAGACACTATTTTAGGAGCTTATGGTATTTGATTAGATCCTATAATTGCTAATCAATGCACGTGTTCACCTATGCCTTTCGAGGGGGTTTACACATAAGAGTGATAGCCTTTAGCTTAATCCAAAACCATAGTTTAATTCATGTAATTGGTTCGTTAACTCATTGAATTACCCATAAAACGGAAACACGCGAGGCAATACCATTCTCTTGCACTTTCTCTCAAAAGTTAGATAGCTATTTATTTCTTTTGTCTTATTATTGTTATCTTAGTTAATCTAGTTTAATACTTTCGTTTTAAATTCCGAAAATCACAAACAAACAAGTGTCGTTACTACAATAACATGCAAACTCTTAACTCTAGGGATTCGTTTTCACTCAACTAGATCCTTGGAACGAAAAACTACTTGGTCGTACTTGTGTACTACAATCGAACCCATACGCTTGTGGGGATCGTATTGTTATATGCTAAAAACAGTGTAAAATACGGAACAAGTCACTCGATCCCAAAATAATGTCTTCAAGCCCAATCCGAGGTATGGTCTTACATCATTTTTGCTATATTATTGTAGCATTTTGATGCGATTTTCATCTTAATTGATAGAAATTGTGCTACTAACCTTGTTGTCAAGAAATGTGTTCAAAGTGTAGGAAACAAGGTGAAATTGTCCATTTTAGAGGAAAAATGAACATTGGTAAATGGAATTGACGTTTGATTGGAGGGCGAGCAAGGAAAGCCAAGAAAAAGAGAAGAAAAGAAGTCCAACATGCAGAAACCACACTGGCGGCTGAGTGAGCCCACACTGGCTGCCGAGTGAGCCCACACCGGCTGCCGAGTGAGGTCGAGTTATAGAAAGTTTCGAGGGAGTTCATCTCACTCGGTCGGTCGAGTGAGCCCACACTGGCGGCCGAGTGGGATCTGGAACCCAGTTTGGTTTTGTAAACTAATTTCACTCTGGTGGCCGAGTGAACTCACTCGGTTGACTGAGTCAACTTACCAATTTCGGAAAATTTCGCGAATTTTGAAGAACTTCAAGGACCCAAATGCTAATTTCGTCTCACACACTCTTTGAAGCTTTAAATAGCTTCCAACTCAGTTTTTAAAGGATTTTAACACTCATTTATTACACTTCCACAAACCCTAGTTCTTACTTAGCCTCATTTATTGCTACTTTAATTTCTAGTTTAGCTTAGAAGTAGAATACTTAACATAAGTTTTTGAAGAACAAGGCCCTGCTCTCTTGTAATAACTAGGTATTTTGAAGAAACAACAATGTGACTTCAAACCATACCTTCATTTTCTATATAATTGCAAGGTTCATGTTTATTTCAATTTATTGTGTTATCTCAGCCATGGGTGTTGCTCCAAACACCATGGGCTAATCTATTTTATGCTTTGAATGTTCAAAACTATGTGAATATTGAGTTGTGGAATTGTTCGAGCTTTGTTATTGTCGATTTTAGGATTATTGCTTATTTTATTGGGTATTATTGGTACTTAGTATGTTAACTTCTATTAATCGATATTTAGATGCATGTTTAGCGTAGACGAGAGTTACATGGACATGTTTATATTTATGGTGTGAGTTGTTGGTATGCAAATGTGTTAGTTATACTTTTCGAGAGGGAGTTAATCGTATTAAAAGTTTAAAACCCCATTAAAGGACATTAATTACTTGAATGATTATTTGAGTAGTTGGTGAGGATTAGGAAGAAAACCTTATTACCGGGTTTGGGAAAACCTTAGAATTAAAGTTATATTACCCGAAGGAAAATAGTTGTCATCCTAGCATTTAGGTGCTCTTAGCAAATCTTAATTGAAGCATAAACAGACTAAAAGCAATTCCTCTCGATTTCACTAGGTAGAGAACGCCCGAAACATTCTCTCACCCTTACACTTCTTCGAATTATATTCGTAGTTGTTCTTTGTTTTAATTGTCAATTTCTTGTTTTAGTAGTAATTTTCCTCACTAAGTTGTGGTAATTGTTTTTTATGGTTGTTTGCTTATTTTTAGTAGTTTAAATCACTTGTTAGTATCTAGGTTGGTGTTTGATTTAATTTCTTGAAGTTTGGTAGTAACTTAGCTTTATTTTAGAAATTCAAAACCGAACCCGTAGTTACATTAGTTATGCCAACATACAACTCTAGGGACTCATTGCACAAACCCACCTCCTAGGTTGATACTACTTGGTCGAATACTTCCATTACTACTAGGAATCCTTATGCTTGAGGGGAAGTAGTTAGTCAAAATATATTGTCCTAAACATCGTTCAAGTCAGGTTACGACAAGGTGGTGACGAGAATGGGGCCAAAGTGACGACGATCGAGGTGGGGACGAAGACACACGCTGGCAAGGGCGGAGCCAGGAATTTTTTTTAGGGCGGGCTGAAAGCTTAAATAAATAGGCCGCGAACAGAAGAAAATAAAAAATACCAACTTTTTTTTTTCATATTTTCAACCCCTTCTCATAACTCGAATCCAATGACTTGAACCTAAGACCTTCTCATAACTCGAATCCAATGACTTGAACCTAAGACCTCACTATCTAGGTAGTGATATTCTAGCCATTTGAGTTATCCCACTTCGTTATCGATTTGTTTTATTTAAGAGGTTTGAATTACTCCCTCCATCCCAATTTAGATTGTGCATTAGTAAAAAAATGGATGTCCTAATTTATTTAGATGGTGCATTTCTTTATTTGACAATAAATCATTTTTACACTTTAAACTACACACTTCAAATATAATTACAGTACATGTCATTAATTATTAATCTAAATTGAAACGGAGTAATAATTTAATCAAAATTTATTATTTAATTAAAATTTAATTTCAGTTAAATACATATGTTTAACAAACATTATAGCAAAATTGAATCTCAATTAGTGAAAAATACTCCCTCTGTCCCACAATTGTTTGCACTCTTTCCTTATTTGTCCGTCCCACAATTGTTTGCACTACCCAAAAAGGAAACTTTTTCATAAACCCCACCCTCACAATATTCACATATTTACACAAAATGCCATTACTTTTACCCTCAATCCAATCATTCACTTTACTTTATTCATAAAAGTTTACAAAATTACCCCTCAACTCTCCACTCATTACACCTTTTTCTTAGTTTGCGTGCCCCATTTTTGGTGCAAACAATCCTGGGACGGAGGGAGTACTATTTTTTACCTTCGAATAGGGTCACATAGTCGATTTTGTATAAGGGATTTTGTTAAAAAAAAAAAGTAATATATATAGAATTTAAAAAAAAAATAAAAAAAAATTGGAGTGGGCTACAGCCACCCTTAGCCAGGCTGTAGCTCCGCCCTTGCACGCTGGTGTTAAGAAGCTAGAGTAGAAACCAGAGGGAAAGATATATATATATATATATATATATATATATATATACATATACGGTATATGATACTAATGTGTATATATGAGAATTTTGCTTTATATTTTCATTATCTTTAGTTTTTTATTTGATTGTTTCTGAATTTACTTATAAATATTTGTAATTATTATTTTTTAATTTTATTTGATAATCATATACTATATTTATATTTTATATGATTATATTTTGTATCTTTAAATTATATTCAAACACACATTTTATATACATGTTTTTATTTTTATTTTGTTTTGTTTTGATTTTTATTCAAAAATTATTTAGAGTAATTTCATAATTAACATTAGATTACTATTTGGTTTGAAAATTTTACTTTTAGTAATTTTTTTAATTATATTCCAATTCTGTAATAAAAAAAAAGATTTTACATAAATTATTACTATTTAAAAAAAAATATATATATGTTTATGTATTTTCAAATTATACCAAATTCAATATATATTTTTCCTATTGATTTATAATTTAAGAATACATTTAATTATATATAATCAATTTATTTTTAATACTATTTTTAAACTAACGATTTCCAACCATAATTTAACGGACAAGACCAATATTGCATAAAAAGGACCACTTTCGAATACTGGGATCAAAAGTGATTTGAACATATTCTTACAGGACTAAAAATAAAATTTTTCCGTTATTGGGATGAAGTAAATTGAATAAGGATTTTGATTAGTGTAAAAATTGCTCGAAATTCATGTGTTTAATTCACATAATTTTATTGTATTTTTACACCGAATTGACTCATTACACTTGAATTGAGAAATATATGTGTTTTACTATTTTTATAGGAAAAATTAGGATTTTTGGAGCAAAACACACCTCGATAATATTGTGACGTAAATCGAAAGAATAAATTGAAAAGAGAGGAAAATTATTGAACTCAAGAAGAAAACAATATTGGGTCCGACTATTTACACCTCCATTTGCGTTGAGAACACTCCCCCCTATGGATTTAATAATAAAATAATGAAGTAAAAAACCAAAAATACCCTTTAAGTCATATTAAACTACTAAATGCACCCCCACCTTTAAACCTAAGTTTTATCCATCCTCCGCCGCCGCCGCCACCGCCACCGCCAAACACCAAACACCAAAACAAAAAAAAAATTCAACTTTTTTTTTAAGATTTCGACAAACCAGTGTCGACCATATTCACTCCCGTCGACACTGGTTTGTCGACAAGATTGTATATGCTCGACATTTGTTGATCGGAAAAAAAAAAAAAAATTTAAAAACTCGTCGACAACTTTAGGTCGACCAAAAATACACTCGTCGACACCCTGTTGTCGACGGAGTGTATTTGGATCGACCTAAAGTGGTCGAAAGGTAAGAAAAAGAAGGAAAAAAAAAACAAAAAAAACAAACAAACCTGGATTTGGATTTGGCCGATGGACTGGCTCGGCGAGGGAGGGAGGAGGGGGGAGGGAGGGGACTGGCTCGGCGAGGGATGGAGGAGGAGGGGGGAGGGAGGGGACGGCCGCGGCGGCCGCGATTTGTTTTGTTATTTTTTTTTTTACAGGCGGGGGGTGGGGGCGACGGGTTCGGCGAGGGAGGGAGGAGGAGGGGGAGGGAGGGGACGGCCGCGGCGGCCGATGGACTGCCTAGTTTGCGTTGGATCAGAAGATTCTGAGCCTTATTCTCTCTTCTCTCTCTGAAAACACCATGGCCGAAGTCATTGGCCTCACCTCATCTCGATCTGTCTGGACAGCCATCGCGGAGGCCTATAGTCGAGATTCCTCTGCCTCTCGCCTCAACCAGTTACGTGGTGAATTGTTCAACCTCCGCCGTGGCACCTCCTCGGTTGATGAATATAGCAAGAAGTTTCGACTTCTCTGTGACCAGTTGGCCTCTATTGGTTGCCCTGTCGATGTCGTTCATAAGAGTCATTGGTTCTTAAACAGTCTCGGCCCTCAGCTTCTTGGTTTCTCTAACATCCGTATGTCTATGACCCCGATGCATCCTTTTCGCGATCTGGTTCATCAGGCTGTTAGTTTTGACCTTATGCAGCGTTTCATGGATGCCCCAACCGCTCCTGTTCCTGCTTTTGCCACTGATCGGCGCTCTGGCTCCTCGCAGCCTCGATCTTTCTCTCATGCTCGCACCTCTGGTCACGGTGGTCGCCTACCTGCTACCTCCGGTGGTCGCTCTTCCCCTGCCCAGCAAGGCGCTCGGGGCAAATGGTCTTTCACTCCTACTTGCCAGATTTATCGTCAACCGGGCCACTTTGCTAGTCGCTATCCCGAGAGATATGCTCGCTCGTCTCAGCCCTCTGTCAACCTTGCTCAGGCCTTCGAGTCACACTGCTATGGATGATCTCGCACCTTATAATGGTAATGATCATGTTATTGTCGCGAACGCTACTATTATTCCCATTACTCACACTGGTTCTTATCGTGCTCATGATAAATTTCGCTTATTGGATGTTCTGGTTGTTCCCCATCTCACTAAAAATTTATTATCCATAAGCAAACTGACTTCAGATTATCCTATAGACGTTGTTTTCTTTAATCGTTCGTTTGTGGTTCAGAACCGAGTAACCAAGGAACCTCTGGCTCGCGGCAGGCGTAGTCGCGGTCTTTACATTCTGGAGCATGGTCGCCCATCCCTGGATGTCGCGTTGCACACTACTGCTCGGCGTGCTTCGTTTGAGCTTTGGCACCATAGAATAGGACATACTTCTATTTCAGTTGTTAATTTGTTGAAACATTTGGTTCACTTGGATGTTACTTCTGTTTTGCCTAAACCTTCTCTATGTACTCATTGTCAGCTGGCAAAGAGCAAACATTTGTCTTTTACTTTGAATAAAAAGCGAGCATCCCGTGTTTTGGATCTTATTCATTGTGATTTATGGGGGCCTGCCCCGGTGTGTTCTAATGATGGTTATCGTTATTATGCTATCTTTATTGATGACTTTTCTCGCTTCACGTGGTTGTACCCTTTGCGTGCTAAGTCCGATTTTTTTTGGTGTTTTGGTCGCCTTCCATACACCTTTATGTGTAATCAGTTCTCTGTCTCCATGAAAGCATTTCAGGGTGATGGTGGCACGGAGTTTGTTAACAGCAAAGTTCGGGATTTCTTTTCCGCCAAATGTATTCACCATAGATTGCCATGTCCCTACACTCCTCAACAGAATGGTCGTGCGGAGCGTAAACATAGACATATCATTGAAACTGGATTGCCTCTCATGCTTCACTCCAGTGTTCCCTCTCATTTTTGGGTTGATGCATTTGCCACTGCAGCTTATATTATAAACAGTTTACCTACGCCTGTACTTGATGACAAGTCTCCGTATGAATTGCTCATTCATATACCTCCTATTTATGGCAATTTCAAAACCTTTGGTTGTCGTGTTTTTTAGTACCTTCGGGATTACTCTCCTCACAAGTTGGCTCCTCGCAGTGTTCCTTGCATCTTCTTGGGTTACAATTCTTCTCATAAAGAGTTTTGGTGTTACGATCCAGTTGCTTCCCGCTTTTATACTACTAGACATGCTCAGTTTGATGAGTCATCGTTCCCTTTCTCTGACAAGGGCTCCTCGGCAGATTCTCGGTCTCTTGATTACAACTCGTTTCTGGTTCCAGAGTCTCTTGCTCCCGGTCCAGTTCCTTGCCCTAAACCTGTTGCTCACCCTACTCCTGCTCGCACCGAGCCTTGCTCGCTCTGCCCACACGCCTCAGAGGCTATTTCAGATCTGGCTCCTCGACATATGCCTCCTTGCTCACTCGAGGTCCCGCCTATCGAGCGACCTCCTACTCGTCCCGCCTTGCCTCCGACCGAGCACCAGCGTACCGACCTGCCCTCCGCTCCCCGATCAACCCATCTGATGGTTACTCGGGCTCGGTCTGGCATCTTCAAGCCTCGTTATGTGGCTGAGATTGCGACCACATGCTTGTTATTTGCTCTTGATGTCTCTGATGAACCAAAGGGGTTCAAGTCCGCTTTGAAGCTTCCTCATTGGACGGCGGCTATGCGCTCGGAGATTGACACTCTCCACGCGAACCAAACTTGGGATCTGGTTCCTCGCCCGCCGAGCACAAATATAGTTGGTTCCAAATGGGTTTTCCGGACAAAGTTTCACATTGATGGTTCAGTTGATCGCTACAAGGCTCGCCTGGTCGCCCAGGGTTTCTCTCAGATTCCTGACTTCGACTTTTCCCACACTTTCAGCACGGTCGTCAAGGCCGCCACTGTTCGCATTGTGCTCTCTCTTGATGTTCGAGATGGATGGCTCCTACATCAGTTGGATGTCAACAATGCCTTCTTGCATGGTGTTCTGACCAAACCCGTTTTCATGTCTCAATCTCCGGGTTTTATTGATCCTCGTTTTCCGGATCATGTATGTCGACTCAAGAAGGCTCTCTATGGGCTTCGTCAGGCGCCTCGGGCGTGGTTTGTTCGGTTCAGTTCCTTCCTCGCCTCTCTTGGTTTTCACTGCAGCCGAGTTGATACCTCCCTGTTCTACTTCACTTGCAAGGGGGTCACTCTATATCTCCTTCTTTATGTCGATGACATCATTGTGACGAGCAATGACCCTATCTTCCTGAAGCGTTTCATTGCTCGCGTCCATGCAGAGTTTCGGGTCAAAGATTTGGGCGAGCTCAATTACTTCCTCGGCCTCGAGGTGTCTCGCTCCTCGGACACTTTGTTTCTTGGTCAGGCCAAGTACGCCCATGACATCCTCGCTCGGGCCGACCTCTTGGATTCCAAGCCAGTCTCTACACCTCTGGTCGCTGGTTCCTCGCTTGTCAGCACAGGTGCACCCTTCCATGACCACACTTTATATCGGTCCCTGGTCGGTGCCCTGCAGTATCTCACCATCACTCGTCCGAACCTTTCCTATGCTGTCAATCATGTCAGTCAGTTTCTTCACTCCCCTACGGTGGATCACTTCGCCGCTGTCAAGCGTATTCTTCACTATGTTTAAGGTACCATAAATTTCAGTCTCACTTTCACTCGTGGTTCCTATCCCTCTGTTATCGGCTACTCGGATGCTGATTGGGCTCGGTGTGTTGAGACACGCCGCTCTACATATAGGTATTCCATTTTCTTGGGTGGTAATTTGGTTTCTTGGAGTGCTAAAAAGCAGTCCACCGTCTCTCGTTCCAGGTGTGAATCTGAATATCGTGCCATGGCCAACACTGCTCAGGAAATCATTTGGGTCACCCAACTTCTTCGCGAATTGGGTGCCTTGCCCCCTGGTCGCCCTCTTCTTCTCTGTGACAACAAGAGTGCTCTCTTTCTCTCTCAGAATCCTGTTGCGCATAAGCGAATAAAACACATTGATATTGATTGTCACTTTGTTCGGGAACTTGTCTCGTCTGGTCGTCTCGCCACTCAGTTTGTTCCCTCTGAGCTCCAGGTTGCCGACATCTTCACGAAGAGTCTTCCTCGTCCCAGTTTTGAGTTGCTTCGTTCCAAGCTTTGCGTGTCCATTCACCCACTGCATTGCTTGAGGGGGGATAATAGGAAATAAATATTCAAATTATTATTTACCATATCTTGTAAATATTTCCTTTTATTTGTTTGTTATTACTTCCTTGTAAATCTCTTGTACCTTGACTATATATATTGGATCTTCCCAATCACCTCATTAACGGTGATCTCATACCTATTCTCACATTTTCTCTCCTTTATTAATTAAATTTAATGATTGGTTAGCTTTTAAAATAATTCACTCTATTCCACAATTATTTGCACTCTTTTCTCACTCGTTCATTCTACAATTGTTTACACATTTTAAGAAACTTTTTCACAAATCTCATCTTTACAATATTTATATATTTACACAAATTATCATTACTTTTACCCTCAATTCAATCATTCACTTTATTTTATTCATATAAATTTATAAAATTACCCTCAACACTCTACTCATTACACATTTTTTTAGTTTGTATATTTATAAAGTGGTGCAGACAGTTCCGGAACGGAGAAAGTAGTTTATTACGGAGGAAGTAGTTTATTAGTGACTTTCCTATTAAGTAACAAGATATATTACTACTTTTTAAATAGTATGTTTAACTTTAATGAAAATAAAAGATAAGAATGTGGATAATTATCTAATATCATATTATGTGGTACTGTTTTACACCTAACTAATTATGCATGTGGATAATTATCGAATATCCAATTATGTGGTACTGTTCTACACCTAACTAATTATGCATGGTCAGCATAGTCTCCCCATCCATCAAATGTACTTCTATTGGTTGTGGACACAAGTTTTAAAGAAAATATAAATAAAATAAATAAAGTAAGAGTATTATAGGGTATTATGTGGTCCATTATGAATAAAGTAATTATTTGTGAATAAAGTTGATGACAAATTGAGTAATTAAGTGATGGTTTCTATAAAATGTATGAGACTACATTTGATGGATAAAGAATATCAGGTAAATGAGACTATATTTCATGAAAGGAGGGAGTATAATCTAATTATATTAAATTTAAGAGAAACACTTATATGAAATATTTTATGTGAAATATTAGTATATTTAAGGAAGGATAAAAAATTCACGGAACTTTAGCAAGTCTGACCGGATCAAACGGATATTTCCAAAAAAGTCGCGCAGAAGACTAATAGGAAAACGGGTTCTAGATTTGTGTTACTATGAATGTAATTATATGTTACTGTAAGGACAAATATGTGTTACTGTTAGTACAAATAGCACATAACTTGACTTTTCACATAAAATATTAGTACAATTAATTTAAACAAGGATAAAAAACTTACAGAATTTTTGCAAATCATATAAAATCAAACAGATCTTTAAAAAAAAAATCATCCAAAAGACAAACAGAAAAACGGGTTATAGGTCTGTGTTACTGTAAAAGTAATTATATGTTAATGTACGGGAAAATATATGTTACTATAAGAACAAATAACACATAATTTACTTTTGAGTAACATACATTTGTCATTAAAGTAACACATGTAAGGTATTGAAAATTGTGTTACTATATAAAGTATAAACACAAGTTTATTACTTTATAGAGAAATATGTGTTACCGTATGAACAAAAAATTTTCGAGTCGGACTCCAGTCTGACAGTTAGCAGTTTGATGAGCTCTACTCCTTCTGTCCCTTGGCGTCTGCAGGGTCTTTGGAGTCAGGTCCATCCTCTTACCACAGACATGCACATTCGGTTTTCTCACACTTTTAGAGAGGCCAACCAGGCGGCTGACGCAGTGGCCAAGACGAAGATCAACTGCATTTGGAGGGGATATCCTCCAGATATCTTACTTACTTTCTTGCATAAAGATTTGTATACCGTCTTTTACAGACATTGATTGTTAGAGGAGTTTACCTTTTTCCTTCGCCTGAGTTTTGTCCCTAATGAGGGTTTTCTCAGGCAAGGTTTTAACGGCACTCCGGCCTCTGGCTCAACTTGTGAGCTTATGGTTTTAAGTTTTCTTTTTTCTTTTATATTTCATACCTTTTCATTGGCCGTATGAATACAATGTTATTATTGCATGAATGAAATACTTAGTTAATCTTCAAAACAAAAAAAAATATAGATTTAGATCCACACATCTTGAATAGTTCATCCCTAAAATTACAAAATACATAACAATCAACCGTTAATAAAAACGGATCCACATATAATTTTATCTTATTCCATTTTTAGTTTTATATTTTTCTATTTTTTAGTAAATTAAAAAACGTTAAACACATATCAAATGCTAGGTTAAGCATTAGAAAAATGGTTAATTCTAAATAAATACATCACATTTAGTCTCAATATCAATTTAATCACGACCTTTACGATTATTGTAAAAAAAACTCCAACATTTCATCATGTTGCAATTAGATACACATTTTTTTGTCCGGCCAACAATTGATGACGTGGCTTGCCAGAACTTGCCACGTCAGATTACACATATTCTTTTATTTTTATTTTTTTATTGTACACATCAGATTACACTTTATAGAAATAAAAATAAAACTTTATAAAAAATAAAAATAAAAATAAAACTTCCGCCTCAAACTCAATAGAGTTCTTCTTCTTTTCAAACTCAATCAAGTTCTTCTTTTTCTCAAACTCAATCAAGTTCTTCTTTCCCCCTTCTCAAAATGAATATAGTTCTTCTTCTCATTCTTTCTCACTTCTCAAACTCAATCAAGTTCTTCTATTTTAACCCTAAAAATCAAAATCCCCTTAAAAAAATCATCCAAAAGCAACCGCACATCTAATCCATGACCATGATAAATTTTTTAGTGGTTTATTTTTTCAGGAATTCTTCAATTATTGAATTATTTTGTTATTTTGTTCAACTAATTCGAGGACTACAATTTATATGCTTTATTGGAGAGAAAAATATTCTTAAAAAATATTCTAGTAAAACACTAATGATTACTGCAACAAAAATATTCTAGAAAATATTCTGAAAAAATATATTTAACATACTAAAAATCATAGTTAGACCGTCTAATATACAAAACATTTACAATTGTAGGCTATAAGTATCCAAGTGACTTCCACCTCCTATTCTACTCCTCACTGAATTGTGGCTTCACCACTTCCTCTTCTACAACTAGGCGCCTGAAAGAATGAATATAACAATATAGTTATGAATTATATATACAAATATTTAATAAAATAAGAAACTTACCCTCATATAATAGTGTGAAATGCTTCGCAAATCAATACACTCATGTAGGGACAGAGGGAGAGGGGGCGACCCCCTCCCATTTTTTAAAATATTATTTAATAAAAAAATTAAAGAAAAAATAATTACCATTAATTTTTATGTATATTTAATAATTATATAACAATTTTTAAGTGTATTAGTAAAATATTAGTAATACAACTATTACTTTTTCCGTCTCAAAATGTATGTTTTTTTTGTGTATAATTAAATAATTTTTTTAAAATATAAATTTACCATTCATTATCATTTATCATGAAAGAATGAGAGAAAAATGAAGGAAAATAAACGAGAGTATGAAATAATAAAAAGTATTAGAAAGAAAATTATGGGGAGAAACATGGTAAAAATAGCTGAAATGACAATTTTTTAAAAAGCAAAAATTAAGACTAATAGTGTCAAACAATATGAAACGATTGAAGTATATAACAATTTAAAACATAAAAATTAAAAGATGTTTGTATATAGACGGTATAAATATTATTCTGTAAGTAACGAGCGAAATGAATGAAATATTTATTGAAATATATGTATATATATATATATTAAAAAACTTAACTTAGATTCATTAGTAATATATTATATGTTTCAAAAAAAAAAAATGAAATTTCTTATTCATAATTGGGCACCCATTCGACTAAGTTCTGGCTCCATCACTGCACTCATGTCTTTTTTTTTTTGATCGGTGAAAAATGACCTTTTATTGAGTATCCAAAGTGGCAAAAAAGTGGTCAAAGTAAACATACAAGGTACAAGCAGTACCTAAAGACAAAGTTATAACAAAAGAAAGACTACCAGAATGTTAAAAAAAGAGGAAAAAGAGAGCAGTGGTCCGCTCAGTCCATCTTCGTGCTCCACTTCAGTTCATACTTTCTACCACCTATATATCTAAACATTGAGTCGGTTCCGCTATCCATGTTTTAAAGGTGCACCCCTGTTTGATCGTCCCTTTTACCATACATGCACCAGCTCCATAGCCAGTCCTTTATTTCGTCAATTAATTTTTCCATTTCTCATTCTCCATTTTAAAAAATCACTGAGTTCCTTCTATGCCATATATTCCTCACAATGCATACCCAAAGTCCTGCCATCACTTGTATACCTTTCTTCGATGTCGTGAGGTTCGAGAATTGTGCAAAATGATCTTTGATATTCATGGGTAGAATAGAGGATATCTTCAGCCAATTCAGTGTAGTCGTCCAAGCCTGTTGTGCCTTTTCGCATTCTAAGAAAAGATGCACTGCTGTCTCGATTGCTTCCCTACATGCAGTGCACCTTGCCTCTTCTTCTGAGTTTAAGATCCTTCTTCTTCTTCTAAGATTACTTTGAGTCGGTAGTCAATCCCAATGAAACCGCCATGTCGTAGCTGCTGCTTTGAAGGGTGCCATATTCTTCCATAGAAGAGATAAATCCTTGCCCCTTCTTTCTTCTTCGCCGCTGTCAATCCCACTCATGTCTTGGTTTGCCATTTTCTTCAAACATAACAAACATATAACATGACATTTAATTTTGGAAGGAATAACATAACATTTTAAATCACTATATATGTGTGCCAAAAAAATAAGTATAAATGATCATAAACACAATCTTACATGCAATTTCTCTGGTCTTTTCAAGTCCTTTGCACTGGGACAACTTTTTTTTGTTACATACAGAGCAAGTCATTTGTATCTCATGTCTTGTCAATTTTATAGAATTTCTAAGATTTTCCTCAGGAACTCTCTTCCTCATCTTCCACACCCTTCTACCATTCAAGGGTTGAATGACATTAAGTGTAGTACCTAGATTTTTTTTTTTTAGGATTTTTTATAAAAAAATTTTCTGTTTTTTGCCATTTTTACTGTTAGGTTTCTATCCTTATGATTTTGATTTTTAGAGTTAGAATAGAAGAATTTGATTAAGTTTGAGAAGTGAGAAAGACGTAGAAGAAGAACTGAGTTTGAGAAGTTGAGAAAGACGCAGTAGAAGCGGAAGTTTTATTTTTATTTTTATAATTTTTTTTTTATTTATATAAAATGTAATCTGAAAATAAAAAAATAAAAAAGAATATGTGTAATTTGACGTGACAAGTTCCGGCAAACCACATCATCAATGGTTGGCCAGAGAAAAAAATGTGTATCTAATTGCAACACTATGAAAGGTTGGAGTTTTTTACAAATTAAATTGATATTGAGACTAAAGATTTGTATTTATTTAGAATTAACCCTTAGAAAAATGATCTTGACTCTAAAAATTATTTTTCTGACTCATAAAATAGGGGGAGTGAACTCATAAAATATGGGGTAAATAATCGTGGCCATCCAATATAAACAGTCGGTGCAGATCTATTTAAAAAAAAGGGTGAACTCATAAAATAGGTGTACAAATAGATTGAATATGGTGGATCAGATTCAAATAGTTATTTGGACATATTTCACCATAAGACTATTGTAAAATATTGTCTGGTAGAGATTCTACTTTTGATTGGCTGGTCTCATTTGGGATTCACGGTCCTTCGATGTGTATGCTCTGTCGTAGAGATTCTGAGTCTTTAGACCACTTGTTAGCTCACTGTCCATTTACTCTGGAGATTCTTCAGCATCTGACTCAGCTTTGTGGAGTTACGATCCACACGGGGATCAGCTTTCTTGATATCTTCCTCCAGGCTACCAGAGTTCGTTTGGGTCTGCAGTCTTTGGAGTTATGGAGAGCGGCATTTGTTACTACAGTTTGGGCTATTTGGGCTCTGCGGAACAGGGTGGTCTTTGATGGGGTCTCTCCTTCAGTCAGACGATGCATGGCGCAAATCGTTGCTGGTATTAGGGAAGCCAATAGCATCTCTCGAGGTTACTCTAACGGTTCAGTTCGAGATCTCTTGATTGCCAGGTCTCTTGGTGTATTGGGCAGGCACAAGCCGACTCGTCAGGGCTCGTCTGTTAGATGGATCCCACCGGATCCGGATTGGTACAAGATCAACACAGACGGCAGTGCAACATCCTCTCCAGGTAGTTTGCATGCAGGGGCGGTGTTTAGGAACTTCAGGGGGTTCTTTGTTGCGGTTATTGCCCAAGAGGTGGGTTGGGGTACTCCATTTGAGGCGGAGTTAGCAGCGGCACTCATTGCTATTCAGTATGCACATTCCCAAGGGTGGCGGTTCTTATGGATCGAGTCAGACTCCAGTCTGACAGTTAGCACTTTGATGAGCTCTACTCCTTGTGTTTCTTGGCGTCTGCAGGGTCTTTGGAGTCAGGTTCATCCTCTTACCACAGACATGCACATTCGGTATTCTCACACTTTTAGAGAGGCCAACCAGGCGGCTGACGCAGTATCCAAGACAAAGATCAACTGCATCTGGAGGGGATACCCACCAGATTTCTTACTTACTTTCTTGCATAAAGATTTGTATACTGTCTTTTACAGACATTGATTGTTAGAGGAGTTTACCTTTTTCCTTCGCCTGGGTTTTGTCCCTAAGGAGGGTTTTCCCAGACAAGGTTTTAACGGCACTCCGGCCTCTGGCTCGACTTGTGAGCTTATGATTTTAGGTTTTCTTTTTTCTTTTATATTCCATACCTTTTTATTGGCTATTGTAAAATATTGTATATAAATTTTTACTTAAATTCTAATACCTAAATCGTTAATTAAATTACTCTCTAATTAATACTCCCTCCATTTTTAATTAAGTGTCACTTTGCCTTTTTAAATATAAGAAATTCTCAAATGCACCATGTGCACCAAAACACAGGTTTGGTGCATATGCTTTTGTCCTTATCCTCCTACTCTAAGTTATTATCCCTTTTTTCTCTACTTATGATTATAATTCCATTTTTTTCTATTAATTAATTAATTAATTTATAATCCATTACTTTATTAATTAATTAATTAATTTACCATTATTAATTAATTAAAATTCTCATTTTTATCGACCAATATTTACAATTATTAATTAATTTACAATTCTCATAACTTAATTAATTTACAATTCTCATAAGCATGAGGTCACCGGTTCAAATCCTTTCAAACTTGTTTTTTTTTTAGTTTTTTTTTTTTCTTTACTCACTTCCACTTTTCAATAATAATAGTCGCTACTTTTTATTAATAAAATTTCCACTTTTCACTAATAACAGTTACCACTATTCAGTAACAAAATTTCCACTTTTCACTAATAATAATTACCACTTTTCAGTAACAAAATTTCCACTTTTCAATAATAATAGTTACCTCTTTTCAGTAACAAAATTCCCACTTTTCAATAATAAGAATTACACTTTTCAGTTAAAATATCTACCACTTTTCAATAATAAAGATTACATTTTTCAGTTAAAATATCTACCACTTTTCAGTAACAAAATTTCCACTTTTCAATAATAAGAATTACACTTTTCAGTTAAAATATCTATCACTTTTCAATAATAAAAATTACATTTTTAAGTTAAAATATCTACCACTTTTCAATAATAAGAATTACACTTTTCAGTTCAAATATCTACCACTTTTCAATAATAAGAATTACACTTTTCAGTTAAAATATCTACCACTTTTCAATAATAATTATTATATTTTTCAATAATAAAATCTACCACTTTTCAATAATAAGAATAACATTTTTCAATAACAAAATCTACCACTTTTCAATAATAAAAATAATATTTTTTCAATTTTAATAATAATTTTAACGGTACAATTTATAATTAAATATAACCGTTTTAATTAATTAAATTAACAATGATAGCAATAAGCAAAATAAAGATGAAAATTATAGATTAATTAAGTGATGAGAATTATAATTTAATTAATAATTGTAAATATTGGTCGATAAAAATGAGAACTGTAATTAATTAATAATGGTAAATTAATTAATTAATAAAGTAATGAAAAGTGGTAGATTTTATTATTGAAAAATATAATAATTATTATTGAAAAGTGGTAGGTATTTTAATTGAAAAATGTAGTTTTTATTATTGAAAGTGGTAGATATTTGAACTGAAAAGTGTAATTCTTATTATTGAAAAGTGGTAGATATTTTAACTTAAAAATGTAATTTTTATTATTGAAAAGTGATAGATATTTTAACTGAAAAGTGTAATTCTTATTTTTGAAAAGTGAAAATTTTGTTACTGAAAAGTGGTAGAAATTTTAACTGAAAAATGTAATTTTTATTATTGAAAAGTGGTAGTGGTAGATATTTTAACTGAAAAGTGTAATTCTTATTATTGAAAAGTGAAAATTTTGTTACTGAAAAGTGGTAACTATTATTATTGAAAAGTGGAAATTTTGTTACTGAAAAATGGTAGTTATTATTAGTGAAAAGTGGAAATTTTGTTACTGAAAAGTGATAATTATTATTAGTGAAAAGTGGAAATTTTGTTACTGAATAGTGGTAACTGTTATTAGTGAAAAGTGGAAATTTTATTAATGAAAAAAAAATAGAAAAAAAAACAGAAAAAAAAAAAAAAAACGAAAAAAAAAAAAAGTTTGAAAGGATTTGAACTTGTGACCTCATGCTTATAAAGGGTATCTATAACTACTAAAACATTCATTACTTAATTATTTATATTTGTCTTTATAAATAGATATAGGATTGACCTGTGCATTAGTGTGCACGTGCACACTGTGCACAGGAGACCAACTCTTTAAATATTTTTAAAATAAGTGTCATTTTACATTTTCTTCTTTAATTTTGACAATTTTACCCTTATAAATATAGTACTCCCTCCGTCCCACAGAAACTTGCACATTTTCCATATATGGATGTCTCGTACCAATTTGAATACTCCATAAAGAAAATATCTTCATAACCCACACCCTCAAAATATACTCTTATTTACCCATATGTCATTACTTTTTCACACTCAATCTTCCTTTTACTTTACTTTATTCATAAAACTTTACAAAACTGCCCCTCTAAACATCAATCATTACACATATTTTACATATTTCTTAAAATGTGTATCATCCCAAGGGTGCAAATTAAATTCCTTTGGAATGGAGGGAGTATAACATAAATCATGGAAAAATCATAATTATTGTATATATAAATACCACCTACATTATTGACCACATTCATTACTAAACAGAAATTTAATATTAAAATTATTTATTATTAATGAAGGGTAAAATTGTTCATAATTTAATATTTTAATTTGTTGAAAAATGTTAAAATGATACTTAATGAAAGAATGGGAGGAGTAATATTCATTGAGTGAAAATGAATCGAGTTTAGTACCGAACTTTCAACCTAAAAACTTGAAGCTCGAAAATTAACTTGCATAACTTCAATTAGGAGTTTTCATTTAATTTATTATGGATATATAATTGTAAATAGTTAAACACATCGATAGTAATATAATAAAATTACTTAAGGTTAATTAAATTCACGATTTAATTACCACTAATTAATTAAACTCGTGTTGGGTATGCCACAAATTTGAAAAAAAAAAAAACACACTTTATCTCTCAGCTTTTTCCACATTCTTCTGATCGGATGATCCTTAGTGTCAAATTAATTTAGTGGAAAAGCTGAGGAAAATACAAATAAATAATTAGGACAAATCAAGTAGTAAAAGTATGTCGTGCAACTTTCTAAAGAAAAGTCGACTGCTATATTTTGGCACTATTGCAATTTATCTTCACTTTTTTAAATATTATTATACTCCCTCCTGTAAAAAATTCTGACCGATGTCATATTTTAAAAGTTTTATCATAAATTTTTTATTTTTTTAAAATGATAAAACTCGTTATCATTTTTTATCTTTTCTCATTCTCATTCTCTTTGTTTATTTTTATAATTTCTTCTTTCTATCTTTCTTTACTTCTACTATATATTCACTATTTATTTTATATTATATTTTTTAATTTTCATGAAGTTAATTATGAGAGGACAGAGGAAGTATATGTTATTATTGGAAGTAGAAATAGAAATTGTTGATTCAAAGCATTATGAATAAACAAGGACAATTCTTTATTATATTTGTACTATTTTTTGCTTTAGAGATTAAATAATGTTATTATCTGATGCGGCCAAAATATGTTGTCCTATGAGGAGACGACACGTGAATAGACGATAAGTTATTCTTATTAAATATTTATATTCGTTTCATGAAATGATTAATACACTATTGAGTATATGGAAGGAAATAGGACCAAACCCGATCCCTGGCCCATGTATCCTTGGTGCAGATATTCTGGGCCCAAATACCTCTGGCCCAAGAAGGAGATTGCTGAGAATCGAGTCTTGGTCCAAAAGGACCAAAGAAGACGAAGATAGAGGGAGTTTGAGAGTGGTAACTGGTACCAAGAATCTCGGAGGGAGGGGGCTGACCAGGAGACCGAGTCTAAAGGAGACGGTTGAGAGATAAGGGGAAGAATGATTCTCTTTTCCTCCCAGGAAAAGAGCGAGGTATAAGAGGGAGTTTTACTTATTATTTTGACTACATTCTTTACATACACAAGAAATACACGTACTTTTACACGAAATATACAAATAATACTTTGAAATTATACGATACTTGCAAGAATTATCCCTTCATCTTGAGGGAAACTTCTTTTTGACTCTCCCGAGAACACCTCTGACTTGAGCGTCAGAGATTTCACACTGGAATCCCCTCCGGCGTATTTTTGCAGGTTCTTTGGGAGCTTGGAAGAGGATTACTCGTAAAAAAGCTTGCTCAGAAGTGACGATCTAAACCCGAAGAAGCCTTAATCCGGACCAGTAGATTCGGTATCATTCCTCGTTACTTTTTGACGCAACAACTGGCGCCGTCTGTCGGAAAATAGATCTAAGACGTGAGATTTATTCCCTAACTATTGGAGGTGAACGTGAGGTTTTTAGACGAACTACTAAAGAGGGAAATGATATATTTGCCTCCCCTACACGACCTGAATTTGGAAATCCAGTGGGAGGAGGAACTCCACTACCTATTTTCCTTCCTCCCCCTCTGAAGAACTTAGTTGGAAGTTCTGGAAAATGGCCTGCATTCGTTCCTTCAGGGGAAAATCCGCCCCCTACACCAGTAGAGGTTCAGAATCTGATGGAAAAGACTCGAGACACCCCTATCCTTACGGGGGGTGATGTTGGTGACACATTTGTATCCCTCGGGAGTGGACCTAGCAAGGAGATACCTCCAGCAGTTGTAGGTTCAGAATTGTTGGTAATGACTACTGAACAACTGAATGTTACAATAACACGAGCCATGGAGAAGGTGATGACTGTCCAGGGCGTTCCAGCCCCTATAGCCTTCCCGAGGGCGACTGAGGCTGTAGGTCAGAAATGACCTGAACATATACTTGGAATCTCACAAGTCTTTTCAAGGGTTTGATAACCTAAGGGAGGTATCTCTGCACTTTTTATGTGAATCGAAATTGAAATATCGCTTGAAAGACGTTTTTTATTGATGATCTAGTGTTAAGTACTTCTGAAAAATCAGTTCGTATAAGAAACATAAAGCTAGCATGAAAACATGTGTATAGTCTGATACAAAGTGATTGTGTTAATATTTGCATCAATGGTCATTTCTTGACTATTGTGTTGAAATGGTATGTGAAATATATATTAAGACTTTTAGTAGGGTTTATCTTTTAGCTATTATGTTGTGAAAAATGTGATATATGAGGTAGCATGCATTGTCTTGGCTAATTGATTGATACTAATCTGATACTTGAATGAGACTCGTCGATGTGATGAATTTGAGTGAGAAGAATAATTTACCTGTGATAGATAGAATCGTGATAAACTATTATATGTTGTGATTTGCATAAATGACTACTCCTTAACTAAGATGTTGTGGAGAATGATTTAAATCTATTTAGTTTAGCGTGGATGTTAATTGTTTCAATCAATATGTTGCGAAAATATGAGATGTATTGTATATGTGGAAAGATTCGCACGAGAATACACCTTTTATTGAATGAGCAATAGAGTATTGACAAAGCAGGTACCAAATCTTGGTACAAATTGTTATTTAACCTTTTTGTTTCAAGAAATTTTGAGGAGGTCCAGCCCAGAAACCCTTAAGAACTCTGGGAGTGCTGAAAACGCAAAAGGTTCTGGAGGGGTATTCAAGGCCTCGAGGTTTATGATCCAGATCGCTGGAGGTTCTGGAGGAATATTCAGGTCCCCGAGGGCTGGCAGAGATATGGAGTATTCCAGTCCCCGAGGGCTGGTAGAGATATGGAATATTCAGGTCCCCGACGGCTGGCAGAGATATGGAGTATTCCAGTCCCCGAGGGCTGGCAGAGATATGGAATATTCAGGTCCCCGAGGGTTGACAGAGATATGGAGTATTAAAGGCCCCGAGGGCTAACAGAGACCTAAGGGTCCAGGTCCGTGAGGGCTAGCTGAGAATTGATGAGTACATCGGTACTAATGGTTAGTACAAGTGTTTGATAAAACCTATATTAGATTAATTTGATATTACTATAAGTATGTGTTTAGGAGATTGACCTATATGATTCGAGGCTACTTTTTCTGTTGAATTAAGCATGGTCCCCTTGAGCTTACATGATTGATTTATGTAGATATTTTAGAAATGATATTGAAATTGAGAATTACTTGAAATCTTAGAAGCATGCATATATGAGTAGGTAATTCATATGTTGAGTTCTGTGACTACTTTATGTGGGAGAATTGAGGATGACTATGGTTTTGGAAACGAAGGCTAACATAGCTATTTTCAAATTGTGTATGATTGACATGTTTCTATACTTTATATATGATTTCACATTATAAATTGAGCCTATTCAGGTCCTTGAGATCAAAAAATGAAAAGTGCTACTTCTTACCTTTTTATCTTTAAATAATGATATGTCTTGAGTTATGTCCTCGTTTAGGACCTTGAAGCTTGCATGTATTAGAAATACTCATTCATGAAGAAACGTTGAGAATTGAATATTCATTGTAATTTTCATTTGAAGAGATTATTTGAGAGAGCATGATCCACTTTATTTTTTATTTTTAGAGTGGAAGTTGATTTGATTTGTTTGTTCAATGCTATGAAGTTTTATTTCTGAAAAGATAATGAATTTTTAATATTGCATGAGATGATTATTTTAGAGTGATGAAACATGATTTGAGCGTTCTGAGGTACTTAAGGGCCAGTAGCCCTAAGTAGCCGAAATGATAAGGCCGAAAACTAGAGTTGATGAAAACATGGAGATGATTGGAGGAGATTGGAGAGAAATCCTCACAGAACTGAACAAAGACCCAGGGGCTCCACTGTCCCGAGAGGCCCGGGCTCTAAGACTGAAATATTGTACCCTGGGAGGTCAGTTATACAAGGATCGCCCAGAGCTCCATAAATATGAGGTTAAGAAGTTGATCCCCTTCTTATAGCGCCAATAACCAGGACCTAGGGGTCCAAGACCTTGAGGTATGTCAGAGATAAGAGTACACATGAGAACAATTGGGGGATGCAAAGTCCCTGAGAAATTCGATGGGTAACTTTACCCTCTCGCTGGAGGGGGTAGGACGGTTGGCATGAGTCAGGTATGACTTGCATTTATTGTTTGTGAATTTAATAAGATATGATGTTTTGAGATATTTCTGAGATTCCTTGCATGAGATAACTACTTGAAAAGATTGATGAAATTATTATTTTACATGACTGCTATATGCGAAGCCTAGTACATCTGTGGGGCAATATCCCTGGAGGACTGAAAATTATATCCCTGAAAAGGGGACAGAATAAACCTACATGTACCCTAATTCATGAGCGAAAGACACTCTAAGACTACGAGACCAAGAAGAGTCAGAAAATTTGTGTGGGTTCTAATGAACCTCACCCTGAGAAATTGAGCAGGTTCTGGTGAATCTTACTCTGAGAAATTGCGAAGGTTCTAATGAACCTCACCCTGAGAAATTGAGTAGGTTCTGATGAACCTTACTCTGAGTGTGAAGGTTCTAATGAACCTCACCCTGAGAAATTGAGTAGGTTCTGGTGAACCTTACTCTGAGAAATTGCGAAGGTTCTAATGAACCTCACCCTGAGAAATTGAGTAGGTTCTGATAAACCTTACTCTGAGAAATTGCGAAGGTTCTAATGAACCTCACCCTGAGAAATTGAGTAGGCTCTGACGAACCTTACTCTGAGAAATTGCGAAGGTTCTAATGAACCTCACCTTGAGAAATTGAGTAAGTTCTGATGAACCTTACTCTGAGAAATTGCGAAGGTTCTAATGAACCTCACCCTGAGAAATTGAACAGGTTCACTCTGAGAAATTGCGAAGGTTCTGATGAACCCCACTCTGAAAAATTGCGAAGGTTCTAATGAACCTCACCTTGAGAAGTTGAGTAAATTCTAGTGAACCTCACTCTGAGAATTGGCGCGAGTCCACGATAAATCTCACTCTAAGGAAAATGCTTAGAGACGGTATTTGAAGCTCTATGATCCAACATATTCCCAGAGTGATAGGAAAGGAGAAAGCATCATCTACTATAGCCTTCGAGTCTAGGGGGAGTAGGAGCCATATAAGAACTATACGGGGCTATCAAAACCAAAATCAAGTAAGTACAAGAACCTAGATTTTCTATTTTTTGCGATAATGAAGTCTCAAAGTCTATATGTGTTAGGAAAATGCCAGAGATACGCATTGCATGAATTTGCTCAGAGGCATAGAAACCTAGCTAAGAGACGCTAAGGCCAAAACATACTTATTATCCTAAACACAATATATGACATGCTTACGAAGAAAGAGCAATATATATATATATATATATATATATATATATGCAAGGAGATAATATGCAGGTACTATAAGAAGAGATGAGATAAAGCACGTAAAGTCGAAAAACATTTAAAACTAGGGATATTTGCGTGGGTTCTTGATGAACCCCACCCCTGAGAAATTTGCGTGGGTTCTTGATATGAACCCACCCCTGAGACATTTGCGTGGGTTTTTGATATGAACCCAACTCCTGATATATTTGCGAGAGTCCTTGATATGAACCAGGAAATGGTGTTTGGAATTCTATGACCCAACAGGTGTCCAGTTCCCAAAATGATTAAATAAGAAGCTCTACCCAATATATCCCTCGAGGTTTGGGAGGAATAGATGACATCCAGAGTTATAAGAGGTTATCAGAACCAAACCAAGTAAGTGTACAACTCAATACATTGTACATTTCTTAGACATAACATGTAATATGCTAGAGAACGAATACCGACATACATATGAACATGCAATGAGATAAAGAGTGCAGGTACCACAGAAGAAGGTAAAATAAAGCGAGGCAGCTAAAACCATTCAAGACTAGGGATATAGAACCCTAGCCCTCCACATAAAAACTCAGAGGTATAAAAGCAGGATCAAAGTTTCTTACGATCGGAGAGTGACCACAAGGCCGAGGGGAATTAAAGAGCCCCTTACAATTCTGAGGTTCAATGATGAACTTGACTTGAGGCCACGAGGCCGAGGGGAATTAGAGAGCCCCTCACAATTTTGAGGTTCAATGATGAGCTTGATTTGAAACCATAAGGCCAGATTATTAAGTGAGAAACACTTAAGAAGTTCCGAGATTCAAGAGATGAACCATTACGATTTAAGGTCGTGCGACTAGACTCATGAGATTGTAAGTAAGAAACACTTATGAGATTTTGAGGTTCAGTGTATGAACCACCTTGATTGGACTAGCCAAGGTATGGTTGGAGATTTTGAGAAGTAAGTGTAAATCATTTAAAGAGTTCGAGAGGCTTAAGATCTAAACCATATTGAGCCAGGATATGGCTGAGAGTTTCTGAGTGATAAATGCTAGTCACTTAAGAGTCCTGGAGGTTCAGAGTACGAGCCATAACACTTAATATTCCTAAAGCGGAGAAATTCCTATGGGTTTGAGCACTAGATGCCTAAGAGTTTTTGAGAAGTCCAACCTCTGGACTATGTTAATCCATAACCATGAAATGGCTATAATTTTTCTCTTACCAGGTCCTAATAGCAACTAACACGTTGGAGGGTTGCTAGAATTCATAAGGACTCTGAGGGAATAGTGAATATGCAAGACTGAGAACGTAAAGAAGTGAGAGCTCCACTCATGATAGACTTTAAGGCCTGGGGGGAGTAGAGGTCGTGCTTAGGGATGACAATTTCAACCCGCCCCGCCCCGTGCTATTTGGGTCGCCCCACCCTAGACCCGTATTGAAATGGGGTGGGTCCGGGTATCACCCTCGACCCGTGACCCGTTTTTATATTTATTTTTTATATATATTATACATATAAATATGATATATATTTAATATTTTGATGTTAATTAATATATATAACAATAATTCACCTTCATAAATGTGAAAATAAATTTATAAACATGCTTCTAAAACTATTTTATTTATTTTCAATACAAATCGAAATTTTATGTTATACGTTTTAAAAAAAATTATTATTTTTAATTTTTTTAATTATAATGGGCCGCCCCAAATTACCCCACCCGCCACGTGACCCGAACGGGTCGACCCGACCCGGACCCGAATTGAAACGGGCCGGATCCGGGTATCTAGATACCGACCCGACCCAGCCCATTGTCATCCCTAGCCGTGCTAAGTTTTTAAAACTATCAGAATCCAAACAAGTACATACATATATGAAAGAAAGGTATATGAAGAGAAAAGAAATAAGAGAAGTTATGGAGAAGATGAGAGGAAATTTCAAAGAGTTTTGAGCTCCCCAAGGCTTGAGGGTTTTGAGAGGGAGATACTGAGGCTAACTCATCTTACTTTTCCTACTCTCATAAGTTTGAAACACTTTACGAGAGAAGGGGGAGTGGTTGATGCGGCCAAAATATGTCGTCCTATGAGGAGACGACACGTGAATAGACGATGAGTTGTCCTTATTAAATATTTATATTCATTTCATGAAATGATTAATACACTATTGAGTATATGGAAGGAAATAGGACCAAACCCGATCCCTGGCCCATGTATCTTTGGTGCAGATATTCTGGGCCCAAATACCTCTGGCCCAAGAAGGAGATTGCTGAGAAACGAGTCTTGGTCCAAAAGGCCCAAAGAAGACGAAGATAGAGGGAGTTTGAGAGTGGTAACTGGTACCAAGAATCTCGGAGGGAGGGGGCTGGCCAGGAGACCGAGTCTAAAGGAGACGGTTGAGAAATAAGGGGAAGAATGATTCTCTTTTCCTCCCAGGAAAAGAGCGAGGTATAAGAGGGAGTTTTACTTATTATTTTGACTACATTCTTTACATACACAAGAAATACACGTACTTTTACACGAAATATACAAAGAATACTTTGAAATTATACGATACTTGCAAGAATTCTCCCTTCATCTTGAGGGAAACTTCTTTTTGACTCTCCCGAGAACACCTCTGACTTGAGCGTCGAAGATTTCACGCCGGAATCCCCTCCGACGTGTTTTTGCAGGTTCTTTGGAAGCTTGAAAGAGGATTACTCGTAAAAAAGCTTGTTTAGAAGTGACGATCTAAACCCGAAGAAGCCTTAATTCGGACCAGCAGATTCGGTATCATTCCTCGTTACTTTTTGACGCAACATTATCAAAGTATGAGCTAATTAACCACTAGATGAGATATATGATCATAAGAATCTTTATATTAGTACTACTAATACACATTTTCTGTGCTGTGTGATTTATAATAAATTTATTCAGTTTTAGCACCTTCGATTATAAATTATTTTAAATTTTTTGTCCGCCAATTTTGTAATGTTACCGGTTTTTTTTTCCACCAATTTTGTCCAAATATTCGTATAACTTGATCGACTTGTACCGTGTATATTAAATATCAATAATTTTAAAAATTATTTGAGGAAGAGAGATATTAATTAGTACACTTTTACTTTTACTTATATTAGATATAAAAATATCTAAATGAAGTTCTTAATAAAATAAAATCACAGATATTAATAAATATGTTACTTATATTAGATATTATTTGTTCCATTTGTCGTGTTCCACTTAATGCTCTATCCTACTATTTTTTTAGTACGTATCGTCGTTGATTATTTTTTAATATGATAAATGTCAATCATTAATCATATAACTAAAATTAGAATTCATGTTATCAATAAGGAATTACAAAAGAAGTTCTTTCAACAAAGATGTGAATTAGGAAGGACCAATCGATGAAATATGAACCAAAGACTGAACCTTGCCTTATTGAATTTGTATAATTTTTGAAAAAAAAAAAACAACAACTTTATACTATTGAAACCAACCAACATAACATGTAAGAAATCCCAGTCATGCACGCACTATATATATATATTCTTGATCGTATGATTTCATTCCATATTATGAATGTTATCCTAGTATGTCATAAAATTGTAAAAGATCATATGATTTCATTCCATGCTATGAATGGTATGTAGTACGTACGGTATGTCATGAAACCAACACACATAACATGTAGGAAATCCCAGTCATGCAAGCACTAATTAATAGTATATCATTTTTTATTTTTTTTTGGAAAGAAGAGTACTTTATTAATTAATTAAAGAGTGCTTACATTTAAAGAAAAGCCATAAAGGGGGGCCACTACATATATATATATATATATATATCAACTTAAACAGCTAGGAATATACATGAATAATTGCCCTTAATTAAACAGCATTATGGCCACACGTAATATCTTCTTTTGTAGTAAGAGAGCTGTTTGGTGTCGCCGTCTTAGGTTGTTCCTGAACTACTTTCTCATCTTTACTTTTACCCCATATCACTAAGTAGAGCCCAATAACTATCACCACAGCTCCCACTACACTGCAATTTTACAAACATTTTGTATCAGAAAATTAATCCCGATATCAATAATTAATATCTCAACATATCTACTAAACGAGTACTTACATTCCGACGGTCATTTGCTCGGCAAAAATGAAAGAACTCATGACGGCAACAACGACCATGCTGAAAGGATTAAATGCTGTCACGAAAACTGGTCCTTTGTCCTTCATTACGATTCCTGATATATAATATGAGATTCCTGACGAAACTATTCCCTGCAGTGCACCAATTTTAAATTAAATTAATAAGGCAAATACTTGTGTGTACCGGTCAATTAAATGTATGTAACTGATCAATTTTTTAAATGGGTGAATGTTATCTATGAATTATGGTAAATACAGTATAATATAATTAGTTCAAATAGAATATATTATTAGTTCAAATACAATATATTATTAGTTCATATATTATATAGTATTAATTGAACATGTATGTAATCTACACAAGTTAGATTTTATTTTTGGGAAATGAAATATTGAAATATTACCCCATAAACATATCCTAAGAGCTTAGCGTTCCATCCAAGGGCCCATACTGCAGTGTTGCCTCTCTCTACGATGAAAGTGAGTACGGTTCCTACCAATGCCCCCAGCGAACAAACTATGGCCGTCAGGGAAAGTGCCGTCGGATACGATTTCAGTGTAATTGCCTGCTTATCGACATGTGTTAATGATCCAGCAAGATGAAATACAAAGACGTACGAAAATTGAAAGAGAGGAATCGAACCTGAAGAATGTAAAAGGCGGAGTAAATTATATTGCTTCCGAGGAGGAGGATAGAAGCCTTGATGGGATCTTCATGATGAGTGGAATTGGAAGAAGAAGAAGCAGAGGCGTTGGATTGGTGTGTCCATGGCAATCCTATTACAGCTCCTTTGAAGAAGGTCAATATCATCGCCCCCCCTACGGTTACAAAAGTCCCTATAATCTTTGCATGACTCCTAATTTCCTTCAATTTCACCTTCTCAATTCTACACAAATTCAATTATAAATTTATTATATATTATAATTTAACGTTTACTTTAAATTTTTTTTTTTTTTGAAAACACGACCTATATAAATAAGCTGGAATATACTGTGAGCTTTCTTTATTATAAATACTACTCCCCCATTCCCCTATATCTTTTACCTTAAAATAATTAGTACAAATAATGTGAATAAGAGAGAAAAAATAATAGAAGAATATTAGATGAATTATGATAAAATAATAAATATATACCGTTCAAATAGTGTGATTGAGAAAGATAAAATAATATTTTTTAAAGGTAGAATGAGAACTTATTTTGAAAAGTTAATAGTGGGACAAATGTAGTATCTAACTTTTTATTTATACAAATTAATACACTCACTTTTTTTTTTTTACTAATTCTTTTGCAAACTTGATCAACTCTTAACATCAATCAATTTCTCCATGATCATCACTAAATTAGTACAATAATAGTTTGTAATTTTAACTCCAAGAAATTGGCCTAGTGAAGTAGGCTGACGTGTGCTTCTTTTTAGATTTCAGGTGCAAATTTTTTTTAAGAGAACAGTCTATACAGAGCTTAGCTCTGATTTCAAACGGGACCCCGCTAGTGAACGTTGGAATTGGTCCCCCGAATTAGTCGTTTATAAAAAGAGAGCATATGTACCTGAGTAACCAAGCGAGTACAAAGGTAAGGGCAGGAAGAAGATTGCACATAGCTGCAGTAAAAGTGGGTGTTGAATAGTTGAGTCCAGCATAGAACATGTTCTGACCAATCACCGGGCTACAAACAGTAATTAGTACTTTCTGTTAATTTATGCATATATATATATACTATATGTGTATCAATGCTACCCTTCCTTCTGAGTAGTGCTCAGCAGGATAGCAGAAATAAATTTGTGTACGAAAAATAAAGTGTTTTTGGATTACTTACTCAAGTACGCCAAGCAGTAGGAGCTTAGCGAATATGCCGAGCGTCATTCTTGGCCTGGTTTTCCTGTCGAAACAAAAAGTAATATATATATATATGAGGACTTTATTCTGCGGTTAATTAGTTGTGCTTTAATGTGTTGTAAAAAAATCAGACCTCTCTAAAACGAGGGCGAAAGGGATAAAAACAGCAGCTGCGAAAACATTTCTATAAACAGCAAAAATGTAGTGGCTGCTTCCATGGTTTAAAGCAGCCTTTGCAAGTATTGCAAAACCTGCATTAGCAATCTGCAGAAATATAATGAGAATATAGGGTTTTAGTTTGTTCACAAACTTGGAATCCATTATCAAAATAAATTTCTTTTCTCTTCTTTAATGAATGAATGTGTGAGTTTGCATAAGTTACTAATATATATATAGAAGATTTTTATCAGATACGACAAGAACGCTGTTGGAATATGACTAGCTTCTCACAAATTATATATATTGAATTATTAATTTTTCCTTTAATTACAATGATAAAAGTTGCTCCCTTTGCTTTAATAATTTCATTGGAATTTAAATTTTAAAATATTTTTTTGACTATATATAGAAGGAGATCATATATATAGGCCAATTTGGCTTTGTATACCTTTCGCAATCACAGGGATTAGATATACTCCCCATCCAATTTCATTATTCCTACTTTTCTTTTTTGTTGTCCAATTTTATTATGTCCATTCCCTTTTTGAAAATAATAATATTCACACTACTTTATCTCCACACTCCAACCATCACTTATTTACTCAAATTGTCACTAACTTTATTCATAAACAATCACTTTACATATAAATGACCCCACAACATCCCATCATACCTTCAACTTATCTACTTTATACATAAACTAATCAATATTCATTAAAATCAGTGCCCGGAGAAGTGAGCATAATAAAATTGGACGGAGGGAGTAAAAAATAAGCCTCAAAATAATATCAAGATAAGCAACACTTATATGCAATATTTCTAATTAAGACAATTTTAAAAAAATTGCGGATCAAAAGTTTGATTTCGAATCGTCCAAAAAATTCGCGGGTCACATGCAAATGGTTTATTTACTACATGACCAATATATTGTTATTACATTGTCAAAATATTATCACTAAAAGATCAAAAGTGTACTATTATTTGTCAAAAAATATTCGGGAGAATTCGCACAAAAATTAAGTGTCTAAAATATTTTTTAACTTGTAGTACGTAGTACATTTTTGATCTTGTAGTGACAATATTTTAGTCATGTAGTAACATAGTTTTAGTCATGTAGTAAAACAATATTTGAAAGCGAAAACATATATTTTAATTAAGTTTGACCCGCGTTGACTCGCATTGACCCGAGTTTACCTCATGAATTTTTGCCCTAAATTCTCCGTTCTCTTAACACTAGGGGCATGTTTGTTTTGGGATTTTGAGGATTTTGAAATCCGGATTTCAAAATCTAGTGGATTTTAAAATTCTAATGTTTTTTGGACATGTTTGTTTTGGGATTTTGAGGATTTTAAAATTCGGATTTCAAAATCTAGTGGATTTCAAAATTCTAATGCTATTTGTGTTTTGTGTTTGTTTTGAGATTTATGTAGGGTAGGATTTAACTTTATAGTATAGGATTATAGGTTTTATAGGTGGTTTGTAGGTATTTGTAGGGTTGACTTTTATAGGGTTTATAGGTATTTATAGGGTGAGATTTTAAAATCCTGAATCAAAATCCCAAAGGGCATGTTTGTTTTGGGATGGAAAATTCGGATTTGGGATTTCGAAACTTCACCCCGTTACAGTTTGGGATTTTGATTCAGGATTTCAAAGTCCCAACCTATAAAGGTCAACTCTATAATTACCTACAAACCCTATATAAATACCTATAAAACCTATAATCCTATACTATAAAGTTAAATCCTACCCTATATAAATTCCAAAATAAACACAAAACATAAAAAGTATTATGATTTTGAAATCCACTAGATTTTGAAATCCGGATTTCAAAATCCTCAAAATCCCAAAACAAACATGCCCAAAGTGTAACGGGGGTGGAGTTTCGAAATCCCAAATCCGGATTTCCCATCCCAAAACAAACATGCCCTTTATGTTTTGTGTTTGTTTTGAGATTTATGTAGGGTAGGATTTAACTTTATTGAATAGGATTATAGGTTTTATAGGTATTTATATAGAGTTTGTAGGTATTTATATGGTTGACTTTTATAGGGTTTATAAGTATTTATAGAGTATGATTTTGAAATCCTGAATCAAAATTCCAAAACAAACACGTTACACTTTATTTTGGGATGGGAAATCCGGATTTGGGATTTCGAAACTCCACCCACGTTACACTTTGGGATTTTGATTCAGGGTTTCAAAATCCCACCCTATAACTACCTATAAACCCTACAAAAGTCAATCCTATAAATACCTACAAACCATCTATAAAATCTATAATTCTATACTATAAAGTTAAATCATACCCTACATAAATCCCAAAACAAACACAAAACACAAAAAGCATTAGAATTTTGAAATCCACTAGATTTTGAAATCCGGATTTCAAAATCCTCAACATTCCAAAACAAACATGCCCAAACTATAACGGGAGTGGAGTTTCGAAATCCAAAATCCGAATTTTTCATCCCAAAATAAACATGCCCTAGGGAATTTAGCAGTCTATATATTCTTCTTAAAAGATGCTTGTATCATTAAATTTCCACCATTCAAAAGATGTAGACATTCTCCTTAAATTTTACAGTTATCCATCACCCTGTACCATATTCTCCTTAAAAGATGCCTATATTATGAAATCTCCATCATTCATTTTTTCTACTAGATTTTAGCCTCTTTCATTAATTAGTTAGTAGATTAATTGATTATTCGGGTATACAATGGAAAAAATATTCTTGGGATACAATAATTACATATAAGGGTAAATTTATGAAGAAATGTGAAAAAATAGGTAAAATGATAAATATTTTGAAATAAAATTAAAGTCAAAATATGAAATGGAGGTAGTAGTACTAGTACATAAGTGGAAAAGTGAAGTCCAATTTGGATATCATTAATTCACATAAGTATTAGTGAAATTAAAGAGAATCATGAATGTGGTGTCATGATTCATGAATACTAGGAGCACTAAATTCACTAGCTTTTGCAATATTCTTAAAAATTGTACTTAATGGACACTTAGGAGGAGTATTTTATAAGTATTGATTAGAGGAAATATTTGTTTTAGTCCTTTAAGTTTGAATGATTCCAAAATAAATCCTTTAAGTTTTTAACTTTATAAAATACATCCTATATCTTATAAGCTATTAATTTTAGTCCTTTTTAAAATCTATTTTAGTCCTTTAAGTTTAAACTCCAATTTTAATAAAATTCTTCTCAATAGAAAATATTTTATTTAAATCTATTTTATGTTTTATTGAATACTGATTTTATTTAAATATGTATTCCAATTTTAATAAAATTTTATTTACAGAAAATTTTATTCCAATTTAAATCCGTAGTTAAACTCCAATATAAACAGAAAATATTTTATTTAAAATTTAAAAAAAATACATCATTAAAATATTTAAAAAAATAATGATTTAATATATTCTTTTTAAAACATCATTTAAAATATTTTTTAAATTAAATAAAAATATCATTAAAATTTGAATTATGCTCAAATTCTACCTAGTCATTTTTCCTAATTAATTAAAAATATATACTAAATCTAGAAAATTGAAAGAAAATTATAAATATGTTTAAAAAAAAGGAACAACTCTAACTACCCCTGTCATATTCCCCAAATGTAAATTATAGTATGATTTATATAATAAATTAAACGAGATTATACGAGATTTTATGTATCCGTACCTCCCAAGTCCCATCCAAGAAATTATTTCCCGAACTAAATTGAACACAAGTATAATTAAATCTTAACTCTATAAGTAATTACTGTGATAAACATAATATTAAATCATATAAAAATGCATTCAAATTAATTTAATGCACATTTATTAAGTTTTGAAATTCTTATTTAAGCTTGTTTGATAATTATATGAGTCGAACTAAAATGAGCTTTAATCGAGTCGAGATTAATTTAAACCCTAAATCCCAGTCATATTCCCCAAATGTAAATTATAAATTATTATATAAATCATATAATTTACATTTGGAGAATATGATCGGGGTAGTTGGAGTTGTCCCTTTTTTTTAAACAAATTTATAATTTTCTTTCAATTTTCTAGATTTTAGTATATATTTTTATTTTCGAATTTTTATATTTTTAATTAATTAGAGAAAATGGCTAGGTAGAATTTGAGCATAATTCATATTTTAACGATATTTTCATTTAATTTAAAAAAATATTTTAAATGATGTTTTAAAAAAAAATACATTAAAATCAGTATTTTTTTTAATTATTTCAATGATGTATTTTTTTTTTAATTTTAAATAAAATATTTTCTGTTTATATTGGAGTTTAACTACGGATTTAAATTGGAATAAAATTTTCTGTAAATAAAATTTTATTAAAATTGGAATACATATTTAAATAAAATCAGTATTCAATAAAACAGAAAAATAGAAAATAGATTTAAATAAAATATTTTTTGTTTAGAAGGAATAAATTATACCTTAAATTTTATTAAAATTGGAGTTTAAACTTAAAGGACTGAAATAGATTTTAAAAAGGACTAAAATTAATAGCTTGTAAGATATAGGATGTATTTTGTAAAGTTAAAAACTTAAAGGATTTATTTTGGATTCACTCAAACTTAAAGGACTAAAACAAATATTTCCTCTATTGATTATGATGTTTAATTAAATCATATAATAATAGAAATCCTAATAATATTTTGACATATATTTCGGCGGTGGATGCCGGAATTCCAGGGGCAAGTTTATCACTTTATTATTCAGCAAAGATAATACGTAAAAATAAACATGTTCATTTTGTAACGTTATATAAAAATAAACTTGGGGGTAGGGCGACGGGGGCCGCGTCACTCGGAGGAGGAGCGACGGTGGTCGCGTCTCTTCTTTAAGGCGGCGTCAATCGGCCGCCCTTCTTCTTTAAGGAGGCGATGGCACTGTGAATGATGACGTGGGGAGGGACACTATAAAAAAAAAAGTCTTGTTTATCAACATAAATTTTGTCAGAAATATTGTTTATCAACAGTTTTACCGACGAAATATATCCGTCGGCCACATCAGCGTTGCTACGTACGTATTACCGATGGAATTTGACTTTCTTATAGACGGACAATTGTCGTCGGTATTACCGATGGTCATGAACCATCAGTGAATCTCCACAACTTGTTTGCATACTGGGTCACAGTTGTCACTTGTCCGTGGTTAATAATTTATTAAAATTAATTATTTTTCGTCGATAATAAATTAATAAAATAATCTAAAATTAATTATTTTCCGTCATGAATTCCATCAGTATTACCGACGGAGGTAACAACGGTCTAAATATTTGTTGGTATCACCGATGGATTTATCGATGGAAACATAAATTTTTTATTTTTACAATTTTTTTGTCGGAAAATAAAGAAATCCGTTGGTAACATAGACCGGATTCATTCCGTAGGTAATATTCCATCTATAATTAACAATTTTTTTTTTGTAGTGGTAGGCGGCGAAAATGAATGGTGGTGGATGTGCTGGAATTCAGATATAAATATGAGAGAAGGATTTAGAATTTTAATAGGAAGAATAGTATTTCTTAGTATTTCTTATCTTTGGTGTGTACTCATTGAATGGGAAGTGGTGTCTAAGCGAGCGAGTGTCCTCAATAAAGTCGTGTGTGTAACAGTGGCCTAAAATATTTTGTGTAGGGCCCAATCAATATTACTAGCTATAAAAATGATGTCACACTTGTACTTGTACGTACTAGTTACTCACCAAATAAATACTCTTCCATCCATTTGTCTATAAGTTTTTTATTTTATCATTTTGGTATGTTCGTTTATAAGCTTTCAATATTCTTTTTGATAAATACTACTTTTAATTTTTTATTTTTACACTTCAGTTTATATCTTATATTTTCTCTTTATCTCTCTTCTTCCCTCAATCAGATCACTTGTACTATATTTATTATTTAATCACTTTTCTTAATCTTCGTGCTAAAAAGTAATGAAAAACTTTTAAGCGAATGGAAAAATATATATTAAAAAAAAATTAGAGCCATAAGTAGCACAATTTTAATTTATTTTGACCCAAGTCTGATTGACAGAAAATGTATATAAATTAGTTACCGCAAAAACTTATATGCAATATTGCATACATGCAATATGACTAAATAAGGTAAATTAGGTTAAAATTCGTGGATCAACGCGGGTCAACACGGGTCAAAGCAGGTTAACCTTAATTAAAATATTTATTTTCACTCTAATATACTATTATTTTATTACATGACAAAAACTATGTTACTACAAGAACTAAATTTTGTCACTACAAGGTCAAAAGTGTATTACTACAAGTCCAAAAATATTCTGGACACTTATTTTTTGGGGGCAAAATTACTAAAATAATTTTGACTTATTCGGCTACTACATGACTAAAACAATGTTACTACAAGACCAAAATTTTATCACTACAAGGTCAAAAGTGTATTACTACATGTTCAAAAATATTTTGGAGACTTTATTTTTTGGTGAATTTTTCAGAATGTTTTGACATGTAGTATTAAATTTTTGGCCTTGTAGTGGTAATATTTTGGTCTTGTAGTAACAATATTTTGGTCATATAGTAAACCACCTGTTTGCAACCCGCGAATTTTTTGACGAATTTTTTAAAATTGACTTAATTTAACTTTTGAACTTTGAATTTTAACTTGTCTAATTGGGATGAAATGCATGTATGCAATATTTCACATAAGACTTATAACCCATTAGTTACACGGCTTATTACCATTTGAACAATTTGTCCCAATGCTTTCAACAACTAATTTTTGCCCCAACATCTTGTGTTCACAACTTAGCAATTTTTGTTTAAGTATAGTTAGTACTCCCTTTGTTCACAAAAAAATGTGCTCACTTTTTTTTATACATGTTTTAAAAAAAATCATATTTCAATTATAAAAAATATATGTAAAGTAACGAGGTAAGAGTATTGTTAATTGGTACTTGTTAGATACTCAATCTTGTTAATAAAATAGAAAAATATATTTAAAAGTTAACTATTTAAATAAAATAAACATGTTTAAAAAATATTTAAAAGTTAACTATTTAAATAAAATAAACATGTTTTTTGGAAACGGGATCTCCTGTTACACAATGGTGTAACATCTTCTGTTACACCATTTAGATGAATGACACTTGTCCTAGTAACTAATTTAAATTAACTATGGTCAAATAAAATTTCTTAATTCTATCCCTCAAATCTACATAAACCTTATCAAATATTTAAACAAAAAAAAATTACAGCAATATTTTTTAACACATATTATAAAAAAAAAAATTTATACTCAATTTATTTAAATAATTTTATATAGAAAAAACACTTTTCAAAAGATATTACAATCGGTTTGTTTAAATATAACTAAATACTTTTAAATAATTTAATAATTTTTGACATTTTGTTTAAATATAATTAAATGCAAAACTCAATATAAACGTAATTAAAAATATAATTTAATAATTTTTAACATTTGAAATATAATTAAATACAAAATTCAATATAAAATTTTATAAAAAAAGTGTTGAGTAAATATAATTACAAAACTAGCTAATTAAATGGAATATAATTATAAAAAAAATTACGATCAAATCTTTTTTTTTTTTAAAAGTGTAAACGTGGGTTTGTTAGGAGGTTACAACAACCTGTCAGAGTCACACTTTCAACACATGATGCAATCCACCTTGATCAGTATAAATACCCCAACCCTTGCATTTTGTAAAGATTGACGCTTACAAGCATTCGTCTTGAGTTGTGAGTTCACGAGCGAAGTGAGGATAAATTTTTTTTCCGAGTGATTGAGTGTGTAAACATTATTTGATCAATCAAGTTGAAGTCGTGTGTCCAGTGGATGTAGATTAAATTGATCGAACCACTTAAATCTTTGCATGCTCTGTTTTCTGTTCTCGTTTCTTATATTTGTGAATTGCTATCTTGTTGGATTGTTTGAGGAATCTATTTTTCGTTTGATTGGAGGCGTCTAATCTTACGGATTACTTGACAATTGGCGTCGTCTGTGGGAATCAAGAGATTCAATCCTTGAAGTAATTGACAATTCTAAGATGGAGAATTCGACCAAGTATAATATTGAGAAGTTCTCAGGCACCGGAGACTTTGGACTGTGGAGATCAAGATGCAAGCTTTTTTAGAACAACAAGGTTTGTTCGATGCGCTCTAAGAACCTACAACCCCAGCCGGAGAATCAGTCTCAGCTGCTACTGAAAGGAGCAAGATGCTCATGAAGGCTCGAAGCACGATTCTGCTCTGCCTTGGTGATAAGGTTTTGAGAGAAATTGCTAAAGAGAAATCCGCGAAGAAGGTCTGGAACAAGCTGGGTAAACTTTAGAATGGGTGATGACAAACCCATTCCGGATCAGCTAGATGAGTTCAACAGGATCTTTGATGATCTAGAGAATTTAGATGTCAAGTTAGAGGAAGATGATAAGGCTTTGATCTTGTTGAGTGCTCTTCATAAGTCCTTTGAAATCCTAAAGGACATCATCTTGTAAGGTAGAAAGGAAAGTATTACATTGGAGGATGTAATGTTGGCTGTCAAGTCCAAGTTGTTGCACAACAAGACAACTCAAGGAGATAAGAGTAGCAGTGGAGAAGGATTGACAATCAAAGGAGGTTAGAAGAGGTTTGTCTCCAAGAAGGGGTATAGTCAACCCAAAGGAGCTGATAAAGGAAAATCAGTTGTGTCCAATCAAGGGGATTCAGTGTGCTACCACTGAAATAAGCCCGGACACTATAAGAATGTTTATCACAAGTATAAGCAGTTCCTGAGGAAATCTGGTGCCAAGAACCCAGCTGACAAGAATCAAGCTAATCAGACCCAGATAGATAAGGAGCAAGAAGGCTATGAGTTTGCTCAGGCACTAACCATCACATCTTCTATAGAACAACACGCATGGATCCTCGATTCAGAGTGTTCTTTCCATATGACTCGAAGAAGAGATTGGTTTCATGATTTTAAGCATCAGAAGGGCGGTTCTGTGTTGCTAGGAAACAATCACACTTGCAAGGTTATGGGTGAAGGTTCAATTCACTTGAAGATGTTTGATGGTGTAGTAAGGATTCTCAAGAGTGTTAGGTATGTACCTGAACTCAAGAGAAATTTGATATCTCTTGGGATGCTAGATTCTATGGGTTATAAGTCCAATATGAGGATGGAGAACCAAGCATAGTGATGTGAATTTGTACTTTGTAAGAGATATTGTGGAGAAGGATGTAGTCCAGGTGGTTAAGATAGCTACTGAGGAGAACCCAACTGATGCGTTCACTAAGGCATTACCAAACGAGAAGTTTGGTTTGTGTCTTAGGTTGATTGGATTACATTAGGTCCTCTGCGGAGAAGGTTGTTGTTCTTTTGGCAGGTAGCAGTGGTGGAGGCTGTCCTTTGAGAAGGATAGTTGGAGTTGTTTAGTTCAAAGTGGACATTTTGAGTTAAAGGTGTAGAATTGTGAGTTTTATCTCATAATCTCAAATCAGCTGAGTAAAACAGCAGGCAAGTTGTCAGCTGGTGGATATCAGCTGATGGGAGTCAGGCAAGCTAACTTAGGCCTGATCATATGAATTGGAGGTTTCCAGTCAAATGAGAAGGAGATGCTTGGAGTCTGCTGAGATGATGTTGATCAGAAGTGTTCAAGTCAACTGAGTAAATGTCTGTTTGTAGAGTTAGTCTTTTGACTAAATGTGTGGATATCAGAAGAGTAGTTCAGCAGAGGGAGGTCTTCTGATTAATCTTCTGATGGAGGTCATCTGTTACGAGTAGCTGAAAAAAGGGCAAATTAAGCTATCAATTCGATTGGGCAATGCTGAAAACGTGGGTTTGTTAGGCAGTTACAACAACCTATCAGATTCACGCTTTCAACACACGCTGCAATATACCTTGACCAGTATAAATACCCCAACCCTTGCATTTTGTAAGGATTGAGGCTCACGAGCATTCGTCTTGAGTTGTGAGTTCACGAGCGAAGTGGGGATAAATTCCCTTTCCAAGTGATTGAGTGTGTAAACATTTTTTGATCAATCAAGTTGAAGTCGTGTGTTAAGTGGATGTAGATCAAATTGATTGAACCACTTAAATCTTTGCATACTCTATTTTCTGTTCTCGTTTCTTATATTTGTGAATTGTTATCTTGTTGGATTGTTTGAAAATTTTGTTTTCCTTTTGATTGGAGACGTCTAATCTTACGGATTACTTGACATATAGTTTATTTGATTCTTTTTGCACAAGTTTTAAAAAATATTGTTAAATTAATTGTGGTGAGAGTATAATTTTTAAAAAAGAAAATACGCACACTTTATGTGGACAACTAAAAAGGAAAACATGCACACTTTGTAGGGATGGAGGGAATATAATTTTTTTAATCACAGGGCATTATATATTTCTACAATACAATATTTTATACATGAAATATAGATAATTAAGGTAAATTTAAAACAAAAATTTGTGGGTCAAACCCGGATCAAATTTAATTAAAATATTTTATTTTCGCTTTTAAGTATTGTTTTGCTACATGATCAAAACTATATTACTACATGACCAAAATATTGTCACTAGAAGATTAAAATTGTACTACTACAAGTTCAAAAATATTTTGAACACTAAATTTTTTGGACGAATTCTCTAAAATATTTTTTTGACATGTAGTACATGTTGGTCTTGTAGTAATAATACTTTGGCGTTGTAATGATAATATATTAGTCATATAGTATACCACCTGCTTTCAATCAACAATTATTTAGACGATTCGAATTTAAACTTTTGACCCACGAATTTTAAAAATATATATTAATTAAATATATTTCATTCAAATATTTCACATAAGTATTCTCTTCCTACAATTCTTAAAAAAAATGACCGATTGGGCAGTAAGCCTGTTAATTATTATTTTTACGAGTATATATATGCATATACAATTATGAGCCCCTCAAAATTTAGGAAATTTTCGGGACTTTTTTTTAAAATTTCAGGTCCAATTAATTCGACTGAACCAATTACAGACTGAAAAAACTTGTTTTACTATAAATTAGAACTAAATTAGTTAACTTGCATATATAATTTAAATTAGGAATTTTCATTTAATTTATTATTCATTATTGATATATATACAATTGCAAATCGTTAAACACATTGATTATATATACTCCCTCTATCCATTTTCTTAATTTTCATTTAGGTTAGATACATATGTTAAGAAAAATTGATTGTTTATATAAAATGTAAAAGTTTGAGGGGTGAAGATAAATTAGTGTGTAATTAATACTTCCTCCGTTCAATTTCATTATTCCACTTTCCTTTTTTGTTGTCCAAATTTAGTATGCCCATATCCTTTTTGGAAACAATACTATTTATACTACTTTATCTCCACCCCCTACCCGTCACTTATTCTTACTACTTTATCTCCACCCTCCTACCTTTTTGAAAACAATATTATTCATACAACTTTATCTCCACCCTCTTACTATCACTTATTTACTCACTTTGTCATTCACTTTATTCATAAATAATCATTTTATTTATAAATGGACCCCACAATACTCCATCATACCCTCAATTTATCTATTATGAATAAACTAATCAATATTCATTAAAAACCGTGCTCAGAGAAGTGGACATAATAAAATTGGACGGAGGGAGTATTTCATTTTTAGAAATTAAGAATTATAAAATTGGAAAAAGAAAAAAGAAACGGGGGAATTAAAAGAATAGAAAAAGCTTTATGGCTCAGCTTTTTCCACATTTTTCTGATCTGATATCCTTGATTTTTTTCAGTGTGATATTTTGCAGAAAAGCTGAGGAAAATATAATTATTTTTTAGGGAAATGCAAATAAATAATTAAGATTGGCGATAAGACTCCTTTTTTAGGTTGTGGGTGGTTTCAATTAAAAGTATGTCGTGCAACTTTCTAAAGAAAAGTTGACTGCTATATTTTTGACATTATTGCAATTTATCTTTCACTTTTGAAATACTCACTCCGTCCGCCTATAAGGTTCACGTTACTTTTTGGTACAGAGATTAAGAAAAATAATTAAATATTAGATATAATACAAGTGATGTGATTGAGAGAGAAGAGAGATAGAGAGAAAAAGTAAGATATAAAGTGAAGTGTAAGAAAAAATACTTACCAAAAAAAGTATGAGAAGCTTATAGACGGACGGACCAAAATGGTAAAATGGAAAACTTATAGGCGGACAGAGGGAGTACTATTATATGTTATTATTGGAAATAAAAATAGAAATTGTTGATGTCAAGTCATTACGAATAACAAGGACAATTTTTTTATTCATTTTTTTACCTCATTCTTTGCTTTAGAGATTAAATAATGTTATTATCAAAGTGTGAGCCAACCACTAGATAAGACAATCAAGAATCTTTATATTAGTACCAATACACAAATATTTCCTGTGATTGGTGATATACTCATTAGTACTTCGTTAAATTTTCAATTTTGTTATTTTAAAAGTACCTTAAGTTACTTATTTTTTATTAGTCACATTCCACTAAGTTACTTCATTTTTATTAGTCACATTCCACTTTTTATGTATTTTTACACGAGGTCTTGGTACAACATGCTTAGATTCATCTCCCTCTTTTGAAGTAGGAAGCATGATTTCCCAACTTTCAATTTAGGTGGTTCGCTTTTAAGAAGAAATGATAAGTCGAGTTCTTTATGCTAAAGAAGTTCGACAATTTGTCTACAAAACAAGAGGTCTACGATAAATTTGGACAATGGATAGAAGCCAACAACAAAGAGTTTTGGGATCAGATCATTGAAACAACTATAATCAACAGTTACAATGTGCTAATTAGTCTCAGAGGAGCCGGTCTTTGAAGTCCCTCCTTTTCCATCGGGCTGTTTTGACCCTATGACTGTGAAGATCATGATAGTAACTTAGCTCATGAAGAAAATCTTGTTAGGAAATTATTATTTCCTATATATATGGGCCACATATTTAGTGCAATTATATTAGTCATTTATAATTATATTTATTATTGTGATACGGTTGACTATTAAAATTAATATGGACTTATGAGTAAATACCAAATATAGGACTTTATTACGGAAATTATGGGAACCCTAATTCAGTACTATATAAAGAGCATATACTGGTTATGGCCCCAATATACTAAATCGCATACAGTTTTCTGCTCTCCCCATCAAGAGTGAAACAAAATCCATACGGAGTTTTCTGCTCTCCCCATCAAGAGTGAAACAAAACCCATACGGAGATTTAGTTCGATCGAACTAAATTGGTGAGGCATTTCCTACACGAAATATTGCTATGGATCCAGTATTTCACTAAATCCACTAATTCTTAATCAATGAGCATGTTGTTGTCCTAGAATTTCCGCATCTAGGATATTTGTTGTACTACATATATATTTCAGTAATTGAATAAATATTTCTAACAAGTGGTATCAGAGCGGTCTTCACTGCTTTAGGGTTGAGATTTATTGGATCTATCGGCTTTCTAGTTAGAGGATATTTAAGATGTAAATTAACGGTGCCCTGTGGAAGACACGTATCGTTTTACAATTTAACGTGTTGAGGTGCCCTGTGGAAAGACACGTTAGTTGAGGATAAGTAGGTTTCACAGATGAATTCCATAATGGACATATTTGAATTAATCCCACCGTTTCAATATTGGCTTGAAGCAGGTTATGTTTACTTTAGGGTTTAAAAATCAGGGTTGGGTTGTTGTAATTATTATTTGTGAATAATTTCTTTAATTAAGGATGATATCTTGTATATTCAAATCATTAATATCCATTAAATATGGGCTTCATGATTTTATCTGTTAGTAATTGATTTTGGGTTGGTCTGCTATGGACTCGAGTGCATGCTGTGCACCCTAGTCCATGTGCACTTTTCAGTTTACTGACTTACACTTTTTGGTAAATAAGTAATAATTGAAAAGTGCAACACCATTACCAAAAAGTGTAAGTCAGTACACTGAAAAGTGCACATGGACTAGGGTGCACACTCGAGTATACTAGACTTTACCATTGATTTTTATATTTGACTCAATTATACTGTTTTGGGAGATTAAGATTCCTGTTTATGCTGCGATAATTTGACAAATATTAAATGAGGTGTTTTTTGGAATTTTGAAGTATTATTACTACTGTTCTTTTTTTTTTTAATGATAATTCATATTTTAATTGGACGAGTAAACGCTATCATCAATTAAGGTCTAATAGACTTTAATTGAATTAAATTGGGGATATGACAATTATGTTGTTTGATTGAAAATAAAATTAAATCAATTCAATATTAATTATTATTTTTCTGTCTAATAATTTTAATATAATCAATCAAAACAACAAGTAGCCTTCGCAACCTCTGTTGCCGAGAGTGATTTTATTAAGATTACATAGATGTTGGTGTAAAGTTATTTATGCACGTTGTGATCGGCCCTTCGGTTTGACGCAACCTGGCCGAATGACAATACATCTGTGATGATAAGCACGTAATAATTAATTTTTTCTTCATGTGAACATTAGTCCGTCCTTCGACAGACTTTTGTTTGACCGAATTTATCATTAGTGTTTGATCATTGCACCAAAAATACTACTTACAATTAACTCTTTGTCATTCGTCGGAGGTTAATGTTGTACTCGGTATCTTGCTTGGGTCCTCAAATTTTTGTTTATTCATTCATGTCTTATTCGTTTTTATGACATATAAGTTTGTGTGAGTATACTTATAATTGTTCTCTCTCCAGTTTCGGTTGCTACAACTGATAATGTGTCTGCTCAAATTAATAACATCCCAAAGCTGAGTGGGACGAATTTCAAAATTTGGAAAGAGAACATAGAGATTGTTCTATTTGGAAAGAGAACATAGAGATTGTTCTCGGTTGTATGGATTTCGATCTGGCTGTTCGGTCTGATAGACCCATTCCTACTGAGGATGACCCGAAAGAGGTCAAAATTGAGAAATGGGATCGATCTAATCGAATGAGTTTGATGATCATGAAGCTATCCATTCCGGAAGCATTTCGGGGCTCTATTACTGAGAGTGAAAATGCTAAAAAGTTCCTTGAGTCCATTGAGCAGTACTTTCAAAAAAAAAAAAAAGTCAGAGGCAAGTAGTCATTTGTCGTCACTCGTTTCCATGAAGTACAAGGGCAAAGGGAACATAAGGGAGTACATTATGGAGATGTCTCATCTTGCATCAAAACTAAAAGCACTAAAGTTAGAGCTGTCTGAGGACTTGCTCGTGCATTTGGTTTTGATCTCACTTCCTATACACTTTGGGCAATTCAAAGTGAGTTATAACACTCAAAAGGACAAGTGGTCCCTTAATGAGCTTATATCTCACTGTGTGCAGGAAGAAGAGAGGCAGCAAAAGGATAAGACTGAAAGTGCTCATTTGACATTTAACTCTCAGAAAAGGAAGACAAAGAGAGCTAAGGGTACTGCAGAGGGATCTTCTCAACAAAAGAAGCAAAATATTGATGAACAAAATTGCTTCTTTTGTAAGAAGTCGGGGCATATGAAGAAAGAATGTCCCAAGTACGCTGCATGGCGTGTTAAGAAGGGTACACCTCTAACTTTTGTTTGTTCTGAAGTGAATTTATCTTTTGTACCAAAAGATACTTGGTGGGTAGATTCTGGTGCTACTACTCACATAAGTATGTCTTTGCAGGGTTGCCTGTGGAGTCGACCGCCAAGTGATGCTGAAAGATTCATCTATGTGGGCGACGGGCAATAAAGTTGCAGTAGAGGCTATAGGGACTTTTAGATTGCATTTAAGGACTGGTTTTTATTTGGATTTATTTGAGACATTCGTTGTACCGTCATTTAGACGGAATTTAATTTCTATTTCCTGTTTGGACAAATTGGGATTTTCTTGTTCTTTTGGAGATAATAAAGTTAGCCTCTTTCAAAATTTCAAATCTCATTGGTACTGGTTCCTTAATTGATAATCTATATATAATTAATGTTGTTACTTCCCATAACATTATACTGCAAACAAGTTCTAAAAGTACAAAAAGGAAATTCAGTGAGGATTCTGCCATTTTGTGGCACAAGCGAGAATGCAAAGGCTTGTGTTAGATGGAATCCTTGATCCCCTAGATTTGACAGATTTTCAGATCTGTGTTGAGTTAGATGGAATCCTTGATCCCCTAGATTTGACAGATTTTCAGATCTGTGTTGAGTGCATCAAAGGGAAATTAACAAAAGTAAGGAAATTAGGTGCCGAAAGAGCTAAGGATGTCTTAGAACTTATTCACACTGATATTTGTGGTCCATTCCCTACAGCATCTTGGAATGGACAACGATACTTCATTACGTTCATAGACGATTACTCTAGATTCGGCTACCTATATTTGATACATGAGAAATCCCAATCTTTGGATGTTTTCAAATCTTTCAAAGCCGAAGTTGAACTTCGACTTGGAAAGAAAATTAAGGCTGTTAGATCGGATCGTGGTGGTGAATACTACGGACGATATGATGGATCGGGAGAACAACGTCCCGGGCCCTTCGCACTTTTCCTCAAAGAGTGTGGAATTGTTCCACAATACACAATGTCGGGGTCCCCCAGCATGAATGGTGTTGCCGAACGGCGAAACTGAACTCTTAAGGATATGGTAAGGAGTATGATTTCTCATTCATCCTTTTCAGAGTCACTTTGGGAAGAAGCTTTGAAGACCGCAGTACATATTCTCAATAGGGTACCTAGCAAAGCAGTTACCAAAACCCCCTATGAAGTTTTCATGGGCAAGAAACCTAGTATTAGACACTTGCACATCTGGGGTTGTCCAGCTGAGGCGCGGCCTTACAGGCCGCATGAAGGAAAATTGGACTCATGAATGTTGTCTTTGAGGAGGAATCTGTTATTGATAGTGATATGGTTTCTATACCTATTGCTGCTCAAAACACAATTCCAGTGGTAGAGAATGATGTTCCTAACGTCATTCCAGTAGTAGAGAATGATGTTCCTAACGTCATTCCAAATCAAGACAACAATGAGATTCTTCCTCCATTAGCTGAAATACAAACTCATCAACCTCAAGAGGTGCCATTAAGGCGATCCACTAGAGAAAGGAGAAGTGCAATTTCGAATGATTATGTAGCATTTCTCCAAGAACATGAGGATGGCATAGGTTTGACAGAGATGATCCAATCACCTTTGCACAAGACAAATGTAGTTCTAACTCTCAAAAGTGGATTGATGCCATGAAGGATGAGATGAAGTCTATGAGCGATAATGACGTTTGGGATCTTGTCAAATTGCCTGAAGGTGTGAAACCCATTGGTTGTAAATGGATATTTAAAACCAAGAAGGATTCAAAGGGCAATATCGAAAGATATAAGGCTCGTCTGGTCGCCAAGGGCTTTACTCAAAAGGAGGGTATTGACAATAAAGAGACCTTCTCTCCAGTATCATCGAAGGACTCTTTTAGAACTATTATGGCACTGGTAGCTCATTTTGATCTCGAGCTACACCAGATGGATGTAAAGACTGCGTTTCTCAATGGTGACATTGAAGAAACAATCTATATGGCGCAGCCGGAAAACTTTGTATCCGGAGATCCAAAGTCTATGGTTTGCAAATTAAAGAAATCCATCTATGGGCTTAAACAAGCATCCCGTCAATGGTATCACAAATTTCATCAAGTCATTACTTCATTTGGTTTCGAGGTGAATGTCGTTGACGATTGTGTATATCACATGTTCAGTGGGAGTAAATACATTTTCTTAGTTTTGTACGTCGATGATATTCTACTTGCTAGTAGCGATATAGACTTATTGTGTGAAACTAAGAGATTTCTGACGAAGAAATTCGAGATGAAAGATCTTGGTGAAGCCTCTTTTATATTAGGAATCCAAATACTTAGAGATCGTTCTCAAGGTATTCTTGGATTATCGCAAAAGAGCTATATCGATAAGGTTTTGAGTAGATTTGGCATGAAAGACTGTAAACCTTCGGATACCCCTGTCGCTAAAGGAGACAAGTTCAGTCTTAAACAGTGCCCTGATAATGACTTTGAAAGAAGAGAGATGCAAAAGATTCCCTATGCGTCGGCAGTGGGAAGCCTCATGTACGCTCAAGTTTGTACTCGTCCTGATTTGGCATTTATAGTGGGAGTATTAGGAAGATACTTGAGCAATCCAGGAGAGCAACATTGGAAGGCAGCCAAACGCGTAATGCGATACTTGAAGAGAACAATTGATTGTATGCTCACTTATCGGAGATCAGACAATTTGGAGATCATTGGGTACTCTGACTCCGATTTTGCTGGATGTCAAGATAGCAAACGCTCCACATCTGGATATGTCTTTACATTGGCCGGTGGAGCTATCTCATGGAAGTCTGTTAAACAGACTCTCTAGCCTCATCCACCATGGCTGCAGAATTCATTGCATGCTGTGAGACATCCAACCATGGGATATGGCTGCGAAATTTTGTCACTAGGCTGCGTGTGGTTGACGGCATTGAACAGCCGCTAAGGATTTATTGTGACAATAGCTCAGCCGTTCTTTACTCGAATAACAACAGGAGCTCTATAAAGTCGAATTTAATTGAAATCAAGTTTCTTGTTGTTAAGGAGAGAGTTCAGAATAAACAAATTTTCATAGAACATATTAGGACGGATTCTATGCTAGCGGATCCCTTAACTAAGGCAGTAACACCAAAATTGTTTCACGAGCATACTACTCATATGGGTGTTGTTCAAAACTTTACCTTAGTTTAGTGGGAGTTAATGTTCTATGGGTTTTTTTTTATCTCTTTTCTGCAGAATAAAGTTGATGGCTATATTATTTCTGAACTCATTATGTGTTAATATGTGATATTTTACATTGCATATGTTGATCTCGGTAAAGACTACAGTTGGGTCAGTTGGAAATAGGCATGATTAAGATCACATTGCATGAAATTTCCATGCTGCTCACCATATTTGATCTATGTCATTGAGTGTACTAGTATGGTGATTATCATGGTTTAGTCACAATATATGATGTGATGAAAATTGTGATAATCTCATTTCTAGTATATAAGATGGACGAAATTGTAAGGCAATAGTCAAAGAATGAATGACGTAAAGTTGTGCATATAAGGAAATATAATTGCTTAAGGTTAATATGTAGCCCAAGTGGGAGATTGTTAGGAAATTATTATTTCCTATATATATGGCCACATATTTAGTGCAATTATATTAGTCATTTATAATTATATTTATTATTGTGATACGGTTGACTATTAAAATTAATATGGACTTATGAGTAGATACCAAATATAGGACTTTATTACGGGAATTATGGGAACCCTAATTCAGTACTATATAAAGAGCATATATTGGTTATGGCCCCCAATATACTAAATCGCATACAGTTTTCTGCTCTCCCCATCAAGAGTGAAACAAAACCCATACGGAGATTTAGTTGAGGAAGGCCATAAAACCACCCCATCGATCGAACTAAATTGGTGAGGCATTTCCTACACGAAATATTGCTTTGGATCCAGGTATTTCACTAAATCCACTAATTCTTAATCAATGAGCGTGTTGTTGTCCTAGAATTTCCGCATCTAGGATATTTGTTGTACTACATGTATATTTCAGTAATTGAATAAATATTTCTAACAAATCTTACACCTCATGAAGACATCCGAGCTTTGAAGGCTCGTTTGTTCAATGCTTACTGAAAGTGTGTGTGGTATCTAGTGTTTAAGTAAAGACAGAATAATTAATGTTGCACAAAATGTTGAGACAGATAGTGCAACACTAACTCTAACAGAATATAAGAATGTAAAGACACACAGCGGAAGACTAAAACACTAAAACAAGAAGAATACAATGGAAATAATTTTTAACATAGATTTTATTAATAACAAAACCTATGTTAGCCTTACGGCGAAACATTTAACTTGTAAGTACAAAAATGTCGTGTGAAATGTTACAACAATAACTTTAACATTTCACAAACCGAAACTACAATCGAGACAGGTGCTTGAATCTGTAAAAAGACTTAAGTGTAAAAAACTGTTAAAATATTAATTCTATCTATGATTCACTCTCAATAGATCAAAGACTAGAACGAGCTACACTGGAAGTTTGTACACTTCGGTATAGTCTAAAAGATACAACTACTGGCCATAACTTCTAACAGGCATGAACGCTCAGAATAGGATGTTACTCGAATAGTGCATACTGAGTAATGAAAGCCTCCTTCGGTATTTATAGATGGACAACCGAGTTCTAGAGTCTTTCATGTAAGATCCTACATTTTAGGATCTCAACTCTCATGATCTCTCTAGATCCTTCTACAATGCTCCAGGTCCTTCTAGCACGTCCTCCAATGATCTGGAATCTTGCAAGTTCCGAACTCTTGTAGAAGCTTCTAGAATCGTCCCTGAATGTGACAACATTTAGTTCAACATTTAATGTAACATTTCAAAAAAGACTTAGAATAAATCACGGAAGGTCAAATTGAGATGTTGTTGATAATGTTAAAGCATTTACGAGTTAACAACATCTACAATCTCCCCCAATTTGACCTTTCGACTACAACACACCTGATGCACATATATTTCTATACATACTTCAGTATTATGTATTTAGGTGAGGTGAACATCTACACTTAATACTAGTCAAGACAATACCTGTTGTAACCGTTGGATCAAATCAAAAGAAGACCAAGAATAACTTCACTAAGATCCGTGCCATAAGATCATAGCAACCTTATTCAAAATAAAATAAGCATAAACAATATACTTATTTACACAACATTTAAACTTACAAAAATCTTTAGTTTAATCGGAGCATGTGAGTGCTTAGATTATCCTTAAAACTTAAGTATGACTCAAAAATAAAAGAGATCAGAGCAAGGAAAAATAAAACAATCAGAGCAAGAAGTGAGAAAGAAATAAAAAACGAATAACTGAAACCTAAAATTCGCATGCAGTAAGCAAATAAGATTTATTCTTTAAGGCAAACAAAATTTAAGCATTAAGTAGTAAGCCAATTAGTATACTTCTTAAAAAGTAAACACTTTTAAAGAGTTAAAAAAATAAAAAGAAACAAAATATCAACATGCAGTAAGCTAATGAGACTTAATGAGCTAAACTTCTAACCTAAACTATCATAAGGCAAACAATTTAAGTCAAGGACAGTAAGCGAATGATAATAAAATAGAAGTGTACTTACTAAAGCAATCTCAAAGCAAATAAATTTAAGCAAGTTGAATAAACAAAACAACATATCAACTATGAAAAATAAATAGAATTGTATCAGAATAAGTCGCAGAAATAACTTGACCACAAAATACAACAAGGATAAGAAACTGAATAAGTGACATATATTGTTGTAACAACAGCTGCAGCATCATACTCCTGCACTTTATCACTTGAAACATTCAGTCCTCCCCCCATCTTCAGCAACATCAAATATCACCATAGAGGACTTTCATATCCTCATCTTCTGCATCAGCAAACTTGTCATCATCAGCCTCTTCAACAAAATAAGTTGCAGAAAAGAGTGCAACAACATTGTTAGCAGCATTCTCTTCTTCTGGTACAACAATAGCATCATCAGGTGCACCTCCACCTTCAGGAACATCATTCATCTCTTCAATCACAACTTCAGAAGTTTCAACTGAAGTGGATGGTGGTACACCCCCTGTTGAAGTGGAAAGCAGCCTGGTCCACTTATCTTTAAGGAACTGGAGCTCATGAATTGAGTCATGTAAGTGATGTAGTTGTAACAAGATAAAAGATATGGGAACAGAAAAATATGGATCAAAGTTACCACCAAAGTTCTCAACATTTGGTGCAACATTCCTCTGTGCAGACCTTGCTGGTGTTGGTTGAGATTGAGTAGGAGCAGATCTATGAGTAGAACTACCAGGATTGTGTAAGGGCAAATTAATAATCCTTTCACCAATGAGTAGTGCAGGTGATATGGTGTACAAGGGTACCTTTCCTCTAAGAACCTTAGTCTTCTTAGGGGTGAAACCATGCATCTTGAGATATGAGGAAATAAGCACAAGATATGGCAAGTTTCCCTTATCAGAAATATCACCACTAAACCTCAACATATGGTGAAATATGGTCAATCCCAGATTGAACTTCTTCAACATAACTATCATATACAACAAAATTGCTTGATCCTTTGTCACTTTGGTTGAGTTGGTAGAGGGTATCCAGTTGTAGATTATCAGCTTATGCAGTACATAGTATAGGGATGTGAGATCCTTAGCAAGCATACCATTCTTCCATTTAGTTAATATACCTCCAGTCATAGAAGTAGTAACCAAATCTAGGCCAGGTTCATCATCATCAATCATAGGTTATATCTCTAAGAAATCATTGATCAATTCTGGAGTAAATTGAACTGACCTCCCCCTAAATTGTACATTCCCATACCAACGAGAACTACGTCTACCATTACTCTTCCTAAGACATGCATAAAACTCATATACCTAATTAGAAACAAATGTATCACTTAATGTCAAAGCCTTCAACAACTTCCTATCCACCGAAAATTGAATCAAATTCTTACTTTCAAAATCAGAAATATTGATCCTTCTTTCCATCAATAACTTCCTCCTAGAAAACATAGTCATTTTATCTACTAAATTATCAAATTCAGAATCATTTTCAGGTTCAGAATTGCCTTCCTCAGAGCTGAATTCCTCATTCTTTTCAGAACTTTTCCTAGATTCATCACTGCTCGAATCATCACCATCATCAGGTTCTGGTGCTGGGGCACTTGGCTCAGCATTTGAAGCAGCATTCCTCTTTAAAGTCTTCTGAATTTCCCTAAGGCAGGCCTCCATATCAGAATCATTCTCTAATTCTTCAGGCATAGTACGGACAACATCAACCTTTGCTTTCCCCTTCCCTTTTAAATCAGCTTTCATCTTGATAGGCTTCACAACAGCAACCTGTTCTTCATCTGATTCGGAGAACACTTGAATCGGTTCAACAACATCAGTTCCTCTCTTCTTCTTCTTAATTCCTTAACGAGTCCGAGTAGTCGACTCGAGTGAACACACGACCAGACCTTCTCCTCTGAACCGTACTTCTCTTTCTCTTTCCTTCAGCATTCTTTCGAAAAGGGAATTGGTTTAGAATCATCGGATTTTGAAACATCAGAGTCGGTTTCACCAGAGTTTGCTTGTGCGTCGGCATCCTCCATTTGAGCGTCCTCAGGGTCGGATGTCTCAGCATTTGCAAACTCCTTTGGCTCAGCAACAGGGAAATCCTCGATTTCCTTCTCAGTATCCCCCATAGAGGCAGCATTTGGGACCTTTGTTTATGTGTTAGGGCTTGTAATTTGGGGCTTTTGGGATGTGGACGAAGTGGGAGAAGTAGTGGTGACTTCTTGGGTTTTTAGGTAGTGCGAGATGTCTATGGACATGTCTCCAACGGTGAGGATGGGTGGATTTGCAGAATTCCTCAACGATTGAGAAAAATTCTCAACCGCTTGATTCAGCTCGGTGAGGGTAGCTTGGAGTGGAATGTGGATTGTTGTGGGAGTAGCTTGGATGGGAGTGATGATTGTGGCAGTTGGGGGTGAGTTTTTGTGTGAGGCAGCCATGTATGCAAGAGTGTTGAGGTTTGAGAGAGAAGGAGATGACAGTTGTGAGCTTGGTGTGGTGGTTTTCTTATTTCTTGCCATTATATCTCAAGAATTCGAAAAGATTGTTACATAATAATCGAGACAGACAATGGTTTAACAAATCTTGCAAAAACAATACTTTAACTTACTCAATTTAAATACACAACTTAACTTATCACGAAGTGGAGTTTATATAGAGGAGAACAAGTAGTTGGAAGTTATGCGTGGGATTAAGAATTAATCCAAGGAAAATTCTAGATGGTTTCGATAATGCTCCACAAATTCAGCCACAAGTAAGATCATGGGTGAGTTAGTGGGGTAAAATCTTATTTAATAAATTAATTAAATTAAAAATATTCTAGAATTAATTAAAATAAATATGTATAATCTGAATAATAATAAACAGTGGTTAGTTAATCAGAATAAAATAAAATAAATTTCCACAAATAATTAAATAATTACTACTTATAAAAATATAGTCCAATCATATAATGTTATGCTCAAGGACTTGACATACACCTCAACATTGGTTTTTCATAGGTTTTACCCATCCAATGTAGCCATTTTTTTCAGTATTTTTCTTTTTTTTTTCTTCTTTTTGTGTTACATCATCTCGTTCGTATTTATCCATTGTTCATGTAGATTCAGTGACATAGCCAGAAAACCCTCGGTAGGGGGGTCCGATTAACATTACTTTAAAGATAAAATAATATGTACTTATTATACTTATCGAAATTTTACATGATAAAATTGTCAATACATTTCATTAAATTAAATTGAACAAGCCGATTTTCATTTTATTTTGAAGTTTTGATAGTTCGATTCAAAATGAAGCGAAACAATTTAAAAATTGCTAAAATATTAAATTTTAAAAACATTTTCTTTCTTCGGTTGTAAATGACTTTTAATTAATACACTAATGTGTTCCAATATTCTATAATTCATACAATATAATATTTTTAAATATAAATGGACAAAAAATTTAAAATACTAAACTAAATTTTTAAAAAAAATCAATAATATTGTTCAATTTGAAGGACATTTTTGCAATTCTTAACAAAAATTTAGACAATAATCTCAAATACATCATCAATCAATATTATTATCTATACTTAATATGTATGTCTCAAAATGAAAATAATACTTTTATTTTCATATATATAATAAAAATAACTATGACAACATAATATATATAATTATTGGAGTATAAAATATTTATCACACATATATATATAAAAAAATGGTGGGGGGCTACTGGGCCACCGTGGCCCCAGTGTAGCACCGTCGTTGTGTAGAGTGCATCGTAATAGCGAACTTTGTGCCCATACTTACTTAATGGATTTACAAACCTTTTGATGTCTTTACCAAAAAAAAAAAAAGTCACATTTTGAAAAGAAGGCATCGTAGTAGCGAACTCCGTGCTCCATAGTTACTCAGTGACTTGGTACATCTTTTAGTATGCTGTAACATTCTATTTTTTCAAGCTTTTGAGAGGTGTAGAACATACCTATTTTTGCACAATTAAATTTCAGATTCAAGAATATTTTACATAGGAATTATTCAACGAAAATAGGAAATAAATTAAATCTATAATAACTATACCACCTTAGAATGGTGTCCCAAATACGATTTGTGACATTATCCTCTCAAGGATTATTCAGATATTACACATACTAAGAGATTTCCTAAAAAATGAGAATCTCTCAAGGTCAAGAGCCTTAGTAAAAATATCAGCATTTTGATTTTCTGTAGGCACATATTTCAACTTCACTATGTTCTTCTCCACTAAATCTCTCATAAAGTGATGTGTAATGCTAATGTGTTTAGTGAGTGAGTCTTGTACTGGATTTTTAGATATGTTTATGGCACTTGTGTTATCACAGAAAATTGTGAGGATATCATTTTCAATTCCATAGTCATGAAACACCTTACTTAACCACAAGAGTTGTGTGCAACAACTTACTGCAACTATGTAAACTACCTATCATGGATCTGTATAATATTGATCAACATCTTTTTCAACATTGTCTTTGCAAAGTTTCAAAGTAGAACCCATAGGAGTTTTCATTACTTTTGAGCTTTCAAGACCAAACTTTTTGACTAAGTTCTTAGAATACTTACCTTAAGAGAAGAATATACCATGCATCCTTATCATGGATTATATAATGTTGATCAACATCCTTTCCAACATTGTCTTTGCAAAGTTTCAAAATAGAACCCATATGAGTTTTCATTACTTTTGAGCTTTCAAGACCAAACTTTTTGACTAAATTCTTAGCATACTTACCTTAAGAGAAGAACCATCCTTACATTGCTTGATTTGAAGACCTAAAAAATAATTCAAATCTCCAAACATACTCATCTCAAATGTTACAGTCATTGCTTCAACAAAATTGTTTAACATTTTATCACAGGTTGAACCAAACGCAATATCATCAACATATATTTGAGCAACAAGCAAATCTTCTCCAGTGTGCTTAATGAACAAAGTCCTATCGGCTTCTCCTCTAATAAAGTCATATTCTAAAAGAAAGTCTGTAAGCCTACCATACCATGCTCAAGAAGCTTGTTTTAGACTATACAATGCTTTCTTAAGTTTGTACACATGATCAGGGTATTGTGGATCTTCAAATCCTTTAGTGATAGTAACTTAGCTCATGAAGAAAATCTTACAGCTCATGAAGACATCCGAGCTTTGAAGGCTCGTTTGTTCAATGCTTACTGAAAGTGTGTGTTGTATCTAGTGTTTAAGTAAAGACAGAATAATTAATGTTGCACAGAATGTTGAGACAAATAGTGCAACACTGACTCTAACAGAATATAAGAATGTAAAGACACACAGCGGAAGACTAAAACACTAAAATAAGAAGAATACAATGGAAATAATTTTTAAAATAGATTTTATTAATAACAAAACCTATGTTAGCCTTATGGCGAAACATTTAACTTGTAAGTACAAAAATGTCGTGTGAAATTAAACCAAAACTACAATCGAGACATGTGCTTGAATCTGTAAAAAGACTTAAGTGTAAAACACTGTCTAAATACTAATTCTATCTATGATTCACTCTCAATAGATCAAAGACTAGAACGAGATACACTGGAAGTTTGTACACTTCGGCATAGTCTAAAAGATACAACTACTGGCCATAACTTCTACAGGAATGAACGCTTAGAATAGGATGTTACTCGAATAGTGCATACTGAGTAATGAAAGCCTCCTTCGGTATTTATAGATGGACAACCGAGTTCTAGAGTCTTTCATGTAAGATCCTACATTTTAGGATCTCAACTCTCATGATCTCTCTAGATCCTTCTACAATGCTCCAGGTCCTTCTAGCACGTCCTCCAATGATCTGGAATCTTGCAGGTTCCGAACTCTTGTAGAAGCTTCTAGAATCGTCCCTGAATGTGACAACATTTAGTTCAACATTTAATGTAACATTTCAGAAAAGACTTAGAATAAATCACGGAAGGTCAAATTGAGATGTTGTTGATAATGTTAAAGCATTTAAGAGTTAACAATATCTACAATCTCCCACCTCCTTAGTATTGAATGATCTATATAATTAGTTTTGATGGTCAAAACTCTCGTAATCTGTTAGTAATTAGATTAATTTGTAATCTGACAGGTTTATAAGTTCAGTTTTTATATATCAGCTTAGTTCTTAGTCTTAGTCATATGAGATCACTTATATATATGTTATATTAGTTGATACCATATTTGGACCAGCACGCATTTACTCAAGATATGAATAGAGGAAGAATAAAGACTAGATGACCTTGAAGATGAAGAAGTCCATAAGTGAAATCAGATTATATGGCCCTTATATGCCTTAGTAAGCTGATATTCACATAATGTAATCAACCAAATGAACAATGCCAATTAATATATAAGGACTCATGTTATGCAACTGATCAACTGATCTACCCAAATTCACTTCAAGTCCGTTTGACTTAGTAAGACAAACATACTCTTAGGGGAAGAGACAACTTCAGAAGACAAAATGAATGCTCGGCTATATTGACATTCATTCATCTGTTTAAGAGATATGTTGAACAAGTCTAACCAACTTAGCTGACGTGGACCAATGAGAAGAAGACAATACAACTATTGAGTTGACCTGACTGACACAAGTCATCGCAAATACGGTGCAAGTACAAGAGCATTAAATGCACATTTAATACAAAACTTTTATAGCAAACCTAACACCATGGACATACAAACAATGAAGATTTGCATCCCACAAATGGAGGATTTGATTCAGAACGACTAGTTTGTCAATGTCTAATTAATTCAAATTTGTTTAAAATATACATGACTTCATCCTTAGTGATGAATCATGGAAACTATACGATCAAAATTTTGAATAGTTGAGTAACACGCATTAAAGCAAGACATCAACCCATAATTCTTAAGAGCCCACTTTGATTATTCAATCCTTAGTGCTCTATGTTTTCGATCCTAAACATGTTTAAATTTCATATATGAAGCTTAGAAGTAGTGATCAAACTTGTTGTTTGATTCACTAATTGGTCTATTCACATTAAAACCCTACATTCTTCATAAACCCTAAAAGTTAAGTTTTTGTTGTAATCCAATAGTTTGTGAAAGTACTTATTCTTACAATAACAATTAAGTAGCTTAATTCGTTATGTTTCAATTGTAATTTATATGTTCTCACTACAAATAATAGTCGAAATCGCAAGGGAAAATGACGAGGGCATGTAATACCTCACATTATTATTTGAATTCCAAAACATCCGTCACATTATTAATTGAACATTTTCTTATATGGAAAAGTCAACTTCTTACTCCTTTAAAAATCTCCCCCAAATATCTTTTATTTACTCCACATGCCATTATTTTTTACACACTAACAAAATATTATCTCCAATAAAGTTGAATTACCCATTTTACCCTTTCTAAAAAGTCATTTTATCACCTTTAATACCAATAAACAATTTATATTTTATTTAATATAATTTAAATTTGTTTTTTTATTTTATAATTACCAACACATATGCATATGTTATATTTTAATTTTTTTTGTAGAAAAATTACAAAATAATATGTTACCAATAATTTTTATTTAATTTATTTGATCGAAATTGAATATTTTACCTTTTGTTTTTCTCGAATATATTTAGGTTTTAATTCGATTTTGTCCAATTAATCAAAATCCCAATGCATTTATTTCCAATTTAAAAATTAATCAAGTTGGGACACACCTTCTACAACAACCCAACGTACCAATCAACCATTCTAACACACATATTTCTAATGAAACAATAAATTTCATCATATAAAACAATTAAATTCTAATCATATATATCATGCACATTTAATTTTGAATAAAAAGTTATATATAAATCACTATAAAAAAAAAAAAAAAAAAAACTCGAAATAGCGAGGAAAAATGGCGACGGCTTCAAGTCCCTTGTTAATGAGTGAGAGTCCGATTTCAATAATTAGTAAGGGCATGTTTGTTTTGGGATGGGAAATCCGGATTTGGGATTTCGAAACTCCACCCCGTTACAGTTTGGAATTTTAATTCAGGATTTCAAAATCCACCCTATAAATACCTATAAACCCTATAAATACCTATAAACTCTATAAAAGTCAACCATATGAATACCTGCAAATCCTATATATATACCTATAAAACCTATAATACTATTCTATAAAGTTAAATCCTACCCTACATAAATCCCAAAACAAACACAAAATATAAAAAGTATTAGGATTTTAAAATCCACTAGATTTTGAAATCCGAATTTCAAAATCCTCAAAATCCCAAAACAAACATGGCCTTAGGGATTTAGCAAGGACATGTTTTTCCCTCGCTATTTAGCGAGAGAAATTAATAAATTAAAAAAAAAGATTGACTTACTAAATTCCTTGCTAATTTAAAAAAGATTTACCAAAGAAAATTAATAATTTTTTTTATAAAAAGTAAAAAATACTCATCATTTTAATTGAAGATGATAATGATTTTTATTTTTAATGTGGTGTGTAATTTTAATTGAAGTTTTAATTATAATGTATGTACAACTTGTTCAATTGATTTAAATTAAAAATTGTTTGATTTGAATTTTGAATATGTGTTGGTTCGTAATAAAAAATTTAAAAAATATAATTAAAAGATAATATATATGTTTGTGTTTTGAAAAAAATAATTAAACATAATTATTGGTATGACATTATTTTGTATGTGTTGACAATTTTCAAATAAACAAACAAATTTTAGAAGAAAACCCTAAAAGTATAATATATATATATATATATATATATATATTTAATTGTATTCAAAATATAATGAATAAAATTCCTATAGCCAAAAAGACACTCAGGGGCGCTCATAAGGACTCAGGACCGAGAGGTTGCAGGTTTAAAACCTCTCACCTATGTCACTACAAAAAAAAGCCTGATTTTGATATCGAAATTTTGAGACGGACACCTAATCCGTCTCTAATAGATACGGATTAGATACGGATTTGTTAAAAAATCGAGATTTGAAACCGAAAATAAAACCGTCTCTCATTATAAACAAATTAGATACGACTTTTAGTTTCGAAAGTTTTAGATACGGATACGCGACTTTCAATTTTGAGAGTTTTAGATACGGATTAGATACATATACCACCGTCTCTAAACAATCAATTTTTTCTCCCCAATATAAAACGAGATAAGGTGGTACACGAAATTTGCGATACGAATCTAACCATCTCTAATTTGTATCTAATTAGTCAAATGATAAAATTAAATTAAAAAATAAATCAATACCTTATGTATATAGAGAATTGAGAATGAGAGAATATGGACGGAGTTATATTAATTTATTTACTCTTTTATTTAATTAATAAATAGTAAAAAAATAAAAAAATTAATTAATATATCTTCTATGTATCGGATAAATATAAATGTTAGAATAATACTATGTAGATATATTTTAGGATAGATATAGATATTATAATAATAATAATATTATATTATATCTTCAATTCCATATGCCAATATATATATCAATTGATTTTCTAATAAAAATATTCCAATAATTGATTCTCGTATATCAATTTTGTAGATTAAAAAAAGGAGGTCTCATTTAATAATTTTTTTAATTTGTATAGTATTTTTTTAAAAAGATTTAGATTAAAAAACAATTCTATCATCAATTTAGAAAAAGTATAAACTAATGAAAATATTCCAAGAATTGATTCTCTAATCAACGTATGTATATCAATTTTGTATGAACTTTAGATTATAAAAAAAAAAAAGTCATTCAATAATTTTTAAAAGTCTCTAAATCTTTATAAAACTACTATTAAGACTTATAAAGAAACTTGTATAGTATTTTATAAAAAGTTTATTAAAAAATAATGTTATCATCCACTTAGAAAAAGTATAAATACTTCAAGCATTGCTAATGGTAAAATAAAAATCAAAAATCATTTTGTGTCAAAATGAATTTGAAATAAAAATTGAAAATCTTTTTATATAAATTAATTGTATTTAATTTTACTAAATTTGTGAAAAATATATTTTAAAGGAAATTAAACCTAATCCTATCTAATAATATGATTTTTGTCCATTCTTGAAAAATAAGTTTATATAATAAATATAGATATTATAATAATATTATGTTATATATTCCATATCTTTTATATGGAAATATATATTATATGACCATATATATAATAATACATGGATTAATGACAATAATTCATGAATTTCTTTCAATCTCGGTAACTCAAGAACGTAGGTCAATCGAAGGTGAGTCACGGCAATAATAATATTGTCTCTACCATCAAGATTGACGAGGTAAGTTGTGCATCTCAAGCCTTTATTATAATATATCAATTTACTTATCAATTCACCTACTATAAATTACAATTATCAATTAATTTAGTAAATTATGGTATAAAAATGAGATTTATCATGCTCATACACATATATACATAACTAAATTCGCATGCATCTAGAACACACATACACGTACACATAACTAAATTTACATAACTAAATTCAAGTAGGCAAACACCTTGAATCAATGTCACATTGAGTAAATCTCAAGATAATATTGACCCAATTCAGAATTCATTCAGGACTCGTTGGATATAAATTTCATACATCCGAGTTTGCATCAAGAAGATCGACTACCAATAAGACTGTAGTCATTAAAGTAGAATATCCGGGATATCCTAGTTCAAGTGTGATTGGTTTGATCACATCCCCTTAGGAACAAAGATATAAATGGTATAGGAACAAAAATATAAATTTTAACAAAAATATAAATTTTGTTATTCAAGTGTGTGAAGTATACTACTGCACCTAGGGGTAGGACTGTGCACCTAGGGGTAGGACTGTGTACTCAAGTACACGGTATCACAGCCTAGGTCCTTACCATAATGTCACAAGTTCAAAACTCAATTTTTGAAATTTAATTTAATTTTAGCACTAATGCCAATTTTTCTATATTTAATTTAATTTTAGCACCTAGTACAAGTTTTTTTATATTAACTAGTACCAGTTTTTCTATATTTTATTTAATTTTAGAATATCCGAGGATATCCTGTCATAGTGTTGTTCAAATGTGATTGATCCCCTTAGGAACAAAGATATAAATGGTATAGGAACAAATATATAAATTTTGTCATTCAAGTGTGTCAAGTATACGACTGCACCTAGCACGGGTAGGACTGTGTACTCAAGTACACGATATCACAGTTCTAGTGGTTGTCCTTGAATTGCCTTACCATAATGTCACAAGTTCAAAACCCAATTTTTGAAATATAGTAACATACACTTTTCATTAAAAAACGATGATGCACTTTTCAATATACTAACATACACATTTTCAAAAAAACTAATCGAAAAATACACATTAAAAAACGATGATGCACTTTTCATTAAAAAAAATCGATTTTTTTTTCGAAGTTTGACCATTGACTGATCAACGGTCAACAGTTGACCGGTCAAGGTCCACTCAAGTACACGGTGTACTTAAGGGCACATGAGACTTTGGCCTATCTAGGAGGACCACGTAACAATGAATGGATAGTAGTTTGCAAATTAAAGGTGGAAGGCACTACAAAGAAAAAACATGACAAAAGTGAAGCTCTATTTCAAACAGAAAAAGAAGAAGAAGAAGATGAAGATTAAACGTAATTTAATTTATTTATTTTAATTTATAAAGTAAGATCGACTTTTACAATTGAAATTATTCAATAACAATTTTTTTTTTATATTTTTAAAGTTACAAATTAATCAATTAATTATATATGTTAAACTATTATAATAAAATAAAGTGTCTAAACAATCAATGCATAGTTCTTAATATTTTACAGCTTATTGATGGTGGTGAGTAATTATAAATTTTAGAAATTAATAAAAAAAAATTACATTTACAAATTGAATACACGTAAAATAAATAAATTAATATACATATACAATTAATATTAAAAGATAAAATAAAAGAGTTATCTGTCCTATTGGCAGATGCTCAATAATAGACATTTGCCCACCTGGGTTCAATTCCCATATAGACCTAAAAAGGTCAATTAAATAGTTGGAGAGGGGTAGTTGCAGGGTGGGATGGGTGTCGGGTTGGGTTTGGGCTGGGACGGTGTGGGTTTGGGTTGGGATGGTGTGGGGTCGGGTCGGGTTCGGGCTTGGTGGGATTGGGATTAAGGCTTGGAATGGGGATTAAATAATTGGAGAGGGGGTGGTTGCAGGGTAGTGTGGGATGGGTGTCGGGTCGGGTTCGGGCTTGAAATGGGGATTAAAGGCTTGGAATGGGGATTGGGTTGTTAACTCTTGGAGACAGATACGGATTTAGAGACGACAAAACGTAGTTTCTAATTAAGAACGAAATTATAGACGAATTTTTGACCCGGATGTAAAACGGGTCGTTTATCGTTTAGATACGGATTTAGTCGGGTTGGGTTTGGGCTGGGACGGTGTGGGTTTGGGTTGGGATGGTGTGGGGTCGGGTCGGGTTCGGGCTTGGTGGGATTGGGATTAAGGCTTGGAATGGGGATTAAATAATTGGAGAGGGGGGTGGTTGCAGGGTAGGGTGGGATGGGTGTCGGGTCGGGTTCGGGCTTGAAATGGGGATTAAAGGCTTGGAATGGGGATTGGGTTGTTAACTCTTGGAGACGGATACGGATTTAGAGACGACAAAACGTAGTTTCTAATTAAGAACGAAATTATAGACGAATTTTTAACCCGGATGTAAAACGGGTCGTTTATCGTTTAGATACGGATTTAGAGACAAAACGACATTTGAAACGGAATTTTGACCCGGATATAAAATGGGTCGTTCATCGTTTAGATACGAGAATATACGGTGTCAAATTCCGTCTCTCATTATAAACAAAAAAAAAAAAACGGTCTCAAATCCGTCTCTTATTAGAAACGAAATTTAGAAAACCGTTCATAACATTAGATACCATGCGATTAGGAACAGATATAAAATGGTTTCAAAATCCGTTTCTAACCTGTTTAGATACAATATTTATGGTATCTAATCCGTCTCTGAATCTCAGTTTTTTTTGTAGTGTGTGGGGGGTATTATTGACCAATTATTGTGGCCTAGTGGGTTGGTGGGCATAAAAATACGCTCAAGGCCTGAATTCGCAGGTCACGCGTTTTGTATTTTTTAACAAAGTTTTGCAAGAAATTTTACCCATCTTTGAATAGTGAGGAATTTGTTGAAGGATATAATAAAATTTAAAAAAAAATGCAATTTCTAAGGGATTTATCGAGGGTTTTAATCCCCCGCTAATTCCCTCAATAAATGCCAAGGGTTAATTTGCATTCCTCTTGAAAAAATGTACCGAGAAGTATTTTGCCGATTGAAACGATTAAGCTAATTGTCTGAAGAAATTCGCGAACGAACACAGAAATGAGAGAAGATTTGAGGGAAATTGTGAGGGAGAAACGGTTATCAAACCAGATGCATATCATAAGCGTGAAAAAAGGATATGGGCAAATCACGGGTATAAATACCCGGCCCAATTACAACAACAATCAAAGTCGCGAGCGCGACTTTATTCTACTCAAAGTGCGATATAAGCAAACACATTAAAAAAGATTAATACACTCCCTCAACGACGCCGTTTAGCGAACATATTATCTTCATCTTCTCCAATGCGTAACATTACTCCCCTGCCATTTTTTGCTTGTCCTCAAGCAAATAAATGGGGATACAGGGCCCGAAACTCCACAAAATCCTCCCATGTAGCCTCCGCGTCGGGTAAATTCGACCATCAGACTAACACCTCCGCCGCTGGAGCATTCCCACGACGAACAATACGGCGGGCCAGTATCTTCAATGGAGTCAACACCACCTTCCCGTCCTCGTCGAATTCAGGTAAATTCTGGGCCACCACATCTGTTTTTCCTACTTTCAGTTTAAGTAGAGACACGTGAAATGTAGGATGAACCTTAGCCGTTGTTGGCAGTGCCAACGTATAAGCCACCACTCCCACCTTTTTAATCACTTGAAAAGGCCAGCAAATTTAGGGCTGAGCTTCCAAAGATGGCTCTTTTGCAAGGAAAGCTGCCTGTAGGGTCTCAATTTCAAATACACCCAATCTCCCACCTTGAATTCCCTATCCACCTTGTTTCGATTAGCATTTAGGCGCATCTGTTCTTGTGCTTGGTTTAGTAACTGTTTTATTTGCTGTAAAGTTTGTTGTTTGTCTTGAATCGTCTCCTCTACCCCTTGAACCGAACTCTGGAGAAAAGGCCCAAAAGAAATCACCTTAGGAGCAAATCCATAAAGAGCTTCGAATGGGGATCTCTTTATGGATGAGTGAAAATTGGTGTTGTACCAAAATTCAGCCAGAGGAAGCCATTGCACCCATAGCTTAGGATTTTTCCCACACATGCATCTGAGATAAGTTTCCAAACACAGATTTACACGTTTAGTTTGGCCATCTGTCTGTGGGTGATAAGCAGTACTAAGAAGTTGCTGTACTCCCAGTAGACACGCGCAAAACCGAACTGCCAAACCGGCAACCGGCCAAACCGCCGGTTACGGTTTAAAAACCGAACCGTAAAATGGCGGTTCGGTTACGGTTTGGCATTTTGACAAACCGCAAACCGCCGATTTGGCCGGTTTTGGCGGTTAACCGACGATTTGGCGGTTTTTTTATTAAAAAGAAAAAAAATTTTAATACACAATTCTTCTATTTTTAATGTATAAATTAAAGTTATATAATTTTTATTCAATTCTAGTAATTTATTTTCTAAAAAATGAGTTAAAACGAATAAAAAACGAACGAAAACGGAGATAATATTAAAAAAAAAAAAAAGGAAAAAACCGTCAAACCGGCGGTTTTCGAACCGAACTGCCGGTTTGAAAACCGTAACCGGCAGTTCGCGGTTCGGTCACGATTCGTCTAAACCCAAAACTGTAACCGCCGGTTTTGAACCGTCGCACATGTCTAACTCCCAGTATCTTAAGTAACTAATGCTAAAATTGCCTAGTAAATACCTTGTCTCTATCTGAAACTATAGAGGAAGGTAAACCATGTAGTTTGTACACCTCTGAAATGAAAATTTGGGCCAGATCAGAGGCTGTGAAAGGATGAGCAAGGGCAATGAAATGGCTATACTTGGTCATCCTGTCCACAATTACCCATATAGTATCCTTATGACCAGATTTAGGTAGTTTCTCAATGAAGTCCATTGAGATATCAGTCCAAGCTTGGCAAGGGACTGGGAGAGGTTGCAATAAACCTGGGGATTTGAGTAACTCATGCTTGCACAATTGGCAAACATGACACTCAAAAACTACTCCATGCACATCATCCTTCAACCCAGGCCACCAAAAAACCCCCTTCAACCTGTGAAAAGTTACAGTTTCTCCTGAATACCCTCCCTCAGTAGAGTTGTGAACATGTTCCACCAATTTCTTTCTTAATTCAGTAGCTGCTCCCACATAAATTCTACCCTTGTATCTCACTAATCCCCCTTTGTAAGAATACAAAGAGAGATTATAGGGAATGCTCAAGCTCTCTGTGATCACTTGAGATACCAAATCATCTCCATCACAGCTATCTTGCACCTCTTCCACCCACATTGGCTTCAATTGAGTTATAGCAGAACACTCCCCTAGCTCCCGTGTTCTCCTAGACAAGGCATCAGCTACTAAATTTTCTTGACCAGCCTTATACTCAATTTTGTAGTCATACCCCAAAAGTTTGGTCAGATACTTGTGTTGCAGTGGGGTAGAAATTTTCTGCTCCAGCAAGTATTTCAAGCTCTGATGATCAGTCTTGATCACAAATGGTGCATGTATCAAATAACTCCTCCACTTGTCTACAGCCAGAATGGTAGCCAAAAATTCTTTTTCATAAATGGAAAGCCCCAAATTTTTAGGCCCCAAAGCCTTACTCAAAAAAGCAATAGGGTGTTTCTCTTGTGATAGCACAGCTCCTATCCCTCCATATCAAGCATCAGTCTCCACCACAAACTGTTTACTGAAATCAGGTAGCTGCAACACAGGGGCTGATATCATAGCAGCTTTCAAGTGTTGAAAAGCTGCTTCTGCCTCTGGACACCAGATAAATTGCCCCTTCTTTGTTAATAAAGTTAAAGGCTTGGCAATGGTGCCAAAATGCGTAACAAACCTCCTATAGTAGCCAGTCAACCCCAAGAACCCCCTCAGTTCCTTGATTGTCTTAGGTGAAGGCCACTCTTGCATAGCCTGTATCTTTTGAGGGTCTGCCCTTACTCCTGTATCATTGATGATATGACCCAAGTACTCTACTTGAGGCACTCTAAACACACACTTAGAGGCCTTAGCCTTTAAGGTGTTATCCACCAAGATCTGTAGAACTTGTTTCAAATGTCTTTGATGATCAATTATATTCTTGTTGTAGATTAAGATATCATCAAAGAAAACTTGCACAAAATCTCTTAAGAAATGTGCAAATAACCTGTTCATGATGGCTTGAAAGGTTGCAGGTGCATTAGTTAGCCCAAATGGCATCACTACAAACTCATAGAGCCCTGAAACAGTTGCAAAAGCTGTTTTCTGTATATCAGGTGGATGTACCCTAATCTGGTGGTATCCTGCCCTCAAATCTATCTTAGAAAATAGCTTGGCCTGCCCCAATTCATCCAACAAATCTTCAATCAATGGAATTGGGTAGCTATCCTTCACTGTGATTGCATTCAACTTCCTGTAATCTATACAAAATCTCCAAGTGCCATCCTTCTTCTTCTTCACTAAGAGCACTCGTGATGAATAAGGAGAATTACTGAGTTGAATAACCCCACTTTCCAGCATCTCCTTAACCAATTTCTCAATCTCTTGCCTCTGGAGGCAAGGATACCTATATGGATGTTGTTTAATAGGCTTCTCCCCTTCTTTGATTTTAATTTGATGATCCAACTGCCTTTGAGGAGGGAGTTCAGTGGGTGGTGCAAACACCTCCTAAAATTGCTCAATGATTACTTCTAATTCAGGTACCACTGTGCATTTTTCAAACTATGGATTACCCTTCAAATAACATACATACCCCAACTCTTCACACTGCTTCCTTCTCACCATTTTTTTCAACTGTTTGCCTGAAATCATAGTAACCTGAATCTTCTCCTACCCTGTGCCCTGTAATATAATTGTTTTTCCTCCCTTCTGAAATTGCACCTGGTGGAGACTGAAGTCAAATGTAATAGGGCCCAGCTGACTTAGTATATCCACTCCAATGACCATATCACACCCTCCGAGCCTCAGAATTCTGACTGGGGCAGTGAATTTGCAACTACCCATCATCCATTCAAAACTTGAGCACCTTGAGTTACACTCAATCCTACTCCCATCAGCTATGGTCACCATCAAGGAGTGAGTGTATTCCACCACACAACCCAACCTCTTGGCAGTGTTGGGATCCAAAAAACTATGTGTGCTTCCAAAATCCAAGAGAATTGAGATCTCCTGATTCCCCACTCTCCCCACCACCTTCACAGTATCAGGGTGTTGATGCCCAGCCAAAGCATTCATTGAAACTAGAGGTTCTATCACTTCATTTGGATCATCCTCTAACACAAGTTCATCTTCTTCCTCACTTTCCCCTTCTTCTTTCATTATAATGACAAACACTCTCTCACACTTATGCCCAATGTGATATGTTTCATCATAGTTGAAACATAAGTTCTGTTTCCTTCTAGCATCCATCTCAGCTGGTGTCAACCTCTTTGTAGGGGGTGTCTTATCTCCTCGAGGACTTGGTTTAAAGCCTCCTGCTCCTTGCTCCTTATTCTTATTATCATTCTGACATGGTGTTTTAGCAACAGCACTCCAAGTTGACCTATAGCCAGGCTTGTTCACCTTGTCTCTGCTATTAATAACCTGCTCCTGTCTCAAAGCCAACTGAACTGCCTCAGTGAATCTGGTTGGTTTGAAGGTTTGCACTACATGCCCAATTTCTTCTTTCAAACCCCCTAAAAAACCTTTGACAAAATAACTCTCAGTTATGAAAGGATGCTCTTAACACACAAAGGATTTGAGTTCTTCAAATTCTTTCACATACTGCCTCACAGTAGAAGTTTGTTGCAATTTGTGAAACTTGCTTACAACATTTTCATCCTCTGGATTAGTGAATCTCTCATTCACTAACTCTTGAAATTCATCCCAAGTTAGGTCCTCTCTCCCCTCAATGTAATCAATATACCAAATGTCATCCTCATCCTCTATATTGATAGAAGCTAACATAATTCTCTCATAATCAGGCAAAGGATTGAACAAAAAATACTTCTGGCACCTCCTTATCCATGATCTAGGATTGTCACCATTAAACTTAGGGAAATCTACCCTAGGTTTTTTTACATTTGAAAGACAATCATTAGATCTAGCAATATTATGCTCATTATGTGGTGTAAGATACCTATTCTCTCATTCTCCTTTCCTAGTGGATGTTTTCTAGGAAATCTAGGATCATACCTTCCACCTGGGTGTACTACTACCCTTGGAGCTGTTCCAGCATTGGATCTACCCATTGATTGGTTATCCAAACCTGCAGGAACACCATAATCTCCAAAATCCGGCCTCCGCGTATGAAGTGGGGGTGTGGGTAAGATTCCACCCTCATTTCTTCCGGATAAATTGATTGCTGGACCTCTAGGCACTCCTTCAACATTCTCAACTGAATTTGAGTGCTCAGCTCCATCTTCCGCCATCAGAGTTTTCCCTTTGTCACCACTCAAATGTTTGAGTAGCTCAGCCATTTGTTGTCTCAACAGTTCGGTTTCCTTTGCTTGCTGCTCGAAGCACAACTTCATCTCATTCCTTCCTTCAGTCTGATCGTTCTTAAATTCGTTAAATTGAGTTTCCAATGCCCCGAATTGAGCTTCGAGTGAAACAATTCGATCTGTGTGGTTCACCATGTTAACTCGCGCGGAACGTAGCGTGGAACGCTAGCTCTGAGGCCACTGAAACGATTAAGTTAATCTTCTTAAGAAATTCGCGAACGAACACAGAAATGGGAGAATATTTGAGGGAAATTGGGAGGGAGAAACGGTTATCAAACCAGATGCATATCATAAGCGTGAAAAAAGGATATGGGCAAATCACGGGTATAAATACCCGACCCAATTACAACAACAATCAAAGTCGCGAGCGCGACTTTATTCTACTCAAAGTGTGATATAAGCAAACACATTAAAAAAAATTAATACACTCCCTCAACGACGCCGTTTAGCGAACATATTATCTTCATCTTCTCCAATGCGTAACACCGATGAATTAATTCCCTTGGCTCGGCGTTTTGTTTAGTGAGGATTTTTCCCTCATTAAACCCCTCGCCAAACTAGACTTTTTTGTGGTGAATTAACATATATATCAATATATATATATATATATATTAATTAAAATTAAAACGTTAATTTTATATATATAATTTAAATCATATGATAGTTAATAAAAATCATTTCAAAATAAATAACTTAATAAAATTGAATCATTGCACAAACAAGACACAAAAGTTAATTAAAATTAAAACTTTAACATTAAAAATTAAATTTCAAAACATTGTATGTACTCCCTCCGTCTCAATGGGTTACTTTCATGTGTAATAATGAGTGAAGTTTTGAGGGGTAATATTATAAAATTTTATGTATAAAGTAAAGAAATAAGTTGACTTTTGTGTATGTGTGAAGAAAAAGTAATGACATTTGAGTAAAATTGAGGATATTACGAGGATGAAGTTTTAAAGGGTTTACCATTTTAATGGCATGAAAGTTATTGTGAGGCGTCCCGAAAAAAAAGCTGTGAAAATAATCGTGGGACAGAGGGAGTACTATTTAGTTCAAATATTTTATACTCCTAAATTAATAGTAAATTTGTATATATATTCACCACAAAAACTTGTATGCAATATTCCATACATTCAATATTGACCAATTAAGTTAATTGGGCTGAAAATATTGACTTATTGGGCCACCATTAATTCATTTGGGTCAATTCTTAATCTATTTGTCAACTACCCGTTTGTGTTTTAATTTAGGCCGGAACAATTGATCCGTTCATTTAACTCGGTTCTGTGAATTTTTATTTTTTTTTACTTTATTTTCGAACGCGGATTTTATTTTTGTCTTTTCAAAAAAAATTCTTTCAGTTTGTCTTCTCTTTCCTATCTCTCAAGCAGGTGACGATTTTTTCCTCCGACGGTTTCCTCCAGCGGTTGTGACAAGTGTTTTTTTTAATGTAGTAATTCAAATTGTAACAAAACACTATTAAGTGTAGTAATTCAAATTGTAATATGTAGTAACACATTATTTTATGTGGTAATAACATAAAGTATTTTATAGTAATACAAATTCTTTTATGTAGTAACATGTTTTTTTTTTCTAGTGTTTTCGTTGATGTAGTAACCCACATTATAATACCCTCTCTGTCCTGTAAAATTTTGCTCACTTCTTTTTATACATGTTTTTATAAAAATCATATTTTAATTATAAAAATATATGTGGGATAACGAGTAAAGAATATTGTTGATACATACTCAATCTTGTTAATAAAGTAGAAAAAATACTCAAAAGTTAACTATTTAAATAGAATAAACATATACTTTGTGGACCCAAAAATTGGTTTGAGCAAAATTTTACAGGACGGAGGGAGTATGTAGTAGCATATATTATAATATGTAGTAATACACAATTATCATGTTGTAATACAAATTATTTTATTGCAGGATGATACAAAGATATTCGATCATTTGATAAAGTTACATATAGTAACAAACACTGTTCAAAGTAATAATTCAAACGGTAGTATATAGTAACATATAGTTTTTTTATGTAGTTAAACACATTATTACATATAGTAATAACACAAGCTATTTTATATAGTAATAAAGATTCTTTTATGTAGTAAAACATTATTTTTTCTAATTTTTTTTACTACATTTTATTATAAATATGCATGTAGCAATTCAAGTTATATTAAGTATATTGATTTATTTTTCAGCAGTAGTATACAAGGGACAAACGAATAAAAATATTGATTTTTTTAATTATTCCATCAAAAAAACTAAACTATATTAAAGTAAAATTAAAGTGATGGGAGTCGTAATATTTATTTTTACTTTTCATGAACTAAATGAACTTAGAATTTTAACTTTGACCTAATTGGACTGAAATGCACCCGTCAATATTTTACATAAGATTACCCCTATATTTACTCAGTGTAATAACATATATTTTCACTTAGCAAAGCCCTCATTTTTAGCGATCGTTTTTTCCCCTCGGTATTACTGAGGATTTTCTCACCTTTTCCCTTGGTATTACCATGAGACTTTTTCGTCCTTGCTAAAGCCCTTATTATTTCGCGCGAATTTTGTTGTGGGATGATGCTTGACCCTCGAATTTGTGGGGCCAGAATTCGGGTGACAAGATAAATCATATTCTAGTCCGATTTATGGTGTTTCAAGCCAATATGTTATAAATGTGCAAAAATTAAAATTTACGGACCTAAATGCATGAAATTAAAATTTGGCCCTGGCTATATACCCCTCCAACTTTGTTAAGTATACTCCCCCGATTTATGTACCCCACTCAATATGTCAAATGTTAGATGTACTCCCCCTTAAATTACCCTAAATGCCCTCATTTTCCTTATTTTATTTCTTCCTCTTCCTCAAATTAAAAAAAAACCTTAAAACTAACTATTCCTCTCCCCCTCCCCTCCACCAAACCACCGCCCCTGCCTGGTGTCGGAGCCGATGCCGCCCCCACCAGCATCGCCGCCCAACCTCCTCTTCCCTCTGCCGAGCACCGCTACTCTCTTTATGGCGGCGCTCCTCCTTTTTTTTTTTCTTCCTTCTCTTTGCAACAAACCCCCCTCCACCGTCCCCAACCCTGTGCGCGCCCCAGCCGCCGTCCTCTCCCCCCTTTTTTCCTTCATTTTTGTGTCGGCGGCACCGCCCCTCCTTCTCCCGGCGCCGCCGCTCCTCATCCCCCGCCGCCCATGATCGATTCCGCCATGGAGGTCACGACCCCCACCTGCACGCGGCCGCCTCCCGTCGGCCATTGTGGTCGGCCACGGCCCCTCGCACACCGCCGCCTTCCCGTCGGCCATGGAGATGGAGGTATGTATATTTTTTTATTTCGATATGAAATTGTCGACAATAGACATTTTGGTCGACGAATTGTTTTCGACCACCATGTTTATGGTCGACACTCTCTTGTCGAAAAATCTGTGTTTTTTCTTTTTTGAAAAAATATTGTCGACGATGGTGTTTTTTATCGATAAATTATAGTCGAAAATATACTATATGGTCGACAAAATGTTTTCTTTTTTAAGATTTCTAATAAAAATTCCTTTTTAATTACTGGTTGGGCCGTCGGAGGAGTTGGGGGCGGCGACGACGTGGAGTTGGGGATGGGGGTTTGGCGGCGGTTGCCCTTCCTAGGGTTAGGGTTGTTGTTAAGGGGAGTATTAAGGTATCCCACATCGGATATAGAGATGGTCTTGGGTGGGCTTATAAGCCTGGACAATCCTCTCACTTAACACCTTGGTTTTAAGTGTAGAGTTAGACCCTATCACAGAGAGTATATTTATCTTTAATATATTTTACTAAAAAGATAAATTTGATATTTTACATGAATATTAAATTAATAAATGGGGTGAGGGAGTATATTTTACAAAGCTGGAGGGGTATATAGTCAGGGTCCTAAAATTTATGATAGAAATTTGTCGAACAAAAAAAAAAAAAAAAAAATTGTTCCTATTGGTACTCCATATGCAGTGTGCCACAAATTTGGAATTATTTTCATTGGATTGATTTTTTTTTTTTAAGTCTTGGTATTCAGCCCTTAGATCGATTAATTCGGGGTATCAATCTCACCACTCACATGCGTGACCTCGTTTAATATGGATCGATCCCTTAAAAATTATTTACACCTTAGATGTTTCGAACCCGATCGATCAGACCTAGTTAGAGAGGAACACAATCCTAAAGTTCAATCCTATTTTCCATTCGATTGATTGTTCCTTGATTTTTTCGTGAGTGTGAAATTTTACAGAAAAGCTGATCAGGAAAATACAAACAAATTAGTGAAGTGAAAAAAGACCAGGTGGCTGCATGAATTATTAGGAATGGCGACGAGACTCTTTTTTTAGTTTGTAGTTTGTGGGTGATTGCTTCGGACAAGTCAAGTAAAAGTATCTCGTTATGTGTCTTTCGTAACAAAAGTTGGCTGCTTTATCATCACTTTCCCAATATAATACTATACGTGATAACGTGAAGCAATTAAAAATAGAATTAATTGTTGGTTTCAAAGCATTATCACTAACAAAGATATTTTCTTATTCATTTTCTACTTTTTTTTTTTTTTTTTTGGTTTACAGATTAAATATTGTTAAAGTGTGAGCCAATCACGGGATAACACTATCAAGAATCTTTAATTATATCAGCACTCCACCGTACTAGAAATTAAAGTTTATAACATTGACATGTCTTTTAACTAATAAATATAAATTAATATCATGTGTTGTCATTATATTGATTTTGAAGATATTTAATATTTTGAGATGTTATTTTCTATTGATTAATGTGTTTAACATGTGATATTATATTAGTTTGGGGAAAATTTTAGTTTTAGTTCTATAAGTTTGATACATTCTAAAATAAATCCTTTAGATTTCGACTTTACAAAATACGTCATTTACCTTTCAATTTAATCTTTTTTTACATCAATTTTAATCATTTATCTTTCTAATGAATTAAAGGCTGTGGTACCACATTTATTTAAAAAATGTCATGTCATCTGCCACATAATTATCTCTCATTTATATATACTTAAATATCTACGTAATTAATTGAATATCTATCAAATTTTCCTGTAAACTCCAAGTTCAATTAAAAACAAAATTGAAATATTCTTCCTAGTTCAATTAAAAACAAAATTGAAATATGCACCATTCATAAAACAATTCTATAATTTAAAATAATTTTATTTTTTTTGACAGGATAATTAAAAATAAAATTGACAACAACTAAATTAAAACATAACAATTTAAAATATATGAAGTTGTTCCTATCAATTGATGCTTACAATATAATAAAGTTGTATTTCAATCTTTTCAAAAACTAACATTTCACCTAACTTCCATTTTTGAAAAAAAAAACTAAGTTCATCTAGCAAAAAGTTATCCACCAAGAGGCAAAAATCAAAGTTCACAATTTTTTAGTTTCTCTTCTTCTTGATATTACTCTCTTTGTTGAGATAAGTCCATCAACCAATATTCTCTTCATAATGCTCTCCACTCTTGTTAATACAAAAAAAATGGTAATTAAACCTGAATATTGCTCAGAAATGTATTATTTATACACATTCTTAAAATAAAATTATATGTAAATTTTATTGAGAACTTTTTAAAATATTGAAAAACTTTTTAGAACTTTTTAAAATATTAAAAACTTTTTAGAACTTAAAATATACACTCAATTGATTTAAATAGACATGAAAAAATATATATCACAACAAAACTATATATATTCCCCGTGGACAATGGCCATATTATTAACAAAAGAAAAAATTAAATAGACATGAGAAAAAAATTAAAGATAGAATGATGTGGCAGATGATATGACATTTTTTAAATAAATGTCGTACCAAGTCACATTTCACAGGAATCCCTCATTAATTTAACCGCATAAATAAAAAAGAGAATATTCAGGCAGTTTAATTTATTAGAAAGATAAAAGGATTAAAATTGATTTAAAAAAGATTAAATTGAAAGGTAAAGGATGTATTTTGTAAAATTGAAACTTAAAGGATTTATTTTGGAATGTATCAAACTTATAGGACTAAAACTAAAATTTTCCCTATTAATTTGTATTAAACATTTAGTATATTCACGATCTTTAAGTCAAATCCCAACTTAATTAATCACAAATTTCAATACTTTTGAGTAAATTAACTTAGTTGTTTCAATTTGATACACTATTTGTGTTATTTGTACACATTTTAAATATATGAGAGTATATTAGTGCTTGGATTAGAGATCTTTGAATATATATGAATGGAATAGTCTCAGGTAGGGCTGCAGGGGTGTAAGTGGGTTGAGCCAACTCGCGAGTTACTCGTGCTCTACTCGAAAAAAGATCGAAATCAACTTGAAGTTAATCGAGTCGAATTTCGAGTTACTCGAGTAGCTATCGAGTTCGAGCTTATAAGTACGTGTCTCGAAAGGCTTGTGAGTCTAATCGAGTTTGAACAATATTTACTATTTTGTCATTAATATGTAGTAATTTATATTATATACAAATAATCTAGTCGAGTCGAGCTCGAGTTTATTTTAGAAATATATTTTACAATTCATTTTAAAAATTATATAGATAATCGAGTCGAGTCGAGCTTGATCTTTAAAATTTTAGATTTCGAGCATTAAGTATAACAATCGAGTTTTGAGCTAGCACTACTCAACTATTTTACAACCCTAGTAAAAATCAAAAGGTGTACGTCAAGATTTGGACAAGGAACGAGCGTGAAAGGACCAAATTTTGAGGAAGAATTTGAATTTCGTACTATTTTATTAATTACATTTATTTAATACTCCAAGAAATAGGTAATCAGTAAAAATCGAACAAAAAAATAATATAGTAAATCAAAATTCATGGATTCAACACAGGTGAACCTTAGTTATAATATTTATTTTCGCTCTAAAATATTATTTACTACATGATCAAAAATATGTTACTACATGACATAAATTTTGTCACTACAAGACCAAAAGTGTATTACTGCAAGTTCAAAAATATTCTGGACACTTATTTTTTTTGAGCAAAATTACTAAAATAATTCTGACTTATTCGGCTACTACATGACTAAAACAATGTTATTATAAGACCAAAATTTTATCACTATAAGGTCAAAAGTGTATTACTACATGTCCAAAAATATTATGGACAATTAATTTTTTGGGTGAATTTACAGAATGTTTTGACATGTAGTATTCAATTTTTGGCCTTGTATTGGTAATTTTTTGACCTTGTAGTAACAATATTTTGGTCATGTAGTAAACCACCTGTTTACAACCTGCGAATTTTTTAAAATTATCTTAATTTGATTTTTGAGCTAAATGGACTTAGAGTTTTAACTTAGTCAAATTAACATAAGACTAGCCCTATAGTTAAAGACGGTGATAGTACATCATTTCAGCAATTTAGTCAATGAACCGAGAGAAATAGTAGAGTAAATTAAAAGAGTTTGGGGATAAGAGAAACAAAAATTCCATTTGTGTTCTTCACCTATTTTTATCTCTCTCTACATTTTGAAGCTTCAAATGATGGATTGGGTTGGAATTTTCACACTCCACCATCAACGAGAGACTGTGTTTTCTTTTTCCCTTTCTTCTATTTTATTTTGTAATTTTCTGATTGTGTTTATTGTTGATCAGGAACACATTTGATTTTAAAACTTTGTATATATTTAAATTAAGAGGGTGTTTGGCTCAACTTATTTTAAATTGCTTATAAGCTATAACATCTTATAAGCTCTTAAAACAACTTATAAGATGTAATTTTTAAGTAGCTTATAAGTTATAAAAGTGTTTGGCTAATGGAACTTATAAGTTCTTATACAATCTTATAAGATGATGATGTGTTTGGCATTATAAGCTATTTTTAGTATTGTAATTACCAAAAAGGACATGTTTTTGTTAATGCAATTTTTTTAAAACAAAATCTGTTGTTAACGCAATAATTTTAGATAGTCTTTTCATTTTTTCTTTTCTCGAAAAATGCAAATAGTCTCTTTTTTTTAAACAAAATTTGTTAACGCAACTTTTTTTGAATTTATTATCATTCTTGTTTTTTTTAATAAATACTGGAGTACTAAACAATTTAAAATCTAATTTTTTAATTTTTTAAATTTGGATTTTTTTTGTTACTACTTAACAAAATCTTAAAATATAAATTCAATAAATTCAAATTTGATTTTTTTATTTTATCTAAACCAAAATAATAACTAAAAAAAAAAAGCAAAAACTATTTACTTTGATTAAAATAGTGCTAAAAATATATTAAATTCAACAAAAAAAATCTTTACAACGCACAAGCACATAAACTTTGTTAAACAAAATTCTTCAAATACTAAATAATAATTACCATCACCTATTAATCGAATTCAAGATTATCAACTTTGCTTAGCAATTTCCACAACAATTGAATCTCGCACTGCCATCCAGTAGGTGTTCTGATGACCAATTACGTCTTCCACATTAGAAGCTCCCACAGATGTTCTAACATGCTCGACATTTGGCTCATAATTTTCGTTCTCTGCTATCTCAAAGGCCTTGTCTAGAATATATTTTTTTCCTTATGTAATTGTGGATCGCCATAGTTGCTAACACAATTTCTCTTTGCGTGTCAATATGAAAATAAGGCATATCAGCCAAAATACTGCAAGAATGTTTTGAGTCGCATACCCTTTTCGTCCAATTCAGTAGCATCTTTAGCAGCATTGACAGCAACCACCTAGAAAGGAACATTCCAAAATGCAATTCAGATGGCAAAAGACACAACATATGACATTGATACTAAAAATTCAAAGCATATTCACTGAGGAACCTTACCTTAGGTATGATTAAAAAGGACTCAGCAAACTCGGCAATAGCTAGTTGCTCCCTTGACCCCAAAGTTGTAGCCAAATTCTCCAGATATACAGAAAGTGCTGCCTCCACTGCACCTCCACCAGCAACTACCTATATTTTACCAAATTTCAAGAAGATGAGTTAATTTATTCACACTAGCTATTGTGTTTCCATGTCCAGAATACTGACTCATGCTAAAGATTAATCTTACAACATTTCAAGAGGTTCAGTTTTTTTCTCCCTACACTCAACCTAATAACCGCAAGCAAATGCTACTCATGTATAATGTATTCTTGAAGATGATGGATATATAACAAGGCTAATACATTGAAAGAAAAACTGCTAGAAATAGTAAGCACAACAATCAGAGAAAAGTAGAAACAACACAAAATAGATTTTCAATTTCCGAAAAGTATCAATCAACAGCAGGTCCTTACAGTATTAGATTCCAGAGTCCTTTTGACAATGCATAGAGCATCATGCAAAGCCCTCTCCATTTCATCAAGCATGTAGTCATTTGCACCTCTGAGTATTAAAGAAACCTGAAGAAAGTCCATTTTAATTCAATTCACATGATGCTTTGCAGAAGTTATAAGTACAACTGACACTTTATCGTATATTTAAATTTGAAACGGAGCACTGTCTTGAACAAACAGTAGACAGATAACTCCACAGGCAACAAGATATTATCATAATATTACAAGACCCAGAACTCATACCCCACTTATAGTTTTAGTCCCCTTTATCATAATCACATCGTCGTCAGCAATACGTTCCTCCACTACTTCATCAGCATATCCTAGAGAAGAAGAATCAAATGTTTCTTCTCCTTCCATATCTGCAAAAGTGGAAACCTGTACAAGAGCAACGATTAGGAAGAGAAAGGTTGCCCCTAAAATTCTGTTTACATGCAATTACACATGATACTTCCTAGTCTTCAATTCATTGAGACCAAATCAGTAATTAAAAGCTATAGACTGGAGTAAAAAAGAGTCTTGAGTACAATTTTTGCCTTCTTGTCTAGTAAAAACACTAGCCTTTTATGGTCAAGATCTCTTTTCTAAATCACAAGATGAATAATAAAATCAAGATGTTTTACAAAACTAAAAGTTCAAAATATGTTTACAGCCCAAAAATGCTAGTGCATGAATGCCTAAACATGGGTGCTTTTGCATCGTCTTTCAATGTAAAAATCAGCACAGACATCACCAAACCAGAAATGTTACAGCATTAATAATCATAAAAAAGAATATTTCTTGCTGAAGCACAGTTTTTCTCAAGAACAGCCGGTTGAAAAGGACCGTGTCATAGTAGAGAAACCTCATTTTGATAGACTGCATGATAATATCAGGATTTGAGTTTATTTAGATGCTTGCTAAATGCTGCTTTACAATTGATTTTAAACTATCAGGGGATTTTGATGTAACTATTATTTCAATCATTCTAAAACAAAGAACACGAAGAATTCCAGGCACCTAATAAGATGAGAAAGAAATATACCGCAGTTGCACCAGTTGCCTTGGCAACATGCCGAAGGTCTTCCTTACGGACACGTCGAACAGCTATTGCACCAGCCTCCACAAAGTACTGTTACAATTTAACAGAGTTTAATGGCACACTTATAGAAAGCAGAGAACATTAAAAAGTTCAGAATTTAAGATAAGGGGGTTACAATGAGGAAAAACAGTGTAGATGCCTATACATAATATTATTAGCATAATGTTTACCATGTTCTATTGCATACATAGAAGAATATTTTTCTGACTTCAACACTTCCCAGAAGTGCTGCCAATTACCCACAAAGAAGATTTTGGCAAAATTTGCTTATTTACATATGGATATTGCAAATCAAACACAAAATCATGGAAATACTATCAGTGTAGAAAAGCTCAGGTGCACTGAGCCACTGACCATTTATCTACACACTAGATCATGAAACTCAAGCTACAACTGGAAAGCGTCATAACACAGTAAAGCATAGTATCAAATTTTACGCATTTGACCGTTGATGTGGGGTTGAGAAGTTTTCTGGAGCTAAAATTGTAAAAACGCTTACCTTGAGTGCCATGTCATCAATTCCTTTTGTAGTTAAAATCACATTTGCTCCAGCCTTAAGAAGCTTCTCAATACGTTCTTTTGTTGTGTCAGCTTCTCTGCACGTTGAGATTCCAGGGAACACCAATATAAGAGGATGAAAAAGCCACATGGATCAAAACATGATCAATACCAGGCACGAAAACAACCTGATGTGGGGGACATTTTTGGCCAAATTGTCAGAAGAAAAAGAAGCATAGTAGTAACGATCAACAAAAGATTAAAAAAAATGGCCCTCATAGAAAAAAGATTAAAGAAAAGCTTCAATAGTGAAACAACAAAAGAAGCATAGTAGTAACGATCCCGTTAACAACAAACCATTCTACATGAGTTTTTAATACATCAATGCCAAATTTACTAGACTTACTTAAAATAAAATAAACTACAATCATTGATTTTTCTTGAATTGGCTATAATTAAACTCAAGCCACGATAGGCGTGACTCGTTAGACGGTTGACTAGCAAACACTTCTCTCATATCTTTCTTGCTCAAAAGGTTGCAAGCATAATTCCAAAGTTCGCTTGTGGGGGTAATTCCAGGGATGTCCTTTAAAATCTCCAAGGCCTCCCTAATAGTCGTCTCCGTGGAAGGTGCAGAAGTGACATTATTCTTGTTCTCCATGAAATGTAGGAGTGAATTAATACTTTCTTTAATAGAAGCTGCTCCAGAAACCTTCTTTCTCTTGCTATTTTCTCCAGAATACTTTCTTTTGATCGATGCCAAAGATGGAAACATATTCTTATCACCACCGATACTGCTTGTTTCTTGGGTTTCAAAACTTGGATCATTCTCAGTGAATACGATGTCATCGCTGTCGCCAATCTCCACATGGTCTTCAACTTCTTTTGTCTCACCATCCTCTAAGATCTCAATCTCATTCTCACTGCCCTCATTTCCAGATCTCCGAGTAGGTGCTCGTGCTCTTTCTCCAGTGGCAGCAACATCCGAAAACAACCTATCATACTCAAACCATATCAAGGATAAATCCTTGTTCTTAAACTTCTTATAATCTGCATTCTCCTGCAATATCGTATTTTAAATCAACATAGAGATCTAATAAACAGAATAAAGAAATATAAAAACTTATAAGTTCAAGACCACATACTTTTATTTTACTCTCCCACCACTCGTTTGAAGCATCAATTGAGTTCTTTAGAGGATCCCAACCAATCCCAGTAGAGTTGAGCATTAGTTTCTTAAATAGTATCCACTCCTTCTTCATTGCATCCCAATGATTCCGTACTTGTTTGTACACATAGTTTTTTCCAGTCAATTTATTGAACCTTTTTATAAGGTTATTCCACCCATTGTTGTTGAAGTGACTGTTTGGTCTATTTCCTTTTCCAATTTCCTCCACACACGATTGGATGAGCATACGATTTAGATAGACGTCCCACCTTGCAGAAGAAATCCCTTCAGCCCCTGGATTGGTTTTACTACCACTTCTTGATGATGTACTCTTGCCTGAATTTTCATTTTGATGGACTCCTAATCCTATAATTCCTTTATGTGGATTCTCCATTAATAGAATAGCTACCTTCCAAGACATAAAAGTTGTCTTTCTTAAACTCAGAATTTGACTAATCAAAAGCCAACCCATTTTGGTATGCAAAGAAGACCCATTAAAAAAAACAGAAAAACAGTGGAAGACAACTAACATCAATATCATATTTCAGAAAATCCAAAAATGAAAAGTAAAGGATGAAAAATAGCCTACTTATGTTTACATTAGAATTTATCTATATACCAAGTCCATGCATTCATGACTGCATTACTGCCAATGCCATGCAATGAGTTGAACAACTAAATTAGCAAAAATTCTGTAGGTACTGCTTTCACAGTTTTGAATCCAAATGCACGACCTAAACATGTTTAGTTAATGTGCCAAAATTTTGACAACTTGTTCGAATTACAATAGACTAATTTAGAACCCCATGAATTGTTTTCGTCCTGTCTAAAACTAATCTTATCATTTGATGTTCTCTTTGTTCTGTGGAGAACATTTTTAGGTTCAAAGAAAACTCAAACTTCCATCATAGTACATCACAAATATCAATTAATAACAGCATATAATACAATTTAATATGATTTGGTGAATTGCAATTCTACATATAAGCAAACATATCAACGTTAAAAGTTAAAAAAAATGCCTTACGCATAAATCTCAATTTCAGTGATGCACATCTCCTAATAATCAATGTGAAATTATCAACAGACAGATTTTCATTTTGCTAGAAATAAAATATTACCTATATGCAAAAAAATTAAAGGGCTTTGCTACAATGAAAACTTCAAGAGTAAAAAACACACATGAATTCAGTACAAGAACTGAAACCACAGAATTCCAACACCTAAAAGATAAGACAGTCAATACAAAAAAATGGTTCAAAAATGAATAGACGTCACGATAACTTTGTTAAAATTTCCTAAACAACAACTTTGCTTTAATTGTTGTCTCTGCAAAATTTCCTAAAACTAATCTTTAAGTTATGAACTAATCTGCAAAATTTTCTAAAAATTGTTTAATTTTTTTCCTAAAACTATCCATTTAATTGCAAAAAATAAAGCTGAAAACCTGAAATAGTCTGTGCGGGCGCGGTTGTGGGGGTGTGAGGATTCAATTGTTGCATGAGTGTGCGATTGCCTATTACCTGTGCGTGGGGATTCGCTGCCGCCTGAGCATGCGGATTCGCTGGGAGAATCGGATTTTCTTCAACACGCCACAATCATTTGTCTATATCAAAAGAGAAGAGGAACCGAGAGCGTGCTTTGTCTTTATCAAAACCTTCTCCTGCAATTCTGAACGATTAGGGTGGAGAGAGACCGTGCGATTCGGGATTAGGGTTTTGAGAGAGAATCGCTACAGAGAAGGGAGAAAAGGGGGAAGAGAGATCGTGAGGGAGAGAGAGAGAGAGAGAGAGGAGAGAGAAAATAAAAAAATTATGATTAATGAAATTGTTATTTTTTGTATTAATATTCATGTAAATAATTAAACGTATTAGGGATATTTTTGTAATTTACATATATCTTATAAGTTTCTAAAAAATAAGTTGGGGTTGTCCTACTTTTTATTTTGGAGCTTATAAGCTTCAAGTAGCTTATTTATACAACTTATAAGATGTTTAAAAAAAAAATTTGCCAAACACATTTACACAGCTTATAAGCTCTTAAACAACTTATAAGCTGTTTTAAGTAGCTTATAAGCTGAGGCAAACGGGCCCTGAAGTTTATAGAGTAATTTCTTATTTTTAATAAGTGCTTGTCTCCCATTTTGCTTTGAAAGTGTACCCCTAATACTTGAAAGCATGTTATTATTAACCACTAGTAATTCATCGTATGTTGCATGAACAATATATATATTATATTTTTTTATTCTGGAAATTTTATTATTATTTTATTAAAAATAATATTAAAAAAATTAAAAAAATATATTTAAAATTAATTAGACAATAGTATATTTTATCAATTTCATATTTTTTAAGTTTAACCGTGTGACCTAATTCATGACGATATATAGTGATTCTCTTATCAATTGAAATATATCACTTTCATAATAGTGATTCTCTTACCAATTGAAATATCTCACTTAATAAAAGCTATTCATAAACTTTTGGCATGCAGATTAAAGAATATGGTAAAATAAGTCAATGAATTAAAGATGATATGATTAAAAGAAAAAATAATATAATGAAATTTGAGAGAATAAATTGATAAAAAGAGAATGCCTAACTTTTATTAGGTCGAACTAAAATGGAAAGTTTAGTAGCATTTATTGGAACGGAGAAAGTATATTAATATTAATTATAAAATAAATTGTTAGCATTTTTTTTAAAAGCACATTTAATTCAATATGCAAAGCATAGCAAATTGACAAAATTATTGTAATTTAATAATATAAGAATATAGTATGTTGATGTATACAAAATATATATTTAGTATGATTCTGAGTAAGAACATATATATCCTTTTGATATTAGTCTTGCACTTAAAGGACATCAAAAGCTAAAAAAATAAATTATAATGAAGTTTTTTTTTTACAAAGATAGATCTAACAAAGTGAAAAATCAAATCCAAGCTCTAGATCTTCAAATCTTCAAATCAGTCAGATTCAAACGGCGTCGTTGTCACCTCCAATCGTGAGAAAGTAAATCAACGAGCGACAACTTTGTCCACAAAAGAAGTATAGATCTCCATTTTTCGAATCGAGACACCCCACACTAAGGTATCAGCAAATCAAGAAAACAAAAGATAGAAAAATAAAAGACAAAGAATCACCGAGCGCCATATTCATCCCACATAACCAACTCACCACGGGTCTGTCCTAAAAGAGGAAAAAATCAGGAACCAAGCACCCAACATCTCAAAAACCAAATTCCACGGAGGCCAACACAAAAAAACGCAAAGCACTGCCAAACACCGCAAGGGAAGAAACACCACAAGGGAAGAAAAAAACCACCAAAATTGGGGAAGGGGCTTCATAACAAAAAGCTGAAAATCTAACTAAGAAAACAAACGAGATGGAGAAAACATCAATAGAAAATAAAATCAAAGTAGAAACAACAAAAAAGGCAAGAAATAAAAAAACTGAAATAAATACAGAGAATAAAAGGGATCAACGGATGACTCACCCGATCGGCCACCGTAGCGCCGTCGGGGAGAATCCATCCATTGATCTCAACTAATATCCTAAAAAGAAACCTCTAACCCCACTTGATGATTTATTGAAAAAGAAGAAGAAGAGAACAACGGTGTGGTGACGCGACGGGCGGCAGTGCAGATTGGAGAAGGAAGAAACTTGATTGAAGCGGTGGGCGGTGATGGAGAATGTAGAAGTGTGTAGAGAGAAGGTAGAGAAATTTAGAGAGAAGGCAGAGAACATAAATACCTACTTAAAATTAATACTTAAAATTAATCATAATGAAGTTATTGTATGTATAAAGGATAAACAAATGAAATTAAGTACATCAAAAGCTAAAAAAAAAAATCATAATGAAGTTATGATATGCATAAAGGATAAACAAAGGAAATAATATTTCCCAATGATTTGATACATACAATATTTGTTCTCACAACAATTTTTTTTTTTTTGGTCAGGCAACAACAAAAATTTATTAAGATAGAGTTGGTCATAAGAGATGACCACAAAAGTGCTTACAAATGAAGTACAATCCTAATATCAGAATGGAAAGAGTAGAATTAATACCAACAACCTAAAATTCAATAGTCTAGGCCCCAAGAACTCTCCTTGGTGCATTATTCCAATATGTTATAGAGAAATCAGTGCCTACAGCTCCCTTGCCAACCACCCAACTCCATAATCTCGCGATAATGTCAATTATCAATTTGCCCCTCGTTGTCTCTTCGTTCTTAAATATCTTTGCACTTCTTCTTTTCCATAACGCCCATGATACACATTCCCAAATGATCACAACTACCATAGTTCCTCTTTCCCCTTTTAACAATCTACTAAAATGGAGTAAATTGATTAGAGGGTCAAGAGACATTACCGATTGGACTCCAAGCCAATTGAAGATCCCCATCCACACTTGGTAAGAAGCTGGGCATTCAAAGATAATATGTTTGCCCGTCTCCAGGTTGCAAGAGCAGAATTCGCAGCTCTCACTCAGGTTTTGTGGAAGAGCTCCCCTTCGGCGCAAATTTGACCTTGTAGGCAGCCTCCCCAAAATATTTTCCACGCATGAATGCTGTCTTTTGTTGGAGTGATCTTGTTCCAAATCAGATTGAAGCCTTCTTTCTCCTCCTCGGTTAGTGAGGTCTCTTCTTCCTCCTTGATGAGCCACTCGTAAGTCGTCTTGGTGTTGTATGTGCCTTTCGGATCTCGTTTCCATCTCCACGTATCCTCTGACCCTTCATTAATTGCGTACCTGTTGATCACAGATAATAAATCATTAAGCATGGTAACCTCTCTATCTCTCAAAGCCCTCCTCCACTTCCACTCCCACTCCCACTGCCCCTCCCTCCACGAACCCATGTTCTCAATAAGGCTGTCCTTATCCAAACTTAATTGAGGCAGCCTCCCATACTTAACTTTGAGAGTCCCCTCCCCTGCCCACTCCCCCCACCCCCACTCCCAAAAGCGTGTGTTCAGCCCATTCCCATTTGTTCTCATAACAATAACTTTATTGATTACATAGTAGTGTCCAATAACGAGTAAAATTAAAATAAAGGAAGTAATGAAATGGATCTCCCCATTTCAGAGCAATATTAAATCTATAAATAAAACTGAAGATTCATGATTCATATAGATAGAAGAAAACGATGAAAACCATGGACGAAACAGAGTTGGAAAGAACAAAATTGGAAACACTAAACCATTATTTGAAAGAATGACAAAAAAAACATTATGATAATGTATACCTATATGATAATGAGATTGACCTCACTGCACCAGAAAATCAAAATGAATGGTTAGAACTAAATACATCGAAGAGAACAGTAAACATGTTAAAATGGAAGATTGAAATATGCATGTACCAACAAAACTAAAGGGAACCAAATACCTAGAATAAAAAAATGAATATTCATGGAATGACACAACATGAAAATGAAATGAATTTGAATTAGTAAAAAATAAAACTCACAATGAACATGAAGATTTGAGAGATGAATTCCAGTAGTAGTTAATGACCACATAAAATCAGACAAGCAACTTCACTTGCACATTTTTTCGTTCCTCAATAGTTTCAGATGTTTTGACCGGCATCTTGCGCTGCATCCATTTCAATATTCATTAATAACAAAACAACAATTTTGTGATGATGACACCCAATATCAAATGTTTCATGTGAAGTATTAATCCCCCCAGTTAATGAAAATTATATAATACACATGTTTATGAAAATCAATTCTTAATTAGAAGAAATAGGATAGACTTACAACTTACTGATAAAGTCGATTCGATTGAAAATCGACTTACCTGTAATGTACAAGCACGATTCAACTGGGGCAAAGCATACTTAAAACCGAGATTTAGCCAGCGATATCGTCGGATAATGGAAAATTGGAAAGTGAAAAGTGGTTGCGGCGGAACCCTACATCTTGTTTGGATGTCCTTTATACTCAACATAATCACCTAAAATAAACAGAAAATAAATAAAAGGAAATTCTCAAATGAGTGAATGAAACTCTTTGATTGCATATTGAAAAGCCATCGGAGAGAGGCTTTGACTCCGAGCAATATAGAAGAAACAGTGAAACCTACAAAACAAAATCTGAAATCAGAGAGCTAGGCATGTGATAGAAAAGGTGAAGAGAAACCTTGAAAGAGAGAAAGACTTTTGGATAAACAACACCTATTCATTAGTAAAGAATAAATCAAACTATTTGAACATCTATTCCGCAAAAAGAACAAAAATATTTCATTAGTAAATAATAAATAAGTTATTCATTCAAATCGATCATTATGGTGTGGAATAGAAACATGCTTTCATATTGAATTCCTTGTATGCAAATTTGAATTCAAATTTTCTAGTAACTTGGGAAACTCAACAGTCACCTCATGTTAAGCCACCTGCTATGCATAAGAAATTAATTTAATATAAATAATTACTGCAGAACACCAAAACCGATAAAGCCTCATCTAGACTAAAACACAACCTTTCTCCAAACTAAATGCAAAGTCAAATTAGTGTAAATATTATAATGAAATCCTATAAAATTAAGAAAATAAATTCAAGGATTTCGAGCAATTTTCACACTAAACACTTTTCTAAATTAGGCCTCAAAACACTACTCATTATAACACTCTCATAATATGCTAGTCTACATGATGGGACAAAAAGATTAATATTTAATAGTGAAAAGGGAGTAATGGGCAACTTAACAAAAAGAAATGAAATGGGTAGCTTAAAAAGGGAAACATAGGTAATCATAGTGACTTAGTGAGTAATTTAACAAAAAGTGTCTAAAATGTCAAAATGAGACGCCTAGTAACTTAATTAGGGAGGTGAAGTAATAGGGAATAATGTAAATATATGAATAATATCTTTTTTATTTTGACCATATCTTTGTATATATCTCTTTGATATGGTTTGTTATATTTACCATGTTTATCTCCTTGTAAATAGTGATTCATTTCTATCACCTCATTAACGGTGATCACATACCTATTCTCACATGGTATCAGTCTAACTCATCGAAACTCTAATTTTCTCTCTAAAGCCTCACGCTAAAATTCTTCCCTTCCCTCCTCATGGCGGCGGTGGCTCCCACTCCCCCCACCATCCCTCTCAATGTTTTGGTTCATCTATTGACAATCAAGTTGTCATCCTCCAACTATCTGCTCTGGCGAAATCAGGTAATCTCGGTTCTGTCAAGCCATGATCTCATCTCTCACGTTCATGGCACGACACCCACTCCGGCGAAGTCGACCACCACATCTGGTGAATCGGCTCCAAACCCAGCCTACACCGCTTGGTTTGAAGGATTAAAAGATCCTCAGTCTTCTTCTTTCCTCCCTATCTGAAGAAGCCATGGCTGAGGTCATCGGCTGTGACACCTCGCGCTCCATCTGGGTCGCACTCGAGGCAGCCTACAGTCACACCTCGGTCTCCCGCATCACTCAACTACAGAATCAGCTCCTCTCCCTTCGTCGTGGATCCACCTCCGTCGACGACTTCAGCAAGAAGTTTCGTGCTCTCTGCGATCAACTCGCCTCCATCAGTAAGCCTGTTGATGATGACGACAAGTGTCATTGGTTTCTTACCGGTCTCGGCTCCCAGTTTGCTGGTTTCTTTGACACTCGCATGGCTATGACGCCCATGCTTGCCTTTCGGGATCTGATCCACCAGGCCTTAAACTATGAGCAGTTTACTCGCTCGATGGACTCCTCGTCCTCGCCCGTTCCAGCTTTCTCTGCCTCTACTCGCTCGGGTAAGCCTGCTCGCCCTGGCACCAAATCCCGTAACTTTTGTCCTCGGAATTCTGGTCACCAAGTGACCACTAGATCCTCGGCTAGTGGCTCGGCCCCTACTCGCCGCCCTCCCACTTGCCAGATTTGTCGCCAACATGGTCATTATGCGAATCGATGTCCGGACCGTTATGCTCGCCCTTCCCCTTCTGCGGCCAATCTTGCTCATGCCCTTGATTTTTAGTATCATGTCTCGCATCCTCCTGCTTCGGATTGGTTCCTCGATAGTGGTGCCTCCGCTCACATGACTCCTTGCTCGGCTAACCTGGAAAATCCTCACCCGTATTCTGGTAACGACAATGTTATTGTTGCTAATGGCTCTACTATTCCGATCACTCATGTTGGGTCGTGTTCGGTTAATAAGGATGTTCGTTTGTTAGATGTGCTCGTCGTACCACATCTCACTAAGAAATTGTTATCCATTAGTAAACTTACTTCAGACTTTCCTATTGATGTTTTGTTTACTAATGACTCATTTGTCATCTAGAATCGGGCGACCAAGCAACCCTTGGCGAGGGGTCGGCAGAGTCGAGGACTCTATGCTCTGGAGCAGGGCACTCCAGCCTTGGTCGCTACTTTACGGAGCTCGTCGCTGAAGGCTTCTTTTGAGTGTTGGCATCGTAGATTAGGCCATGTTCCTATTTCTATAGTTAATTTGTTGAATAAATTGGGTTTGTTGTCCCTTACTTCTGTGTTGCCCAAACCGGGCTTATGTACTCCGTGTCAATTGGCTAAGAGTAAACATTTATCTTTTGCATTAAATGAGAAGCGAGCATCTCGTGTTTTGGATTTAGTTCATTGTGATCTTTGGGGACCTGCCCCTGTTGCTTCTAATGATGGTTTTCGGTACTATGTCATTTTTGTGGATGATTTCTCCAGATTCACTTGGCTCTACCCGTTGCATGCCAAGTCTGACTTTCTTTGATGTGTTCGTGCGGTTTAACACCTTTGTTTGCAATCATTTTTCTACCAATATTAAGGCCTTCCAGAGTGATGGTGGTACAAAATTTGTTAATGGTCGCGTTCGTAGTTTCCTCGCCGATCATGGCATTCATCATCGAATCTCTTTTCCTTACACTCCTCAACAGAATGGTCGGGCTGAGCGCAAGCATCGTCATGTCACTGAAACTGGGATCTCGTTGTTATTTCAAGCGAGCATGCCTGCTCACTTCTGGGTTGATGTTTTCTCCACTGCTGTCTACATTATTAACCGTTTGTCCACCCCTGTTCTTGGGGATAGGTCGCTCTTTCAGCTTCTGTTCGGCACTGCTCCGAACTTTGCAAACTTCAGAACATTTGGTTATCGCGTATTTCCATATCTTCGGGATTATGCTCTCCACAAGCTTGCTCCTCGCAGTGCTCCGTGTGTTTTTATGGGTTACAGTTCCTCTCACAAAGGGTTTCGGTGTTACGATCCGATCGCTTCCCGCTTCTACACTACTCGCCATGCTCAGTTTGATGAGTATGTGTTCCCGTTCTCGGCCAAACCTGCTCCTTCCTCGCCTGTTGATTCCCTTGAGATCAGCTCTTTTTTGGAACCATCGGCTGCTGCTCCCAAGCTTCCTTGTGTTCTTTATCCGCATCCTCCAGAACCGGTCTTGCCTCCTACTCGGCCAGCTCAAGTGCCTGCTGCTCGTCTACCTGATCAGCCCCTACCTGATAAGCCCCCACCTGCTCGCCCTGCTACCCAACCACTTGTTACTCGCCCAGTTGCCCAACCACCTGCTGCTCGCCCTACACTTGCCTCGACTCACCCGATGATCACTCGAGCCAAGTCTGGGATTTTCAAGACTCGGCACATTGCCGACATTGCGACCACCGGACTCCTGTCCGCCCTCTCCACCTCTGCCGAGCCTAAGGGTTTCAAATCTGCCCTTAAGCATCCACACTGGTTGGCTGCCACGCAATCCGAGCTTGATGCTCTCCATGCTAATCAAACTTGGGAATTGGTTCCTCACCCACCTTCTACAAATATTGTTGGTTCGAAATGGGGTTTTCACACCAAATATCTTGCGGACGGTACTGTTAATCGCTACAAAGCTCGTCTGGTCGCCTAGGGCTTCTCTCAGGTACCTGGCCTTGACTTCTCACATACATTCAGTCCGGTTGTCAAGGCTGCAACTGTTCGCATCATCCTCTGTCTGGCTGTTCGAAATCAGTGGCACATGCATCAACTTGATGTAAATAATGCCTTTCTTCATGGGAAGTTGACAAACACCGTTTACATGGCTCAGCCCATGGCTTTGTTGATCCTCGTTTCCCAGACTATGTTTGTCACCTCAAGAAAGCTCTGTATGGTCTTCGACAAGCTCCACTCGCCTGGTTTATTCACTTCAGTAGCTTCCTTAAGACCTTGGGTTTTCTTTGTAGTCGAGCAGATCCCTCTCTCTTCTACTTCCGGCGTGGTACAGTTACCTTGTACCTCTTACTTTATATCGATGATATTATTGTGATAGGGAGTGACCATAATGTCATTCGACGTTTCATTCGTCGCGTCGACAAAGAATTTGCGATCAAGGATCTTGGTCGCCTTAGCTACTTCCTCGGCTTTGAGGTCTCGCACACTCCTGGTGGACTTTTTCTCAGTCAGGCGAAGTACGCTCATGACATCCTCGTCCGTGCCGAGCTGCTTGACTCCAAGCCTGTTTCCACTCCCCTTGCCGTGGGGGAATCGCTTGTTCGCTCTGGGACACCCTTCGCCTACCACACTCTTTATCGTTCGCTTGTTGGTGCCCTTCAGTATATGACTATCACTCGCCCGGATCTGTCTTATGCTATTAATCATGTTAGTCAGTTCCTTCAGTCGTCTACTGATGATCACTTCCTCGCCGTAAAACGGATTTTACGGTATGTTAAAGGCACGATTAACTTTGGCCTTACTTTTGGTCGGCATAGTGTCTACTCGTTGGTCGCCTACTCTGATGCAGACTGGGCTCGATGCACCGACACTCGGCGTTCAACGTACGGTTATTCCATCTTTCTCGGCGGTAACCTGGTTTCTTGGAGTGCAAAGAAACAACCCACTGTTGCTCGCTCGAGCTGTGAGTCCGAGTATCGTGCGCTTGCTAACACTACTAAAGAGGTCGTTTGGGTCAACAACCTTCTTCGGGAGCTTGGCCAACTCCCCGTGTCCGCCCCAACTCTCCTATGCGACAATAAAAGTGCCTTATTTTGGAGTCAAAATCCGGTCGCCCATAAGAGAGCAAAGTACATCGATATTGACTTCCATTTTATTCGTGAGTTGGTCTCCTCTGGTGGCCTCCTCACCCAGTTCATCCCGTCCAACCTTCAGCTCGCCGATGTCTTTACTAAGATTCTTCCTCGGCCGAACTTCAATTTTTTACGATCCAAGCTCTGCGTTCGTCCTCATCCTCAGCATCGCTTGACGCGGGGGGGGGGGGGGGGGGGTAATAGGGAATAATGTAAATATAGGAATAATATCTTTTTTATTTTGACTATATCTTTATATATATCTCTTTGATATGATTTGTTATATTTACCATGTTTATCTCCTTGTAAATACTATAAATATTGATTCATTTCTATCACCTCATTAACGGTGATCACATACCTATTCTCACATGAAGTATATTATAGTCAGAGCAGCAAGAAAATGCAGATAACAAAAGAACTAATATAGTGCAAATCAGTCAGCAACTCACACCCCTTATATGAAAACAATGGAGTCTGTAGAAATTTTCAAATAATTTTTTAGATATATTAATGAACAATAAGAAATTAACCTTTTTTATTTATTTAGTTCAAAATAAAAAATCTAAACTCTAAACTCAGTTAATTTTTTATGTTTCTTCAAAACCCTTGCAAAAACAGATAAGGTCAACCTAAAAAAGAAAAGGCAAAAATGTGAAAAAGGCAAAAATGTGAGTAATTAATAAGATGAACAAACGGAACAGAAGGTCGAATTTGGTTGATTTATAGCACAAATGAAAAATAAAATCAACTTGAAACTGAAATATAAATAGATCTAGTGAAAATTGAACACACAATAGAAGAAAGAAGCGAAAGAGGATTTATCTGGAGGCGGAGACATGAATGGAATCTTGGAGAAATGGGCTTGATTTTTCTATTTTGAACAAAATAAAAAATGAGCAGCTATCAGCTCTAGTACATGAGCATCCGGTTCCCAAAAACGATGATAAAGTCTCTCACCGGAAGGCATAGAGGGCGTGGAGGAAGGAAAAGAAAAAGCAAAATGGGCAAAGACCACTGAAATATGGATTTCTGGGAACTCTAAACTACTCAGTCAGAAGAGTTTTCGCTATTGGACTTAGAATACAAAGCCTTACTCGTAGCTACACATAAAGTTTTTCATTTTTCGCACAAAAATTTCATCGAAATTTCAAAAATTAAAACAAACCAGAGGATAATTGTTTACCTCTGTCGAAGAAGAAGCTAGATTCGAAGGAATTATTGAACCAATTCGAAGATCCATAACCGACTTCAGTTGAAAAACTCTGCAAAATGCAAAATAGAGGTAACCAATTTAGAGTAGATGAAAATGAAATATGAATGTAAAGCAACCATAAAAAAAAAGTATCACCACCCACTCAGGCATTTTACCAAACACATTGTATGCAAAAGGTGAAATGACTACTTAGAAGCCAAATGAGCAAATATATCAATGTATATTTAAATGGCTAAGGTTTCTCGTCTTCGACGGATTCCGAGGAGCCATTGGCATCGGAAATAGTCCCGGTGACACGTGGGGTTTCCTTGTTAAGGAATTATGAAAAGATATACTCCCTTCGTCCAATTTTATTATGCCCACTTCTTTGGGCACGGGTTTTAATAAATATTGATTAATTTATTCATAAAGTAGATAAGTTTAGGGTATGATGATGTATTGTGGGGTCCATTTATAAATAAATGATTGTTTATGAATAAAGTGAATGACAAATTGGGTAAATAAGTGATGGTAGGAGGGTGAAGATAAAGTAATAGGAATAGTGTTGGGAATAAAATGAGTTTTGATTATGATACCAAAACCCCATAAGACATGACAAGTAGATAAGTCAAGATTGAATGAACATGTTTCAGGACTGTTGGAACATGTAGACTAAGACAAGTAGAGAAGCTGATGTGTTAGGCAGCTCTTAGATTAATAGATGCACTAGTTGAGGGGGAAACACTTACTTAATAGCTTAAATTTGCATCAGTCCCCTCAAGGCTCAGTTTCTGAAGTGACCTCAAGACTGCTGAAGGACAAGTATGCTGATCAAGGAGATTCAGTCAAAAGACAACTGAATAAATGTCAAACATGAGTTAAGATGCAACATCAAGGCACCAATCTACTGCATCACAAAGCTCAGAAGAATTGTCCAACTAGAATGGTTCAGAAGAGTTTTCTCAGTACACTTGAACCAGGATCTGTCTCCAAGACAACTATGCTGAAGAGGTCAAGTTCATCTGTCCAAGACATATACACAAAGAGCTATTCTAAGAAGTCAAGGAAAGAGAAAAGAGCCAAATCATCTGAAGAGCTAAAGAGCCAACACTGTTGATAAAGTGAACTCTGCTGAATCTGATAAGCAGAGTTGTCCAAGTGATAAGGAAGCTTGTCCTTATCTCAGGAATATTGATAAGAAGAGATGTACATGTTTGACTAAGTGAATCTTGAAGTCAGACATTGGGAAAAGTGCTCAGAATGAAGACAAAGTTGTTACAGCCGTTTATTTCCCAAAACAAGGACATGTCACTATTAGAATCTGTCTTCCAGTTTGAAGAACTCAAGGAAGACATTTATAGCAATTTCGGACTGCCTCTCCAACGGGCAAATCCTCAAATTTGTCTATAAATACAGAAGTGTGAAGACCATTTGAAAGCATCCACTAGACCTCAACACATCCAACTATCCTACAAGTTGATAAGTGCTTTCAAGCTTTCAAAAGACATTCTTAGTCTTCAAACACTTCATCTAAGCTGAACTTCATTGTACATCCATACAAAGCTTAGAAGAGATATCCTATCCTTATACACTGACCTTCATTGTAAAGGACATCTCATTAGTTGGAACCTTACTTCAACCCTTATACCTTTCAAGTGAGAAAGTGAGAAGGTTGTAGTAGTAGAAGTGGAAGGAACTAACTGTTGAGAGAAGAACAGTTCAGTTCTGAGTAGAGAAAGGGTACGAGGACTCTAGACATCCTAGGGATCAAAGCACCAAGGAGTGGTGTTCTTGATCAAGTGCACCTTGGCACTATAAAACAAGTTAATTCTAAGAGTGAAGGAATTATCCTGTTAAATCAGGGAAAGTGGATGTAGGAGCTTGAGTCTATGAACCACTATAAGCCTTTGTGTTGATTTACATTCAAAGTACTTTACATACATTCAACACTGCACACAAACTGGACTTTCAAAGATACATATCACAAAGTGTGCAAAACCTAATTTGGACAAGTTCCCTAATAAACTGTGATAATCTGTTAAGGTGATTTCAGAATATAAAAGGAGTTTAAACTAAAGGGCCAACAACTAATTCCGCACATATAACTTCCTTAGATAGTTATTCAACTAAGTACTCAATAGTACTTAGTAGCTTGATTATCTTAGAAGAGTTAATCTCATCAGCAGAGTTGTCCAGGACAACCTTGCTTAACTCTGGTTTGATCAAGTTTGAGAAGAATTTGCATACAAGAGTATTCCCCCCCCCCCCATACACTTGTTATATACTCCTTTCAGGACCAACAAGTGGTATCAGAGCAGGGGTTCAAAGACCACTGCTTCTAAAAATCCATCTTGATTTTCAAAATCACATATTTGGTGTGGTCACTGAACTGATCCTATCTGAAATATCATATACCTATATCTAACCCATCTTGTTTTGAGATATGGCCGACAACAATGCTGTTCCACCTCCTGCTATTCAAGGACTGGACAATATGGCCACCAACCCAGTCAACCATATATCACATCACAAATTGTCCATGTTCTCAATTGACAATTATGATTTCTGGAAAATCAGAATGAGAGTTCATCTTGCATCTCTTCATACTGACATGTTGAGGGTGATTACAAGAGGACCCTATGTGTTCACTCAGCTCAACCCCAGATTGACTGATGAGCAAAGAGCAGACACAAGGGATATAATTCCTAAAGATGAAGATGACTTCACCTCAGAGGAGAAAAGAAAAGATAATCTGAATTATCTATCTATGAACACCCTCTATCAAACAATTCCAGATGCAATCATGGGAAGAGTCTATCACTGCACAACTGCCAAAGAAATTTGGGATACTCTTGCAGAAATGTGTGAGGGTACTAAAAAGATCAAGGAGAACAAACTCCAAGTAGCTGTGCAGAAGTTTGAGCAATTCACAATGGAGCCAGATGAGTCCATTGACAAGTTTGCTGGTAAATTCACAGATGTGATGAATGAAATCAACTCATTGGGCAAGGTGCACTCCAAGAGAGAAGTTGGACTAAAGATCTTGAGAAGTCTCACTCAAAAGTGGGATGTATATGCTGTAATGATGCAGAACACCAAAGATCTCTCCACCATGCCCATGCAACAAATCTTCTCTGAACTCAAAGCTTATGAGTTTGACCTCAACAGAAGGAAGCCAGTAGAGGAATCTTCCTTACCAATCAAAGGAGTGGCATTTAAAGCCAAAGTTGCAGAACCAGAAATGCAGCCACTCCAAGATCATCAAAGTCAGTCTCTAAGGCTGAAATGAAGGAAGAGATGGCCCTCATGGCTAGGAGGTTTGACAAACTCAACTCAAGGTTTGGTAGATACAAGAAATTCTACCAAGACAACAAATTCAGGAGAAGGTACAACTCTCCTGAAGCACAGGCTGAAGACAAGAAGCATGAAGAGAAAAGATCAGAGGACAAGTACTCTGAAAGGAGAAAGTCCAACAAAGTTGAGCCCTCCTCATCTAGAAGAAGAGATGATTCAAAGAAAGATGATGAGGAGGATTTGTGCTACAACTGCAAGAAGAAAGGGCACTTCCAGTATGATTGCCCTGAACTCAGCTCCAAGGAAAGAAGAGAGAGGCAAGCCAAAAGAGATAGAAAATTCACCAACAGAAAAGCCATGATGGCTGGTGAAGAATCTGATAGTGCCGAAAGCTTCAACTCTTCAGATGGACTGTTCTCAAACAGTGAAGATGATGATGATGTGTGCAACATGGCCATTGAGGATGATGAGGTATCCTCTACTTCTAGCTCACCATCATTTCAATCACAGAACACTAGTGAAGTCAACTTGAAACTTTCCTTTGGAAAGTTAATGGAAGATTTCACTATGTTACAAGAATTTCATGACAACTGTGTGAGAGAAAATGAAAGGCTTTCAATTGAGCTTTCAAAACCTGCTGAGACATTAGTTGATATTAAATCTACTGAGTTGTATCAACAAGTCGTGAGAGAGCTCGAGGAAGCAAATCTTAGGATAGTTGACCAACAAAGATAGATTGATGATCAACTACTCTCTTAGAAGAGAAAATATTTTGAACTAAAAATTCTTCAAGCAAAATTTGAAAACCTCTCACATGAGTATGACATTCTTAAATCAAGTGAAGAGAGCCTGAAATTAAAGATGTCTGCTTTGAACAAATCCTCTAGAGCAATAGAGGAAATTCAAAGTTATCAAAGACCTATGGCTCAAAGAAGTGGATTAGGTTTTGATCCATTTGAATCTTCACCTTGTCTTAGTGTTGCTTCCACAAGTAACACTAAGAAAATCTTTGTTAAATAAGTGGCACAACAAGCTGAAATTGAAGTAATTCAGCCACTAAACAAAGGGAATGGCAAAATGAATGAGATGCCAACTCTAGTGGTTCAGGAGACTAGGCCCAAACCTAAGGAAAAGGCCAAAGCTCCTGAACACAAGAGGAATGTTGGTCAGCAGAGTAGACCCAATGGAAGGGCAACTCTCCTGAACAATGTTCAGAGGAGTTATCCAAGGTTTAATCAGCCTAGGCCAACTCTACTGAGCAATCCTCAGTTGAATAGACCTAAGGGCAACTATCCTCAAAGGCAAAATAAAATGAGACAACCAAAACCCTTCATGCCAAAGGGTAATGGTCATAAATATGTCTTCCCTCAAAGATTTCCTCAAGTAGCACTAAGAACTCACAAGTTCAGGAGATTTGACAACTCTCCTGAAACTTACAGAGTCAACACTTTCACACATACTTTCCCAAAGGCATTTAAGGGAAAGACAGTGTATGTTGATGCTAAAGGAAAACAACTTAGCCACCTTGAATCAATCAGGGTAATTAGGCAAGTTTGGGTTCCTAAAGGTACAACTAACCTCTCAGGACCCAAAATTCAAAGGGTACCTAAAGTCAGCATGGTACCTTGATAGTGGATGCTCAAGGCACATGACTGGAAACAAAGAACTCTTCACTGATTTCACTGAAAAAGAAGGCCCAAATGTCACCTTTGGAGACAGCTCACAAGCAGTAACAAAAGGTTATGGTACCTTGATAATTGGTAATATCAAGGTATCCAATGTATCTTATGTGGCTGGTCTCAAATACAATTTACTAAGCATAAGTCAGTTCTGTGATAAAGGCTTTAATGTTGAGTTCTCTAGTGGAAAATGTTTAATTAAGGATAGAACTCAACAAACTCTACTGACTGGAACTAGAAAGGGAAATGTGTATTTTGCTGACTGGGACAAGTCTACTCATACTGCATGTTTCATTGCTAAGAGCTCAAATGAACAAAGTTGGTTATGGCATAAGAGGCTAAACCACCTGAATTTTAAATCAATGAACAAACTTGCCAGAAATGCATTAGTTAAAGGACTACCTAATGAGGTTTTCATTAAAGAGCATGTTTGTAAACCATGCCAAGAAGGGAAACAGATTAAAGCCTCATTCAAAGGAAAACCAGTCATCTCTACTGAAAGGGTACTTGAACTTTTACACATGGATTTATTTGGACCTATTACCCCTGCAAGCATAAATGGTAGAAAATACACATTGGTGATAGTAGATGACTTCTCTAGGTTCCCTTGGGTAGTATTTCTCCTTAATAAGAAGGAAACACAAGTCAAACTCCCTGAACTGTTAAAGAGACTGTCTAATGAGAAAAGCCTTAATATAATCAAGATAAGATCTGATAAAGGCACTGAGTTCATAAACTCATACATCAATGAGTATTGCACACAAAATGGAATAGCTCATGAAACCTCAGCAGCTAGAACCCCTCAGCAGAATGGGGTTGAAGAAAGAAGAAATAGAACTCTAAAAGAGGTTACTAGAACCTTAATTGCTGATTCAAATTTACCTAAGAGGTTTTGGGCTAAAGCTATAAACACTGCATGCTATACTCAGAACAAATGTTTGATCACTAAGGGTCAAGGCAAAACTCCCTATGAACTCTGGAAAGGAAGACTGCCTAAAGTGTCATATTTCCACATATTTGGGTGTAAGTGTTTCATTCACAACAATGGGAAAGAGTAGTTGAAAGCTTTTGACAGCAAAGCTGATGAGGGGATATTTCTTTGATATTCCCAAATCAGTAGAGCTTTCAGAGTATACAACTGCAAAATCCTAATTGTGGAGGAAACACCTCATGTTGTGTTTGATGAATCTCTTTTTGAAGTCAGGAACAAAAACCTGGACACTGAAGAAATCACACAAAGAACAACCAGATTGAACCTAAAAGACAAAGACACTGTATTCATAAATGTTGTCCAAGCCAATCTTCCTGAAAACATAATACTGGACAACAATCCTGAAGGCAACCATCCTGAAGTAAACCCCACTGAAGGAAACCAGAAGGTTTCATGGTGAAAGTGCTTTGTTTTGTTGTTTCCTATCAGAACAGGAACCAAGTGACATTGAGGAAGCACTTCAAGATGCAAACTGGATCACAGCTATGTAGGATGAGAATGATGTGATTGTCAGAAACAAAGCCAGACTAGTGGCAAAAGGCTACTGTCAATCAGAAGGCATTGATTATGATGAGACCTTTGCACCTGTGGCAAGGCTAGAAGCAATAAGGCTTTTATTAGCCTATGCAGCCCACAAGAGGTTCAAAGTGTACCAAATGGATGTCAAGAGTGCCTTTTTGAATGGAATTTTGAAAGAAAAAGTCTATGTAGAGCAACCACCTGGTTTTGAAGTTGGAAACCAAGTTTATAGACTGAAGAAAGCTCTATATGGACTCAAGCAAGCTCCAAGAGCCTGGTATGACACACTGTCACAGTTCCTCTTGGATCATGGATTTATCAAGGGAACTGTGGACAGAACTCTCTTCAGAATCACTGAAGGAGAGGACATCTTGCTTGTCCAAATATATGTGGATGACATCAGATTTGGATCCCCCAATGAGAAGTTGTGTGAGAAGTTCTCAAAGCTCATGCAAAGCAAGTTTGAAATGTCAATGATGGGAATGATGAACTTTTTCTTGGGCTTACAAGTCAAGCAATCAAAGGAAGGAATTTTCATCAACCAAGCAAAGTACACAAGGGAAATGATCAAGAAATTTGGGTGTACAACTAGCAAGCCAGTAAGGATCCCCATGAACACAAATTGGAAAATGGATCCAGATGAGAGTGGTGTTACAACCAACTCTACTGAATATAGAGGAATCATTGGTTCACTCCTCTATCTCACTGCCAGCAGACCTGACATCACCTTTGCAGTAGGTGTTTGTGCTAGGTTTCAAGCAAATCCTAAGAAAAGCCATCTAGAGGCTGCTAAGAGGATATTGAGGTATCTCAAAGGCACTGAAAATTTAGGCCTTTGGTACCCTGCTGATGACAACATTGAGCTAACTGGCTACTCAGATGCTGATTATGGAGGGTGTAGAATTGACAGAAAGTCCACTTCAGGGACATGTCAATTCTTAGGGAACAAGCTCATCTCTTGGTTCTCTAAAAAGCAGAACACAGTGGCAACCTCCACCACTGAAGATGAATATGTAGCTGTTGGAAGTTGTTGTGCTCAGATCCTTTGGTTAAGACAACAACTAAGAGACTACAATGTCAACTCTACTGAAGTGCCAATCTTCTGTGACAACAACAGTGCTATTGCAATATCTCAGAATCCAGTTCTACACACTAGATGCAAGCATGTGGACATCAAACATCACTTCATTAGATACCATGTGGAGAAGAAGGATATCAAGCTAGTAAAAATCCATACAGATCATCAAAAGGCTGATATTTTGACAAAACCACTTGCAGAGGCAAGATTCTTGAATTATCAACAGAGTTGGGTCTTCTTGATCCAGGAAAGTTGGACAAATGAGTCCAAAGGAGTTTATTGATCAATGGGGGAACTAAAATCAAAGTTCAGCAGACTTGGTCAAGTCTCCTAAAATTCAGAAGAGATGGCCTCAATTGTTCAGGACACTTGTCCATTGAAATTCAGGACAGTTGTCCACATCTCTTCAGGACACTTGTCCATGTAGGGTCAGATAAGTTGTCTCGGCTATCAAACCAAATCTTGGTTTGATAAGCACCTATTTTGGGTAATCATTGCCTATTTCAATAACTGTCCCATTCCTTTTAATGATATCACCTTTTCAAAGATTCAATTTGTCCCTTACCCAAAAAGTCGCTTTCAATGCATTAAATGCCAAAATCTAACTCTTGTTTGTATTAAAAAATTTGAGACATGATCTACCTTGATAACCCCCCAGCTTTAAACAAACATTAAAACTCCTCCCATGTTTTGAATAAAACAGTTTTTCACTGTTTCATTGATTTTTGACCATTGGATCAAAACTGGCTAACTCCCCTGAAACTGATCTTGGCCGTCCAAACTTGATTTCCTCATTTGTAAACCGTTGAATTGCCTTAAGACTCACCTACTCATTGGCATACATTCCTTTTGGAATATTCACAAGTCTTAAGAAGCCATACAACAATTCATTCTTCCCCACGCATTCAAAATTCTCTTGAAACCCTAGTCTTCTTACTCTCTCAAAATCCTTCACTTCTCTTCAATGGCTCCCAAAGTTGGAACAGAAATGGTTGTAGACTTTACAAACAAGGACCTATACCTTGATTTCGGCTATCTTAGCCATAAAAACAACCTCATTTTTTAGCCTATCCTCTCTTTTGAGAGTGAAGACCCTAAAGTCACTCCAACCTTGAGATGGTTGAGAAGAGCAGGACTTCAGAAGTTTATGCAAGAAAAGCCAGACTCTTGCCTTGAATCTTACATGGCTGAGTTCTTTGCTTTTCTAAAATGGAGAGGAAAGCCAAAAGATGGTGAGGTCACCACAAGGCTATCTTACAGGGCAGAAGGAGAAGAGGAAGAAAGATTCCACAGAGTGAAATTCTTTGAGGAGGATGTAGATGCTGCCTTTGGATTGCCCTCTGAAGGGAGGAATCCAAAATTCTATGGCAATGGCCATGAGGAAGAGATTGCACAAGATTGGCTCCTTATTCCAGGACCAATCTCATCTACTCAACACAAGAGGACTCTCAAAGCCAAGTTCCTCAACCTATTTGAGGTAATCACCAAGAGCCTCATGAGCAACACTGGCAGTTTGGAGCAAGTAAGTGCTCCAAGGATAAGGATTATGGCTGCAGTGATTGATGCCAGTGACAAGGGCATCAAGTTTGATTGGAGGACCTTCATCTTGTCTGAAATGATGAAGGAGAAGGCAAAGTTCAAGGCGAAGGCTCACCAAAAGGTTGTGTTGGAAGCCAAACTCAAATATTGCACAAGGGCAAGCTTGTTGATTGAGAAGTTTGCTCACTATTCTGAGATGCAAACCTTTGCCAAACCCCTCCCTGCCCAGAAAATCTTGTTCAGGAAACTAAGCAAGAAAACTGAACAAAGAAGACTGCAACTGGCCAAACCTGCTGAAGAGGTTGAGGAGAAGCCCAAAATGAAGAAAAGAACAAAGGCCAGGGCTGTCAAAACCAAAAAATGTCTCAAGTTCTAACAGAAGAAGCCTCAGGAGCATCAATTGAAGTTGATGAAGTGGCAGAAGAGGGAGTGCAAGTGCCTTCTGACCACTCAGAAGAGTTGAGGCAGAAATACAATGAGACAAGGCAAAAGAAGAAGGGTGATAAAAGGCCCAGGGAAGTTGTCCCTGAGAAATAAGGAGAAGAAAGTGGAAGCAGTAGGGCAAGCAAGAGAAGAATCAAGCCTACTGAAAAGGTGCTGGAACTTCAGGAGGAAAGATCTCTCCAAGTAGCTCTGAGGGAAAGCAGGGCAGACAGTAGGACAAAATCTACGCCCAGGACCAACTCTTCTGGTTCTGGAACCCCAGAGTCCAAAGTCCCTGAAGGCCTACCCTTAGCAGCCAACCTTCCTGAAACCCAAAATCCTGAACCCAACTCTCCTGAAACCAATGTTACCCCTTCTAACCAGCCTATCACCCCTGTCAATCTTACAAAGAGATATTCTCCAGAAGTGAGTGTGCAAAGAAGTGGGATTGATGTGCTAGCAGATTTAGCAGTAGATGAGACAAGACTCCTGTCTCCCCTTGACTCATCTATGCTTAATTATTCAAAGCTTTTAGAAACAGCACTTCATGAGCCAACCCCTCTTAGTAAAGCCCCTTCAGATCCATTGCTCTCAAAAGCAACTGAAGTACCTTCTATAGAGCTCAACCCTTCTGAAGCCAACCCTCCTGAATTAAACCTACCTGAAGCTGCAATTCCTGAAACTAGAGCCAACTCCCCTATAGCCCAAAGTTCTCAATCAAATGAGAATGAGGAGGAGTATACTTATGGAAGTATGCTCAGAGGTGGAGCAAGGGCTACTGTGGACAGTTTATACCCACAACTTGCAGAATTCCCAAGACTTCAAACCATGTTTCATGATTTGAGAATGTTAGTGGAGGTGAAAGATAAGTCCATTATGGAAATTGCACAGGTCATTCATGACAAAGGTGCCAACTGGTGGCAAATTGAAGAGGGCAGATTACTCCATTTTGCTGGAGTAAACAAAACAAGATTCCTCACTGATGAGGAAGTGTTTGCCAAGTTGGTTGCTGATAAAATTGCTGAGGAGAAAGAGAGGCTTGCTAAAGGGATCAAGCACCCTGATAGCAGCTCAAGTGATGATGGCAAAGATGATCCATCAAACCCCTCTAAACCTCCTCAAGACAACCCTCCTGAACCCTCCCTGTACCTTTCCAACCCAAACCTTCTGAATCCAGCAAGTTCTCAGAACCTCTTGTCACATATCATAGGAAAGGCTCTGTATCTTCAGAGGTGTTGACCAGAATTGGTGACACAGCCAAGGACACATCTGCCAATGAAGGTTCTTCTGAACCCAAGGCACAACTTACAGATGTGGAGGCTCCTATCATAGAAGCTGGTTTGGTTAAGGCCTATTCAGTGTCAGGAGAGTTGGACACTGATCAGCCCTTAATCATTCAGGATGACCAAGTGGCTGTTGAGAAAAGCACTGAGATCTCCCAACAACTGCCATTTTTGAACCCTGTTGAGGGTGAAAGTGCTGCAGGTTTAAATGAAGGAGTTGAAAAGGAGAGCTTAGTAGAAAAATCAGAGGGAGTTTTTGATGATATGGAGGTAGTCATACCTAAGATTGTGAGTGTACCACCAAATGAGGGTGGAATAAGTGAGGAAGGACAGGTTATTCTTGAAGTCAAATCTGAACTTCAAGAATCCCTTGATGAAAGGAGGCCTGATTCCTTGAGTGAGAACATTATCTATGAAGGGAGAAAATAATTAGTTGAAAATGAGGAGAAGACTGCTGATGTATCAGAGTCTTATGCAAAAAATATTGAGGGTGATGAGTGTTTCTTAACAGATGTACCCATCCAAGTGGATTCTGGATCAGCACAAGCCTTGCTTGGGATGCAAACAGCGAAGTTGGACTCCTTGGCTCATCAAGTCCAATCTGCTCATGCTGAAACTTCTGGAGCATTGGATGAGCAAGGAAGAACCTTGGCATCTGTGGAGATAAGATTGACTGGCTCTGAAGATGTAGTGCTACCTACATTGGAAGCAATGATAAGTGGAGTGGAATCTGGTCTTCAAACCATTTCCACTGAGGTTCAAAAAGCTAAAGCCACAATGGAGTCTATTTCAGAGGAGGTCAAGAAGGAACAAAAATTGCTAAGAGACAATCACAATGCCAATGTCAAAGCTCTTAGACTGACTGTCAAGCAGGCCCTAGGAAAGAAAACAGCTCTACAAAAGAAAAGGGCTGAAGAGTTGAGGCTTGCAATGGTGAAAGCTGCCTCAGAAAAGTTTTCTCAAGAAGTAATGGACAACATTGCTGAAAGTGCTGTGACAAATCTCACTGAGTTCCTTAAAGCCCAACTTGAAGCATCTCTGAAAGCAACCTTGGAGGAGGTTGTTGAGCAAAAGATGAAGCCTGTTCTAGCTTTCCTTAGCTTGAGCAGTGACAGAATGCAGAATATACATGATGAGAATGTATATCTGCTGGAAGAGATGAAATCTCTGAACCTAGCCCAATCCCTGATGGCAATAACCATGAGTGAGCTCAAACCTCAGTGTTTTGATGCTGCCAAAAAGGAGGAAAGAGAAAGAGCAAGGGCCAAAGGTGCCTTGGTTATTGGTGGTTCAGATAAGGGTAAGGAAAAGGCTGCTGAAGATAAGGGCAAAAAGGAAGCAGTTTTGAACTTAGAAGATCTTGATGAAGAAGAGCAGTTAGCCATAGCAATGAAGGCTTCTATGGCATCAGCACAAGAAGAGAGAGCTAGGCTTCAGCAGAGGCCAGGAGGAGAAGGATCTGGTTTGGACAAAGTTGCTGAAGGTGTCCAAACTAGAGGACAAATAAAGAAGGCCAAGGGAAACAAAAGAAAGGCTGAGAAATTCACTGATTTTCCCAACAGTCTAGAACTTCCTCTTGAGTTCAGAATTGAGGAAGAAGAGCCTATTTCCAAGAAGAGCAAGACTGCTGAGAAGCCTAAGGGTGCTGAAAAGGTAAAATCTGGTGAAATGACCAAGATTGCTGAAAAGGCAAAGTCTTCTGAAACAGATAAGTCTGCTGAGACCAAGTCTACTAAGGTGTCAAAGCTGTTGAAGACATTGAAGAGCTATATGAAGAAGGCTTTGGACCTCAACCAAAGAAGAAGACAATTGTGCCACAGTATGATCCATCAAAGTTGTTTCAAGAAGGGTATGGCAAAGACCCTGAAACACAACAAAAGCTGGCCATGATAAGGGCTCAAGAAAAGATGGATCAAATTGAAGAAGCAAACAGAGCAAGAGACAAGAGAAGAGCAAATTTTCAGAAACCAAGGAGAAGAAGAGCAACTTACAGCAAGTTAAGACAATAGCCCTTGGCCACCAATCTGGTCTTGTTTCTGACTATCACATCATTCTCATTCTTTTTGTTCTTGAACACCCACTTGGTTCCAATAAAATCTTGATGTGAAGGTCTATCCACCAGCTCCCATACATCTTTTCTGGTGAATTGGTTCAGCTCTTCCTGCATTGTTGTGATCCAATTTGCATCTTTAAGTGCTTCCTCAATGTCACTTGGTTCCTGTTCTGATAGGAAACAACAAAACAATGCACTTTCACCATGAAACCTTCTAGTTTTGACTCCTACACTTGGATCACCAAGTATCAGATTAGTAGGATGGTCAGATAACCAAGTCCTTCTTTTCCTGATCCCTTCAGTAGAGTTGTCCTCTACTAAGGTTGAGTCACTAGCATCATAAAATTCTGGGAAATTTAATGCAGGATCTAATTCAGGATCATATTCAGGGGTGTTGTCCTCAATGTCAGGGACATTGGCATTTTCAACATTTATGTTTCCCCCTTGAATATTGGATCCATTAACTACCTCAGCAGGGCCTGCTTCTTCATTGGTAGTTGTTACCTGAGTGTGAACTAGGATTGGGTCATTCAGTTCATCATTTCCTTCAGTGGGGTTTGCCTCAGGTAGATTGCCTTTAGGGTTGTTGTCCAGTGAAATGTTTTCAGGAGGGTTGGCTTGGACAACATCTATGAATACAGTGTCCTTGTCTTTTAGGCTCAATCTGGTTGTTCTTTGTGTGATTTCTTCAGTATCCAGGTTCTTATTCCTGATCTCAGAAGTAGATTCATCAAACACAACATGAGGTGTTTCTTCCACAATAAGGGTTTTACAGTTGTAAACCCTGAAAGCTCTACTGATTTGGGAATATCCAAGAAATATCCCCTCATCAGCTTTGTTGTCAAAGGCTTTCAACTGCTTTTTCCCATTGTTGTGAATGAAACACTTACAACCAAATATGTGAAAGTAAGACACTTTAGGCAATCTTCCTTTCCAGAGTTCATAAGGGGTTTTCCCTTGTCCCTTAGTGATCAAACATCTATTCTGAGTATAGCATGCAGTGTTTATAGCTTCAGCCCAAAACCTCTTAGGTAAATTTGAATCAGCAATTAAGGTTCTAGTAACCTCTTTTAGAGTTCTATTTCTTCTTTCCGCAACCCCATTCTGCTGAGGGGTTCTAGCTGCTGAGATTTCATGAGCTATTCCATTTTGTGTGCAATACTCATTGATGTATGAGTTTATGAACTTAGTGCCTTTATCAGATCTTATCTTGATTATATTAAGGCTTTTCTCATTAGACAGTCTCTTTAACAGTTTTGGGAGTTTGACTTGTGTTTCCTTCTTATTAAGGAGAAATACTACCCATGTGAACCTAGAGAAGTCATCTACTACAACCAATGTGTATTTTCTACCATTTATGCTTGCAAGGGTAATTGGTCCAAATAAGTTCATGTGCAGCAGTTCAAGTTCCCTTTCAGTAGAGATGACTGGTTTTCCTTTGAATGAGGCTTTAATTGGTTTTCCTTCCTGGCATGGTTTACAAACATGCTCTTTAATGAAAACCTCATTAGGTAGTCCTTTTACTAATGCATTTCTAGCAAGCTTGTTCATTGATTTAAAGTTCAGGTGGTTTAGCTTTTTAGGCCATAACCAGCTTTGTTCATTATAGCTCTTGGCAATGAAACATGCAGCATCAGTAGACTTGTCCCAGTCAGCAAAATACACATTTCTTTTTCTAGTTCCTTTCAGTAGAGTTTGTTGAGTTCTATCTTTAATTAAGCATTTTCCACTTGAAAACTCAACATTGAATCCTTTATCACAGAACTGACTTATATTTAGGAGATTATATTTGAGACCAGCCACATAAGATACATTAGATACCTTGATATTACCAATTATCAAGGTACCATAACCTTTTGTAGTTGCTTGTGAGCTGTCTCCAAATGTGACATTTGGGCCTTCTTTTTCAGTGAAATCAGTGAGGAGATCTTTGTTTCCAGTCATGTGCCTTGAGCATCCACTGTCAAGGTACCAAGCTGACTTTTTGCTCAGACTCCTCGTCTTCTTGTGGCCCATAGGTACCTGCAATTAGCAAATCTTAGGTACCCTTTGAATTTTGGGTCCTGGGAGGTTAGTTGTACCTTTAGGAACCCAAACCTGCCTAATAACCCTGATTGATTCAAGGTGGCTAAGTTGTTTTCCTCTAGCATCAACATACACTGTCTTTCCCTTAAATGCCTTTGGGAAAGAGTGTGTGAAAGTGTTAACTCTATAAGTTTCAGGAGAGTTGTCAAATCTCCTGTACTTATGAGTTCTTTGTGCTACTTGAGGGAATCTTTGAGGAAAGGCATATTTATGACCATTACCCTTTGGCATGAAGGGTTTTGGTTGTCTCATTTTATTCTGCCTTTTAGGATAGTTGACCATGGGTCTGTTCAGCTGAGGCTTCCTCAGTAGAGTTGTCCTAGGCTGATCATACCTTGGATAACTCCTATGAATATTGTTCCGATGAGTTGCCCTTCCACTGGGTCTATTCTGCTGAACAACATTTCTCTTGTGTTTAGGGACTTTGGCCTTTTCCTTAGGTATGGGCCTAGTTCCCTGAAGCACTTGAGTGGGCATTTCATTTATCTTGCCCTTTCCTTTGTCCAGTGGCTGAATTTCATTTTCAGCTTGTTGTGCCACTGACTTCACAAAGACTCTCTTAGTGTTACTTTTTGAAGCAACACTAAGACAATGTGAAGATTCAAATGGATTGAAACCCAATCCACTCTTTTGAGCCATAGGTCTTAGAGAGCTTTGAATTTCCTCTATTGCTCTAGAGGATTTGTTCAAAGCAGACATCTTTAATTTCAGGCTCTCTTCACTTGATTTAAGAATATCATACTCATGTGAGAGGTTTTCAAATTTAGCTTCAAGAATTTTTAGCTCAAAATCTTTTCTCCTCTGAGTTAGCAGTTGTTCATCAATCTGCTTTTGTTGGTCAACTATCCTGAGAGAGGCTTCATCAAGTTCTCTCAATATTTGTTGATACAAGTCAGTAGACTTGACTTCAACTACTGAATCAGAAGGTTTTGTAAGCTCAACTGACAACCTTTCATTTTCTCTCACACAGTTGTCATGAAATTCTTGTAACCTAGTGAAATCTTCCATTAACTTTCCAAAAGAAAGTTTCAGGTTGGCTTCACTAATGTTTTGTGATAGGAATGATGGTGAGCTAGAAGTAGAGGATACCTCATCATCCTCTATGGCCATGTTGCACACATCATCATCATCACTGTTTGAGAACAGTCCATCATCAGAGGAGTTGAAGCTTTCAGCAGTGTCAAATTCATCACCAGCCATCATGGCTTTCCTATTGGTGAATTTTCTTTCTCTTTTTGCTTGTCTCTCCTTTCTCTCTTTTGAGCTGAGTTCAGGGAAGTCATATTGGAAGTGCCCCTTCTTTTTGTAGTTGTAGCACAGGTCCTCATCATCATCCTTCTTTGTATTATCTCTTCTTCTGGATGATGAGGGTTCAGCTCTGCTAGACTTTCTCCTATCAGAGTACTTGTCCTATGATCTTCTTTCCTCAGGCTTTTTGTCCTCAACCTAGGCTTCAGGAGAGTTGTACCTTCTCCTGAACTTGTTGTCTTGGTATAATTTCTTGTATCTACCAAACCTTGAGTTTAGCTTGTCAAATCTTCTAGCCATCAGGGTTAGTTCTTCCTTCATTTCAGCCTTGGAGACTGACTTTGATGATCTAGGAGTGGGCTGCATTTCTGGTTCAGCAGCTTTGGCTTTGAATGCCACTCCTTTGATTGGTAATGAAGGTTCCTCAACAGGCTTTCTTCTGTTGAGGTCAAACCCATAAACTTTGAGTTCTGAGAAGATTTGTTGCATGGGCATGGTGGAGAGATCTTTTGTGTTCTGCATCATCACTGAGTATACATCCCACTTTTGAGTGAGACTTCTTAGAATCTTAAGAGCAACTTCTCTCCTGGAGTACACCTTGCCCAATGAGTTGATTTCATTTATGATATTTGTAAATCTACCAACAAACTTGTCAATGGACTCCTCAGGCTCCATTGTGAATTGCTCAAACTTCTGCACAGCAACTTGGAGCTTATTCTCCTTGATTTTGGCAGTACCCTCACACATTTCAGCAAGGGTGTCCCAAATTTCTTTGGATGTTGTGCAGTGGTAGACTCTTCCCATTACTGCATCTGGAATAGTCTGGTAAAGAGTGTTCATTGCAAGATAATTCAGATTATCTTTTCTTTTCTCCTCAGTGGTGAGATCATCTTCATCCTTGGGGTTTTCTTCCCTTATATCAGCTCTTTGTTCTTCAGTCATTCTGGGATTGATTTGAGTGAACACAAAAGGTCCTCTTGTGATCACTCTCAGCCTATCATTGTGCAGGCATGCAAGATGAGCTCTCATTCTGATCTTCCAGAAGTCATAGTTCTCAATTGAGAACATAGGCAGTTTGTGATGAGATATATGGTTGATTGGATCATTGGCCATGTTGTTGATTCCTTGAACAACATCATGTGGAACAGCATTGTTGTTGGCCATATCTCAAACAAAGGGTTAGATACAGATATGATAAGATTTCAAAAAGAGATCAGTTCAGTGACCACACTAAATATGTGTTTTTGAAAATTAAAATGGATTTTCAGAAGCAGTGGTCCTTGAACCCCTGCTCTGTTACCACTTGTTGGTCCTGAAAGGAGTATATAACAAGTGTATGTGGGGGGGGGGGGGGGGGAATACACTTGTATGCAAATCTTTTTCAAACTTAACCAAATATGACTTCAGCACGACTGTCCTGGACAACTCTACTGAGAAGAATAACTTCTTAAAGATAATAAATCTACTAAGCACTATTGAATACTTAGTTGAGTAACTATCTAAGTGAGTTATATGTGCAGAATTAGTGGTTGGCCCTTTAGTTTAAACTCCTTTTAAGTTCTGAAATCACCTTAACAATTTTATCCAGTTTTAGGGAACTTGTCCAAATCTGTTTTGCACAGTCTTAGATAGATATCTTTGAAAGTTCAGTTTGTGTGCAGTGTTGTATGAATGTTGGTGCTTGAAAATAAATCAACACAAGAGTTTATAGTGGTTCAGAGACTCAAGCTCCTACATCCACTTTCCCTGATTTAACAGGATAATTCCTTCACTCTTGGAATTAACTTGTTTTATAGTGCCAAGGTGCACTTGATCAACCACACCACTCCTTGGTGCCTTGATCCCTAGGATGTCAAGAGTCCTAGTACCCTTTCTCAACTCAGAACTGAATTGTTCTTCTCTCAACAGTTAGTTCCTTCCACTTCTACTACTACAACCTTCTAACTTTCTTCTTAGAAAGGTATAAGGGTTGAAGTTTGGTTCCAACTATGAGATATCCTTTACAATGAAGTTCGGTGTATAAGGATAGGATATCTCTCTAAGCTTTGTATGGATATACAATGAGGTTCAGCTTATAATGAAGTGTTTGAAGACTAAGAAAGTCTCTTTGAAACCTTCAGATTTGTTGCTTGTTGTTGGATAGTTGGATAGATAATGGATGCTTTCAAATGGTCTTCACACTTCTGTATTTATAGACAAAATTGAGGATTTGCCCGTTGGAGAGGCAGCTTCAATTGTCTATAAATGTCTTCCTTGAACTCTGCAACTGGAAGACAGATTCTTGATAGTGACATGTCCTTTGATTGGGAAATAAACGGCTGTAACTACTTTGTCTTCACTTTGTAGCACTCTTCCCAATGTCTGACTTCAAGATTCACTTGGTCAAACATGGACATTACTTCTGATGATTGTTCCTTGGATAAGGACAACCTTCCTTATCACTTGGACAATTCTTCTTATCAAGATCAGCAGATTCTGCTTATTAGCAGTGTTGGCTTTAGCTCTTCAGATGACTTGGCTCTTTCCCTTTCCATGAATTCTTAGAGTGGGTCTTTGTGCATTCATGGCATTGGATAAGTGTTCTTGACCTCATCAGTATAGTTGGGCTTGTTCTTCAAAGCTTGTTCTGGTTCAAATGTGCCGAGACAATCTTGTTGGATAACTCTTCTGAACTTTGATGTTTATTGCAGTAGACTTGATCTTGATGATCTATTCCACTCAGTTAATCTTCAGAAAAGTTGTTCTATACTGAGCTGTCTTGATCAACATGGTTGTCCATCAGCAGACTTAAGGTCAATCCAAGACTGAGCCTTGAGGGGACTTGGTCTTTATAAACTTCTAAGCATGTGTTCCCCCTCAATTTGTGCATCTATCAATCTAAGAGATGCCTAACATACCAGCTTCTCAACTAGCCTTATGTTGCATGTTCCAACATACTTAGAACATGATCATTTTAATCTAGACTTAATCATTTGGCATGTCTCAGGGGGTTTTGGTATCTAAATCAAAACTTCTCATTTTATTCCCAACAATCTTCCTTACGATGAAAGATTTAATCGTTTGTTTCAAAAACCCAATTTCAAAACTCTCCTCCTGTCAAACTTTTCTTCGAGTTATGGACTTATGGCGTGTGCCTTTTTTTTTTTTTTTATGATGGAGTAATTGCGCAGTATATGAAAAGCAGTTTTTGAGAAGACAGCTTACAGTAATTTTGATTACTCAGATGGAATAGACATATTCTTGCAGATGACATTTGCACAGTGCATGTGAGAATGGACGGGTATAATTGGAGGTTACCATACTTTTGTGTACCTAGATGCACTTTTGTAAAAAATTTGACTATGTTGCTATAAAATGTGAAATGGTGACCCTGGTTGTAAATGACCCATAATAATAATATATTTTGATATATATAAATATCTTTTTTTCTTTAAATTCATTCTACCGTAAAATAAAAATTAAATATACTCATACATTAATATCCAATTATTCACACATGCAGTTTTATTAAAAAAAATATAATCTAAATTATCGAAATGTTTAAAAAAATCTTAAATCAATTAAAACTATATATATTAGATTCACGCCCCTTCATATTCCCAATCACAATTTTTTAAATTTTAACATTTCAAAAATTAAATTAATTAAAACATTTATTAACTTCACACAGCCCTTTCCCATCTACGTGGCCCTACTTTTCATTTCGGCCCTACTTTTCATTTCATCTTTCTTAGTCCATAAACCTTCAACAATAGTAATAGCGGAAATGACAACTTTAACGGTGTGGCAGCGAAAACTACACGCTACCCCCAATAACTTCGACATGGATTTATGAACATTTTTTCCAAATTAATTTTCTTCTTCAATGTCTTTTTTATTTTCAATTTCGAGTATTTAAATTTAGGCAAAATAGCAATTTCTACTTTCATTTTATTGTTCTTTTTTAAAAATAATTCCAGATGACAGGTCGACTTATATGGGAGATAATTATTTTGAGAGTGGTGGTCGGATTTATAACCTGGAAGTGGCGGTGCCGGCGGAGCGTAGAAGAGTGTTTATTTTTCTTTAAAACTCTAGTCAGATTTAAAAATAAATAAATAATGATATAATTTACAGTCAAAATTAAATTTGTAATTGAAAACATGTGATTGTGAAGAAGAATATCTCTGGAGCAAAAAATTGTTCAGATTTCGTGTTTTGATGGAGGCAGGGTTGATAATGGCAGAAACTTAATATTTTTTGTTTAACGGATGAAATGGTGATAATGGTGGAAATTTAAGTTAATGGCTTTAATGGTGAGAGAAATTAATTTAATGGAGGGAGAAGAAAGCTTACCGTCTTGAAAAAATAAATGTCGCGTGTGTTGAGAAACGAGAAAAAATGTATTTAATTATGACGCATTCAATTTAATTAATTAATTAATTATAATTATCACTAAGTAAGGGTATAACAATAATATTGTAATTAATAAAATATTAATTAATTGAGAAAAAAAAATTCTGAATATCTAGATTTGATCAATTAATGATCAATTAAGTATAGTGTTGTCTTGGGACTGACGATAAAAGTGATTTTTAGCTGCCTTTGTGTTTTGTGCAGCTTTTTTGAAGACAAAAAATGAAAATTAAAATACTCCATGCCATAATGCCATTACAATTCACAGTCCCCAAAACTGAAATTATACGCACAAAGTTTCTGTATTTGGAAAGCACAAATGGGCGACCGGGAAAATGTATATGCTATATTTGGAAACTATTGTGTTATTATATTATACTATATATATATATAGATATGTTATACTCCCTCCGTCTTATACTTATACTTGAAAGCTCAAATCAATTGGGCACGGGTTTTAATGAATGAATTGTTTATTAATTATATTGTGTAAGATAAAGTGGGAGTAGTAAAAACTTTTCAACTTTATAAATAGTAATAAAGTTACTTTTTAGTGTAATAAAGTAGTGACATTTGTTGTAATATTGTGATGTTTTAAGGAGAGTGTTTAAAAGTGTTTTTCCAATTTTAGGTAATGTGCCTTCAAGTATGGGACGCCCAAAATAGTAAAATGTGTCTTCAAGTATGGAACGGATGGAGTATATAATGTTAATTGAGGTGAGATTGAGAAATTTAACCCACATTTAAGGATCATTTAACCTAATTTAGGTCATGACATTATATTTTTACACTCTCGTGCACTAACCATGTTACATACAACCTAATATTTAGAATTAAACAAATGATCAATTCATTACACATTAATCTAATGTAAACACATTCCAAATTTCCAATTGAATTATACAATTAAAATTAAGCTAAATCACAATTTTCATCATAAAACACTCAAATACATTAAATCTAGCTAATAAGTCAATAACTAAATTAATAAATGAAAGTAAACTCATACAATATTAACAACAATGTATTAAATTAAAAAAAGATGGTAAATATTTGTGTGTACCACTTACATGTCAAATTCTTAAATGGATTGGATGATACCTATGGGCTATGGACTATGGGCTGGGTTTTCAAATAAGTTACAGTTATTATCCCTCATTTTTTATGAGTTCACCCCAATTTTTTTAAGTTTTCAAATAAGTTACAGTTATTTACCCCAATTTTTATGAGTTCACCCCCAATTTTTTAAAAATAAACATTACTTGTAAAAAAATTATAGTACCCTTTTATCAATTAAATTAAAATGCAACTCATTAAAATTCTAATTGTACACCCATCATCGAGTCACGAGTATTTTATTTTTTCTTTTCTTTGTTTGTTTCAAATTTATTCATTGTAATTCGTTTTCCCTCTCTCAAATCGCTCGATTTTTCACTCCTAATCGCTCCATTATTCTTTTAAATTGTACACAATTGCGATTTCTCAATTTTTTGTGTTCTGAAAATAAATTTTTTTGGACAAATTGAAAGGATGTTCATATAGAATATTGTTTTAATGAAATTTTATTTGTATTATTTATATCGTACTCTAGATTTTATGGTATATATATATACTTGTTGTTGCCTTTTACGATAATAAGTTATGTTTAAGAGTTAAGTCACGGGAAAAAGAAAAAAAAGAGGTAATAAAGGATGTCGAGTTATATTAAGTGCACTTAGTCATCTTATTATTTTTATGGAGTTGAGTTGTTTATACCACAAATCTAATATGTATTAGTATCTAGTGTTTCTTATAGATTTGGCATGCATTTTTTTTTTAATAATATTATTTGGTATTATACTATAACAACAAGCTAACTAATAAATTATCATGAAGTGATCCATGCACTACTAGATTGGTCATTAAGTATTTGGTTTCTAAAGTCATCAACCTCAATCTTCTAACTTAGTATTTGTATCATATCTATAGTTTTAATTGATACATCTTGATTCGTTACTTTATAATGTTTACTTTTCGATATAAAGTAATGAGCTGATTTTTGTTTTCTCTCTTTCTATATATTTTGTAGGAAGAAAATGTGGCCCGATTCTTTCGTCGGCACAACGTGTGAATATAGTTGTTCGTATTAGTTCAAAAAAAAGTGTAGTATTAATTCATATGTTGTATAGTTTGACTTTGTCTAGCCCGTTCAAGTATATCAACAATTATTATTTATATTATTTTGGTATTAAGGCCCAACCATATATATATTTTTAGTTCACGTTTAATATATTATTAGTTCATATTCAATATAATATTAATTCACATAAAATATAGTATTAGTTCATATACAGAAAAATATTTGTTCAAAAACAAAATAAACAAATGATTATTGTGTACAATTATGTTCTTACCGTGTCTATGTTGTATACTTCAAAACTGAAAGACATTTAAGTGTATGAAAACTTTATTAATACTATACTGAACTAGTACTATAGTGTGTAGAAACTAATACTATATCATATGTTTACCAATATTATACATATTATACTATATATAAACTAAAAATACTACTCCCTCCGTCCCAAGATAACTTTCATAGGTAAATTGACACGTATATTAAAAAAGTGTAATAATGAGTGGAGTTTTGAGGGGTAATTTTGTAAAACTTTATGTGTAAAGTAAAGAAATGAGTTGACTTTTGTGTAGGTGTGTAGAAAAAATAATAGCATTTGTGTAAAATTGAGAATATTGTGAGGGTGGAGTTTATAAAGAGTTTTCCATTTTAAGGGTGTGAAAGTTATTGTGGAACGTCTCGAAAAGGAAAGTGTGAAAGTTATCGTGGGACGGAGGGAGTATATTATACTTTAAAACTGGAAGATATTAAAGTTTATACATGTATATGAATAAATACTATACTTTATATGAATATAAAAAATAATTAAATAAGATGAAATTGAGCAAAATTTTGAGAGGTTCAGTTGGAACTCTGGAATTCAACGAGAATTGATAGAGCATTGACCAACATAGTACAATCATTACATGTGAAACTTTTTGCAACTAAATTATTAATACTTTATTAGTATTCATATTCTAAATGGATCCAATTACACATATGTAATTGGTATATAAGAGTGCAACTCAAAAAAGATATCACCTCAAATGTCTTGAATCTTTAAAAAAAAAAAATGAAATATTAAATTTATCTAATCTAAGAGTGGGGAGTGGAATGGGCAATTAATTGCAGCTTTCTTCCTCTCGGCTCATGTCTCCAAATTGAGGAATGGGAGAAAGACTTTGACAATTAATTCCTGGAGTAGGTTATTTGCCCCTTCAGGAATGTTAGATGCACTAACTGTTGGAGAAATTAGTTAGAAATTGATTAATTTTAATTAATTAATTGATTTTAAAATGAGAGTGGAAAACACTCGTCTTTGACAAATTTATTGAGGGCTATAAATGTAATTTCAAGGAAATTAAATGGCGTAAAGTCGTTCTACTCTCGGAATAGATGTTCGTAGTGTATTTAAAATCTCAAAACCGAATTTCGGTGAGTGAGAAATTAATTCACGAAGTTGAAACGTCAAATAATACACTTTATGGGATAAAGTGTTATATCATGTTAATTGTCTCGCATTGAAACTTTGAAAGTTTAATGGGGCTAATTACTCCTTATAAATAGGAGGGTGTTACAATGGTTCAAATAATAATGACTAAGGAGCAATCCAATAGTCTATACGGATGCACGTGTGTGCTCGTCCGGTTGAGCTTGGGCCTAGTCTTGGGCTCGTGACTCGTGAGTTTTAAATTTGGGATTTCAGACCCATCTATAATTTTGGAACTTGAATATTTGGGCTTGGCTCATACAAATCAAGTTTTCAGAAAGTTGAAACCCAATTTGAAATTGGGTTAACCCAAATAAATTTAAAAGTTGAATTTAAAATATGACGAATTTGGACGTTGAGGATGTCTAGGTACATTGACGTTACAAATTGTGATGAACTTGGACGTTCGGATGTCCAGGTTCATAGACGTTTCAGTAATGAATTTGTAACCGCAAAGGAGTTACAAAACCATTTAAATCTTGTAACCGCAAGACGTTACAAATTACATGAATGCCGTAATGAATGTGGAGACCCCTCACATGTTGGAACATGCCTATAAATAGGGTGCATGTTTTATGTTGCAAAAACACTCTTACACACAACACTTGAGATTTTCTAGAAAAATCATAGCATCACACATTTTGCATCAAGCATATAGAGTGTAGTCCAGTTTTCGTGTCGATTCAGTTCGTTGGAACTCTATACGTTGTGGTGCTGCTCGTATAGAGGCGAAAGTCGTTTTACCTTTTAAAACGTTACGTCAAACCGTGAGCACTAGCCGAGACGTATTCGTTTTGCGGGAAAAGGGTTTCCTTGACTCGACTTTAACTTTGCTCCTATTGTTCGTGAGATGGGGTCGTTGTTGCTGATTTCAAGAACCTGCTCGTTTTGGAAAGATGCTAAAGGAGGAAAGCTGTTAAAAGACGAAAATCGAAGACTTTATGTAAATATTAATTTAATTGTATTTACAATTTTGTTATTTATTTCTGTCAATTTTGTAAGGTCATTGTTGGGTGCTTACTAATTCCAACAATCGCAAATCGAATATTGTACTCGTAGCAATGGCTAACGACGGAGATAACGATAACAACGTTATAATTAGCAAGGTTCCTCTAGGAGGATCCACACGTGGTCGATGAAAATGACACAGATAATGCTAAACATGTTGTCTACGACCAATGGGTCGTTGTGAGTTTATGAGTCGTAACTACGTCCTTGGAGGACTAGTTGACACGTTGTATAACGTGTACCAGTCGGTTCGTACTGCCAAAGAACTGTGGGAGTCTTTGGAACGAAAGTACAAAATCGAGGATGCCAGAACTAAGAAGTTCATGGTATGAGTCTCTATGACTTGTTTGTGAAACTCTGGATTGAAAAATACAATCGGAGAATGGTCAAATGCTATAATAATAATAGCATATGAATAAAATTACATTTACGATTATTTATGTAATTAAATGTTCCTCTTTATAGCGTTTGAGATTTTTGTAAATCTAAAGCTATAAAAAGATTAATAAATTATAATTTATTAATATTCCAAATATCAATAAACCGAAAGGGTGTATAATATGTGTGGAAGTTTAAAAATTGACAAAAATTGTCATTTAATTTTGAAAGGAACATTAAACCTCTACACTTAAGTCACATGGACGTATGTGATTTGAAGGTTGTGCAATAAGAGGTGGGTTTGTAAATACCTCAAAATGTGGGGGTATTTAAAATGTTTGGTCTCAAGCAGATCTGCTACAAAAGGCTTAAAACCGAGATCAAACAAATGTGCTAGAAGGAATGAGTCCAAAAATCCACAAATAAAAACGTAAACAGTGGTAACCCAACCATGTTGACTGGAGATCCCAAGATCTTGGTTCAATGGGAAAACTAAGCTGTGAATGTTTGTTGGAAACACTTGGTATTCCCTAATATTCCTTGGAGAGCACAACACCAAGTGTCGAAACCCGTAAGATTGTGGTAAAGGTTAAGTCTTTAACTTTTAATGATTCCTAATGCCTCGAGGAGGTTGAGTATGACGGGATACTCTAAAGGAGATCACCTATATAAGTGAGAAGTGAGGGCCGCTTCGACTAACAGTTATTAAATTAAAGGATGTCCATGGCCAAAACGGACAAAAACGTGAGAACGAAAAGGCATTGAGGCTTTATTGTGTCTACACTGTTGTCTCGGTACACACCAAGGAGGAATAGTTCAAGGCATTGTGTCCACTAAGCCACCGGTGTACTCGATAGTGTTTGACTACGGAAGGTTCAAAGCCACAAGATACCTATCCGGATGCAATAGTGTCTCTCCAGAACTGGATTGTGAGTCTGCATAATTATAGGTGTAATTTCCACTCATGTGGGGGATTGTTGGAGAAATTGGTTAGAAATTGATTAATTTTAATTAATTAATTGATTTTAAAATGAGAGTGGAGAACACTCGTCTTTGACCAATTTATTGAGGGCTATAAATGTAATTTCAAGAAAATTAAATGGCATAAAGTCGTTCTACTCTCGGAGTAGATGTTCGTAGTGTATTTAAAATCTCAAAACCGAATTTCGGTGAGTGAGAAATTAATTCACGAAGTTGAAACGTCAAATAATACACTTTATGGGATAAAGTGTTATATCATGTTAATTGTCCCGCATTGAAACTTTGAAAGTTTAATGGGGCTAATTACTCCTTATAAATAGGAGGGTGTTACAATGGTTCAAATAATAATGACTAAGGAGCAATCCAATAGTCTTTACGGATGCACGTGTGTGCTCGTCCGGTTGAGCTTGGGCCTAGTCTTGGGCTCGTGACTCGTGAGTTTTAAATTTGGGATTTCAGACCCATCTATAATTTTGGAACTTGAATATTTGGGCTTGGCTCATACAAATCAAGTTTTCAGAAAGTTGAAACCCAATTTGAAATTGGGTTAACCCAAATAAATTTAATAGTTGAATTTGAACTATGACGAATTTGGACGTTGAGGATGTCTAGGTACATTGACGTTACAAATTATGATGAACTTGGACGTTCGAATGTCCAGGTTCATAGACGTTTCAGTAATGAATTTGTAACCGCAAAGGAGTTACAAAACCATTTAAATCTTGTAACCGCAAGACGTTACAAATTACATGAATGTCGTAATGAATGTGGAGACCCCTCACATGTTGGAACATGCCTATAAATAGGGTGCATATTTTATGTTGCAAAAACACTCTTACACACAACACTTGAGATTTTCTAGAAAAATCATAGCATCACACATTTTGCATCAAGCATATAGAGTGTAGTCCAGTTTTCGTGTCGATTCAGTTCGTTGGAACTCTATACGTTGTGGTGCTGCTCGTATAGAGGCGAAAGTCGTTTTACCTTTTAAAACGTTACGTCAAACCGTGAGCACTAGCCGGGACGTATTCGTTTTGCGGGAAAAGGGTTTCCTTGACTCGACTTTAACTTTGCTCCTATTGTTCGTGAGATGGGGTCGTTGTTGCTGATTTCAAGAACCTGCTCATTTTGGAAAGATGCTAAAGGAGGAAAGCTGCTAAAAGACGAAAATCGAAGACTTTATGTAAATATTAATTTAATTGTATTTACAATTTTGTTATTTATTTCTGTCAATTTTGTAAGGCCATTGTTGGGTGCTTACTAATTCCAACACTAACCTCTTCAATTATTAATAAAATATACAGGTAAAAAGTCCAATTTTCCTTTTATAAAATATCTCAAATAGATACATTCCCTTAAAATTTAAAAACACAAATCCTAAGTCCCTAACCCTAATTTAAGAGGAAGAAATCGTCGTCGCCGCCCCACCTCCGCCGGCAACCGCCGCCCCACATTCAAATTTAGAAATTTATAAAAAAAAAACTAAAAAATATAAACATTTTTTGGTTTGTCGACCATAGAGTATATTGTCAACTATAATTTATCGACGAAAAATACCCTTGTCGACAACATTTTATTGAAAAAAAATAAAAAAATTAATGATTTTCGATAAGAAATTGTCAACCGTAAACATTATGGTCGACAAATTGTTGTCGACTATAATGTTCACGGTCGACAATTTCTTGTCAAAAATAATAAAAAAATATCAGAAAACCCTACTTGCGCGCGAGTGGAGGAGAAAAGGCAAAATGCAGGCGGCGGCGCGGGCAGCAGCGTGGAATGGGGCGGTGGTCGGCGGGAGGGGCTCGTTGCGCAGAAGAAGGGTGAAAAAGGTGAAGGGGGTGTCGACAGGGGGCATTGGCATGGGGAGAGGAGGAGGGGCGGTCCTATTTGCAGAAGAAAAAAAGAGCAGGCGATGACATAGGGCGGAAGGGAGGGGGAGCGCGTACGACGGGTTTAAGTGGTGGGGGTGTTCGTGAGGAAGAAGAATGTGGAAGTAATGAGGATGAAATTAGGATTTAGGGGTATATGTATCAAAATAAATTTTAGAGAGTAAAAGGTATAATAGGTAATTGGGGAGAGTGCATCTATCTTACGTCTATTTTAAGGGGTACGTGTATTGGGGGAGTACCTCTAACATACATGGAGGGGCAAATAACCCACGCCTTAATTCATCAGCTAATCACATCAATGACATTGAAAATGTGGTGAAATCTTCAAGTGGGCTTTGCCGCGCTGAAATAATTAAAAATTCCAGCATGCAATTTGGGTCTTTGATTTGATTTTTTCTTTTCTTGAGTCCGCTCATTTTCTTCTTGAAAGTGTGTGGGGGGTGGTATCTAGTGTTTAAGTAAAAAAAACAGAACAATGTTACACTGAATGTTGTGACAATTAGTGTAGCATTAACTCTAACAGAATGTGAAAAAGTAAACACAGTACACAGCGGAAGTCTAAAACACTAAACACAATAAAGACACAATGGAATAATTTTTAACATAGATTTTATTAATAACAAAACCTATGCTAAGCCTTACGGCGAAAACAGTAACTTAGTTCCTAAGTTATACAAAAATGTCGTGTGAAATGTCTCAGCAATTACTTCAACATTCCACAAACAGAAACTACAATCAAGGCAGGTGCCTGAATTTGTAAATAGACTTAAGTGTAAGACACTGTCTAAAGAACTAATCTGATCTATAATTCACTCTCACTCGATACAAGACTAGAACTAAGTACACTGGAAGGTGTGGTATCCCTCGGCGTACGTTAAATGATACAACTACTAGCCATAACTCCTAACTAGGGTTGAACGCTCAAGGAGGTGTTACTCGAATAGTGCATACTTTGAAATGAAATATTCTGGCGGTATTTATAGAGAAATACTCAGCTTCTAGATCCTTCCATTATGAGATCCTATTTTTTAGGACCTCAACCTCCATGATCTCTCTAGATCTTTCTGCCATGTTCCAGGTCATTCTACAATGCTCTAAACTCTTCTATCACGTTCTGCAACCTTCTGGACTCTTCTATGTTCCAGACTCTTGTAGAACCTTCTGGAATCGTTCCTGAATGTGAGAGCATTTAGTACAACATTTAATGTAACATTTCAGAAAAGACTTAGAATAAATCAAGGAAGGTCAAATTAAGATGTTGTTGATAATGTTAAAGCATTTAAGAGTTAACAACATCTACAATCTCCCCCAATTTGACCTTTCGACTACAACACACCTGATGCACATATATTTCTATACATACTCAGTATTATGTATTTAGGTGAGTTGAACTCCAAAGCTAAATACTAGTCAAGACAATACATGTTGTAACCGTTGGATCAAATCAAAAAGAGATCAAGAATAATTTTACTAAGATCCGTGCCATAAGATCAAAGTAATCTTATTCAAAACCAAAACAAGTATAAACAGTACACTTGTTTACAAAACATATAACTTTTACAAAAAATCAAAGATTAAATCAGAGCATATAAGGATATATACCAGATTAGTTCTAAGACTTATGTAAGACTCAAAAACAGACAATCAAAAACAAACAATAACTAAACAATATAATCAGAGCAAACAAAACAAACAAAAATAAATAAACTAAACAAGGCATATTCATCATGCAGTAAGCAATTAATGATAGGAAAACAAATTAAGCAATAAGCAGTAATCAAATATCATTAGTGCAAACTAATTTAAGCAAGACAAATATAAACAACCTATCAACTAGAAATAGTAAATATTGTATCAGAATAAACAGAATTTTAACTTAAACATAACAGAATAACAAAAACAAAAGTAGGACTGAAAATGGCATGAATTGCTATAACAATAGCAGCAGCATCAAGGTCCTGCACATGTGCCATTTGTACTTCAGTACTCCCCCTATCTTGTATCATCTGTTCTAGATATCAGCATAGAGGATTTCCATATCCTCATCATCTTCAGCAGCATCTGCAAACTTGTCTTCATCAGCCTCCTCTGGTTCCTCAATAAAACAAGTTGATGCAAAGAGTGCAACAACATCATTGTTAGCAGCAGCAGTTCCTCCATTCTCTGTAGCAGCATCAGGTACACCTCCAACTTCAGGATTCAGCTCTTCAATCACAACTCCAGAAGTTCTAGCTGAAGTGGAAGGTGGTACTCCCCCTGTTGTAGTGGGAAGTAGCCTGGTCCACTTGTCTTTGATGAATTGGAGTTCATCAATCTGGTCCTGTAAGTGTTGTAACTGCAATAATATAAAAGATCTGGGAACAGAGAACATGGTATCAAAATTACCACCAAAGTTCTCAGCATCTGGTGCAGCATTAGGTGCAGCTGTGTTCTGTTCAGGTCTCTGTGCTGATGAGGGTTGAGGTTGAGCTGGTCTTTGAGAAGAACTTCCAGGATTGTGCAAGGGCAGATCTTTCACTCTTTCACCAATGAGTAAAGCAGGTGAAATGGTGTATAAAGGAACCTTACCTCTAAGAACTTCAGTCTTCTTAGGGCTAAAACCATGCATTTTCAAGTATGAGCAAATAAGCACAGGGTATGGAAGGTTTCCTTTATCAGAAATGTCACCACTAAACTTCATCATGTGGTGGAAAATAGTCAATCCCAAATTAAACTTCCTCAAAACCACTATCCTATAAAGCAAGATTGCTTGATCCTTTGTCACTTTGGTAGAGTTGGTGGAAGGTATCCAATTATAAACTATCAATTTATGTAACACAGAATAAAGAGATGTAAGGTCCTTGGCCAACATTCCATTTTTCCATCTAGTCAACAAACCACCAGTCATAGAAGCAGTAACAACATCCAAATCAGGTTCATCATCATCAAGTACTGGTTCTATGCCTAAGAAATCATTAATTAACTCTGGTGTAAATGGAACTGTACTCCCCCTAAACTGTATATATATTTCCATACCAACGGGAACTCCTCCTACCATTACTCTTCCTCAGACATGCATAAAATTCATATACCCAATCAGAAACAAATGTATCACACAAGGTCAGAGCTTTCAACAACTTTCTATCCTCTAAGAATTGAATCAAATTCTTACTCTCAAAATCAGAAATATGAATTCTCCTTTCCATCAACAATTTCCTCCTACACAACCTAGTTATCTTATCAACCAATCCATCAATATCAGATTCTACTTCAGTTTCAGAATTACCTTCCTCAGAAGTAGTGTCCTTTGAGCTTGGTTCTTTCACCTCTTCAGAGCTTGATTCAGAGCTTGATTCTCCTTCCTTTTCAGAGCTTTTATCAGAAGCTACACTGCTTGAATCACCTCCATCATCAGGTTCTGGTGCTGGAGCACTTGATTCAGCATGTGAGGCAACATTCTTCTTCAGGGCTTGCTGCATATCCCTGAGACAAATCTCCATTTCAGAATTAGAATCATGTTCTGGTTCTTCAGGCATTGTTCGAACAGCATCAACCTTTGCCTTTCCCTTTCCTTTTGGATCAGCTTTCTTCTTAGTTGGCTTCTCAATCACCACTTCTTCTTCAGATTCAGAGAAAACCTGAATTGGTTCAGCAACATCACCACCTAGCTTCTTCTTCTTCCTCAAGGAGTCTGAGTAATCAACTCGAGTAAAAACTCGACCTGATCGTCTTCTTGGAACTGGGCTCCTCTTTCTCTTCTTCTCTTCAGCATTCCTCTTGAAAGGAATCGGTTCAGAGTCGGATTTCGAGATGTCAGAGTCGGTTTTGTCAGATTCTTCAGCATCCTCCATTTGAGCGTCCTCATTGTTGGATGTCTCCGCATTCGACGGCTCCTTTGACTCAACAACAGGGGATTCTTCAATCTCTTTTTCAGTCTCCCCCATAGAGGCAGCAGTCGGGGCCTCTGTTTCAGCGTTAGGGCTCGGAATTTGGGGCTTTTCGGCTGTGGATGAAGAAGGTGCAGTAGTGATCACTTCTTGGGTGCGCAAGTAGTGAGAGATGTCAATGGACATATCACCAATCGTGAGGATGGGTGGATTAGGTGATCTCATCGATTGAGAAAAATTCTCAACCGCCTGGCTCAGCTCGGAGAGTGTAGCTTGGTTTGGGATGTGGATGGTTGTCGGAGTAGCTGGAATGGGTGTGACGGTTGCGGCAGTTGGGGGTGAATTTTCATGTGAAGCAGCCATGGAAGCAAGTGTATGAAGATTTGAGAGAGATGAAGATGACGGTTGTGAGTTGGGAGAGTTTGGTTTCTGTGAGTGGGTTTTCTTGTTTCCTGCCATTTATACTCAAGAATTTGAAAGGATAATTATCACAAGAACCGAGACACACAGTTAGCTTATAACAAACCTGCAAAATTAATACTCAACTTACTCAATTAATTACAAAGATTAGAAAATCATGAAATTGGAGTATTTATGTAGAGAGAGCTTAGTAGTTGGAATAATGTACGTGTGATTAAGGCTTGACTTAAAGAAAATTCTAGATTAAATGGATAATGCTCCACAAATTCAGCCACAAGTAAATCATGGGTGAGTTAGTGGGGTAAAATCTTAATTAATAAATTAATTAAATTAAGAGTATTCTAGAATAAATAAAAATGCGTAAAATCTGAAATAAAAACAAAGTGGTTAGTATAATTATAAATAAATAAAATAAATTCCCACAATTAATTAAATAATTACAACTTATAAAAATATAATCGAATCATGTAATGTTGTGCTCAAGGATTTGACATACACCTCAACATTGGTTTTTCACAGGTTTTACCTATCCAATGTAGCCAATTTTTCTTTTCATTGCATTTCTTCTTTTTGTGCTACAGCATCTAATTCGTATTGATCCATTGTTCCTGTAGAGTACATCGTAGTAGTGAACTCCATGCCCCATACTTACTTAATGGATTACGAACCTCTTGATGTTTTTACCAAAATTCACCTTTTGAAAAGAAGGCATCGTAGTAGCGAACTCCGTGCTCCATAGTTACTCAGTGAATTGGTACATCTTTTAGTATGCTGTAACATTCTCAATTTTTCAAGCTTTTGAGAGGTGTAGTAAATGTCTATTTTTGCATAAACAAATTTCAGATTCAAGAATATTTTACAAAGGAATTATTCAACGAAAATAAGAAATAAATCACATTTATAATAACTATACCACCTTAGGCTGTTGTCTCAAATGCTACCGCATTTGTGACAACATCCTCTCAAGAATTATTCAGATATTACACATACCAAGAGATTTCCTCAAAAATGAGAATCTCTCATGGTCAAGAGCCTTAGTAAAAATATCAGCATTTTGATTTTCAGTAGGTACATATTCCAACTTAACTATGTTCTTCTCCACTAAATCTCTCATAAAATGATGTCTAATGCTAATGTGCTTAGTGAGTGAGTGTTGTACCGGATTTTTAGATATGTTAATAGCACTTGTGTTATCACAGAAAATTGTGAGGATATTGTTTTCAATTCCATAGTCATGAAACATCTTACTTAACCACAATAGCTGTGTGCAACAACTTCCTGCAGCTATGTATTCAGACTCGGCAGTGGATTGAGAAACACAATTTTGTTTCTTGCTATGCCAAGACACAAGATTGTTTCCCATGTAGAAACATCCTCCACTAGTACTCTTTCTGTCATCAATATCTCCAGCGCAATCCGCATCACTGTATCCAATCAATGTGTTGTTGGTGTCCTTAGTGTACCATATCCCTAGTTCACTTATACCTGAAACATATCTGATAATCCTTTTCACTGCATTCAGGTGAGATTCCTTTGGATTAGCTTGGTACCTAGCACAAACACACACACTATACATAATGTCAGGTCTACTAGAGGTTAGATAAAGTAAACTACCTATCATGGATCTATACAATGTTGGATCAACATCCTTTCCACCATTGTCTTTGCAAAGTTTCACAGTAGAACCCATAGGTGTTTTCATTACTTTTGAGTTTTCAAGACCAAACCGTTTGACTAAGTTTTTAGCATACTTACCTTGAGAGAAGAAAATACCATCCTTACATTGCTTGATTTGAAGACCTAAAAAATAATTCAAGTCTCCAACCATACTCATCTCAAATGTGGCTGTCATTGCTTCAACAAATCTGTTCAGCATTTTATCACAGGTTGAACCAAACACAATGTCATCAACATATATTTGAGCAATTAGTAAACCTTCTCCAGTGTGCTTAATAAACAAAGTCCTATCGGCTTCTCCTCTAATAAATCCATACTCTAAAAGAAAGTCCGTAAGCCTACCATACCATGCTCTAGGAGCTTGTTTTAGACCATACAATGCTTTCTTTAGTTTGTACACATGATCTGGGTATTGTGGATCTTCAAAACCTTTAGGCTGTTCTACATATGCTTCTTCATTTAATATGCCATTTAAGAATGCAGCTTTTACATCCATTTGATGTAGTTTAATATCAATAAAACATGCAATTGCTAGCAATAATCTAATAGATTCTATCCTAGAAACGGGTGCAAAAGTTTCATCAAAATCAACTCCTTCAACTTGGGTGTAACCTTGTGCAACTAACCTAGCTTTGTTCCTAACAATGTTTCCAGACTCATCAGTTTTATTCTTATAAATCCACTTTGTTCCAATGACATTAGTATGACTAGGTCTTGGAACAAGTGTCCAAACTTCATTTCTTTCAAACTGATTAAGTTCCTCATGCATAGCATTTATCCAATATTCATCAGTTAATGCTTCATTCACACTTTTAGGTTCAATTTCAGAATAGTAACACTCAGCATTCACAACATTGCAAATAGAAGACATGCATATTGTTCTTACCACATCTACCTTATTCGATCTTATTCTTCCTCTTATTTGCACTCCAACTGTAGCATCGCCTATGATCTGGTCAGTAGGATGACTTTTCCCCATTCTTGAAGAAGGATTCGTTTTGGGAACATACTGATCATTCTGTGGAATTACAACTGACTGTTCTGTAGATGTTACTCCAGATGTGTTAGCATTTGGTGCAGCATTATCAGACTTCAGTGTATTCTCAGAATTGTCAGTGACTTGTGATATATCTTCTTCATCTTTATTATCTGTAAGACCTTTATCATCATCAAACACAACATTAACAGATTCTTGAACAGTGTTAGTCCTAAGGTTATAAACTCTATAAGCTTTATTATTTCTAGAATAGCCTAAAAAGAAACCTTTATCACTTTTAGAATCAAACTTGTGAAGTTGATCCCTATCATTCAAAATATAACACACACAACCAAATACATGAAAATATTTCACACTTGGTTTTCTAACATTCAGAATCTCATAAGGTGTTTGATTAGTACCAGATCGAATATAAACTCTATTAATAATATGACATGTTGTATTCAATGCTTCAGCCCAAAATCTTTTAGAAAGACTTTTAGATAAAAGCATGACTCTTGCCATTTCTTGTAAAGTTCTATTCTTTCTTTCAACAATTCCATTTTGTTGTGGAGTTTTAGGAGATGAATATTCTTGCAAGATACATTTCTTATCACAGAAATCATTAAACATGCTATTCTCAAATTCCCTACCATGATCAGTTCTAATACGGCCAACTTTCAAGTTAAACACATTTTTGAACCTTTTATAGAGAACTTTAAAAGCAGCAAATGTTTTAGATTTATCTCTTAAAAACTCAATCCAAGTATATCTAGAAAAATCATCTACCACAACTAAGGAATATCTCTTACCTCCAATGCTTTCAGTTTCCATAGGACCCATCAAATCCATGTGCAACAATTCTAAACATCGATGTGTAGAACAATGTGACAGCATTCTATGCGGCACTCTTACCTGTTTACCTTTCTGGCATGATCCACATACAGTGGTATTCAGGAAGCTCAGTTTGGGTATTCCTTTGATTGCATCTGATATGATTAGTTTCTTCATTGCCCTGTAATTTACATGTCATAATCTTTGGTGCCATAAGACATTCTCATCATGTTTTGACAAATTGCATACATTAGTTCCAATAAGATAACAGTTATCTGCAGACCTAGTACCAGTCATTACACAATCATCATCTTCATTAAGAACATAGCAAGACTCTTTGTCAAATTTTACATGCAAATTATCATCACAAAGTTGACTAATACTAATCAGATTAGCAAGTAAGCCATCAACATGCAAAACATTTTTAAGCTTAGGAAAACCTTTAACATTCAAAGTTCCTTTTCCTATTATCTTTCCTTTTGATCCACCACCATATGTAACATTACCACCATTCAAGGTCACATAATCAGATAAGTAGTCTATTTGTCCTGTCATATGTCTAGAACAACCACTATCAAAATACCATAGACCAGGTAAACATGCTTTCAAGGATGTGTGAACAACATTACAGGTAACTTTTGGTTTCCATGCAGATTTCACAGAATGTTTCCTAGGATGTGAAGACATTCTGGATGGCATAAACTCAGTTCTTAACTCTTTAAACATTTTCAAGCAGAAGGGACGAATATGACCATATTTAAAGCAATAATGACAAATATACTTCCTTTCAACCTTGTGAGAATCTGTTTGTGCAGATGTTACACCAGATGTGCTAGCATTTGCCTTCACAAATTTCACAGGTTTTCTAAAATTTTCAGAAATAGAAGCAGTTTCACCATCATAACCTAAACCATAATTATTAGATTTACCTACAGCTATAGCATCATTCACATCAGAAGCACTCTTGGAAAACTTTTTGAAACTTAAGGTAGAGTTGATCAATTTCTCCTTCAGTTTACAAACTTCAAGATCTCTTCTAGTAAGTAAGACTTCTAGCTTAGCAATTGTGTCTTTCAGATCCTCATTCTCTTTATTCAAAGAATTTAGAGTGAGTTTCTGAGAGTTCCAATCATCTAACAATTTCTGATATGTCTCATCATCAATCCTTTTTCCTGCATCATCAACAAAACCATTAAAACAGTTCAAATCTGGGTGACTCTGTTTTGATGTTACTGTAGATGTGAAGACATCTGATGCAACATCAGAATCTGTATCATCCAGATCATCATCTGAGGAATCATTATAATCAATTCTGGTAAAATGAGCACTTTCTCTTTCATTAAACTCATCAAGATCATCATTATCAGATTCATCACTCAAGGTAGCACTAAAATTCAGTTTTTGCTTCAGTCTGGTATTAGCACACTCATTTGCATAGTGACCATATCCAGAACATGCATTGCATTGAACTGATTTTCTAAATTCAGGATCATACCTTGGTTTACCTTCACTCTTTGATGGTCTTGGTGTGAATTGAATCTTCCTCCTTTCTGGTTGTGGTGTTGATGTGTTGATTTGGATCTTAGGCTGTATATTTCCTTTAGACTTATGCATAGACTTCTTAAAAAATTTATTAAAATGCTTTGTAAGAAGGGTAATGTTGTCAGGATTGTTAAGGCATTCATCAATCAATTCTTCATCCGAATCAACCTCAGTAATGATAGGCTGAATCTCAGATTTGTTTGATGTCTCTCCTTTAAAAACAACAACTTTCTTATCATCTTTAGTTTCATCAATTTGATTAGTGTTTATTTCATAGGTTCTAAGAATACTCACTAATTCATTTTGACTCATCTTATCAGTATTTTTTGCCTCTTCAATAGCACAAATCTTAGCATCAAATCTTTTAGGAACAGACCTTAATATCTTATGTACTACTCTAACATTAGAAATAGGGTCACCAAGAGAATGTGATTCGTTAATAATCTCACTTAACCTTTCGTTGTAGGATGAAATTGTTTCATCTTCCTTCATTCGGAGATTCTCAAACTTTGTCCCCAACATCCGAAGCTTTGTCCTTCGAACACTATCGGAACCTTCACAATGCTCTTGTAACCTGTCCCATGCATCCTTAGAAGTAGAACAGTTAGATATAATTTTAAACATAGAGGTATCAACAGAAGTAAAAATAGCATTTAAGGCTTTAGAATTGTATCCTGCTGTTGTTATCTCATCGGCTGTCCAATCAACTTCTTTCTTGAGTTGAATTTCACCATCGGCATCTGCTGGATTCTTTGGTACGTCCCAACCTGTAAGAACAGTCCTCCAAGCACGTTCATCAATTGACTTGATGTACATACGCATCTTAGGCTTCCAATAAGCATAATTTGAACCATCTAAAACGGGTGGCCTAAGTGTTGTGGATATGTGATGTGTTTCCATTGCTAACATAAACTAAAACACACTTTAAGCAAGGATCTAAACCTAGTGTCGTCAGGTATCGGCTCTGATACCAACTGAAAGAGTGTGGGGGGTGGTATCTAGTGTTTAAGTAAAAAAACAGAACAATGTTACACTGAATGTTGTGACAATTAGTGTAGCATTAACTCTAACAGAATGTGAAAAAGTAAACACAGTACACAGCGGAAGTCTAAAACACTAAACACAATAAAGACACAATGGAATAATTTTTAACATAGATTTTATTAATAACAAAACCTATGCTAAGCCTTACGGCGAAAACAGTAACTTAGTTCCTAAGTTATACAAAAATGTCGTGTGAAATGTCTCAGCAATTACTTCAACATTCCACAAACAGAAACTACAATCGAGGCAGGTGCCTGAATTTGTAAATAGACTTAAGTGTAAGACACTGTCTAAAGAACTAATCTGATCTATGATTCACTCTCACTCGATACAAGACTAGAACTAAGAACACTGGAAGGTGTGGTATCCCTCGGCGTACGTTAAATGATACAACTACTGGCCATAACTCCTAACTAGGGTTGAACGCTCAAGGAGGTGTTACTCGAATAGTGCATACTTTGAAATGAAAGATTCTGGCGGTATTTATAGAGAAATACTCAGCTTCTAGATCCTTCCATTATGAGATCCTATTTTTTAGGACCTCAACCTCCATGATCTCTCTAGATCTTTCTGCCATGTTCCAGGTCATTCTACAATGCTCTAAACTCTTCTATCACGTTCTGCAACCTTCTGGACTCTTCTATGTTCCAGACTCTTGTAGAACCTTCTGGAATCGTTCCTGAATGTGAGAGCATTTAGTACAACATTTAATGTAACATTTCAGAAAAGACTTAGAATAAATCAAGGAAGGTCAAATTAAGATGTTGTTGATAATGTTAAAGCATTTAAGAGTTAACAACATCTACACTTCTCTACTTGATTTATCCCTTCAATTGACTATACAATATATTTGAGGTGTGTTTCACTCTAAAAATGCTCATTTACTTGCAAAAATAGCAAACCACATCATTTCTCCAAATTAAGTGCAATGAGTCAATTTAGTGTAAAAATGCAATGAAATTCTATAAAATTATGCAAAATACACACATGAATTTCAAGCAATTTTACACTAATCACCAAGCCAGTTGATATTGACAAATTGCTATGAAGTCTATTGATCTGACCAAGAGATAAATCGAATGAAAAACACTAAGTGTCAAGAAATAACTCAGTCGACAAAATGAATGACAAATCACTACTGATTTGATATTCATTCCTCTGATTTATATTCGTTTACAAAGCTAACAACCCCAGTTAATGTGGACCAATGAAAAATCAATCGCAAGTCTAGTGAATTGACCAGTCACAGAGCAATACGGTGCAATAGTATAAGTGTTTTAGATGACCTTTAATGCACATTCCACTTATGGAAACCCTAGTACTGTGAACGTATATTCACAAAGCTTTGCACAAAAAATAGAAGGATTTGTGCCCAGAACAACTAGTTTTTCAACGACTAGTTGATTCAAAATCCTCTATAAATATAAGACATCATCTTTGTGATGAAATTACGGAACTATACACAAGCAAGAACTCACCATACGATATACCAGCTTACACGCGTTTCAACAAGATTTCAAGAGTTCTTAAGATCATGTTCAATTTTATAATCCTTAATTAGTGCTCTATAAGTTTTCCATATAAGTCTATTCATAGATACAAATCTTAAGCTTAAATAGATGAATTCAAACTTGTTGTTTGAATCACTTGTTGGTACTCATATTTATCAAACTCTTCTTACTAAACTCTAGGATGAAATCTAGATTTTAATCATCCTTTGATACGTGTAAAAGTATTTGCTCTTGCAATAACAAATATAATAATTAGCTCTTGGAAGAGTGAACATTCAAGTCTTATTCTTGAAACTTTAAATTACAAGTCTTTGTTTAAAAGATTAATATCACAGTTCGATTGTGAGAATGGATGTAAGACTGAGATTCGAAGCACTATAAATATGTGTATTTTTTACTTGCTTTATTATTCAACCAGCTCAGGCGAGGCAACCTAGAGGCCTCACCAATCAAGTTAGTGGTGAAGTCTCCACTAGCCAAGGTAACCAAAACCAAATCCCTTAAACCTCTCCTCTTCTAAACCCTCTAAACCAATCGAAGCCTTACCCTTAGCATCTTTACCCCATCTTCACCCCTTAACCAACCAGAAACCCAAATGGTTGAGACAGTTTCAACTCCACAAGCTGAGACAAAATTAACGAGGCTCCCACTTCACCTCTTATCCAACCCAACCAATCTCAAACCTCAACTGACACTTTATCAGTTGTTCATAAACCACATAAACCTATCTTAAACTAAACAAAACAAACCCAATCAGACGATACTCACACGACTAATACACATCCAAAAACAATCGACATTATTTCGACTGATCAAACCTCTTTAATCCCCTAAGACCCCCTCGAGGTAGCTGCAACCATCTTCTAAACCTATGCAACTGTCTCACCTCCTTCATCCCTTCAAAATTAAACTCAAACACAAGCTCGTTGTGCAAGACACAATAGAACCAACTGACGACTAATCTCTCATATTCCCAAATTTTCTTCTTACCCCATATTAAAGAGGTTCACTGTTCATGAACCGCCGATTCGACGGTCCTAGGGAGCACGGAACGGAACCGGGCCGTGAGAAATGGAGGGGAGGTTTCGATTTTAGCCAATTCCAGTTCTGGAACCGTCCCATTTTCCTTTTTTTTTTTTTTGTGTGTGTTTTTTGTGTTTTTAATGAATTGAAATTTGAATTTCAAGTTTTTTACTAACTAAAAATTAAAATGTACAAACTACAAAGGTAACAATAGTTACAATACTAATATAATTCATTGAAAATTAAATTTTATTCAACTCTTTAAAATTATATAAATTATAAGTTACAACTTACACCTCAAAAAGACCAAAATATTACATTAAAGTATGAAATTGAAAGTTGAAACTACTTAAAAAAATTACAAATATTTAATTGCAATCTAACAATTTACAATAAAATAAATATGACTTCAAAAAATTACAACATTACAATTTAAATGAAAAAGGAAAAAATTTTGGACTTGAGCATAATTTTAAAATTCAAACATAAAAAATTCTAAGTTCAAAACTTAAAATTATGTTTTCTCTACGTATCATCTCGGAATCAAAGTCCATGTAGTTCTCTTACCTTGTATCTTACCTTTTGTCTGTTTAGCAATCACTTTCGTCGGTTGTGTTGTTGTTCATCAAACTTTATTCGCTTGAATCCATGCTAAGAGTTATATCTTGTGTTCGATCTTCGGCTTTCACCTAATCATCGATCAAACATAGATTTTCTAAGTGCTCAATGGTCAATCTTGAACGTCGTTCGTTCAAAACGTGTCCACTGATACCAAAGGCTCGTTCAACGGCTACGGTTGACATCGGACATGCATATATCTCTTTTGCAATCAAACTCAATGTTGGAAAAATGACATATTTTCAAGCCCACCACTTTAAAATATCAAAATTGTCTAATTTCCCAACTTGATAATCACATGTAGGGGCATTTAAAAAATTGTCAAGCTCCAACATAAAATTTAATGGCATTTCTTGTTGTCGATAATGCTCATGATCATTATGTAAAAAAAAAATTCATATTTTCTTGCATATTGTAGTTAGAACTTCGACTAGGATATAAACTACCGCCTCTACTACCACTACTACTACCACCACCACTAGAAGCACTAACAAAATCGTTAGTAGAACAATGTGTACCCTTATAATCTAAAAATATATATGTAAGAAGTTTTCTAGCATCATATGTAGTCTTAGTAGGACAAAGAGTGTTTTCATCTTTCAAAGGAAATGAATTATCATAATAAAAAAGTTAACATTCTTTTCAAACCTTTATCTCTAGTTCTAGGATCAAGTAGTTTAGCAATTAAAAATGCATCGGGTAAATAAGTAAAATATTTCAACCATTTAATTTTCATTGATGTTGTATCATCATATAAAATCATATCATCGGTACCACCACAAATAAAAACAGCTGAAACTTTTGCACAATGATGTAAAACAATTAACGAAGTAGGATAATAAACATTGTATAATGATATAATAGCATTATTAAAAACTTCTAATATCACATAAATGTGAACATGCATCCCATTGACTAGGAAATAAATTAAAACTAAAATTTTATTGTGCAAAAAAATAGCATAATGCATTTCTATATGTTCGTCCCTAAACGAGTATCTATACTGGTGAAAGTCTAGAGAGGGGTGAATAGACTTTCAGATTTTCAAACTTTTTATGTGTTGATCAGATGAGACAACCAGATGAACTATATGCTCTATTTGTCTTATGCAAATAATATGATCTGATCTTAAGAGTGCAAATGTAGAGTAGGAGATATAGATAACCAACCTACTGATTGCTATAACAGCTGGTCAGTTGGACAACTATCTAATAAGCTACTAGTGCAAAATTGTGTAGGCCCTAAATATTTAGACTCGTGAGTTGAATGCAAATATTTTATCAAATAATGACTTTAACAATAATGAATGGGTATCAGCTGATTGTGAAAAATAACATTTAGTGAGTTTTGACTCTTTTAAAAACGTATGATTTGTGAAATATGTATAGTATGAATAAACAATAAATAAATAAAGAATAAAACAATAAATAACAAAGTATTTATAATGGTTCGAACAACTTGTTCTATGTCCACTCTCACAACTTAACTGAGATATTAAGCCTTATAAAAAGGTCTTTGCTACTTTATAGTCTCAGGAGAAGACTTTGATCGAGATACACTTTCCTTAGTGTATACGGATCTACTTGTTATTGTAAGAAAAAGTACTTTTACAAAAGTTGGGTTTTTCTACAAATAAAAGTAAAGTGTGTGTGAGTAACCAATTAAGTGTGAAAGAATGAATCACACTTTCTAAGCTTTATGAATATGAAATAGAATTAGGCTTAGTCTCGGAAACTTTAGAGCTAAGGATAGAAACTGGATTCAGGCTTTAAGGAACCCTTAGAAAGATTTCAGAAAATTTGGTGTTCTTGAGGTCAGCTGATAGAGTTCTCGCGTGTAAGTTTCCGGTAATTGTTTCTATAACAATGTCTTGTATTTATAGAGAGAATTGTGCTTCGAACTAGACGTTGGTGAAAACTAACTGTTGCAACAAATCTTCTAATTATGGGTCGAATCTTCATGGATTGGATGTCTCTTTGATTTCTGGTACGACATTTCCTTAAAAAGGAATGTGCATTTAATGCACATTAAATGCCTTGTACGATTCTGAAAAGATCTCTGAAAAAACTTAGTCCAAGTCAACTTCAATAATTGAGTTGTCATCTTCTAATTGGTCCATATCAGCTAAGTTGTTAGACTTGCAGTCTTGTCTTCAGATTGAGTCTGTCAGATGTTATCCGACATTCTCTTTGTCTTCTGGTGAACTTGCCTTTACTTCCATTCATGCATTTTTTTATCTGATCAGATCACATTCTTTATGGTTCTTTAAGACTTGACAAGATCTGGTGAAGTTCATATCAACGGGTGTCTTTTGATCGGCTGATCTCATGTAGCTAACATCAGCTGATAAGGTATACAAGAACGTTTCAGTCAGATTTCACTAATGAACTTCAAGTGTCTTCTAATCTTTAGTCTCCAGTCTTCTACTCTTCAAATCTTGAGCGAACGCGTGTTGATCAGATGTGATATCAGTTGATATACATACAACTGATTCCACACGACTAAGACTTAGATTTCTTACAATATCATCTAAGCTTTATAAAACAACTTAGGTAACATATCCACTAGATTACAAATTATAATCTAACGCTTGATTACTGATCTGGTTTTGGCCATCAAAACTAAGTCAATATTATCTAATCTAATTAAGGGTAGGATGAATATCCCAACACTATACTCATAAGATGAATTTAACATTTTATAAGTAGAGTTTCACCTAGTAGAAACATCAAGTGAAAAAAATCTAGGAGCAATTTTTTATGCAATACAAAACCTTTTCCATTTTTTCAATTTTTATGCATGTCTAGACAAATAAGAAAGTGCTTGTTTAATAGGAGTAACATGTGATTTTAAAGAAGATAAAACATCTTGAACACACAAATTTAAAACATGATACATACATCGAACATGAAAAAATCTATCACAATTTGAGGGTTGACAATAACCAATAAGATGTTCTAAACTAGTCGTATTGGCACTTTCATTATCAAACGAAATAGAATTTGTTTTGTTAAAATGTTGTATTCGTCTAAAATCATAAAAAATAAAAAATAAAAGCAATATTAGCGGCATTATGCTCTTGATCAAACTCTTTATATGCAATTAAAAGTTTTTAAATTTTTCACGAATCATCAATTCAATGACATGTAATACTCATATAACTATGTTTTTTAAAATGATCACTCCAAATATCTGAACATATAAAAAAAATTTGAGTTAATCTTGAAAACATTTAGGTCATTTCGATTTTAATCTCTTTAGCCATTAAATCAATCTCACGAGTAACGGTTAACCTTGAAATTTTTTTAGCCGGAGGATTATAAGCCGTATTAACCCATTTTTTAAAACGAAGGTCATTTGAAAAATGAAAAGGAAGATGTTTAGAACAAATAACTTTAGTTAATTCCCTTCTAGCAATTTTATCATCATATATATATAAAGAGGTAGGATTAGAGTTACCTTTGCAAGACGCCGTGAATCCTCGTAGTTGGGTTTGAGATGTTTGACAACCCATTTCAGTGACATGAAAACTTTCCAAGTGTCTCTTTAGTGTTCCAAACACATTGCCTTTCACAAATTTATAAGATTTAGTACAATAGTTGCATTGAGCATTAAATACGTTTACCTCATCGGTAGACAATTTTTTGAAGTGGATGGTGAACATATCGGAATTAGGCGTTCTTGATGGTGTAGGTATTTTAATTCTCCTCTTCCCCCCTCTCTTCGAGCGGCTCCTTCGGGTTCGGTTTCGCCTTCGATCGCTTCTGGTTCCGTAACATTTTGCTCTTCATTTGGAGGAAAAGTGTAATCGGTCATCGCCGCCTCTATTTCCTCCCCACGCCACAAAATATTGATATTATCGTCAAACTGTAGAACCAGAGGAGTAGAAGCCATTGAACTCTTGCCCTTTCCTCTAGATGAAGATAATGATCCTCTTCTTGACATTTTTTTTAGAGTAATAAATATATTGTTGGTCCCAAGTTGAGTTAAGATTGAGTAAGCTAAGAAAGTCTAGAGGGGAGGGGTGAATAGACTTTCAAAAATCTTTCAAAATATCAGAGTTTATAATGCGGAATAGTGTTCTGAATAGTACTGTTCTTACTGAGTCAGATCAGTACTTCCAGTTTTAATTTTATACTCAACTTTTAATCAGATCTTTACTTAGTAAATTCTATTGTTCTTGTTTAAACAAATATCAAACAGAAAATAAAGAACACAGAATTTTATAGTGGTTCGACCAATAAGTCTACATCCACTCTCACAATCCCAGTTGTGATGTTTTATTACTCTTCCTTTTTAAGTTTCTTGTGGCTTAAAGTCCCAAGATTAAGACTGTGAACTTTTCGATTACACTTCCAAGTGTATCTTCGATCTACTAGTAATTCTACAAGTAACTAGCACACTTGTTTACAAAACACAAACTTAAAACTAAAAAGTAAAACTTCTCTTTGAGTAGCCTTTGATTTCTTCTCTTCAATTCAGTGGCTTCTCCTTAGTTCGATTTCCTTAACTCTGTGAGTTCTTGCTTGTAGACTTGCTCTTGAATTCTTCTAAGATCAGTAATTGTTCAGTAGTAGCAGTCGTCTCTTCAAGTAGGAGATCATACAGTATTTATAGAATTTAGTATGACAGTTAGCAGTTTGTGAACTAACTCTAAAACTGTTATTGTTGTAACTTCTTCTTGTAACCGACTTTGTAACTTCCTTCTTATTCCAAGTCAGCATATCTTCAATATATCTTTAGTTACACCAAAAATAAGTTTTCCAAACTTATTCTTCAAATTCAACAAATCAGCACAGTAACTTACTGTTCTGATTTTTACTGTTCTGAGCCAGTCAGCACAGTTCTCAAAACTGTTCTGTACTTCTCAAAAATTCTTCTAAGCTTCTCTTCAACTCTTCTTTGAAGTCTTCTTATTCTGAAGTAGTCTTCTGAGTCTTCATTAGTCTTCTGATCTTCTTCTAATCTAGTGTTCTAAACTACTGTTCTGAACTTTTACAATGCTGAATACAATAAAATACAACTTTACATATATAAAACCTATCCATACTCCAACTGAACTATATACAGATGAGTATAATTAAGTCCTATACTATAAGCTGTCTATACAATACAAAACATCAGCTTAGTTCCTAACAATTCATATATCAGATCAGTAAACACAATAAGATCAGTAAACTTATATAAAATGACTCAGTTAAGATGACTTAGAACCACATATATTACTAACTTTAAGTTGCTTTTGGCCATCAAAACATACTTTCATCAATTACAACATTGTTTCAAGGATTCATATCTCAAAAATTTCCCCATTTTTGATGAAGCCAAAACTACTTAAATGTTAATAAATCAGTAGTTAAGTATGTAGTCTATCATAACAGTTCATAATTTCAGAATTCACATTCATATTCATAATCATATTTAGATCAGATAATGCACATATTACACATACTAACAAAATATGAAATAAACAGAAAATAAAAAGATTAAGGTTAGAAATGTTATCTTGTGAGCTTGTCCTTCATCTTCTTTCTGTATCTTCAGATTCTGAATGCAACATAAAGTCTTGCTTTGATATCCATCATATGTTGATGATCAGTGATTCCTTCTTCTTTGATAATCTCAGCAATTATGTTACTAATCTCCTTGTAATCAGCTTCTCCATTCTCAAGTCTTGGAGGTTCCCAACTTGGTTCTTCAGGACATAATATCCTTGTTCCAGCACGAGCAGCAACTTGTGCTATATCTTCCCAAAAATCTTTATCTATGTTCAACATGAACTCTTCAAAATCAGCAAATTCAGTTTCTTTGTTCATATGATCACCAAACTTCTTCACAATGAAGTTTGCAATCTGCCACTTCTTTTTCAGATTTTTCCAATATTCCATATTTTCAGTCAGAACAATAAAATCAACAAAGTTCTCATCTTGAAAATTTTTATCAAACTCTTTTCCTTCAGCTTTTCTCTGAGCTTTCATTTTTATTTTCAAAGCTGCAACTCTATTATCAAATCTTGTTTTCAAAAACTTAACATCCTTGTCTTTCTTCTTTTTCAACTCTACTTCTTCAGCTTTCTTTTCTTTTATCAATTCCAACTTTTCTTGTTCTTTACTTGAAGCACCAGTTTTCAATTTGCTTCTGGATCTGGTAATTCTACCAACCTCTTCTTCTTGTTCTTCTTCATTAGACAATATTAACTTCCTTTTCTTCTGAATAGAACTTTCAGCAACATCAGATTTCTTCCTCTCAACAATTTCTTGACCTTGTTGTTTCTATTGCTTCCTAATCTTGATTTTCTCATTCAAACTGGCAATTTCCTCTTTCAACTCATCTTGACTCACAACTAGTTGAGCTTGTTGTGATTGAGTTTGTTCCATCACTCTTCTTATCCTGTCTTCCCCCTTTTTGGCTTCATCATGCCACTCTTTCAAGGGAGTTAAGTGTTGCTCCAGCTTTGCATGCAACACCTGAGATAGGTTCTTTTCTTGTAGTCTATGGAGATCATAGATTTTAGTCATTGTATGCTCCATAACTCTTTCAACTGAATTTTCTGAATGCATCTTATTCATTCTTTCAGTAGCTTCTTGAAACATTCTCACAGCAGCTTCCAACTTGGCTTGAAGCTCTTCATTCTGCTTTTTCAACAATTCAAAGCTAGAATTATCAGATTCCTTTGCAACAGGAACTGTTCTGATCTGTTCCTGCACATCTTCAGGAATTACAGGTTCAGCAGACTGAAATGGCATGCTTTCCTGTTCATCAGCATTCAAATCTTGATTTTCAACAACTTCTGTCTCTTCAAGTACAACAGTGTTCTCAAACACCTCTGTTGTATTGTCACCAGCTTCATCAACTTCCATAACTTCTTCTTCAACATCTTTCTCAGCTTCATCAACAATCCTTTCTTCACTTTCCATAACAACCTCATCATTTTCATCTACAGTAGTAGTAGCAACATTTTCCACAGAAAACTTAAATCCTGTCAACCTTTCAACAAGTTGCACCACTGACTCTGGAGTTACTAGCTCAAGAAATGAGTTAACACCAGCTGCAAGCATCTGCTCTGCTTCCCAATCATCAAAGATTGAAGCACCACCCATACCTTCCATAATAGCTATATTCTCTTTAAGAGTACTCCTCTTAAGATACACCCATGTGCCAATCCTAAGAAGTTTCTCAAACTCAACTGAGCTTTCATCTAAACCAGGAAACTGCTTCAACAAAGCCAATCTCAAATCTATCCTAATTCGATCCTCTTTATCACAGATAGGGTAATCCATTAAACCAGCAGGTTTAGGGGCTATATGTTCAGGTTCAGGGGATGATGAAATGTCAATTGGTACAGTAGAAAGCTCAAATTCATGTTCAGTAGAGTGATCATGAACTTGTGTGGGTGAATGAGGTGGAGTGGGTTGGTTTTGATGTCTTGAAACAGGAGTGTTCTGAGGAGATGAATGGGGAGTGTTCTGAGAAATTGGAAAATAGTGAGCTGATTCTCCAGAACATGAAGGTTGGTGGTCAATGGGATCAATTGGGCTTGGATCAGAATTTGAAGGGGTAGGAGAAGAATCAACAAGCTTCCTCCTAGGTCTAGAAGCACTTCTTTCCTTGGTTATTTTATGTAAAACAACAATACTTGAATTACTAACCTCATGTTCTTCTGAGCTTTCTTGCACCACAGTCTCAATAAACCGGACTGTTTGCTCTGAGGCAGCTGTAGCAGACCTTCCTCTTCTTGGTCTAGTACTGCTCGGATCATGCCTCGCTTTCGATCTTATCTCTGGTTGATTATCATTAGATCTATACATTGAAGCACCAGACTCTTGAGCTTCAGGTTCTTGAGGTTGCTCCAAAGGATGTTCTTGTTCAAATCGAACAGACTCCTTTTTCATCAAGAATTTTCCATGATGGAATTTCTTGGGATTACTCCAGTACGCCTTCTTGACAACTAACTAAGGTAACAAAATACTCAGTTTGTTTCCGAACCCTAACTTCGATTTAATCGAAAATTCCAATGTATCCTCATCGAACAAGACCTTTTCTGTCTCACTTATCAATCTTTCTAAGAAAAACCCTTGCCAATCACCTTGCACTCTGTCAATGATTGCTGCCATGATTCGGATTTTCAAATTTGTTAGAGCATCCTGACTGTGATGTTGACCTAACAAACATTTTCCAGCTATGTCCATTAGAAATTGAAGACCAGTAGAAAGAACATCTTTCTTAAGATGGCTTAGAGACTCTGGTTCTTCACCCGACCATCTGCCTACACACTCTTTCTCTTCTCCTGCTTTGTAGGTCAGAATATCTACTGGGCCTTGAGGTAAATCCAGCATGACTTCAAGGATTTCTCTTGTAATCGCTACCTTGTGCCCTGACAGCATTGAATGGACACCATTGTTATCACCTTCAAGCTGCAAATAAAATTCCATAGCTTCTGGTTCAAATACATTCATCGGAGATGATTCAAGGAATTTCCTCAGCCCGCATTCTTCACACATCGTTAGAATGGCTTGGTTTTCAGCATTATATCTGCCATTGAAGTATACTGCATTTTCCACAAAAATGCCCTTTTCTCGAACCCAGAAATCAGAATCAAAAGTGCCTGCGACTTCGTTAGATTCACTTATAATGTTGATAATCGCCATTGTAGGGTTTTGTAGAAGATAGATTATTGAGATTTTGCAGTAATTTTGAGTTATGAGTTTTCCAGAAATGAACTCGTAAGGAAGATGAAGATGAAAAGTGATTGTGTTTGTCAAATTCAAAACCAATCTAGGGCTAGGATTGAATTTGTTTATCACAATGAATGGTTGAGATTAAGTCTCGAAATTCGTGTTTAACAAGAACTGTTCATATTCTAGTACCATTCTTAATTTTGGAGCCAATTTGTGTTTGATAAATACACCACAGTAATTAGGTTAAAAATAGAGGAGTATACTAATCTTCTTTATTAGTAATCTAAAATTGAGCAGTTTTTGACTTAGAGTATTTTAAGACAAAATACTGTTCTGATGCATATCAGCACAGTAGTTTCCAAAAATATTTCACTTCATTCTCTTACTTAGTATATAAAGAAAATGTACTTATCTGGATCAGCTGAGTACTGTGATCAGCTGAGTAAACCTTTTTTTTCTCAGTCATCAGATCAGTAGATGAATCAGCACAGTAGTTTTCAGATCAGTAGATGGGTCAGCACAGTAGTTTTCAGATCAGTACCCAATTTTCCTGATTTCACCTTTTTGATATCAGCACAGTAATCCTCAGATCAGTACTGTGACAGATCAGTTCTATTCTGTAGACAGATTAGTAGTAATCAAATCTTTCTGTAGACAGTTTAACCAATAGTCAGATTAGTTCTGTAGAGTAATTGAATTGTAATCAGATCAGTACTGTAGACAAAGAAACTTTGTAATCAGAACAGTTCTGTAGACAAGTCAATTTATTAATCAGAACATATCTGTAGACTGATATGGCCTGTAATCAGATCAGATTTGTAGACTTTTCAAGTCTGTAATCAGGTCAGTTCCCCCTTCAGTGGAGAATTCCTCTTCTGTGCCTGTTTCACCTTGGTAGAAGTGTTAGTCCATGAGATATAAGTGTAAAACAGTACAAAGTAGTAAAAATATGTTTAAATTAATGATCACATCAAGGTTTATGCTAAAGTGACTTAGTGTTCTGAGTCAACAAAAGGATCTTTAAGAAATCACAGATTCCCCCTTAATGTGTATTCTCAGTGTCCCTCAGCTTTACCAGCTTCCTCATCGGGATTAAGGTCACTTTAGTAACCTTGTTACCTGTTTTAAATGTAGTGGTCTGACATGGGGTTGTCTCTTCTGATTTTTAGACTTTTGATGTACTGCTTCTTAGTTTCTGCTTTGTCTTTCTCTTGGTATAAGATCAGTACCTGAAATGTTAGTACATATCTCTATACACATGTAATTTAGGTACCCACTATTTATTGGGGTCCTTGAGTGTTAGTAGCAGTAAGAGGCACCCAAATGAACATTGAGGATTTGAATAGATGGGACCTCTTCAGTTTCCTTCCATATTTATCACAAAATAGTACTTTATTAACCATTTCAGAATTATCAGCAGACTTAGGATCTATTTTTCTGAGATAGCCTTTCCTTGGTTCTATCCCTTTTTCAGTAAGATCAGTATGTCTGTAATAGTTTGAATATGGTCTGAAAGCATGTGGACCATACGGCTTATAGATGCGTTTTGGTCTTTCCTCTTTAATGATATCATAAGATAAAGGTGGAGGATAAAGAACAGGTTTGTTATGATAATGAGGCACAAATCTCCTAGGTTTAGTTGAATACAGCTGAGACTGCCTTATAAAAGGAGGTCTAGGCTGTTCCCAACTTGCCTGTGCTTGTCTTGACCTACTGTTCTGAGTTTGTCTCTTCTGATACCAGTACTGATCTGATCTGGTCAGAGGAGTATAGCTCTTCTGGTATGGTCTTGACTGTACTGGTCTTAATACATTCTTCATTTTACCATTCTTGGTAGTAGGAGGGATGTATTTAGACTGTACTTTAGGTTTGGGATCATTATCATAAATCATAGGTTCTTTTCCTTTATCTAGTTGCAAAGAACTTGAACTAGCTCCATTAGTGTTCTTAATTCCTGAAGTAGAGGAACTAGGCAGATTAGTACCTATTCCACTTTTATCATTTGGAGCTCTATATCTGTCTGAGATTGTTTGATTAATCTTGGTAGAGTTAATCATTCCAGATAGCTTTCGATCTAGGCTCACTACTTCAGATTCTAAGAATCTATTGCGCTCTTCAAGTTTTTCACATTTGATCTTTAAATCATTGAATTCATTAGTCTCTTTGGCTTGAGTTTTAAGCATACCCTGATATAGTTTGTCAATGGATGCATACTTTTCTTGGAGTTGGGACAACTCTTCTGATAGTCTTGCATTTATGACAACTATATTAGGATCCACTTTCAACTGAGCTTCTTTCAGATTAATGATTTCTTGCTTTAAAGATATATTCTCATCACTAATTTCAATGAATGCTTTGTTAGCTTGTAGAAGGTCTTCTTCAGTCACTCCTTGGGAATGATGAAGACTACTTCCTACACTACTATCAGCAGTGTCACTTAAATCAGTGTCAGAATTTTTGCAAGATTGAAAAGAGTTAGCAGATGATACCTCATCATTTATTTTGGTCATCATTACCAGTCCATCATCTGCTATGAAGGCTTCATTCTCATTTCTAGAGGGGTATTCAGATGAAGATGATGGCAACTCTTCTGATTCCGAATCAGAATCATTGTATGCCATCATTGCCTTCTTACCCTTGGCATATTTTCGATCTCTTCTGGCTTTCCTTTCTTCTCGATCTTCAGAACTCAAATCAGGACATTCATAAGCATAATGACCTGGCTTATCACAATTATAGCAAACAGGATTGTTAGAAGATCTCTTAGGAGGTGAATGATTTCGGTTCCTGTCATACTTGTCAATTGAGTTCCTATCTTTCTTATCAGAATACTTTCTATCCCTCTTATCAGATGAGTTCCTATCTCTCCTGTTCTCATTAGAGATCTCATCCCTTCTTTCAGAAGAGTTTTGATCCCTTCTGTTCACAGAAGAGTCCCTGTTACTAGAACCCTTGGTTTCCTTATAGAATCTCTTGTATCTACCATACCTTTTATTCAGTTTATCAAATCTTTTGATCATAAGGCTCATCTGATCTTTCAGACTAAGATCAGAACTATCTAGTTCATCTTTTATGCTTGAGGCCTTAGACTTAGATGATCTAGACCCCTTAGAGGTAGAGGCTTTAAAAGCTATGTCCTTAGAGGCATCCTTATCCTTATGAATCACAGTAATAGGATCTTCTTCATCTAACTCAAACTCATGTGCCTTAAGGGTTTGGAACATAGTTTCTGCTGGCCAAGAATAATTGTCTTGTGTTGTTTTAATGATCATCTTGACCATTTTCCACCTTTCATCCAAAGCTTTCAAGATTCTTAGGTTAACTTCTCTTTCAGTATAAGTTTTTCCTAACACATCAAGATCATTCATACCCTTTGTAAATCGAGTATCCAATTCATCAATTGTTTCTCCTGGCTTCATCTTAAATGTTTCAAACCTTTGGACAGCTGTGGATAATTTGCTTTCTTTGATCAGAGTAGTACCTTCACAAAGAATAGCTAATTTGTCCCACATTTGCTTTGCAGTCTTACATTTTAAAACTTTACCAAGATACTCATTTGGCAAGGTGTGTAAAATATAATTCTTAGCAAGACTATCCAAATTGTTTTGTCGCATTTCTTCAGAAGTCAGTTCTGGCCTTGGTTTAGGGACCAGTGCTCCAACTGGTTTAGTAGGATCCAGAACAGCAGTGTTTTCCACCATGGTGACAATTGGTCCTTCAGTCACCACAGACACCATCAGATCATGTGTTGAGCTAAAGATGGCCTCCATCCTAAGCTTCCAGTAGTCATAATCTGCAATCTTGAACTTAGGAAGTTTGTTCACATTAGTGTCATCCATGTTTGATTAGACAAATAGGATCAGTAGTATAGCAGATAGTTTTCAAGTATTCAGATAGTGACAGATATATCAAGAAATAGTAGCAAGATCAGTGAGATTTCCCTCAAGATCTACAAGGTTATCAAGAAACAGCAGTCCAAAGAACTACTGCTCTGATACCACTTGTTGGTCCCAAGTTGAGTTAAGATTGAGTAAGCTAAGAAAGTCTAGAGGGGAGGGGTGAATAGACTTTCAAAAATCTTTCAAAATATCAGAGTTTATAATGCGGAATAGTGTTCTGAATAGTACTGTTCTTACTGAGTCAGATCAGTACTTCCAGTTTTAATTTTATACTCAACTTTTAATCAGATCTTTACTTAGTAAATTCTACTGTTCTTATTTAAACAAATATCAAACAAATATCAAACAGAAAATAAAGAACACAGAATTTTATAGTGGTTCGACCAATAAGTCTACATCCACTCTCACAATCCCAGTTGTGATGTTTTATTACTCTTCCTTTTTAAGTTTCTTGTGGCTTAAAGTCCCAAGATTAAGACTGTGATCTTTTCGATTACACTTCCAAGTGTATCTTCGATCTACTAGTAATTCTACAAGTAACTAGCACACTTGTTTACAAAACACAAACTTAAAACTAAAAAGTAAAACTTCTCTTTGAGTAGCCTTTGATTTCTTCTCTTCAATTCAGTGGCTTCTCCTTAGTTCGATTTCCTTAACTCTGTGAGTTCTTGCTTGTAGACTTGCTCTTGAATTCTTCTAAGATCAGTAATTGTTCAGTAGTAGCAGTCGTCTCTTCAAGTAGGAGATCATACAGTATTTATAGAATTTAGTATGACAGTTAGCAGTTTGTGAACTAACTCTCAACTAACTCTAAAACTGTTATTGTTGTAACTTCTTCTTGTAACCGACTTTGTAACTTCCTTCTTATTCCAAGTCAGCATATCTTCAATATATCTTTAGTTACACCAAAAATAAGTTTTCCAAACTTATTCTTCAAATTCAACAAATCAGCACAGTAACTTACTGTTCTGATTTTTACTGTTCTGAGCCAGTCAACACAGTTCTCAAAACTGTTCTGTACTTCTCAAAAATTCTTCTAAGCTTCTCTTCAACTCTTCTTTGAAGTCTTCTTATTCTGAAGTAGTCTTCTGAGTCTTCATTAGTCTTCTGATCTTCTTCTAATCTAGTGTTCTAAACTACTGTTCTGAACTTTTACAATGCTGAATACAATAAAATACAACTTTACATATATAAAACCTATCCATACTCCAACTGAACTATATACAGATGAGTATAATTAAGTCCTATACTATAAGCTGTCTATACAATACAAAATATCAGCTTAGTTCCTAACAATTCATATATCAGATCAGTAAACACAATAAGATCAGTAAACTTATATAAAATGACTCAGTTAAGATGACTTAGAACCACATATATTACTAACTTTAAGTTGCTTTTGGCCATCAAAACATACTTTCATCAATTAGAACATTGTTTCAAGGATTCATATCCCAACATATATAAACTTATAAAGTGTAGTATGTAATATGTATAATATATATTATGTAAAATAATAAATATATAAAGTATAAGATATAAATATTATTTATAGAATTGAGACTTGAAAATTGAAATATTGCAATTTGCAAACAAGAGCACTTCAAGAATCAAGATAACACAAGAGAATTGAGAGAGATGAAGAATAATTGAAATATGTATTTGGGATTGAACTCGAGGAATGCATCAACAAACTAAAACAATAGGACAAATTAGACTCTGAATACAAGACGCTTGTTTCATACAATCTAGACGTTATTATCCCTAAGGTGTTATGTCCTAGTTGCTACAACATCCACAACAATATACTCCCTCCGTCCCACAAAGATAGCTACATTTTCCTTTTTTTTATGTTCCAAATTATAGCAACATTTCCTCTTTTACTTAAATATTAAGGGTAAATTCTTAATAAGGTCATTTCACTAAGACTTTTATCTAATAGGGAATAGGTTTTTAATTTTTATCCAATAGAGTCAAATTGGCACTTAAGAAGACAAAGTTGCCATTTTCCCATTTAAATAATTTCAAAATTAATATTAGACAGATTAACATCAGATCAATTTTATAAATGCATAGTCTTGAAAAACGCGAAAATCTATCACCTTCATTAATTCAAATATTCCTAAAAATAAGGCAATTCGAATTAATTAGCTGACTTTTATGATCTTAATAATTCTGCATTTTATGATCCATAATTAAATTACACAAGACTAATAACACAATTAAATCACAAAAAGACTAAATCAGCGTGCCATAGTGGGTGCAGTTCCCGGTTATTTGAATATGCATACATATATGAAAATAGATTATGAAGTTTAATATGAACAATGAAATGAATTTTGGTATGTAGAAATGAGTCATAATAAAATTATGAGTTTATAAGCTTAGGAAAAGGTTCATACAGAAACGATATGCATACTAATATGCACGGAAAACGGGGTACATGCATTTTACATATGTGCATATGTGAAATGCACTATACGATATGCATGTATACATGCATACGGTAATGTGCATATCTAATGTTCTTCCATCGTCATCGTCATCAACACTTAATCTTTCTTCCATCTTCATCGTTCCGAAACCAAAAAATAAAATTGATCTCGACAAAAAGAAAAAATAGATCCCGAACATATTCAAAATCAAACTAATTAAAAAACTCAGTAACAAAATCAAACTAATTAAAAAACTCAAAATAAAAAAACATAGCCAACAACTGAAATCTCGTCTTTGACCTCTGTTTCTTCAAAATCCACAGATTCAGTTTCTTCTTCAATGTCAAGTTTCTTCATTGGATCAGATCTACACCTCATTAGCAACAGAGCATTTTTAGGAGGTATACAAATGCTCACTCTAGCTTCTTCTTCATTTAGAACGATATCCTCGAAAACGTGCCTTCTAGAACTCTTAATCGACATCACCTCCTCGTCTCCGGCAACCACAACCTCAATCTCCGCCCTCTTCTCATCTTCACCACCGTCCGTCGCTCCCAGTCACCGCGCCAACACCGCCCCACACCCATTTTCACCCCATAGTAATCCCTTGCTCTCTCCGCCTCCTTCTCTCTCGCTCTAGAAGAAAAACGGGAACAACCACACGGCAAAAAACAACAAATCTCATCTCTAAACGCACGCAAAGCTTACCAAACAGAAACAGGCAAATGAACCCATCTCACTAAAAAAAACTAGACAACAACTCTGTTTCTGTAACCCCATTTCACTAAAAAAACTAGACATGAAGCTTTCTCGCCCAGAAAGGTTGAACCTTAAAATAAATTAGGGATGTTAAGAGTTGTTTCGGTGAGGCTTCGTCTTCTCCAGCGATCCACGTGAGAGAAAGAATGAAGAATTTCTTCGGTCGGAGAAGATCGGAGAAGGAGGTAGAAGAACGGCGACGAAGAACAAATTTGTTACAGTCGCGGCCGCTTCGTCTTCCTCGTCCGGCCACGAACAGATCGGCTTCCTTCGACATCACAACGGCAGCCACTAGGGCTAGGTTAGGGCGGCGACGGCGATCTGTAACAAAATCAAGTGAATCAAAGTGGGGCGGCGGCCATGGCGTTTTCGTCGGAGTGTTGCAAATCAAATTTCCAAAATACAAATTAAAAACACAAAATCAAAGATTAAAAAAAAAAAAAACTCAAAATCCATTTATGTTGAAGAAAAACTCGAAATGGGAGAAGACCGGAGAATCCATTTACAGATGATGATATGAAAAATTGAACAAAATTGATAGAAACTCCCTATTTTGATTTCTGCATTGAGAGATTTGCTGAAATGAAATTTCAAGATTCGATTTTGGAAAGTCAAGAATTTTTTGAATATACCCTAAAATTGGGGAATTAATGGGCTGCAATTAATTATGAATTTAAAATTCGAATTAAATGTTCAAATATATAAATTAAGGAGGTATATGAATATTAAGCGTATTTAAGGTTTTTTTACACTAATTTGACCCTATTAGAGAATTTTAAAAGTTGTAGGTTGTACTTGCTTAAGACTCTATAGAAATGACTCTATTATGGAATAATCTCAAGTATTAAATGATTTATTGACAATTATACCCTTAATTAAACCCACCTCATAATTACTTTTAAGACTCAACTGCTTTGGAATGTACACAAAACTAATGGAATATCAAGGGTAAAATAGACATATTAGTTAAACTTGACCACATTTATTGATTTTTCTTAATCTGTGTGTAAAGTCAAATGTAGCTATCTTTGTGGGACGGGGGGAGTAACAATTATGTATTATATGTCGTGAATTAGCTAGAATTGACAAACAAATAAATTCGGATGATCAGCCATAATAAATCTATTAACCAAAACACACTTAACATAAAATCAAATAATAACAAAATAGAAACAGATATTTAGATAAATTGTTAATCGACTAATCAAATAGGCAAAATTATAACAAGGTCCCACGTCGTGTTGCTAGAATATATAAAATTAGCTACAAACCATAACTAATTGATCAACAAAATAGAGAATTAATAGTCTTTAGAAACAAGAGATGCAATAAAAACCAAACTAAGTGTTCTTCCTTTCTTTCTCATGAAAGCTCACGGCCAAAGTTGTCCATCTCCCCAACTCTCTCTTTTTGTGCAATGTAGCTCATCTTCACTGAGTCTTGAACTAAGTTGACTTTTCAGGTTTCTTGTCACTTCATGCGACTTGTTCACTTCAGTTGAGTTCCCTCAATTATTGCATGTCTAACATATCGGCTGGTACAACTAGCCTGACTAAGTGTTTTAACATTCATGGGATCATTTTTACAGAAAGACTTAAACTGGATAGGCAAACATCGGGGAATTTCGCTATTTTAATCAAAATCAAACATTCATTTTCCAACATAATCTGGCGTCTGCAAAAGGCTGTAGTAGCCGAATTAGTGACGGTGTATCTCACCGGCATTGGATGCTTAGGAGAAGTTTGGCAATTTCATGTTTAACGTCAGTGATGAAGTACCAATAAAAAGGTATGGAATATAAAAGAAAAATAAAACCTAAAATCATAAGCTCACAAGTAGAGCAAGTGGTCGGAGTGTCGTTAAAATTTTGCCTGGGAAAACCCTCCTTAGGGACAAAACTCGAGATCAAGGGAAAATGTACACTCCTCTAAATAACAAAGACTAGGGTAGAATAGTGAAAGTAAGACAAATACAAGTGTTCCGTGAAACACCCTTAATACGTGTCATCCAGCATATCCGATCAACGATCGTGAAGGGACACATGTATGAACTCTGAAGTGCTAGAGCCGGCTGAACCATCCGGCGGCTGCTGAGGCGGACCCTTCCCAGACAGACGCCTGGTGTGTTGGACAACACCCACGAGCTCGGTCAAACTAGAATCGTCTACCATAAATGATGCATTGGTTGTATACCTGAGGGAGTCATAATCTGGAACACTTTGTCCTCTATTCAACTCATCAAATTGAGCAGTCGTAGAAGCATGTGTGAAATCATGATTGGCCCGTTCCCGGAGGTGGCCAATAGGTTCACGAGTTTTCTTAATAGTATGCTTCGGCTGAAAAAGCACCCTAGTGGTGGTGGAACTCTTCGCTTTAGTGGTGGTCTTCCGAGCTGCCACGACCAAAGGTAGAGCCTTCTGTGTGAAAGGCTGATACGTGGAGGTCGACACCCCAGGAGGGTTCGAGTGACTCCCTTCATCCTGTAAATCATTGTCCAACACCAAATGTTCTTCAGTGGCTCAGTTATTGACAAATGTTGTCGTTGCCATTGTTGACTCCAAACTTGTCGCTTGAAGTTACTTGGAGGAGAGACTGATGAATATAATTATGTGGGGTTGACAAAGTCGTACTCACACTCCGCGTAAAATTAGATTTACATTTTCATGCTAAAGTATACAAGTAATTTATGCAGATAATTGATTTCATAAGAAATTCATCATCGAATTCTATATCATTATTCTCTGTATATAAAAAAGAAAATATTAAACTAGAAAAGAGTTGCCACTTTTTTTTCAAGTGATTTGGTTTCACGTTTTCTTACTTTAGAAAAGTAATTATTCAAGACTATAAGTTGGCCTTAAATTGTTTAAACCAAATTCAAGCAATCCTTTGTAGTAATAAAATAATTTCTCCAATTACAAACGATTTAATTACTGAAGCAAATACAAAAGTTGACCCGACCCGACCCACAAACAAGAAAGCACAAAGAAGAAAGAAAAAAAACAGGGCTTCTCAGACAAGCCATGTAGCACTGTACACAAATCACGTACGTTGTGGTAATAAATCTCTCCATTTTTGCACTATCAATCATCAACATGGTTTGATTTCTTTCACTGCCACTGAATTATCAGATTGTCTTATTCGTAAAAAGGTTAGTCCCGTAAACCCAAAGTCGTTGCAGTGTCACGAAATATAACATGTCCGATCATCAATCCTTCATTTAACCGTTTTTCGTATCTGTCCTTTTCTCAGGATGTTTTGTTCCTCTTCTCTTCGAGTATGGAACCTTCTTTAAGTGCAATTTGTGCCTCGTTTTCCCTCCCTATTGCGAATAGAGATGCAGCCTGCAAGTAGGAAGCTATATGCCAAACGGGTGATATAACTTGAGCTTGCACTGCATCATTCAGGGCTTCCTGAGGCATATCGCTTATCAGATGTGACAAACTTCGTCGAGCAAAAACTGTTGGCGAAACCATTGTTCCAACATCGATAAACTGCACAAATAACGGGACATTACTATTCAGACACAGCAATTCATCGACTAAAAAGCATTGTGCATTTCAATTTTTTGTGCGGGGAAATAGTTTTTAGTCCAGTAAATTATCTCTAATTTGGTTTTAATCCCGTCACTTTGCACGATTTGGAAATAGTTCGGTAACTTCCACTTTTCAATATTTTGGTCCGATAACCAGTTGGCAGAGTCTCATTTATCCACATGGCAAAAGTATGATCGGTCAACCAGATGTCTCACCTCTTTTAGGCGGACACCGGACCAAAATATCGGAAAATGAAAGTTACTGAACTATTTTCGATTCATGAAAGTGACAGGACTAAAATAAATAAAAAATAACTTACAGGACTAAAAAAATAACTTGTTGAGGGTATATATGATAACTCATGAAGGCATTGTGTTTACTAGAGGGAGATGACAAGTTCTAACCAGTGAGTAGCACTCAATTGCAGCCTTGAAATCTTTATGCCGGAAAGCCACGTCCCCTTTTTTCTTCGAGTTCAATGTGTCCTGCATTTGATTTGTCCACATCTGGAACGAAAGCTGCATAATAAGAAAAACAATTATTAGTTGGCTGTCCATATTTCTCAGATCATTGCTCAAAACAAAGAGGTAATGAGGGGAAGAAACAAAATGCATCAAGTAAGCATGCCAACAATGAAAATATTGATTCTCACGTGACAAAAAGTCCGGAGCTTTCCAGAATTAATAGAGTAAAATTGTGTGAACTTGGTTCACGTGAACTATATTCCATTTTTTATCCATTTACAGAATTAGCTAACAAAACGTTGTACAAAGAATGCATTTAAGGTTTGTTGGGTAGGATAAATGGAGTTCACGGATCTCAGATCTGTGAATCAGGTTCATACAAGTTTTTGTCACCAAGAATTTTGCTTCAGAGGTCAAAGGATATGAAAATTGATTCTACCTCTTTCAATATTATATAATGAATACGTTTCAGTGTAGTAAAAAAGTAGCAATCAAATTTAACAAAGTTTTACCACCATCAAGTTGTACAACAACTGAGATATAAATTATACAAAGAATCTGCAACTTCATGATAGGAGTTCGGACAAAGTAACCTTTTTAGAAGAATAATGTAAAACGAACCTCAGTAGCAGCTCCCTCGTCATCTTTGTAACCAAGTTTTTCCAAAATCTCATGTATGGCAGTTAAATCCATCCTTAGGCAAGCTTCACCAAGGGCTGATAAAGGAACCACCTCTCCACCTTCAGGAATACCCATCAATACATGAGAAGGTACCTGTCAAAACAAAGTGTAAAAAGTTTCATCCATAAGTAAACAAATAATACAAGCAACATGTATAAAAATAATAACAAAGAGGGAAAACATTGAAGAGCAATGGGCAACAACTATACACAATAAGCTTGTGTTTGGACTGAAGGATTCAAAGATGGAATTGAAATTAATTGACAATCACTGGTGTTGTTTTGATTGATATAGATATTAAATCCATCGATCTCAATTTGAACTAATTTTTGGGAACGTTTGTTTCGGGCTGTAGATGGATTGGGAAAATCCTGGAATAGTAAAAAGGTGAAGTTGACTTTTGTGTATGTGTGGTTGATAGTAGTACGGTAGGATTGACAAAAGATGGTGAAAAACTAAGTGAGGATAAGATAAAAGAATGAAAAAGGATATAGGAGTGTAGGTATAAAGGTGGCGCTTGGTTGAAAATTCTTCAATGGGAATGAAAATTTCATTCCCTCTAATATTGTGCTCTAATTTTAGAAATATTTGGACAAAAAATTATTGTTAGTTGCGGAATAAGGAAAAGATTGAGGATAAATAATTGTAGGAGGAGAGGTCGTTAATCAAATAGGGTAATGATTATGTTATTTAGATCTAACCTACACTCTAATTGAGGGATATAAAATCCATTTACTTCAAGTCTTCAATTTCAAATCCCAAAATCCGATCGAAAATCTAAAAGTTTCTTCAGAAGCTAGTTCAACGAGCAGGTATTTCCAATGCATATTCAATGCAAGTGTGAAGATACTTTTGATGTAGCCATGCCAGTATCAGATTATCTTTTATCGTCTTTCTAACTAAATATGAATAAGTAGTCCTAATGCTCCTACCTGTTTTTATTCCACTTCATCTTTATTAAAAAATAAACATTATTAAGACGATCATGTCACGCAGAAAAGACAAAATGTCCAAGCTATAGTAATATTAAGGTCAAAAAATAAGACTAGAGTAGATCTCTAATCTCAAATAATATCATTCACAGAACTCCTACACATTGCACAGTAGATGTATATTAAAGGGGGCTAAAAGTATCATTCACAGAACTCCTACACGTTGTACTAAAAGTATTTCATCATTTTGGAAAAGAACCAACCTCGGTGTCCTTCTGAAGAGGAATCAATGCAGAAACTAATGATTTTGGATTTGGCCTCTCACGAGGTTCGTATTGCAAACACCTTGAAGCTAAACGCACTAACTCTGTTCCATCATCATTGGAGAATTGACCTTCCAAACAAGAATCGGTTAACATCTGAAGATTCCGATCCTTTATCAAATCAAGGGCCTGCACCAAATATATAAAACTTAAGTCAGAAATAAGGATTCAATAACGCTGAAAAAAATGGTACTCAGAAGTTGGAACTAACAGATGTGAATTATGAAATGATTAATTAAACTAAAATCAATGTGAAACCCATAAGATAAACTATTATTCCTTTTTGCTGACAGAAACCGGGCAACAGAAAAGGCAGTAGAAGATTCAAAACAAAAATGCCGGAGAAAATATACAATAGTGAAAAATTATATAAGTGATAGTACTATGTTTCAACTGATAATACTAACATCATATCCTAGAATTCCATATTAATAATCCAGAATAACCATTATAAAATTATTCAATCATGTACTACAATATGAGCACCAAAATGTGGTTTTCAGACATGAGGATTTTAGAGAAACCTGTGAGCAAGGCACAAACACAAAATTATCACTCGGGTAATCCTCACTTTCTTTAGGGAGAATAATATCTAGATTGTTAACTAAAACAAATAGAGTATAAATTGTTAACAGGTCTTTGTGTGCAAATACAGCCTACTTGTTGATATACGAGGAAAAAAAATAAAAAAGAAAACTTTCCAAGAAACTTCATTCGAGCTACTGACAACCTAATTCTACATTACCAGCAAAAATCATCTTGCAATTTTAAGACAGATTTCGCATTAAGAACTTACATGACTTGGTGGAATATGTTTTCCACTTAGAAGGTCAAGCAAAAGTGTGCCAAAGCTGTAAATAACACTTTCTGGAGTAACCCTTCCTAACAAAAACAGAAGATTGATGTCCATCAGTTAACAGTCTCAAAATTCACAGTATTTTACGATGTTATATCGCTTAAAACAGAACAGAAGTTAGTACAGTGCTCAACAGAAAAGAGAACTTGTTGGTATTAACAAAGGCAGAAAAATCTAATGTTTCAAAATAAAATGTTTTTCCCTTCTTTTTCAAAACTACATCAAATCTTGGAACGTACTGGTAATTTTCATAGTCGTTTAAACTCTAAAAATTACAGGAGAATGAACCAAATATAGTCTCTGTTTTCCTAAAGGGGTTGGTTAACTATAGCTCTAAATTCTTGCTGGAAGTTTGAAAGTTCACTATATTCAATTTGTTGAAACAACTTTACACATCAACTGAAAATCTCTTGTCTATATAATGAAAATTTAGTACAAAATCAAATCAGCCAATCATAAAGCCTTAGAATGCTAAAAAAAATAAACATAAAATACTTCAAATTTTATCATGAATTTTCGATTTGCAAAACTAAAACAAGTGAAACTGTTCTGCCATAAGCAACTAATGGTATCTTCTGATGCATCATGAAATATCAGTCATTATAAATTATGAATTATGATATTCTATTTAAGATAGATTCTATACCAGTCCTTAGATATTCTGGTGGAGTAAATGCCAAATTCGTACTGTAGCTTTTTCCATCTCTACTGTTCTTCATTAATCCAAAGCATGACAGTCTAGGATCGCCATCCTGCAACATATGAAATTCCCAAAGGGAGGAATAGAATAAGGAGGGTAATTCTGTCAACTCCTTTCATAGAGCATTGGAATGAGGAAAGAAGAACTGGGGTTGAGAATTATTGACACATACATTATCAAAGACAACTCTGTAAGCATTAAGATCATGATAAAGTGCACGCCCTTTGCTCGTGCAATATTCTAAAGCTTGTGCAAGATATAAAGCAACTCTTAATCGCATCGCCCACTTCATAGGTTGTGTTTCCCCTGAGTTCACACAAATATGTAGCATGATGATATGATTATAGGAACAAAGCATAATGACAGTATAGGACAGAACAACGAAATGGAACGATGTTATAAGGAGAAGCAAGAGATAATAAAGTGGTAAACTTGATGTCCAGTGCATATTATGAAATTAATTTACATAAACATTGTAAATTCAAGCACTATAGAACCTAAAGAGGACCTGTATTGCAAAATTTACGTGTTTTTCTTCACTTATTTGATATTGGGCCTATCACCATGCCCATACCTAAGAAACATTAATCAGCATGAGAATATATATCTCTGCCACTAAAAAACTAGCTGTATGTTACACATAAATTGAAGTTTAAGAGATAGGATGACCTTAATTAATACATTTGTTTATAAGATACATATATATAGAATTATAGATATACACCAAAAAAAGAGCCTCAAAGTTTAAATGAAAGCGGGTGACGACCTATATGTCAAAAAAAAAATAGGAAAAGAAGACCTAATGCCCAGACAAAGACTGAACTGACCATTAGATCCCGCGCTAAAATGAAAAACCACACAACTAAGGTTTTCACTTGAAAAGGCCTTCCTTGTGAACTTACAAAAGCCTGAGGAGAGAACTAGCTACTACTGGACCATTTTCTATTTTTAATCTTAAAATTGAACCTCAAAGACCTCATTGTTTTTCTTTCATCTACCCAGTATACACCATAAAGGATACTTCAAATATAATAAGCATCCAATAAAAGGACTTATGATACGGGTCACAATCGAATTAACTCACATACATGTCACGAACTAAGAGAAAGATTGGCATTCTATCAAAATATATACAGAATAATGAAAATATATACAGAAATAATGGAAAGTGGTACTCTAGATATAATGGAATCAACTCACATGCATATTACAAGAATGTACTTACAATGAAACAGATGTTTTGCAAGAGTCTCGTTTGGCATAAATTCAGCAACAAGTAACCTCTCATCACCTTCACAGCAGCAGCCAAGTAAATTTGCCAACCTGAGGTTCCTCAGTTGGCCAACAGCTTTGGCTTCATCCTGAAGGTTTTTAAGTATTGTTAATTGAAATTACAGCAACCAAGTGCACTTTATACTGTATAAAGTAAAATAGCATCACAAGCAACAAAAAGAAGCTATATGCTTGGCCAAAATTTCTTTGTCCAATACAAGTTACAGGATCAACAGAAGTCAAAGAAAATGGCAGTACGTTTGATTTGGGATTTGAAAACCCAATTTGGGATTTTGTAATCTAATTTGGGTATGCTTTGGGAATTTAGAATCCGGTTTTTAAAAACCAAATACATCCACCCCTACAAATACCTATAAACCCTATGAATACTACTCCCTCTGTCCCATAATAACTTTAACACTTTGTTTTTCAGGGCGTCCTACAATAACTTTCACACCCTTAAAATGGAAAACACTATATAAACTCCACCCTCATAATATCCACGATTTTACACAAAATATCATTACTTTTGGGCCCACACATAAGTATATAAAAAACATTACTTTTGGAGATAGTGTTTGAAAAACGTAGATAGGTGTATTATAAGTATTATAGAGTAGAATTTTAGACGATTTAAATTCCTATATCAAAATCAGGATAAACAAATAAGCATTTGGATTTGAAATAATAAAAATGGCTTGGGAAGTTGTAAACAAGCATAGCTTGAAAGAAATGAAGCTCAAAATATCAAGGTGAAGTAAAACTAAAGACCTCCATCAAGACGAAGTTCCTACTTACCATGAACTGCCGGGCATCAGGCCAAGCAGACCTATTAAAGCGTTTGACAGCTATCCTCTTTTGATTATCCAATTTTCCCTTATAAACCACATTTGGAGCTTTCTCCCCGTGTTCGGAGACTATGTTTTCTACAGCGAAACCAGATGTAGCCATTCTGAGTTGATCAACAGAAAATTCACGAAACACGGGTATATCACTGATTTCACTTTTCTCCTCGTTTTCTGCAACCAATGTAAACATATCAAATAACTATTTCGTAAAAAATGTGAATAAAAAGAGTTATTTGGACATACCATCGTTACTAGCTTCATGAACGGGTCCATTATGCTCCGAGATAAGACAACACGAGGTGAGCTTCGAACAGTGACAGCCCATCCCGATACAGCAAATTAGATCAAACTAAAAACAAAACTTCAACAAAGCTAAAACCACTATTCCCTTTCTCAAAAGCTATCTATCAAACTTAACATATACTTCTAATCTTCAAAATGTCCAAGCTGCCAATGCTGATTCAATTCCTCAGTCAATTAATCTGCAAACATCAAGATGGAAAACAGGGAGCTATCTCAGTTGCTTGCAAACAAATCCTCTGAGCAATGCAATCACAAGAAACTTCTCACTAAAGCAAAAACAGTTGCAATTCATATTCAACCTTTCTTAGCTACTAAAAAAGAAAGCCCAAAATCAAGATTGCACAAAAAAAAAAATCTTAAAGAATACCTAGGTAAGAACAATTAATCACCATTGCATTTCCGTTTACTTGTATAAGCAAAAAGAAACTTCACCAATTCATCACAATCGACAAGCAGAAAACAAATTCAGATTTCGATAGTTACCTTTTATTAAAGATTCAAATCTGGGTCAACTCTGAGGCACCAAATCAACATTTTCTGAATCAAATTAAGCTCAATTCCTTCACTATAACTTCATCCCTGAGCTGTTTGGACTCAGTAACTCACCTAATACAACAGATGAACAAACTCAAACTCAATAATCAAGGTCAAGGTGAAGAACCCAGAAAGCATAAATCAATAAAATCATAAAAAAAACCCAGTACCACGAAAGCAAAAACAAAGGAAAACCCAGTTGGATACACAAAAATCTGAACAAAACCCATATGAGGAAATTGGCAAATATGAGGCAGCAAGAGAAATAAACCTTAAAGAGGTTTCTTGACCAAACTTGATTTGGTCAAAGCAGAAAGTGGAAGTTGTAGATGCTATTATCTTCTATCCTTGTGTATGTATTTGTGTTGGTATATGCATGAGTAGTGTAGGTGTGGCTTGAATTAGAGTCTCAAGGCAAAGAGAGATCAGAGAGAGAAAATGAAAATGATTCGGGGGCATATGTACAGACAGACAACCCAACATAAATGATAGATATAAAATAGATACAGATGTGTTTGTGTACTTGGTGATTATTAATCTAGATCTATATTTAGCCTAATGTCTACTCGGATTGCGTTTCTTAATTTTTTTCCATTTTCCACCGACATAATTTGCATTATTGCTTTTTAGCTTCCCCTTTTCTTGTGATTATTAAATGAGACCAGCATGACGTTTTAATATTTTAAAAAATCCTCGGATAACTTGAACAGTTTAATCGACACACATTTTTTAAGGAGGTGTATTTTAGGAGATTTTGTGAAATATAAATTAAAATATAGATAAAATATGAGTGACAATTTTAAAAGTAAAATGATGTTGTGGAGGTATTAATTTTGTAGGGTATTTTCATATTGAGACTGTGCAAGTAATCTTGGAACGTCCCAATAAAAAAAAAAGTGTACAAGCAATTGCGGAACGGAGGGAGTAATAATACTTTCTTCATTCTAAAATTATGGTCTTGTATTTTTATTTTTTCATTCACTTTTGAAAGTGTGTATAATGTCAAAATTACTCATATATAATAAATATTTAAATTATTGTAATGTGTGAAAAAAAAATAGAGTTTTTTCATGATTTGTAATGAATATTTAAATTATTTAAATAAGAACATATTTAAAAGTTCATAGTTAAAATTCAGAATGATATGATAAATGATGTTTTAATGATTTGTATAAAAAATAAAATGAAACTATAATTTTGGAACAACGAATGAATGTTAATTTGTACTTCACATGTTTATAAATTGAAAAAATAAAGGTGTTCTCAACATTTGATCTAATTTATTGAAATTAAATTTCAATTGTATAAGTACAATCAATTGCACTCACTTCTAATGCAAATATTTATCAAATGGAGTGAACACCTTTACTTTTTCAATTTTAATACCAAAATAGAATGATATTTGGGTGCAATTGATTGTACTTATACAATTGAAATTTGATTTCAATAAATTAGATCAAATGTTGAGATTAAAGATTAAATTGAGTAAATTAAACATTAAAATTCAAATGTACATATACACTCAGTTGCATAGAAGAATTTGTGAACAAATTTTACTTTCTCTTGTAGATTTTTATGGATTCTGATTTAAAAGTATTTCCAAAAAAGAAAATGTAATTTTGAGTGGTTTGTTATGATTATGATATTAATATATTTTGTATAGTATATATATATATTTTTAGATTGGGTACAAGTGATTCACGTGTTACGCAACACTAAAATAAACAATCGCAAGTGTACGGCGTCTATCGTAGCGTGATAAGCACGAGGTCAATCCCACAAGGAGGTTTAGCGTAAAAGTGTAGTTTGTTAACGTAGTTCTATTTAGACGCGATCGATAAAGTGAAAGTGATGAATTACTCTAAGGGGATGTTTCTTTTTGGTTTTAAAAACCAGGTTTTGGATTTCAAGATCCAAAACCCGTTTTACTTCGGGATTTAAAAACCGGTTTTCAAAATCCACTCAAAACCACCCTTATCAAATATATTGATTTGACATAAAGTTATATCTATATAATATTACTCCAATCATTATATTCTTTTTCAACAATAATATAATAATATTATAATAATATAATAATACAATAATATAATATATTTAATCAACTAATCATTATAATCTCACCAAACAATAATATAATAATACAAACTCATTCAATCTTACAATTTGATTTGACATAAAGTTAAATCCTTCACTATTCCAAAACCCAAAAGAAACACCCATATTACTATTCATCGGGATTTCAAAAACCAGGATTTCAAAAATCTGGTTTTTAAAACCACCCAAAGCCCAAAAGAAACATCCCCTAAGGTTACCTACCAAAGTGTCACAAATAAGTAATAAAGAGTAATGGAAATCGATCTACTAGCATGCGAATCAATAAAACGAAAGTAAAACGAATGAAGACTCAAAGGGAGAAGGTGGGTTCCAAGGAAATTGTAACACCTAGATGTCCGTTTATGACTTTTAACTCGTTTAAATGGCCATTAAGGTTGTCTTCATATAGGGTGATCACACAAGAAGAATTAATCGATCTCTCGATACAACTAATCCAAAAGCGCATGCAACATAGGCTCGTATCTCTACATCACAAACGTTACACCGCCTAAAATAGCCCCTAAGATCATTCAATTTCCTCTCCGATAATTAATCCTCTCTCGAGATCATAATAATATCGGGTTGCATGCTTGCATACGATTAATGGAATAAATCTTTCAATATTATCCCAATTAACAATGAATTAAGCAAATTATCATGGCCAATAACAACATGCTTTACAATGGATAATTAAGCATACAAATAAGAGACAAACACCGATTAAAACAAGAAATTAATCATAAACTTCAATCCAAGTATTTACAATGCCTTAGAACCACAAATTGTTTAGCCAACAACTAGCATAATGAAAATACAAAATCCAAATGTAAAAACTAAATAAAAAAAAAAGAACAAGGAAGCTTAGTCTAGAATGTGGTAGGAGATGAAATTTGCAAGCTATTGCATCCTCTCTTGCTTGAATTGAGAGAGATATGGCCAAAACACCTCCAAGTATGTGTAACTATGTGTGGGAATTTGAGGAATTGGGGGAGAGTGTCTTGGATTTCAAGAAAGAGAGCTTATATAGTGTTGGGGTAGGGTTTGGATGGCAAAATTGCAAGTTGGTCCCTAAAAATGGAGAAAATGGCCAAAAACCCCCGAAAATGATGTCACCCGGCCGGGTGGGTTCCACCCGGGCGTCCCACCCGGCCAAAATACGAAGGTCCCTCTTCTTTGGCCTTGCCCGGGTTGAATCCACCCGGCCGGGTGGGTTTCACCCAGGCCAAATACGAACATCTCTCAAATCTGCCCTTGCCCGGGTGGTTTTGACCCGCCCGGGTCGATTCTACCCGGGCATGCTTTTTCGTCTCTTCGTATCTCGAGCTTCCGACCTCCGATTGAGTCGATTCTTTTTTTCATTCCACTCCGTTTTTCGAGCCGGATCCAATGGTGTACTCCTCTCTTTGGTCCAGTGAAGTATGGTTGGTGTTTTGCTCCAAATTCCATCGTATTTCCTACAAAATCGACAAAACACAACCTTTCTCTCATTTCGGCTTAAACAATCATATTCAATGCATAATTCAATGAAACCCACATCAAAACATGCTTCACATGTGCTCCTAAAACGTGTAAATTCCACCCGAATCAAACTCCCCCAAACTTAAAATGTTGTTTGTCCTCAAACAACTAAGCACTTAAAGCAATGAGGGTGGAATGATCACAATGAAATATTCAATGTAAATCACACATGCAAAGCAAGATGTAGTGATATCTCTTTCTCAAAGTGCATTTCTCAATGAAGATCATAGGCTCATTATTGCAATTCACATTCATGAATCAAAGAATGCACAAACACATAACACATTGTGAATGGGAAACATAATCCAAATGCTCAAGTCCTCTACTCACATGACAAAGTGTTTCTCTCAAACACACAAACAAATTGAGGATATTAATGCACTCATCAACCAAGTTATGCTATGCAATCACTATATGTTTGCCCAATCTTCTACTTTCTACAACACTCAAATGCTCAACAATGTGATCAATAGGACTTTATCAAGGATGTAACATTGGCTTTTTGGATAAGGTGGGATGAATTTGGGAATTGTAACTCTTCTAGTGGAGGACAAAGCTTATTATTTTACAATGTGTGCTTTCACTTTCAAAGTTTACAAACTTCATCCCCACTTTTCATTTTCCTTTCTTTTTCAAGCATTCATCACCTCATCTTTTTGAACCATTTTTTTCTTTTCAAGCTTTTGGGGCTCTTTGTCCCTTTTTTCTTTTCCATTGATTTTCTTTTCATCTTTTTCTTTTTCTTTCAACCTTTCCAATTTCTCCTTTCACCAAAGACATTCAAGCACATGTTTCTCCACTTTGTCTTTTATCCCCCACTAGATGTAGGTATCAAAGGCTCAAAAGGCTAAGTGGTTAACATTGTAGTTTGCCAAGAAAATGAGGAATTAAGCTCAAAGGGCTAACTACGGAAGATTACTTCGGTTTTGGGAAATTTTGGCTAAGTGACTCTTTTTAGAACAAGATGGCCTATATCACATCACAAAGTTTCACACAATCATGCTTTCAAACAAGAACTTAGGCAAGTTCTAGGATCACTAGCAATAACCTAGTCCACTCTCAAATGAACTAAACCGGATTACATGCTCGATTTAAGGCTCAATTCTCACCGGTTTATTCAATAGAACTCTCACATTCATCAAATGTTCCCAAACAACAACACATCATGCATCCATGCTATCAAAGATCACAAATATGAACACAACATGATACTATATTCCAACACCAATCATGCATACATTCAAAGCAAATAGACATCACCACAACTACTCAACAATGGATTCCAATGATTATTCATGTTCACATTTCACCAAGGATCCACTACCCAACATGTGATCAAAACCAACTTAAACAATATAAGCATGTGAAAGCTAAGTGTGCGCCGGTGCAAAATGTGACACAAGTAGAATGACGAACCGGTGCAAGGGTAACAACTAGTAAAAAAGATAAAGGAAAAAATAAATAAATAAATAAAATAACTCCCCCAAACTTAGAATTTTACTATGTATAAATTCTAAGTTTGGGGCTACAAGTTGTTACCTCCCTCCTTGCACATCCAATGCTTCTTCAAAGATCACCATTGCAACACTTGCTTTCCCTTCTCCAAAGTTGGTTTTGCTTCCTTCTCCATTCTCTAAGATATGATGTCCATAGTGTTCTTCATCCATACCTACAAAATGAACCAAGCTATCAAAACTATCAAAGCAATAAAAACAAGAAAGCAATAAAACCTTGGGTTGCCTCCCAAGAAGCGCTATTTTTAACGTCCTATGTCGGACGGTTCTTCCTTGAGGGGAATATCAAGTCACCCCATCATCATCCTTGCTCTTAAACTTCTTTCCCCATGCAACTTTCTTAAGTCCATCAAAACATCCACTAGCTAGCCCATCCGGCTCTTCAATCATGTCATAAGAAGTTGATGCCTCATTCATCCCCAAGCTTGTACAAGTAGCTTTTCTTGATTTGGGGGAGTTTTTGAAGAAAACTCCCCCAAACTTGGCCTTCTTGCCCATCTTTAACTCATTCTCTTCCACTTGGGGGTCCTCTTTCACAAAATTGATCTTTGGCTCTTCTTCCACCTTATCTTCCATGGGAATTGGATAGTGATCTCCCATGGGGCTCCCATTTTCCCTATCTTCATCATTCCGGAGTTTGATAGTTCTAAACATGTCAATCGTAACTATCTCTCGGTTCATTCGAAGCTCCAACTCTCCATTCCTCATATCAATAATGGCTCCTCCGGTTGCAAAAAATGGCCTTCCTAATATCAATGGAATGTTTTTGTCTTCCTCCATATCCAAAACCACAAAGTCTACCGGAAAGAGAAACTTGTCGATTTTGACCAATACATCCTCCGCTATACCCAAAGGGTATGTCATAGATCTATCCGCCAATTGGAGGTTCATTGTGGTTGGTGTGAGCTCTCCTAAACCAAGTGATTTAAAGAGGGACAAAGGCATAAGGTTTATACTAGCTCCCGAATCACATAAGGCTCTTAGTGTACCTCTATCTCCAATGGTGCATGACAAAGTGAAGGATCCGGGATCCCTAAGCTTTGGAGGTAGCTTAGCTTGAATTATGGAGCTACATTGTTCGGTTAAGTGCACCGTCTCATACGCCTCCATTTCCCTCTTGCTTGACATTATTTCCTTCAAGAATTTGAAGTAATGTGGTATTTGTTCAAGAGCTTCGGCGAAGGGGATATTGATATGGAGCTTCTTGAACATCTCCGCAAACTTGGCAAACTTGTTATCCAAGTTCTTCTTCTTCATCCTTTGAGGATATGGGAGGGACACTACATTCTTGCCTTTGTTTTGTGGAGGGATTGCCTTATCACTCTTCTTCTCCCCTTCTTTTCCTTCTTGCTTCTCTTTCACTTGGCCATCTTCTTTGTCAACACCCTCGGGTGCCATTACCACTTCCTCCTCTAATGGCATTTTGGGTCCTTCGTAGCTTGTCCCACTTCTTAACCTTATGGATTTACATTGCTCCTTGGGATTTAGCTCCGTGTTAGAGGGGAATTACCCCGGAACGTGTTGCTTTCCAATGATGGTGGCAAGTTGGCCTATTTGCTTTTCCATAGCTTTCATGTGGGTGGTCACATCTTTGATCATCTCACCATGCTCATCAAGTTTTTGCCATATCTTTGCCACATTGTGCTTGGTCTCTCTCATGAAATTCTTAGTTTCTCCCATGAATGCACCAAACATCTCTTCCAAGGATGGCTTTGGTGAGGGGTCAATGATCATCTCATCCCTCACATTGAAGTTTGGTGGTGGTTGAATGGCATTCATTGGGTTAGCATAGGGGAAGTTCTCATGTTGCCTCAAATTCGGATGATATTGGTTTGGAAGGACTCTCACGGGCTTGCCTCTCGTTCCAACCTCTCTATCTAAATTGCCTATCTCTTTGATTGTTCATATAGTGGGCTTCTTCATATTGCTCGTCACGTGGCCCCACTAAAGCTTTAGCCGTCATAAGAGATATCAATTTATCCACCTTGTTGGATAGTTTAGCATTCTCATCCAAATCTTGGGTTGAGGCAATCTTTCCGGTTTGCCTTCTCTCGGATGGCCATTGGTTGCCATTCTTAGCCATCTCCTCCAAGAGCACATATCCTTCTTCCGTCGTCTTTCCCAACAAAGACCCTCCACCGGCCGAGGCATCTACCATCCCTCTCGTACGGTGATCCATTCCGTTGTAGAAGTAACATATCAATTGATCTCTTGAGAACCCGTGTTGTGGGCAACTTCTAATGAGGTCCTTAAAGCGCTCCCAAGCCTCGGCCAACGACTCATCATCATCTTGCATAAATGAAGATATCTCCCCTCGTATCTTGATGGTCTTGCTTGGAGGGAAGTACTTCATTAGGAATGCATCAACAAGGTCGGCCCAATTCTCAATGGTCCTCAAGTCAAGAGAGAGGTACCATTGCTTTGCTCGGTCCCGGAGTGAGAAGGGGAAGAGTTGCAAGCGGATGCAGTCTTGGGGAACACGGTTGATCTTAACCGTTCCACTTATCTCGAGAAATTGAGACAAGTGGAGGTTAGGATCCTCCTTGGAGAGCCCACTAAATTGGTTGTTTTGCACCATTACGATCAAGGCCGGCTTGAGTTCAAAGTTGTGTGCATCAACGGGTTCCCGACCCGCTCCTCCATAGGGCCTTGGAATAGGACGGAAGTGGTCTCTCAACACTCTTTGTGGTTCCTCATCCTCCCTTCGTCTACCATCTCTTTCCATACTAAAATTCTCTTCAACTCTCCGACGAAAGTTGTCCCTTAGCACTCCTTGAGGTCGGTTACCTCCATTCCCATTAGGTTCCTCAACTCCTTCTATCCCGTGATTCTCCAATTCCTCCTCTACTTCTTCTACAACCGGATTTTCCCGTCGATTCATTCTTTCCAACTCTATTCTTCTCCTTTCGGCGTTCCTTCTTCGACAATTGGCTTCAATCTCCGGATCTAAGGGTAACACTTCTTGTTGGTTCCTCCTAGATCGTGTGATCATAAACCATGTCTATCAAAAGAGCAAACGAGAGTGAGATTTGCAAGAAAGATCAAGATAACAAACGCAAATATTTTTGGATTTTTGCAAATAAAGAAAGCAAGTAAAATGTCTAAACTAAAACTCTATTAACCTACACTCTAGAGCTATAAAACCTGCCCGGCAGCGGCGCCATAAACTTGATTCACGTGTTATGCAACACTAAAATAAACAACCGCAAGTGTACGACGTCTATCGTAGCGTGATAAGCACGAGGTCGATCCCACAAGGAGGTTTAGCGTAAAAGTGTAGTTTGTTAACGTAGTTCTATTTAGACGCGATCGATAAAGTGAAAGTGATGAATTACTCTAAGGTTACCTACCAAAGTGTCACAAATAAGTAATAAAGAGTAATGGAAATCGATCTACTAGCATGCGAATCAATAAAACGAAAGTAAAACGAATGAAGACTCAAATGGAGAAGGTGGGTTCCAAGGAAATTGTAACACCTAGATGTCCGTTTATGAATTTTAACTCGTTTAAATGGCCATTAAGGTTGTCTTCATATAGGGTGATCACACAAGAAGAATTAATCGATCTCTCGATACAACTAATCCAAAAGCGCATGCAACATAGGCTCGTATCTCTACATCACAAACGTTACACCGCCTAAAATAGCCCCTAAGATCATTCAATTCCCTCTCCGATAATTAATCTTCTCTCGAGATCATAATAATATCGGGTTGCATGCTTGCATACGATTAATGGAATAAATCTTTCAATATTATCCCAATTAACAATGAATTAAGCAAATCATCATGGCCAATAACAACATGCTTTACAATGGATAATTAAGCATAAAAATAAGAGACAAACACCAATTAAAACAAGAAATTAATCATAAACTTCAATCCAAGTATTTACAATGCCTTAGAACCACAAATTGTTTAGCCAACAACTAGCATAATGAAAATACAAAATCCAAATGTAAAAACTAAATAAATAAAAAAAGAACAAGAAAGCTTAGTCTAGAATGTGGTAGGAGATGAAATTTGCAAGCTATTGCATCCTCTCTTGCTTGAATTGAGAGAGATATGGCCAAAACACCTCCAAGTATGTGTAACTATGTGTGGGAATTTGAGGAATTGGGGGAGAGTGTCTTGGATTTCAAGAAAGAGAGCTTATATAGTGTTGGGGTAGGGTTTGTATGGCAAAATTGCAAGTTGGTCCCTCAAAAATGGAGAAAATGGCCAAAAACCCCCGAAAATGATGTCACCCGGCCGGGTGGGTTCCACCCGGGCGTCCCACCCGGCCAAAATACGAAGGTCCCTCTTCTTTGGCCTTGCCCGGGTTGAATCCACCCGGGCCAAATACGAACATCTCTCAAATCTGCCCTTGCCCGGTTGGTTTTGACCCGCCCGGGTCGATTCTACCCGGGCATGCTTTTTCGTCTCTTCGTATCTCGAGCTTCTGACCTCCGATTGACTCGATTCTTTTTTTCATTCCACTCCGTTTTTCAAGCCGGATCCAATGGTGTACTCCTCTCTTTGGTCCAGTGAAGTATTGTTGGTGTTGTTCTCCAAATTCCCTCGTATTTCCTACAAAATCGACAAAACACAACCTTTCTCTCATTTCGGCTTAAACAATAATATTCAATGCATAATTCAATGAAATCCACATCAAAACATGCTTCACATGTGCTCCTAAAACGTGTAAATTCCACCTGAATCAACAAGATCCAAACAAGGCATTGTTAATCACTAGATCTTCATTCCGAGATAGATCAATCCAAAAACACAGTTTCATCCAATCGTGAGAAAGTGGGAAGATGATTCATGTATTCTACAACTCTAAAATACACAACCGCAAGTATATGGTGTATATCGTAGTGAAGTAAGTATACAAGGTCGATCCCACAAGAAGGTGTAGTGTAAAAGTGCATTTTGTCGATTAAATTCTAAATAGACGATGATCGAAAATTTGAAATGTTGATTACCCTAAGATTGTCTACTAAATGTCACAAATAAACAATAAAGAGTAACAATGAAATTCGATCAACTAATGCTCATGCAATTCACGAAAATGAGAAAAATACGGATGAAGTTCAAATAGGAGAAAATAGGTTCCAAGGCATATGTAATACTAGTGAATCCATCTATGATTAACAATCTACTCAAGTGGTGTTGTGCTTTTTCTATAAGATTGATCACAAAATAATGAGTTAAAAGTCTTTTCAATCCAATTAACCGAAGAGAAATATAACACAATCTAGTATCTCTACCTAAATTGCATTATAAAACTCAATTAAGCCCCTAAGATCATCACATATCCTCCTAATCATTGATCATCTCTCAATTTCACAATAAAATTAGGTCAAATGCTTGCAATTAATTAATCAAAAGAGATTTCTCAATCCAATTTCAATTAACTAAGATTAACACATCACTATTGTACACCAATGGCATGTTTTGCAATGGAAATCAAACATTCAAATAGAATTAAGCCACACAAACACCAATTAAGCAAAATATCAATCCATAAACTTCATCAAAAGTATTTACAAGGTCCTAGAACCAAAAGTGTTCTAGTCAATAATCAACATAATCTAATTAACACAAACCAATGAAATAAACAAATAAAAAGAAAGAGAAAGCTTAGTCTAATGGATGATGGGTGATGAAATTCCAAAGCTATTGATGCCTTTTTTGCTTGATTTGATGGAGAATTGAAGAATTTGATGATGATTACCTCCAAGTGTGTGTTTGTATGTGTAAGAGTTCTTGTGAAAGGGGTAAGTATGTTTGAATTCAAGAATGGGGGTATTTATAGTGTTGGGGTAGGGTTTAAAATCAAGTTTTGCAAGTAGGTCCTCAAAAAATGGAGAAAATACACAAAAAGCACCGAAAATGGGGTGGCTCGGCCGAGCAAGGAGCTCGACCAAGCAAGATTAGTGTTTAGCTGGCCTCGGGCTCGGCCGTGCAAGTAGCTCGCTCGTGCCTCTCGCATTGTCCATCTTCGTCGAGCTCGGCGGTGCCTTCCCAAATCACAATGTTTCTGTCTCGGGCACGGCTTGCTCGAGCCTCAAGCTCGGCTGTGCCCTCCCTTTTCCTATCTTCATTGAGCTCGGCCGTGCTCTCCTCGATCTCAGAACTTACGGTGTCGAGCATGCCTTGCTCGATCCGTGTACTCGGTCGTTCTTCTCCTCTACCCTCTCTTGTTTTGTGCATATCTTTTGCTCCGGGTGTCCGATCCACTCGATTCTTTTTCTATTCCACTCCATTTTTCGAGACAAACCCAATGGTGTGCTTCTCTATTTGGTACAGTGAAATGTGGTAGGTGTTTTGCTCCCAAATTCCATCGTTTTTCCTATAAAATCGACAAAACACCACCTTTCTCTTCTTTTGACCAAAACCATCATATTCAACCCATAAATAAATGAAATCCACATCAAAATGAGCTTCACATGTGCATCTAAATTGTGTAAATTCCACCCGAATCAGAAGACAGGTGAATCTTTTGCCCACAAATAAGCCAAAATCCCTACTCTCAAAAGGAGATAAATACCCCACATTAAGGTACTCTAATTTTAAGAAATTTAGAGAAAGTAAAAAATGCAAAGAACACCCAAAAACAAGATCCACCAAACCATAAGAACACCTAAACAGGAAGGCGGAAACCCCAATAGAGTTAAAAGCAGAAACAAACCAATGAAGGGAGAAGTGCAACCAATAAAGAGAGGAGTGTCAGACATACCGTAAAAAAGCTAAAGAGAACAAACTACAGTAAAACCTTTATAAATTAATAACGTTGAGACCATGAAATTTTATTAATTTAGAGAGATATTAATTTATCGATAAATTAATATTTTATTAATTAAAAGAGATACTTTTTAAATTTAGCAAATTTAATACATATGTATTAAAAATAAATGGTTCGTATATATTTCATTGATTATATTCATGTATCAACCAATTCTTTGTAACTAATTATATATTCATGTATAATATCACATTCATCGTATACAATTAACTATTATATTCATGGACACATATATCAATTCATGGAATTACTTAAACATACATGTTTATATTAATTCGTTGCACTTAAATAACTATTATAGTCAATTAAATATATCCATGCATGATGAATGAAACATATACGTACTATATAAATCTCAATATGGAAATAAAATAATTCATAATACTCAACCATGTTTTCTCATATAAAAGGCGTCGCAAAATCATCCATGAATGATCAAATGCGTAAGCATTATGTGAGTATAAGAGATACCATCCCACATGCAGTACTCAAAAAGATTTACAAGAGTGGCTTGATGAAAAAGATTTATAAGAAATGTGATACCATAATATTTATAATTGTAATATTTATGAGGAGTATTAATTTAGAGTTTTAATATTTATAAAGGGATTTTTCGAAAAATTATTATCTTATTATCTTATCGAATTTGATTATTTTTTACAAAGGCCCGAGTTGGGACCGAAATATTTTATTATTTTAGAGAGTTTATTAATTTATAGAGGTTTTACTATAGAAAGAAAGAAAGGGAAATAACAATAAAGGAAAAATAAAATAAAATAAGAACTAAAAGACTAGAAATTAAAAAAAACAAAAATATAAACGAGATCAACAGATCTCTCACCCGATCAGCCAACGTAGCTCCATCGGAGAGGTTGACTCGTTGATTCCAACTACAAAAGCACGGTAGCGAGCCAAAAGGTGGGGCGGTGGCGGCGAGCAGTGGTTGGTGGTGGTGAAGGTAGTTTTATAAGAAAGCTAAAATTATAGGTTGTGGTGGTGCTGGAGTGGTTAGGTGTGGTGGTGGAGGTGTAGCTTCAAATGGAAGCTAAAATTCTAAAGAGTTCTCCCTCAAGATACGTTTATATTTAGTATAATATAAGATCTTATAATTTAACTGAGTGTTTAATTGCAAGTGGTGCATGATGTATTTTATTTGGCAAAAACTTATATACAATATTTTACAATAGTCTTATTGTGAAATATGCTCAAATTGTTATTTGTGTCTGACCCACCATATTCAATCTATATGTACCCTCAAATTTTATGAGTTCACCCTCTCTTAATTTTACTTTTTTAAATATAGACCTGGGCCGACTCTTTATATTGGATGGCCACGGTTATTTACCCCCTATTTTACGAGCTCACCCCCTATTCAATTAGTCAGAAAAACCATCTTTAGAGTCAAAACCATCTTTCTAATGCTTAAACTAGCATTTGATGTATGTTTAACGTTTTTTAATTTACTAAAAAATACAAAAAATAAAAAACAAAAAATGGAATAAGATAAAATCATATGTGGATTTGTTTTTATTAATTATTGGTTGTTATGTATTTTGTAATTTTAGGGATGAACTATTCAAAATGCGTGGATCTTAATCTATATTTTTTATTTTGCGGATGAATTGAGTATTTCATTCACGCAGTAATAACATTTTATTCATACAGTAACACATCTTTCTTTATAAAGTAATACATGTGTTTATATAGTAACACAATTTTTAATACCTTACCTATACCTTACATATATTACTTTAATAACATAAAACTAAAAATGGAACCCGTTTTTTCGTTTGTCTTTTGGGTGATTTTTTTTAAAGATCTGTTTGATTTGATATGAATATGGTATGACTTGCAAAAAATATGCAAGTTTTTTTTTTTTATCATTCCTTAAATTAATTGTACTAATATTTTATGTGAAAAGTCAAGTTATGTGTTATTTGTACTTGTGAGGTTTATCTCACAATCTCAGAATAGATGAGTTTTACTCGTCTGTTGGAAATTATGAGAATACTAGTATGTTGATGGACTCAGTTGTTAGGTGTATCAGCTGGTGGAGTCAGGCAAGCTAACTCAGGCTTGATCAGATGAGGTGGATGTTTCCAATCAGATGAGAAGGTGTTGCTTAGAGTCAACTAAGTTGTTAAGATCATAAGAGTTCTTATCAGCTCAGTAGAGTTCTGTTTGCAGAGTTAGTCTTTTGGCTAAATGTTGGGATATTATTAGAGTAAATAGAAGAGAGAGGTCTTCTGGTTGTCTTCTGATTGTGTCATCTGTTTATGAGAAACAAGTGAAGGGCAAGGATGTCAATTTAGATTGGGCAATGCTGAACACGTGAGTTTGTTAGGCAATTACAACAAATTCCAGCCTGGCAAGGATCACGCAATCAACACACATTGCAATCAACCTTGATACTTATAAATACCTTATAGCTTGTAAATTGTAAAGTTTGACGCTTACCTGCATTCGTGCTTGAGTTGAGAGTTCATGAGTGAAGTGAAGAGAAATCCCTTTCCGAGTGTTCAGTGTGTAAACATTCTTTTATCAATCAAGATTGAAGTCGTGTGTCTAGTGGATGTAGATCAAGTTGCTCGAACCACATAAATCTTTGTGTGCTCTTTTTCTGTTCACGTTTCATTATATTTGTAAATTGCCATTCTTTGTTGGATTTTTTGTGGATCTGATTATTCTTTTGGGTTGGAGACGTCTAATCAAGTGGATAATTAACTGACAATTGGCACCGTCTGTGGGAATCGAGAGTCGTCCATAAAGCAATTGTCAGATCAGAGATGGAGAATTCGACCAAGTATAACATTGAAAAGTTCTCAGGCACCGGTGACTTTGGGCTGTGGAGAGTTAAGATGCAGGCTCTCCTAGAACAGCAAAGTTTGTTTGACGTGCTCGAAGAATCTACAACCCCAGCTGGTGAAACTGCAACATCTGCTGCTGAAAGGAGCAAGATGCTCAGGAAAGCTCGAAGCTCTATTCTGCTCTGCCTTGGTGATAAGGTTCTGAGAGAAGTTGCTAAAGAGAAATTCGCGAAGGAGTTCTAGGACAAGATGGGTAAACTTTACATGGTTAAAACCTTAGCTAATTGTCCATATTCAAAATAGAAGACGCATGCCTTTAGAATGGTGGATGACAAACCCATTTCAGGTCAACTTGATGAGTTAAATAGGATTCTTGACGATCTAGAGATTTTAGATGTCAAGTTAGAGGAGAAGGATAAGACTCTGATCCTATTGATTGCTCTACCTAAGTCCTTTGAAATCTTAAAGGACACCATCTTGTGTGGTAGGACGGAAATTATCACATTGGAAGATGTGATGTTGGCTGTCAAGTCCAAACTGTCGCACAACAAGACATCTCAAGGAGATAAGAGCAGCAGTGGAGAAGGATTGACAATCAAAGGAGGCCAGAAGAGATCTGGTTCCAAGAAGGGGTCTAGTCAACCCAAGGGAGCTGATAAGGGAAAATTAGTTGTGTCCAATCAAGGGGATTCAGTGTGCTACCACTATAATAAGCCCAGACACTATATGAATGCTTGTCACAAGTATAAGAAGTTCTTGAGTAAATCTGCTGCCAAGAATCAAGCTAATCAGACTCGAGAAGATAAGGAGCAAGAAGGCTATGAGTCTGCTCAAGTGCTAACCATCTCATCCTCTTTAGAACAACAAGCATGGATCCTGGATTCAGGGTACTCTTTCCATATAACTCTAAGAAGAGATTGGTTTCATGATTTCAAGCATCAGAAGGCCGGTTATGTTCTGCTTGGGAGTGATCACACTTGCAAAGTTATGGGAGAAGGTAGTGTTCACCTGAAGATGTATGATGGTGTAGTAAGAATACTCAAAAGTGTCAGGTATGTGCCTGAGCTTAAGAGGAATTTGATATCTCTTGGGATACTGGATTATATGGGCTATACACTCCAGTCTGCTGATGGAGAGCTTAGAGTGTCAAAAAGGGAGTTGACTGTCCTGAAAGGTGTGAGAAGAAATGATCTCTACTTTCTTAAGGAGAATACAGTAGCTGGCAGGTAAGATGTAGCTCAGGTGCAAGACAACTCCATGTTGTGGCACAAAAGACTAGCTCATATATGTGAGAAATGCCTAATTGAGTTGTTTTAAGCAAGGTTTGCTTGGCAAGGATAAGATCACAAAGTTGGATTTGTATGAGTCTTGCATTCTTGGTAAATCCAAGATGTTGAAGTTTGGTAAGGGTGTTCACTTTACCAATGGGATCATGGACTATGTCCATTCAGATCTATGGGGGCCAGCTAGGAATCAGACGAGGTCTGGTGGAAATGACTTCTTGTCTATCATAGATGACTACTCAAGGAAGACGTGGGTTTCTATTATGAAGTCGAAGGCAGAAGCATTTGAGAAATTCAAGGAATGGCTCATTGAATGTGAAAATGTCACAAGTAAGACTCTCAAATATTTGAGAACTGATAATGGTCTGGAGTACTCACCTATCAGAAGAGTTCAATGTGTTCTGTAAGTATAAAGGAATAGTGAGGCATAGGATTGTGCCAGGGACCCCTCAGTAGAATGGTGTAGCTGAGATTATGAATCAGACACTTCTTGAGAGAGTCGGGTGTATGTTGAACAGTTCTGGTCTGACAAATTCGTTTTGGGGAGAAGTTGTGTCAACAACAACCTATTTGATAAACAGAATGCATTCCTCAGTTGTGCAATACAAAACCCCATAAGAGTTGTGGTCTGGCCATGCAGCTGAGTACAATTATTTGAAGGTATTTGGATGTGTAGCTTGAGCCTCGAGCATTGCGATGCGTGTTTGTTGGGTATATTTCAGGAGTGAAAGGATACAGGTTATGGTACCTTGAAGTTGGAATGCAGAAGTGTAATGTCAGCCGAGATGTTACTTTTGATGAGAGCAGGATGCCTTTATCAGAAGAGGCTAGTACGAGTACTAGCTCAATTGATAACCGACCAGATGAGACACAAGTCGAGGTGGAGCATGTTGACACCTGAGGACCGGTTGAAGAACATATTGATCTAGATGAGGAGGGCGTTCCTCAGAGTGATAATGAGCTTCAACACTATCAGTTGACACGGGACAAACCTAGAAGAGAAGTCCACCCACCTCAGAGGTATGGACAAGCTGACATAGTCTCATTTGCATTATGTCCAACTCTTGAGGTAGAGTCTCCGGAGCCGAAAACATACACTGAAGACATCAGCTGCCACGACAAAGAGAAGTGGATAGTTGCTATAGAAGAGGGGTTGCTTTCTCTTAACAAGAACCAAACATGGGAGATTGTTGAGAGGCCCAAGAACAAGAAGTTGGTTGAGTGTAAGTGGATTTATAAGAAGAAGGTGGAGGCTCAGAGGGGTGGCAAGCTTAGATACAAAGCGAGGCTTGTAGCTAAGGGTTTTACACAAAAGGAATGTATTGATTTCAATGAAATCTTCTCACTCGTTGTGAAGTATTGTAGCATCAGAATCTTGTTAGCTTTAGTTGCTCAATATGAATTGGAGTTGCATCAGATGGATGTGACCACAACTTTCTTACATAGATCTCTTGATGAGAGGATCTACATGAAGTTACTATAAGGGTTGGACATAGAAGAAATGGAGGACAAGGTGTGTCTGCTGAAAAAGTCGCTCTATGGCCTAAAACAAAGTCCTAGACAATGGTACTTGAGATTTGATGTGTCACGCCCCAATTTTCATAAAAGTAGATTTTGCGAAAATAACTACTCCCTCCGTCCATGATATGTAGTCCCATTTGTCTTATATTCTTTGTCCACCAAATGTAGTCTCATACACTTTATGAAAATTATCACCCTTCAACCATCACTTAATTACTCAATTTGCCATCAACTTTATTCATAAACAATCACTTTATTCACAATGGACCCCATAATACCCTATAATACCCTTACTTTATCTACTTTATCTACCATTTTCTCAAAATTTGTGCCCACCTCCAATGGAACTACATTTGGTGGATGGATGAAGTAATTAAAATATTGCAAAGGGCATGAACTAGAAAATTTAGCTAAAGAAATTAAGCTTTCAAACTTATTTAACAATACAAGAACTAGATTAAAAGCGAAAGACTCAAAAGAACTTAAAATATCAACGATAAGTCTCATAATCTCATAAAAAGTCTAATACATAAAATGAAATACTCAATTACTTTACTAAATATTAATAGATTTGCCATCCACCGCTCCTCCTCGCCATCAACTCCTTAACCTATAATGTTAAAATAAAGGGATGAGTAATGCAAGCACACTCAGTGGGGCCCAGCTGTTCACAGTTAAATATTAAATAGATAGTTAAACACATCAATGCAAACATGAGAACATTGCCACATTCTGAACTGACTGATATACTGATTGAGCACTTCGAGCCTTGTCAAAGCCATTTTAATGACCCTGGTGATTCTCGAGGACAACTTATATGGTCCCGGACTCGTGAACTAGTCCCTGGCTATCTAATTTCATAACATTGATAACATGAAACATAACACGTAGCATAGGGATGGGCATTCGGTCGATTCGGTTTTGACCTTTTTTCAATCGAACCGAAATAACCGAAGTTGTAAAAAAATGAACCGAACCGAAATTATATAAAAACTGAACCGAACCGAATTACAATTCGGTTGGTTCGGTTCGGTTTGGTTCGAACCGAATTTTTCCTGTCTAAAATTAAAATAAATTATTTAAATATCCTCAATACTTTCTTCAACCTCAACTGAAAAGACCCTTTTTTGCAAAGCCAATCTTGAGCACAAATGAGACATTGCATTTAAGACTTAATGAACTCCTCAATGCATCAAGCACTCGTCCTCCCGTGCTAAAGGCAGATTCTAAAGCTACCGTTGAGATGGGAACAACAAAAATATCCCCAACAATTTCTGAGAGAACATAATCTAAAATTTATATTCAAAATCTCAAAACAAAATTAGCATATATAACTTAAATAAAAGGGTCAAAGACGACGAAGAGAGGCAGACGTCGAAGACGGCGCTAGTGGCACTGGTGGCCTAACAGCGGTGGTGGTCGAACGCGAATGGCGGTGATGGAAGTAGGGAATCGACAGAAATGGAAAAGAAACGACAGAAATGGAAATGAATGTTTACTGTTAGATTAGATCTAGGGTTTTATTTATATATATATATATATATTTTTTATTTATAGTTCGGTCGGTTCGGTTTATTCGGTTTTTAGAAAATATAAACCGAACCGAACCGAAAAAACCGAAATTTAAAAAAATTTCAACCGAACTGAACAACTGAATAAACCGAACCAAATAAACCGAAAATCGTCGGTTCGGTTCGGTTTTTCGGTTTTTTCGGTTTTATGCCCACCCCTAACGTAGCAGACACTTCTAACATATCAAGTAAAACATTTAACAATGAACAACTTACTCTACTAACCATTGTAGAGGTAAATAATGAATTAGAAAACCCCACCTCAAAATGTATGTCGTGGATGAAATAGATGCAAAAGTCCTATAATTTACTTCTCCCGATTACTTAATGTAAATTAAATCTAATTAGAAAATAAATACTCAAATAAGAACAATATGAATTCTAATTATATCTCACTATTCTAATTAGTAGGAAACTTAATTAATAAAAATTCATAACCCAGTAAACCTGTAATTTATATCGAACTTTAATAAGAAATAGTAATAAATTCCTATAAATCCCTTAACCGCATAAATCTTCTGTAATAAATTAATGTTTTTTACATACTGAGATGTATACCTGATTTAAATAAAATATATTTTAATCTGCATACCATAACATAAAATATATTTACTGAATTAACAGATTGACCACAACTCAATAAATCAACACTCACTACAAGAAAACAGGAAAATTCCAACCGAAAAATTCCAATGGAGAAATCAATCGTTGGAATTTTTTAAATTCCAATAGCTTTTTCAACGACATAAGCAACCATTGGAAAAATCCAACAGAGATTCCAATACCTTATGGAAACCATTGGAATTTACCGTTGGAAAAGACGTTGGAATTTTTTAAGAGATTATTCCAACGAACATTCCAATGACACCAGACAGTAGGAATGGTTCCCCTAAATAAAATTAATATGTTTATATGTAATTCCAACAAAATTTCCAAGGACATGATATCGCTGGGATTTTTTTAATTATTCCAACAGTAATTCCATTGGCACTAGTTCGTTGGAATGGTTTCTCAAAACTAAATGATATTTTTATATCACATTCCAAATGAATTTTCAACGTCATGTTATCGTTGGATTTTTCTTTAATTATTCCAACGTCAATTCCATTGTTGCTAGTCCATTGGAATGATTTCCTAAATAAAACAATATTCTTATATTTAATTCTAACGAAATTTCCAACGTCCTATTATTGTAGGATTTTTCTTTAACAATTCCAACAACAATGGAATTGTTGCTAGTACATTGGGAGCCAAACCAATATTAAGGGGCGGTCTTTCAAAATTTCAATTCAGCAGAGGGAAAGTTTTATTTTTTATTGGCGAAATTCCAAAAATTGGGAGCGAAACAACATTAAGTGGCACTACTAACCTAAAACCCTAATTCCACCCTGAGATTACGTTGATGGATACACACGACCCCCTCTCTACCGGTGCCCTGTTGTGAAGCACACTAATTTTCAGAGCAGTTACGCCTACCGCGACCCACGCTTTAGGCCGGCTCTCCCATGCCCCTTGCTGTGAAGAGTTTCAGAGAGAGACGGAGGTGAGAAACAAATATTCCGTTGATTATTCTAATTCATGGAAATGAGAATTAAAATTTAATCGGTAATTGTTGAAATTAAATGTTAAGTAATGCAATGATTTCAGATTTATGTCAAATAAATGTTTCTTTCGTGTTTATTCCGGGGCAGGGGAACATCGTTGTACCCTACTTCTTGGTGATAGAAGAAATGAGGAGGCATACCCATTATTTGTTAGGTCATAGGATTTCATTCTACTGTGATGTTACTTAAGGTCTTGCAATTAATGTTTGTAAATTCTAATCAGATTTCCACCGCTAATTGATAATATCCTTCAACTATTACTCTTAGAAATTGAGTATTTTCTTCAATAATTCTCCTTACCCTATTACTCTGTTCTTCAAAGTATATGCTTCTCTACATGTATAGGTAAGAAATGCAGTTGGGGCGTCCCATTTTATTGTCATAGTAAACTTTGAGAAAGAATGTTGAATTTACTCCACATATCACCCCTATTCAATTGTAGGGTGCTAATCATATTATCATTTTCCATTGTTTCAGGATCTACCATATAAATTAAGACTTCGATCTTATCGATTATATCACCAGATATATCTTCGATCTAACAACTAGTGATTTAGTAAGCAACTAGCAAGCTTATACAAATCCAAAAACAATAAAACTTCTCTGTATCTTCAATACGCCTTCTTGAGTAGTCTCTTCTATTCTGGGCTTCTTCAAATACGAATTTTGAATGCTTCGAACTCTGCGAGTTTTCCTTGCTTTGATTTCTTCAATATATGCTCCAGTAGTCGTAATTTCAGTAGTCTTCAAATGTCGAATGCCTTCAACTATTTATAGACTTTCACTTTATCAAGATGAGTTTGTTATCCAACAACCTTTCTCTATAACTTCTTCTAACTAACTCTGATAACCGCTTCTTGATATGTATCTTTCAATACGTAGGTTATTTAGTTGATTTTCATAACTAACTTCATATCTTCTCTTTTTTATACGAATCATTAACTCTGACTTTGTCCTTGACTAGTCTTGTCTTCAGTACTTAGAATATTTCAGACTTCTCATCTATTGTCTTGTCTGGTCATCAAGTCTTCTTATCTTCTGTCTTCAGTAGAACTCTGTTTGTTCTATCTATCTAAGCTATCTAGTCCATTACATTACTTTAAGCTTTATAGATTAACTTAGTCATCCTAAAGACTATTTACATCAATTCAGAATATAAACATAAGCTTTTATACAATGATTATAGCTTATCATAAAATCCTATAAAATATATATTTTTATACTTAGTCATATTTCAGTATTTACTTTTAACTCATCTGATCTTGTCTCATATAAGACAACTTCCATAATAGATCAGTCAATACTTAGAATATATTTAAGTCTTCTTTTTGGCTTATCAAAACTATACTTTTCATCAATTAGGACTTGTATTAGGATTCATATCCCAACAATAATATTGTATTGCACTTTTCATTTAAGGTGACTTACACTTTTTAGTAATATTGTTTTGCACTTTGTAATAATATTGTATTGCACTTTTCATTTAAGGTGACTTACAATTTTTAATAATCATGTATTGCACTTTTCATTTAACATGACTTACACTTTTTAATAATATTGTGTTACACTTTTCATTTATGGTGACTTACACTTTTTAGTAATATTATGTTGCACTTTTTATTGAATAAAGTTTTAAATTTAAAAGTTTAACACATTTATAGTGGTATATAAACGCATGTGTATTATCCTAAAAAAACACAATCATACTGATACATTTTCTTTAATCAGCAAATTTCTCATTATCATGAAGTCAAACTATTGTGTTACACTTTTCAATTATAGTGAATTTCACTTTTCAGAAATATTGTGTTGCACTTTTTAATAATATTATATTGGACTTTTCATTTAAGGTGACTTACACATTTTAGTAATATTATATTGCACTTTTTAATAATATTGTATTGCACTTTTCATTTAAGGTGACTTGCACTTTTTAATAATATTGTATTGCACTTTTCATTTAGGCGGTGTTTGTTTTGGGATTGGCCAATCCAGATTTGGATTGGCCCAATCCCAATCCAATCTCTCTCAATCCAAATACAAATACCAATTCACCCCTATAATACACATATACACCTATTTTTATACAATCAAATCACTCATTCTCTTTCCTACCTTCTTCTCTCTCCTACTTTTCTTTCACACACCCATTCTCTCTCCTACTTTCTTCTCTCTCTTACTTTTCTTTTACTATTAACAATAATAAAATATTATAACATCACTTTTGATGTGACATAAAGTTAAATCTACTTCTACTTCTCAATCCTTAACCAAACACAACTTACACACAATTACTATTTATAGATTACCCAAATCTCAATCCAATCCACCACAATCCAAATCCAATCCAAATCAATCCCAAACCAAACACCACCTTAAGGTTATTTACACTTTTTATTAATATTGTGTTGCATTTTTCATTTATGGTGACTTACAGTTTTTAGTAATATTATGTTGCACTTCTTATTGAATAAAGTTTTAAATTTAAAAGTTTAACACATTTATATTGGTATATAAACGCATGTGTATTATCCTAAAAAAAACACAATCATACTAATACATTTTCTTTAATCAGCAAATTTCTCATTATCATGAAGTCAAACTATTGTGTTACACTTTTCAATTAAGGTGACTTTCACTTTTCAGAAATATTGTGTTGCACATTATAATAATATTGTATTGCACTTTTCATTTAAAGTGACTTACACTTTTTAATAATATTAATGTATTGCACTTTTCATTTAAGGTGACTAACACTTTTTAAAAATATTGTGTTGCACTTTTCATTTATGGTGACTTACACTTTTTAGTAATATTATGTTGCACTTTTTATAGAATAAAGTTTTAAATTTAAAAGTTTAACACATTTATAGTGGTATATAAACGCATGTGTATTATCCTAAAAAAACACAATCATACTGATACATTTTCTTTAATCAGCAAATTTCTCATTATCATGAAGTCAAACTATTGTGTTACACTTTTTAACTATAGTGACTTTCACTTTTCAGAAATATGTTGTTGCACTTTTTAATAATATTGTATTACATTTTTCATTTAAGGTGACTTACACTTTTTAATAATATTATATTGCACTTTTCATTTAAGGTGACTTACACTTTTTAATAATATTGTGTTGCACTTTTCATTTATGGTGACTTACACTTTTTAGTAATATTATGCTGCACTTTTTATTGAATAAAGTTTTAAATTTAAAAGTTTAACACATTTGTAGTGGTATATAAACGCATGTGTATTATCCTAAAAAAATACAATCATACTGATACATTTTCTTTAATCAGCAAATTTCTCATTATCATGAAGTCAAAGTTTTTTCTGAGTATAACTGTACTCTTTGTGTTGCTCATTTTCACCCCAAAAATTTATGCAATTTCTGAAACAGGGTCAGAGAAACATGAAAATGTGTTTGGAAAGGGAAGATTGTTACAAGGGTCGTCGCCGCCAACCTGTGGGTTTGGAAAGTGTGGTACTTGCATGCCATGTTTAAGGACTATTGTACAAATCGGAGGAGCCTCTGTTTGGAGATGTCAATGCAATGGAAAGATATACCCACCAAGTTAAATTGAATTAATTCCATTAATTATAATAAGGTGTTGGAAATTTACTCCACCTTGAATATATTGCTTGATTAAAAATAATTGGTATGAATCCAATGTAATTAAGTAGTTATATTTCAAGGATATAATTATAAATTAAGTATTGATATTCTCCTTTTTTTTGTTATGTTTCTTAAATTTACTTTATTTCGATGATATTGTTAGAGAATGTTTAATTTCACTTATTATTTAAAATCCATGGTTAAAAAAGCAAGATTACGTACATTCACAAAGTATTGAAAAAGAAAGAGATCACTAAATTGAAAAAAATTGGACAAAACATTGAGGTCAAGTGTTCAAATCATGCCTCTGTCATTTTGCATTTTTTTCCTAGTGGTGATAATATGTGTTGCACGTTTTGGTTATATCGTGTTGCACTTTTTAGTAACATTGTGTTGCACTTTTCAACTACAATTCATAGCGATTTTCACTAATATTATGTTGTCGTTTTCATCAAATTGCTCAATTAAATTAAAAAAAAAAAGTGGTTCGAACCGTGTAACTCGACATTAAAAAAATATTCACCTAACATATAAGCTGCTGACATACTCAATAAATAAATAATTTTTTTATGTATATATCATTAGTTGCAAAAAGAATAGAAAGAAAAAATATTAGTTGGAGGGATGAGTTTCAAACCATGTAAATCAACCTTAGAGACATGTTCACTTACCAATTAGGTTGTTGTCATACTCGATAAATAAATGATCTTCATTTGTATATATAATAATGAATAATATTGTATTGCACATTTCAGTTGCAGTTACTTAAAATTTTGAGTAATATTGCATTACATTTTTAAATTATAGTGACTTGTAATTTTAAGTAATATTGTGTTGCATTTTCCATTTTACATATTTCAGTAATATTATGTTGCACTTTTCAATTATAGTGACTTACACTTTTCAAGAATATTGTGTTGCATTTTTCAGTTTTAATCACTTACATCTTTCAGTTATAGTGACTTACAGTTTTTAGTAATATTGTGTTACACTTTTTAATTATAGTGACTTTCACTTTTCAGAAATATTGTGTTGCACTTTTTAATAATATTGTATTGCACTTTTCATTTAAGGTGACTTACACTTTTTAGTAATATTATGTTGCACTTTTTAATAATATTGTATTGCACTTTTCATTTAAGGTTTCTTACACTTTTTTAATAATATTGTATTGCACTTTTCATTTAAGGCGACTTACACTTTTTAATAATATTGTGTTGTACTTTTCATTTATAGTGACTTACACTTTTTAATAATATTGTGTTGTACTTTTCATTGAATAAGATTTTCAATTTAAAAGTTTAACACATTTATAGTGGTATATAAATGCATGTGTATTATCCTAAAAAAACACAATCATATTGATACATTTTCTTTAATCAACAAATTTCTCGTTATCATGAAGTCAAACTTTTTTCTGTGTATAACTGTACTCTTTGTGTTGTTCATTATCACCCCAAAAATTTATGCAACTTTTGAAACAGAGTTAGAGAAACATGAAAATGTGTTTGGAAAGGGAAGGTTATTACAAGGGTCATCGCCGCCAACCTGTGGGTTTGGAAAGTGCGGTACTTGCATGCCATGCTTAAGGACTGTTGTACAAATCGGAGAAGCCTCTGTTTGGAGATGTCAATGCAATGGAAAGATATACCCACCAAGTTAAATTGAATTAATTCCATTATAATAAGGTGTTGGAAATTTACTCCACCTTCAATACATTGCTTGATTAAAAATAATTGGTATGAATCCAATGTAATTAAGTGGTTATATTTCAAGGATATAATTATAAATTAAGTATTGATATTCACCTTTTTTTGTTATGTTTCTTAAATTTAATTTATTTCGATGATATTGGTTATAGAATGCTTCATTTGACTTATTATTTAAAATATATGGTTAAAAAAGCAAGATTACGTACATTCACAAAGTATTGAAGAAGAAAGAGATCACTAAATTGAACAAATTTGGACAAAAATTCGCATGAAGGGTTTTGGTTGTCTCATTTTATTGTGCCTTTGAGGAGAGTTGGCCTTAAGTCTGTTCAGCTGAGGTTGCCTCAGAAGAGTTGGCCTAGGCTGAACATACTTTGGACAACCTCTCTGAATGTTGTTCAGATGAGTTGCCCTTCCATTGGGTCTACTCTGTTGAACATCATTCCTCTTGTATTCAGAGACTTTGGCCATTTCCTTAGGTATGTGCCTTGTTCTCTAGAATACTTGAGTAGGCACATCATTCATTTTGCCCTTTCCTTTGTTCAGTACCTGAGTTAATTCATTTTCAGCTTGTTGTGCCACTAATTTAACAAAGATTCTCTTAGTGTTACTTGTTGAAGCAACACTAAGGCAAGGTGAAGATTCGAATGGATCATATCCCAATCCACTCTTTTGAGCTATAGGTCTTTGGAAGCTTTAAATTTCCTCTATTTCCTTAGAGGATTTATTCATTGCAGACATCTTAATTTTCAGGCTCTCTTCACTTGATTTAAGAACATCATATTCATGAGAGAGGTTTTCAAATTTAACCTGAAGAGTTTTAAGTTCAAAATCCTTTCTCTTATGAATAAGCAGTTGCTCATCAATCTGCTTTTGTTGGTCAACTATCCTGAGAGATGCTTCATCAAGTTCTCTCAAGAGTTGTTGATACAACTCAGTAGACTTGACATCAACTACAGATTCAGCTTGAGAGAGTTTTGTAAGTTCAGAAAATAGTTTCTCATTTTCTCTCACACAATTATCATGAAGTTCTTGTAATCTAGTGAAATCTTCCATCAACTTTCCAAAGGAGAGTTTCAGGTTGACATCACTAGTTTCCAGTGAGTGAATTGATGATGAACTAGATGTAGAAGATACTTCATCATCTTCAATGGTTATGTTGCACACATCATCATCATCACTGTTAGAGAATAGTCCATCATCAGAGGACTTGAGACTTTCATTACCTTGAGACTCATCACCAGCCATCATGGCTTTTCTGTTGTTGAGTCTCCTATCTCTTTTGGCTTGCCTCTCCTTCCTCTCCTTGGAGCCGAGTTCAGGACAATCATACTGAAAGTGCCCTTTCTTCTGGCAGTTGTAGCATAAGTTTTCATCATCTTCTTTCTTGGAGTCATCTCTCCTTCTAGATGATGAAGGTTCAACTCTGCTGGACTTTCTCCTATCAGAGTACTTGTCCTCTGATTTTCTTTCTTCAGGCCTTTTGTCTTCAGCCTGAGCTTCAGTAGAGTTGTAACTTCTCCTGACCTTATTATCTTGGTAGAACTTCTTGTATCTACCAAACCTTGAGTTGAGCTTTTCAAATCTTCTAGCCATGAGGGCTAGCTCTTCCTTCATTTCAGTCTTAGAGACTGACTTTGATGATCTTGGAGTGGACAACTTTTCTGGTTCATCAGCTTTGGCTTTGAATGCCACTCCTTTGGTTGGTAATGAAGGTTCCTCAGTTGGCTTTCTTTTATTGAGATCAAACTCATAAGCTTTGAGTTCTGAGAAGACTTGTTGCATGGGCATGGTAGAGAGATCTTTAGTATTCTGCATCATTACAGAGTATACATCCCACTTTGGTGTGAGACTTCTTAGAATTTTGAGTGCTATATCCCTTTTGGAGTAAAGCTTGCCCAATGAGTTGATCTCATTCATTATATCAGTCAATCTACCAGCAAGCTTGTCAATGAGCTCATCTGATTCCATTGAGAATTGTTCAAATTTCTGCACAGCAACTTAGAGCTTATTCTCCTTGATTTTGTCAGTACCCTCACACATTTCTGCAAGAGTATCCCATATTTCTTTGGTTGTTGTGCAATGGTAGACTCTCCCCATTACAACATCTGGAATTGTTTGATAGAGAGTGTTCATAGCTAGATAGTTGAGGTTGTGTCTCCTTCTCTCTCCAGTAGTGAGATCATCTTCATCTTTGGGGATTTCTTACCTTGGATCAGCTCTCTGAGCATCAGTAATCTTTGGATTTGCTTGAGTGAATATGAAGGGTCCCCTTGTGATGACTCTCGGCATTTCATTGTGAAGACATGCAATATGAGCTCTCATCCTGATTTTCCAGAAGTCATAGTTCTCAATTGAGAACATAGGTAGCTTGTGGTGAGATATGTGATTGACTGGATCTGGAGCCATGTTGTTGATGGTCTCCACAGCATCACCAGGAACTGCAGTGTTGTTGTTGTTCCTAGCCATATCTCTAGATATAAGAGGTTAAAGCACAAAGTGTTAAGAATTTCAGAAAGATCAGTTCAGTGACCACACTTAAACTTGGTTTTGAAAATCAAAATGGATTTTCAGAGGCAGTGGTCTCTGAACCCCTACTCTGATACCACTTATTGGTCCTGAAAGGAGTATGACATAAGTGTATGGGGGGGGGGGGGGGGAATGCACTTGTGTATGAAAATCTTTTACCTTTTGATCAAATTAGGCTATCAGCAGTGTTGTCATGGACAACTTCTCTGAGTATGTATAACCTTGTTCAGATAATCAAACAACTGAAAATTATGAAGTATTCAGTTGAATAACTATCTAAGTAGGTTATATGTGCGGAATTATGGTTGACCCTTTATATTTAAACTTCTTTTAATTCTGAAAACTCTTCTTAACACATAAATTATTTTTAAGGGACTTGTCCCAAATCTGTTTTACACAACTTGTGATGGTTTTCTTTTAAAGATCAGTTTGTGTGCAGTGTATGATTGTGTTACTTGTGTGAAATAACTTGAAAGTAAATAACACAAGAGTTTATAGTGGTTCAGAGACTCAAGCTCCTACATCCACTTTCCCTGATTTAATAGGATAATTCCTTCACTTGGAATTAAATTGTTTTATAGTGCCAAGGTGCACTGATCAACCACACTACTCCTTAGTGCCTTGATCCCAAGGAATTCAGAGTCCTAGTACTCTCTCAACTCTTGAACTAAACTGTTCTTCACTTGACATTTCTAGTTCTCACACTTCTACTACAAAAACTCTTCTAACTTTCCTTGAAAGGTTTAAGGGTTGATGTTGGTTCGAACTAAGGTGAGATATCCTTTACATTTAATTTATGTGTAAGGATAGGATATCTCTCTAAGATTTGTATGATTTACAATGTGGTTTAGCTTAGATAAGACTGAAGTGTTTGGAAACTCTAAGAATGATGTATTCTTTGAGTGAGCTTAAGGCTTGTAGGCTTTGAAAGCTTGTAGTTTCCTTGACTAGTTGGATGCCTTGAATGGTTTCCAAACTCCAGTATTTATAGAGCAAGATGAGGTTATGTCCGTTGGAGAGACAGCCTCAAAATGTCTATATTTGTCTTCCTTGAACTTAGCAACTTGAAGACAGATTCTTTGAAAGTGACATGTCCTTGATTTGGGAAGTAAACGGCTTGAAGCTCTTTGTCTTGACTTTGATGCACTCTTCCCAATGTCTGATTTGAATCTTCAGTAGACAAACAATGGACATTCCTTCTGATCATTGGTTCCATGATAAGGACAACTTTCCTTATCATCAAGACAGATCTGCTTATCACTTTTAGCTGACTTGTCCTATCAGCAGCGTTGGCTAGCTTCTTTCAGTTGAGTTGGCTCCTCATCTTCACTGATCATAATTTATAGCTTCTAATCATTCATTCTCCCATATCAGTGGAATTGATTCCATCAGCACAGTTGTCTCTTGCCTTAGACTGTATTAGAACACTTCCAGGTTTAGTGTGCTGATCAACTCTGCTGGACATCTCCTTTGATCTTGATTGTATGCATATCAGTGGACTTGGTCTAACTGATGTATTCTTCTGAAATGATCATCAGGGAGGTTGTCTCTTTACTGAGTTGATTTGACTATCAGCACAGTTGAGCATTAAGACCATCAGCATTGTTGGGATCTTCTTGGTTCTGAGCCTTGAGAAACTTGAATATTGTAATCTTCTAAGCTTGTGTTCCCCCTCAACTTATGCATCTAAAGTATCTATGAGCTGCCTAACATGTCAGCTTCTCAACTAGCCTGATCTATATGTTCCAACATTCCTGAAACACATTAATTCAATTTGACTTATCTATTTGGCATGTCTTAAGGGGTTTTGGTATCTTAAACAAAATCTCATTTTATTCCCAACAGAAACCCAACCTGCTTTCTTAATTCAGTATCCTATTTGTTTCAAAGAGAATGATATTAAGATGAATTTGAGAAATGTCATTCAGAAAGAATTCAGTGGAATTGATGAGAATTTGATTGCTTTTGAGCAAATTCTTAGAATTGGTACTTGTGTATATCTATGAAGGGTAGATGTGAATGATTTGTTGGAAGTTATGGAAGGCATGGGTGGTCCTGCTGTTTTCAAAGATTGGGAAAGAGAACAGATGGTTGCAACTGGTGTTAATTCTTTCACAGAATTATTGACTCTAGAATCGGTTGTTAGAATGGTGGAGAGAGTCTCCGGATTTTCTTTCTTTGTTGATAATGTTGAGACAGAGGTCAACAATGATCTGGAAAATGAAGAAGTTTTTATGGATATGGAAGCTGATCCTACTGAAGTATTTTAGAATACTGAAGTGATCGAGAACACTGAAGTATTGGAGGATCATGATACAGTTGCCGAGGAAGTGTAGAGTAAACCAGTTATGGTTGGTGAAGAGTTGTTTGATCAAATTCTAGAAGAGAAGTTGGATGATCAACCTGCTACTGTTCTTGTTAAAGAGGAAATCAGAACTGAAGTTGCTGAGCTACCTGGTGAAAGCTCAAGCTATGAGCAGTTGAGGAAGCACAGTGAGATGTTGCAAGCTCGGTTGGAATCAACTTTGAAGCAGTTACAAGAGGTAACTAATAGACTGACTAAGCTTACTGTAGAATCCACTTTTGAGCATATCTTGGAGCACACAATGTCCAAGATATATGATCTGCATAAGATGCATGCTCACAACCTAACCCAAACTTTGGATGGTAAATTCGTGCAACACATGAAAGGCTTTACTGAGTTGCATGATGAAGCCAAAAAGGGGGAATGGAAAGTGATGTCTGTAATGGAGAAAACTCGGTCTCAACAAGCTGAACTTGTTGTGAGTCAGAATGAGTTGGCACAAGAGATTTCTGATCTGAACAAGAAGATTAAGCTCAGAAAGCAACAAGCTGCTGGTGCTGAGAAAGTTGTTGCAAGTGCAAGTGTTGCTGCTGAAAAATCTGCTGAGAAGACAGAGACTAATGTTATTGAAAAGTCTACTGGAAAAAGGAAAAGGAAAGTCATCTTAGGTGATGAAGAAGCTGAACATGAACAACCTGAAAAATCTGGTAGGATGACCAGATCAAGGACTAAATCGAAGCACATTGTTCAAAGCTCCCAACCAAGTGATGAGAAGATGGCTGAAGCTGCTAAGGTTTGTAAAGAATTGATAGCTAAGAAGAAAGCTGATGCAGAGCTTAAAAAGAAAAAGATGAAAGATACTGAAGCTGCTAGAATGAAGTTTGAGAGAAGAGTTACAACTCACAAGAAGAAAAATAAGAGTAATGAAATATGTGATGATACTTATCTTGATTTCATAGTACATCCAGATAGTGCAGTATATTGGAGTGATATCAAGAAAAGATGGAAGATAGCAAACTTTATAGTCAGAAAGTTTGGTATTCATTCAAGCAAAGAAGATGAGTTTGTTGATTTTCAAGATTTCATGGAAAATATTGCAAGAGAATTTTGGGAAGACATTTTGTTGATAACTAGTGCAGTTGGAGTTAACATTTTGTGTCCTGAAGAACCAGTATGGGAACCTCCCACGTTAGAATCTTGACAACCATATTATGAGGAAATAGCAAGAATCATTGAGAAGATCATCAAGGATGAAGGCACTTCAACACATGAAGGATATCAAGACCAGAATGCATTTGTCATTCGGACTCTGAAGAAATTGAAGACTGAAGAATTGAAGATGAAGGACAAAACTGAAGATAAATTTTCTTTACTCATCTCATTTCTTATTTTGATATTTTGATATTATGTTTATGTGTAATTATCTGATTATCTGAATATGAATATGATATTTTGACTTGATGAACTGTTATGATTGACTGTTGATTAACTACTGATTTATTAACATTTAAGTAGTTTTGGCTTCATGAAAAAGGGGGAAATTGTTGGGATATGAATCCTAGAAACAAGTCCTAGTTGATGATTAAGTTTCGATGGATAAAAAGTAACTTAAAGTTAATAATATATGTGGATAGAAGTCATCCTAACTAAGTCATCTGTATAAGTCATATAATCCGAGTTACTGATCTTATATGTGTTAAAAGTGAAAATATATACTAATGTTTGGAACTAAGATGATGTTTGAATTGTATAGACAACTTATAGAATAGGACTTAGATATACTCTTTTGTATGTAGTTCAGTTGAAGTATAAATAGGTTTTATATTTGTAAGTTTGTGTTATGCTGTAATCAACATAGTTAGTTCAGAACAGAAGACTGAAGTATAGATCAGAATAATAGAAGTCAGAACAGAAGACTCAGAAGACTACTCCAGAATAAGAAGACTATCAAGAAGAGTAGATTGAAGTATTCTGATGAAGCTCAGAACAGAAGATAAGAAGTGTGCTTAATCAGAGTAAGAACAGTAATAATAAGAATAGTATTTTATTGTGCTGAGTTGAAGTTGAAGAATAAGTTTGGAAAACTTATTTAAAGGTGTAACTGAATATAATTGAAGATATGCTGACTTGGAAAGTGAAGTTAGTTGCTGGAAGTCGGTTACAAGGATAAGTTACAAGAAGCGGTTAAGAGTTAGTTTTGAAGTTAGTTTTACAAACTGCTAACTGTCATACTAAATTCTATAAATACCGAGAGATCTTCTACTTGGAAAGACTACTGATATTCTGAAGAGCAAGAGCAATCAAAGAGCTATTCAAGTAAGAAACTCACAGAGTTTGAAGGAGATCGAAACAAGAGCCCAGATTTGAAGAAGAATATTCAAAGGCTACAATCAGAGAAGTTTTACTTTTTAGTTTGTATTTTGTAAACAAGTGTGTTAGTTACTTGTGTGAATTACTAGTAGATCGAAGATACACTTGAAAGTGTAATCGGTCACAGACTTAGTCTTGGGACTTTAAGCCACAAGAAACTCAAGAAGGAGTTAATAAAACATCACAACTGGGTATGTGAGAGTGGATGTAGACATTTGTCGAACCACTATAAATCGTGTGTTCATTTACTTATTGTTTGATATTTGTTTAATTGTTTACTAAGAACAATAGTAAGATTCATAATCAAAGTTGAGTATAAAACATAAAGTCTCATATGTTGGGATATGAATATCCCTAGTTTAGTTTTGATAAACCAAATCAAACATGTAATAGGATAAGTTGTATTGTATAGACAAATTTATTATACATCTTGTAATAGATAGGACTCTGGTTAGAAGAGAAGACATGCAAATGCTCAAGAAGAGAAGAGAAGACCAAGACCAGAAGTCTCCTAATAAGATGAGTTGAACTCATCTTATAGGATAAGAAGAGTAAGAGTAAGATGAGTAGAAGTCATCTTACAACCAGCTGAGTAAAGACAGCAGAGTAAAGACAACAACTGAGAAGAAACAGCAGCTGAGTAAAGACAGCTGAGTAAAGACAGCAGCTGAGTAAATACAACAGCTGAGTAAAAGGCAGCTGAGTATAGACAGCTGCGGGGTAAAGACAGCAGCTGAGTAAAAGACAGCAGAAGCCTAAAAGAAAGATCAGATGAGTACCCAACTAAAGGAAGGCCAATCAGAGTTGAAGTCAAGGATTGACAAGATACGCACAAGAAAGGAAAGTCAAAGATATGATTGAAATTACATGACAATGGTAATATTCAATCATATCATATCAAGAGATTGCCAATTCCTAAATTAGTGGAGATTTGAAAGCTATCATCCAACGGTAACATTCAAATCTCAACACTATATAAATGAGTCCATACATCATTGGGAACGTGAAGATGTGTGAGATGCAGAGGTCGAGCAAAGTTCTTAAAGTCCAGAAATAAGAAGAGCTCAAGAAGATCGTTAATGAAGATTCAACACGCATCACCTCATCCCCAGTGAGTGAACTCATAACATCTAAGCCAGTGCAGCCACTCATATATATCCATAGCTTAGAGAGAATTTCCCAATCCTAGCATGAGGCTAAAACAGATTGTAAGGGAAATTCTCACCTAGTTCATATACACAAAACCCACCTTCTACCATAAACCCCTAGAAGCCAATTTGAGTGTTCGTCACTGTAAAGAGTACAAGTGCTCTATAATCACTTGTGGAGTGCAAGTGCTCGCAACTCACTTGTTAAAGTGCAAGTGCTTCCAATCACTTGTGGAGACCGTAGCAGTTAAGGAACTGGCTCAGATCTCAAAGTCCTACCCTTGGGACTATAAAGGACAAGCCCTTGTAATTTTTGGTAAATTAAAGGGATTAAACATCATGTTAGGACGTGAGAGTGGACGTAGGAACGTATATCCGAACCACTATAAATTACTGTGTTATTTACATTCTGCACTTTATTTTTCAAGTCTTTTCATACATATTTGTGCATAAAATGTTTTACACACTGTATTTAATAAATAGACGAGTATAATCTTTATGGGCACACTACAATTCCACACTTAACTCTGATAGGTAATTAATCAGCCGACTAACTAGTCCTAGGCCCCTAGTGAAATCAACGGACTAGTTACTTTGAAGAGTTAGTATATTTTCCACACCATCAGCAGACATCAAGTCAGCTGATCTTACACTCGTCTCAGGGACCAACATCATATTAAAATCTGGAGAGTACTAAGCTGATCTCAGATAAGCACAGTACTATTCAAGAACACTAAATTCCGCATATAACTCTGATATTTTAGGAAAAGTTTTAAAAGTCTATTCACCCCTCCCCTCTAGACTTTTCTAGCTTATTATAATCTTAGACTCAATTTGGGACCAACATTTAGGTACCCTTTTTTTCATTGGGGTCCTTGGGGGTTAGTAGTAAGAGACACCCAAATATACATAGAAGTTCTAAATAATTGAGACCTCTTCAATTTCTTACCCTTTTTATAACAGAACGGTACTTTGTTAGCCTTATCTGAACTATCAACAGATTTTGGATCCACTCTTCTGAGGTAACCTTTTCTTGGTTCAACCTCTTTTTGAATAAGATCAGTATGTCCATAATAGTTTGAATATGGCCTAAAAGCCTGTGGACCATACGGCTTATAGATGTGTTTAGATCTATCCTCACTAATAATATCTTAATATAAAGGTGGAGGATAAAGAATGTTGGGATATGAATCCTAGAACAAGTCCTAAATGATGAATAAAAGATAAAAGATGAAGTTTTGATAAGCTAAAAAGAAGACTTGAATATTTTCTAAGTATTGACTGATCTAGTCTAGTTAAGTTGAAGTCATCTTGAACAGATCAGTAGAATTCACAAGACAAGTACTAGTATTATTAAAAGATAAGTACGATTTATAAGTACTTCAATTCTGTTATTTGTATATGTTAAGATTGTTATTGAGCTATGAATAATTGTTGTATAGAGCTCATGTTTTTAAATGTAATAGATAGATTCTTTGTATAGTTTTATACGTTGACTAAGCTTTGTAAACAAGAGCTTAATGTAATGTAATAGTCTTGTTAGGATTAGAGGATAGGACTAGATTAGTTTTATGTCGTAATCTGAAGAAGTCTACTACTACACAAGACAGGTACGACTCAACAAGACAAGAAGATTGAAGAAACGCGTATTGAAGATAAAATTGAAGGAGTTAGTTAAGGAATAACTAATTAACTGGAGAAACGCGTGAAAGGATAGGAAGTTTCAGTTAGAAGTTAGTTTTCAAGAAAAGTTGGTTACAACTAACTGAGTTCTTGATTTCTAGAGTTTATAAATACCTCAAGGTGTTTATCATTCAAAGACTACTGAAAATACAGATACTGAAGCTACATACTGAAGAATTGTTCGAAGTTTCTCTCAGAGATTGAAGTTCAGAAAGTGAAGCTACGCAAGACAAGTGAAGATCGAAGAAGGCTACTACTGAACGAAGAGAAGTTTTATTTTTGTTTACTGTTTCAAGTTGCTAGTTACTTGTAAAATAGCTAGTAAGATCGAAGATATATCTGGAGATATAATCGAGAAGATCTAAGTCTTATTTCTTGGGACTTAAAGCTACAAGAACATATTGCTCGATTGGAAGAGTTAATAAGAATTTCACAACTGGGTTTGTGAGAGTGGATGTAGACAAGTTGTCGAACCACTATAAATCTCGTGGTTGATTTACTTTACTGTTTTGTTTGTTTGAATTGATTAATTGTTTACTTGTTAAACATACATAACTGAACAAGACTAGTTGAGTAAACTACTGAAACAGAGTTCTCGAATTAAGTTGAGTATAATCTTTAATTGGGCTCATTGTTAATTTCGTATTCCGCACATTGTAATTCTGATATATCGAAAGATTTTAGAAAAGTCTATTCACCCCCCCTCTAGACATTTTCTTTAGCTTCCCTCGATATTAACTCAACTTAGGGGCCTACAAGTGGTATCAGAGCAGTAGATTACGAACTGCTGTTTCTTGATAACCAACTCAAAACTTGGGTGAAGTCTTGGTCTGTGTCTATACGTGCTCTTACGTGTTCTTTATCGCTGAACTTGAAAACATCTGTTTCTTGATACTATACTGTGATATTCGTATCTTCTTGAATCATGTCTCTCGAAATTAGTGCTAACAAGTTACCTAAGTTCCAGGTTCAAGACTATGACTATTGGAAGCTAAGGATGGAAGCCATCTTCAGTTCCACTCACGACTTAATGATCTCCGTCATCACTGAAGGTCCGATAGTGACCATGATCCCCAATACTGCTGCCCTTGACACAAATCAACCCGTGGGTACACTCGTCAAGAAACCAAGGTCAGAACTAACATCAGAAGAAATGAGACAGAATAATTTGGATAGCTTGGCCAAGAATTACATCTTACACACTCTTCCTAATGAGTATCTGGGAAAAGTGTTAAAATGTAAAATTGCCAAAGAAATGTGGGATCGCTTAGCTATCATTTGTGAAGGAACATCCCTAATCAAAGAAAGCAAGCTTTCCACTGCAGTCCAAAGATTTGAATCATTTCATATGAAAGCTGGCGAAACTATAGACCAGTTGGATACTCGTTTTACCAAAATCATGAATGACTTGGAAGTCCTTGGTAAATCTTATACTCCACGTGAAATCAATCTTAGGATTCTCAAAAGTCTTGATAGTCGATGGAAAATGGAAAAAATGCTTGTTAAGAATACCCAAGATATAGACGTGTGGACAGCAGAAACCATGTTTCAAACTCTAAAGGCCCATTAGTTTGATTTAGACGAAGATGAACCTATAGTAAGTAGTGACAGAGAACATGCTGTATCTAAGAACGTTGCTTTTAAGGCTAGTTCGTCTAAGGTAGACAGGTCGAAGTCTAAGACTAGGTCTACTTCTGTGAAAGACGAGTTAGATACTGATCTTAGTCTGAAGGATCAGGTAAGCCTCATGGTTAGAAAGTTTGATAGGCTGAACAAACGCTTCGGAAGATATAAGAAATTCTATAGAGAGCATAGAGGGTCTGCTTCTAAGAACTCGTCTGAGACCAGACGAGACCGAAACTCGTCCGAAAGGAGAGACGAAGTCTCGAAAGGTAACAGACAAGATAGAGAGTCTGATGGTAGGAAGATTACACGTTCTGATAGACGTGATAAACGAAGGAACAACTCTCCTATTAAAAAGGCTACTAATGATCTCTTGTGCTATAACTGTGAAAAGCCAGGTCACTACATATATGAATGTCCAGACCTGAGTACTGATGATCGAGAAGAACGCAAAGCACGAAGGGAAAGAAGATACAACCGTGGTAAGAAGGCAATGATGGCCAATGATGACTCTGAGTCTGACTCAGACGAGTTGCCATCATCCTCATCTAGCTACCCGTCTGAACCAGATCACGATGAAGCTTTTATAGTAGATGATGGTCTATGCTGCATGGCTAAAATCGACCAAGAGGTATCATCTGCTACTTCTTTTCAATCTTGTGATGAATCAGATTCTGATAAAAGTGACACTGCCAGTAGCAAAGTAGGGAGTAGCCTTCAGCACTCTACTAGTGCAGTTGAAGACGACCTCCTACTTGCCAACAAGGCAATCATTGAAGTCAGTGACGAAAACATCATCTTAAGACAAGAAATCATTGATCTTAAGGAAGCTCAGTCTAAAGTAGATCCTAATATAACAGTCCTAAATGAACGCTTGCAAGAAGAGTTAAGGCAACTTAAAGACAAGTGTGCATTGACAGACAAGTTGTATCAAGACCTACTTAAGACACATGCTACTGAGAAACATGATTTCAATGTTTTAAAAAGCAAGTGCAGAAAGCTTGAAGAACGTAATAAGTTCTTAGAAACCGAGGTTGTCACTCTAGACCTTAAACTTACTGACCTGGTTAACTCTTCAAAGGTTAACCTTGAACTGTCAGATAGGTATAGGGCTCCTGCTGACAAGACAGGCTTGGGTGCTGAGACATCAAGCTCGTCTACTCTAGTTCCTAAGAACCCTACTATTTTCATCTCAAGCTCTTTGACTAATGATAAAGGAAAAGAACCAATGATATACGATATTGATACTCCAACTAAAAGTACTGTACCAAAACAAGCTCGAGTTAACATTCCAACTACCAAAGGAGGTAAAACGAATGGTAACAACAAGCCTGTTAAACCTAGAACTAATCTTCTAAGAACCACTAATCGTAGACGATCCAACCAGGTCAGATACGAAGATTGGTATCCCGAGGAGACAAGTACTAGACAAGTACAGACTAGACGACAAGAGTCTAGACCTCCTTTCATAAGGCAGTCTCAACTCTACTCGTCTAGACCTAGACAGGAAGGTCCAAAATATCGTACACAAGCTGTTCTATATCCTCCACCTTTGTCATATGATATCGAAGGAGAAGAAAGACCTAAACATGTCTATAAACCGTATGGACCTAATGCATATAAACCCTACTCTGACTATCATAGACAAGTGCCTGCTCAAGTAGAGATCAAGTCGAAAGGCTATCTCCAAAGAGTAGACCCGAACTCGACTGATAGGCCAGATAAGGACAACAAGGTTTTATTTTGTAACAAATATGGTCGAAAGCTTAGAAGATCAAACTTGTTCAGGACTCCAATGTACATTTGGATTCCATTGAACTCGACTAACCCCCCAGGACCCCAATAAACAAGGAGGGTACCTAAATTATGTAATATCATCTAATGCAGGGTCGACTCGATCTATACAAGAAGGGTGGCTCAATAGGAGAAACTTGGTACATAGACAGTGGCTGTTCGCACCACATGACTGGTACCAAGACTCTCTTATCAAGCTACCATGAGCAAGAAGGACCAAAAGTAATATTTGGTGATAGCTCCACTACTGTTACCAAAGGATTCGGTTACATTCGGAATGGAGACATAGAGATCCAAGATGTCTCTTATGTTGAAGGCTTGAAATACAATTTACTCTCTGTTTCACAATTTTGTGATCGTGGATACAAGGTGCAGTTCAAGAGTCGCAAATGTGAAATCATTGACAAGAGAACACACACAGTCTTACTGGTCGGCATAAGACAAGGAAGTGTGTACATAGTGAACTGGAACAGTTGTCCGAGGGACACCTGTCTACTTACTAAGAATCCTAAAGAACTTGGCTGGCTCTGGCATAGACGCCTCTGTCATCTAAACTTTAAGGTTCTTAATAAGATAGCCAGAGACTACCTTGTGGAAGGCATTCCCAATGAAGTCTACTACAAGTCACATGTATGCACGTCCTGTCAGAAAGGTAAACAGGTAAAAGGTTCCTTCAAATCTATTCCATCCCTCTCAACAAGTAGAGTTCTTGAACTTCTACATATGGACTTACATGGCCCAATAACTCCTCCAACTTTGAACGGTAGAAGGTACACACTTGTTGTGGTAGATGACTATTCTAAGTTCACTTGGGTAGTCTTCTTACACAAGAAGAGTGATACACAAACACTTTTGCCTGATCTGTTGAAGAAGTTACAGGTTGAGAAGAATCAGTCAATTGTCAAGATCCGTAGTGACAATGGTACTGAATTCATTAACTGCTATATTAAAGAATTTTGTTCTAAGCATGGCATCCAGCACCTTACTAGTGCATCAAGGACACCATAACAAAATGGAGTAGCAGAGCGAAGGAACAGAACTCTTAAGGAGGCCTGCAGGACCATGCTGACAGAGTATAATACGCCTCAGAAGTTTTGGGCAGAAGCTATCAATACTGCATGCCACTCACAAAATAGAAGTGCTATCAATAAAGCACTAGGTAAGACGCCCTATGAGGTATGGAAAGGTAGAAAACCCAGAGTCTCATATTTTCATATATTTGGTTGTAAATGTTTCATCCATAACAATGGGAAAAGCAAGTTGAATGCATTCGATGCTAAAGCAGACGAGGGGATATTCTTAGGATACTCCTCGACTAGCAAAGCATTTAGAGTATTCAACTACTCAACCCTTTGTGTGGAAGAAACACCACATGTGGTTTTCGAAGAATCTCAATAGGACTCGTCTGCCAACAAGATCAGTGAGAAAGCTACTAAGCTAACTATCGAATCTGACAAAGACTCAGAGGTATATGAATCCGTTCAAGCATACAATCCATTCATGAAAGCCCTCGAATCTGATGACAAGGAAAGGGTAAGTGCTCAAGGTAAGTCTACTAGACCAGTAGACATGCCTGCTCTAGTTGACTCATCTACTCCAGGTAAATCTGTTGATGATATAAATGATGTTGACATGCACGACGCTATAACCGATCTAGATGATGATACTATGCTTACAAAGACTAGAAAAACATGGAAATCTGCTCATGATACTGAAAATATCATTGGTGACTCTACTATTGGTGTAAAGACTAGACGACAACTCTTTGAGTCACAAGAACAACCTAGTCCATCTCTGTTTTCCTGGTGTTGTTTCCTCTCATCTATCGAGCCTAAAACCATTAAAGAGGCTTTAGCTGATAGTAATTGGATCATTGCTATGCAAGACGAGTTGAATCAGTTTGTTCGAAATGACGTCTGGGAACTTGTTGATAGACCTAAACATCATAATGTAGTTGGCACTCGATGGATTTTCAAGAATAAGAAAGATGAGAATGATGTAGTTGTTCGTAACAAGGCTAGACTAGTCGCCCAAGGCTACTCACAAGCTGAAGGCATAGATTATGATGAAACATATGCTCCTGTTGCTAGACTAGAAGCCATTCGATTGTTCCTTGCATATGCTGCTTACATGAAATTTACTGTATATCAAATGGATGTTAAAAGTGCATTTCTTAACGGTATTCTTGCGGAAGAAGTGTATGTTGAACAACCCCCAGGTTTCGAAGTCAAAGGTAACCAGGTATACAAATTAAAGAAGGCCTTATATGGACTAAAGCAAGCTCCAAGAGCCTGGTACGATACTCTTTCTCAATTTCTATTAGAAAATGGTTTTACTAAGGGCAAGGTCGATAGAACCTTGTTCAGAAGACAAGAAGGGAAGGACATTTTACTCGTCCAAATTTACGTAGATGATATCATTTTTGGATCACCTAACAAAAAGCTGAGTGAAAGTTTCTCAACACTCATGCAAAGTAAATTTGAGATGTCTATGATGGGTGAAATGAATTACTTTCTTGGACTTCAAGTAAAACAGACCCCAGAAGGGATTTTCATAAATCAAGCAAAGTATACTCGTAATCTACTAGACAAGTATGGTATTAAGACATGTAAATCTTCTGGAGTACCTATGCAACCTACTTACAGGATGGATCCAGACGAGAATGGTAAGTGTACTGATCAAACTCATTACCGTGGTCTTATTGGTTCATTACTCTACTTGACTGCTAGTAGACCTGATATTGCATTTTCTGTTGGTGTATGTGCTCGTTTTCAAGCTAATCCAAAAGAGAGTCATATGGAAACCACTAAAAGGATTCTGAAATATTTGAAAGGAACCATCAATCGTGGTATATGGTATCCCTCAAATGATGATCTATCTCTAAGTGGCTACTCTGATTCTGATTTTGGTGGCTGTAGAATAGATAGGAAATCTACATCTGGTTCTTGTCAATTCTTAGGCACAAAACTCATTTCATGGTTTTCAAAAAAGCAGACAAGTGTTGCTACCTCTACTACTGAAGCCGAGTACATGGCTGCTGGTAGTTGTTGTAGTCAATTATTATGGCTTATTCAACAGCTTAGAGATTATAATATTTGTGAATCAAATGTTCCTATTTTCTGTGATAGTAATAGTGCAATTGCCATTACACAAAATCCTGTTTTGCACACACGCTGTAAGCATGTCGATGTGAAACACCATTTCATACGTGATCATGTAGAAAAGAAGGATATTCGCATGGAAAAGATTCATACTGATTTTCAAAGAGCTGATATTTTCACAAAACCATTAGCTGAGGCCCGATTTCATGAATTATGCATTAGTCTAGGACTAATTGATCTTGATCCTACTAGTATGTAGAAATGTACTAACCAGACAGGTACAGTCCTAAGAAGAAAGAAGAAACAGACAAGTTACCACAAAAGGAGCAGAGCACTCATCTACTCATTCAATAGACAGGTATACAAGGTCAGACAAGTTGACCAAACAACCCGATGAGGAAGCTGGTAAAGCTGAGGGTAATACTAAGGGAATATACATTAAGGGGGAATCTTTGATTTCTTAAAAAGCCTTATGTTGACTCTTAAGTTTGCTAACAGTCATCTTGTTTGAATCTTGACCATTATGCTAGATTGATACTCACCTTACTTATTTATTTTACTCAACTACCTGTATTACATCTAATCTATAACACAAGTTAAGACAGGTAAAAATAACAGTTTGATGTTCAAAGTAGACAAGCACAGTCGAAGGGGGAACTCGACTGGTGGTCATAAGACTACTCGTCTTGTGCAATTAAGTCTACTCGCCTTATGAAGATTAGGCCTACTCATCTGTTCTGGATGGACTCGAACAGACAAGCTAAGTTTTCTATTTAAATGTGTTAAGTGTTTACTCGAAACAAATTAAGGGTATTAAAGTAATTTGATAGTGTTAAAATTTGAATATCCTAGAATTGGATTTATACACCCCCATTTAATGAGGTGTACACATTCAATTCGCGCCAAAAATACGAATATGTTAGGTTAGATGAGTACACTCCTCATTTCTGCCAATAGAAGAGGCGGATTTCAACTTTTACAAAATCAAATCACAGTGTATTCTCGGTTCCGTAACCGAATACCAAAAGGCACGACCGTTGGATTTAATCCTTCAATCATGACCATTGGATCAAAAATACAGTTTTAAACAAAACCCAACACTTGCACACATTCTAACCACGTTTTTCATAACTCTACTACTTGCGCACACATTGATTTCTTACTAATTCAATTCCATAGTTCATTACAAATCATTCATCATGTCGATTCGTTCTATTTTCGATGTAAGCTCCAACATTCAGGCACCATTCGATCTAGGGAGATACATAAATGACAACAAGGTGCATGTTGAACCATCTCTGTTCTTCAAAGGAAATCACAAGGAGGGAAATGTAGAAATCTTGACCAAATGCATCAGATGCGGTCTAAAACCCTACTTGGAGGCGTTTCCTCAAGTTGTTTTGGAGGAAGAGGTTCTGGAATTCTATGCCAACGCTAACAGACAAGGAGATGTTATTGAATCATTTATCAGTGGAAATCGAGTGGAAATCACTCGGGAAGTTATGTTCGAAAGGTTGAAGCTACCCATCGGAACGATTGATGTGGAGAAGTATGCTGAAGGTCAGGAGATGAGGTATTTAAGCATCTTCTGTGGTAAGAAAATGAAGCTGAAACCAGATGGTAAAGCTCCTACAGCCAAGAAGGGCGAACTCTTGGAAAAATATCGCACTCTGCTGGACATAGCAAGCAAGATGCTTCTATGTGCCACTGGGTCTCATGACTCAGTTACCCAAGCCAAAACAAGGGTAATGGAAGCTATATATGATGGAATCACTGAGGGTAACTGGTTTAAGCTGATAGCTGACAGGATGATGTACTTCGAAAGAAGTGTTAGAGTGGATGTTGATACTCGAAATTGGGTAGTATCACAGGCAGTTGGATATGGTAACAAGCTGAGTATATTACTCCCATTGTTGATGCCCAACAAGACTGATTGGAGCAAAGGAAAGCCCTTTCATCCTCTTAAGTTCTACTTGAAAATAGAAGCAATGAGGAAGCAGACTGCTGCAAGGCCAGCTGCCCCAAGGCAAGTTCAAGTTGATGATTCAGAGGTGTTGCCGTATGCAAATTCATCCAGTTCTTCACAAGATGAGTCTGAAGAGGCAGAGTCCAGTGCAGACGATTCAGAGAAGACTCAGTCAGATGAAGAGTCAAATCAAGAAAAGGAGTCGAGTGAACAAATTCCTGAAATGTACACTCTAGTGAGAGTTGAATCGCCTACTCGTCCAGTCGAGTCGAGTTTACAGGTTGGTACTTCTACTCAATCTGTTTCAATTCCTCTCTCTCTCCCGTCTACTTCTATTCGAACCAAGGCTAGGTCACATCGATCTAGGCCTCGCCCTGTACCCCCAACCTCACAAGTACTGGCAGCACGACCGCTGAGAGCCAGTCATCCATTAAACACTCCCATAAGTGATACAACTGATACTCCGACAGTTGTCACACCAAACCAAGATACATTGGAGCCCACAGAAACCACAGTCCAAACTCTCTCCCTACCCTCAACAGAATATGTTGAACCTCCTAACCCATCTACTTCAGATAAGACGCCAGTTGCCACTGCAACAACTGAGATAGGGACCCCACCTACTCAGACCCCGTCTGAAGTTAGATTCGAATCCTTGGTATATTATCCTATGAGCTTAAGAGAGAAGAGAATCCGTTCGAAGATGAGCAGAAACTTGAAGAAGAAGCTCTCGGCTATTGAAGTCGACTATGCATCAGAACAATTTGAAAATCTTCTACGAATATGCACCTGGGTGGCATTGAAAAAGTCTGGCACGGATGATCTTTTCGAAGTCATCTTAGGAAAAGGAGGCATCTCAAACTTTATGGACTGGGAAATGGAACAGAAGGAGAACAGTGGTGTTCAAGACCACTCAGAGTTATTCCCAGCTCATGCCATCACCGCCCTTGCAAAGAGATTGCTAAATATTTCTGATGATTTAATGTGCTCAGAATCGAAATTTGATGTGGGTATTCAAGTTTCAGATTCAGATTTTGAAGATGATGTGGTTATGTCTGAAGCCACACAAGCTGAAGAACTCCAGTCTACTGATCCCATAGTGGAGTTAGACAATGTCTCAAATCAGTTGAGAGGCATTGTGTTCAGATTTCAAGTAGATCATGCTAACAGCCCAAGGTCAGATTTTGCTTTTATAAATCGATATTCTGATGATTTACTTCCCATTGAACTTTGTGGATATATGGAGAAGTTGCACGCCTTGTTGAGAAAGGACTTGGCTGAAGCTATAAGGAAGGCTAAGGAAGCTAAGTTAGCTATAGTGCCTTATTGTCCGTTTCCAAGTGTGAAAGCCATAGCTGGAAGTGTGCTTCCAGATTCAGAAGTAGTAGAAGGCGAGGTCTTAACTACTGCTACGGAAGGCCAGTTACTTGAAGTAGTATCTGTTGCTGATGATGTGATCATGGAATAAGCCACTCATGGTGAAGTTGGTCATTCATTTCAGGCATTCTCAACTGCTTCCATAGATGAGTTGAAAGCAGACTTGAAAGGTGTCATCAAATCGTCCATCGATGAGTTTCTCAAATCCGACTTAAAGAAGACTCTTGTTGAACAAAACAATGTCCTTGTGACAAGTTCAAAAGAGATGATCTTGAATGAAGTCAATCAGATAGATGATGAATTCAGACAACATATGTTTGAGCAACTTGAAGGATTTCTCCAAGATCAGGTTGAATACTCGGAGAAGAGTTCGGTCGATTTTGCTCGTGTATTAGCTACTGAATCCAGGAAGTTGGAAAGAGTCTATAGAGCAAGAATCGAGGTTGCTGATGTTCAGAGGAAGGAAGCTTATGATCAGTTAGCCCAAGCTAAACAACTTATTTGTGCTATGACTGATGAGAATAAGAAGTTATGTTTGACTGCAACACATTTTAAGAATGAGTTGAACTTGTCTACTCAAAAGCTGGAATTGGTGGCAACCAAGCTGGACAAGTTGAGTCAAAACAGTTCTCATGAAAGGCAGATTGAAAGAGCTACGAGTCTAATGAAGCAAGCTATGTATGAAGAGATGACTCGGTTTACTTCTCTTTTCTCTCTCCAGGCGACTGATGAAGCCAAAAAGGGGGAAGAGACAAAGACAAGTCGAGTGGATATAAGTGTTGAAGGAGAAAAAGCTAAATCCAGTGCTGAACCAGAAGCTAAGGAAGCTGCTGAAGCTATGCAAGATCTAAGCAGGCCTAAGAGAGGCAGAGGCAGGTTGGTTAAAACTGCAGATATTGATCAAGCTAAGGCTGAAGCAGAAGAGTTGAAGAAGAAGGAGAAGGGCAAAGCAGTTGCATCTCCTGAAGTTGAAATTCAGAAGCGGCTGATATCTAAAAGGAAATCTATTCAGATAGAAGAGCCTAAAGAGATGGAGGCAACAACAAAAGTGAAAAAGCAGAAGGTTGTTGATCCAAGTGATGAATCTCACTATGCAAGCAAAAAGAAGATAGAAAAACATATTGAGAATTTGCAGAAGCTGAAGGATGATGAGGAGAAAATGGAAGATCAGTTCATTGACTACTTCATTGACAAAGAGCATCGTCAAGAATGGCTCAAAGTGAAGAGACAATGGGAACTTGATCACTGGATAATCAGAAAGTATGGTGACTCTGAAAGTTTAGATGAGCTGTATTCTATGTTTGATAAGTTTATGGAAGGTCAGAATCAAATGCTTTGGAATCTGATATTGAGGATATCTGCTGCTGCAAATTTCAACATTCTAGTACCGATCTTTCCAAGATGGAAGACTCCCATGACCAGCTCAGGTAAAAGAGTTGATCTTAACCAGATCAAGAAATTTGAAGAAGAGCTACTTGACAAGGAGAAGATCGAGACTGAAGACCATATCAGAGTAATTCATAAGAGACTCCTAGATGCATTCTGTGTTTCAGATCCAGAAGAAGGTACTCTTGAAGACTAGATTTTTTTTTTGCTCTGATTACTTAGTTTTATTTTGATTAAGTATTTGTAATATCTACTGATCTTATTTTGAAATGAATGAAAAGATAAGTACTATTTGATGTTTAAGACAAGATAACTACTTAACTAGTCTACTATTGTGAAAAGATTCAAGTAGTTTTGGCTTCATCAAAAAGGGGGAAATTGTTGGGATATGAATCCTAGAACAAGTCCTAAATGATGAATAAAAGATAAAAGATGAAGTTTTGATAAGCCAAAAAGAAGACTTGAATATTTTCTAAGTATTGACTGATCTAGTCTAGTTAAGTTGAAGTCATCTTGAACAGATCAGTAGAATTCACAAGACAAGTACTAGTATTATTAAAAGATAAGTACGATTTATAAGTACTTCAATTCTGTTATTTGTATATGTTAAGATTGTTATTGAGCTATGAATAATTGTTGTATAGAGCTCATGTTTTTAAATGTAATAGATAGATTCTTTGTATAGTTTTATACGTTGACTAAGCTTTGTAAACAAGAGCTTAATGTAATGTAATAGTCTTGTTAGGATTAGAGGATAGGACTGGATTAGTTTTATGTCGTAATCTGAAGAAGTCTACTACTACACAAGACAGGTACGACTCAACAAGACAAGAAGATTGAAGAAACGCGTATTGAAGATAAAATTGAAGGAGTTAGTTAAGGAATAACTAATTAACTGGAGAAACGCGTGAAAGGATAGGAAGTTTCAGTTAGAAGTTAGTTTTCAAGAAAAGTTGGTTACAACTAACTGAGTTCTTGATTTCTAGAGTTTATAAATACCTCAAGGTGTTTATCATTCAAAGACTACTGAAAATACAGATACTGAAGCTACATACTGAAGAATTGTTCGAAGTTTCTCTCAGAGATTGAAGTTCAGAAAGTGAAGCTACGCAAGACAAGTGAAGATCGAAGAAGGCTACTACTGAACGAAGAGAAGTTTTATTTTTGTTTACTGTTTCAAGTTGCTAGTTACTTGTAAAATAGCTAGTAAGATCGAAGATATATCTGGAGATATAATCGAGAAGATCTAAGTCTTATTTCTTGGGACTTAAAGCTACAAGAACATATTGCTCGATTGGAAGAGTTAATAAGAATTTCACAACTGGGTTTGTGAGAGTGGATGTAGACAAGTTGTCGAACCACTATAAATCTCGTGGTTGATTTACTTTACTGTTTTGTTTGTTTGAATTGATTAATTGTTTACTTGTTAAACATACATAACTGAACAAGACTAGTTGAGTAAACTACTGAAACAGAGTTCTCGAATTAAGTTGAGTATAATCTTTAATTGGGCTCATTGTTAATTTCGTATTCCGCACATTGTAATTCTAATATATCGAAAGATTTTAGAAAAGTCTATTCACCCCCCCTCTAGACATTTTCTTTAGCTTCCCTCGATATTAACTCAACTTAGGGGCCTACAAAGAACATATTGATTATGATGAGGAGGTACATTTTTCCTGGGTTTGGTTGAGTACAGTTGAGACTGCCTTATAAAAGGAGGTCTAGGCTGATTCCAACTATACTGTGCTTGTTTGGGCCTACTGTGCTGAGTATACCTCTGCTGATGCTAGGACTGTTCTGATCTAGGTATCTGGGTATAACTCTGTTGATATGGTCTAGATTGTACTAGTTTTAATACATTTTTCTTTTTACAATTCTTGGTAGTAGGAGGAAAGTATTTAGACTATACTTTAGGTTTAGTACCCTCATCATATTCAATAGGTTTCTTTCCTTTATCTATAGGTAAAGAACTTGAGCTAGCACCATTAGTGTTCTTAAATTCTGAAGTATGTGAACTAGGCACATCAGCACCTATTCCACTTTTATCATTAGGAGCTCTATATCTATCTGATAATTGTTGATTAATCTGAGAAGATTTAATTATATCAGCTAGCTTTAGATCCAAGCTCAGTACTTCAGATTCTAAGAATCTATTGTGCTCTTCAAGTTTTTCACACTTAATCTTTAAGACATTGAACTCATTAGTCTCTATGGATTGAGTCTTGAGCAGATCCTGATATAACTTATAAGTGACTGAGTACTTTTCTTTGAGTTGTGAAAACTCTTCTGATAAGCGCCCATTCAAGGTAGTTATACTAGGATTACCTTTAGACCGTTCTTCACGTAGATTAATGATTTCTTGTCTTAAAGCAATGTTCTCATCACTGACTTCCATTAATGCTTTGTTAGCAAGTAGAAGGCCTTCTTTAGTCACTCCATTGGAATGATGAAGACTACTTCCTACTCCACTATCAGCAGTATCACTTAAATCAGAATCACAACTATCACAAGAACAAAAAGAAGTAGTAGAAGATACCTCATGTTCTATTTTTGCCATCATGGCTAGATCAACAATGAGAGCTGCTTCTTCTTCATTGCCAGAGAGGTTTTCAGATGAAGACGATGGTAACTCATCTGAATCCGAATCAGAATCATTGTGTACCAACAATGCCTTCTTACCTCTTGCATATCTACGATCTCTTCGAGCTTTCCTTTCTTCTCTATCTTCAGAACTCAGATCTGGACATTCATAGATGTAATGTCCTGGCTTTTCACAATTATAACAAACTGGTTCATTAGAAGATTTCTTGATAGGAGAGTGATTATGTTTCCTATCCCTTCTATCAGCTGAGTTCCTATCCTTCCTATCTGATGAGTTTCGGCCTCTTTTGTTCTCAGTAGGGACTTCATCCCTTATTTCAGAAGAGTTTATATCTACCATAGGCTGTTAGCAGAAGATTCCTTACTGCCATAGGCTGTATAATCCTTATAGAAACGCTTATATCTACCATACCTCTTATTGAGTTTATCAAACCTCTTAATCATCAAACTCATCCCTTCTGTTAGCAGAAGAAAACCTTACTACCATAGGCTGTATAATCCTTATAGAAACGCTTATATCTACCATACCTCTTATTGAGTTTATCAAACCTCTTAATAATCAAACTCATCTGATCTTTCAAACTAAGATCAGATTGGTCTAGTTCATCCTTAATACTAGAGGACTTACTCTTAGATGTTCTAGAGCTTCTAGAGGCTGAGGCCTTAAAAGCAATATTCTTAGGGGTAGATTTCTCTTTGTCACTACTAACTACTGGATCTTCTTCATCTAATTCAAATTCATGTGCTTTGAGAGTTTGGAACATAGTTTCAGCAGACCAAGTGTCAATATCTTGAGTTGTCTTGATGATCATATTGACCATCTTCCACCTTTCATCTAAAGACTTAAGGATTCTCAAATTAATCTCCCTAGGTGTATACTTCTTACCCAAAACCTCAAGATCATTCTTAATTCTAGTAAAGCGAGTATCAAGCTGGTCAATGGATTCACCAGTTTTCATTTTGAATGACTCAAACTTCTGGATTACAGTAAATAGCTTGCTTTCCTTGATCAGGCTTGTGCCTTCACAAAGGACAGTCAATCTATCCCACATTTCCTTAACTGTTTTACATTTTAATACTTTACCAAGATACTCGTTTGGTAAGGTATGTAAAATATAATTCTTGGCTATGCTATCCAGATTGTTTCGTTTCATTTCTTCAGAAGTAAGCTCTGGTCTGGGTTTAGGTACAAGTACACATATTACTTTGTCTGGTTCCAGAGTGGCTGTGTTTGTGGTCATTGTGACAATTGGACCTTCCTTCACAACAGACACCATGCGATCATGAGTGGAGTTAAAGATTGCCTCCATTCAACGCTTCCAATAATCATAATTTGAAACAGAAAACTTAGGTAGTTTCGTAGCATTAGTTTCCATGATAGAAGATAAGATTAGTAAAGTAAATGTTGGAACACGCCGGCGAAGGTGGTCCGTCGCCAAGTTGGTTGTTGGGTACCAAACGTGTAAAACAAATTAAAACCTAAACATGCATCTAAAATAAAGTTTAAATTCTTTACCCTTGAAGATCAAGGTGTTGATTCCAATCTACAGATCTTCTAGTCTGTCTCCCAACTTCGCTCGAACACCGGGTGGACAGCGTGCTATTAAACGTGGAGAAGGTGCCTCAATTTCGTCTCCTTGAAACCCTAGCCATTTTTCTCAATTTCGTGTGTGCCAGGGTTTCAAAACTGACTTTAGGCTCCTATTTATAATCTCCATAAGTTTCATGGGCCAGACTAGGGATCCATTAGAAGGTATAGGGCAAGGGCTTCTTACAGGCCCAAATACTCTTATGTTCAGTCCAGAACATATAATTTGGCCCGAGAACATTAATTCATTCCACTAGAGAATTAATGTTGCACTCCCGTCCTATCCCGAACCGAATCAGGACTTCTATTAGACTTTATAATTCCCCGTGTTAAAGATATCGCACGTCCATTAATTATTAAAACTTCTGACTTCTTTAAATAATTAATCTCTATAATTCCTTGAGTAGTACCACTCAACCTCGTTGTCATACGGACTAAATCCACCTGCAGGGTTTAGTACGACAATCCGTTATGAGTTTCCTCAAGGGGACGTCATCAGCCTGGATATCCAGGACACGGTGCCCTAATGCCAATAAGTAGACACCATGCGAGCGATGCCACTACCCAAAATACGCAGCGTGAAGAATCTACCAAGATTCTCACATATGGTACATCAAAGTAGTGAACAAGCACCCCACACATCTAAATATCACACTTAGGGTTAAGAATCATAAAAGTCACCAAGACCTCTAGTTCTTCATAACAATCAGAACAGAAGAACATGTCTTATTTATGATCCATTCAGTACGCCACAGCGCACTAGTATAAACTAATGACCAAGATAAGCCACTAACAAGTTTATACTACAACTTAAACCAATAGTTGTGTCCAGAAATATCTCAGTTGTGAATACTGTTTATATTTTACAAGGAACTAACAATGTGATCTTATGTGTGACTACAAACTCACCACATCGTCTACAATGTAAGATAAGTAGACATACAAGTAATCACAAAGAATGCAATAATGTGAAAACCATTTATTTCGGATAATAAGGAAATCAAATATACATCCATAAAAGCCCACTAAAAGTTTGCTTTATTGTATATACCAACAATCTCTCACTTATACTAAAGCTAATCTTTTAGTATACACATAAAGACATTAACATATCTCCCACTTATACTCAAAATCTAGCTTATAATACATCGTAAACCAAGACCCTCTACATGATTCTCAAAGACTTTTATTGCCAGAGTCTTTGTGAAAGGATCAGCCAAGTTATCCAACGACGCAATCTTAGCCACAGCCACATCTCCTCGATTTACGATGTCTCGTATAATGTTGTACTTGCGCTCTATGTGTTTACTTGCTTTGTAGGCTCTAGGTTCTTTCGAGTTTGCCACTGCACCCGCGTTATCACAATAAATAGTGATACACATCGGCATACTCTGAGACACCCCTAATTCCATAAAGAAATTACGTAGCCAGACAGCCTCTTTGGCAGCTACGTACTCGGCTTCCATAGTGGAGTCTGCAATGCATTTCTGCTTCACACTTCTCCAAGATATGGCTGCGCCTCCCAGCATAAACACATAACCCGAGGTTGACTTCCGTTCATCTCGATCAGTTGGAAATCTGAATCGGTATAACCCAAAGGAATCAAACTGTTTGACTGGTATACTAGCATATAATCTCGAGTCCTTTTCAAATACTTGAGAATATGCTTTACAGCAGTCCAGTGTCCTTGACCAGGGTTAGACTGATATCTTGCTACCATGTCGTCTGCATAGCAAATATCAGGCCTCGTACACAGCATCGCATACATAAGGCTTCCTACAGCCGAAGCATAAGGAACCTTAGCCATCTCATCTATCTCTTTCTGTGTCATAGGACACATATCCTTAGACAGAGGGACTCCATGTTTGAAAGGTAGTACACCCTTCTTGGAATTCTGCATGCCAAAACGAGCAATCACAGTATCAATGTAAGACGCTTGAGATAAACATAACATTCTATTTTTTCGATCACGAGTGACCTTAATACCAAGAATGTACGATGCTTCTCCCATATCCTTCATTTGAAACTGTTCTGAAAGCCACACTTTTACGTCTGATAATACTTTCACATTGTTGCCAATAAGAATAATATCATCTATGTATAGTACTAAGAATACCACTACGTCTCCGTCACTCTTCTTGTACACACAACTTTCATTTTGGCATTATTCAAATCTAAAAGATTTGATCACCTCGTCAAAACGAATGTTCCAAGACCTGGAAGCTTGCTTTAGCCCATAAAGAGACTTTTTCAGCTTCGAGACTAGATGCTCTTGGCCTTTTTTCACATAACCCTCGGGTTGCTGCATATAGATGTCCTTATCCAAATTTCCATTAAGGAAAGCTGTCTTGACATCCATTTGCCAAATCTCATAGTTCATGTGATTAGCTATGGATAAGAGAATCCAGATCGATTTTAGCATGGCTATTGGTGAGAAGGTCTCGTCATAGTCGATTCCTTCTTTCTGGGTAAAACCCTTTACCACCAACCGTGCCTTAAAAGCAGTAATCTGCCCATCAGATCTTCTCTTACGTCTGTAGACCCACTTACACCCAACGACTTTCTTGTCGTGGGGAAGTTCACTTAGGTCATACACTTCCATATCATCCATAGATTCAATTTCTGAATCCATGGACTTGTGCCAAGACTCTGCATCTTTGTCTTTGATTGCCTCTTTGTATGTCCAGGGGTCGTTATAATCACGTTCATCGCTTGTAATCAAGTCAACAAACTCTCCCACAAACATGGATCAGGTTGGCGAGCAACCCTCCCACTACGACGAGCCAATGTATACAAAGGTTCATTAGAGTCGCCACGTTGTGCAATCTCTTATGGTATTTCCTCTTGCACACTCGATATGCTATTGTCTCCTCTCAATTCATTTAAAATGATCTCAGTATAGGACTTATGCTCATTCATATAGTCTTCTTCTAAAAATCGGGCATTGGTACTCACCACCACCCTCTTATCATTAGGACTATTAAAATAACCACCTCTCGTTCCCTTAGGGTGTCCTACAAACAACCGTACTTTAATTCTATGTGCCAACTTATCAGCTTCCTTGTTCAGCACATGTGTTGGACAACCCCAAATCCGAATGTGGTTTAGACTAGGCTTTCGCCCAGACCACAATTCAATCGGAGTTTTTGGAACCACATTAGTAGGTACATAATTTAGAAGGTACGTTGTTGTTTCCAATGCATATCCCCAAAAGGAGGTAGGTAATGAAGCATAACTCATCATCGATCTCACCATATCTAATAGAGTCCTATTCCTTCTCTTAGCCACGCCATTTTGTTGCGGAGTACCAGGTGCAGAAAGCTGGGATCTAATCCCGTTCTCTAATAAGTATTCCCTAAATTCATTGGTAAGGTATTCGCCACCACGATCAGAACGTAGTGACTTGATACTCTTACCATGACGGTTCTCCACTTCTGCCTTAAATTCTTTGAACTTGCCAAAGCATTCAGACTTGTGGCGCATTAGGTAGATGTATCCATATCTTGAGTAATCGTCAATGAAAGTGACGAAGTACACAAAGCCTCCTCTAGCTTGAACAATCATAGGCCCACACAAATCAGAGTGAATCAATTCCAACACATCATTGGCCCTATTCCCCTTAGCCTTAAAAGGCCTCGAGGTCATCTTGCCTTCCAAACAGGATTCGTAGACTGAGAATGGTTCCACTTGGAGAGACTCCAAAAACCCACTACTTACCAGTCTTTGAATCCTTCTTAGGTTACATGACCCAGTCTTAGATGCCAAAGATATGTTTGATTCAACTTAGAAGGTTCCTTTCTCTTATTTAATAATGATGATGATGAATGAGCTTCAGTCACAGCATGATATGCACAAGTAATAGTATAAAGATTATTTTCCAACGTGCCAAAAAAGATTAAAGAGTCATTTCTCATAATAACAACATTGTCATTAAAAACAACTGGGCATCCATCAAAAAAAAACTTTGAACCTGAAATTAAATTCCTCCGAAAATTCAGCACGTATAAAACGTTCTTTAATACTAATTATAGAATTAGAAAAATATAAGTGCACGTCTCCCACTGCAACCACTGATACTATCGCAGCGTTGCCCAAACTAATAGTAATCTCGCCCTCACTCAGTTCCCTTGTCTACATAAACCCCTGCAAGGTATAACAAACATGGTCAGTGGCTCCTGTATCTACTACCCAAGAAAAGGCATAACAAGCCACAAAACATGTTTCAACAACTAAAGCGAGAGACGTACCAGAGTTGTCCTTTTTTAGGAGAGGACAATCAGACTTCCAGTGTCCTGTCTTGTTGCACTTGAAACATTTGCCCTTCGGCTTTTTCACGCCACGAGAAGGCGCTAGTTTCTTGCTCCCAATGCCTTCACCACCGCCCTTTTTCTGTAAAGGCTTTTTCTTCTTCTTGCCATTAGACGAAGAAGGTCTAGCCTGAACAATAACATTGGCTTGTGTTTTCTTGCCTATGAGACCCTCTACCGCGACCAATTTTGTAAGAAGCTCGGATAAAGAATATTCCTTCTTATTCATGATTAAGTTAACATGGTAGTTCTCAAAGGACTTTGGGAGTTTGTGTAGGATCATATCGATCTTAGTGTCATTATCGATTAGTCCTCCGAGGACCTCTATCTCATTTAGATATTCCATCATCTTAAGACAGTGGTCCCTCACGGACGCTCCCTCTGGCATAGAGGATGACATAATCTTCCTCATAGCCTCAAAGCGGGTAGCCCTATCATTCTCACCAAAAAGCTCTTTGAGAATCAACATCATAGCTGCGGCACTAGGCATAGTTTGATGCTGCTATTGTAAAACATTTGACATCGAGGCCAAAATGTAACAACGAGCCATCTCATCAGCCTTGTGCCAATTCTTATGAGCCTCCCTTTGCTCTTCAGTGGATTCGGATCCCAAAGGGGCAGGAGCAGGTGTGTCGAGCACAAACTTGTACTCATCTGCAACTAGGACAATGTCCAGATTTCTTTTCCAATCCAAATAGTTTTGACCAGTAAGATTATTTTGATTTAAGATAACCGTAAGTGGGTTGAATGTCACCATTATGTATCTTAAATAAATAAAATGCAAGCAATAAATCACATAAGTTTGAAGCATAAAACATTGGAAACCTTCAAAACCAACATTCAACACAACCTCCAACTGCCCAACAAACACACATGCAAGCCACGTTAGGGTGGTCGTTTACACATGTATTCATCGACCAGACATTCAGTCTTTAATTTCAATATCACGTCAACTTATCCTTTTGACGAATGAAATTAACAGTCGGACTTTAACTGGCCATGTGAATTAGAACAGTGACCCCGTTGGGGAGTTATATTAAAATTCAATCTAAGTGATGACCACAATTTAACAATAGTTATCTTGAATTATTCTTTACTGGTGAACTCATGGATGACACATCTGTTAGGGAAGGTCACACACTTCATCTAAAGATTAAAACATTTTGATTAGAAGTCTTAACTAGTAAGCTCGTGAATGTTGCACCCATTAGGGGAGACTCCCGAGGTCCCACGAGCAACAAACACCTTACTTAAAGACCAATTGCGGAGGCCTATAAATTAATTAAAAAATTCAATTATTCCACTTAGTCATTTAAATATGAAGATTATTCACAAGCATAGCAAATAAAAAAATAAGCATGCCAATCATAACAAGATGCGATAAACAAAGGCAAAAATAAATAAATGCACATCTATCGCAACCCCTTGAAAAACCTATCAGAAAACAGCCTCAATAATCTATTACAATGATAAAACAGTAGCGCGGTCGGATGCCTCGCATCGGCCTCTCACGCAATGCAAAAATCTTATATACACGTCCACCGACAAAAACTGGCAGAAAACTTCATCAAGACGTTTGAATTAGGTCCCGCCACCGGCTGTGACATGTGTAGATCTCGTCGAGACGTTTCCAAAAAGGTCTTACGGGCTGAAAACGGACACCCGAGTCAAAAGTTATGGGCAAAACAGTTTCCACCGTAAAAAAATAGCTTTCACCGTCCAAGGCCATAACCCGAAGACTCGGATCACCGTTTCCAGATCTTCCATCGACACCGCCTGTTCTCACGATCAAAATTTACAATAAAAATGAGCAAAACCCTACTGTTGGGAATAAAATGAGATATGTTTTGATTAAATACCAAAACCCCCTGAGACATGCCTAAGTCAAGATGATTGTGTTCTAAGAGTGTTAGAACACATAGCATAAGGCTAGATGAGAAGCTGAAATGTTAGGCAACTCTTAGATGATTAGATGCACAATATGAGGGGGAACCTATGCTTTGAAGATTATGAAGATCAAGTCCCCTCAAGGCTCAAACTCTGGAACAATCACTAAGGCCAAGCATACTCTATAGAAAACCAAATGTTCTGATCAGGAGAGTTGTCCAGAGAGGTTATCTCTATGCAAGAACAAGGTTGTAAAGCTCAAAAGGACAAGCTTACTCAAATGCTCTGATCAGGAGAGTTGTCCAAAGAGGTTGACTCTGTGCAAAAACAAAAGCTCTGAAGCTCAAAGGCCAAGTATGCTGATCAGGAGAGTTGTCCAGAAGAGTTGTCTCAGCAAAATTGAACCAGAACAAATGTTCTAATGCTTGAAGGTCAACTATGCTGAAGAGAAGAAGACAACTACACCCTAAAAAGACTTCATTGTATCATGCTGAGATCATTTCCAAGAGAAGCAAAGGGAAAGAGCCAAGTCATCTGAAGAAGAGCAAGCCAACCATGCTGATAAGCAAAGTCTGCTGATAGTGATAAGCAGAGTTGTCCATCTGATAAGGAATGTTGTCCTATCATTGGATCAACCTTCAGAAGCCATGTCCAAGTCTTAACAAGAAGTCAAACATTGGGAAAGGTACTGCAGAAAGAAGACAAAGTCTTAACAGCCGTTTATTACCCAAATAAGGACATGTCACTATCAAGAAGCTGTCTTCCAGTTTGAAGAACTCAAGGAAGACATTTATAGCAATTTGGGGTTGCCTCTCCAACGGGCAAATCCTCAAATTTGTCTATAAATACAGAAGTGTGAAGACCATTTGAAGCACCAACTACTAAGCCAATTATCCTGCAAGATATCAAGTGCTTTCAAAGCTTTCAAAGACTATCTTAGTCTTCATACACTTCTTCTAAGCTGAACCCAATTGTATATCCATACAAAGCTTAGAGAGATATCCTATCCTTATACACTGATCTTCATTGTAAAGGATATCTCATTAGTTGGAACCTTACTTCAACACTTACCCCTTTCAAGTGAGAAAGTGAGAAGGTTGTAGTAGTAGAAGTGGTAGGAGCTGACTGTTGAGAGAAGAACAGTTCAGTTCTGAGTTGAGAAGAGGGTACTAGGACTCTAGACATCCTAGGGATCAATTCACCAAGGAGTGTTGTTATTGATCAAGTGCACCTTGGCACTATAAAACAAGTTAATTCCAAGAGTGAAGGAATTATCCTGTTAAATCAGGGAAAGTGGATGTAGGAGCTTGAGTCTCTGAACCACTATAAACTCTTGTATTGATTTACTTTCAAGCACTGTAATACATTCAACACTGCACACAAAACTGATTTACAAAAGAACTTACATTCAAAGATTGTGCAAAACTGTATTGGACAAGTTCCCTGAAACTAAACTGGATTGCATTGAATTGACTAAGTGATTTCAGAAACTAAAGGAGTCTAAACTTAAAGGGCCAACCACTATTCCGCACATATAACTCCCCTAGATAGTTATTCAACTAAGTACTCAATAGTACTTAGTAGTCTGATTATCTTAGAAGAGTTAATCATCTTCAACAGAGTTGTCCAAGACAACCTTGCTGAACTCTGGTTTGATCAAAAGTTGAGAAGAATTGCATACAAGTGTATTCCCCCCCCCACCCACCCCCCCATACACTTGTTATATACTCCTTTCAGGACCAACAAGTGGTATCAGAGCAGGGGTTCAAAGACCACTGCTTCTGAAAATCCATCTTGATTTTCAAAAATCACATATTTGTGTGGTCACTGAGCTGATCTCTATTTGAAATCTATCACCCGTTGACTAACTGTTTATTCTTGAGATATGGCCAACAACAATGTTGTTCCTCCACCTGTTGTTCAAGGATTGGACAACATGGCCACAAATCCAGTCAACCACATCTCACATCATAAACTGCCCATGTTTTCAATAGACAATTATGATTTCTGGAAAATTAGAATGAGGGCTCATCTTGCATCCCTTCACACTGACATGTTAAGAGTAATCAAAAGAGGACCTTTTGTGTTTACTCAAACTAACCCCAGGTTGACAGATGAGCAAAGAGCTGATATAAGGGAACTGATTCCCAAAGATGAAGATGACTTCACTGCTGATGAAAAGAGGAAAGATAACTTGAATTATCTTGCAATGAACACCCTCTATCAAACAATTCCAGATGCAATCATGGGAAGAGTCTACCACTGCACAACTGCCAAAGAAATTTGGGATACTCTTGCTGAAATGTGTGAGGGTACAGAAAAGATCAAGGAGAACAAGCTCCAAGTTGTTGTGCAAAAGTTTGAGCAATTCTCAATGGAAGCTGATGAGTCCATTGACAAATTTGCTGGTAGATTCACTGATGTGATGAATGAAATCAACTCATTGGGCAAGGTGTACTCCAGGAGAGAAGTTGGATTGAAGATCTTGAGAAGTCTCACTCAAAAGTGGGATGTCTATGCTGTGATGATGCAGAATACCAAGGATCTCTCCTCCATGCCCATGCAACAAATATTCTCAGAAATCAAAGCTTATGAGTTCGATCTCAACAGAAGAAAGCCTGTTGAGGAACCTTCAAATCCTACTAAGGGAGTGGCATTCAAGGCCAAAGTTGCTGAACCTGAAATGCAACCCACTCCCAGATCATCAAAGTCAGTCTCAAAGACTGAAATGAAGGAAGATCTAGCCTTGATGGCTAGAAGGTTTGACAAGCTCAACACAAGGTTTGGTAGATACAAGAAATTCTACCAAGACAACAAATTCAGGAGAAGGTACAACTCCCCTGAAGATCAGGCCAAGGACAAAAAGCCTGAAGAAAAAAGATCAGAGGACAAGTACTCTGATAGGAGAAGGTCCAGTAGAGCTGACCCTTCATCATCAAAAGGAAGAGATGAATCCAAGAAGGATGATGATGAACACATATGCTACAATTGCAAGAAGAAAGGGCACTTCCAGTATGACTGCCCTAAACTGAGCTCTAAAGAAAGAAGAGAAAGACAAGCTAAAAGAGACAAAAAATTCACCAATAGAAAAGCCATGATGGCTGGTGAAGAATCTGATAGTGCTGAAAGCTTCAACCCCTCTGATGGACTGTTCTCAAACAGTGATGATGATGATGATGTGTGCAACATGGCTCTTGAGGATGATGAGGTATCCTCCACTTCTAGCTAACCATCATTCTTATCACAGAATACTAGTGAAGTCAACTTGAAACTTTCCTTTGGGAAGTTGATGGAAGATTTCACTAGATTACAAGAATTTCATGATACCTGTGTGAGAGAAAATGAAAGACTGGCTATTGAACTTGCAAAAAACTCTGAGGTAGCTGTTGATGTCAAATCTACTGAGTTGTATCAACAAGTCTTGAGAGAGCTTAAGGAAGCAAATCTCAGGATAGTTGACCAACAAAAGGAGATTGATGATCAACTACTTTCTCAGAAAAGAAGAGATTTTGAACTGAAAATTCTAAATGCCAAGTTTGAAAACCTCTCACATGAATATAATATTCTTAAATCAAGTGAAGAGAGCCTGAAATTAAAGATGTCTGCTTTGAACAAATCCTCTAGAGCAATAGAGGAAATTCAGAGTTATCAAAGACCTATGGCTCAAAGAAGTGGATTAGGTTTTGATCCATTCGAATCTTCACCTTGTCTTAGTGTTGCTTCAACAAGTAACACTAAGAAAATCTTTGTTAAGTCAGTGGCACAACAAGCTGAAAATGAAATAATTCAGCCACTGAATAAAGGAAAGGGCAAAATGAATGAAATGCCTACTCAAGTGCTTCAGGAGACTAGGTCTAAACCTAAGGAAATGGCCAAAGTCCCTGAACACAAGAGGAATGTTGGTCAGCAGAGTAGACCCAATGGAAGGGCAACTCTCCTGAACAATGTTCAGAGGAGTTATCCAAGGTATAATCAGCCTAGGCCAACTCTACTGAGAAAGCCTCAGCTGAATATACCTAAGGACAACTATCCTCAAAGGCAGAATAAAATGAGACAACCAAAACCCTTCATGCCAAAGGGTAATGGTCATAAAAATGCCTTTCCTCAAAGATTTCATCAAGCTACACAAAGAACTCATAAGTTCAGGAAAATTGACAACTCCCCTGAAACTTACAGAGTTAACACATTCACACATACTTTCCCCAAGGCATTTAAGGGAAAGACAGTGTATGTTGATGCACAAGGAAAACAACTTAGCCACCTTGAATCAATCAGGGTAATTAGGCAAGTTTGGGTTCCAAAAGGTACTGCTAACCTCTCAGGACCCAAAACTCAAAGGGTACCTAAACCTATCTAATTGCAGGTACCAATGGGCCACAAGAAGAGGAGTATGAGCAAAAAGACAGCATGGTACCTTGATAGTGGATGCTCAAGGCACATGACTGGAAACAAGGAACTCCTCACTGATTTTATTGAAAAAGAAGGCCCAAATGTCACTTTTGGAGACAGCTCACAAGCAATAACTAAAGGTTATGGTACATTGATGATTGGTAACATCAAAGTAACCAATGTATCTTATGTAGCTGGTCTCAAATATAATCTCCTAAGTATCAGTCAATTCTGTGATAAAGATTTCAATGTTGAGTTCTCAAGTGGAAAATGTTTAATTAAAGATAAAACTCAACAAATTCTATTGACTGGAACTAGGAAGGGAAATGTGTATTTTGCAGACTGGGACAAATCTACTGATGCTGCATGTGTCACGCCCCAAATCTAAAAATAATGACATTTCAAAAAGTAGTTGAAACAACTAATTTTCACATGCCAAAAATTAAATTTTAAACTTACAATGATAAAGTAAAGGGACGTAACAACAAATATAATTAAAATCACGTTAACTATTGCAGCGGAAACAGTTATACTATAATTCAAGTGAAAATTCTAATTTAATTAATTAACTAAGAATCTTTAAAAACATAATCCAATTAAATAAACATAAAATCATTCTTTATTTTTAAATACATGAACATCGTCTCCCATCACCACGCCTCGCCATCCAACTCTTCAACTTGAAATTGTAAATGGGGGGTGAGCATGCAAGCACACTCAGTGGGATTTATGTCATTCAATAGTTAATGCTAAAAATAAATAATCAAGTAATTGCAACTTAGCAAATAATATTCACATTGCCACATATACTTTGTCATTGTAACTTTGTCAATAGAGTTTTGTGAACCATCGCATGTTTGTGGACCTTCCCAAAGCCAAATTAATGACTAAGGTATTCCCACACGTAGACATCGCATGTTTGTGGACCTTTCCAAAGCCAAATTAATGATTAAAGTATTCTCACACGTAGACATCGCATGTTTGTGGACCTTCCCAAAGCCAAATTAATGACTAAGATAGTTCCACATGTGAGCACGGCGGGTTACACCCGAAGACCCGTCGGTCCCGGACCCCATCTGGAGCCCCAGGCTATTAGATAACTTTGGCGTAAACTTTGCCAATAGAATAATAACTTTGCCAATAGAATAACAATAAAAATGAATTCACATAGTAACAATTAACTCAAACATTTATCTAAAAAATTAAATAATGAATAACATGTCATTGCAATAGAACTCTACCAATCACGGTATAGATTAAAGCAATTAAAAACCTCACCTCGATTGACGAACGTGGAAGCCTCGTATAAATTAGTTCTTGCAATTGTTGTCGCCTAGCCGTGCGATATAAAGCACGATGAAGGGTCTACTTAAAATAAATTATAAAGCTTGACAAATAAAAGGCAATTGCATTAAGTGTTGATCTCCTCATACGTTCGCACATGACATATATATATAGATAGCATTTGTGTCTTGGGAGTTATAGAAATTAAAGTGTAATTAAATTTTAGTAAATAAGGTTTTCAATTGGCCGTTTCACCATTATTGGGAAGGAGGTTACTGAAATATATAATTAAATTGCATAAATATGGTTTTTTTTTTATATATTTTTTTTATTAAATTAATTATTACAAATAAAAAAAATAAGGGATATTACAGCATGTTTCATTGCTAAGTGCACTAGTGAACAAAGCTGGTTATGGCACAAGAGGCTAAACCACCTGAACTTTAAATCAATGAACAAACTTGCTAGAAATGCATTAGTTAAAGGACTACCTAATGAGGTTTTCATTAAAGAACATGTGTGTAAGCCATGTCAAGAAGGAAAACAGATTAAAGCCTCATTCAAAGGTAAACCAGTCATCTCTACTGAAAGGGTGCTTGAACTTCTACATATGGATCTTTTTGGACCAATCACCCCTTCAAGCATAAATGGTAGAAAATACACATTGGTAGTAGTAGATGACTTCTCTAGGTTCACATGGGTAGTATTTCTCCTCAATAAGAAGGAAACACAAGTCAAACTACCTGAACTTCTCAAGAGACTGTCAAATGAGAAAAGCCTTAGCATTATCAAGATAAGATCTGATAAAGGCACTGAGTTCATAAATTCATACATCAATGAGTATTGCACATCTAATGGAATAACTCATGAAACCTCAGCAGCTAGAACTCCTCAGCAAAATGGAGTTGCAGAAAGAATGAATAGAACCTTAAAAGAAGCTGCTAGAACCTTAATTGCTGATTCAAATTTACCTAAGAGGTTTTGGGCTGTAGCTATAAACACTGCATGCCATACTCAAAATAGATGCTTGATTACTAAGGGGCAAGGCAAAACCCCTTATGAACTCTGAAAAGGAAGAATGCCTAAAGTGTCATACTTTCACATTTTTTGTTGTAAGTGTTTCATACACAATAATGGGAAAGAACAGTTGAAAGCCTTTGATAGCAAAGCTGATGAGGGAGTATTCCTTGGATATTCTCAAGTCAGTAGAGCTTTCAGAGTCTACAACAAGAAAACCCTTATTGTGGAAGAAACACCTCATGTTGTGTTTGATGAATCTATTCATGAGTCCAGGAATGAAAACTTGGAACCTGAAGAAATCACACAGAGGATAACCAGACTGAGCCTAAAAGACAAAGACACTGAATTCATAGATGTTGTCCAAGCCAACCTACCTGAAAATACTATATTGGACAACAATCTTGAAGGCAACATTCCTGAGACAAACCCTACTGATGGAAATGGTGAACTGAATGAGACAATCCCAGTTCACATCCAGGTAACAACTACCAATGAAGAAGCAATTCCTGCTGAGGTAGTTAATGGGTCAAATAATCAAGGGGGAACTCAAAATGTTGAAAATGCCAATGTCCCTGACATTGAGGACAACACCCCTGATTATGTCCTGAATTAGATCCTGCATTCAATTATCCTGAATTATATAACACTGGTGACTCAACTTTAGTAGAGGACAACTCTACTGAAGGGATCAGAAAAAGAAGGACTTGGTTGTATGACCATCCTACTGATCTGATACTTGGTGACCCAAGTATAGGAGTCAAAACCAGAAGTTTTCATGGTGAAAGTGATATGTTCTGTTGTTTCTTGTCAGAACAGGAACCAAAAGACATTGATGAAGCACTTCAGGATGCAAACTGGATCACAGCAATGCAGGAAGAGCTCAATCAATTCACCAGAAATGAAGTATGGGAGCTGGTGGATAGACCTTCACATCAAGATGTTATTGGAACCAAGTGGGTGTTTAAGAACAAAAAGAATGAGAATGATGTGATTGTCAGAAACAAAGCAAGAATAGTGGCAAAAGGTTACTGCCAGCATGAAGGCATTGACTATGATGAGACCTTTGCACCTGTGGCAAGGCTAGAAGCAATAAGGCTCTTCCTAGCCTATGCAGCCCACAAGAGGTTCAAAGTATACCAAATGGATGTCAAGAGTGCCTTTCTGAATGGAGTCTTGAAAGAAGAAGTCTATGTGGAGCAACCACCAGGTTTTGAGGTTGGAAACCAAGTATACAGACTGAAGAAAGCTCTATATGGACTCAAGCAAGCCCCTAGGGCTTGGTATGACACACTGTCACAATTCCTCTTGGATCATGGATTCACCAAGGGAACTGTGGACAGAACTCTCTTCAGAATCTCTGAAGGAGAGGACATCTTGCTTGTCCAAATTTATGTAGATGACATAATTTTTGGATCCCTTAATGAGAAGCTGTGTGAAAAGTTCTCCAAGCTCATGCAAAGCAAGTTTGAGGTCCATGATGGGGTTGATGAACTTCTTTTTGGGTCTACAAGTCAAACAATCAAAAGAAGGAATCTTCATCAACCAAGCCAAGTACACCAGAGAAATGATCAAGAAGTTTGGGTGTACAACAAGCAAGCCAGTAAGGATCCCAATGAACACAAATTGGAAGATGGATCCTGATGAGAGTGGTGTTCCAACCAACTCCACTGAGTATAGAGGAATAATTGGTTCACTCCTCTATCTCACAGCAAGCAGACCTGACATCACATTTGCAATAGGTGTGTGTGCAAGGTTTCAAGCAAATCCTAAGAAAAGCCACCTTGAGGCTGCAAAAAGGATCTTGAGGTATCTCAAAGGCACTAAAAATCTAGGCCTTTGGTACCCTGCTGATGACAACATTGAATTAACTGGCTACTCAGATGCTGACTATGGAGGATGCAGAATTGACAGAAAGTCCACTTCAGGAACTTGTCAATTCTTAGGCAACAAACTCATATCTTGGTTTTCCAAGAAGCAAAACACAGTGGCTACCTCCACCACTGAAGCTGAATATGTTGCTGCTGGAAGTTGTTGTGCTCAAATCCTTTGGCTGAGACAACAACTCAAAGACTACAAAGTCAACTCTACTGAAGTACCAATATTTTGTGATAACAACAGTGCAATTGCAATATCACAAAATCCTGTCTTGCACACAAGATGCAAACATGTGGACATCAAGCATCACTTCATTAGAGATCATGTGGAGAAGAAGGATATCAAGTTGGTAAAGATCCACACAAATCATCAAAAAGATGATATATTGACAAAGCCACTTGCAGAGGCAAGATTTCTGGAATTATCAGCAGAGTTGGGTCTACTTGATCCAGGGAAATTGGACAATTGAGTCCAAAGGAGTTTATTCATTAAGGGGTAACAAATTTCAAAGATCAGCAGAATTGGTCAAATCTGCTGAAATTCAGAAAGATGACCTAAATGATTCAGGACACTTGTCCATTGAATTTCAGGACACTTGTCCTAGTGGGGTCAGATAAGTTGTCCTAGCTATCAAACCAAATCTTGGTCTGATAAGCACCTATTTTGGGTAATCATTGCCTATTTCGAAATATGTCCCAGGATCTGAGGATGTTGTGCGACCCACTCTGGAAGCAAGGATTAGTGGTGTGGAAACTGGCCTCCAAACCATTTCCACTTAAGTACAAAAAGCCAAATCCATCATGGAATCCATCTCAGAAGAGGTCAAGAAGGAACAAAAGTTGTTGAGAGACAATCATAATGCTAATGTCAAAGCTCTCAGGCTGACTGTCAAGCAAGCTCTTGGAAAGAAGACTGCACTACAAAAGAAAAGGGCTGAAGAACAAAGGTTTGCTATGGTGAAAGCAGCCTCTGAAAAATTTTCCCAAGAGGTGATGGCCAACATTGCTGAAAGTGCAGTGGCCAACCTCACTGAGCTCCTTAAAGCCCAACTTGATGCATCCCTGAAAGCAACCTTAGAGGAGGTTGTCCAACAAAAGATGAAGCCTGTTCTAGCTTTTCTTAGCTTGAGCAGTGATAGGATGCAAAATATACATGATGAAAATGTATATCTGTTGGAGGAAATGAAGTCTCTAAACCAGGCCCAATCCCTAATGGCCACAACAATGAGTGAGCTAAAACCCCAGTGTTTTGATGCTGCCAAAAAGGGGGAAAGGGAAAGAGCTAGAGCAAAAGGTGCCTTGGTGATTGGGAGCCCAGACAAGGGAAAAGACAAAGCTGCTAAAGAGAAAGGAAAAGAGCCTGCAGTACTGAATTTAGAAGAATTGGATGAAGAAGAGCAATTAGCAATTGCACTAAAGAACTCAATGGCCTCAGCTCAAGAGGAAAGAATGAGGTTACAGCAGAGACCAGGTGGTGAGGTGTCTGGTTTGGACAAAGATGTTGAAGGTGTCCAAACTAGAGGAAAGATCAAGAAGGCAAAAGGAAAGAAAAGACAAGCTGAGACATTCACTGACTTTCCTAACAGCCTTGATCTTCCACCTGAATTCAGAATTGATGATGATGAGCCTACATCAAAGAAGGCCAAAGCTGCTGAAGAGCCCAAAACTACTGAAAAAGACAAGTCTTCTGAAATGGTCAACATTGCTGAAGGTGCCAAAGTCACTGAAGATGTGGAAGCTTTATATGAAGAGGGCTTTGGACTTAGACCAAAGAAGACAAAGATTGTAGTACTCAATGATCCATCAAAGTTGTTTCATGAAGGGTATGGAAAAGACCCTGAAACACAACAGAAACTGGCCATGATGAGAGCCCAAGAGAAAATGGATTTGATGGATGAAGCACAAAGAGCAAGAGATAAGAGAAGAGCAAACTTCCAGAAACCAAGAAGAAGGAGAGCAACTTACAGCAAGATGAAGCCTCGGCTACTAGTCCCAATGGACACCAAATATCCACACTTGGATAAATGGGTGCCAATTCAGCTGAATGATACATGGGAAGAGGCTAAAAGGGAGTTTGTCTATGACTATTATGTCATTGGCAGATGGAATGGAGGAGATGCCAATTCTTCCTTTGCTGAGTTCATGATAGAATACTACAGAGAGTTGTATCAACAATTACTTGCAGCTGCTGATATTGCAAGAATTGAACTCAATGCTCCCAAGCCTATCATTTACATGCCTCCAAAGCTTGATGGATGGATTGACCAAGCAAGGATCCTAAGGGAGTTCACTGAGATTCTTAAACTAAACAAAATGACCCTTGGACCCAAAGGAACCAACCAGGAAGCCATGGAACTCAAGAAGAGAGTATGGGCACAATATGGGATGGTGCCACCTAAAGAAGATGATCTCTGAAATGGCTAAGTCTTCCTGACTCTTATATGCTGAATTGAATGAAAACTTAAGTTGGTTACTAACTTGTGTTTTGGTCAACTATTCTGAAGATGCTCAAGCTGCTGATATGATGTGCTCTAATACCTAAATGCTGAATGATTTAAGAGTATATCATACTTTTGTAGTAAATGTGTGCTTATTTGTAATGTTTCTCATGCTCTGATATGTTTTTGTTCAAACTATCAACATGCTGTAATGATTCTCATTTTAATGATAGTTGAACATATTCTGAATCAAGAAACACAAATCTCTCTATGCCTATTCTTGAAACCTATTTGCAACATGAATAGTGAGTACACTAACACATTTTCTTTCAGGGAAATTGACCTCAGTCATGCCTTCTGAAGATAAATGTAATAGGTGTAGTCAAGTCACTTATGCATAAAATGTATAGGTTTTGGCATCATCAAAAAGGGGGAAATTGTTGGGAATAAAATGAGATATGTTTTGATTAAATACCAAAACCCCCTGAGACATGCCTAAGTCAAGATGATTGTGTTCTAAGAGTGTTAGAACACATAGCATAAGGCTAGATGAGAAGCTGAAATGTTAGGCAGCTCTTAGATGATTAGATGCACAATATGAGGGGGAACCTATGCTTTGAAGATTATGAAGATCAAGTCCCCTCAAGGCTCAAACTCTGGAACAATCACTAAGGCCAAGCATACTCTATAGAAAATCAAATGTTCTGATCAGGAGAGTTGTCCAGAGAGGTTATCTCTATGCAAGAACAAGGTTGTAAAGCTCAAAAGGACAAGCTTACTCAAATGCACTGATCAGGAGAGTTGTCCAAAGAGGTTGACTCTGTGCAAAAACAAAAGCTCTGAAGCTCAAAGGCCAAGTATGCTGATCATGAGAGTTGTCCAGAAGAGTTGTCTCAACAAAATTGAACCAGAACAAATGTTCTAATGCTTGAAGGTCAACTATGCTGAAGAGAAGAAGACAACTACACCCTAAAAAGACTTCATTGTATCATGCTGAGATCATTTCCAAGAGAAGCAAAGGGAAAGAGCCAAGTCATCTGAAGAAGAGCAAGCCAACCATGCTGATAAGCAAAGTCTGCTGATAGTGATAAGCAGAGTTGTCCATCTGATAAGGAATGTTGTCCTATCATTGGATCAACCTTCAGAAGCCATGTCCAAGTCTTAACAAGAAGTCAAACATTGGGAAAGGTGCTGCAGAAAGAAGACAAAGTCTTAACAGCCGTTTATTACCCAAATAAGGACATGACACTATCAAGAATCTGTCTTCCAGTTTGAAGAACTCAAGGAAGACATTTATAGCAATTTGGGGTTGCCTCTCCAACGGGCAAATCCTCAAATTTGTCTATAAATACAGAAGTGTGAAGACCATTTGAAGCACCAACTACTAAGCCAACTATCCTGCAAGATATCAAGTGCTTTCAAAGCTTTCAAAGACTATCTTAGTCTTCATACACTTCTTCTAAGCTGAACCCAATTGTATATCCATACAAAGCTTAGAGAGATATCATATCCTTATACACTGATCTTCATTGTAAAGGATATCTCATTAGTTGGAACCTTACTTCAACACTTACCCCTTTTAAGTGAGAAAGTGAGAAGGTTGTAGTAGTAGAAGTGGTAGGAGCTGACTGTTGAGAGAAGAACAGTTCAGTTCTGAGTTGAGAAGAGGGTACTAGGACTCTAGACATCCTAGGGATCAATTCACCAAGGAGTGGTGTAATTGAAGAGACTGAGGTCTTAGAGGAACAACCTTTGGGTGCTAATGAGTTGGAGAGCACACCAATTGAAGTTGCTGAAAATATTGTGCTTGATGATGTTTAAGAGACAGTAAGAACAGTTCCTACTGACACAGCTTAAGATAACTCTAGCTTTGAATTGTTGAAAAAGCATAATGAAGAGTTACAAAGCAAGCTGGAAGCTACTTTGAAACAATTTCAAGAAGCTACTGAGAAGTTGGAGAGATTGACTGCTACCAGTTCATATGAGCAAGTGATGGAACACACAATGTCTAAAATCTATGATCTGCATAGATTGCAAGAAAAGAAACTTTCTGCTGAGTTGCAAAAGAAAGTTGAGCTGCTTGTGACACCCTTGAAGGAATGGCAGAATGAAGCCAAAAAGGGGGAAGATAAAGTCATGAGAGTGATGGAGCAGACTCAAACTCAACAAGCTCAGTTAGTTGTGAGTCAAGATGAGCTGAAAGCGAGTCAGGATGATCTGAAAGAAGAGATCATTAGTTTAAAGCTGAAAATCAATCTCAGAAGACAACAAAAGTCTGTTGAATCTGAAACTCAAGGTGTAGCAACAATTGAGAAAAACATTGCTGAATCTTCTTCTGGAAAGAAAAAGAGAAAACTGATCTTGGATGATGAAGAAGAGGCTGAAGAGATTGGAAGGGTTACCAGGTCTAAGAGTAAGCTGAAGCATGTAATTGCTAGTAGTCAGCCAAGTGATGAAAAGATGCCTGAAGCTGTTGAAAAGCACAATGAGTTGTTAGCAAAGAAGAAAGCTGATGAGCAACTTAGAAAGCAAAAATTGAAAGATGCAGAAGCTGCAAGGAAAAAGTTTGATAATCGAGTTGCTGCTTTAAAAAGGAAAAAGAAATCTAAGTCTGTTGGAGAAGTTCTTGATGAGAACTACATAGAGTTCATTGTTGATTCTGATAATTTGGAATATTGGAATGATCTAAAGAAGAAATGGCAGATTGCTAATTTCATAGTGAAGAAATTTGGTGATCATTCAAGCAAAGAGGATGAATATGCTGATTTTGAAGAATTCATGATGAATGTTGCAAGGGGCTTCTGGGAAGATATATTATTATTGGCTGCTGGTGCAGATATCCAGATCTTATGTCCGGAAGAACCTGTATGGAATCCACCAAGATTAGCAGATGGAAAACCTGATCTGAAAGAAGTTGGAAACATTATTGCTAAGATCATTAAGGATGAAGGTATTACTGATCACATACACATGATGGAAATAAAAAACAGGATGTACTTGGCATTCAGAATTCCCAATGAAGATTGAAGATGAAGGACTATGCTGAAGAGATAACATTTCTTAACCTTATCTTTATTTTCTTTATTTTGATATTTTTGTGATTATGTGAAGTATGTGTAATATCTTATCTTATGTGAATCCTAATCTGATGTTTGAATTGATGAATTGTTATGATCAACTATATATCTTAACTACTGATCTGTTAATATTTAAGTGGTTTTGGCTTCATCAAAAAGGGGAAAATTGTTGGGATATGAATCTTTGAAACAATGTTCTAGTTGATGATTGTATGTTTTGATGGCCAAAAACAACTTGAAGTTAATGATATATGCGATTATATGTTGATATAATTGTGTTATATGAAATCTAAGTTTACTGATCTTAAGAGATATTTGAATCTGAGTTACTGATCTTATTATGTTTACTGATCTGATATGTGAACTGTTAGGAACTAAGCTGATGTTTTGTATTGTATAGACAGCTTATAGTATAGGACTTAGATATACTCTTCTGTATATAGTTCAGTTGATGTATAGATAGGTTTTATAATTGTAAAGTTGCATTATATTGTATTCAGCATTGTAAAAGTTCAGAACAGTAGATTAGAACTAGATTAGAACTAGATTAGAAGAAGATCAGAAGATTATCGAAGACTCAGAAGACTACTTCAGAATAAGAAGACTTCAAGAAGAGTTGAAGAGAAGCTTAGAATAATTCTGGAGAAGTTAGAACAGTTTTGGAGAACTGTGTTGACTGACTAAGAACAGTAAAACTAAGAAGAGTAGTTTACTGTGCTGAGTTAGTAAGTTTGAAGAATAAGTTTGGAAAACTTATTTAAGGCGTAACTTAAGATATATTGAAGATATGCTGACTTGGATAAAGTTGAAGGAAGTTACAAAGTCGGTTACAAGAAGAAGTTACAAAAACAGTTTTAGAGTTAGTTGAGAGTTAGTTCACAAACTGCTAACTGTCATACTAAGTTTTATAAATACTGTGTGATCTCCTACTTCTAAGACTACTGAACATTTACTGATCCTAAAGCATTCAAGAGCAAGTCTACAGAGCATTGAAGAACTCACAGAGTCAAAGAGATCAAGGAATTTGAGAAGAAGCCACAGATTTGAAGAGAAGAATCAAAGGCTATTCAAGAGAAGTTTTACTTTTCATTTTAAAGTTTGTATTGTTGTAAACAAGTGTGCTAGTTACTTGTGAAATTACTAGTAGATCGAAGATACACTTGGGAGTGTAATCGAAAAGATCACAGTCTTAGTCTTGGGACTTTAAGCCACAAGAAACTCAAGAAGGAGTTAATAAAACATCACAACTGGGATTGTGAGAGTGGATGTAGACTATTGGTCGAACCACTATAAAATTCTGTGTTCTTTACTTTTCTGTTTGGTATTTGTTTGATATTTGTTTAACCAAGAACAGTAGAATTTACTAAGTAAAGATCTAAATAAAAGTTGAGTATAAAACTTAAACTGGAAGTACTGATCTGATTCAGTAAGAACAATACTATTCAGAACACATTTCCGCATTAAAACTCTGATATTTTGAAAGATTTTGAAAAGTCTATTCACCCCTCCCCTCTAGACTTTCTTAGCTTAATCAATCTTAACTCAACTTGGGACCAACAATAACCGCCACTGCATGTGCACATGGAAATCCTTGGATTTGCCATTGAAAACATGTGCATATGTTATATTCTAAATCAACAATGACAGATGTTTTAGAACCAACAAGAAACTGCCCGTTTGGATATAGGGAAACATTCCATGCTGCACTAATGTTTGAATGTTCATGCCAAAGTTCTTCCTTGGTAGGGACCAGCAAACCAGTCCATGTACTGCTAATTTCGCGCATTTGTACGAACATGATAGATATCTTAAATTTAATAGAATCAATCATATGAGTAATTGGAAGAGCCCTCGCTTCACGAATCTAAGAGTTGAACGATTCAGCTGCATTCGAAGTCATTTCTCCATATCTCTTAATGTTGGGGGAATGAGACACAGCCCAATGGGGATAAGGTAGGTCTTCCAGCCACTTTTCTGCAATTGGACCACCCACTTCCTTGAAGGTCTGAATCTTCTCATTGAATATTCTTGTGTTTGGTGCATATGCACACTGCTTGAAGAGGTCCGCCATATTTTCCCGATGTTGTGTATTCCATCCACCACCATACTTGCCCTTCAGGTTCATTATCAGATGATATAAACAATAAAAATGAGGAGGACGATCCCATACGTCGTAAAATGCGGACATTAAACTCGTGTTCCTATGCGATATGAATATAGTCTGTTTTGGGTTAAAGATATTATCTTTAATCTTAGTTAAGAACCAGACCCAATTATCCCTATTCTCAGCTGATACAACCAAAAAGGCAACAGGGAACAGACCTACATTGTAACGCCCCAAATCCGGAATGCGGCCTTTGAGGCTCAACACTCTAAATTCAAGTCGCCACTTAGTTACCAGAAAGCCCGACCGAAAAAAAATTCTTTAAAAATATATTAACGCGAGAAAACCAATAAGGGTTTTGCAGCGGGAATAATTTAAAGAACGGTTATAAATTGCAAAAAGAGTAGTGTGGCCCATTTAGGAAACTTAGAATATATATGATAAGTAGCAATTGTTTTAAAGATAACATACATAATATTCATCGAGCAACTTATAGGAAAGTTTGTCACTCGGCATACGAATGTAATTGTCTCAAAGTATAGCAATATCATTTATTTAATTATATAAAACTTATAGCATTTTAATTATTGGGAAACTCTGTGTCATCCCTGCTGCAGCTCCGGCCCCTCGAACTTGAAACCTGAAAATATATTAGTTTTGGGGTGTGAGATAAAAATCTCAGTGGATATCCTTATACGCTATTATACAGATTGGCAATACGCTGAAATAATTAGTATTAATATTTTATCGTAAATTATTATTATTATTTGGATAGTAAATTTGTTATTCACTTAGGATTTAAATCTTACTGTAGCGAACTTTCATTCACTGAGGATTTATAATATATATCCTTATTCATAATTATCATAATTCATCATATATGTATATATCATAAATCATATATCACAATTTTTCACATATCATATGGGACAGTGGTAGCGACTCTACCACATGCTACCCCCTAAACGCTTCCACCTCCTTCTAGGACACTGATAGCGACTCTATCACATGCTACCCCCATAAACATTTTCCCACCTCCTCCGTGAAACACATATTTGGGACACTAGTAGCGACTCTACCACATGCTACCCCCATAAACACTTTCCCGCCACCTCCGTGAAATCGTAATTTATGTATCACACACATAATATTATATTATAATTATTATTGCATTCTTGTGTTCTTAGTTATATGTTGATGTTTGATTAGTTCAGTTCAGAATACACCAACAGTCCATATAACATTACAGCAATACAGTAATGACACCCACCTCGTTAACTTTTAAGAAAAGCTACAAACTTCTTGAATAGTTTTAGCAAGCGTAACACAGGGACCGTCCAAGCTTTGATTTCGACCGCACTTCGCCTAGCACATTTTCTCCCATATTTTTAGTGATCCTTTTTGCTTCATAGTTATAATAATAATTTCTAAATAATTTTTGGTTATTTGAGAATCTAACGAGGGCGTTAAATCTCATCCATAGGCGTTGTCGCATAGTTTTTTATCAATTTCGGTCCTATCCATTTAAAAGCATCTCGACTACTGCAAACATCCTATCGTGGGTTTGTAAGTCTAAGAAAAAGTATTTTCAAACGCCTGGCAACTAAGCAAGAGGTATGTTTTTTACAAAATTCAGAAATGGTCCTTGCCAACTAGTTGTAAGGCACAGAATAAGTGGAGTTTGTCCTATATTCGTAAATTAATTCCCGTCAAATGGGTAACCCAATTAAAATTATAATTTGAGGTAATTAAACTACATCAGGTAATGTTTACTAGCAATAAATTTTTTTATAAAAATCATCACGAAGTTGAGTAAAAATAGCCCTCGAAACATTGGACCCGAAAACAGATGCTCTGTTTTCCATCCGATTGTCTGTTTTTAAAAGTTGAATATCTCTCATTTTATCCGATCAGTTTGTGTAATTTTTTATAATTTGAGGTAATTAAACTACATCACGTAATGTTTACTAGCAATAATTTTTTTATAAAAATGCATCACGAAGTTGAGTAAAAATAGCCCTCGAAACATTGGACCCGAAAACAGATGCTCTGTTTTCCATCCTACTGTCTGTTTTTAAAAGTTGAATATCTCTCATTTTATCAGATCAGTTTGTGTAATTTTTTATATGCAGACTCTCTACCATGTGAAGATTACAGCCTCTTTGGTTTTATGCCAAAATCATTTTTTCAAAAAAGGATATGGGCTCCTAAACTTGTTGTTTCCAACATCTAGTTTTTAGCCCACTGTTTGTTTTTAAAAATTCGTTTTGCATAATATAATCACGTTTCCAACCATATAAACTCAGCTACAACATAACATGATCGAAATAAAGCAATTATATCACAAGTTACTCAAGATTCAAGCATCGAAATTTACTAACGGAAACAGATAATTACGCCGGTAGCACATAAGAGGGATATGGGTTGTAACCTTGGATTTATACTCTGTTTTCTGGTATGGGCTCATGTGGAAGCTCAGGATATCGATCAGATATAAAATTACCTCGAATTCTACATGGTGTTTACAAGAAATGATGAAGAGATTAGTAAGTTTGAAAGAAGGTATACGTTCGTACGGGAAAAGAAATGGAAATGAGTGAAACCTCTTACCTATACCTTGGATGGACTCTGGACTGAACTTACCTTCATCTTTTACACAGGTTTATGGCTTCGGAAATGAGAAAATGAGAGAGAATTGTTGTGAGAAATGAGAGGAGATGCTTCCCCTTTTATAGACTGAAACGAGTGAGGGGTTGGTTTGAAAGGAAAACAATTCCAGAGGGTGAAAGAAGAATTTAGGATTCTTATTGATAATTACCTCTCGTAAATAGAAATTGAAGTGACTGGACGTGAAAATTAAATTTGGAATCCGCTCGTAGACTTGTAGGTATGCTTACTCATTCTATCAATGACTCACGCAAAATAGAGCCTCTGTTTTAGTTTCCTTTCTGTTAGTTTACTTTCTATTTATATATATCCACACACACACATACATATATATATATATATATATAATATTATATGTTTATTTATTTAAAAACGATTTGTGAAATTCCAAATTCGTCGAAATATTCGATTTCTTTCCACAATGGAAATTAAAGTTTCCTCTTTAATGTGTTATGATTCAAATTATTATTATTATTATATTTTTTTGAGTGCTAGGAGTGCGCCCTTCTCAAAATGCTCGTCCGTCTCCTGAAAATCAAAGTCTTTGCAACATACACATTCTAATATTATTAGGAAATTCGGAATTAAAATTTATCTTTTGTTAAACTTATTTCTAATAATTATTTATATTTATCAATTTTGGGACAGGGTGTCACATACATCAAGTCAAATTGATGGACAAATATTATGTATAAGCATAAACATGAAGTAAAATGGATTTATAGATGTATAAATAAAAGATGCAAAACATGAATAACATGAGTAAAATTAAACAAATAGATTTAATCTACTATTACTATGAATATACAGAACATGAACTACCTTTTATATATATATATATATATATATATATATATATATATACATTTAAAATGCATAACGGGAGTGACATTGTGCAATTAAAAAAATATAGTTAACTATGAATATACTAAAGTTACAGAAATGGAATCATACCATTATTTCCATCCTTCGCGGTTGCTGCAAGTAAAACACCTTTTGACCTTCCCTTCATAAGGTTCCATCAATAAACAACATAGGATGACAATGTTTGAATCCCTTCTTGCATGCGTAGAATGAGATAAATATCCTTTCAAAATGATGAGTGTTGTTGTTTATCTCTAAATCAACAATGCTACCAGGATTGATATGTTTTACTGCTTCATCGTACTAATGTAGTTGGTCGTAGGATTGATCATAGCTTCCAAATATATCATCCCTGTCTACTTCTACACCTTGCCATGCATGCTTTATACTCCCTCCGTCCCATTATTAATGGAACAATTACTATTTGCACGGAGTTTAATGTAAGAATTGTTTATTGGTATTAAAGGTGATAAAGTGGTTTTTTATGAGGGATATAATGGGTAATTCAACTTTATTGGAGAGAGAATTTTTAGTTAGTGGGTAAAAAGTAATGACATGTGGTGTAAATAAAAGATGTTTGAGGGAGTTTTTCTAAAGGGTAGAAAATTGTTTTGTCCAAATAAGGAAATGTTCCATTAATAATGGTACGGAAGTTTTTGACAAATGTTCCATTAATAATGGGACGGAGGGAGTAATAAGGAAGATATAGGCCATAATCTTTCTTAATATCCGTAACTATATTGGATCCAGATATTTTCGGATTAGCCTCAACACTAGGCAGCACAAGCTCTTTTATAATCTTAGTTCCCAACCTTTTCTTATCTTCCTTAAATAGGTTTTTTATGCATGTGTGTGTACTAAGTTAGCTTTGGATACTATAAAACCAGAATTCATAGGAGTTTGTTTAGCTTTAATGAATCAACCACAATTGACAGCATTCTTCTGGCTATAGACTGCATAAACATATCTTGGGAAGTTTTTCTTGAACGTATACTTAAAATTCAGTTTAATGGAATACTTTATAAGCTCAATCCTAAAATCAGGCGCACCTCCGGCGAACATCACCCCGACACCCATTATTTCACTCCAATGATCAGACAAGTATGACTTCTTTTTCTCAATTGGGCAGATATCAAAATGGGGTATACTACCCAATCCCACAAACTCTGTGGAAACAGATTCTTGAAAATAATTTACCACAATCTCTCTATTACTAGAAGATTTGGAATTGTTCACTAAAGCAGATGATTCAACATTCATAGTATCCAAGCTAGAACTTACATGCACACTTAGCAATCGACTATTATCATGATTAGTAGATTTATGAATATGATGAAGAACAATAGTAATGTTTACTAGCTTCTCGGATGTTAATTTGCAGAATTCAATCAACCCCAATAAATCTGAATCAGACTCAAAACAGTTCTTTGTACTACCAACAGAATATAATGCTGAGAAATTACCTAAAAATAGATTGGACCAAGTTCCAGTAATTTATGCAATAATATCTTGGAATGATGAACCTTGATCGACTCGCATCATTTTACTTTGGCCAGCGAAATCAATTTTGAGAATCACAGTGTAATCCATGATTTAGATTATTTGGTGAATATAGAAATGAGGGGGAAATTGCATGCGTGGTTTAGATGCAGAATTACTAAGGATATTCGATGAAAATGATGCTAATTCGAACGAGGAATCAATTGATTGAATAAATTAGATTGAATTTTTTTTGGAAATGCAATTTCTATTTCGGATCGTGGGATTGATAGGAATGGGAAGATTGATGGAATCGCATTTAATTCGGAATAAAACATCTTGAATTTTTGGAAATTATAATTCAAGTAAATGTTCCGTTATTTATGAGGGATGTAGGTAAAATATATTAATATGTAATTACGATTTTAATTTAATTAGTGAGAGCATTAGGTATATTAAACACAGTTTTGACTTTAATTGTATTGCTGGATTTTTTTAGTTTTAATTGTAGTAGGGGTGTAGATTTTAGCTCTTAATGTCAATAAACTCATTAATGATTATTAGTTATGGCTACAAGATTGAATTAGTATCATTAATGACTATTATTGATTATTTGATGTGGTGTTGTTGATTATTGTTTATTGTATTACTGATTATTGCATGTTATTATTTGTAATATTACTGGTTATTGTTTGTGGTATTACTAATTTCTGTTAATGGTATTATTGATTATTTACTATTAATACACAATTGAATTATTATTAATGATTATTGATTACGGTATTATTGGTTATTAATTGTGGTATTACTGATTATGTAAAATTATTTATTATTTTTTTAAGGTATTATTGATTACTATAATTGTTTTTAGTATTATTGAATATAATTAGATTTGTAAAATTATTTGTTAGGGTAGAAGATGTTATTGATCAATGTTCATATTCATGGTATTACTGATTATTGTTTATGGTATTACTGATAATTGTTTTTGATATTACTGAATATAATTAGATTTGTGGAATTATTTGTTATTATATAAAATTTGACATGTTCATGGTATTACTGATTACTTACTGTTCGTGGTACTACCGGTTATTACTTATGGTATTACTGACTATAATAAAATCATACCTATAATATTATTTTGTATTAAAAAAATTTTTAAAAAAAAGTAAAAGGAAAAAAATGATGAAATAAAAAGTGAAAATGAAAAGAAAAAAAGGAAAACTAGAGGGGAAAGAAAAATTAAAAAAAAAAAAAAGATTTGTGTTTTTTTTTTAATTATATTTTTATGAATTTTTTTTTCTAACTCGGCTAATATATAACCTAACCATAATTATTTACTTTCTCATCTCTCATATCACTCCTCACTACTCAGCAATCAGCCCCCTGCCCATCCGCTGCCGAGCCTCCCGCAACCACGACGTCACCGGTGCCCTTCTCTCCCATCTCCCTTTCCCTTTTTTTTTTCTGCGTTTTTCTTAAACCCCCCTCCCTTTTCCTCCACCTTACTCACCGGCGCCGGCCACCCACCACGCCGTCGCGCACCGAGCCCAGGCCGCCTCCCGCCGTTTCCACCCACACGGATCCTCTCACGCCCATTCCGTTTCCAGTCCTCGCACAGGTTTTTTTTTTCATTTTTTTGTTAATTCTGTTTTTTTTTTTTTTTCACAGGTTTCGACAAAAAAAAAATTTTTAAATTGAAATTTCTTTCTGATAAATTAACATCGAAAATATACATCACAAAAACTTATATGCAATATTGCATACATGAATTTTAGTCATTCACACACATGTTCTTTATAAATACACCCACAAGCTTAATTCACACACATTTTTTATAAATGCACCCACAAGCTTAATTCACACACACATATTTTATAAATACACCCACAAGCTTAATTCACACACATTTTTTATAAATATACCCACTGACAGCTCAATTCACACCCACATTTTTTATAAATGCACCCACTGACAGAAATTGAACATGGTCGTATTCTCAGAGCAGTTTTCGGTCACATCAGGCCGCGGTCGGACGCTGCAATTTACGATGACCTTAATCCTTAAATATTTTATATTTCTTTAAATATTCTTTAATACTAATTATTATTGGTCAATGTTATTTTGTATTATGTGCAATAATATATCTTACTACATGCAATAATATATGTTACTATATATTATAATGTGGGTTACCTAATCAATAAAAAAAATATAAAAATATAAAAGAATCAGTATTACTATATAAAACATTATCAAATGATCTAATATTTTTCGCATCATCCTACAATAAAACATTTTGTATTACAACATGATTATTGTGTTTACTACATTCGATAATATATGTTACAACATATTATAATGTAAGTTACTACATCAATAAAAACACTAGAAAAAACGTGTTACTAAATAAAAGAATTTGTATTATTATATAAATAGTTTGTGGTATTACTACATAAAATAATGTGCATTACTACATATTACAATTTGAATTACTACATTTAATATCCCGCGTTCGACAATAAAATAAAAGATAAAAAAATTACAGAAACGAGTAAAATAAACGGATTAAAAATTTCGAATTAAGTTGCCAGTGGGTGTATTTATAAAAAATGTGTGTGTGAATTAAGTTTGTTGGTGTATTTATAAAAAATGTGTGTGTGAATTAAGTTTGTTGGTGTATTTATAAAAAATGTGTGTGTGAATTAAGTTTGTGGGTGTATTTATAAAGAACATGTGTGTGTATGACTGAAATGTATATATGCAATATTTCATACAAGACTAGCCCAATATACATTACTCTCTACAACAATTTATTATTCGCAAAAACTTATATGCAATATTGCATACATGCAGTATGACTAATTAAGGTAATTAGGTTAAAATTCGTGGGTCAACGCGGGTCAACACGGGTCAAAGCGGGTCAACCTTAATTAAAATATTTATTTTCACTCTAATATATTATTATTTTACTACATGACCAAAATTATGTTACTACAAGAACTAAATTTTGTCACTACAAGGTCAAAAGTGTATTACTACAAGTCTAAAAATATTCTGGACACTTATTTTTTTGGGGCAAAATTACTAAAATAATTTTGACTTATTCCGCTACTACACCAAAATTTTATCACTACAAGGTTAAATGTGTATTACTACATGTTCAAAAATATTCTGGAGACTTTATTTTTTGGTAAATTTTTCAGAATGTTTTGACATGTAGTATTAAATTTTTGGTCTTGTAGTAGTAATATTTTGGTCATGTAAACCACCTGTTTGCAACCCGCGAATTTTTTGGGCAACCCGGATCCAGGCTTATGACCCGCGAATTTTTTTAAATTGACTTAATTTGACTTTTAGACTTAGAGTTTTGACTTGCCTAATTGGAATAGAATGCATTTATGCAATATTTCACATAAGACTAACCCTTTATTATTTGTTGTCGAGAATAGTGTATTTTTCTACACTGATTTGTCAAAAAATATCAATTTAAAAAAAAAAAAATTAGTGTTTTTTAAAATTTATGAAACTTTTGGTGAAGTTGTAGGCTATAATTAAAATTAGGGTTAAAACTTAAAAGGTGATTGTATTTACTTAGGACCTTAATTTTAATATTTTACATGTATACTGGAGTATTAAATTAACTAGTATTTCACCCGTACGGTTTGTGATGTAATAATTTTGTTATAATTAATTATTTTATATATAAATATATAATTTACATTATAAGTTTATTAGAAATAAGTGACAATGGGAGTACATTAATTGGCTTCTATACGAGTAGTTATTGGAGTAATTAATTTCTTTTCAGCGGTTCATAGGGGAAATGAACTGTCAAAAACATTTAAAATCAACCAATAGTAATTATTATGTTTTGTACACATAGCACTTTTAACCAAAAAAAAAAAAAAAGTAAACATCATTTTTGTAGATACTTGTGCTTTAAAAAAGTAGAAAATCTTGAGAAAGTAAAAATAGGAACAGAAAATAGAGGAGAACAAATTGAAATGAAAAATAGAGGAAAGAAATCTACAAATTGAAATGAAAAATAGAGGAAAGAAAAAAACATAAAGAATGAAATAATCGCACACTTACATATTGAACACACACGCTAAAACCTACTCAACAAAACCTGCAGCGCCCACTCAAATTACTCTTCGTTTGGCATCTAAAATTATTTGTCTTGGATAAATGTAACATAAAAAATCTTAGTGAGATAATCAAAAGAATGTAAGATAAACAATTTCAAATTTTTTTGAACCTAATATATTTCCAAGTTCTATATATTCAAACAACTTGCTAAAAGAGACAATTAACAATGCAGAGCAAACCTGAGTCTCATTAGGTTATGAGCAATTTTATTTTTAGGCATAAGTCACAAGTTTGACGAAACAATTACTAAAATATTGATCCATTTCAAAATTATATGCTATAATAAACAAAATTCAAACATTGCACTTCAAAAACTACCACGAACTGAAAAATATTCAATTTCAACTTCTAGAAAGATTTGTGAAGCAACACAAATTATCAAATTGCCAACTATGCTTGAGCAATATGAGAAGCCGAATGCAGAAGGATAGTCCCGCCAGGTTTTAAAACTCTTGTAATGTTGGCAAGGAATTGATCACTAATGATTTAAACAGAGAGATAAAATCAACCAAAGTTGAAGATTCCTAAGATATTAGACCTGCCAAAAGAACTTCAAGTCAAAACTAAAAGTCATATAATATAATCTATCACAAATCTAGTTGTATAGGATACAAATGGAGTTCATTCCAATAAAGAAATAATCTGAAACACTCTTTATATAGTTGCAACAGATACAAACATCAATGGAGACACCACCAATGAATGAAACAAAAAGAATTCTGGAATCTATCTACTCCCTCTTTTTGCCACAATTCTATTTTCTTCTACCAAATAGATAGTGTACAACAACATAGATATCTAAATTTATTAATTTCACAATCTGATAAAATAAAGCATATCTGGAAATAGTAGAATCATTTAGCTAATGCATATCATGATTACGAATTCGAATTGAGAAACAACAGAATATAACAAATATCCTCTAACATACATTATTTCCTTTTTTAACACAATGAAGAATAAGACATTTTTGAGTTAGATTCCACTTAACCAATTCTAAAACTCCCTAAATTAAAGATCATCCTCCTTAGATCTAATTCTAATTTGCCCATCTGAGTAAGAACAATTAAAAAAAAAGCATCTTGATTAGTTGAAATACTACCTTAGAATGATATTGCAATCCATGAAACCTCTTATGTGGAGATCTCTACCCCGGGTTCAAGTCAGTGATTGATTTTAAGGAGCAGATGATTACCCTCGAATTCATATCAAATCTGTTGAAAATCAAATTAAATTCAAATTTGAATAGCAAACACCATTTTCGACTGAAATAAACCAAGCAACCAAGATTATGTTGCAACTGAAAGCGTCGTAGATCGATTAAAACCATCAAAAACTCGGAGGATTTAAGGGTTTATATAAAGTTACCTTCATTCTCCGGAGTTTTCAAGCAGCAACTGGGATGCAAGGGAGAGTAAACTACGCAATCTGCAAATTACAATATATGTACTCCACTAAAATCTTATGCTCCCAGATAATTCAAATTCCAAAAGTATCAATGAAAACGCAAATTAACACAGAGAAATTATATAATATAACATGAATTTCTCGATTAAAAAAATACCAGCGGCAGTGCAATCTGTATAAATGGATTTGACCATAGCCGCAACCTCATCTTCTCTAATAGGCCTCAAGGCTTCGAGTCTCTTGGGAGAAAACAACTCAATCGTACAAACCTTTCTCAACTTCACATAGTGGGCCCCATAATCAGTGGGGAGACCGGGCTCAAAGTGAGAAACAGATGACACCCAAAATCATTTCAGTAAAAAAAACTCAGAACATATCTTTTTTCTCTATTTATAAACTGAGAGAGTGATGAAGGACTGCAGTGAAACACAACACGCTGATCTCCCAGAGAAGTTATACATGACTAACGAAATCAAAGTGTATTTGTGCCCAAGATTAAAGAGGAAGGAAGAAGAGAAGAGTGATGTTTCCAACTGGTTGAAACTTAAACATGTCAATTATTTATTAGAAATATTAATTATAACTATGCATTATATATACAATGGCCTACCTCAAAACTGGTTGAAACTTAAAACACACTCCAGTTGGAATAGAAATATATATATATAGAAGGAATAGAAATTTGAAGACAGGATTTAGGACATTATACTATCACAGATAATTCAAACTGGAAATAAAAACTAATCGGAAGTGACAGTATACAAAACCAAACTGGATTTCGCTCGAGAGTAATCAAACCTAGAAATTTCGTAAATTCGTAGTAGAAACTGGAATGAACATCAAAGTCTGAAGAGAAAACATTATTTTCCAGTGTTAGAAAAGGAAAAGGATTGTGAAAAGTATAAATAGGTAGATAGATATACATACACACACGTACTTGAAAACGCAGATTCTGGTCTCGTAAAGAATGAATAAAAGGGTTGTTGGTGAAGGGAGATAGAAATCACGGACGGAGCAGAGAGGGGCAACCACCCTTGAAGAAACCCCTCTCCAACGCCTCATTATGGGGAAGGATACCAAACCCTAGCTTCAACATATCGGTGAATTGCCATGAATAATAATAATAATAATAATAACAACTGTGACCATGAATTCATGGTGTGAGGCTCAAGACCAGCAGGCGAAGAGAGAGAAGCACCGCCATGGTTGCAAAACCCAGTTGCAATGTAACCACATGCCGTCTAGGTTTGCCCGGCCAAGATACGGGCCTTATTCTTCTCTATGCCCAACCCAACTCTATCAATTTCACAATCATCGCCTCATAGACAGGATCTAGAATCAACAGCACAGAGGCTGGAGATATAGTGATTAGTGAGGGTATGTTTGTTTTGGGAAAGTGAGGGTATGTTTGTTTTGGGAAAGCAGCAGTTGTTGATAATAATCAGAAGCAAATAGCGATGCATAATACCTTCTCTAAGTTGCTGATAAAAAATTCGCAATCATCGCCTAATAATATTTTAATACCTTCTTTTTTGTATTTCAATACACAATTTGATAACAGTAAACGCATAAAAAAAATTTGTATTTTTTTTTTTTTGTAGACTATCCTATATCCTATAGATATAGACGACACACTTGCAAACCTCAATACAATTGATTAGAAACTAATGAGCAATAATTAGAAACTACCATAATCTCAACAAAAATGCAACAGAAGATTAGAAAAAAAAAATACAAAAAGATCACATATCTATAAGAAAATACACAATCAATGTGGAAAAAAATAATATGATAGCATACACACTTCATCTTCTTTCCAAAATTGAGTCAGTTTGAATTCACCAAATCTTTAATTAGTGCAGGGTTCGTAACCACCATTGTCGGCGGAACTCTTGAAACAGGAACTGTAAATCTCACTTAAACAAAATTTCCAAGAAACACCATAGCAGATTAGACTCATAGTACGATTTAATGGAAGAAATTGACCACAAATCCATGAAACACTAAATAATTTGCATAAAATGACATAAAATTCCGGAAGGAGGAAATAATTGAGGAGAAGATTTGAAAAATCCTTGACGGGGTATGAATTTGAGAGAGAGAGAGAGAGAGGAAAATTAATAGTAGTATGTAGAATTTAAAAAACCTTACCATCTTGAAGAGTTGGCTTCTGAGAAAGCCTCCTCGGTTTCCTAATTTTTCTCTGCATTCCCTCTCCCAGAAAACACCAAAATCTAACTTATTTTTCACACCTATTATAATAATTCTTTCACCAAATAAAATTAAAAAAAATCCAAGATAAACAATATGAGCAGAAGAACAAAAATCAAGATTTGTAAGAATTGGAACAAAAAGGAAAAAAAAAAGAGAGAGAGAGAGAAAAGAACCTTGACGGGAAGCTGGGTTGGCGGCAATAGGCGGCTTGGCTGTAAACGGGCTGGGCTGTGGGCGACGACAACAAATCTGGGTTGGGGGCGGCGACGGTTGATCCGGGCTAGCAGCAGCGACGTGCATCCGTTTGAAAAAATGACGGATACGAAGACATGAAAAAATGCGATTTGAAGAAACGAATGTCCAAAAATGTGAATTTGCTTCCTTTCCTCTCTCCTCGCCTCGGTTACTTCAAAAGTCGCAAGGGAAGTAGTTTGCAGACTACAGTGACTACTAATATTTTTACAATGGGCTTTTCAAAGAAAAATTACAATGGAAGGCCCATTAAGGCAATATTTTATTATTTTAGGTATTTAGGCGGGAACACACTATTCTCTTTTTATATATATATAGATAAATTTAAGGGTGTATCTAACATAGTTCGAGGGACAAATAACCCACGCCTTTTTCTTTTTGTACAAATTGGGCTTTATTGACAGTAGATGTTTCTCATTTTTCTTATCATCACCCGAAATTTATGAGTTCACCGTTTTTTCTTATCATCACGGTTTTGTACTCTTTTCTTCTCCGGTCGCAGGACGCTGCTCCTCCCTGAGCGATATATCTCTGCCCCGCCGCCACTAGGGCTATTTTGTGTTCAGTATCTATGCTTTCTCCCTAAGCCTCAAGGTCGGCCCACTCATAATATTTTTTTACAATTTTGCTTCTAAAAGTATAGGTAATTTTCCGTCTTCATCATCCGTTCCCCCATTTTCGTTCCTTCATCTCCTTGCACACGAACACATATTTTACATCTAAATATAAAGATTTTTATGTTAGTGGTGGATGTGTCTTTGTTAATTTATAAGTATTTTGAAGCAATCATGTTGCACTTCTGATGCTTGATGAAATGCCTAACTGAAAACACATATTGAACCTGCCTGTATAATTTTTTTCCACTTCTTAAAAGTGCGTCGTCCATTGTTTTCCTTGTGTGATTATTGTCATAATGATCATTTAGCTGACTGGAGCTGATGATACAGATGAGGTACTTGAAGCCATTGAAACTGTACCATGAATTGTTGAAATCAAATGAGCTTAAAGGGGGTCGTTTACTTGGCTTGGATGTTGGTGATAAGTATGTGGGACTCTCTGTTTCTGATGCTCGTAACAAAATTGCCTCTCCGTTAAGGTTAATGTTGGCTTCTTTTGTTTGTATCATTTTAATTTCATTAAATTTGAGTACATTTTTATTTCTCTATGCTGAATTTTGTTGTCTTGATTGTTGCTTACCTGCAGTGTCCTGGTTCGTAGTAAAACAAATATTGATCTGATATCTAGCGATTTCGAGAATTTGGTGAGTATTTTTATCATTTTTTTCCCTTTTTGTGATGCATTATTGAGTTTCTGTATTTCATTATTGCTGCTCACTAGGAATTTGGTTATATGCTGCACTTTTTTGTAAGACTAAAATGGAGTAGTAGCTTATCTTTAGTAAAGATGAGATTTTGCTGCGACATCGAAAATCTTGGATGTAATGTGGCCATACTGGAGCGAATCAAATACAATCTGAGCAAAGAAAATCAGAATCAAATATTTCACAGTTGAATAAACAGCAGTTTGAAGAACAAAAAAGGAGTCGGTTTTTTGGTTTGGTCAGTTTTTATGAACTTCGTTGGTCTTTGCGATGATCTTGCATGGATATTGAGGACATCTGTTATCAGCTTTGTGCTTGTTACTTTTGAAAATAAAAAATTTGAAATACTGAAACTAACAAATTCATGATAAAACTTTCCGAACTTTATATATATCATGTCATTATTTGTATTATCTCCTTACGTTTTCACTGTTGACAACGATGTTACTTTTGTAACTTCTACCCTGAAATGTTAGGTGTTTTTACTTTACCCCTTTCTAACTAACTGACTATTAACATAGAGGTTTGAATCATATTGTTCTTGCTGATTATTTTGTGCCCTTGTGCAGATTTCTGGACTTTCTCTATCAGGTTTAGTCATTGGCTATCCTTTCGATAGACACCAGAGCACCCCAAATGTACGTTAATATCGCATGTACATCATGCTTATTTGTTAATCATACTCCCTTCCTATATCATTGTATTCTGAAGTTCAAGCATTGTGCACTTTTGTAGGCAATGCATGTAAAGTTTTTTATTGATGACCTCAGTAAAACAGGCAAGTTTGAAGATTTGAAGTACACCTTCTGGGATGAATGCTTCACGTCAAAGGTAAAGTCTTCACATTTATTTTACGTATGGGCTAATTGCAAAATAAATCACGATCTTTTTATGTTTTTACAATTACAACATACTATGGTTCTAGAATTCGCGATTCCATACACGATCTTTCAAATTATTGCAGTTCTATCACATTACTATTTTCTAGCAAGTCTTGCTGATGTGACGGTGTATAAAATTGCAAAAGAGTTGAAAAGTTGTGATTAAATTTAAACAATAACAAAAGGTCATTAATTTATTTTCAATTTTTCAAACAAGCTATAGATTAACATTTCATAGTTTCAAAGTTTATTTTTTCTGCATCCATTGCAATTTAGGACAGTGAAAACTCCAACTCTGCAAGTTTATTTTCCTTGAATAAGATATGCATAAACCTTGCCTATAAAATAACTAGTTTTCCTTAGTTCTGACCAAAATTCTAGGCATTTTATACGTTAAAAATGCGTATAAGGTCTGTTGGTGAGAGTTCTGGTGTTTTCAATCTCTAATGCAGTATTTTCTTTCATGGTTAAGAAGTTGTAGGGTTTCGTTTATATTACTCGAAAATCCTAATGAATACATTTAATTTGTTTTCCAGAGTGTCGAATTTCTCTTGAAGCCTTTGGCAATGCATCCTGTACAGCAAAAAACAGTCTCAGACAAATTTGCTGCTGTTGGGATCCTTCAGGTATCAATGCAGTCTTCTTCAATGGTGGTAAAATTAGTCAATTTTACACGTTTATTACCATAATTGTGGATTATTTTGTTTATATAGTTATTGAATATAAATTTTCATATTTTAAAATTGATTACCAATTTTTAAGGGTAAAGTCTAGTATGCACTCGAGTGCATGCTGTGCACCCTAGTTCATGTGCACTTTTCAGTTTACTGACTTACACTTTCTGGTAAATGGTGTTGCACTTTTCAATTATTACTAAAAATATTATTATACAGTTTAATAATTGAAAAGTGCAACACCAGTGTAAGTCAGTAAACTGAAAAGTGCAACATGGACTAGAGTGCACAACATGCACTCGAGTGACCAACCCATTTTTAAGATCTAATTATTCTTTAAATATTTTTTATATTATATTTTGTTTGATTTTTTTTTTTTAGTTTATATAATTATTTTATGTAAATTTACATATATTTTGAAAATGTTTTCAATTTTTTAAGATTTAATTAATTTTTTTGATTTACTCCTCCCAATAAAAGTTTTCTATAGCTTTTGAGCACATAATTTAAGTAATATTATCTCCGTGTCATAATAACTTTTATACGTAGATGACTATACACATATTCGAAAAAAGCTAAAGTTTTGAGGAGAAATTATATTTTTATATTTATTTTTTTTATGTTCGCCAACTATTTTTTTTTTTTGAGGGTGTGTTCGCCAACTATATTTTTATTATAAATAACCACGTCAGCAGGTCACCAGCAGTGCTAACTGTTTCAGCCGGTCATGAGAAAAGAAAAAAAAAGTTAATGTTAAAGGAATTTAAAATTGGGTAAAGTTAAGGGAAAAAAATCTCATTAATCCCTTTATAATTAGAACAAAAAATGCATATCGGGTTAGTAGGTAAGTAGAATAAGATTAACACTCCCTCCGTCCCACAGTCCCACGGACATTTGCACACTTACACTTGCTATATTTGAATGTTTCATACCAATTTGTATATTCAATAAATAAAAGGAAATATATTCATAAACTCCACTTCAAAATATACACATATTTATCCATTATACTATTACTTTTTCATACTTAATATATTTTTTTTCTTTACTTTATTCTTAAAATTTTACAAAATTATCTCTCAAAACATCAATCATTACACGTTTATTAAAATGTGTGTCATTTCAAGGGCGCAAATTCCCATGGAACAGAGAGTATAGCAGATTTTGATTCTCGTCTAACATTATGTGTTTGGCAGGGGTTCCTGGATTTCACTAACAGAAGTGAAGTTGAATAATCTATCCCCTGGAAAATAGTTGCTCTAACTTAGGTAAACACAAATTGATGTTGAAATCTGGCTTCTCCCAAAATCAATGTCAATTTTACATGAAAAATATACTTGTAGATTCTTATTTTTCATTGTCATTGACTAGCAAAGTTGAGCAATACGCTTTTACCATATAAAATGCATATTCTCTTTCTTTTTGGTCTTCAAATGTTATAAAACAAACTATATCTAATTTCACAAGGCAAAAACTTATGTTATGTACCATTATCATTTTTCTAACATAAATTTATCCTTTTGAAGTGATATCGGTTTACCTAATGACTTATATGGAATATTGCATTGTGCAATATCATCTACATATATAAGCAAGATTCGCTAGTAAAATCGGGTTGGTTTGGGTTGCAATTATAATATTACGTATTTGTCCTTTTAATATTGTGAGGGACCGGAGGTAGCATGGTATATGGGCATAAAAAATTAGTCTGTCTGAATTCATCAGATACGCACGACCATATATGAAATCGAGTACGCGAACTAGAGTACAAAAAGAACACGAGATAGAGTGCGCAAATTGGGTTTGATAGGCAAAAACCTGATAGAAAGAATTTACTTGTGGGCAAGCGAGCTGAGTTTGTAAGGCACCAAAAAATGTTAGGGGGCACGTGAAGTGAAAGAATGGAGAAGAATTGTAAATATAATCGGTTTTTTTTTTTAATATACTCAGCAAACGATGCAAATCACGTTGGAAGTAAACGGTCGAAGAAGAGCATACGAAATTGGGAAACATACATGCAACGTCGTTGTCAAGTAATTCATGTTGATTAGACGTCTCCAACCAAGTAGAATACTTGAAGATATAAAAAATAACTGCTCTAGGATAGTAATTCAAAAAGTAAGCAAAGAGACAAACAGCACACAAGAATTTAAGTGGTTCGATCAATGTGATCTACATCCATTGGACCAGACGAGTACTTCTTTGATTGATCAAGAATGTTTACACACTCATTCACTTGGAATAGGATATTTCCTCACTTCACTCGTCAACTCACACAACTCAAAGATTACAAAACGTACTACAATTCCATCTCAACCTTTACAATGTACACATACAAGAGTTTATAAAGACCAAAGGTAGTTGCTGCTGTTAGGAACTGTTTGAGTAGTTAGCAACCGTTTGCAACCGCTTGTAACAACCCATGTGCTTTGTTATTGCCCAATTGAAATGGTAGTTATGCCCTCAAGTAGTTGTAACTGTAATATAGCTAGTTAAACTAACTAACTTTCATATCAGAAGACTTGTCCAAAAAGATCAGAACACTACTTAGTGTGCTGATACTCAACTCTTTTGTTCTGTGATCAAAAACTGACTCTGCTGATAGACTCCATATTGTGCTGATTTTTACTGTGCTGATATACTCTGCTGAAGTACTGTGCTTGGTATACTCTGCTGAAGTACTGTGTTGATCTGACAAACTGTGCTGAACTCTAAGCATCACCTCCTCAGCTGATTGAAAACCTTCAACTCATCTGATTTCGGCCTAAGTCATCTTATCTGATCCTATCAGCTCACTACTTACTTAGTGTGCTGACTATGAGATTATGAGATAACACTCACAATTCTCCACCTTTAGCTCATAATCGAACTAATCTCCACCAAAAAACATAACAACAACACTATTCTCCTCAAAGAATAGCCTCCACTACTGATTTTCTGCCACAAGAACAGTAGTCTTCTCCTCAGAGGAATTAATGCAGTCCAATAAGTCTAAGACACGAGTCAAACTTCTCTTTTGGCAATGCCTTAGTGAACGCATCAGCAGGGTTCTCCTCTATAGCAATCTTCACTACCTGGACCACCCCCTTCTCTACAATATCTCTTACAAAGTACAGTTTTACATCTATATGTTTACTTCTCTCATGATACCCCTGATGCTTTGCAAGATGTATTGCACTTTGGTTATCACAGAAGACAGTTACACTTCTTTGTGATATACCAAACTCCTTCAAGATCCCCCTAAGCCACATGCTCTCCTTAACTGCTTCAGTCAAGGCTACATATTCTAATTCTGTTGTAGATAATGCAACTACGGACTGATGTATTGACCTCCATGATATAGTTGTACCAAATAAGGTGAATACATACCCTGTCAAGGACTTTCTTGTGTCTACATTGGTTGCATAGTCGGCATCAACATATCCCACAAGTGCTTCTGCCTCATCTGATATCTTCTGAAATTTCAGACCCTTCTCAGCTGATCCCGTAACATATATCACGACCCACTTAACTGTCTCCCAATGACTTAAGCCTGGATCACTCATGTATCCGCTGATTACACTCATTGCATGAGTTAAATCTGGTCTACAACACACCATAGCATACATTAAACTCCCTACTGCACTGGCATAAGGAACCTTGCTCATCTGAGCTCTTTCTTGGCTGTTCTTGGGACACATCTGATTTGATAGCTTCCGATGCTGGCCAATTGGTGTAGAAACTGACTTAGTTTGGTTCATCCTGAATCTCTCTAACACCTTCTTCAGATAGGTAGGCTGACTAAGCTGAATTGCTCCCTCAACTCTACTGATCTTCATCCCAATAATCACTTTAGCTTCACCAAGATCTTTCATCTCAAACTCCCTTTTGAGAATCTCTTTCACCTGATTGATATTGTTAATAGACTCCCCTGCTATTAGCATATCATCTACATACAGTAGAAGATAGGTAATTGAACTCCCAACCCTTCTGAAGTAAACACAGTTTCATACAAGCTTCTTGCAAAACCAGCTGAGCAAATGTACTCATCAAACCTTAAGTACCGTTGTCTAGGGATTTGTTTGAGGCCATAGAGTGATTTTCTGAGTAAGCACACTTTGTCTTCTCCATCTTCTATGTCTAACCCTTCTGGTATTTTCATGTAGATCTTCTCATCTAAAGTCCTATGAAGAAATGTTGTGGTCACATCCATCTGATGCAGCTCCAGTTCATACTGAGCAACCATAGCCAACAAGATTCTGATGCTACAATGCTTTACAACAGGTGAGAAGATTTCATTAAAGTCAATACCTTCTTTCTGTGTAAATTCTTTAGCTACAAGTCTTGCCTTGTACCTAATATTGCCACCTCTCCAAGCCTCCACCTTCTTCTTGTAGATCCACTTACACCCAACAAGTTTCTTGTTCTTAGGTCTCTCAACAATCTCTCAGGTCTGGTTATTGTTCAGAGATAACAGTTCTTTCTCCATAGCAACTAAACACTTCTCTTTGTCATGACAGTTGATGGCTTCTGTGTAAGTTTTAGGCTCCAAAGACTCCACCTCAAGGGCTGCACATAATGCAAATGATACTATGTCAACTTGACCATACCTTTGAGGTAGGTGGACTTCTCTTCTGGTTCTGTCCCTAGTCAGCTGATAGTCATGAAGCTCAGTATCACTATGAGTAGTCTCCTCCTCATCTGGATCAATCTGATCTTCAGTTAGTGTTCTGGTGTCAACATGCTCCACCTCAACTTGTGTCTCATCTAGTTTGTTGTGTGCTACACTTGAACTTGCCTCTTCTTTCAATGACATTCTACTTTCATCAAAAGTTACATCTCTGCTGATAATACACTTCTGCATCCCAGCTTCAAAGCACCACAGCCTATACCCTTTCACACCTGAAGGATACCATATGAACACACATTTCAAGGCTCAAACTTATCTTGCTTGACATAGGCATATGCTAAACAACCATAAACTTTCAAATTGCTGTACTCAGCTGCATGGCCATACCATAACTCTTCTGGGGTTTTAAATTGCACAGCTGAGGAAGGGCTTCTGTTTATCAAATAAGTTGTTGTTGACACTGCTTCTCCCCAAAATACTTTAGGCAATCCAGAGCTGCTCAACATGCACCTGACCCTCTCAAGCAAGGTCTGGTTCATTCTCTCAGCTACTCCATTCTGCTGAGGTGTACCTGGTGCTGTTTTATGCCTCACTATACCCTTCTTCTTGCAGAAAACATTGAACTCTTCGGATATGAACTCCAGCACATTATCAGTTCTCAAATGCTTAAGCTTCTTTCCAGAGACATTCTCAACCTCAGTGAGCCATTCCTTAAACTTTTCAAATGCTTCTGACTTGGATTTCAGGATAGTGATCCATACCTTTCTTGAGTAGTCATCTATGATAGACATGAAATATCTCCCACCACTTCTGGTCTGATTCCTAGCTGGCTCCCATAAATCTGAATGGACATAGTCCAAAATTCCTTTGGTAGAGTGTGAACTCTTTCCAAACTTCAATCTCTTGGATTTCCCAAGAATACAGTGCTCACACAGATCAAGTTTTGTGATCTTGTCACCACCTAGCAATCCTTGCTTACTTAGCTCAAGTATGCCCTTCTCTCCTACATGACCTAATCTTTTGTGCCACAACATTGAGTTGTCTTGCACTCTTGCCACATCTGATCTGCCAATTATTGTTCATCCCTTAAGAAAGTATAGATCATTTCTTCTCTCACCTTTAAGAACAGTAAGCTCCCCCTTTGAAACTCTGAGCTCTCCATCTTCTGACTGGAATTTGTAGCCCATTGAATCCAGCATACCAAGAGATATCAAATTTCTCTTGAGTTCAGGGACATACCTGACCCTCTTGAGAATCCTCACTACTCCATCATACATCTTCAAGTATACTGTACCTTCACCTTTGACTTTGCAAGTGTGATCATTCCTAACAACACAGAACCTCCATTCTGATGCTTAAAATCATGAAACCAATCTCTTCTTGGAGTCATATGGAAAGAGCACCCTGAATCTAAAATCCAATCTTGTTGTTCTTTAGTGGAAGTGATGGATAGGGACTGAGCTGACTCATAGCCCTTCTGCTCCTTATCCTCTTGGGTTTAATTTGCTTGATTCTTATCAACAGGGTTCTTGGGACCATATTTTCTCATAAGTTGTTTGTACTTGAAACAAGTACTCTTATAGTGCCCAGGTTTGTTGCAGTGGTGGCACACTACTTCCCCTTGATTTGACACCGCTGATTTTCCCTTATCAGCTCCCTTGGGTTGACTAGACCCCTTCTTGGAGACAGATTTCTTCTGACCTCCCTTGATTGCCAATCCTTCTCCACTGCTACTTTTATCTCCTTGAGATGTCTTATTATGTAGTAGCTTGGACTTGATCGCCAAGATCACATCCTCCAATGTGATTGTCTCCTTTCTACCATACAAGATGGTGTCCTTTAGGATTTCAAAGGACTTAGGAAGAACACTCAACAAGATAAGAGCCTTATCCTCCTCTTCAAGCTTGACATCCAAATTCTCCAGATCATCAAGTATCTTGTTGAACTCATCTAGCTGCTCCGTAATGGGTTTGTCATCTCCCATTCTAAAGGCATATAGCTTCTGTTTCGAATAGAGTCGGTTAGCAAGAGTTTTCACCATATATAACTTCTCAAGCTTATCCCAAACCTCCTTCGCTGACTTCTCTTTAGCAACCTCCCTCAAGATCTTATCTCCAAGGCAGAGTAGGATCGTGCTTCGAGCTTTTCTGAGCAACTTTCTCCTTTCAGCCGCAGCTGTTGCAGTTTCTTCTGCAGTCTCTTTGGATTCTTCGAGAGCCTCGAATAATCCTTGTTGTTCAAGGAGGGCCTGCATCTTGACCTTCCACAGCCCAAAATCTCTTGTGCCTGTAAACTTCTCTATGTTGTACTTGGTAGAATTCCCCATCTTAGATCTGCAGCTACTTCAGTTCCCACAGACGGCGCCAATTGTCAAGTAATTACAATCGATTAGACGTCTCCAACCAAGTAGAATACTTGAAGATATAAGAAATAACTGTTCTAGGATAGTAATTCAAAAGGTAAGCAAAGAGACAAACAGCACACAAGAATTTAAGTGGTTCGATCAATTTGATCTACATCCAATGGACCAGACGAGTACTTCTTTGATTGATCAAGAATGTTTACAGACTCATTCACTCGGAATAGGATATTTCCTCACTTCACTCGTGAACTCACACAACTCAAAGATTACAAAACGTACTACAATTCCATCTCAACCTTTACAATGTACACATACAAGAGTTTATAAAGACCAAAGGTAGTTGTTGTTGTTAGGAAAGTAGTTAGCAACCGTTTGCAACCGCTTGTAACAACCCATGTGATTTGTTATTGCCCAACTGAAATGGTAGTTATGCCCTCAAGTAGTTGTAACTGTAATACAGCTAGTTAAACTAATTAACTTTCATATCAGAAGACTTGTCCAAAAAGATCAGAACACTACTTAGTGTGCTGATACTCAACTCTTCTGTTCTGTGATCAAAAGCTGACTCTGCTGATAGACTCCATACTGTGCTAATTTTTACTGTGCTGAAGTATTGTGCTGATATACCCTGTTGTAGTACTGTGCTGATATACTCTGCTGAAGTAATGTGTTTGGTATACTTTGTTGAAGTACTGTGCTGATACAGTACTGTGCTGATCTGACCAACTGTGCTGAACTCTAAGCATCACCTCCTCAGCTGATTGAAAACCTTCAACTCGTCTGATTTCGGCCTAAGTCATCTTATCTGATCATATCAGCTCACTACTTACTTAGTGTGCTGACTATGAGATTATGAGATAACACTCACAGTCGTTTGATTTGGTAAGATTATTGTAGATAAAAGCCATCAAAAATCGTCCATTCAAATTCGCAAGTATGTTTTTCCATTCGACTCGTCTCTAGGGCATGCAAGATCAACTTCTAGAGAAGAGAAGGGGTGAAGGGGCCTTTTTATTTTAGAGGGGTATTTCTGTTATTTTAAGTACTCAAATGGGTTTCCTGTATACATGAGTTTCTGAAGCTCTCCATTTTGACCAGATGTATAAGTCATTTTTTGCTATGTATTTCACACAGGTTTTAAGTTTTAGTTAGGGCTATGTTACATGTGATGAGCTATGTTAACTAAACAACCCGATTCTTAAGGCCATGTTTATCGCCTCCTTGACAACCTGGTTGTCTGGATGAGACCAAAAAAAATGGGAAAAGTAAATTCTAATTCATGATCAAGGTTGGGAAACGACCAAGAATAATCAAAGCATTGGACCTCACGTGTCTAGTTTTTACTCTTTGATTATATTTTATTTATATAATTTTCGATTTTCATTTATCTACTTTAAAATATATATATATATATATATATATATATCAAAATTCATAAAATTAAATTCTCTATAAATAGAGATCAATCTTGATATGTTTGGAATCACAATTTCATACACTCCATTTTCTCTTCTCCTAATTTTTTTCTCTTCTAAATTGTTTTAATTATCCTTTTTATATTTTAAATTTTTTTCTATTAAATAATTGTATATATTTTCTAAATATTGTGTAAATATTATAAAAAATTAATAATAGATATAATTATTATACTCCCTCCGTCCCAATATTACTTGCACGGTTTGACCGGCACGTTGTTTAAGAAAAGTGAATTTAGTAATTGCTGATGTAAGATAAAGGAGGGGTATTTTAGGTAATTTGATGATGTTAGTAAAATGGATTTGATGATGTGTAAGTGAAATGTATGGAAAAAAGGAGTGACAAATTTGAAAATAAAATGATGTTGTGAGGTTATTAATTTTGTGGGGTATTTCCATATAAATAGTGTGCAAGTAAGTTTGGAACGTCCTAATAAGGAAAGTGTGCAAGTAATCATGGGACGGATGGAGTATTATATAAAAAATAATTTATTAAATGTTGATTGTGGTTGTGGTGCTTATGGATAAAACATGAAAAAAGAATTTGGATTATGGTGTAAAATATGTAGATAGAAGATTGAGAAATAAATTTTATATTTAATGAGTCGTAAAGCTATATAGGTATACCGTATACAATTATATTAAAAATTGGTTGTGATATACTTGCTCCATCTCTTTAAAAAATTTACTATTTCATCAAAAGTTGTCATTTTTTTTATAACACTCACTCACTCTCTCTTCTACTTTTTCTTTTTACTTTCTTATTTCTCTTACACCAACTCATTGCACATTTAATACTTTATTTTTTCATACTTGTGTTAAAAGTAAATGAACAATTTTCAAAGAGATGGAGGGAATATTAATTTATTACTTTTTTGAAATTTTTGTGGGTTGTCATTTCGGTTATGAATTATTGTAGATTTTTTTTACTGTTAATTCAATTAGAAAATTAAAAACGATTCTCCTAAATCAAATAATGATAACATAGATTTTTTTTCATAAATTGATGCTCTTGTTAGTAGTACCATGTGCAATTTTGATTAAAATTTGAATAATTTATAATATATATATATATATATATATATATAATAAAAAGTACAGTTTTTGTGAAAAACATATGTGTTCATACAAAATATTATATCTCCATTTTCACAATTTTCTTTTCGTAACATCCCACAATAATTTAAACAACAGTAAAATGGAAAACTCTTTATAAACTTAACCCTCACAATATCCTTAATTTTACAAAAAATGTTACTACCTCTGTTCCTGAAAAGTTCGCATACTTACTCTCACGATATACACTTATTTACTCTTCATGCCATATTATTTGGGCCCATCATATACTCAATCAAACTACGTTATTTACTTTATATAAAAATGGTTTACAAAATTACCCCAAAAATTTTAATTATTACACTTTTTCCTTAAATTATGTTTCAACAAATGAAAGATTTTCATGGATGGAGGGAATATTATTTTTGACTCATACATACACACAAGTCAACTTTTTTATTTACTTTATACACAGGGACGGACCCAAGGCATGGCTCGAATTTTTTCAATTATCAATATTAGACTACATTATGCAACAATATATATATATATATATATATTTTCAACTCAACGTCATTATATATATATATATATATTCAATTAATTGGTCAGTTTAATAGAGACATATTAATGTATTTGAGAATTCTGCTAATTAATACTGTTAATGTATTTGATGTAAATATAATATACAAATGTTAGTGTTTTTATTCATTAAGTAAATTTTTTATTGACCCCCTCTAACCTTGAGTCTTGAGTCCGTTCCTATTTATACATAAATGTTTACATAATTATCCCTTAAAATTCTACGCTTCTAACTATGTGTGAAAGTTATTTCGAAACGGAGGAAGTAGTATGTAATATTATATGGTTGTTCATGTAAGATTACTTATCAGAATATGTTCAACGTAATAAAATACTCCCTCCGTCCCGGAATTACTTGCATAGTTTGACCGGCACGTTGTTTAAGAAAAGTGGATTTAGTGGTTGATGATGTAAGATAAAGAAGGGGTATTTTAGGTAATTTGATGATGTGTAAAGTGGATTTGATGATGTGTAAAGTGAAATGTATGGAAAAAATGAGTGGCAAATTTGAAAATAAAATGATGTTGTGAGGTTAATAATTTTGTGGGGTATTTCCATATTAAGAGTGTGCAAATAATTTTGGGACGTCCCAATAAGAAAAGTGTGCAAGTAATCACGGGATAGAGGGAGTAACTTTTAAGGTAAATAAGTAATATTTCCTCTATGAGACAATTCACTCATGAATTTTTGTTTATCCACTGTTGTATGCGCTTTCGTTGGGTTGACTCGGATGTGGACTATTCTTTAGCACGATACAAACATATATGATTATCGGGGATTTATTACGTGTTTATACGGATTAAATGGCGTTTTATGATGATCTTAATGAAGAACACACAAGAACACAATATATAGCTTCTTGGAGAAGCTAAAGCTTTAGAAGCTTGGGAGAGTTTATTGCTTAGGTTTGAGGGTTTTGGTCTGAATGATCACTTTTTCTTACAAATGAGCCTTTTAGGCATTATATAGTGGTCTTTTGGGGCTGCCCGCCCTTTACACGTGGTGCACTGGTAGTGGACCCTTCTTTTCTGCCCGAAAAGGTGATGGGACGGCGCATTTAATGCTAAACCGCCTTCGGTGGTCGTCCTCGGCGAGATGCCGAGGAGCTGGAAAACCTGCTCGCGGTGGTCGCTGGAGAACCTGGTCGCCATGTCTTTCGCACCCTCCCAAGGCTTCAACACTTGTTTTCACTAGCTAAGTATATGTCTACTCGCCAACATCTTTGGGCGAGTAGTAACTAAACATGTGCTCGCCAACATCTTTGGGCGAGCACTTAATTATATTAAATACTACTTTATATTACATTTTCTTCTTCTTCTTGTTGACTAGTCGTCGCACGACTTTGTTGACTGGTCCTCGCCACGTAAGCTGGTGACTAGGATTGACTTGTCAAAGATTGACTTCTTTGACCAGGTATAACATTTGCCCCCTGGTCGCCTTTCTTCGCATTCGTAGAATGGTAAGGCGAGCAGTATGATCGGCCTCTTGGAAGGCGGACTCGTCTCCGATAAACAAATCAATTTTGAAATCTTGATGACGAAAGTTGGAGGCGGTCGCCTCGTTTCCCACGCCGAGCACGCTTTCCGAAGCGTTAGTAATGATGGCTGATTTGATGGGTGTCAGACGCATGATCGGCGCCTCAAAATTTGAATTTGGCGCGTGCCGACCTCAAAAGTCGCGCGTGGCGCCCACTTTCTCGCCTCGATTTCGGGAAACAGCCCAATTTTTTGGGAAAATTGCAGAATTGACCCCGTTTTTTTGCACATAGGTCCCCGAAGAGTTTTTGCCTATAAATACTACTTCATTCTTCTTGAAAACACTTTCCACTCTTTGTAATTTCGAATTTCTTCTCGAGTTCTCTCCAAGCAACGTTCTTCGAGCTTTTCCGGCGACTTTGGGTGGTTTCTGATCGGCGAAAAGGTAAACAAAACACATTTTCTTCTTAAAAATTCTTCTTTTCCCCCATTTCTTAAAAAATGGAAGTTGGTGGTGGCTCCGGTGGTGGTCCGCCGCCGTCAGATAGTGGAGCTAGCCCTTCCGAAGAGGGTGGTCGTTTGGCCCTTGTGGAGAGGGCAGCCTCTTCGGGTTCTAGGGTTCACTCCCCCGAACATATTAATGTTGGTCCTCCTCTCCTCCCGGATGATAGTTGGGGAGACATGTTGGATGTGGTCGGCGTTGCCGTAAACAACGAGACCGACGAGTCTGAAAGGGAAGATGCCGGCAACGATGCCGAGGAGGAGGTTGAGATGACAAATTCTGATCTTAGCGACCAAGATCAGGACGAGGAGGCGGGCGAGCACCTCGACCCGGCCCGAGTTGAGGAGACTTTGACAGGTAGTCTCCGCGAGGAGTACGAGGAGGTTGTTCGCTACGCAGCGAGCATCAAAGATATCTTGACCGAGTGAGAGGAACTAGATGGCGATGAGTTGTCGAGGGAGACCTACTATCAATATTGCCGCGATTATCCGCCAAGAGAGATTCCTCGCATATACCGAGAAGCTTACCAATCGAGGTATGAAGCCAGTAAGTATGCGAGCACCGTCTCCTTGAACCAGATAGAAAACTCCCGGAGAAAATATCAATTGCCGGTTGATGTCTGCTTCTTTGTTCCTCGCAAAGATGAGAGGGCCCACCAGCCGCCAGAAGGGATGGTCGCCGTCAACATAGGGATGATGGAGGCAGGACTAAGATTCCCCCTGCACCCCGGAATTACAAATTTTTTTCAATTTTTAGGGGTGGCACCTTCTCAAGTATTGCCGAACGGATGGTCGAATATCATCGGACTCCTTACTGTGTTCGGCCTGGAGGCGGCCTAGAACGGTTGTCGGAACACTTGGTTGAGTCCGAAAGAGATCAACTACCTCCTCCAAGCGGCCGAATCCGGCAAGAAGGTGGGTTATGGCTGGTATTACGTGAAAGGTCGTGACCACTTCAAATTGGTCGAAGGGGTCCCCAACAAGATTCGGGACTGGAAGACCAACTGGTGGTGGGTTGCCGGGGACTGGAAAAGTGCAGTGAGGCCATATGGATCCTCTGCTCGCATTCCCATTGCGACCGAGTATCAGAGAATTCGTGGTAAGTTTTTTATTTCTACTCGTTCTTGTCTATACTGAATAACTCCTCGCTTTTGTAGGTGAAACTACTCGCACGAAGACTGCCGAGCACCGTCTGTCGCCCATCTTTTAGTACCACATCTGCTGTGTAGCTAATCGTCGCTACTTGGAGAGATCCTGGCGCTTTCTGAACATGGAGTGCATGCGAGAGCGAGCAGGCCTCATAGTACCTCCTCACCACATCACTCGAGAGTTTCCTCCAGGTATCAAATTTTCCTAAGTCTTTTTTTTTTTTAGAATTTCTTTCTTTGTCGAACACTGACCCTTTGTTCTTAGTAGTGGTTCCTGAAAAGGTTATAACTTACCTTCCTCCGACCATCGAACTCGATCGAGTCATGACGAGCAAGGTGTTACGAGCAGCAAGGGCTGGTCGCGAGCGAATGATCATTGAGGGCTCCAACAAAAGGAAAGCAACAGAACCCTCGGAGGTCCCTCCGAAAAAAGCTGCAAAACCGACCAGAGGGGGTCATCGCCCACCCGCTCCCGAGCAGAGGATCTCGCCGAGGAGATCCCCACCGAGGGCCAGAACGCCACCCCCCAAGAAGGTGCCCTCTCCTCGCAGAACTAAGAGGACGAGGGAAGTTGCTACCAGCTCCTCGGCCGAGGACATCACACTTCTTGGCTGGAGTGCCGAAAGGACTGCCAAGTAAGCTCTTTAAACTAAAATGCCTTTGAATATTCTTTAGAAGTACCTTTCCTGATCGTCTTCGCTTTGTCTTAGGATTGCCGAGCAGCCGTTTGCCGAGCCTTTCAATGAGGATCTCCTCAACTATTACCGGTCACGGGACCCAACTGATGAAGATGAGATGAATCCGGTCGCGACCAGGGCGATAAGGAACTTTCCTCGTTCGCTTACCACTAAGTATATTGACGAGGTTGATCACCACAATTCCGCCGAGATCGCGAGATTGATCGTCGTCGGAACTAGGCGCCTGAACTATGCGACCGAGCAGCTCAACCTCCAGCTCTTCGAACACCGAAAAGTGAACGAGGAGAAGAATGCGGTGATCGCCCAACTGAACAAGGCAAAAATTGGCCTTGAGAAAAAACTGGCCGACCTTGAGGCGAAGGCATCCGATTTTGAGGCGAAGCTGGCCGATGCTGAGGCCCAACTTGCGGCCGTTCGGTGAAAAGATCAAGAAGATCTTCAAACGATCAAGGATCTCCGTGCTCGCCTCGCAGCTGCCGAGGACGAGCTCTCTGCGAAATCTAACGAGGTGACCACCCTTCAAGATAGCCTCTCATCTGCTGATGAAGATTTGGACACTCTTCGGCGAGAACTGATCGTCGTGAAGAAAGAGCGAGACGAAAATATTTACCTTGCTGGCTCTTCGGCAATTTATGCAGTGGCGCTTACGGCCTATGAGCTTATCCATCACTTCAAAGAAGTTCATCCAGAAGTGGATGTAACGGAGTTTGGAGATTTTGTGGATAACCTTGTCATGGAGGAGGAACCAGCTGCAGGTATAACCCTCCCCCTACTCGAACTCTTGGAAATGGGGCTGATGTTTCCTCGCCTTCTGGCTGTTCCCGTCCTTTTCGAGAGTGCGGCTGCACTGAACGAGCAGGCTGCTCCGGCCGAGGATGGAGCTGCTGACGAGCAAGGTGCTCTAGCCGATGAGGGGGCTGCTGGCGAGCAAGGTGCTCTTGCCGATGAGCAGCAAGTTGTAGAGGTTGAAGATTATACCTCTTTTTATTTTGTTTTGAACTGTTCGGCCACTAGGGCCTCTTTTGTAATTTCAGCCTTCGAGGCTTTTTAATGAAAGGAATTTATTTTTCCTATGATGTGTTCGTTTATTTTGAGTGACCGTCCTCGTCACTGCTTTCAATTTATGTTTGATTTATTTTATGCAAGCATCCTTCAATGAGTACTTATCTTTTTGAATTGTTCTTTCATTGGTTTAGATAGTGATTGTCGTCATCACTACCCTGCGAGCACATTGAAAAAAGAGTGCTCGTCTTTTTAGAGTTAACCATTCGTCGGTTGAACTTGTTTGTTTGTTAGATAGTGATCATCGTCATCACTACCTTGCGAGCATCGTTAAGAAAGAGTGCTCGTCTTTTAGAGTTAACCACTCGTCGGTTGAACTCTTTTGTTTGTTAGGTAGTGATCTTCGTCGTCACTACCTTGCGAGCATCGTTAAGAAAGAGTGCTCGTCTTTTAGAGTTAACCACTCGTCGGTTGAACTCTTAGTTGGCTACGCAAAGCCTTATCTAAAATTCTAAAATTTTCCTAACACTTGATGGAATTTAAACTTGACATGTATTTAAATAATAACTAGATACAAACTATACAAATGTACGGAATTTTAAAAACTTACTGATAATATTTCTTCAATTTGACCGCATTCCACGGGTATCTGCTCGGTTTACCTTCGAGGTCTTCTAACTCGTACGATCCATTCGAGAGTGTGCGCGTGATTCGATACGGACCTTCCCAAGTTGGACCAAGTATGCCAATGGACTGCTCCGTCGCCCGCCGAAGTACGAGCTGGCCAATAGTAAATTGTCGAGCACGTACTTTGGTATTGTAGTAGCGTTCTGACCTTTGCTTGTAGACCACATTCTTCTCGTCCGCTGCTAGTCTTCGCTCTTCTAGGAAGTCCAAGTCGGAAAGATGTGCATCGTTATTCAACTGCTCGTCATAGTTTGCCACTCGGAAAGTGGCGACATGTCCTTCTGCTGGTATGATAGCTTCGGTTCCGAACGCGAATGCGAAAGGAGTTTCACCTGTAGAATTCCTCGTGGTCGTCCGATATGCCCAAAGAACCATGTGCAGCTCTTCGGCCCATTTTCCCTTTAATCCATCCAGCTTGGCCTTCAGAGTATGTTTAATTATTTTGTTGATCGCTTATACCTGACCGTTCGATTGTGGATGGTAGGGTGTTGAAAAAAGTTTCTTGATTTTCCACTTTGAGCAGAATTCCAGCATGTCTTGACTCGTGAATTGTCGTCCGTTGTCCGTCACGATAGCTTGTGGTAGGCCAAACCTGCAGATGATGCTCTTCCAGATGAAATTTATCATTTGAGCTGAGGTGATGGTCTTCAGTGCCTTTGCCTATGTCCATTTGGTGAAGTAATCGACTGCTACTACGACGAAAGTTACTCCCCCTGCAGCTGGTGGGAAAGGTCCGATGATGTCGATCCCCCACTTCGCGAAGGGCCAAGAACTATATACCGAGGTGAGCTCGTCTGGTGGTGAGTGAATGGCAGAAGCGAAGGCTTGACATCTCTTGCACGTCTGCGCGTAGTGGATTGCGTCCTTTTTCAAGGTAGGCCAAAAGTAGCCCTGCCTCATGATTTTTAAAGCGAGTGCTTGCCCCCCTGTGTGATTTCCACATACTCCATCGTGGATTTCATGCATGACTATCTTCACTTGATCATCTCCAAGGCATTTCAACAAAGGCATTGAAAAACCTCGTTTGTACAGCTGGTCGCCGAACACAGTGTACCTTGCCGACCTGTGTTGTAATCTGGTCGCCTTTACTTTGTCCTCCGGGAGCTCGCCCGTCTTGATGTACTTGGTGATCGGCGTCCTCCAGTCCTCGTCGCTGGTCGCTTCAACCTGCAAAATTTGACTTCTGCTCACTGATGGGGAAGAAATCTTAGTGATGGTCGCTTCTGAAAATATTGCCTCCCCCTCTGAAGTGGCCAGCCGAGCTAAGGCATCTGCTTGCGTATTCTCCTCCCTAGGGATTTGCTCGATGTGAAACTGATCGAATTGCTCGAGCAATTCTTTTACCAAGTCTTGATACTTCAACATTTGGTCGTCGCGAACCTCGTACTCGCCCGTTATTTGACAAATCACTAGATGAGAGTCGGAAAAAAATTTCAGCTTTCTGGCGCCCACGGCCATAGCCATCTTGATTCCCGCGACCAGAGCCTCGTACTCTGCCTCGTTGTTGGTTGCCCGATACTCGAACTCGATCGCTGAAGCAAACGTCTGTCCGGCTGGGCTGGTGAGGACGACTCCTGCCCCTGCTTTGGTGCTCGTCGAAGAGCCATCGACGAACAGTGTCCAAGGAAGCTCGATTTCCTTGTCTAGTTTATCCGGGAAAGTGAGTTCCACAATGAATTCTGCCAGCACTTGTCCCTTGATTGCCGTTCTGGGCGCGTAGGTGAGCCCAAATTGCCCGATTTCCACCGACCATTTCAAAAGCCTTCTAGTGGTATCCGGACGATGTAGTGCTCGCTGAAGAAGAAACGTCGTGAGGACGACCACCTGTGGTCGAACAGGTACTGCCTTAGCTTTCTAACGCTCATGACCAAGGCGTACGCCAATATTTCCATCGGAGTGTATCTCAATTCCGGATCTCTCAGTGTTTGACTTACGTAGTAGATTGGAAGATGTGTGCTCCCCTCTGCTCGGACGAGCACTGAACTGATCGCACAGTCAGTGGCCGCCAAGTAGAGATACAAAATTTCGTCGGGGACTGTCTTAGATAGGACCTTCGGATCCGATAAATATTCCTTCAGTTTTTCGAAAGCTTTTTCACACTCGTCGATCCATTCGAACCTCTCTTCTTTCAAAGCATCGAAAAAAGGTTTGCAACGATCGCCTGTTCGTGCAATGAATCTGTTCAGCGATGCAAGGCATCCTGTCAACCTCTGCACTTCTTTTACGTTCCTTGGGCTTTGCATGTCGATGACTGCTTGAATTTTACTCGGATTCGCCTCGATGCCCCGCTGGCTAACCAAGTGCCCCAGAAATTTCCCGGACCTAACTCCAAAACTGCATTTTTTCGGGTTTAGCTTCATGTTGTACTCCTTCAGAATATCGAATGTCTTGGCAAGGTGGTGTAGGTGATCTTATTTTCGTAAGCTTTTGACAACGATGTCGTCGATGTAGACCTCCACCATCTCGCCGATGTGTTTCTCAAACATTTTATTTACCAGTCTTTGGTATTGAAAGTGTGTGTGGATGGTATTACTAGTGTTTAAGTGAAAAACAGAACAATGTTACACTGGATGTTAAGACAAATGGTGTAACATTAATTCAAACAGAATATCAGAAAAGACAGACACAGCGGAAGACTAAAACACTAAAAATAAACTGAACACAAGTAAAACAAGACTGATGCTACACTCAATGTTAGAACACTCAATGTAACACTGACTCGATTACAGAATATCAGAATACGAATAGCGGAAGACTTTAAAGAATAAAAAACACAAAGACACAGAATTAACTTTTTAACATAGATTTTAATTTAAAATCTATGCGAGCCTCATGGCGAAACTTTCACTAATAATTATGTGAATACAAATGGTGTGTGAACAAATATTCACAACGGAAATAAGACTCGATAAAGTATCTAGTCTAAAGACGGCTTAAGTGTAAAAATTACACTACCAAAAACTAATCTAACTCTATGATCTATCTATCAAAGAAGTATAGAAAAGTCTATGTTGTACAGGAAATTGGGATACTTCGGCACAACGACATGAACATGCCAATGACAATTAATTCCTAACAGGATGAACACTAGTTTAGTAATTAAAGAATGGCACTTCGTAAAATATGTGACTCTCGGATCTGATGTGTATTTCTTCATGTTGTACGAGAATCTGATGAAGAAGAAATAATAATTACGATAATGTCTAAGTAGGACGAACACTTCACATAGACATTATGTGATTACTCTTAATTCTCCATGCTGAATAATGAAGACTTCCTTGAGTATTTATAGAGGTAAAAACGGATTCTAGAAGCTTCATAATCAATATCCTATTTTTTAGGATCTCATCCCTTCTTTTTAGCCCACTCTTCATTCCAATGAATTCTAGCACCTTCCAGCCTATTCTGGACGTTTCTCCATACAGCCGCATGATCTACATCATTCTGCAACATTCCAAAACCTTCCAGTTTGGAACTGTATAGAATGTTCTAGATCTTCAACCTGCGATGTTACAACATCCAAAGCAGCATTAGCTAGAAAATTGAATTTGTACTTAGGAAAAATAAGAAAGGTCGAATTAAGATGTTGCTGTGAATGTTAAGACATTTAAGAGTAACAACATCTACAATCTCCCCCAATTTGACCTTTCGACTACAACACACCTGATGCACATATATTTCTATATATACTCAGTATTATGTACATGCTAGAGTATTACCATCATATCCATGTACTAGTCAAGTCAACACCTGTTGTAGCTTCCGGATCAAAGTAAGAAAGACCAAGAATGATTTCACATAGTCCGTGCCATAAGAGAAATGTGATCTCACTCAAAACAACAATAAGTATAAACAATATACTTATCTGAACAACATATAAACTTACAAAAATCATAAGTTAAATCAGAGCATATATGAATATGTACTAGATCAACGTAAGACTTATGTATGACTCAATAAAATAAAATCAGAGAAATAATGAAGAAAAGAAAAACAAATAGAGCAAAGACCAAAAATAAAAAACAGAGCAAAACATGTGAAAAACAATAATATCTAACAAATACTTAAACAATAAGCAGTAAGCAACTGAGAATTAAAAAGAAGTGTACTTCTAAATTATATTATTATCAAAGCAAACAATTTAAGCAGTAAGCACATGATAATTAAAGAGAGGTGTACTTCTATATTATCCTCAAAGCAAACAATTTAAGCAAATTGAATAATAAGGAAAGTTAGAAAAACAAAACAGACAACAACTAACATAAACATAAACAACATGTAGTAAGCAAATGATAATAAGTATGAAAAAAATTTAAGCATGAAGCAGTAAACTATTATCATCAATGCAAACAAATTAAGAAAGTTGAATAAAGAACAACCTGTCAACTAGGAAGGAAAAACAGAATCTGTAAATCAACTTAAACACAGTAACAACAATGAATAAGATCAAGGGAAGTATAAAAGGCACAAATACTTGAGAAACTAAACAAGTGACATATATTGTTGTATCAACAGCTGCAGCATCATGTTCCTGCACATAATCACTTATAATGTTCAGCCCTCCCCCTGTCTTGTATCAACCTGTTCAGTTGTTACCATAACCTGTTTAGATGTTATAAAGAACATCCATACGTTCATCAACATCAGCAAATTAAACTACAGCATCTGGTTCAACAGTCTCTTCATTAATAGCATCAGGTACACAATCATCTTCTGGTACATCTTCATGGAACTCTTCACTTCGAACCCCAGAAGTTGATGGTGTTTCTCCCCCTGTGGTAGTAGAAAGCGTCTCTAACCACGGACTTTAAGGAACTGAAGGCCATCAATAGAGTCCTGTAAACGTTTTAGTTGAAGTAAAATAAAAGATTCAGAAACAGAAAATATTTGACCAATGTGACCACCAATGTGTTTCACATTCGGTGTAGCATTTCTCTGTTCAGGTCTTGCTGGAGCTGGTCGAACTGGAATAAGAGCATCTCTGTGATCAGAACCATCTGAATTTTGCAAGGCAAATCAACAATCATTTTACCAAGTAACAGATCAGATGAGATGGTCATTAAGGGTACCTTGCCTCTTTGAACCTCAGTTTCCTCAGGTTTAAAAATTCATGCCTCTTGAGGTAAGAACACATCAGCAAATGGTAAGGTAAAATCCCTTTATAATAAATATCACTATAAACTGTATATGGTGAAACTAGTTAAATTCAGATTAAATTCTTCAACACAAAAATCATATACAACAATATAACTTGATCCTTATTCACCTTAGTGGAATTTTTAAAGGGTATCCAATTGTAGACAATCAATTTATGGAATACAGATTATAGAGATGTGTGATCTTTAGCAAGCATAAAAATATGTCACCTAGTTAATTTACCCCCAGTTATAGAAGTAGCAACCAAGTTTAAATCAAGTTTATCTTAATCAATCACAGGCTCTATCTATAAGAGATCATTAATCAATTTCAGATTAAATGAAACTGATCTCCCCCTAAATTGTACATTCCCATATCATTTAGATCTACGACTACCCGTACTCTTCCTAAGTCAAGCATAAAATACATATACCCAATCAAACACAAAAGTATCACTCAAAGTTACAGTTTTCAACAATTTCCTTTAAATCAAAAATTGTATCAACCCTTCAATCTCAAAATCAGCAATCTTAACTCTTCTTTCCATTAACAACTTTCATCTGGACAATTTATTTATTTTAGCAACTAACCTATCAGTCTAAAAATTATTATCAAGATCAGAAATACCTCCTTTAGAATTTGTTTCCTCAACTGATTTAGAGTCTTTACTACTGCTCTTCTCAGAATCATCACTTTTACTGTCATCAGGGTCTGGTGTTGCGGCACTTGCTTCAGCATTTGATGCAGCATTCTTCCTCAGAGTCTTCTTAATCTCATACACAGTGGGATTATCTTCTGGATCAGAATTTTCAATTCCTTTGGGCAAGTCTCGTTCAGCAGCAACCATCTTTCCCTTTGGATCATACTTCCTTTTGACTTGTTTCTCAGTAACCATTTGTCCCTCTTCCGATTAAGAAACAACTTAAATCGGTTCATCAGCAACACTACTTCCTTTCTTCTTTCTCCTCAGTGAGTTAGAGTAATCAACTCTGAGTTAGCATTCGCGTCAGATTCCTTCATTTGAGCGTCCTCAAAATCGGATGTCTCAGCATTTGCAAACACATTTTGCTCAGCAACAGGAAAATCATCAATTTCCTTTTCAATCTCCCCCAGAGAGGAAGCAACCAGGGCAGTTGCCACTATTATAGTATTAGGACTTGGAAATTGAGGCTTTTATGAGGTGAACGAACCAAGTGTAGTGGTGAGTTTTTGGGTTTTCAGTAATGAGAAATGTCAATGGACATATTTCCAATCAGTAGAAATAGATTCTTAGAATTCACATTCGATTGAGACATATTCTCAACAGCTTGGTTCAGCTCGTTAAGGGTCGTATCAAGTGGAATGTGAACAGTTGTAGGAATGGGTGTAACTGGAGTTGTTTGGGTAAGTGTTTCAGCTTTTCTTGTAGCATCTGGTGAGTTTTTGGTGTAAGCGGCCATGAAAGCGAAACTATTAAGATTGGAGAGAGATGGAGATGACGGTTTCGTGGGAGTTTGAGTGTGGTGAGGTAGTTTCTTTATTTCCTGTCATTAAAGCACTAAGAAATCGAAAAGATAATTACAATAACCGAGACAAACAAGGCTTTAGCAAATCTTAAAATGCAATACTCAAATCACTCGAAAAAATGCAATGCTTAGTATATCATGTTATGAGAATTATATAGGAGAGAATGCATAGTTGGAAGTAATACGTATAAAAATAAGAACTAACTAAGGAAGATTAATTCTAGAAGAAATTCGATAATACTCCATAAACTTAGCCACAAAAATAAATCATGGGTAAGTAGTGGGTAAAATCATAATTAAATTAAGAACAATCTAGAATATTTAACATTTAAATGTGTATAACCTGAAAATAAACCAAAGACGTGGGTTAGTATAATCAGAATAAATTAAATAAATTTCCACAAATAATCAAATAATTACTACTTATAAAAATATAATCGAATCATCTAATGCTATGCTCAAAACTGTTACATACACCTCAACACGGTTTTTACATGAATTTACTTCATTTGTGTTGCACCATTTTTTCTTTTCATTTCGTGTTGTAGCACCTAGTTCATATTGATCCATTTTTCTAGAAGAGTGCATCGTAGTAGCGAACTCCGTGCCCCATAATTACTCAATGGATTATGAACATGTTGATGTATTTTATTAATCACCTTTTGAAAAGAAGGCATCGTAGAAGTCAACTCCGTGCTCCATAGTTACTCAGTGATTAACTACATCTTTTAGTATGCTAACAACATTCTATTTATATGCATTTGAGAGGTGTAAGACATGTTTATTTTTGCACAACAAATTTTAGATTCAAGAATATTTTACAAAGGAGTTATTCAACGAAAATAGGAAATAAATTAAATCTATAACAACTATACAACCTTATGATGTTGTCCCAAATGCTACAACATTTGTAACACCATCCATCTAGGATTATTCAGATACTACACATACCAAGAGATTTTCTCAAAGATAAGAATGTCTCAAGGTCAAAACCTTAGTAAATAAATCAGCATTATGATTTTCAGAAGGTACGTATTCCAACTTTACTATGTTCTTCTCCACTAAATCTCTCATAAAATAATGCCTAATGCAAATGTGTTTAGTGAGTGAGTGTTGTACTGAATTTTTAGAAATGTTTATGCACTCATATTATCACAGAAAATTGAAAGGATATCAATTTCAATTTCATAGGCATGAAACATCTTGCTTAACCACAAGATTGTTTCCCATGTTGAAACATCCTCTACTCTTACTCTTTTTGTCATCTATATCTCATGCTCAATCCGCATCACTGTATCCAATCAAAGTGTTGTTGGTGTCCTTAGTATACCAAATCCCAAGTTCACTTGTACCTGCATCATACTTGATAATTCTTTTCAAAACATTCAGGTGAGATTCCTTTGGATAATATTGGTAACTAGCACAAACAAAAAACACTGTACATTATATCTGGTCTAATAGAGGTTAGATAAAGTAAGACTTCTTATCATAGATCTATACAATGTTGGATCAACATCCTTTCCAGCATTGTCTTTGCAAAGTTTCAAAGTAGATCTCATAGAAGTTTTCATTACTTTTTAACTTTCAAAATCAAACCTTTTAACCAAGTTCTTAGCATACTTACCTTGAGAGAAGAATATATCATCCTTACATTGCTTGATTTGAAGACCTAAAAAATAATTCAAGTCTCCAACCATACTCATCTCAAATGTTGCAGTCATTGCTTTAAATTGGTTAACATTTTATCACAAGTTAAACCAAACACAATGTCATCAACATATATTTGAGCAATAAGTAAATCTTCTCCAGTGTGCTTAATGAACACAGTTATATCGGCTTCTCCTCTAACAAAAATGATCAGGTTATTGCGGATCTTCAAATCCTTTAAGTTGTTCAACTTAATGTTTCTTCATTCAAAATGCCATTTAGAAATGCAGCATATACATCCATTTGATGAAGTTTAATGTCAATAAAACATGTCATTGCTAGCAATAATCTAATAGATTCTATCCTAGCAACATGTGCAAAAGTTTCATCAAAATCAATAACCTCAACTTGAGTGTATGTTTGTGCAACTAATCTAGTCTCATTCCTAAGAAATGTTATCAAACTCATCAGTTTTATTCTTAAAAATCAACTTTGTTCCAATGACATTAGTATGACTAGGTCTTAGAACAAATGTCCATACATCATTTCTTTCAAACTGATTAAGTTCCTCATGCATAACATTAATCCAATTTTCATCAGTTAATGCTTCATTCACATTTTTAGGTTCAATTTCAGAATAGTAACACTCTGCATTCACAACATTGCAAATAGAAGACATGCATATTGTTCTTACCACATCTACCTTATTTATCTTACTTTTCCTCTTGTTTGCACACTGTAGCATCACCTATGATTTGGTCTGAAGGATGACTTTTATCAATACTTGAAGAAATATTCATTTTGGGAACATACTGATTATTCTGTGTAGATTCTGTTGAACTTTCTGTCGATGTTGTTCCAGATGTTGTAACATTCGGAGCAACATTTTCAGTTCTTAGAGAATCTCCAGATTTTTCAGTAACCTCTGAAACATCTTCTTCTTCATTTCCATCTGTAAGACCTGCTTAACTTTCTGGCATGGTCCATATACAGTGGTACTCTGAAACTTCTGTTTTGGTAATCCTTTTCACTGCATCGACTTTGATTAGTCTCTTCACTAATGTATAATATATGCATGTCCCAATTTTTGATGCAATAAGATATTTTCATCATTCTTTGACAAATTACACACATTTGTTCCAATAAGATAACAATTATCTACTGCCCTAGACAATCTTCATCTTTATTAAGAACATACACATGATTCTTTGTCAAATTTTACATGCAAATTATCATCACAAAGTTGACTAATACTAATTAAATCAGCAAGCAAGCCATCAAAATGTAAAACATTTTTTAAGCTCAGGAAAACCTTCAACATTTAAATTTCCTTTTGAAACCACCACCATATGTAATATTACCATTACCACCATTCAAGGTCACATAATCAGATAAGTAGTCAATTTGCACTGTCATATGTCTAGAACAACCACTATAAAAATACCATTGACCAAGTAAACATGCTTTCAAGGAAGTGTGAACAACATTACAAGTAACATCAGATTTCTATGCAGATTTTAGAAAATGTTTCATAGGATGTGACATCTTTTTAGGTAACATTTTCTCATATCTCAGATCATCAACCAATTTCATGCAGTAAGGACAAATATGATCAATTTTTGAAAAATAATGACATACAAACTTCTTTTCAGTATTTTTGACTTTATGAGAATCTGTTTGTGCAGATGTTACAACAAATGTTTTAACATTTGCCTTCACAAATTTCACAGTATTTTCAAAATTCTTAGAAATAGAAGCAGTTTAACCATCATAACGTATACCACAATTATTAGATTTACCAATAGCTATAACATATATCAGAAACACTCATAGAAAATTTTATGAAACTTAAAGTAGAGGTCATCAATTTCTCCTTCAGTTTACAAACTTCAAAAATCTCTTCTGCAATGTATGACTTCTAGCTTGGTAATTGTCTCTTTCAGATTCACATTCTCAAAGAATTAAGAGTGAGTTTCTGAGAGTTACAATTATCTAACAACTTTTGGTATTTAGAATCATCAATCCTTATGCCTGCATCATCAACAAACCCATTAAAACAATTCAAATCTGGGTGACTCTGTTTTGATGTTACCATAAATGTTATGACATTAGGTGCAACATCAGAATCTGTATCATTCAGATCATCATCTAAACAATCATCATAATCAATCTTGGTATGAAAAACGAATTCAACATCTTTTGATTCATCAAATTCATCATCTGATTCATCATTTAAGGTAGTACTAAAATTCAGTTTTTGCTTAAGTCTAATATTGGCACATTAATTTTCATAATGACCATATTCAAAATATGCATTGAACTGATTTTCTATGTTAAAGATCATACCTTGGTTTACCTTCACTTTTTGATAACCTTGGTTGAAATTGACTTTTCCTTCTTTCTAGTGGGGTGTTGATGTGTTGATTTGGATCTTTGGTACATCATAACCTGTAAGTACACAGTCCTCCAAACACATTCATCTTTCGACTTGATATACATGCACAACTTAGGCTTTAAAATATGAATAATATGTTCGGGTGCCTAAGTGCAGTGGATATGTGATGTGTTTCCATTGCTAACATAAACTAAAACACACTTAAAACAAAGATCTAGACCTAGTGTCGTCAGGTATTGGCTCTGATACCAACTGAAAGTGTGTGTGGATGGTATTACTAGTGTTTAAGTGAAAAACAGAACAATGTTACACTGGATGTTAAGACAAATGGTGTAACATTAATTCAAACAGAATATCAGAAAAGACAGACACAGCGGAAGACTAAAACACTAAAAATAAACTGAACACAAGTAAAACAAGACTGATGCTACACTCAATGTTAGAACTAGACATGGGCAACGGTTACAAACCGCCGGTTTCGGTTAGAAACCGGCGGTTACGGTTTGGGGTTTCGGCGAACCGTAACCGAACCGCGAACCGCCGGTTACGGTTACGGTTTTCAAACCGGCGGTTCGGTTTGAAAACCGCCGGTTTGGCGGTTTAGGGTTTTTTTTTTTTTTTTTAATATTATCTCCGTTTTCGCTCGTTTTCACTCCGTTTTCGTTCATTTTTTATTCGTTTTAACTCATTTTTAAAAAAATACATTACTAGAATTGAATAAAAATTATATAACTTAAATTTATACATAAAAAATAGAAGAATTGTGTATTAAAAAAATTATTATTATTATTATTTTTAATAAAAAACCGCCGGTTAACCGCCGGTTTGGCGGTTAACCGCCAAAACCGGCCAAACCGCCGGTTTGCGGTTTGTCAAAATGTCGAACCGTAACCGAACCGCCATTTTTCGGTTACGGTTCGGTTTGTAAACCGTAACCGGCGGTTTGTCAAACCGGCGGTTAAAAACCGACGGTTTGGCCGGTTGGCCGGTTTGGCGGTTCGGTTTTGCGCGTGTCTAGTTAGAACACTCAATGTAACACTGACTCGATTACAGAATATCAGAATACGAATAGCGGAAGACTTTAAAGAATGAAAAACACAAAGACACAGAATTAACTTTTTAACATAGATTTTAATTTAAAATCTATGCGAGCCTCATGGCGAAACTTTCACTAATAATTATGTGAATACAAATGGTGTGTGAACAAATATTCACAACGGAAATAAGACTCGATAAAGTATCTAGTCTAAAGACGGCTTAAGTGTAAAAATTACACTACCAAAAACTAATCTAACTCTATGATCTATCTATCAAAGAAGTATAGAAAAGTCTATGTTGTACAGGAAATTGGGATACTTCGGCACAACGACATGAACATGCCAATGACAATTAATTCCTAACAGGATGAACACTAGTTTAGTAATTAAAGAATGGCACTTCGTAAAATATGTGACTCTCGGATCTGATGTGTATTTCTTCATGTTGTACGAGAATCTGATGAAGAAGAAATAATAATTACGATAATGTCTAAGTAGGACGAACACTTCACATAGACATTATGTGATTACTCTTAATTCTCCATGCTGAATAATGAAGACTTCCTTGAGTATTTATAGAGGTAAAAACGGATTCTAGAAGCTTCATAATCCATATCCTATTTTTTAGGATCTCATCCCTTCTTTTTAGCCCACTCTTCATTCCAATGAATTCTAGCACCTTCCAGCCTATTCTGGACGTTTCTCCATACAGCCGCATGATCTACATCATTCTGCAACATTCCAGAACCTTCCAGTCTGGAACTGTGTAGAATGTTCTAGATCTTCAACCTGCGATGTTACAACATCCAAAGCAGCATTAGCTAGAAAATTGAATTTGTACTTAGGAAAAATAAGAAAGGTCGAATTAAGATGTTGCTGTGAATGTTAAGACATTTAAGAGTAACAACATCTACAGGTATGTTGCCCCCGCGTTTTTTAAACCGAAAGGCATTCTTTTCCAACTATACATGTTCGTTGCTGTCATGAAAGCAGTGTGTCGCTGGTCGTCGGGATGCATAGAAATCTGATGATATCCCGCGAAAGCGTCCATGAAAGTTAACATCTCATGCCCCGCTGTATTGTCTACCAAATGATCGATGTGGGGCATCGGAAAGTGATCTTTCGGACAATCATCGTTTAGATCTGTGAAGTCTATACACAATCTCCATGACCCGGTCATCTTTTTTACGAGCACTGGATTTGCCAACCACTCAGGATCAGTTCCAGTTTTCTCGATTAATTTGTTGTCGATCAATTTCTTGACTTCGACTGCCATAGCCGCATACTTATCTGGCCTAAACTTTCTACGTTTTTGGGTGATGGGTCTTCTTGTTGGATCAATGTTCAACCTGTGGCAGGCATGGCTTGTTTTGATGCCTACCATGTCCTCATGCGACCATGCGAAAGCTCCGATGTTTTCTTTCAAAAATGCGATCATATCGGACCGCAAATGTACTGGTAAATTCGAACCTATGAATACCTCGAGCTCTGGACGAGCATCGTTTAAATGGATGGTTTCAAGGTCCTCCGCTGAGGTTGCCCGCTCTTTAGGCTCCTTCCAACGAGGATCTTCGATTCCGAATTCTGGCTCAAAGCCTAACCTAGGCTCCAGATCTGAAATGTTTTCTGGAACCTGGTCGTCGGGGATCTGGTCGCCCGAATCTATTTGCTCGTCAATCTCCATTTGGGTGTGGTCGTCCACTTCCATGGAGGTGTGCTCGTTCGCCTCCACAGGGTGGTCGTCGAAACGTTGACTGGACTCCCCAACTTCGATTTTTTGATATTTTCTGGGAAGACCTTCCAGGTAGTTCATTTGTTCTTTTTGTTTTTGACACTCGATATACAGGCCAATCATAGTACTTTCCTTAGAGTGACGCTTAGCAAAACGGACGAGACACTCCCTCGCCCGCGTCTGATCGCCCTTGACGGTTATAACTCCCGTCGGGGTTGGAAATTTTACACAATAGTAATAAGTAGAAACGGCCGCCTTGAACTCATCGAAGAAAGGTCGGCCAAGGAAAACATTGTACGACGACGGCACGTCGATGATCATAAAGTCGAGCTGCCGGGTGCATGCATTGCTGGCTCTTTTGTTGACGCCAGTTCCAAAGATAGTCTGATTTTCCCAATAGGATGGGAGCGAGTGTCTCCAAACCCTACGATAATATCATCGCAAGGCTCGACATATGCAGCATATCCACCGAGGGCATCTAGAGTATGCTTAAAAAGGATGTTGGTGTATGCCCCGGTGTCGATCATCATGCGATGGACGTTCGTTCCCATGATTTTTCCAGTGATGACCAATGCATCGTTGTTTGGCTGCACCACGCCGTTCAGGTCGTCGTCTGTGAAAACGACTTGGTGGGATGGGGGCTGCTCGGCAGCAGGAGCGACGCACACCTGATGGACATTGTTGAGTGCTCACATTTCGCTCTGCTGTCGGCGAACAGACAGAGTAGTTCCAGATTCGGTCCCCCCCAGAGGGCCTTCTATCACAAAACATCCCCCGCCCATATTTTCGACGTCGCCCGTCGGATTGCTCGGCATGGGGGGTCATTTTCTGGCGATTCAGCTGTTGGCGAAGGTCGTCGCTCTCGTCGCGACGTTTCTTGCCCCTGTTGTCGCCATTTCCACCTTCAGACTTGATGAATTGGGTGAGCTTGCCCTCGTTGTACAATTTGAACAGATTTTTCACCAAGTCTCGGCACCCGTTGGTGTGGTGGCCGATTGAGTTGTGGTAGTTGCAGAATTTACTACCATCCAGATTGTTGTCGTTGGTATGCATTGGCTTAGCTTGGGGGAGCATATTCTTTCCCCTGATCGCATCATAAATACCCCTGGGGTCAACAGAGAGGGCCTCCCTGAATTGAAGAATCTCAGGAGACTCCTCGAAAGATCTGAAATTTGATGGGCGAGCACTGCCGCCCTGAGTGGTCGCCTTCTTTGGCTGGGAAGACTCCTCAGTGTTAGAATTTTTCTTTGGCCATACTCTTATGGCCGCGTCGGGCTGCTCGTTAGCCTTGGCGGCATCCATTATTTCCACCATTTGAATAAAATTTCCCGCCCGGCTGCGGAAATCCGCATAGGAAACGGGGAAAGAGGTGTGCATAGATTCCCAAAGCTTGGAACCTATTCTCAGATCGGAGATAGCCGAGATCAGCTTCGTCTCGTCGTTTACTGCTTCCCCATCAATCACCAACCTATCGAAGCGCTCGATAAAGTCCTTGCCCGATTCGGTCGGTGTCTGGCAAACGTTGGCTAGACGTTGCTTTGAGGCTGGGCGAGCAGCAATAGACCCGAAGTGAGTCAAGAATTGTTGCCCCAGCTCTAAAAATGAAGTGATGGATCCGACACCCATAGTGGTGTACCAGCGATGAGCTCGATCTCCCAAGGTCAGGGAGAAGTTTCTGCATTGTGTGGCGTCTGTTGCCCCGATTGAGGTCATGTAGCTTGCATACTTTGATAGATGCACCCTGGGGTCGGACGCCCCGTCGTATGCTGCCATAGAGGGCATTTGAATCTTCCTCTAAATGGGGGCGATGAGAATCATAACACTTAAAGGTGGAGTGGGCAGAGTGACTGGTGGAGCAGTTCCTAGCTTTGTTGCGACCACCTCTGCTCGCAAAGTCTCCATCTCCAACTTCATCAACTTTTGTGTTTCGAGGAACTGGGCGATCTGCCCCTCCTCGGCGGTTTGTGGTTGGGGGACGACGACCTCGTCGCGTCGGCTCCCGCGAGATGCGGCCGGGTGATCACCATGATGTGATCGCCTGGGAGAACGCCTCTCTGAATGATGGATGTGATAACTCTTTGACGGAGCTCGTATGCCTGGCCCTACTCGGTCTAGGGCGGAGACCCTGTCTCCTTTCCTTCCACCACGATCCCTGTGGTCATCCTTTGCTGGTCGTCGCCCGATATTAAAATCCACCGGGCGAGGAGCCTTTGGGTCCTTGTCGCCCATTCGGTTGAACACGGATTCCCGAGCGTGCGACTCTCCCGTATGGCTATTGTGGGAGCGAACTGGAGCTTTATTTCTTTCCCCGTCCCGGGGACGAACAGAGTATGAATGATAGGAGCGGTTGTCCTCATCATTATTGTTGACCCTTGCCTTGGCTTTGCGAGCTCTGTCAAAATCTTGGTCCTTGGCCTTTTCAATTTATTCCACTTCGATCAACCTCCTCTTCTCTAGGAGGAAATCAGAGAATTCTTTCAGGTGCTGGGGATCTTTCATGATGTCCCCCAAATTTAAATTTCCGAAAGGATTTGGCGACGGAGCCGCCGGCGGCGGAGGGTGCTCGTTCCCTCCGGGCGGTAGGATTCCGTCTTGATTAGAGTGTTGAGACATCGTTTAAAGAGTGTCTTTCTTAAGAGATTACAAGGGTATGATTGTTCTAAGCCTTCGACGCTTAAAACGAAAGATTAAAAGTTCTTACGCAGAAGAACGTGCTATTACAACTACTATTCTAGCAAAGTAATAACAACAGAAGCTTGAAAACACAATTACAAGAAGATCAAACTCCAAAATATGTCTCGAAAACCGAAATTGTTCAAGAACACGAAGAACACTAAAATACGTAAATGAAGCTTTAAAAGGTAGATCTACCGATTAAAACCTGAAACAAAGAGTTTGCAAACCGATCGGTCGAAACTGAGATGAAGAACACGTAAAAGGATCCCCTCCTTCTTGCGCCAAATGTTGTATGCGCTTTCGTTGGGTTGACTCGGATGTGGACTATTCTTTAGCACGATACAAACATATATGATTATCGGGGATTTATTACGTGTTTATACGGATTAAATGGCGTTTTATGATGATCTTAATGAAGAACACACAAGAACACAAGACATAGCTTCTTGGAGAAGCTAAAGCTTTAGAAACTTGGGAGAGTTTATTGCTTAGGTTTGAGGGTTTTGGTGTGAATGATCACTTTTTTCTTACAAATGAGCCTTTTAGGCATTATATAGTGGTCTTTTGGGGCTGCCCGCCCTTTACATGTGGCGCCCTGGTAGTGGACCCTTCTTTCTGCCCGAAAAGGTGATGGGACGGCGCATTTAATGCTAAACCGCCTTCGGTGGTCGTCCTCGGCAAAATGCCGAGGAGCTGGAAAACCTGCTCGCGGTGGTCGCCGGAGAACTTGGTCGCCATGTCTTTCGCGCCCTCCCAAGGCTTCAACACTTGTTTTCACTAGCTAAGTATATGTCTGCTCGCCAACATCTTTGGGCGAGCAGTAACTAAACATGTGCTCGCCAACATCTTTGGGCGAGCACTTAATTATATTAAATACTACTTTATATTACATTTTCTTCTTCTTCTTGTTGACTAGTCGTCGCACGACTTTGTTGACTGGTCCTCGCCACGCAAGCTGGTGACTAGGATTGACTTGTCAAAGATTGACTTCTTTGACCAAGTATAACATCCACGAATTTTTTTGAGATCTATGAGAATATTTTTCTTATATTTTATGGTATTACACGATATAATGTTGTACAAGAAAACGACTCATTTAACATTTACATAAAGCGAGCATTGTTTTATCTCACGCGTTGTTTTGTTGCTTGGACATGAATTTTTTTTATTCAATATAATACTCAAAATGAGCTAGTTTCATATCACTAATTACACCGTATAACTGAACATAAAAGTAAAATGAACTTAAATGTAACTATAGTTTTAGTTGAAAGTGTAAACTAATGTGTTATAAAAATGTCTTCTTCAGTTAAACATTGTTAATTATATATATTAAAACATGATACTAGTTTCATCCAAAAATATACTCCCTTCGTCCCAAGATAATTTTCATATGTAGATGTGCACGTATATTAAAAAGTGTAATAATGAGTGGAGTTTTGAGGGGTAATTTTATAAAATAAAGTAAAGAAATGTGTTGACTTTTATGTATGTATGGAGAAAAAATAATAATATTTTTGTAAAATTGAGAATATTGTGAGAGTGGAGTTTATAAAGAATTTTTTATTTTAAAAGTGTAAAAATGTTATTGTGAGATATTTAAAAAAAAAATGTAAAATTACTGTGAGAGAGAGAGAGTATAAGTAAATAAATATCTACAGTAGATGATAGTTGTAATGGAGAACAATATTAAGGAGACTTTAAGTCCGTGCCACCGCCATCGTCATGTGACCATGTCATACCGAGACAAACCATTCTTCATCATATTCATATTTATATGTACTACTAAACTAAAATAAAATACTCTACCATTTCATTTTATTTGTCACTTTGTATATTTTATGCAAATTAAAAAAGTTACTGTATTAAATACCAATAATTATTTATAGAACATGAATATTATATCCTCATGCAAGTAATATTAAATAATTTTTTTTATTCTTATATTTTTTTAAAAGAACGTATCACAAAAAAAAAAATTAAATTAAATTAAATTTGGGGCAAATATTTTGAAACGTTTTTTAAAATTTAAGTGATAGATAAAGTGAAATAGATGGAGTAAAAAATTAAGTTTTTCTATTTTAATAAAAGCTACATAACTTTCTTTTTTCGTTCGTTTTAATGAAAGTTACTCATTCATTTTTTAGTTAATTTCTCTCTCAATCACATCACCTTTAACACATCTATTTATTCTATCATATTGTTTTAACCTCTATGCTCTCAAAGTTCATGGATAACTTTCACGTGACATTCTTATTAATAGTACTCCCTCCGGCCCAATTTAGATTAGGCATTTGTTAAAACTGAATGTCCCAAATTAGATTCACAATTTACTTATTTGACAATAAAATATTTATTCACTTTAAAATACATCATTCAAATATCTCAAAATTACATCATATGTCATTACTTTATTACTCACAATATTTTATTATTTATTTTATTACTTAAAAGACTTTTACACCGGCTACTTTATTTTCTTAAATACTACTCCCTCCCGTAATTATTTGCACACTTTCCTTATTTGAACGTTTCAAGATTACTTGCACACTCTTAACATGGAAATACCCTACAAAATTAATATCCTCCCAACATCATTTTATTTTTAAAATTGACGCCATCTTTTTAGGGAAAATATTTTTTTTAGTCCTATAAGTTTGAATGATTCCAAAATAAATTCTTTAAGTTTTAACTTTATAAAAATACATCTTATATCTTATAACTTATTAATTTTAGTCCTTTTTTAAATCAAATTTAGTCCATTAAATTTAAAGAAAAATTGTAAACACTAAATAAATTAATTTGTAAAGAATAGAAAATTGAAATTTGGATAAACTTCTCAACTTATATTCAAATAAAATATTTAACAAAATTTTATTTGCTCAAATTGAAAAGTACAAAATTTTTCAGTTTAACAAAAAATTATTTAAAATCTAAAAATATAAAACTTATTTAACGAAAAATATTTAGTAAAATAAAATAATTAAAAACCAACAAAATAAAATATAAAAATTAGTATATTAATCGTAAATAAATCAGCATTTTAGCAAAATAATACTCCCTCCGTCCCATACTTGAAGGCTCAAACCAATTGGGCACGGGTTTTAATGAATTAATTGTTTATTAATATTGTGTAAGATAAAGTGGGGGTAGTAAAAAAATTTCAACTTTATAAATAGTAATAAAGTTACTTTTTAGTGTAATAAAGTAGTGGCATTTATTGTAATATTGTGATGTTGTAAGGGGAGTGTTTAAAAGTGTTTTTGCTATTTTAAGTAATGTGCCTTCAAGTATGGAACGCCCAAAATGGTAAAATGTGTCTTTAAGTATGGGACGGAGGGAGTAGTACCAAATATTATAAATCATAATTAAAATCTGGTTTTTTTTTTTTTTTTTTGTCTTTTTAATATATTTTATAATCTTTCTTGATTTATTAATATAATTTAGGCTTTGTTAATACACTTCCTCAAGTAAAATCTAGAAAAATCTATAAATTTAATTTTTATTTTAAAAACACAAAAGGGTGGGGCGTATATTTTTTATTGAATTATTAATCTAATTTTATGTTTTTAGATTTTAGTATATATTTTGTTTTTATTTTCAGATTTTTATATTTTTAATTAATTAGGGGGAAATGGTTGGATAGAATTCGAGCATAATTCAGATTTTACTGATGTTTTTATTTAATTTTAAAAAATATTTTAATGATGTTTTAAAAAAATTGTACATTAAATGATAAAAATTTGTATGAGATGGTTTGCATTCAATTTTTTTTGTTATATGTATTTTAAAAAAATAATAATTACGCATTATCCCACCCAAAAATTGAATTACACCACAAGCAAAATCCATTTTCTTATAATTATGTGTGAAAATAAAATATTTAATCTTTTAAATTCATTAAAATTTCAATTAAATTAAAAATTATAACTCAAGTTAATTTTAAACTAAAATCAATAATCACAATTTTAGTTGTTAATTGGGTAAGATGATGATTTAGGATCAAAGGTTATGAAATTGTAGCTTTTAATTGACATTTTGGCAATTTTATTTCTTTGAAAAGATAAAGGACTAAAATTGAAGTAAAAAGGGATTAAAATTGAAAGGTAAAAGATGTATTTTGTAAAGTTGAAACTTAAAGAATTTATTTTGGAATGTGTGAAACTTATAGGACTAAAATAAAAATTTCCCCCCTCTTTTTACATACATTTTACTTTACACCTCATCATATATACTTTACACATCATCAAATTACCTAAAATATACCTCTTTTATCTTACATCAACAACCACTAAATTCACTTTTCTTAAAAAATTTGCCGATCAAACCATGCAAGTAATTCCGGGACGGAGTGAGTAATAAACAACTCTCAAATTAAACTATGCGAAAATTGTAAATTGTAAATGTTACTCCCTCCGTCCGTCTATAAGCTTTCCATTTTACCATTTTGGTTCGTTCGTCTATAAGCTTCTCATAATTTTTTTGGTAAGTACTTTTTCTTACACTTCACTTTATATCTTATTTTTTCTCTTTATCTTTCTCCTCTCTCAATCACATCACTTGTACTATATTTATTATTTAATCACTTTTTTTAATCTCTATGTCAAAAAGTAACGTGAAGCTTATAGGCGGATGGAGAGAGTAAATTAAAATACTCCGTAAGAAGGAATGGAGTATAATGTTTGAAGTTTGAATGGTCTTGGTGTGAGATACCTTTTTGACTCTCTGTCCCCCTTCTTTGACTTTCCAAAAGCGACACTTTTGATCATTAAATTCACCAGCCACCTACAACTACAAACCAAGTACAACTCCAAATCTCCACACATTATTACAGTCATACTGTGGAGTAGTTGTTTCCTTTGCCTAAAAATCGCGACAAATTTTCAATACTGTGGGACAAAGAATATGTATATTATTTTAATTATTACCTCACCAAAAAGTATGAGCCCGTGAATATAATTTTTTTTTTAAATGGATAAATTAAAAAAAAATATGCATATCGTAAAGTTTTGATAAAGTAAAAATAAAGGGATTGTTATATAAAAAAAATTTAGTATGAATTGATGAATAAAAAAAGTAAGTATAATTTTAGTGAATAAAGTGAGTAAAGTGGGCACACTTAAAATTACCTGTTAATTACTCCTATTATATTTTTATTTTTAGGTGAGACAGTTTCACTATATAATTATTTTTAAAATTGGTGATAAAGCAATGCAATTTTGAATTATTGAGGGCTCTTTCAAGTCATCTGAAAACCACATAGCCTTATTTAAGTTTGAAATTTCATTTTAGAAATATACATTTCTTTTGATGTGAAAAGAGGTGTTTGTAAACTCTATCAAATGAGTTTAAATCATTTTTTTTATGAGGAGAGTTTTTCGTGAGGGTGAGACGGTCTCATACATAAGACGATGCACCAATTTAGTATAAGTGTTATTATTTTCATTTAAACATGATTAATACAGAGGCTCAATCATTCTATGAGTTTTTTTTTTTGAGCAAATCATTCAATGAGTTGTGCAATAGGTTAAATGAGATTCCTTTCATTTGTGAGATCATACTACTATTTTATACGGAGTAACTTACAAAAGTTACTCTTCACAATTTTTTAAAAACAACAATTTTTGAAGAGGGAGTTTGCAAACAAAGTTTTCATCTAGCAAGCCAAACCAACTGGGACTCATTTGCCCATTGTAAAGCATACCTTATCTGGCCCGATTTGTTAAGCTACTCGGTTAAGATAAATACATTTATTTTAAAACAATAGTAATTAAATACATATAATTTCTACATTAAAAGTCTAGAAAAATACATTATCTTCGAAATACTATACATCATTGCCATTGATGCAAAAACCGGCTAGGCGCTAGGTGGTCACCTGCTGATCTGATTTTTTTTGCAAATCGATATACTTAGATGGAAATGAGATTTCACACTCAACTTTTTTTAAAGTTTATTAACTATATATATTTTTTTAAATTAAAATTTGGAAAATAGAAAACCGTCCACGTCTTTTTAAGGTTTATTTCAAAATTTCTCTTAAAAAATTTCAACTACACATGCATTATATTCTTGTCTTTTCTGTTATTCAAATGATTACTATGGTTATTATTTATTATTTTCTAATGCAAATTTATGGATTTTGGGTATTAGATGTGTGTTTGGTTCATACTTTCAGTGTGATAATATTATGATTTTTATTTATAAAATAATAATAATATTGGGCCACCTAGGTAAATAATTAAAAGCCACACACACATATATATATAAGAGAAAAAACTTAAAACCATAAGTTCACATGTCGAACCAAAGGTCATGATGTCGTTAAAATCTACACTTTTCAGCGATAAAATTTGATGCGAATGAAAAAGGTACGCCCCTCTACACTACATGAAAGAATGATAAACAAACCCAACGTAAATGTGAAAAACAAACCAAACGAAAGCATAACAAAACAATAAAGTAAATCATCCCCTTTAAAAGAGTCGGACAACATCAAGGTGGATCAAATGCACCAGTCCAACTGCCCATATACTTGGCTACAAAGTGCATCTCTTCAGCAAGGGAAACCGAAGATTCAATGGTGAAGGCCTCCGTGGCAATTAGGCGTGGCAATTAGGTGTGTGCATCGGTCCAAAATCGGACCGGATCAAAACCACCCAAATGGGTGGACCGCAGACCGGACCTAAATCAATTCGGTCCAGATCGGACCGGTAAATTCCGGTCTTATCAAGATTTGGACTGTTTCAGACCGAATATTTTTTTATTTTATTTTTTGTATTTTTTAGCTCATCCATACATAAATTTTGACGTCCAATGTAACAAATCAATACAAAATATTCAAAATCAATACACGTTTTATAGGTATTAATACAAGTTTTTTTTTTTTATAGAAAAATACCTTAGGTACTCCCACGAAGAAAAAGAAATACTATATTTATGTTATGTAGATTCATTTAAGGGTCTTAAATTTTATCAATATTTTAATAAAAAATATGTAATTTATTTTGAGAAAATCTAATAATAATCTAAAAAAATCCAGGTTTCCGGTCTGGACCGGTAAATTCTGGTTTTAGAGAAGGATTGGAACCCGAAATTCTAAATTTTGGTGGACCGGAGACCGGATCGGAAACTAACCGATCGGTCCAGTCTTTTTTTGCACACTCCTAGTGGCAATAACATTCAAAGCATTAATAACAGTCTTTATGACCCGCGGTTGTGACGATCCAACCTTATTAGTGTGTGGGCCTCTATTGGTTTTCTTTAAAATAGAGCGGGGGGGTTGGTTAGGAGTGGCGGTCAACCTAGTAAGGAGACCCGTAGTAGTAGAATCTAAGTTTGAGGCAGCCTATTGGGAAACATTTGAAGACTAATCCACAGGGTCCATTAAGAGGCTTGAGAATGAATTGTCTAGCAGAACCGAAGCGCCGATGATCATCATAGCAGAGTTAGGGTTCTCCACCTCAAATAGGTGAATAATCGGCGGGGTGGTTGGGCTCTCGTAGGGGTAGGCTTGAACAAACATATAGGAGCATGATGATAGGAGGTGCTCTTGCCCCGACAGCCCGAGTAAAAAATGGGTGACATCATACCCATGTTACACTTAGCATTCATGTGGCCAACTATCTCATAGTGTTGATAGAATTTCAGAAGCTTCTCTAATGTCAACAAACAAGAATTGTTCACCCTGCTTTAATGCCAACTGTTCCAACAGTCGTTGTTTCATATCCACTTCGACCAAAATTTTAGCATACTGAGCTATAGGGTTTGCCAAAGTGTAGTCGTCCATCTTAACAAAAGTCCCAATAGCAGATGTCGTTGTAGAGATAATATCGATTGTCAAAACTCAATGGGGAGACCGATTAGACGAACCCAAGTTTGAGTTGTAGATGTCTGAACCTGATTCGGGTTGAAACTAGGGGTCCAATGCTAAAAATGGATGGAACCCGAAATCCACTATCAAATACGCTTCATAAAAATCGCGAAACTTGAGAACCACGAAACCCTTGTCGAATGGAGTGACTGTCATATTTTCATGGAGGGACCAAACCTTAGCAAGCCTCTTTGTTAGATTCGAATAAGGGGACCGGGATTTTGCATTGTGGGGTCAACAATCTACCGATCAATGCATCCTTGTACTCACGAACGCCAAATTGTTAAGTATATTCATCAATAGAAATGGTGATAAACCTTCCCTTTTTGTTTGGCTGCATAAGATTTGGAAAAACGCTCAAAGATTGGTGGTCATGGCCAGGGGGCCGAGCCGACCGTCTTCGCATAAGAGCGGTCCTATGGGGTTTGCAACAAAGAGGGTGTAGCCGGAATACCACATAGCTCATTAGGAGTGGACATGGACAGGGGCACACATTGCGTCGGGCTCGGGGGGAGGGGTGAAAAGCCGTGCAAAATGAGACATAGTGGGAATGACTGAGAAGGCAGGCCCACAAGCAGGGGATGACCCAATTAGAGTTACAAAATGTGAGTTGACAGTGTCGGGATGAGCAGGCTAGATGAAGGCACAAAAGCTCGAAAAATGGACCTCTAGGCACTCGACGAGGTCAAATGTGGGCGAAGAAACAATAAATTACGGGAAGGAGACGATACCCAAAAAACGGGCCTCAAAGTGATCCGCAATATGTGCAGTAACAAGCGAAACAACGATATGAGACCGATCTAGATCCATAGGTCCTCAAACACCAATACATATACACCAATGAGTTTTTAATTGCGTTAAAAAAAAAGAATTAAATTGAAATTAAACCAAATTCAATAGAGTGTCAAACGAGCACATAAGAAAATACAATTTGATTAAAAAAAGGCAAATATTTATGTGTACTATTTACATACATGTAACTCGCTATTTACCCTCCTTTTTTTAATAAATTTATACTCCCTTCTTTTAGGCACTTATGTGTACAAGTTACATACATGTAACTAAATCAAATTTTTTAATGGACTATTAGTTATTTACCTTCTTTTTTATTAATTTCACCCCCAATTTTTTTTAAAAGAAAAATAAATGTAAAATACTATATTACCATTTTATCAATTAAATTAAAATACAACTCATTAAAATTATAATTATACACCGACTATCGAGTCACCAATGAATCACCACGAAGTCAAATATTATTCTATTTTTTTAATTTCAAAAAATAAATATAAAAACATAATGAATATAAAAAAAATATTGAAAAAAATATAAAACTCAAAAATAAAATTATGAAAAAAAAAACTAAACTAAAAAAATTCAATATTTTTTTTTAATTTGGGTATAAATGTATGAATATGACATGCTCACTTTCTAGCTTTAATCTGATTTATAATAACTAGAATTATTTTTTTATGTACAATGATATCTAGTTTGTTACAAGTTTTTTTAAAGTTATATATTATTTTTTAAGAATAATTAATAACATAATCCAATTGAAAAATAAAATTTATGTTTAGAAACTTAAATGAGTGGAAAATTGAGGAAGAAACCAGCATAATATTGCATCATCTTTATTATTTTCTTTATGGTCATCGCCGTGTTGATGCATTCATATGTTTATTGAGTGTGATTGTATCTATTAATTGAATTGTGTGTTCAGTGTGATTCATTCTCACTTTTGTTCTTCTTACTAGTTAATTAATATCAATCTTTTAATATTGATGTATTAATTTGCATTATATGCCTGAATTATGAATGTGTTAAATTATGTATTTTTTGTTAAATATAATATTAGTTTAAATACGATATATTATTAGTACGCCTATGATATAGTACTAGTTAATACTCCGTATATTGTATAATACTAGAGATTAACGTGGGTATAAAAATATTATTTAATATATGAACTAATACTATACAATATGTGAATTAATACTATACTATATTTGAACTAGTACCATAGAGCATGTTAATTTATACTATAGAATATGTGAAATAATACTATACTATATTTGAACTAGTACCATAAAGTATGTGAACTCGAAACTCGAAAACATTAGAACTTGTACCATTATAAACTAATATTATATTGTATATGAACTAATACGTATAGTATTGCATATTAACTAATAATATACCATAATACTTATCAACTATTATCATAACACTTATAAACTAAAAATTATATTCATAAAAAATTAAAATAAAGTGATTAAAAAATGAAAGTTCGAATAAAAAAATAATTAAATAATGTAAAACTAAGTGAAATTTGTAAGAAATGAAGTAAAATTTTAAAAGATAAGCTGAAAATTATACACCAATTAATTAAAGTAAAATAGTACCAATAGAATTGATCGAACACTTCCAACTAAGAGAGATGAGGTTTTATTTTTTAAAACAAATTATTATTATACTATTTAATACTTAAAAAAAAACAATTAATACTATTATTTTTAAAATTTTCTTATTAGACTTTAAAATTTTAGAATAATTATTTGTGGCAAAAAAAAAAAAGTATGTGAAAAAAATTATCATTTGAATGATAAATAGGAAGAAAAATAAATTTAAAAAATAATATTAAAAAGAGAAATATAAATATCAATGGGAGTAAAATAAAAAAATAAAATTTTAGAAAATTAATGGAGTATTATTTTGTAATGATAAAAAAAAAATTAATTGAAAAAAATTAAAGACCCATTAAAAAATATATGTGTTAAATTATGTGTTATTTGTAATGAATTATTGGATTGAATATAGTAAATGAGTCATGTGTTATTTGTAATGGGTTATTGGATTGAATATAGTAAATGAGTCATGTGTTATTTGTAATGGCTTATTGGATTGAATATAGTCGTGCACACTAATGCACAGAACAATCCTATATCTATTTATAAAGATAAATATAAATAATTAAGTAATGAATGTTCTAGTGGTTATAGATCCCTTTTTATAAAAGCTTGAGGTCACAGGTTCAAATCCTTTCAAACTTTTTTTTTTCATTTTTTGCTTTTTTTGTTTTTTTTTTTCGATTTTTTTTTTCAAACTTGTTTATTTTTTCATTTTATTTTCTGTTTTTTTTTTCATTTTTTGCTTTTTTTGTTTTTTTTTTTCGATTTTTTTTTTCAAACTTGTTTATTTTTTCATTTTATTTTCTGTTTTTTTTTTCGTTTTTATTCTGTTTTTTTTTTCAAAGTTTTTTTTTTTTTTTTTTTTTTTCATTTTTTTTCGTTTTTTTTTTCATTACTCACTTCCACTTTTTAATAATAATAGTCTCTACTTTTCATTAATAAAATTTCCACTTTTCACTAATAATAATTATCACTTTTCATAACAAAATTACCACTTTTCACTAATAATAGCTACCACTTTTCAGTAACAAAATTTACACTTTTCAATAATAATAGTTACCACTTTTCAATAATAAGAATTACACTTTTCAGTTAAAATATCTACCACTTTTCAATAATAAAAATTACATTTTTCAGTTAAAATATCTACCACTTTTCAGTAACAAAATTTCCACTTTTCAATAATAAGAATTACACTTTTCAGTTAAAATATTTATCACTTTTCAATAATAAAAATTACATTTTTAAGTTAAAATATCTACCACTTTTCAATAATAAGAATTACACTTTTTAGTTCAAATATCTACCACTTTTCAATAATAAGAATTACACTTTTCAGTTCAAATATCTACCACTTTCAATAATAAAAACTACATTTTTCAGTTAAAATATCTACCACTTTTCAATAATAAGAATTACACTTTTCAGTTCAAATATCTACCACTTTTCAATAATAAGAATAACATTTTTTCAATTTTAATAATAATTTTAACTGTACAATTTATAATTAAATATACCCGTTTTAATTAATTAATATTTCCACTTTTCACTAATAATAATTATCACTTTTCATAACAAAATTACCACTTTTCATTAATAATAGCTACCACTTTTCAGTAACAAAATTTCCACTTTTCAATAATAATAGTTACCACTTTTCAATAATAAGAATTACACTTTTCAGTTAAAATATCTACCACTTTTCAATAATAAAAATTACATTTTTCAGTTAAAATATCTACCACTTTTCAGTAACAAAATTTCCACTTTTCAATAATAAGAATTACACTTTTCAGTTAAAATATTTATCACTTTTCAATAATAAAAATTACATTTTAAAGTTAAAATATCTACCATTTTCAATAATAAGAATTACAATTTTCAGTTCAAATATCTACCACTTTTCAATAATAAGATTACACTTTTCAATAATAAGAATTACACTTTAACTGAAAAGTGTAATTCTTATTATTGAAAAGTGGAGATTTTGTTACTGAAAAGTGGTAAATATTTTAACTGAAAAGTGTAATTCTTATTATTATTATTGAAAAGTGGGAATTTTGTTACTGAAAAGTGGTAACTATTATTATTGAAAAGTGGAAATTTTGTTACTGAAAAGTGGTAATTATTATTAGTGAAAAGTGGAAATTTTGTTACTGAATAGTGGTAACTGTTATTAGTGAAAAGTGAAAATTTTATTAATGAAAAGTAGCAACTATTATTATTGAAAAGTGGGGGTGAGTAACCAAAAAAAGAAAACGAAAAAAAAACGAAAAAAAAAAAACGAAAAACAAAAACAAAAAAAAAAACGAAAAAAAAAAACTAAAAAAAAAACTAAATAAAAAACGAAAAAAAAACTAAAAAAAAAAAAGTTTGAAAGGAGTGTAATTTATTAATTAATTAATAAAGTAATAGATTATAAATTAATTAATTAATTAATAGAAAAAAATAGAATTATAACCATAAGTAGAGAAAAAAAAGGATAATAAGTTAGAATAGGAGGATAAAGACAAAAGTTTGGTGCACATGGTGCATTTGAGAATTTCCCTTCAGAAAATAAAAAATCGGTGATGAATTAAATAAACAATCTTCTACCGAATCCACCGTACAGAAACCGTGTACTATTAGATGGTCCATAAGTTTAATTTCATCACAAAAAAGGTGAAGCTAGGAATCTGGTCAAAGACCGATGTAGAGAAAAAATAATTGAATACACACACTATACTATTACTTTCCTTGGAAAAAACCATGGTAATTAAGTTGTTCCAATACAAGTTGTTTTGTAGTGATAAGGACATCTTGGTACTTCTTAGCTGCACCCAACTGTACTCCAATGGCGTTTCAAAATCCTCACTGACTAAATCCCCCTTTAAACCCCCTATGCATATTATTGCTTGATTTATTTCAAGCTAGTAGGGGAATAGTCCTTTTTTTTCAAAAAGATTTTCTATCTCATCTCACTTTTGTCTTTACCCTCTCCCTCTTCTCTCTTTTTTTCTCTCTCTCTCTCCCACATTTTTAAATCTAGGGTTTTTTCATTAATTTATCCCCCTTTTGATTTCTTGATGTGGTTGGGTGCAGTGGAGGGAACTTTGAGTAGTTGGGTCGATATGGGATCTCACATTTCGGATTAATAAGCTTTGATTTGTGTATTTTTATTTTTAATTTTAGCTTTTTTTGTAGGTTAAAAATCTGCAAGAATTCTAATTTCCTTTGTTTGTTTGCTCTTTCTTGAAAAACCCATGCTAAACCCTCGTTAAAAATCTGATCTTTATGTGTTGGTACAATGTATTTTCTGCCTTGTGTTTGATCTGTTAGTGGTTTCTCGCCGGTTTAATTTTACCTAGTAATTATATGGATGGGAGAGAAGGAATGGCATTACAAGGGTCAGCTCCATATTACCTTCACAGAGGCGGCCCTGGCGGAGGTTCAGGGCCGAGCCACAATCTCCACCACGGCGGCGGCTCGCCGGCTTCTCAGTCCGGTTTAATGCACACCCCACCTTCTTTCAAGGCTCTTTCGAACCCCAACATTCAGATGCAGCCCAATGTAGGCGGTGGCTCGTCTTTTCGTGTTGAGAATCCGGATTTTAGTCAAGGTAGAAGCATGGACATTGTGTCACACAGTGGTGAACAAGTGAAGAAAAAGAGGGGTAGGCCTAGGAAGTATGGGCCTGATGGAGCTAATATGTCTTTAGGTTTGTCCCCTGTCCCGGCGTCTAAGCCTTCCTCGTCCCCCGGCGGCGGGGATAAGGGGAAACGAGGCCGACCTCCCGGGAGTGGATGGAAGCAGAAGCTTGCTCCCCTTGGTAAGATCTTGTTTCAATTGTGAATTGATCATCTTTCGATTTAATCGTCACTAGAAATGTTATTGTAGGCTTGCTCCCCTTAGTAAGATCTTGTTTCAATTGTGAATTGATCATCTTTCGATTTCGATTCAATCGACACTAGAAATGCTATTGTTGCCGGTATATGACACTCCTGTGATCTAAAGGAGAAAAAGAGGGATTTGTTTGTGAATTACCATTATTTAGCTTCCTAAATGTTGTACATCACTTTGCTACTTAATTGTGTATTCTTGCTTTTATGTTGTTGATTCATTAGCAAAAGTAGTGATTTTTCAGGGGAATTTAAGCTATTTATTAAATGAGGCTTAGGGGGTAGAATCACTTTTTTTTAATGGTGCCACTTACTGCTTTTGCTTTTGACAAGTGTTTTTAAGTTGTGAGTATAGCTTGCGAACTTTGAAATAGTCCCTTAAGTTTACAAAATTCAACTTTTTCGTCCTTTTAAGAGACGGAATGTCAAAAAAATTTAGCAGGCGAAAATCAAAATTGGTGCAAATTTTAGAGACAAAAGAATACATTTACCCTTGTTATATTCTTGTGATTGTGATGTCATTGTCTAGTATTCTTTAGTTGTGGTATTTGTAATAATGATCTGTATCGTTGAATGGCTTTAATTTGTGTTTTCCCTTTATTTGTAATAATGAACTGGGAAGTGCTACTTCATCAGTTGACTGGATTTGAAAACTATTGGTAGCTTCCCAGTTAGTATATACTATATAGTGTTATGTCAATATTTTCTTTCCATGTAATCATCGTACTTGTTAGCTTAGGTTTCTGAAAAGCTTCCTCTGGTCAGGTGAATGGATGAACAGCTCGGCTGGATTAGCCTTTACACCGCATGTCTTGCACATTGGAGCTGGGGAGGTATGGTCACTTTTGCCCGTCAACATTACAATATACCCTTGGCCCTTGTAATTGCTGAGATTTGTGGCGACTTTTGAATTTCATTTTTTATATTGAATTATTTAGGCAAAAAGTTTTTTAGTCCTGTAAGTTTGCCCATTTTTGTTTTCAGGACACTCCACTTTCGAATTTTATTTCTTAAGTCCTTTGACCGACTACAATGGGTTACCAGCTGATTTTATGCTGACGTGCCATTTTTGAATTTTGCCTTGTTCTAAGGACTTAAAAAGTTGGTTTTTGATAGTTAACAGGACGAAAGTCAATTTGGGAAAAATAAAGTGTCCTGAAAGAAAAAATGGGCAAACCTTACATGAATAAAAAAGCATTTTCCCTTTTAAAAAAAATGAATTCCTACAAACTTATATTTTTTGATAAGCACTTCGATTAGATAGGCTTTGTGATATTTTTGGCATGTTTGACCAATGGAAGCATATTCTTTGGTCGTATGTTTTATGTTGTTGACCGAATAGTGTGGAACGAGATTTATTAATTAGTCTTCCTAGCAGGATGTTGCTGCCAAAATACTGGCATTTGCTCAACAGAGGCCAAGAGCTTTATGCATCATGTCAGCTAATGGATCGGTTTCTACAGTAACACTTCGCCAACCTACGTCTTCTAATAGCAGTGTCACATATGAGGTTTGAAATAATTCCGATCTATTCATTTACCTTTAGTGGTTATATTCAGTTACCAAGACAAAAATATCACCTTAACCGGATTTAGAATTGCTTAAAATGGTACAATTTGTCTGTTAACCAATACTTTTAAAGTTTCATATTTGATGATCATAAGTTAAAGTTTACTGCTATGTGTGTTCGTTTTATTAGAGTGGCGTCTTTAAGATTTTGTTTGGTTTTCACTCTTGAATTCTTAGCACTACTGAGTTGTAATTAATTACGGAGTATCTTTTTGTCAATGTGTGTTATGCACTTAAACAAGGTTAGCTGTTGGACTAGTCCATCTTCGGTTGACTGTTATGGAATTACGATTACTCTAGAAGCGATCGTTTTGTAAAATCCCTCTTTTTATGCGAAGTAATAATTTTCAGCATGGATTCTTCATGAATATGCGTTCAAATGAGTAAATTGCAATTTTTTTGAGAGGGAGTAAATTGCAAAATTAGTTCCATATATAATGAGTATTGTCAATTTTAGTCATATACTTATCAATTTTCTCAATTAAGTCCTGCAAGTTTTTAAATGATGCAATTTTCAATTTTTTGTTGTTTTAGGATAATAATTAATTTGTGATTTTTAAATTTTTAATTGAAATTAATGTGTTGGGGTCTCATTATTGCTACATGGAATTTCTTGACATCTTTTCGTACTTCAATCTTGGATCTCGTTGCATGTAGCCTCGTTACCTAGTGTATGAGGAACTAACGTGGCTTTATTTTCTCTTATAGGGCCGGTTTGAAATACTTTGCTTATCTGGTTCTTACTTGGTTGCGGAAAACGGTGGTCCCCGCAACCGCACCGGTGGCATAAGTATTTCCATTTGTAGCCCTGACGGTCATATTTTCGGGGGTGCAGTAGGCGGTAAGCTCATAGCAGCAAATCCAGTCCAGGTACAGATTCGATCATCGTCTCGTGTTTCACAAGCCACTTGTTGCTTGTTTTTTGCTGAGATGGTGAATATATTTTCGTGCAGGTGGTTGCCTGTAGCTTTGTATACGGCAGTACTAAGCCAAAGAAGCCTGAGTCTGAAACGAAAGACGAGAAACATGTATTAGACCAATCCGGTGAGACCCCGATTACTGCAACACCACCTAGTCAAAGTTATACTACTCCTAATTCTGGACAGAGTAGTTGGCCACAAATGGGAAGACAGAATCCCCAGAAAGACATCGACCTGATGCGTGGATGAAAGCAACGAACGCAACGCAACGAGACAATGGGCACATTTTTGTACATATGTGTTGTTGTAAATGATTGTGCTAACATCCTGTAATGTAACAAAGTCTCCCTTCTAGGTCTAGGTTCCTAGGATCTAGTGCAATTGGTTGGAATATTGTTGGTTAAGGGTCTTCTATTCATATCTGTGTTAGAACTATTTTATTTGGTCTGTAGCTATAAACCTAATTTCAAGTGTAGAACTCCTATTCTCTTGACTATGTATTTTTACTTGGATTTGTCGAATGTGAATTATTTGTTTCAGGCGGTAGATGATAATTCTTGAAATGACTATGTTTCCATCGACTCCTTGGTCGAGTTAACTCAATTTTCGATCGAGTTGAGCTCAACTTGGGTTGTTAACTCACAATGAGATACAATTGTCTTGTTTGATGTATAAAATAGAATTCAAGATCTTGCTTCATTAATTCGAATTAGGGTGGGTTCGATTTTACAGTGAGCACCGTGCTCCGGCGGGTCTCATATTTGCTGATTCAGGCGTTCCTTCTCGTTTGGGTTTTTCTCCTTGATGTAGTTGGTGTAGGCCTTTTGTTTGATCCTTTGAACCGGTAGTGTTTTAATTTAGGCTAACGTTATTTGCACCCATAGATTTTATAAGTTCACCGTTTAATTGACTTCGATCATTGAGTTCACCCACCGTAAATTATCGTAACTACCCTCCTCCACCTGCTTACGTTCCGTCCATTTCATACACCCATTACATTTTGGCAGAAATATCCTTATATATATAGGTCTTGTTGAATTTGTTTTTTAGAATTATATACTTCTTATAGAAAAACTTTGGATTCTTTATTAAAAAACTGATAATTTCTGTCGAAAATTGTGAAAATTTTCGGTGCACCAAGTTCGCGACAAAAAAATCTTGAAAATCAACTCGATTTAATATATATTCATTTTAACTACACAAATAGGGACGGGAGGACCCTGTCCCCCGCACCTCACCCCCCTATAGATTATATATATTTTTTATAGTATTTTTTAAAAATTAAGTAAAATTAATAAAAGAATTAACAATAGAATAATTTAATAAGTCATTTTAGTAGTGAGTTATTGTAAAAGTTGTCTCAAAATATGTTTCTTATTGTACTTTTGGTACTTATATATAAAAGAGATTATATATATGTATTTTAATTGAAGATTTGATTTCAAAATAATTACTTCATATTTTCTATATTTGAGACTATTATTGATTAAAATAAGATTATTTTTGTATTACCTTAATATCTTTTAAATACTTTTACAATTAACTCATGTATTAGTATTATATAAATGAATAAATATAGCCACTTAAAAAATAGGTTGATGAAGAAAATATGATTGATAATTTAATTTTTTAATTACTCTAATTTTAAATCACATTAAAAAATGCTTCGTCTTTGCACTCTAAATGTAAAGCTAGCTGGCAGTGCCGGTCCTGAGATTTTGTAGGCCTGGGGCGAAAAAAAAATGGGCCCCTTTTTTTAAAAAACATCAACTAAAATAAGTGAAATACCGTATGCACATATTAAAAATGAATGAATTTTATAAAAAATTTTAAAAAAAACATCAAATAAAATAAGTGAAATACGTATGCACATATTAAAAATGAATGAATGTTATAAAAACTTTTTAAAAAAAAATCAAATAAAATAAGTGAAATACGTATGCACATATTAAAAATGAATGAATTTTATAAAAATAAATCATTTAAAATGACTTCTTCTAGCATTTTGAGAAGCAAATTCTTCAATAATATCTTCATAATTAATTTGTTCTAGCATATCTTTTTCAATACATAAAGTTGTTAGTCCATTTAATCTTTCTTGTGACATAGTGGATCGGTACGTTTTAGTAATTTTAATTTAGAGAAACTTCTTCATTAACAATATTAGATTCATTTTCATTTATATCCTCATTTGAATTATTTATATCTACATCCACTATATGACTAGTTTGTCCATTCAAATTATTTACATTTATGTTGTTTAGCTCTGATCCACTATTAACATTATCATTCAAGTCTTTTAAACGACTCGATTGTCCTATTTTTTTTGAAAAAAGTTTATCCAATGTTCATTTTTGTGATAAAATTACTTGTTCAAATCTCTTTCTTTTTTGCCTTTTCTCACTACAAAATTCATGTTTTTTAGAAAACATATTTATATTAAAAAGTAAAAATTGATAACTAAATGACAATAAATAGTAATTCAACTAAAAGTAAATGAAAAAAACAACAATAAGTCAAATAATCAATATTCAATAAGTAAAAAAAAAAAATAAACAAGTGAATAATATAACCGTGATTGTGGACTTTGAAACACTGAAAGAGAAAGTCGAATGTTGAATCTCCAAATGAGATAAATCATTTTGGATGCAATAATATATTATATAAAATAAATAAATAAAAAATAGATTGAAATTGAATGGAATGGAATAGAGAAGAGAAATGCATATCCTAATTTATAGGAATCGGTACTTATTAATTAGATATTAATAATTAATTATTAATTAGGAATAAATAATTGTGTTTAGTATTAAAGAGGTTACTATACATGCCTAAAATTTTAAATTAAATTAAAGAGGTACTATGCTATGCTAGCTTATTAATTAGATATTAATAATTAATTACTAATTAAAAATAGCTAATTAATTAGATATTAATAATTAATTACTAATTAAAAATAAATAATTGTGTTTAGTATTAAAGTCATGATCATTTTCAAAAATACAATTAATGCTAGTTTATTAATATTTTTTTTTACCTTTTATGCACTCACATTAATTATTATATTTATCTTTTAATTTTTTTAAAAATATTAATTATAATATTATATATATAAAAAAGTAAGCCCCTAAAAATTCAGGGCTCGGGGCGGTCGCCTTTCTCGCCCTGCCTCAGGGCCACCCCTACTAGCTGAACACGCACGCATTGGGCTGTTACTAATTTTGTGTGGGCCAAGATCCAAGGCCAAGGACCACGAACCCGGGGCGGTCGCCTTTCTCGCCCTGCCTCAGGGCCACCCCTACTAGCTGGACACGCACGCATTGGGCTGTTACTAATTTTGTGTGGGCCAAGATCCAAGGCCAAGGACCACGAACCCGGCGCGGCGGTCGCCTTTCTCGCCCTGCCTCAGGGCCACCCCTACTAGCTGGACATGCACGCATTGGGCTGTTACTAATTTTGTGTGGGCCAAGATCCAAGGCCAAGGACCACGAACCCGGTGCGGCTCAACACGGCAAGGTCAGGCGGCACGTGCGCGTGTGACTTATTGAATGGTTCAATAGTTACTACAATTTGAACTCTCTTAACTAACTCCTATTAATAAGGAGGAGATTAATTCTCATTTTTATTGGGATAGTTATTAAGACTAATCCCATTACTTTTGAGTCTTAATCTTTGTACATTAATTTCTCACTCACCAAAATTCGATTTTGAGATCTTAAATATACTACGATCATCTCCGAGAGTGAACGATTAGAAATTAAATATCAATACCTTCAAATAATTGATTAAATAATAATCAATTAAATATATTAAAAAATTGAATAAAATCCAATTTCTCCAACATACCACGGTATCCACATTGTAAGTAAAAATAGTCATTTCCTTAGGTTTTCTTGGACAAATTTTTTAGTCCTTGCAGGTTTGGGGGGTTGAACTCAGCAATGAAAAAGGTATCACGATCTTTTCACGCGTATTTCTAATAACAAAAACTGAGGGGTGGTGAACTAATTAAATCCGCGGTGAAAATAATTGTGACCTTTTAAATATAATTTGGCCTTGATGCTGTTTGTATGCTAGTTTGGCCTTCTTTGGTTAGGCGTAGGTTCCCGTCCCCTCCCTACCCAACAATGTTAGATGCACTTTCCTTTCCATTTATTAATTTAATTAGTGTAAGATCCGCGTATTACGCGGATTGAAATAAATTTATAATATATTTTATATTAACACGATAATGAATTGAATAAAATGAAAGATAATTGAAAAGAAAAAATAAAAAAACTAAAAAACACTAGAGAAAAGGAAAAATGAAAAAGAAAAAAAAAGGAAAAAAAAAAGAAATAAAATATTATATTAACATTATAAACAAATAAGATCTTAAAAATTATACTAAACTATAAACTAAATGAAATATTTGATTGAAATAGAATATTTTAAAAATTGTATACTAAACTATACAAACAAAATGAAAATGAAAGATTTGATTGAAATAGAAGATTTTAAAAATTGTATTAAACTATACAAATAAAATGAAAGATTTGATATTCAAAATTGAATTTGTTTTAAATTTTTTTTTTTTTATGAAAAGTTAAATACTCATCCCTTTTTTTCCCCTCCCCATGACTCGAACCCAGGACCTTTTTCCCCTCCCCATGACTCGAACCCAGGACCTTTTTCCCCTCCCCATAACTCGAACCCAGGACCTGTAGTGCTCTAAAGCTATCCCACTTTGTCTTAAGCAAATATATTTAATTTGAGAAAAAAAAAAAAGGCCGAAAAAAAAGGTAAAATTCATTTTGTTTAAATATAGACAACTAATTTAAAAAATAAGCATGCCATTAAATTGAAAAAGTTAGTGCGGGTAAAAAGTAAGCATGCGATTACATTGAAAATATTAGTGTGAGGTTGAAATAAATTTATAATATATTTTAATTTATTAATTTAAAAATTATTTTTAAAAATTTATAAATTCATTATTATATTAAAAGATTAAAAAAAAATATGATGTACCAATATATATATTGTATAACTACCTCCTTCTGCAATTGCATTCTCAAATTTCCATATTAATGTTAATTTTAAATTTAAATATGCTATGAATATTGATTTGGTCAAACTTGATTTTTCGTAAAATATTTAATTTATATTTAAATTAAAAATTAATAATAAAATTGAAATTGTTTAACATTATATTGTTAATATTTAATACATGAAAATTTTAAAAGTAATACCCCAAAGTATATATATATATATATATTTTATGGCGAGTAGTATATGAAATTAGTATAGATATAATTTTTTTTTTTTTATGGCGAGTACGTAGTATATGAAATTAGTATAGATATAATTTATATTTTTAACTCGTTCAAATTTTGGTTGCGAAATTAAAGGAATTTTAAATTTTTAATTAAATTTTCTTCATAATTATCCTTAATTTTGAATTGAAATTCAAATAATATAAATAAATATGGTCATATAATCGAATCAATATGATAAGTTTTATATATAGGTTGATTCGCAATTGATAAATATCGAGATTAATATCAATTTAAATTAGAAAAGGTCAACAGTAAAAAGAAAACCTCCTTCCTCTACGACATCTTCTATTATGTTACCTCAAAAAAAAAAAATTCCTGTCAAAATATATATATATATATATATATATGAAATATACGTGGGAGATCTGGAATTGTGTACTAATTAAGGGGAAAATTGCATTTTTAGTCCTGTAAGAATATTTTTAAATCACTTTTAGTCCTGGTATTTGAAAGTGGTCATTTTTTATGCAATATTGGTCCTGTAAGTTAAATTTTGGATGAAACCGTTAGTTTAAAAAATAATATTAATATAAGTAAATAAATTATACTCCATATAATCAAATATATTCTTAAATTATAATTTAATTGAAAAATATATATAGAATTTGGTATAATATGAAAATACAATTTTTTTTTCAAAATCAAATACTCCGTAATAATTTATGTAGAAACTGATTTTTTTTTTTATATAGATTTGGAATATAATTAAAAAAACAAGTAAAATTTTCAAATCAAATAATAATGGCAAAAACTTGTGTGAGACCGTCTCACGGATCTTTTTCTGTGAGACGGATCCTTTTTAACTCATATTTCAAAATTTTGGGTAGGATAACCCATATTTTTTTCCAGTGGTAAAAAAAGTGATAATGTTTAAGTGAAAAGTGATAATATTTTTAACAAAAGTGACTGTCACTTTTTGCTTAAAAACTATCACTTTTTGCTCAAACATTATCACTTTTTATGTATGAGGGCCGTCTCACGGATCTCATTCTGTGAGACGGTCTCACCCAAGACTAGCCCAATAATAATTTAATGTAAATTATGAAATTACTCTAAATAATTTTTGAATAAAAATCAATAAAACTAAAAAAAAAAAAACAGTTATATAATATGTGGAGTATAATTTGAAGATAATTTATATAAAATCTGAACATTAAATTATTATCAAATAAAATTAAAAAAATATTGATTACAAATATTTAAAATGTAAATTCAGAAAACAAAAATTAAATTAAAAACTAAAGATAATACAGTAATAAATATAAAGCAAAATATATATACACAGACTGTATATGTATATATCTTCCCCTCCATGACGTGGTCTTCTTCTCGCCGGGCGAGCGCCCCAGCCCCGATCGCCGCCAACGCCGCCACTCTGGTTCCATTCTCGTCACCACCTTGCCTTCACCCATCACCACTGCCTCTGTTAACCACATATTCTTCCGAAATCTCATAAAAATTTGGCTACAAAAAATTCGAATCCAATGCCGAAATTCATAGCGGCTACAAAAAATTTGGCTACAAAAAATTCGAATCCAATGCCTCGTGTTAACTTATCAATTTTAAATTTCAATCTCTCCTTCATCTCCAATTTTTGAAGTTTAATCGGAATTTTTTTCAAATTTTTACTGTTTTTTTAACTATGTTTTTCTGATTTTTTATATTTGTGTTAATGTTTGGGATTGAGCCTTGTGGCGTGGTGCGACATTCGGCGATGGGGTGTGGCGATCGAGGGTGGCCGTGAGATTTGAGATTTTGGTCGGATGTTATGGCTCGTGAGTGTGTTTTCTGTCTTTGGGAATTTCCGGCGAATGGATGCAGTAGGGGATGATGGGTTGGGACAGCGTACATGGGAGTAGCTGTGGTGATTGGGATGTCGCCGGAAATTTCTGCCGGGAGGGAGACGCCGGAAAGTTCGAGGGGGGCTAAAATTTTAATAATTTAAACATTTGTATTATAATTATAAATTATTTAATTGATTTTAATTTACAAAAAATACTGTTGTTAACGGAACGTTAGACTCACTCATCATTTCTGTTAACAATTAACAGAAATATTTTATAGGATCAAAAGTGTAGATAAAAGGACTAAAAGTGATTTGAATCTATTCCTACAGGACTAAAAGTGCAATTTTTCCACTAATTAAGATGGACGATTTTTCAATAAATAATTTATAACATAAAATAGTACAATTATTTGGCCACATATAATTATTGAAAGTAATCGAATTCTACAACATAATCCATGATTTTGGATATGTCATATTATATCTTCTAAAATAAATTATATTTCCTTTTCAATATTTAAATAAGAGATTTTTTAGTTTACAATATACATAGTATAACCTAAAATAACAACAATAATTATTATTTTCTTTAATTTTTTAACATTGATTCGATCAAATAAAATTAATTACTTTGTATTTACTTTTCTCTATTTTTTTCTACATTTAAAGACTAAAATGATTCTGTAACTATGAAATCTAATGTTCATCTTAATGATGATCTTGTAAATAACTTTTTTAAATCTTTATCCCTATTTTTTTAACCATTAATTTTTAAAAGCCTTTTTTTAATTACTTTAATTTTTAAATACCTAAAATAAAAAATAAATAAAAACGCATGTAAAATAAATAAAATTCTTAAATATATATATATATATATATATATATATAAATGTGAGAATTTATAGATTTACAAAGATATTAAAATAAATAATATACAAATAATTAATACAAATCATGTGAATATGATGAAATCGTCAAGCCTAACAAAAAAAACAAAAAACTAAACTATATATCAAATAGATTATAATCATCATCTTCTAAAATCATGTGAATATGATGAAATCTTTAACCAAATTAAAAAAAATAATTAAACTATATATCTACTTTAAAAAAATACAAAATTTCATAATAAAAGAAATTGATGGTAGTAAGAAAAGATAAATTGTAATTCTAAAAAAAAAAATATCATTAAAGAAAAACATGGAATTCTTAAAAAATATAACAAATCAAATAAATATATCAAAAATAAAATAAATACATTAAAAGAATGTATAAAACAAAATAAAGGTTAAACAGGAGAAAAAACACAAATAGTCGTAAAAAGAACTAAAAGTTGAGTAACTATACCGGACATATTCACACGGTATTATTGTCCATCATCATAGGTGAGATCAAAAAAACCACTCAATAAATCATACTGAAGAAAGAGAAAAAAAACCATACCGAAGAAGCACGTAAGAAAAATAAAAGTTAAGAAAAATAAGAATGTGAAAAAAAAAAACACAAATGGTCATAAAAAGAACTAAAAGTTGAGTAACTATACTGGACATATTCACACGGTATTATTGTTCATCATCATAGGTGAGATAAAAAAAACCACTCAATAAATCATACTGAAGAAAGAGAAAAAATCATACCGAAGAAGCACGTAAAAAACAAAAGTTAAGAAAAATAAGAATGTGAAAAAAAAATTATAAGTACAAAAAATTATTAGTACAACCTATAAAAATTGAATTGAATAAAATAAAAGATTTTGATTGATTGAAATGAGAAAATTGTGTTGATATTTTGCGTATGAAGAAATTATGTTTCATTTAAATTTTAATATTCAAAAGTGAAGATGATATTTAAATTTTAATATTCAAAATTGTGATGAGATTAAAAAATGTACGGTTAAGATTAATAAAAAAAAATTAATAAAATGTGAAATTAATGAGAAAAAAGAGATTTTGAAATGGAGAAATTTGAGAAAAAATAGATTGCAATAGACCAATCAATTTGCAACACGTGGCTGTTAAAATGTTTGCAAATATATGTTTGCAAATATATGATATTAAGATATGTACTCCCTCCCCATATTAATTTGCATAGGTAGATGGACACAAATATTAAGAAAGTGTAATAATTTTGAGGGGTAATTTTGTAAACTTTTATGTATAAAATAAAGAAATGAGTTGACTTTTGTGTATGTGTGAAGAAAAAGTAATGGCATTTGTGTAAAATTGAGGATATTGTGAGGGTGGAGTTTATAAAGAATTTTCCAATTTAAGGGTGTGAAAGTTATTGTGGGACGTCCAACCAAAAAAGGAATGTGTGAAAGTTATTGTGAAACGGAGTGAGTATGTAAAATATCACATTTGCCCTTTTAATAAAATATTATAGATACATACACTCCCTCTCTTAAAACTCTAACCCAATTTGCACCAGCAGCTGTCGCCATCATCACTTTCTGCAACCACCACCTCCAATAACCCACAAAAAAAAAAATTAGAAATTCAAAAACAAAACTTAGAAATTGAAAAAAAAAAAAAATCTTATTTTCAACAACCAGAGTCGACGAAAAATACTCCCGTCGATACTGGTTTGTCGACCAAACACACTCTTGTCGACTCTGGTTTGTCGACCAAAAATACTCTCGTCGATAAGATTTTGTCGAAAGAATTTTTAATTTTTTTTTTTAAAAATTGAAATTTTCGACAATGAAGACTTGACCATAAACACTCTCATCGACAACAATTTGTCAGTAAAAGCTCCTACATCCACTTTCCACGATTCAATAGGATAATTCCTTATCTCTTGGAATTAGCTTGCTTTATAATGTCAAAGTGCACTGATCAAGAACACTTCTTCTAATTGTTTGATCCCTAGAAATTCAGAGTTTTAGTACTCAATCTCATTCTTCTTATAGAGCTTCACGCTAAAAATCCACTCTCCAGCTTAGTTGCTCACTTCTACTACAACACTAAGGTGTCCAACTTGGATCATCCTTTCAATCTCATCTTTCAGGTGATATCATTGATTTGTATCATGGCCATATTCGTTGTGAAAGCGACAAAACTTATCTTACTTAGGCTTCTGAGCCCCCCGAACCTGAAATACGGGAATTTCATCTTTGAGTGATCCCCAACCATCTCCAGGACCTCAACAGGCTCAAGCCTCAAAGGCGTATACTTCTCAAACCTACCTCTAGATCCTAGTCGAGCTCCGCCAGATCCACCAGTACCTCCAGCTCCTCTAGTATTCTTAGATGGTTCAGGACTAGATTTCCTTGATGAGGAATTTCTACTCTTCTCACTACCAGACGATTTGAACTTAGACCTCTTAGCTTTCCTCACCTCCTCCAAGGTAAGGTATTTCTCCGCTCGATGTAATAGTTCATCAAATGTTTGTACCAGGTTCTTAGATAATGAAGAAAATAAATCTCCATCTTAACCCATTAGTCAAAGCATTGATTTTAACCTTTAGAGTTGCCTGATTAAACCTCTTCAAGAAGGCTCTCAAACTTCTATTTTTTCCATGCCGTATGTTGAACGATATGAGTGAAACACGAGGCTGTTTACTTGCACTGGCAAATTGATGTAGGAAGAGCTCACTGAACTCCACCTATGAACGAATGGTGTTAGGCTCCAAATGAGTGAACAATTGTTGATCTGCTTTAGCCAAGGTAGTCAAGAAGACTCGACACTTCAACCCCTCTCCATACCGGTGTAGGAGAGCTGCATTTTCAAACCTCACCAAATGCTCATATGAATCCGTCAATCCATCATATTCAAAGTTAAACAGTTTAAAGTTAAAAGACAATTTGTCTTGAAAAATATCGTTAGAGAATTGACAACCAGTAACATGAGTGGATCAACTTACACGATTGGTCATTTTTGTTTCATGGCTTTAATTTCCTTTTATAGGGCCTGTAGTTGATCACTCACAACCCTCTCATAAGTATCATTAGTACTCTCTTCAACTTCTACAATTCCAGGCTCTTCAAAGATAGGATTCAGGTTCCTCCTTCCGGTCCGAGTAGGGACACTCTTCTCAGCCTGAGATGACAATTTCTCTCTCTCTCTTTCCCTTCCCCTCCCCCTTGACCTCCAAATCTCTTGAATGGACCTGAGAAGTCCCTGGTATATGTTCAGGTCCTCTAGCTTCTACGACTCGTGGAGGGGTTAAAGGTGCTGGCACTCCTTGAGAGGCTATCATCTTTTCCATGGCTTGAGCAATTAAGACATTCAATTTCTCAGTGGACACCATCAACAACTCAAGGTCTGGGACCCCTACAGGTACTCTACCACCCAATCCATCTTTTGGCACATTGGAGGTACCAGAAGCATCGCCCACTGTGGTCGTGGGCACTCTTCTCACTACCCCTAATGGATCTTGGGGGCCTACAAGTGGAGGTGGAGGGGTTATCCCCGAGGGCACACCCCTGCCCATATGTGAATGAATTGGTGCAGCCGGGAAAGAAGACACAAATGTAGGTCCTTCTCTCCTGCCTCTAGAAGGGCTTCCCGAAAATGTTGGAGGGAAGGTAGGTAACGAAGTCTCCTTTCCCACAGGAGTTCTAGAATCAGTGGGGGACAACAGGTATTGGCACCCTCTCCCTTCTTTGGCCTGTTTGGTAATTTCACGTTCACCACCCATGATGAATCGAAAAAACCTCACGTCCTAGATCAATATTTTTCCACAGAAGACGCCAGTTGATGTGTCGAAAAATGATGCACTTAGATAGCTAATCAAACACCTTCGATTAGTGATCTCTGGTTGGATTGTTGCAAAGACCGTCTTCTCCGATTAGTTTATCACCTACAAATGTACACTGGAGGATCTCCAACGTGGGGACTCCGACGCTCAAGTCAGAATCGGAAACCGGGAGAAAATAAAAAGTTCTTTCGGTGGATGTATTTAATTTATTTTAGTCTGTTTTAGTTATTTTAAGCTCGCTGGAGAATATATGGAAATATATTTTTTGGCCAAGATTGATCTTCTTAGTATGTATATGTGTGTATATTCGTACTATGATCATTAGATATGATTAAATGGCATGTATATGTGTGTATATTCGTACTATGATCATTAGATATGATTAAATGGCAATAATAAAGCATTGAATTCGTACCTTGGAGAAAAGTTTAACCACATTCTTTTTTTTCTCAATTACTTAGATCACTAGTCTAAGTCATGAACTTTCCCAGATCCGTCCTTCATAGTCAGCCCCGAAATTTTAGGGGTCAACCCTAAATACTCAGTAGTTATCCTCTCCAATTCACCTCATACAAATAGGAACTGACCTCCCCAGAGAGGCTGGCAAGGCTTGTATCTGTTCAACCTCCACCTCCGAGAAAATAGGCCCAACAACCTAATAATTCTCCTACAATAACGGAGAATTAGTCCGCTTCTTTTCTTTTAGCTATATCCAGTTACATTCCAACTAGCCTAAATCCACGTTCATCCTGTTCATGTAAATGGGCTTACTCTTGACCCAACATTTAGCAAATATATGGGCCCATTCAATAAAAGAAATATAACCCATCTCAATTCTACGTCATTCCTTTTACAAGATGACATATTTTGTGTGCATTCAATGAAAATGATGACATTTAAGACAAATGAAATACAGTATGTAATTTTTAGCAATTAAGGCGTGCATGGTATGAAAGGGTTGTTGATCTGATGAATATATCTTAGCACAAATACTACTCTCTCTCTCTCTCAAAAAAAAAAAAAACTAAATCCTAAGCTTACTCTCTCGATCTCTTGTTCTTCACCAAGATCACAGTTATAATACTCACATAATCCCTTATTACATTCGGTTCTTAAACCTTATTCTAGTCTAACATATTAAAATCGGTGACAACACTTATATTACTTTTTTACTTATTAAACTCAAGTCTTTAAGTATTAATATAATTAAAGCCCATTAATTGTTTAAATTTATAATTTGTCATTTTACTATTTTTCTATCTACTTTACTCAATCTTTAAACAACTGCACCATTTTCTTGCCCGCTATCCACTCATTCGATCTCCCTCACTTATGGTTTAATTGATTCGTGTATCTACACAAAATCTTACACTATTTTCTCACTGTTGCATATTCTCATTCTCTTTCATTTATGTTTGAAGTATGTTAATATTTAAAACTGTATTTCATTCATATTTTACAAATGCTATATGTACATGTATTTATAGGCAAAAGCCATGCTTAACCGTAGTAGCTGCTATACACAATTCTAGATGCTACTGGGTGCTACTACTTGATACTAGATACTTCCTATCTTGTTACAACTTGCAGAATAACAAACTAATGAATATAGACACTATTGAATTGTAGATACATGGAGCATGTGGAGTGTGTTGTGCTGCTGCTAACTAACTGTTAGTTAGTAACCATGTGAATACTCTAACATGCCCCCTTTGAAACCAAACCCAATTTCGGAGAAGGAACAAGCCGAGGCCAAAGTTTCTGAAACCGTGCTGATGAGAGTGGCTTTGTAAGTAAGTCGGCCACCTGATCTTCAGAAGGAACAAATCGAATGTCCACCAGTTGGGCCTGGACCTTTTCTCTAAGAAAATGAACATCATCCTCGACATGCTTCATACGAGAGTGAAAAGCTGGGCTAAAAGCAAGAGTGATTGCCCCAGAATTATCGCACCATAGAACAGAAGGCTTGGACAGCGGAAGGCGAAGCTCAGCAAGGAGAGAACGAACCCACAAAAAATCAGTAGTTGCAAGAGCCAATGCCCGATATTCAACCTCCGTACTACTTCGAGCTACAACAGTTTGTTTCTTTGAGCACCGGGCCCACTACTACACATTTAAGCTTGGAGAGCTTTTAGAAGAGCTCTCCAAGTGGGAGCTCTCCAAGCTAAATTGCACTTGGAGAGCCCTTAATTGCACTTGGAGAGCCCTTAAGCTTGGACAGCTCCCACTTGGAGAGCTCTTCTAAGAAGATTTGAGCCAAGAAAAATGCAATATCCACTCGTGCTACGTCGATCATCAATTGAGGATGCAAAGTTTGCATCCGCAAAACCCTGCAAAGAAAGCTTTGAAACGGGAAAAAAAGAAATGCCATTGAATGAAGTACCTTTAAGGTATCTAAGAACCCGTTTACAAGCCTTTCAATGATTTTGAGTTGGGTTTTGTAGAAATTGACTAAGTTTGTTAACAGTAAAGGAAATTTCAGGCCTAGTTAAGAGAAGATATTGGAGTGCCCCCACAGTGCTACGATAAAGTGTAGGATTGTCACACGGAGCACTGTCACAAGCTGATAGTTTTATGCTCGGGCAGGAAGGAGTGGGGCACGACTTGCAATTAGTGATGTGTTTTGGAAAGAAGATCACAAATGTACTTGGTTTGAGTGAGAGTGATAGATGAGGGAGCAACCTTGGCTTCAAAGCCTAGAAAATAGTTGAGTTCCCCAAGATGCTTAAGTGAAAAATTCCTGTTAAGATCTGCAATAATGCGATTAACCAAAGTAGGATCATCACCTGTTACCAAAATATCATCTACGTAAACTAAGAGAATGAATAACTTGCCATGCACCAACATGTGGAATAAGCAATGATCAGAAACTGAATGAGTAAACCCATAAGAAACCAGAAAACCCTTGAGCTTATCATACCAAGCTTTCGGGGCCTGCTTTAAGCCGTACAACGACTTCTTTAGTCTGCATACATGAGTCGGGTTGGAATTATCCATGAATCCTTGAAGTTGATGAATAAAAATAGCCTCCTTAAGATCCCCATTTAAAAAGGCATTGTTAATATCAACCTGTTGAACTCTCCAACCACGAGTAACAACTAAAGATAGAACAAGACGAAGAGTAATGGGCTTAAGAACCGGACTAAATGTATGGAAATAATCAATTCCAGCAGTTTGTTGGAAACCACGAGCAACTAAACGGGCTTTAAATCGATCAACAGAACCATCCGATTTGTACTTGACCCGGAAGATCCATTTGGCCGATACAATATTAAGATCAGGAGCCCAAGGAACTAACTCCCATGTGTGGTTGTTCATGAGTGCACTATACTCATCCACCATGGCAGCTTTCCATTTTGGTGATGAGAGTGCCTCAATAACAGAATCAGGTTCAACTAAATTGTTTTTAGTACCATGAAATGTTTTTGGCTTAAAAATACCTGACTTAGACCTAGTTTGCATGGGATGAAGAGAATGAGCAGGCTGCATAAGAGGAAGGTTGATGTTGGATATTGAAGAGGGCATATCATTCCTAAGGGGTGGAGTTGGTGAAGATGAGTCCATAACAGTTTCAAGCTATAGAGTTGGTGAAGATGAGTAAGCACCTTTACTTCTCACAGAAAGCGAGTTAGTGTGTTGGGCAGATGATGGAGACGAGACAGATGGGGTCGGTGCAAGACTAGTAGATGGAAAGGGCAGGATTAGAAGAGATGAGTGACTGAGGATGGGTAGAGAAGTAGTGGGTGTTGAGAACATGATCTGAAATGGGAATTCAGATTCATTAAACTCAACTGCCTTTGAAATATAAACACGACCGGAAGCGTGAAGACATTTATAACCTTTATGATTATCACTGTAGCCAAGGAACACACATTTAGATGAACGAAATTGGAGTTTCGACGTATTATAGGGACGTAGAAAAGGAAAACAAGAGCATATATCCAAAAACTCTGAGAGTAGAGTAGTCAGGAGGCCTGCCAAAAAGTTTTTCATGAGGAGAAAGATTATGCAAGACAGGGGTTGGAAGTGAATTAATTAACAAAACAGCAGTAGAGTAAGCATTCCACCAAAATCGCATGGGCATGGAGGCTTGAGCAAGAAGTGAAAGCCCCATTTCCATGATATGTTGGTGTTTGCGTTCAATAGTGTCGTTTTGTTGATGAGTATGAGGACATGAGTAACGAATCTGCACTCCAAGGTTAGTAAAAAAACTTTTGAGTGCCATAAATTCCCCGCCCATGTCACTTTGAACCCTCTTGATTTTAGTATTGAACTAACGTTCAACCAGTGAAAAGAATTGGGGAATAATGCAAACAACATCAGACTTTAAACGGAGAGGAAACAACCAAGTATATCGAGTGTAATCATCCATAATAGACAAATAGTATTTGAAACCAGAAGTGGACAAACATGAGGCTGGTCCCCAAACATCCATGTGTATTAAATCAAACATATATTGAGCAACATGACAAACAGGGGGAAATTTTATTTGATGAAATTTGCCTAGCTTACAAGCCTCACAAAGTACATCATTCTTGGAATCAAAAGAAATATGTAAAGCCCTAAGAACAGTAGACAAAGTGCTAGAACAGGGATGTCCTAATCTATTGTGCCATAAGTAGGCGAGAACATTCACTACCATTTCTCTTATTAGTAGCAACAGAATATGCATTAGCAGAAGGAGGCCCATTTCTTAGAACAAAGTTCGAAGAATGTGCTGGAATCGAGCAAAGATCAAACTGATACAAGCCATATTTAAGAGTCCCCCGGAGGAGCACTTGATGACTGTTCAGAGCCTTATCAAGACAAAAAGTAGTGTGAAATTCAATGTAAGCCGCGTTATCACGTAAAAACTGAGAAATGCTTATGAGATTCTTAGTAATGTCTAGAACATGAAGAACATGATGCAATTTAACACTAGTCATAGAGTCTAAACTAGGTATTGAAACTGAACCAGTATTATGAATGGATGCAGAAGAACCATTGCCAACAATTAATGAAGTATTACCTATGTAAGGAGAATGAATATGGAGATTTTCAAGAGCCGGTGTGACGTGATGCGTAGCTCCGCTATCAACGTACCACTGGCCTGATGAGGATGAAGGAGAAAGTTCAGAATAAGAATGAGGAGAAGAGGAGTTCATACCAGAGGAAGAGGCATGTCCAGTATAGGCATGTGGTGTATTAGTAGGATTAGTGTGAGCAACATGTGCTTGAGGCACTATTCCTTGAGTACGAGAGGCAGATTGAGATGTGGAATAACCACCATGCCCTTGTTGAGGATGTTCAGGGCCATTAAAGTTCGTATCATAACGCTTAAAGCATTTGGCCGCTACATGATTGTTTTTGCCACAGAGTTGGCACACAACCCTAGGCTTCGAGAATCCTCTTCCTCTGAAACGACCAGAAGAACCCAATCTAGACGTAGAGTGTTCACGAGAGGCAATATTTGCCATCGGATTGCCAGGAGGCGGAGCAATACGACTAGACGTAGAGTTTTGGAGAATGCGCATTTCATACGCTTGTAGAACAGACTGAACCTCCAAAAGAGAGAGTGACTCCGATCTGGTGGTCAGATTGACAACAACAACGTCAAATTCAGAGCCTAGTCCACCTAGGAGATGCATCACCAGATCGTCATCAGAAATTTCATGGCCGGCTGCCTTGAGGCTATCACCGAGCAAGCGGATCCTGAGGATGTACTCGTCAATTGAGCTATCCTCTTTTTTTAGAGTTTGAAGCTCGAATTTAAGAGACATAATTCGCGCTTTGGATTGCGAACTGTACAAATCACTGAGAATTTTCCAAACCTCAAAGGAATGATGGCATCTGCTAACGTGCCCTAGCATATGCTCAGAAATTGAGCTAAATAGCCAACTCATGAGGAATTGGTCCTCACGCATCCACTTGAGATACTCAGGATTGGAGATGATTGAACCGGTGTCCGGATCAGAGATAGAAGGAGACGGAATAGAAGCTTCATCACAGAGGAGAATCGATTAAAATCCATGACCACGAACCGTCGCCATGACTTGTGATCTCCAAAACACATAGTTCGTCTGATCTAGACGAATTGTGAGCGTAATGAACCGAGGCATAGGAGGATGAGGCGGTTGAGTCATGATTTTGGGGAGGAAAAAAAAAAAACGGATTGGATTAAGAACTGAGAAGAAGGAAAAAAAAATCTGGAGACAAATGTTTTGGATTTAGAACTGAGAAGAAATGAAATCAAAAATTCTGGAGATGAAATTCAAAAATTTCTCAAGCAATTGGAGAATAGATTGTATGAGAGCTAGAACAGAGGATAGGAAGGCTTCAGGCTCTATTGATACCATGTTAATATTTAAAACTGTATTTCATTCATACTTTACAAATGCTATATGTACATGTATTTATAGGCAAAAGTCATGCTTAACCGTAGTAGCTGATATACACAATTCTAGATGCTACTGGGTTCTACTACTTGATTCTAGATACTTCCTATCTTGTTACAACTTGCAGAATAACAAACTAATGAATATAGACACTATTGAATTGTAGATACATGGAGCATGTGGAGTATGTTGTGCTGCTGCTAACTAATTGTTAGTTAGTGACCATGTGAATACTCTAACAAAGTATTCATTATTTATAGGCTGACAAACCATTGTGAGAACAGATGTTGCAGGCTCTCAGCCTCAGGTGACATCAAAATAATAACTAATTTTTAGTTTTTCTTAATTCAACTTGAATTTATAAATATATATTTATAGGTGACATCAACTATAATTATAAAATTTTAATACTATATTATTTACCTGTGTTTATTTTGCATTCCCGGCCAGGGCGGGCTGCTACGATTTTAGATTTGGGAGTACGAAATATTATAAATAATATATTAATATTAAACACTTAAAGTCATACAACTCGATGCAAACAAAATTACATGACATGCAATTCAAAACATAAATACAACGGAGTTCGTAAATTCGTCATTTTTTTTATGCAATATGTGGCATCGTCATTGAAAATTTGTAGAAACAAATAATTTTCAATAAAAGTAATTAAACAATCATTAGATATTGGACTATAACGTCATGTGAGTCATTATTCCGTTTAAAAGAGTTTTCAACTCATTTTATATGTCGGTATCTACGTTTTAAGAGGCTTTGTGCAACGACGACGGAGCCAGAGAAAGGAATAACTTGCTTATCAAAAAAAATTGTTCTCCATGTATGACAAACCAAATATATTGTTACCATTCAAAATCTGATTTAATATCTATATTATATATATTTGTAAACTTTTAGACTGCCACGTGTCGCAGTCCAATTCGTCTAACACAATCTCTCTCCTCTCAAAAGTCTCCATTTCAAAATCTTCATACTTTTAATTTTAATCTAATCTGTTCATTTAAACAAATTAATCTTAACCGTCCGATCTTAATATATCCTCCTATACAATAATCCTTTTACTTTCATTTTTCACATTCATTTTCCACCGGTCGCTCGAAAAAATTATGGTCATCATTTCTCTTGGGTTTATCCTGTCCAACAATTTTTTCCGTTCGATCACTCATTTCTCTCAAGTTTACATGTATTGTATATTATTATATGAGATATATATTGTGATTATAGATTTTGTATGTGATATATTTTTTATGTTCATCCTCCCATATTTACTGGTTCCAATCTCCCTCTCTCAGATTTCTATACGAAATAGACCATATATTTTAATTTTAAATTTTGTTCAAAATTCGTTTATTGATCAGTGATTGGTTTATTTGACTTGCAGGTGATAAATTTCATGAATAGCTTGAAGTTATTAAGTTAAAGCTGATGATCAATATCCAAACCAAAATTCTTCAACGGAAGAATTATTTTTTTAGATCAGATTCAATTTTTTTAAGTAACTGTCATTTGTAGGTAGACTATTGAAAATTTCTATATTTGTAATTGTAAATAATACATTAATGATTTATATATACATGTTTATATATTTTTTATAATTAATATTTTTATATTGTAATAAAATATTATAGTATATTGTGTTTGAATATATATTATGGAGATTTGTTAAAATTTCAAAGTTGGCCACCACGACAAATATATTTTAATTTATATAATACATCACCTTTAAATGAAAAAACAAACCAACTAATTTAAAATGTTCTTTATAATTTACTTAATTAGTGGAGTTAACTTATCCGAATATTGAAATAATATAATTTTTATTTAAGGTATTGATATAATTACGGTCATATTATATAATAGTATAAATTATTATATGCTTTATTATTAAAAGGGTATCGATTATTACATTTCATTTTATATTTATATTGTTCAATTTTTTTCATAATTTAATAAACTATATACATTTCTATAATTCTAGATTATTTTCATTGAAAATTACATCATTAATACATAATTATAAAAAAATCGTACTACACAATATTTTATTGCTACTTATTAGCTAAAGCTTCATAAAATCTAATTTAATATATAATTTGTTTAACTAATATATAGATAATAACTAAATTCCATAAAAAAAATTAATTTATCTAATCTTATAATTTATATTTGTTTAAAATCTAAATATTATTTAATTGAGTGCTAAAATTATTTATTAGGTTTTCTATTGTGTTTTGTTTATATATTTAATATTTAATTTTTTTATTAATAATGTAAAACTTGAAACGTACCCGCACGTTTTTCATTACTCCAATATTAAATGTTTTTTTTACTACTAAATTAGGTCAACTATTATATTAAACAACATTACGTTATGCATGAATTAATTTATTCCCTTAATTATAGGTCAAATGTTTATGAAATCTATATTAAGAATATTGGTCAAACATTTATGAAATTTAAATATAAAAAATATAGGCATAAATCATTCAACACATGTCAAAATTAAAAAGAAACGGTAATCCGCAGTTAAAGACATTTTTAACGCATAATCCATTCAATTATGCATAATTCTAGAATATTAAATAATAAATATGTCTTTAATCTATTAATTATCAATATACGGAGTATAAGATAGTGTGTAAATTATACGTGGAACTCCTGTGCACGGGAGTGTATGTATATACTCGAGTGCCACATATACTTTTTTTTTCGAATTAATACTTCATTTTCGCACTTATTTTTATTTTCACAAATATTTTTCTCGATTATAAAAGTGCAAGTAGTAATTATCAAAAGGTGTAACATTAATAATAAATAAAAGTGCAAGTAGTAACTAATCAAATGTGTAACATTAATAACCAACAAAAATATGTGATAATATTTTTCAGCTACAATTTATAGCAATTTTCATTAATATTATGTGGTCGTTTTTATCAAATTGTTCGATTAAATAAAAAAAAAAAAAAAGACAAATGGTTAGGATTCATACATACACAACCTATCTTTTTTTTTTTTTTTTTTACTTTATTCATAAAAAATTACAAAATTACCTCTAAAAGTTCTATATATTACACTTTTCTCTTACATTTTTCTTAAAATGTGTGCACACTTAACTGTTCAAATTTTTCTCTAGGATTCACAAAGGAAGTAGATAAAGCCATAAAGATATCCTATAATAATTGTGAATATATACGTCACTATATATATTCACTACTATATAATCTAAACTCCATACTAATAAGATTAAGAATTTTTTGTTAGTATATATTTTCAATACTATATAATCTAACATTAATACATTATGTGACCAATGAATTAAATATAATTGTTTGAATATATATAATCTAACATTAATAGATAACCTGAATTTTTTTATCTCTAAATCTGGATTTGAAGGTGGGAAGTTAAAGATGTTGCTTTTGGAGGATACAAATCAAGTAAAAGGTTATATGCATGATTGTTTAATAATTTGAAAACACATTAACATGATTTACAATATCAATCGTACAATGCATACTCAAATATGCCAATAATCAAATCTTAGAATCGGTAAGTTTTTTTATTTAATTTTTCAAAATGATATCGTATGTTTCTCCATGTAGTCTAAAAATTATGAGGTATTCAATACGAATTTTAAAAAGTTTTAAAAAAATCTTTGGGTATTCAACGGTCTGCAGATTTTAATACTTTATGAATTTTGTTGGATTCTCCTCCAAAAATATAAATAAATTACACTATCCAAAATTTATTCTAAAAAATAGTTCCAACGCCGGAGTTTATGAAAATCTATGTAAATCAATAAAAAAAATATATATTTCACAATCCTGTCAAGTTTATGAAAATCCATATAAATCAATAAAAAAGTCAATCAAACTCTTCATGTACTCTATGAATTTTCTAAATTAGTATATATATATATATTATTTATTTAGTGTTTTAGAATTTCTACTGTTGACCGTCGAAAAAGGAGATGCAAATTAGACATATCAGGTGCTTAAACAAGGTTTTTTTTTTATTATTATTAGTGAAATATCTCAAAATTACTATGTAAAACCTTAATTATATATATATTTAAGTTTTATTTTATTATTCTCAATTGGTTGTTTATCTATAATTTATTTGTATCTTCTCACGTTTTTTACTTTTGCTTCACAAGTTTTAATCACTCATGTTTATCTGTATCTCCTCATGTTTCTTGCTTTTATTCATAGATTTTTCCTGTTTTTTCTTTTATATCATTCTTCCTCTGGCTCTATGATAGGTAAAAGTGTATAAAGTTTTCTTCAAAATTTCTGAGTGTTTCTTTTTGTTATCACAATAGCGACTCTTAAAATTTAATATCCATGTTTTTTATTTTTTATTTCCAAACATTCTTTTGTATTAATTTTTTTTAACTTATTTGCACGAAGTGGCATTGATTTGTTTGCACGAAGTTCAGTTGAAAATTCATGAAATATAGACCCATTTCGGTCTATATATACTTCTTAGCACTTTCTCCAGAAAAGTACATAAATTGATGAATATCTGAAGATAATGTTCGCTATGGCCTCCATTAAGCGCATATGTTGCAGTGCTTGAGAAAGCTAACATCGACTGAACCTGAGGTATCTGTTTGTTTTCAACGAACAATTATCAACATCTTATTTTACATGTTCTACTTTTTTAGAATGACCACTCTCTCAAATGCTACTCAAATGCTAGAAAAGGCATTGTTTGGGATCTTGCATGATATCCATTTTATAAATAAAGATATAACAACAATTTGTAGAACAATTGATGAGTTTGATGTTAGTATTTAATTTAGTTTGTATTATACTGATTTGAATAATATTATTGTGAAGTTATGATTACAGTTTTGTGTTTAGTTTCCTCATACCTAACTGCCAGAGGTTATCCATAACATAACGAATTCATAAGGGTAGATGGAGTTTGTGATAAGAGAGATATTTTGCAAAGGTATTGATTGGTCTAGGAGATGGGATGAGAGTTAGATTCAAGAGGCTTCCTTGAAGTCAAAATCATCTGTACCAGAACTGCGCATGATGCAAATTCAAGCAACTTTTATGTATTTATAGTCGAATTTTGTTGTCATCTATATTTTTATGTATCAATCTATAATTTTGGTGAGGTTTTGGTTTAATTTGGGTGCGATTTAAAACAATGAAACCAAGTTTCTAAAAATGGGATTTGAGGATTTCGATTTTTAGATATTTGGAGAGATTATTCATCTTTTGGATGAATTTTGAGAAAAAATAAATTTTCGTAGATATAAATCGCTCTCTCCTACTTTCAACTGTTGGAAGATAACTTCCGAGACTTAGTGGAATTGAACGTCTTTCGACAACTTCCTCATATTTGATAGTTTCCTTATTATAGTAGATTTGTTCATTCTCCTTTACATTTTGATAGGAAGATTTAATTGAAATTGAATTGGCACACATACATAACGATGTTGTTTTCAAGAAGTAGATAGAACATCACGCGCATTTCAATTATGAGCAATTTGGAATGCATTCACTTTTATTCGATTCATTTAAAGTACATTGTTTGAAATCCATCTCACAATTGTGTAGATAGTGGATCCACTATTTAAGTGGCCAGAAAGTTGAACAGTTAAAAATAAATTCGGACTAAATTATTTATATTAAGTTGTCAAACACAATTATAGAAGTGGTTTGTTCACATTTAAAATAAGGCCAATCACTTTTCACAGTAGACGTTTACCTTTCAAAATATGTGCTTAGACACAGACAGTTGTACGTTGCAACATCTATAGTTAAGAACAAAAGTTGATTAATTTTATTTTTTTTGTCGAGATTCAAATGAGAATCTAAAGTCAAGAACAAAAGTAAATTGAAAATTATTTGTCTAAATTCAAATGGAAAATGGCTAGTCTTGCATGAAATATTGCATATATGCATTTCAGTCATTCAAACACATGTTCTTTATAAATACACTCACAAGATTAATTCACACACACATTTTTTATAAATACACCAACAAACTTAATTCACACCCACATTTTTTATAAATACACCCAGTGACAGCTTAATACGAAATTTTTAATCCGTTTATTTTACTCGTTTCTGTGATTTTTTTATCTTTTATTTTATTGTCGAACGCGGGATATTAAATGTAGTAATTCAAATTGTAATATGTAGTAATACACATTATTTTATGTAGTAATAACACAAACTATTTATATAATAATACAAATTCTTTTATTTAGTAACACGTTTTTTCTAGTGTTTTTATTGATGTAGTAACTCATATTATAATATGTAGTAACATATATTATCGAATGTAGTAAACACAATAATCATGTTGTAATACAAAATGTTTTATTGTAGGATGGTGCGAAAAATATTAGATCATTTGATAAAATTACATATAGTAACAAACGTCTATTCAATGTAGTAAATCAAACTGTAGTATGTAGTAACATATAATTTTTTATGTAGTAAAACAAATTATTACATGTAGTAATAACACAATTTTATATAGTAATATTGATTCTTTTATATTTTTATATTTTTTTTATTGATTAAGTAACCCACATTATAATATATAGTAACATATATTATTGCATGTAGTAAGATATATTATTGCACGTAATACAAAATAACATTGACCCATAATGATTAGTATTAAAGAATATTTAAGGAAATATAAAATATTTAAGGATTAAGGTCATCGTAAATTGCAGCGTCCGACCGCGGCCTGAGGTGATCAAAAACTGCTCGGAGAAGGCGACCATGTTCAATTTCTGTCAGTGGGTACATTTAAAAAAAATGTGGGTGTGAATTGAGCTGTCAGTGGTGTATTTATAAAAAATGTGTGTGTGAATTAAGTTTGTGGGTGTATTTATAAAAAATGTGTGTGTGAATGACTGAAATGCATGTATGCAATATTGCATATAAGTTTTTGTGAATGGAAAAATATGTAAGTGTACAATAAATGTTGTCTATAAGAAAGTTTTTTACAATTTGTAATTTTATATATTGATTTCTTTTATCAATAAAATTATAAATTTTTTATTATTACTATTTGTCTACAACATTTTATTTTTTTATTTTTTAATAGAATAAAAAAATTACAAATCTATACATTTTTCAAAGATTAATTTTTTAATTAATAAATTAAAATACATTATATATAAATTTACTTCAACTCCACGTAAAAAAGCGGGTCTTACACTAGTTCTCCATGTATGACAAACCAAATATATTCTTACCAATAATGGGTGTCCCAATACCCGTTATATTTGACCGACTTGTACCATTGGCTACAAGAAAATAATTTATTGATTAGAGAATATTTTGTATGCAATAATTTCAATTTTGTAGGCATTTATATTTGTCTATAGAATATCAACGAAACTCATTAGTATGAAATTAGGTTGTCCAAGAAAATTAATTCGTAGGCAATTTACCTACCACATTTGCGTAGCAAATTTATAATCTTTCGGTGGGTGATATAATTACCATAATAAATGAAATTTTGTAGATAAAATATCAACTATGAAACATTTTATTGGTAATTTTGTAGGAAAATTTAGCAACAAACATTTCGGTTGGTAAATTTTTAATATATATTTTTTAAAAAAATTTATTAATAAATTATTTTTTTGGCATTAGTTTACAAAATAAATTCATTCAAAACCAAAAATTTATTAGTGATTTAAAAAGCGAACTTAATTGACTGGCCGATTCCACCGACCCAATTGTGAAAGTGCCAAAAAATCGTTTTAGTGATTCAACCGAATCAAACCGATCAAAAACCAGAAAATCAGTTACATTTTTTTAAAAATTAAATATTTAACATTTTTAAAATACAATCCGACCCGTCTTATAATATTTTTCTCTTATGTTTCTTCTCCTCCTTATTCACGATCTCACCACAACTATCAATTCTCTTTATAATATTTTTCTCTTATGTTTCTTTTCCTCCTTATTCACGATCTCACCACAACTACCAAGAGAAGCTAGGTTTAGAATTTTGATGAGTCATTGAACTAATTTATCCAAATGAGTATTTTTGCATTTTACATCATTTATTTAATTGTTTACTTCAAGCAACTCTATCAATAAAGATATGGCTTAATTATATGTATTCTATTAAGCAACTCTATCAATAAAGATATGGCTTAATTATATGTATTCTATTACGGTGTGTTTTATTTCAGTACCTTTACATGAATTATAAAAAAATGTCTAGAATCCTAAAATATACTCCATCCTCCGTCCGTTTATAAACTTCGCATTTTGTTATTTTAGTTTGTACGTCTATAAATTTTTCATACACTTTTTGACAAATATTTTTAAATTTTTTTATTTTTACACTTCTCTTTATACCTTACTTTTTCTCTCTATCTCTTCTCTCTCAGTCATATTACTTTTACTATATTTATAATTTAATCACTATTTTTAATCTTATAGACGGATCAATAAATATGAGAAAGAATAGTTTACAAAAAAAAAATAGTTTTCATTGAAACGGATAAATTATAAAATTGTACTTTCCCTATCCATTAAAAGTGTGCTAATTTCTTTTAATGGAAACAATCACTTTATATTACCTCAAAACAATTCCACAAGCTCATTACTTTATTCATTTTATCTATTAAAACACGTGCATAAAAATACATTTAATGGGTAGAATGAATATAACTTCCACTAAAATCGGGGAGTGTAATTGAAAAAAAGAGGCATAGGTTTCTATACTGTGGTATGAAAAAAGAAAGAAAAAAAGAACCGTGATATAAAATGAGTAGTTTAGGTTGCGTGTAAGAAAATGTGATTTTGAATTTTGATGTTCAAAAGAATAAGCAGGTGGGATTGAAGTGTTCGACTTGACTTCTGACCGACTCGGAAGCAAATTGCATGCGCAGTCCTTATTTTATTTCTTCGAAACAAATTTTAACTCAACTAAATCAGCTAGAAGAATACAACCCAATAAAAGAGTTGACTTGCATTTGTATGTGTGGACCCAATTGACTTGCATGTGTGGACCCAAAAGTAATACATTGTAGAGTTGTTGATATTCTAAGAATAAAGTTTATAAAAGATTTTCAATTTTAAAAGTGTAAAAACTATTGTAAAATATTTCGAAAAGAAAAATGTAAAAGATATTGTGGAACGAAGAGAGTAAAAATTTGAGTAATTAAATGTTGATTAAAAAATGAAGATGAATTGTTTGTAAGGGTATACAAATAAAATTGATGAATGGACTAATAAGGTATTCCCTCCGTCTAGTGATCATTACTTGCACATTTTTCTTATTGAGACGTCACAAGATTACTTGCACACTCTTAATATGAAATCACCTACCAAAATTAATATGAGATTTTTTACAACTAACTCCCACCCTTGCCAAACAATTGCAACCAGCTCCCATTGACTTTTGGTACAGTAACTAACTCTCAAATTTTCCATGAATTGTCCCTTTTGCCCTTTCCCTCATTTCATTTTTTATTTGTTTTATTTTAATTATGTGGGGCCCAATTCTCATTCATCCTTCTCTCTCCACTCCCTCACGTCTCCCTTTCTCTCTCCACTCTCCTCTTTTCTTCACTTCATCCTCCATTCTCTCCCCCTACCTCTCTCCCTCCCTTCTGCAAACGACAGCCGCTGTCGCCCCCAACGAGTTGGAGCAATTAAAAAAAAATATAGAACGTCGCCGGTGTGCAACTGCCGCCCGTTCGCTGCCGTAGTCAAGTTCGTACCGCCTTGCTGCCCTGGGAGGAATGGGAGAAGAAATCGCTGCTTATAGGGAGGAAGAAGAAGAATTGGATCTAGATCAGCCTATTACTCTCATCGCTGGCCCGCCGGACCTCCCCGGAACCGCCAATGTCGTCGTTGAGGTTTTTGAGGGGAAGATTCCGATTTCGGGAGAATTGGGGATTTTCGCAGAATCCAAGGTAGCGTTGTTGAAGTACTACTGGTATTTATGCTGAATGTGCTTCTTCCGAAAAATAATTATGCTGAATGTATGAATCTCTTGTTGATTGCTGCGAGAAATCTGGATATGCTTAGTTGAGATTTTGATGAGGATAAATAACTTTAGGAGGGAATAATTGTGATTTTGGTTGTAATTGGTTCAATAACACGCAATGCATTTTTAGTTGGTTAATGTGGATATATAGGAATTAGGTAAATTATTGGGCATGAGCCTTATATTTAGATCAATATTTAATTTAGATTTAGGTAACACCCGAAATTTTAATCACAAATAAATACTATTTTAAAATAAAATAAATAGATGATATATATATATATATATATATATAATAATATATAAGAAGTTTAATACTCTCTCCATCCATGAAAAATAATTTGTTTTATATTCTTTGTCCATAAAATGTATTCAACAATCATTTAATTACTTAAATTGCCATAACTTTATTCACAAATTTTTTTTTAAAACATGTGCCCTACTTCAATACTTCAATGGGATTACATTTTATGGACGGAAGGAGTATATATTAAGGAGTAATATATATATATATATATATATATATATATATATATATATATATATCATGGATATCAATTTTATATAAATTATTATCATTAGTATACGTTTCAAATAAACTATCAAATCCATATATATATTTAAGGGATTTACTTAGGTTAGAATTTTATTATATTAATAATAACTGATGGATATTGATTTGAAGTTGATTAGTGATCACGCTCCACTATTTCCGAATACACTCCTCAATTATCTCTATTCAATTATCAATTCTCCTAATCGCATTATTCTTTCCATATTAGTCTCGATTAATTTTATATCTCATCTCTTAATAGGTTACTTTAAGGTAGTTGTCCAAGAAATCTCCATATGAAAAATCTCTATTACTCTATTAACTTTGATCAGAAATTATTGTTGACTTATTCAATTCTAAATGATCTCCTTGAGATCGGAAATGTTCAAAATTTCGAAGAAGTATAATTCAATAATCACATTAATAATTAGATACACACTAAACATAATTTATAAACTTAAATTGAGTTTGAATGTTATATAACTTATTAAAATTAAAATTAAAATTAAATTTGAATATTAAATAAGTTATTAAACTTAAATGGTGTATATAAGGTACCAAGCATGAACTTCAAATCTAAATCGAGTAACTTATGTAATATTCTAATTCAATTTAGGTTTATGGTTTAATACTTTGTATACAATTTAGGTTTATGGTTCAAATATAAAATTTAAGTTTCCCGATATCATCATTTTACAACCTAAACATGTTTTTAAGAATAGAACGACATGGTTAACCCCAAATTTAACGTGTTCGAAAATTTTACAACCTAACATGTTTTTATCTAAATTTTAAAACATGTATTTTATGTTGTTTTTAGGCCGCAATATTTGAACGGGGTATTATTATTCTTTTTTTCTAAATTTCAAGAGATGTATTTCACGTTATTTTTAGGCTGTAATATTTTAAAAAGATGTCCTTATTAGTAATCTTGATGCAAAAAAAATAATTTGAAATGACTGCATTCTAAAAGCCCCTTGTTGCTTCTTGGAGTGAGCAAGTCGAGATTGTAGATTGGAGAAGCAGAATCAGTGAGAAAAACTCATTCTTGCTTCAAACCTAATGATTCAAACCTGATAATGGATTGAATCAAGGATCAGACGGATTTAATTGAGCGACCCTCGAAGAAAAGCCCCTTCTTGTTCGTGGAGTGAGCGAGTTCGATTGTAGAGTGGAGAAGTAGAATCAATGAGAAAGATTCATTCTTGCTTCCAACCTAATGCTTCAAACCTGCTTCTTAATGGCGAATCAAGGGTGGCGAATCAAGGGACAAGGATCACAAATTTGTGAAAACTCTTAAGAATGTGCGGACTGAATTGAGGAAGACAAAATACCTAATTACTAATTTAACAAATCTATTTTTTAATTATTATTTGGATTGATTTCATTAATTTTTAAAATAAGAATAATTGTATTACAAAAGGTTAGAACAATAATTTTACCTAATATATATATATGTATATATTTTTAAAATAATTTAAATAAAAGAAGGGTAATATAGTAAATAATAAAATACAATTTAAAAAATGATATAAATAACTTAAACATGTATAACATGTAGCAAGTCGTTACGACGTTTACGACGCCACGTGGCGCGATTCGACAAAGTGACTATGTAGTCACTTTGTAAAATGTGACTATGGTAAGAATTGCCCTAGTAACTTATATAATATACAAATTAAACTTATATTCAATTTGTATAGTAAATTGACTTATTCCTATTTATAGCGGTATCTATTCATGTCCTCCAATTTCAATTTAATGAATGAATCAAGACTATTTATAGGCAAATATAAACATTTGCAAAAGTTATGAGAAAATTCAAAAAATGACACTCTTCGTTCAAATTTTCATCCTCCGTGTTCAAATATTCACCTCATATACCATTCAAATTTAATGAATGAATCAATTCTTATGTAATATTTAAACTCAATTTACCATTCAATATTCACCTTATATACCATTCAAATTTAATGAATGAATCAATTCTTATGTAATATTTAAACTCAATTTCAATTTATGTTTTAGTAACTTATGTACTCCAATATTCAATTTTCAATTTAATTTTTAGTAATTTAAGTAATATTCAAACTCAATTTAGATTTATGTTTAGTATCTTATATACCATTTAAGTTTAGCAATTTATCTAATATTTCAACTAAATTTCAATTTAAGTTTTAGTAAATTATGTATAAAACTCAATTTAAGTTTAAAGTTCATGTCTAGTACATTATATACAATTTAAGGTTCAATTAAGTTTATTAACTTATGTAATATTAAAATTTAATTTATATTCATTTTATATATTTAAATTTCATAAATGAATAATTTCATTTCATTTTAGTACCTTATGTAATATAAAAAATTTCGATTTTGAATTTAGGGTTTAGTACCTTAGGTTATGGTTCGGTACCTTATTGAAATTCAATATAAGTTTAGTAACTTATGTAATATTTAAATTAAACTTATATTCAATTTATATAGTAAATTGACTTTTTCCTATTTATAACGGGTATCTATTTATGATTTCTTTGTATCGTATTGTATTTCTATTAGGTTGTGTTCTCGATGTCAATCTTGAAATTGAAATTGGAGTAAAGTTAATAGAAAATCATAAGAATCACATTTCTTCTGTTGATAACTTTGAGTATTTCATCAATTGTTAGCTTTAACCCAATACACCTACATATATTAGGCAAATAAAACAACTTAACATTTTTTTCAATTCTTCTCTACTTAAATCCATTATCAGGAGAAAAATTCAAAAAAATACTCTCTTTGTTCAAATATTCACCCTCTGTGTTCAAATATTTGCTTTAGGTTTAAGGTTTATGTTTAGTACCTTGTATACCATTTAAGTTTAGTAACTTAAGAGTATGTTATATTCAAACTCAATTAAGGTTTAAGGTTTATATTTGGTACCTTATTTATCATATAAGTTTAGTAACTTATGTAATATTATTCAAATTCAATTTAAATTTTATTAATTTATATAATATTCAAACTCAATTTAGGTTTAAGGTTTATGTTTAGTACCTTATACAGTATATAATTTAAGTTTACCAACTTATGTAATGAAAATTTAATGAATGAATGAATCAATCAATTTCAATTTTTCATTTAAGTTTAGTACATTATGTTTAAATTCAATTTATATATGTAAATTTAATGAATAAATAAATCAATTTCAAAGTTTAAGTTTAATTAGTATGTTATGTAATATTTAAATTTAATTTAAAATTAAGGTTTAGAGTTTAGTACCTTATATGTATTTCAATTTAAGTTTAGCAACTTAGGTAATATTTCAATTTAAATTTAGATTTAAGGTTTATGTTTGATACCTTATATACTACTCCGTACATAAGTTTAGTAACTTATGCAATATTATTCAAATTTAATTTCAATTTAACTTTTAGTAACTTATGTAATATTCAAAATTAATTTAAGTTTAAGGTTTATGACATTATGTTTAGTACCTTATATACAATTTATGTTTAGCAAATTATGTGATATTCCAATTCAATTTAGAGTTTAGTACCTTATGTTTTTCGAATAATAAGAGGATAAAAAAAAGAAGTGTGAAAGGTTCTTTGAAACGGAGGAAGTATAAGGTAAGTTACTAAACATTAACCTTAAATCTAATTTGAGTTTAAATATTACAAAAGTTACTAAAATTTAAACTGGAAATTGAATATTACATAATTTACTAAAACTTAAATTGAAATTGATTTTGAATATTTTCATAAGACGAATATTTGAACACAAATGGTTAATATCTGAACATAGAGTGTCTTTTTTGAATTTTTTCTCCTAACATTGGAAATTTTTGTATTTAAATATTACTAAACTCTAAACTTATATTATCTTTATTTAAGTTTAAAATTAATAATCAGAATAACATTAAATTACTTATATTTTATCAATTTAAAATTAGTTATGAATTGAATCATATTGTTCTAGGGCTTTTGCAGTTTATCAATTTAAAATTAGTTATGAATTGAATCATATTGTTCTAGGGCTTTTGCAGATGTTACGAGATCTTCAGTTACACAATGGTGTAACATCTTCAGTTACACTCTTTAGATAAATGATACTTGTCTTAATAATTAATTTAGATTAACTATGGTCAAATAAAATTCCTTAATTCTCTCCCTTAAATATATCCAAATCTTATCAAATATTTAAAGAAATTAAAATCGGAACAATATTTTTCAACACAAATTATAGAAAAATAATTTTATATTCAAATTGTTTAAATTATTTATATAGAAAATCTTAAACAATTTCAAAAAAAAATAAAAATTTGCAATCAGTTTGAAAAACGTTTAAATAATTTAATATTTTTGGCTTTTTTTTTTAAATATAAAAGTATTTAAAGTATACTTTAACAATTAAATAAAAATGGTTAATTTCAACAAAACAAATTAAAATATAAAAATGAATAGATCGATATAAGTTTGGAAAAAAATAAAGGGCTTCATTTATAGTGAGAGAATGAGAAGAGGGTTGGAGTCTTGGAGAGAGAAACACAAGTGAAGAAGCTAAAAGAGAGAGAGAAAGCTTGAAAATTTTAGAAATGGATAGAAACAAATGGCAAGAAACTCTCCAGGTTTATTTCAGCGTTCTATTATTATTATTTTTTTCAATCTTGATGATTAAAGATTTGAGCTTTTTTGCCGATGAAGATGGGGGACTTGAGTTACAAGAAAGTGCAAGGTTAAGAGATAGAGTGAAGAAAGATCGAGATAGGGAAAGAGAAAGAGATAAATGTTGCCGGCGATGAAACTTCGGAGGAGAGTGTCAACGATGAAGAAGACGACAGGGGACACTAGGCCTCGAAGTAAATTGAGCGAGGGGAGAGGGCGAGCCTGTAAATCGAGGGCGGCGTCGAGCTTGAGAATCGCGGCGAGGGGACATTTAATTTGAGAAATAGGAAAATGAATACCTTCAAAATTTGTTCATCTTCATTAATGGAGTTTTTTATTTTTTCTGCAAATGTCAAATGAAAAGTACAAGACCATGTGAGAGGGCTTTGGGAAGATAAAAAGCAAAAAATGGGATTTTTTTATAATTTTAAAATCTTATCACATCAGGGTTAATATGGTATTTTTCCTCACAAATTGGAAGCCCAATTCAGTGTGTATTTTGGGTGGGAGTTAGTCCACATGGGAGTGGATAGTGATCCTCCCCTTTTCGCCTCCTCCCTTCAGCCACCATACTCCCTCTGGCTCCGACGAATCTGCCTCCCTCCCTCGGTCGTTTCAAGCATTTTGTAGAAGCTTTTTCTTTAACAAATTTGTTCCAAAAGCATATCTATTTTTTTTTACTCGAAGCGGTTGGTACAAAATTTTATTGTGGTGCAAATTGTTTTCTTCATTGTTGCAAATTTTATTTTTCGTTCTTAGTGCTATTTTTTTGTAATTCTCTTATTTTTATTTATGTATGTTTTTATCAGTAATAAATAATAAAATTATCAATTCTTAACTCGCTTATTTTTATTTAGGTATGTTTTAATTTAAATATTTCTCTTTAGGTATGTTTTTAATTCTTAATTTTAATGAAATATTTTCATTTAGGTATGTTTTTAATTTTTATGAAATAAAAAATTAAATGAAATATGTTAAAGTGTAAAATTTAAAATTAAGTTTATATTTTAGGGCTATTTTGCACTTATTATTAACTCTAAAAAAAGATGGCACCTAATACTCCCTCCGTCCCATAGGAACTTGTACACCTAGGATGACACACAATTTAAAAAATGTATAAGAAAATATTGTGTAATGAATAATGTTTTGAAGGTTAGTTTTGTAAAATTTTATGAATAAAGTAAAGTAAAAAGTAGATTGAGTGTGAAAAAATAATGGCATATGGGTAAATAAGAGTATATTTTGAGGGTGAGAGTAGGGATGGAAATAGACCAGACTTTGTATGAAAAAGCCTAGGCCTATTTAAAAAAAATTAGCCTAAGCGTGGCATATTATCTATATAATAGGCTTTTTTTATAGGTTTGACCCGACCTTTTTAGTAAATAGGTCAGGCATACGAGCCTGTTAGAAGCCTACTTAAAATTTATTCAATACGAAAATTTAAAAATACAATTTAATATTTAAAATTACAAATAAATTCACGATCAAAATAAGTGCAATACAATAATAAATTCAAATAAAAACTAAAAAATAGTTTCTCAAGTACAAAAACATATTTAATTTGCATTAATTTACTTATTAAGGTTAGCATTATATGTTAAGAATTATTTTATTATAAAATAAATATAAATATTTATCTAAAATTAATTATATATATAACATATAATTTTAAATAGGCCGGCCTAATAGATTTATAAGGCCTTATATAAGGCCTAAGCCCGACCTACTTAATTAAATAGGTTTTTTAAAAAGCCTTAGCCCAACTCATATTATAAATAGGCTAGGCCAGACCAGGCCCTTAATAGGCCAGGCCGTAGGCCCCTGTCAGGTGGCCCGACCTATTTCCACCCCTAGGTGAGAGTTATGAATATATTTCCTTTTACGAGGTGTACATGTGCAAATTGGTATGTGACATCCATTTATAGAAAGTGTGTAAATTTCTATGGAACAGAGGGAGTAGTAAATAAGGGGTCTAAAATGCACCTAATAGTCAATTTCCTTAAGTTATACTACCTCCGTTCCACAAGTGTTTGCACCACAAGATGAACACACTTTTTAAAAAAAAAAGTGTAATGAGTGGAGTGTTGAAGGATAATTTTGTAAAATTATATGGATAAAGTAAAAATGTGATTGAAAAGAGAGTAAAAGTAATGACATTTTGTGTAAATATGTGAATATTATGAGGGTGTAGTTTATGAGAGAGTTTCCTTTTATGGGTGTGTAAACAATTATGGGACAAACAAATAAGGTAAGTGTGCAAACAGTTGTGGGACGGAGAGAATAATAATAAAAATTTTATCATTAAAAGTCAAATGAAAATTATATAAATTGAAAATGTATATTGTAGAATTCATTATAAATAAAATAATTGTTTAAAAGTAATGTTGAATAACAATTTAAATACTCCCTCCATCCGTCTATAAGCTTCACGTTACTTTTTGGAACAATGATTAAAAAAAGTGATTAAATAATGAGTTTAACTAGGATAAGGGACAATCCTATAGACACAACTAGAAATAGAGACAAAAAATTATAGTATTAGAATTAAGGTCAAATTGATGTGGTAATATACAATTATGCCCCTTGGTCTTAAAACAATATTAATTCATTAATATAATAAATTTCGAATTTGAAATACTATTTTTCACCCATTTGTTATTCAAATTGAAATTTAAATTATAATTGAAATTTAAAATCCATTTGTCCTTCAATTTCGAAACTTCCTTAAAATGCAGAAATTGATTTAACCTAATTCACTTTCCTTTTCAAATTTGATTTAATTGATTCACACATTTAATCGCTCCATTACTTTCATCCGACGATTTGAGGGATATTGGTTCTCTAATCTTGGTTCTCGTTGCCGAATCTCCGGCGCCATGTCAACGCCGCATCAGAATGCCTTCGCTCCGGCACTAGAGGCGGTGGATGAGGAGGCGGCGCTGCTGCACTCGCCGTTGTTGCCACAGTATTATCAGCACCCGCTGCGCCTCCGCCGCACCTCTTCCAATACGACGTCTCAGGTCGCAATTGTCGGTTCTAATGTCTACCCCATCGAAAGCCTTGATTATGAGTGAGTCTAATTGAGGTTTTATCATGTATTGCTCTGTTGTGTTGCTTTTTGGTATGAATTGCGTTTGTTTTTGTGGATCACAGTTGATGGACTATATATTTTGATTTATACTCCCTCTGTCCCCGAAAAGTTTGCGGGGAATCTTGGGCACATGGTTTAAGAAAAAAGTGTAATGATGAGAGTGTTGAAGGGTAATTTTGTAAACTTTTATATATAAAGTAAATAAAGTAGGTGGGTTGAGTGTATGGTGGGTCCCAAAAGTAATGGCATAAAGGGTAAATATGTGTATAATGTGAGGGTGGAGATTGTGATGATTATTTCTATTTTTGGGTATGCAAACTTTTCGGGGACAAACAAAAAAAGAAAGTATGAAGACTTTTCAGGGACGGAGGGAGTACACGCTTTCTTAATCTTGAATTGAATTTGTTGCTATATACTCTGTTTGGTTTGTTTTGTCCTCAAATTTCACTTCTATTCAGTTGGAAATATCAAATTTCTTTCCAACTGAAAAATTGGACAGCCGTAATTCAATGGACAGGTTTTGTGTAAAATTTTAACCTTGATCCCCTCTGACTTGTGGCAATTCAGTAACTACTCGAAATCTGAATGATGTGAAGCTTTTATTTGCAGGATAGTAGAGAATGATTTTCTCAAGTCAGACTGGAGAAGTAGGGGAATGACTCAGATATGCCAGTATACAATAATGAAATGGACATTGTGCTTTTTATTGGACTGAGTGTTGGTCTCCTTGGGTTCTTTGTCAACCGTGTTGTTGAAAATATTGCTGGTATTAAGTTTGTAATCACCTCCAACATGATGTTGTCTAGAAAGTAAGAAAGTTTTCATCTTTCTCATTCACTTGCGTGCCTTTAGAGTTGTTGATTTTGGGATAACCATCTAGTTTTGTGGATGTATATGGATATGTACTCTATCCAACTATAATGACTTCCCCTGTTGGGTTCACTTAAAATAGACAAGGTTTATTGCATTGTTTCGATTTTGCGATGGATGCAGATTTAGTTTCTCAGGGACCGGGGAACTGAACTTTTGTCAAACACTGTCTTCTTCCTCAGACTGCCGGTCGTTGACCTTCCGACGTACCACTTCCGATTGTCGCTCCTCCCCGGTCGAGGGCGCCGTCGATCTTCTTCCTCACGCACCAACCATGGTCTCACCGATCTCTGTTCACCTCCGGCGTGCGCCCTCTCCGCGGCTGACATGGAGGAAATCCTCCACTTCTCCCTCGTATCATTTCTCATTTCAAAACATTCAAGTTCCATATGCAACAAAATATTTGCATATATTATTGACCATATGCAACAGTTTTTTACATATATGCTTGTATAATTTGCATATTTTATATAGATGACATCATATTATTAATTTTATTTATAATATAATATTATATTGATCAGTTCAAACTCAAATAATCATTTTTAAAATATAAATAAACTGTGAAATAATTTTATATTATTAATTTTATTTATAATATAATATTATATTGAATAGTTCAAACTCAAATAATCATCCGAATCACATCGCACCAACACTAGATTTAAATTGACTCGTTTAAACCCAAATAATCATCTCTATCACTAATGATATGTAATTATTGAATTATATATTCTATATTAATTTTTTAAAATAAAATTAATATTTTATTACAAATATATTATTTTATTGCATATTATCACGTATTTTGAGTTATATGCAACATATTTTTGCATATGTCGTAACAATTTTTTGCATATATTTTTTTCAAATCTGCATATAGAATAATGATATAGAACCAACTATCTGTTTTTTATGGAATTAGTGAGTTGTCACCAATATAGCGTGTATCATGGATTTATATCTTTAAAATATATTAATAAATTTAAATTATTTATTTTAAATTATAGTAAATGATTATGTATCATGGATTTATATCTTTAAAATATATTAATAAATTTAAATTATTTATTTTAAATTATAGTAAATGATTATGTATAATGATTTGGCGTAACAAATTTATATTTTAATTAGTAGGATAAGATTGTTTTCCAGATTTCCTTTTTTAATGGTTGATTTATTAATTAGTTTTCAAATTTGGAAAGAAATCAATTATAGGCATATCCACATAATCAATTAGTACTCCCTCCGTTCGTCTATAAGCTTCCCATTTTACCATTTTGGTCCGTCCGCCTATAAGCTTCCCATACCTTTTTTGGTAAATACATTTTCTTACACTTCACTTTATATTTTACTTTTTCTCTCTATCTCTCTCCTCTCTCAATCACATCACTTGTACTATATCTATTATTTAATCACTTTTCTTAATCTCTGTGCCAAAAAGTAACGTAACACTTATAGGCAGATGGAGGGAGTATATTCTAATTAATGAAAATGGTTGATTTGACATAATCAATTTTTGCATACGAGATAAGTAATGAGTACAACCTAGTCGATCCGGAACTGTATCAAGCCGCCGACAATGATGATCCGGAGGCTTTGCTTGAGGGTGTCGCCATCGCTGGATTAGTCGGTGTTCTTCGCCAGCTTGGCGATCTTGTCAAGTGAGTTTTTGTTGCACATTTTATTTATGTTTCCATTTTTTCGATTTCCTTACTTTTTATTGGAATTTTTGTGCTTTGTTGTTTGAAATTTTATTTATATTAGAAATTTGTCCTTGGTAATGTTAGTACGAAATTTTCTTGTTCAACACACTCGAAGATGATGAATTTCTCGATATGAATTTTGAATTCAAAATTCAATTCAGAACCACCGTGATTAATGTGATTCTCCTTTTAGGAAGGTTTGGATTTCGAACACATTAATGACCGAGATTTCCTATAATTTCTTAATTTACCAGCTCCTAATTTGAATTTAATATTATATATTAATTGAATATGCACCTTTCGATTTTAAATATAAAGGAAGGGTATAATTGGACATTTGTAAACCAAATTGTCCTTTTTCCTAACTTTTAAAATTTTTGTCTTTATTTTGAGTTTCTATAGGTGAAATGTCCTATATACTAACTACCCCTTAAATAATAGATATAGTACAAGTGATGTGATTGAGAGAGGAGAGAGATAGAGAGAAAAAGTAAGATATAAGGGGGAGTTGTTATAAGAGTCATTTCACTTATAGAAACTACAAATAGAAACAAACAATTTGAAAGTTAGAAAAAAGGACAATCTCGTATATCAATGTACAATTATACCTTTTTTTTAGAATTACATTCGAAAATTACCTTTACATTTAATATAATTTATATTATTCAAATTAAGATTTGATAAAATCACAAATCATCGGTAATCGCGGTCATAAATACAATCTCGAAATTCAAACTTTCCTAAAACTACCAATATTAATAATAAATGATTATCATGTTAATGATAATTATAACTTCTCCATTAAATTAGGAATAACTACCAATAAGCATTAATTTCGCGATTAATAATGACTTAATGTTATCATTAGGGAAATAAAAAAACCTTTTAAGAACAAGAATCAACAAGATTAACCAAGTTGGGTGGAAAACCATATAAAATAAAAAATAAAGAAGAACATACGAATTAATTAATTAATTATCGAGTAACAGAATATATGCTTGACTACATGCTAAAATAGTATGCACATTTTAATATATGCTTGACAACATGCTAAAAAAAAAATACACGAGTTTTATCTTTATTTATGATTAATATAATCATAGTATTATTACATAAATCATGGTGTTATCACCTAAAAAAAAATATAATATAATATAATATAAGAAAACTAAATATTCTGCAAGTATAAAATTGTTCCACATAATTTATATTTGTTTATAGTTTATATCTATAAACAGATTTTTTAGATAAAATCAACTTATAATATTATTCTATTAAACTAATTAACTTGTTATCAGTTGCGTAAAAGAATATATGCATGGTGATATGCTAGAACGAAATGCACATTTGGAAATATGGAACATATATGCAAATAACATGATATTATCTTTACATATAATTAATATAATTATAGTATTATATAAAATATTAGGCATCAACATAAATGTTGGACATAATTTATCTATATTTATAATTAATATATATAAAATAGATTTTAGATAAAAAATTTACTCATAATATTAAATATTTAAATAAATCGAAATATAAACATTGTTGTGTATTATATTGAGGTTAATTATTAACAAAAATAAGTGTTTAAAATCAAAATATAAAATATATAATGTAATATGTAAGAAAAGTAAGTATTTTAAATAAATTATGGATATCATTGAAAGCATATAATATATTACATATAATAGTCAAAATATTATTATAACATGGATATCATTTATTGGAAAGCAAATAATATTTTGCATATGTACATTTTACATCAGAATAAATGCAGATATAATATATATAAATTGGAGGGGGATAAGTGTATATAATACTTAAATAAATAAAAAATGATAAAAAATATTACAGATATTATGAACAATACTAAAAGATAAACATCTCAAATATATAATAAGAATACAAATGCCTAAAAAAATTTTATGTCAAACGAACTGAACTGGAAAATATAAGTAATATTGAATAGTGATTCAAACAATTCTACTGCTTCATAATCAACGCATAACATATGATTAACACATCGATAGTGAAAAAATGGCAAAAACAAAAAATCCATAACTAAATCAATAAATTTCAAAGTGATTAAGCAACAATAAAAAAAGTTCAAAATATTCTACTGGACAACATTAGTTTTATCAGTTACAAAAACACCTGAACGTGTCAATGAATCATGCCTGCCCTTTTTACCACACCTCTTACAACTGGTAGGTTTTACTTTGCGAAATTCTCTGTAGGACGTCATCCTCTTCTACTTAGGTCTTCCAGGTGATTTCTGCATAATCGGAGGAAGTATTTTTTCAACTTCGGCACCTTGTTGTGACTCAAATCGCTCTGTTTGAGGAATAGGGGACATATCCTCCTTGTAACATTGCTTGTAAGTAGATGTAAAAAAACAATTATACGATTCAACGAAAGGTTGCATGCGACCGGTACAGCCACAACGTGATGTAGGGCGGCCATGGTGGCCGGCGCACCAGGGCGGCCATCGATGGCTTCACTTCCCCATTTCCAAATCGACATCTACGATTCCCAAACGGAGTTTCGCCGCCCCTCGATCGATCTCTCCAACCGCGACGGCTATGGCGGCTAGGGCTTGGTGTTCATCTTCTACAACAGCGACGACGATGGCTTGGGTGAGGGAGATCAATGTATCCGACGACGATGACGATCGGTGTTCATCTTCTCTAACAACGGCCGTAGTGAGGGCACAACCATGGTGGAGCGTTACAGTTTTGGAATAGGAGAAAATAAGAATTGGAAATTAGAATGAATGAAATGATAAATATAGAAATTAAATTTGAAAGGTGAGATTTATGGAATTTCTTGAAATTGTCAATTGGAATACGAAAGGTAGTTATTCAATTAAGGAAATTTTGGTAGTGATTGAGTAATTATCGGTTGCTAATTTTAATTTACATTGATTTAAATTTTAAAATCTAATTTTAATTTACATTATTAGTAGTATAAGAATAAGGGTATAATTGGTTATTTGCATATGAATTTGACCTTAATTCTAATACTATAATTTTTTGTCTCTATTTTTAATCGTGTCTATAGGAATGTCCCTTATATTAGTTAAACTCAAGATATAAAGTGAAGTGTAAGAAAAAATCCTTACCAAAAAAAGTATGAGAAACTTATAAACGGATTGATCAAAATGATAAAATGAAAAATTTATAGGTGACCGGAGGAGTAATTAAGAAGAATGGAAAGTTAAAAGTTACCCAGTCTCCGTATATCAATAGTTTTGAATCTTTTGATCAAGGGTATAGAAATAAATTCGATAGATGTATCTTAAAATAGATTTGGTGGAGGAGTATTAATTATTGTTAGGAATTAATATACAAGAATTAATTCTCACCCTCTCTACAAGTTCGGACTTTTAGATGAGACGGAATTCTTTCATGGTATCAGAGCAAAACCGGGCAAACGACCTGGGTTCGATTCCTGTTGGAAGCACTCCACCCATTTAAATTGTCCACTCGATGGGCCTCCTCCCCAAAAAGGGTAAGAGGTGTTAATTCGGCCCACGAGTGAGGGGGAGTGTTAGGAATTAATATACAAGAATTAATTCCCACCCTCTCTACAAGTTCGGACTTTTAGATGAGAGGACTTTTAGATGAGACGGAATTCTTTCAATTATAAATGAAGAAAGATAGATATGAAATGATGAAAAATCGGAATTCTTTCAATTATAAATGAAGAAAGATAGATATGAAATGATGAAAAATCTGTGTTCAGAAGGAAAAGTACTGGTATGAATGATGTTTGCATGGGACTGCTGTCATCGTAAATTAAATCAAATCAAATCAACTATTTGAAAATTTTGAATTTAAAAGAATCCAATGACATAAAATAATGAAAGCATGCAGTGTTGTTTCGTAAATGAAAACGAATCTAAAAATTAAATTACTTTGTGCTCTTTCTTTATTCATTTCGTTTATATACTCTCTCCGTCCGCTTATTTTGATTCATCCACCTATAAGTTTCTTATACATTTTTTGGTAAATATTTTTTCTTATACTTCACTTTATATCTTACTTTTTCTCTCTATCTCTCTCCTCCCTCAATCACATCACTTGTACTATATCTATTTGTACTATATCTATTATTTAATCACTTTTCTTAATATCTGTGTCAAAAAGTAACGTGAAGCTTATAGACGGACGAAGGGAGTAATTATTTGTACTTTTTTTTTTTTTCATGAACATTACATTTACAATATTTACATATTTATATAAAATATTATTATTTTTTCGTAATCCAATTATTTACTTTAATTTATCTTATAATTAAATAATTTATAAAATAGGGTATTTTTTAAAAATATATCAAAATATAGTAAAAGGCTAAGCCCCATGAGTTTTGGGCCAAAATATAATTAACACTTCTTGTTTGTAATAAAAAAATTAAAAAGGGAGAAAACGTGCGGCCCAACGCGTTTCCCTTATTATTATTATTATTTTTCAATTTTTTTAAGTTTACATGATTGAAAATTAATAAACATACCTCAAATTAAAAAAAAAAAAATTGCATGGACGAAAATTTGGCATGCCTGCTTTTCTTATTAATTTCCATGTAGGAGATCAAACATTCAAATCAAGAATAACTTTAGGTCTATATTTCAAAAAATAATAAAAATCAATTTAAGCTTTACCCTATAAAAAATCAATTATTAAGCTAATATATTTAATTTAAAATTCAATATTTTAAACAAATAGTTTTGAAAAATAGTTTAACCTTAACCTCCCATTCTATGTCTAAAATACAATATAAATAAGAGAGGTTTTTATGTGAGACAGTCTCATAAATTAATATTTGAGGCATTCTATTTTGATATTTACATCATATTCAATGCAAAATTTTATGTAAAAGAGTCTAATTTTATTGTGAAGAACATCTCAATAAGAAAAGTGTGCAAAATATAGTTGATTACTTTTTTTTATGTGGAGGGTCTCACTAATAAAAGTGTGCAAATATAGATTTTTATAGATCGATAAAAATTTGCATGCAATGTGATTTAAATATCAAAATAGAGTATCCACATATATTCATAGAAATTTTTATCTTAAACTATTTGTTTAAAATATTGAATTTTAAATTAAATATATATTAGCTTAGTAATTAATTTTTTATAGTGTAAAGCTTAAATTGATTTTTTATTATTTTTTAAAATATAGACCTAAAGTCATTCTCAGTTTGAATGTTTGATCTCCTACATGCAGTGACGGAGCTAGAAAATTGGTGTAGGGGGCCCAATTAACATTACTTTAACACTGAAATAATATAAAAATAATAAGAATTTTTCATTATATATATTACAAACATCTCAAACTATATTAATATCATAATTTATAAAATACTGGGTTACACTAGTTTGGCAAATTTGGACATGTAGAAATGCAGCCATATTCGATAACAAAGCATGCACGGCAGTGGACGTTTTCACATCAGTTTGGGCTCATATCCGTGAGACAAATAGTGCATTGACGGGACATATGTACAACACACCCTCAGACCTGAAAATCATAAAAGAATTCTGGTTCCCATGCAATCACCGTAAATCACCGAACACGCTCTCAGTTCGCTGGACTCCGCCGATCAATGGAGTGATTAAAGTGAATGTTGATGGAGCGGCATCCGGGGCCCCAGGAAGACTTGTGGGGGCAGGGGTATACAGAGACAGTGATGGCAAGTTCTTAGGGGGGGTTTTCTATGAAACATGGAAAAGGTTTTGCATTTGAGGCGGAAATACTCACGGCACTACATGCGATCAATATTGCGTTTAGGCGAGACTGGAAGGACCTGTGGCTAGAGTCGGATTCTGAATACATGGTCAATTTCCTCCATGGAACAGTGACGAAGATCCCTTGGAAATGCCAAGCATTGTGGCAAAGAGTTAGAGCAATGCTCGGAGAGATGCGATTTAGAGCAACACATATCTACAGAGAAGGGAACGCAACAGCAGACAAGCTCGCAGCAATGGCAGCGGAAGAATTCATATGGTGGGACGCCCCGCCGGAGCAAATACAAGAACATCTTCTTAAAGACTTAACCGCAGAATTTTACAAATATATTCAATTAAATTGTTTTGCTTTCTTTCCGCAGCGTTAGAGGTGTCTACCTTTTTGCCATTGACTTTGGTTTTATCCCTAAGGAGGGTTTTCCGAAGCAAGGTTTTTAACGGGGCCCCGGTCTCTTGAACGACATGTGTTCATATGACTTTAGATTTTTCAATTATATAAGATCTGCAATTATATTATAATTTATAAAATACAATATATGCATTTTTATATATAAATGTGCAAAATCTTGAACAATCCAAAATACAACATTAAAATATTATTTCACAACTAAATATTCAAATCCAAATGATATGCTTAAAAATTAATTAAATACGTAGTAATAATTTTGAATGATTTAAAATATAACTCTGAAATATTTCACTAATAAATATTCAAATCTCATAATAAATTTATTCAACAAATTCAAAATTATATGAATAAAATAAAAAAATCATATTTTAAATCAATAAAATATTAATTATGTTTAAATATTTGTATTATGAATGGTAATACAATAAAATCTCATGTAAAAATGGACACAAAAGGAAAAAATGTAAAATTATATGAATAAAATAAACAAATCATAATTTAAATCAATAAAACATTATTTATTAATTATGTTTAAATATTTATATTATGAATGATAATACAATAAAATCTCATGTTAAAATGGACACAAAAGAAAATGATATTTTGTTGTTAGTGAAAATTGAAACCTGTCACAAAAAAATTCAAGAAACTTAATAAGGATTGAACACCACTGGACCAAAACTGAAACTTATGAAATTTAAGTAACATATCAATATATATAGAGAAAAATCAGAAATGTAGTGGGTGCCCAATGCCCCGGGTCCAACGTGGCTACGTCTTTGCCTACATGTAAATTAATAAGAAAAATAGACATGCCAAATTTTCGTCCATGCAATTTTTTTAATTTTTTTTATAATTTGAGGTATGTTTATTAATATTCATGCATAACATATGCATGCATCAAATACATAAATACATATATAAAGAAAACGTCCAGGGACAGTTTTTCAATTTTCTTTTTTTTTTTAAATTTTTAAGTATGTAAACTTAAAAATATTGAAAAAAATAATAATAATAAGGGAAACGCGTTGGGGCCTCGCGTTTTCTCCCTTTTTTATTTTTTTATTACAAACAAGAAATGTTAATTATATTTTGGCCCCAAAATGCACGGGGCTTAGCGTTTTACCACATTTTGATATATTTTTAAAAAAACATCATATTTTAAAAATTATTTAATTAAAAGATAATAAATTGATAAAAAAACTCCAATATTCATATATTTACACAAAATGTTACTCCGTATTATTTTTTTCGTAATCTAATCATTTACTTTAGTTTATTCATAAAAAATTACTCCCTCCGTCCGTCTATAAGTGTTACGTTACTTTTTGACACAAAGATTAAGAAAAGTGATTAAATAATAGATATAGTACAAGTGATGTGATTGAGAGAGGAGAGAGATAGAGAGAAAAAGTAAGATATAAAGTGATGTGTAAGTAAAAGTACTTACCAAAAAAGGTATGGGAAGCTTATAGGCGGACGGACCAAAATGGTAAAATGAGAAGTTTATAGACGGACGGAGTATAAAATTACTTTTCAACAATCCACTCATTACACTTTTTTTTTAATTCGTATATCTACTTATTAATAAAAATATTTATGGAACAGAGAGAGTATATAATCGGCTCAAAGTAAAACCATACGTAGTATATGAGAATGATGAGGCTAAGACTAATAAAGAAAAGGATGATGATGAAATTAGCAGATAAATTAACCTCTGCAAATAAAGAGAATCTCTGCAAATTAAAGAGAAGGGGCTATGAAAGAATAGCGAGAATAATTGGTACGATTTGCATAGTGTTGTCTTAAAAGTAAAAACTATGCAAAAAAAGAAAAGAAGAAGAGCACATGAAAGAGGGGTTATTCGAAGCTTGGTTTGAAATTGAGGGGACTTGAAAGGAGTTTGTAAATAAAGTGGATGAGACATTTTTCACAAAAGAAAAGGAGAGAGGGGCTGAGATGTGATTTTCAATAAACTGATTTATTAATAAGTTGTACCCCTCCATCTCATGATACAACTTTTCACATTTTTTTAACGTGAGTAACTTTCCCAACATAAAAATAAAAAATTTCCGTCTATAAGCTTCCCGTTACTTTTTGACACATAGATTAAGAAAAGTGATTAAATAATAGATATAGTACAAGTGATGTGATTGGAAGAAGGAGAGAGATAGAGAGAAAAAGTAAGATATAAAGTGATGGGTAAGAAAAAGTACTTACCAAAAAGGGTATGAGAAGCTTATAGGCGGACGGACCAAATTGGTAAAATGAAAAACTTATAGACGGACGGAGGGAGTATTTATAAATTTCACCTTCATAAAATGTTACTCCCTCCGTCCGCCTATAAGTTACACGTTACTTTTTGGCACATAGATTAAGAAAAGTGATTATATAATAGATATAGTACAAGTGATGTGATTGAAAGAGGAGAGAGATAGAGAGAAAAAATAAGATATAAAGTGATGTGTAAGAAAAAGTACATACCAAAAAGGGTATGGGAAGCTTATAGGCGGACGGACCAAAATGGTAAAATGGGAAGCTTATAGGCGGACGGAGGGAGTATTACTTTTGGGTCCATAAATACGTATATGTCAACTTTTTTCTTTACTTTAAAGACAAAGGTTTAATTATTCAATTACTCTTCAAAATTCTACTAGTTACTCCCTCTGTCCACCAAAAGTGTGCTCACTTTTTTTATATGTGCTTTTAAAAAAATCATATTTTAATTATAAAGAATATATTTAATATAATGAGTAGAAAATATATTTGGTAGATACTCAATCTTGTTAGTAACGTAGAAAAAATATTCAAAAGTTAACTATTTAAATAGAATAAGCACGTTTTTGTGGACCTCAAAAAAAGAAATGAGCACACTTTTGGTGGACGGAGGGAGTATTAAACTTTTTTTAATATATGTGTGCACTTACGCGAAAGTTATTGGGGGATGGAGGGAGTTATACTTTGTTAGTCTAAAGTTTTGGGCACATGTTTTTTGAAAAATAGATAAAATAAGAGTATTGCGAAATATATATTGTGGGCCCATTTATGATAAATTGATTTTTATGAGTAAAGTTAATGACAATTTGAGTAATTAATAATGATTGAATATTGAAGATAAAATGATGTTTTCGTAAAATGAATGCACATATTTTTAATGAACAGATAAATAGAGTAAAAGAATATACTTAGTTAAATCTTAAATTAAAATAAGACGAGAGACGTAATATTTCACGTTCAATCTTATCAAATTTCAAATCAAACATACACTATAATAAATACAAGAAACATACGGAGGTTTTATGAAACAATGAGAGGTTATGTGCACAAAGAACCATTAATTAACTATTATCTCCGTCCCACAGAAATTTGCGCACTTTTTATAAATGGATGTCCCATACTAATTTGCACAGCCCATAAAAGAAAATATCTTCATATTCTCCACCCTCAAAATATACTCTTATTTACTCATACGTCATTACTTTTCCACACTCAATCTACTTTTTACTTAACTTTATTCATAAAATTTTACAAAACTACCCCTCAAAATATCACTCATTACACCTTTTCTTACACATTTCTTAAACGGTGTGTCATTCCAGGTGTACAAGGTCCTATAAGACGGAGGGAGTATAACAAATAAATGGAAAAGTACGATTTTTTTTGTTAGGTAACTTATCCCATTTTGTTGGTCCTGAAAGGAGTATATAACAAGTGTATGGGAGGATGGGATCGGAAATACACTTGTATGCAAATCTTTTTCAAACTTTAACCAAACTGGTTCAGCAAGGTTGTCTTGAATAACTCTACTGAGATGAATAACTCTTTAGAGACAATCAAACTAATAAGTACTATTGAGTACTTAGTTGAATAACTATCTAAGGGAGTTATATGTGGAGAATTTGTGGTTGACCCTTTAGTTTAAACTCCTTTTAAGTTCTGAAATCTTCTTAACACTTACACTGTTTTTCAGGGAACTTGTCCAAAACAGTTTTGCACAGTCTTAAGGATATGTCTTTGAAAGGTTACTTTGTGTGCTGTGTATGTATGTGTTGTTTGTATGAAGGTACTTGAATGTAAATCAACACAAGAGTTATAGTGGTTCAGAGACTCAAGCTCCTACATCCACTTTCCCTGATTTAACAGGATAATTCCTTCACTCTTGGAATTACTTGTTTTATAGTGCCAAGGTGCACTTGATCAACCACACCACACCTTGGTGCCTTGATCCCTAGGATATCAGAGTCATAGTACTCTCTTCTCAACTCAGAATTGAATTGTTCTTCTCTCAACAATCAATTCCTACCACTTCTACTACAACAACCTTCTATCTCTCTTTTGGAAAGGTATAAGGGTTGATGTTGGTTCCAACTAGGTTGAGATATCCTTTACAATGAGCTCAGTGTAAAAGGATAGGATATCTCTCTAAGCTTGTATGGATATACAATGTGGTTCAGCTTAGATGAAGTGTATGAAAGACTAAGAATGTCTTTTGAGAGCTATGAAAGGCTTGTGAGCTTGTAGCTTCAGAATTGTTGATCACTAGTTGGTTGCCTTCAATGGTCTCCACACTTCATGTATTTATAGAACAATTTGAGAATTTGCCCGTTGGAAAGACAGCCTCAATTGTCTATATTTGTCTTCCTTGAACTTTGCAACTGGAAGACAGTTTCTTGATAGTGACATGTACTTAATTTGGGAAGTAAACGACTGTGAACATTTTGTCTTGACTTTGTAGCACTCTTCCCAATATCTGACTTCAAGATTCACTTGATCAAACATGGACATCACTTCTGATGATTGATCCTATGATAAGGACAACATTCCTTATCATTTGGACAGTTCTGCTTATCACTTTCAGCAGACTTTGCTTATCAGCAATGTTGGCTTTGCTCTTCAGATGACTTGGCTCTTTCTCTATCCATGGATATCTCTTAATGGTCTTTGAGCATTCATGGGTTTGTATCAATAGCTTTGACCTTATCAACACAGTTGGGCTTGTCTTGAAAGTGTTCTGGTTTAATTGTGCTAAGACATTTCTGCTGTCCAAACCTTTTGATCTTAGATATATGCTTCAGTAGACTTGGTCTTGATGATGCATTCAATTCAATTGATCTTCGGATAAGTTGTACCACAACTAAGCTGACTTGATCAGCACAATTGTCCTTCAGCAGACTTAAAGTCAATTTGATTCTGAGCCTTGAGAGGACTTGATTCTTGTAGTCTTCTAAGCATGTGTTGCCCCTCAACTTGTGCATCTATTATTCTAAGAGATGCCTAACATTTCAGCTTCTCAACTAGCCTTAAACTACATGTTCTAACATTCCTAGAACATGTTCATTCAATATTTGACTTAAGTATTTGGCATGTCTTAAGGGGTTTTTGTATCTTAATCAAAACTTCTCATTTTATTCCCAACACATTTTGGTATTGATCTTATTGTCTTTAACACTCATTTTCGTCTGACAACCTGCTATTAGGGATGGTAATTTTCGACACAACACGAATCCGACAAGAAAATTGTGGGTTAGTGTTTGTTCTTATCAAGTTCGTGTCGTTATCGGGTGAAATGAAAATTTCGTGTCATGTTCGTGTCGACCGTTAAGCACGATAAAATTAACAGGAAACCCATTAACCTATTAACAACCCGTTAACCTGTTATTTACCTGATATGACACAACACTATATCAACACGTATCTGACAATGACACAATAATTTTTAATTTATATATTTCTTTATCGCGTTGTTATCGTGTTGTGTGCCGTTATCGTATCGTGTTCGTATTGTGTCGACACATATCCTTATCATGTCGTGTTCGTGTTTGACTTTATCGTATCGTGTCATTATCATGTCGACACAAAACCCGATACGATAGCACGATTTGTCAGCTCTACCTGCTACTATGGATCACGTTTCCAGTCACATCTAATGTGGTAATTAATTTTTTTTATGCTCAAATTAGAATTCACGTGTCAATTTAATAAGTTATGTCATGTTTTATTTTGATCTATTTAACTTTTTCACCTTGATTTTGTTCCTATAATTTACATTTAAAAAAAAAATTATGTTGGTCTATGTAAGAGTGTGGTACAAGTTTGATCTTATTAACTTTTCCACTTTGATTTTGTTCCTATAATTTATAAAAAAAATTGAGTTGGTCTATGTAGTGGTACAGATTTTTTTTTTTTTTTTTTTTTTTTGAGGAAGGTTTTACAAGATCATGTCATAAAAATACAACTTCAAGCTTCAAATTTTGATCTTCAAACCAAATGGACGGTATTGTTGTCCCCTCCAATCGTGTGAAGATGAAAAACGAGTGTTCCCTTTGTCTTGATAATAGCCCAGGTCTCAAACCTTTAACTGAGTCAACCCCACACTAAGGTGTCTTCAAATCAAGGATAGGAAACACCAATAAAAGACAAAGATTCACCAAGTACCGAACCTCAAAGAAAGTTCCAAGGACTCTAGAGCCGATCTCAAAAGAGTCCCACCACAAGAGAGAGTCTCACCACAAGAGAAAGTCCCACAACCATAACAACCGAGAACCAAAGAGGAAATGAAAAACAACCCACAGAAACTAAAGTCTATACTAGAAAACAATAAACTACCTATAAAAAACAGTAAACGGGATCAACAAAAAATACCCGAACGGTCACTGTAGCTCCGTTAGGGATAATTTATACATTGATCCCAACGAAAAACGAAGTAAAACTACATAAAAAGAGGGAGAACAGAGACGATCGGAGCAGCGGCGGCAACGACTTCCGGTCTGGAACAACGCAGATCTGGGATCTGCTCCCGGATCTTGCAAAAAAACCAAAAAAAAAGAAGAAGTCGGAGCAAAGTCTGGCGGCGGCGGCGGAATAACTACTGAATGCGACGAAAAAGACGTCAAAGGCAAGAATCTACAACGAAGACATAACGAGGAAAGCTACGGAGGAAGATCGACGACGCCGACAAGACGACAAGAGCGGAGGACCGTCGGTAGAGAAGGGGAAGAGCAACTCTCTAGAGAGAGAAGCTCTCTCTTCTCTCTAGTAGAGCAATTATTAATTCTTTCTAAGAGTGTGGTACAGTTGATGACACACTTGTATATATTTTCTTCTAAATAATTACTTTCTTCTTAATTGTTTAGGGATCTTGGGGGTACAAGTGTATGGTGGACACATTTGTATATATTTTTTAATCCACGTGAATATTATTTTTTTCACGTTATACAAGTTAAATTTGATCATGTTACAAATTTTGTCAGTTTTTTCTAATTTTTATGCGCATTTGACAAAAGTGTGAGTGAAACGATGCCGTTTTTGTGTCTTCGAAAAAATATTGGACTTAAATTAAGCAATTTACAAAATTATGGGACAAAAATTATATTTTTATCTTTAAGTTCTATGTTGTGCTTAAGAGTGTGATTTACCTAAAACTAAGTATTTGATAACGAACTTACTGACTAGCTGGTCAGTTAAGACAATATCTAAGAAATTCAATGTGGCAATATTGACCCAACTCGCAGGTACCCGTCCCACTTCGCGAGCTTTGGACCAGGTCGTAAATAATCGGGTCTGGGTTTTATGTTCGACCGGCGGGTATCCGATCTGAATTTTTATATAAGTTTATATATATGTATATTTACTGATAAAAAAAAAATATATATATACACATATATATAAGTACTACATTAATTATAAAAAAAACGCTTCACGGGGCGGGGTACCATTGATGTTCTCACCACCATTGATGTTCAAAGACTTTGATTGCATGTTTGTTTAGTTTTAATTGGAGTGTTGGTTACTAATTGTCACTGTGTACATATTTATATTGTTATGGATTGTTTCAATATTTATATGCATGATAAATATTATTTTCAATTGGGAGAAATAACTTTAAAAAACTCTATATAACATGAAAAAATGGGGCGGGTCCACGTGAACCGCACGGGGTGGAGAACGAGGCGACTATCCAAGACACGTATGGGGCGCGGCGCGGGTCCGGGGCATAATATATTAGAACACGATGGGTCCGGGTATTCAACTTCCTGGCACGACCTGTCCCATTGTCATCCCTAATGTGTGCAGAATATAGGCTCTTAATGTTTATACTCGTTTAGTTTCTGAAATCCTCGAAAAACACATGCAGTTTTAGCTTTTTAGCGAAGTTGTCCAAAATAGTTTACAAATAATTTTAAGTAAAGTCCAGTTGTAGGTATGAATGACAATTAATTTAAGAACCTTATAGTAGTTTAAGGACTCAAACTCCTACATTTACTTTTCCTAATTTAACAAAATACTTTCTTATCACCTATAATTGGCTTATTTTATAGTGTCAAGGTGAACTGATCAATGTGGTCAACTCGAAGATGCTTGTTCCCTAGAAAGAACGAGTTCTAGTATTCAATCTCTCTCTTTCTTTCAAACTGAATTCACTTAAACTCCATTTGGATGAAGAGATTTAGGTCTATAAATTTTAAATTCACAATTCAAATCTGTGAGAATTATATTCAATCACCGTTAATGAGATGATAAGAGTGGTACACTATATATAGGGATTACTAGAGATATACAAGGAAATAATACACAAGGAAATAGATAAACAAGGAAATAAAAGATTGCTACCTATAATATATTATACTATTCCTATAATATATTATTCTATTATATTCTCTAATACTAGCTATAATATATTATACTATTCCTATAATATATTATTCTATTATATTCTCTAATACCCCCGGTCAAGCGAAGCTGGGAATCTAAATGAACACGAGCTTGGTACGCAACAATCTGAAGCGAGTTTGAGATAGAAACTTCGTGAAGTCATCCGCAAAATAATACACTTTTGTTGTCATACAACAGGAGAAATAACGGAAATTTGAAATCACCACCAAATAAGGCATGCCAAGGCGCATAAAAGCATGAAGTAAATGGATCGAAATACCGAAATCCTTTGAAGGACGGACGATGATAAAAAAAAATAGGTAAGAAACACTTGTAAGTGTGTCGAAAACAGTTGATTCGAGCACAAACCAAATAGACCGGAGGGGCGAGCAACCAATAATATTGATCATGGGCTCTCCGGATAGAGATAAAAGTAGAAGAAAAAGGATATAGCGTGAGGCTATAGAGAAAATTAGAGTGTAGGTGAGTGAGACTAACACCATATGAGTGAAAACAGTCATGGCGATAACTTGATCGGCCATGAGAGGGAACGAGGAGACGTGCTCGCTCGAAGATTTTTTTTTTAGGGATGACGAGGAGACTTGCTCGCTCGAGAAGAAGAAGGGGAACGAGGAATACAAGCTCGTCGGTGGCGGCTAAAAGCGGCCAAGAGAGGGAACGAGGGAGACCAGCTCGTTCGAGAAGAAGAAGGGGGACGAGGAATACAAGCTCGTCGGTGGCGGCTAAAAGCGGTCAAGAGAGGGAACGAGGGAGATTAGCTCGTTCGAGAAGAAGAAGAAGAGGAGACGAGGAATACAAACTCGTCGGTGGCGGCTAAAAGCGGCCGGGAGAAGGAACGAGGGAGACCAGCTCGTTCGAGATAAAAAAAAAGCAAAAAAATAAGGCGGTGACGAGGGATACCTTCTCGTCAAGGACGCCGAAAAAATTGAGAAGAAAGGGGAAGGGGCAAGGCGGCGACGGGGGATATTAGCCCGTCGGAGACGCCGAAAAAATAGGTTTCAGTGTATTAGGCTGATATCATGTGAGAATTATATTCAATCACCCTTAATGAGATGATAAGAGTGATACACTATATATATGGATTACAAGAGATATACAAGGAAATAGATACACGAGGAAATAGATAAATAAGGAAATAAAAGATTGCTACCTATAATATATTATAATATTCCTATAATATATTATTCTATTATATTCTCTAATACTAACTATAATATATTATATTATTTCTATAATATATTATTCTATTATATTCTCTAATAAAATCCACTCCACTTGTTTAAATTCAAAAGTAAATGAATGAGTCTTCTCAAATCAAATTCTCTCATCCAAACACAACCTTATCAGCTTACTTGCACTTATTTTTTTTCAATTCACCCCACTTAACCTCTAACACATTTGGAAGGAACTCCCTCCGATCCATTATTATTTGAATATTTGTCACTTTTGTCCCATTATTATTTGAACATTTGCGACCTACTCCTTACTTTTTTAAAAATTTCCCTTAAACATATACTCTCTCTGTTTTTTAATAAATGATGTTTTCATGAAATTTGTTGAAATTAAGGAAGAGTATGTATTGACAAGTATACCCTTAAATAATAACGGAAAAAGGTAAATATCTTCATCTATATGATAAGTTTGTATAGAGAAAAGATTTACCTTGAGGGGAGATTAGTTAATAAAAGTAAGTTAGAAATTAAGAGATTTTCTAAAGTTAAAGGGATGAAATAATTGGAACAAATAGTGTAAAAAAATTCTAAATCATCGTTTAATTGTGTACAAGAGAAAAAGATTAAAATAACATTTATTAAAAAACAGAGGGAGTATTATTTACACCCTATGCCATTACTTCTTATACATAAACAAAATATTACCTCTCTAATAAAGTAGAAATACTCATAATATCCCTCCTAAAAGTCAACTTTATCACCTTTAATACTAATAAATAATTCTACATTAAAACTCGTGCAAACAGTAAATATTTAATTGATAATAGGACGTAGGGAATATATGATTGACTCTAATTAGTTTGAGATATCCTTTACCCAAATGTATCTTGAGAAGTCATCCACTATTACTACTATAAAATTCTTTCCACTTATACTTACTACGGTGATGGGTCCAAATAAATCCATATGCAGAAGTTGTAAAACTCTTTCAGTGGAGATGACAGGCTTTGACTTGAATGAAGATTTGACTTGTTTCCCATCTTGATATGCTTGACAAACATGTTCTTTTGTAAAAACTTCATTTGAAGCCATCTACCAAAGACAATCTTGCAAGTTTTATTAGAGTCTTAAAGTTTAGACGGTTTAGCCTTTTGTGCCAAAACCAACTGAGATTATTAGAACTCCTTACAATGTGTTGCTAGAATTGACATTATAAGAACTAGATTGTAACTCACCATCTTCAATAGCCATTAGAAATTCTTCATCACTCCTATCAGAAAACATCTCAGACGGTGAAGATGGTAATTGGTCATCTTCATGTTGGGATATTCATCCAGCCCCTAATCTGATTGTAATTTGTAGTTTAGTTTTGATGGCAAAAAACAGATCAGTAGAGTTCAGGTTAGATAAATAATTTGTAATCTAAAAATAAGTTACCTAAGCTGTGTTATAAAGCTTAGATGTATTGTATTTTGTCTAAGTCTTGTTAGAGAAAACAGTTTGTATAGATATCAGTTATTTACTCATTTGTTTTGGTTACACGCGTTCTGCTCAAGACCTTAAGAGAAGAAAACAGAAGACTAAAGACTAAAGACTAGAAGACATCAAGAGCTCATTAGTGAAATCAGATCTGAAGGTCGTTGTATACCTTCTAGACTGAAATATCTATATGACAATCTGTATTCTAAGTTTTAGAAGATACTTCAGCAGATATGAGCTCGTCTGATCTTGCCTAAAGAAGCCTCAATGAATATTCAAGTCAAGACTCATCTGAAATCTCAGATGACAGTTAAGCATTTATGAATGAAACACCTTTACAAGTGCTAGTTCATTTATAATTAACTAAGTCTAGGAAATAAAGGCTATAATAACAAAAGACAAAGAGAATGTCAGACTAAGCTCCGAATTGCTCTATCAGAAGACAAGACAGTTGTTCAACTACTGAGCTGATGTGGACCAATGAGGAATCATCAACAAGCTATGAAGTTAACCAAGTATTAGGTCGTACAGAGATCTGCAGATGAAGTACAGAGCAATTAATGCACATTACCTTTTTGAGGTAATGTCGTACCAGAAAACCTGCAAACAACATTCCTATGAAGATGTCGACCATACTTAGAAATATTTGGTGCAACGGCTAGTTCTCATCAACGACTAGTTTTGAAGCATAAATCTCTCTATAAATACAACACTTGTTCTTTGGAACAAGGTACCGGAAACCTCTCAAGCAAGAACTCTCTATACGCATTCAACTGATATCAAGAACAGCCAGTTTCGAGAAATACTTAAGTATCGAGTTCTTTAGAGCCTGCAAAGTTTTTCAAACCTTAGTGCTCTAAGTTTCCGATCCTAAGCCTGCATAAAGAATCATATCTTTAATGCTTAGAACTAGTTGGTTATACACATATCTTTATTTTGGTGTAAACCCCTGTAAAGGTTACTTGTTACCTTATCAACAAGTAGATTTGTAGCCTCAGATAGTACTTGAGGTTCTTGATCGAAAGTCTTCTCTTAGGACTATAAAGAAACAAGATAGTGAATTTCTCTATCTGATTAGAGAGAGTGGACGTAGGATATTGATATCCGAACTACTATAAATACTTGTGTTTTTATTACTTACTTTACTATTCAACACTCATACTCTTTATTGTTCATACTTATTGTTTTGCACAATTTTATTAAGAGTAAAAAATCCACCTTGTGTTTATTTACATAATCAGCAGATATCAAATCAGTTGTTAAGTTTGCATTGTTTAAAAGTCATTATTTCAAAAGGTTTTCATAAATTACCCACGAGTCTAAACACGTATGGCCTACACATTTCCGCACATATAGCTTTTGAGATAGCTCTCAAACTGATCAGCTAAATTCAGCAGTTAGTAAGGTTGTTATCTTAATCTGCTATATCACACATTTCGCACTCTACAAATCAGAACATATTGTTTTCATTCAGACGATTGAGTATATAACTCATCTAATCTTAGCTCACGAAAAAATTTAACATCTAATAGTCTATTCACCCCCCTCTAGACTGTTAACATACTCGTTTTGGGACCAACAAGTGGTATCAGAGCAGTGGTTCTAACGTTATGATAAAAATTTAACCTTGGATAAACGTTATGAACCTTCAAGTTCAATCGTGATCAAGATCAAAGCAAAGATCACGCCTCAAAAACCGTTCAAGTCAAAGTTAAAGATCGAAGAGAAGAATCAGAGGAATAAAATAGAGATTGTAAATCCACAAAATTTCTCGGTTTGATCCGAAAGAAATAAAATTGTATTGCATTTTCATGTTATTATATTAATTTCACAAAATTTGTTGTTACAAATTTGGCACGCCCAGTGGGACCATCTCTACCTCTCATCTCTTCTCTTCCTAAATAAATTCAAAGGCCATCAAGATGTCTTCGCGAAAGATCCTATTTGGAAGGACAAATCCCTCCAAGATTGTCGACGTCAATGTTGTCACAAGAAGCATGACGGAAAGATCATTATCGCATGCTTTTCCGGGAGGAAATACTTCAGCTAGAACAACCGCAAACCAGTCGCCGCCTTACGTTGTTGAAGGAGAAGAAGGCAATTCCACTAACTACACCCCTCGCTCCTCATCGGACCACTCATCGACTTCTAGCGTTGCTCCAGCCATGATGGTAAACGCCTCGACTATTGAGGAATAGTTGGCTAGCATCATGAAAGCCCTCGAAGGACTCTTAAAACATGTTCAAGATCAAGACATTAAAATTTCCAACTTGATGCATAAAGTTGACAACGAGGACATAAGTCGTACGAATGGAAAACAAGTTGAGGAACAAGATGATGGGGAGACTTTGACTAAACATCAAGCAGCCGAAACTGAACTTACTGCAAGAGATCTCCAGACTTCTTCTGAGAGGGAGATGGATGTTGACCAACTCAAGGAATTATATTGGGAACAATCAAGGATAGATTTGGAGAAGGCTCAAAATCATCCTTCACTTACACTAAACCATGTACCAAGAGAATTGACGGCTTGAAGATGCTGACCGGCTATCAACCCCCTAAGTTCCAACAGTTTGACGGTAAAGGGAACCCTAAGCAACACGTGGCTCGTTTTGTCGAAATGTGCAACAACGCCGGGACTTATGTCGATCACCTAGCTAAACAGTTTGTCCGCTCTTTGAAGACAAATGCCTTCGATTGGTATATCGATTTGGAGGCTAACTCCATCGATAGCTGGGATCAAATGGAGCAGGAGTTTCTCAACCGCTTCTATAGCACGAGGAGAACCGTTCGTATGATTGAACTGACCAATACTCGTTAGTGGAAAGACGAGCCTGTGATCGATTATATTAATCGATGGAGAAATTTAAGCTTGAAATGTAAGGATAGATTATCTGAGACTTCTGCGATAGAGATGAGCATTCAAGGAATGCAATGGGGTCTCCGATACATTCTTCAAGGGATTCGCCTGAAGACCTTCGAAGAATTAGCAACACGAGCTCATGATATGGAGCTAAGCACGGCCGCAACCGGAGCTGACGGGCCGCCAACCCAAGAACCCAACAAATTCAAAGATAAGCAAGAAGCTAGGAAAGGGGGCAAGACTTTCGTTAAGGCCCCAAACAAGGACTCCATGCAAGTAAACGCAACAACTATCAAATACCAAAACAAGGATGGAACAAAAAATGACAAAGGGAAAGGCGTTGTCACCCAGGAAAGGGGGCAAAGAAAATTGACCTTGAAAGAGATGCAATAAAGACAGTACCCGTTCCTAGACTCTAATGTCTTGGGGATATTTGACGATTTATTGAAAGACAAGCTCATTGAGTTACCGGAGATGAAAAGACCGGAAGAAGCCGGACGTACAAATGACCCGAAATACTGTAAATACCATAGATTGGTGGGTCATCCGATTCAAGATTTCTTTATCTTCAAAGATAAAATTATGCAGTTACTTAACAAGGCAAAATAATCTTGGAAGATGAAGCAACTGTGAATGTTGCCTCCATCACAGATGATGATCACGACGGTATTGCATGTTATATGGCAAATCAAGAAGCGAGGAGAGTTGGTCCATCTCAAGGTAAAACTCATAACCAAAGTAATGGGCATGCCCTGGCCTTCACAGAAGAAGACTTGTTGCTCGGCTCACAACCTCATAATCGGCCCTTGTTCGTAACAGGTTACGTCAAAGAACAAAGGATTAAGTGGATGTTAATCGACGGAGGCTCCGGGGTAATCATTTTACCTTTGAGAGTAATGAAAAAGCTGGGCGTACATATAAATGAACTTGGAAACAGTCGGTTGATGATCCAAGGATTCAACCAAGAAGGTCAAAGAGCCCTCGACACGATAAAGCTAGATTTATTGATCGACGAGATGGCGTCGAGTGTGCTCTTTCATGTCATAGATGCAAGGACATCATAAAATACCCTCTTAGGATGTCTATGGTTGCATGAGAATGGTGTTATACCTTCGACGTTACACCAATGCTTTAAGTATTGCGAAGGAGGCAATGTAAAACGGGTGTTTGGTGATGATACCCCTTTCACTGAAGCTGATTCATATTTTGCGGATGCTAAGTACTTCTTAAAAAATACAACTAAGGATGAACATGGAGAAGAAAGCGAAGGAAATGTGGATCCATCTCGCAAGGACAAAGGAAAACAACATCTCGAAGATGTCGAAGCATTGAAAGAATTGACAATGCCTTTTACCAAGATTGATGCAGCAAAACCCTCTACACAACCAGTCGAGGGATTCACTCGTCCTACTCAAGGAGCCAGGACAGAACATTGAGAGATATCGGAAGCTCTGCTTACAAAGTCTTATGGCCCTCAAGCCTTCAATCTTCTAGTTAAGGCTGGGTACGATCCACGAGGAAGTTCCACGTCAAAAGACTTGACCCATCAAGCCGTTAAAAAATTCGGACCGATACTGCTCACGAGACGTTGAAAATGAGTATTTATGCCGTCAAAGGTGCCAAAAATGGCCTAAGCTATGCCCCTCGGAATCCTATTCGCTTTGCGATCAAAAGAGCAAATGTAAACCATATCACCGAGGATGAACTTTCATCAACAAAGGATGTATTTGATGGAGATGGTAGGAAAATGAGACGAGTCTCCGTCTTCGAGAGATTGGGGCCACATAAAAGAGATAAGCATCAAAAGTCAGGGGTTGCTAAATCTTCTGAATTCCAGAAACTTCAAAGCTCAGTTCCATCCCGTATGAGGTGAAAAACTAGCTTAGTTGTATCATGCGGAGAGGTGTTGAAAGCTAGAATGCAAACAATTGTCTACACTCGAAATAATGAAGAAGATGATAGGGAAAGTGTGGCTTCATCAAACTTCGTCGACACTCGTAGTAATCAACAACCCGTTCCCCAAAATATGGAAGGGACCTTCAAATGAGGATCACTCCGATGATCAGAATGGGGTACATTACTAATGTTAATGCCATGCGAATAATCCTAGTTCGAGGGAGGGACGGTTGAGTAAGACCCCGTATTGTGTTTGAAAATCCAGAAGAACCTGGTGAGGATGTGGTGGCTGTAAATCACATCACCCTAGCTGATGATGCTCCCACAATAGAGGAAGATGCTGAGGATGCTCCTCCAGAACTTGAGGAGGGTGTTTAAGCCACAGTTGATAAATTGAAAGAAATTAATTTGGGAGATGACAATGACCCGCGACCGATCTACATAAGTTCTTTGTTGACAATTAAAGAAGAAAAAGCATACATCAGGCTCTTACAAAAGTTTAGAGACGTGTTTGCATGGTCATACAAAGAAATGTCGGGTTTAGACCCGAAGGTTGCAGTCCATCACTTGTCGATAAAGAAAGGAACACGGCCAGTCAAGCAAGGCCAACGTCGATTTCGACCTGAGTTAGTCCCTTTAATTGAAAATGAAATGAACAAGCTCATTGAAGTCGGATTCATCCGGGAAGTAAAATATCCAACATGGATTTCTAGCATTGTTCCGGTGAGAAAGAAAAATGGGCAAATTCAAGTATGTGTCGACTTCCTTGACCTCAACCTCGCATGCCCCATGGATGATTTTCCACTACCCATTGTCGAACTTATGATCGATGCTACTACGGGACATGAAGCTTTATCCTTCATGGATGGATCATCAGGCTACAATCAAATCCGCATGTCACCAAGCGATGAAGAGCTCACAACCTTTCGCACTCCGAAAGGAATATATTGTTACCAAAGGGCGATGCAAAAGATCTTTGATGATATGCTCCACAAGAACACCGAATGTTACGTCGATGATTTAGTGGTAAAATCAAGGAAAATAAAGGATCATCTGCAAGATCTAAGGCGAGTCTTCGAGCGTTTAAGGCGTTACCAACTCAAGATGAATCCATTAAAATGTGCTTTTGGGGTTACGTCAGGAAAATTCCTTGGGTTTATTGTTCGAGACAGAGGCATCGAGATTGAACAAGTAAAAATTGATGCAATTCTGAAAATGCCTGAGCTCAAAAGTTTACAAGGAAAGTTGGCTTACTTAAGAAGATTCATTTCATACTTGTTCGGCAGGTGTCAACAATTTAGCCATCTTATGAAAAAAGGAAATCCATTTAATTGGGATAAGTCCTGCAAGAATGCCTTTGAGTGCATCAAAGCCTATCTGATGAAGCCACCTGTGTTAATCGCCCCAGTACCTGGACGCCCGCTAATTCTATACATAGCCGCTCAAGAGCGTTCAGTTGAGCCTTATTGGCACAAGAGAATAACGATGGAAAGGAGAGTGCTCTCTATTATTTGAGTAGAACGATGATCCCAAATGAGTTGAAGTACTCACCAATTGAGAAGATCTTCTTGGCTCTCAACTTCGTAATTCAGAAGTTGAAGCACTACTTTCAAGGTCATACAGTTCGTCTTGTCTCAAAAGCAAATCCATTAAAGTTTGTTATGTCAAAACCAGTTCTTTCTGATCGACTTGCAAGGTGGTACCTCCAATTACAACAGTTCGAGATTGTGTATGTTCCTCAAAAAGTTGTAAAAGGATAACTATTGGCAGATTTCCTAGCTGACCACCCGATCCCTGCTGAATGGGAGTTATCCGATGACCTCCCCGACGAAGATGTCTTAGTTACAGAAATATCTCCACCCTGGAAGATGTATTTTTATAGAGCTTCTCATAGATAAGGAGCCGGTGCCGTGGTAGTATTTGTGACGTCCAATGGAGGTGTCATGACATACTCGTTTGCCTTGACTGAAAAATGCTCCAACAACGTCGCTGAATACCAAGCGCTCATACTCGGGCTATAAATGGATGTTGACATAAAACAACTGCATCTCAGGGTGTACGGAGATTCCTTATTGATAGTAAACCAATTGCAGGGGTTATATGAGGTCAAGAAACCTGAATTACTCCCATATCACAAATATACCCAAAGGCTCATGGGTTGGCTTGGAGATGTGGAAATTGAGCATGTACCAAGAAGTGAAAATAAGCAAGCCGACGCTCTAGCTAAGTTAGCATCAACTATAGCTATGTCCGAAGCACGCATCAACATTCCTGTGTGCAAAAGTTGGGTCATACCACCACTCTTCCTCGATGATGAAGAAGTTGAAAATCATGTGGTGGAAGTCTTTGAAATTGAAAAGGAGGATTGGCGTCAACCGTTGGTGGATTATTTAAAGCATGAGAGGTTGCCCAATAATACGCGTGAAAGAGTTGAGATCCGACGTCGCGCACCTCGATTCATTTACTACAAAAGCATACGTTATAGGAGGTCATTCAATGGAATTTTCTTGAGATGTCTAAGTGATTAAGAAGCTGTTCAAGCAATGGAGGAGGCATACTCTGGAATATGTGGTGCTCATCAATCAGGACCGAAGCTACATTTCCGAATAAAAAGAATGGGCTACTACTGGCCAACAATGGTAAAGGATTGCATGGATTATGCATGAAGATGTCAAGCATGTCAATTTCATGCAAACTTGATTCATCAACCTCCCGAACCGTTGCACCCAACTGTTGCATCATGGCCCTTCGACGCTTGGGGTTTAGACGTTGTAGGACCATTAACGAAGTCCTCTGGCGGTCATTTCTATATCTTGGCTGCAACTGATTACTTTTCCAAATGGGCCGAAGCTGTGCCGCTAAGGGAAGTAAAGAAAGAAAATGTGGCAGACTTTATCCGTGTCAACATCATTTATAGATACGGATTTCACCGCTACATTATTACTGACAATGGGAAGCCATTTAGCAACGGTCACATCGATAAGCTTTGTGAGAAATTTGACTTCAAGCAAAGAAAATCCTTCATGTACAATGCAGCCGCTAATGGGCTTGCTGAAGCCTTCAACAAAACGCTATGTAGCCTGTTGAAGAAAGTGGTTTCTAAATCTAAAAGAGACTGGCATGGAAGGATAAGTGAAGCTTTATGGGCGTATCAAACTACTTATAGAACACCTACACCAGCTACTCCTTATTCCTTGGTGTACGACGTTGAAGTAGTTGTTCCTCTTGAGAAACAAATTCCATCTTTGAGGATGGTTGTTCAAGAAGGATTGACCGAAGAAGAGAACGCACGTCGGCGACTTGAAGAGCTAGAAGCTCTTGATGAGAAAAGGTTGGAAGCACAACAAAAACTCGAGTGCTATCAATCCCATATTGCAAGAACGTTCAACAAAAAGGTGAAGATTCGTTCAATTCAAGTTGGTGATTTGGTGCTTGGAGTGAGAAGACCTATTGTGGTAACTCACAGTGTTGGAAACAAATTCCTACCTAAATGGGATGGGCCCCACGTCGTGAAAGAAGTGTATACGAATGGCGCCTACAAGTTAATTTCTAAAGATGGTGTGAACATTGGTCCCATAAATGGGAAATTCTTAAAACTTTACTATGCGTGAAACAATCACCATGCTCCATGATGCACGAGCCTGCTTATTACTCCTGGTCCACATGAGTCTAAATTGTGTACGACAACCACCAAAGGTAATTACATGTGGTTAAACTGCTAATTTATCCCACGAAAGGCATTTTAAGTGGTTAAATAGTTAAATCCCTACTTTGTCTACAGTAGTAAAAGAATAGTCACTCCTGGCCCGCATGAGTATAAACTGTGTACGACACCCCCTCCCAAAATCAAATTATGTTCTCCCTTGAACTACGTTATGACTTGATCCCCTTTAAAGACCTTTAAAGGGGTGCGTAGGCAACTTAGCATATCTCTAAGTATAGTCATATAAGTTAACTTGACAAACATTTGAGGTATAAAAGAAACAAGCAAGTATAAAAGATTCAAAAGTAAAATATAAACGTGGATACGTAGTATTCATAAAAAACAAGAAGGAAAAACAATGGGTAAACAATCATAAAAGTCCTAAGGCAAGTTAAACAAAGAGATTCAAATCTCTAAAATCTCCTAGAGATTTTTCTAGCTTAGACTTCGTCTTCTTCAAATCCTTGGCCACACTATCCTCAATTGAGGGAGTATTGGTGATGGAAGAAACTCGACTCTCAACATCTACAAGTTCCGCCTCAACACTTTGGTGGGACGCCTGATGCTGCTGCAACGTCTCAGACGCCGTCTTCATCTTCTGATGCAACAAGATAGTGAATTTCTCTATCTGATTAGAGAGAGTGGACGTAGGATATTGAGATCCGAACCACTATAAATACTTGTGTTTTTATTACTTACTTTACTATTCATCACCCATACTCTTTATTGTTCATACTTATTGTTTTGCACAGTTTTATCAAGAGTAAAAAATCCACCTTGTGTTTATTTACATAATCAGCAGATATCAAATCAGTTGTTAAGTTTGCATTGTTTAAAAGTCATTATTTCAAAAGGTTTTCACAAATTACCCACGAGTCTAAACACGTAGGGTCTACACATTTTCGCACATATAGCTTTTGAGATAGCTCTCAAACTGATCAGCTAAATTCAGCAGTCAGTAAGGTTGTTATCTTAATCTGTTATATCACACATTTCACACTCTTCAGATCAGAACATATTGTTTGCATTCAAACGATTGAGTATATAACTCATCTGATCGTCTCATCTGATCTTAACTCACGAAAAAGTTTTAACATCTAAAAGTCTATTCACCCCCCTCTAGACTGTTACCATACTCGTTTTGGGACCAACACTTCAGAGGGTTCTTCTTCAACTTTTAAGGCTTTCCTTTTTCCATACATTTTGTCCCTTTTGGCTTGTCTTTCTTTCCTTTCTTTGGAAGTTAGCTCTAGCAATCATATTCGAAATATCATGTCTTCTTGCAATTGAAGCAAACAGCTTCATCCTTCTTCTTTTTCGTGTCTCTTTTCTTGGATGAAGAGGATGGTTCTTCCTTGGATTTGTCCCTTCTGGATCTCCTATCTTCATTATTCTTTTCAGGTGAGTTGTATCTTCTTGTTCTATCTTGGTAATACTTATTGTATTTACTAAATCTAGAATTCAGTTTTTCAAATCTTCTTGCCATCATGACCAACTCATCTAAAAGCTCATATTTGGAAACACATTTTCCAGATTTGTGGGATTTGCTGGTCTTCTTGGATGAAGATTCATGTTCATTGGTTTTGACCTTCGGTGCAACTCCTTTGGTTTCAAGTTCCTCAATGTTGTTCTTTATGTTTGGGTCATACTCCTTAAGTTCTGAAAACACCTGTTGCATTGGCAATTTGGCATAATTGAGAGATCATTTGTATTTTGCATCATGACTGCATACACATTTCATTTGGAGGTTAAACTCCTAAGAATTTTCAAGGCCACTTCTCTCTTGAAATATTCTTTCTCAAGTGAATTGATTCATTTATGATATCAGTGAACCTTTCATCCAATTGATCAATATTTTCATCAAACTTCATGGTAAATTGCTTACACTACTGGACAACAACTTGAAGCTTGTTTTCCTTGATCTTGTCAGTTCCTTCACACATTAAGGCTAATGTATCCCAAATTTCTTTGGCAATTGTGCAGTAAAACACTCTTCCCATTATCTAGAATGGTTTGATACAAAGTGTTCATTACAAAATAGTTGATATTTTGTTTCTTTCTCTCTTCAGGTGTGAGCTCATCATCATCCTTGGGGATTTCCTGTGCTCCAGCAGCTCTTTGTGCAGCTGTGACATTTGTGTTTGGCTTCGTAAAATACAAATGGTCATTTTGTAAATCACCCTTTGCATTTCATCATGTAGACATGCCAAATTGAGTTATTATCCTTATCTTCCAAAAATCATAGTTTTCAATGAAAAACATGGGCAACTTCTGGTACAAGATCTTGTTGATGGGTTGGTTCCCATAGTAGCTCCTGAAGTAACGTATAATTCCATCGTGTTGACACATCAAGTTTTTTTTTTTTTTGGATACACACCTTTAGTTTTACAAATATATTTCCATTTTCATCAAACTAATATGCCTCGTCAAGTAAGTAATAGCATCTTTAATAGGAGATACCAATTCTTTCAAAGCAATTAAACAATCTAGAACACATAAATTTAAAATATGACACATGCATCTAATATGAAAAAAAAAATCACCAACATACCTTTGACAGGCAACTTGAAGATCATCGATACAAGCTATATTAGCACTAGCATTATCCAAACCAATTGAAAAAAAATTGTGTGTCAAAGCATATTCATTTAAAATATCAACCATTTTATTTTTAATATCCACGACGTTGTGCACACCATCAAAATCGCTATAAGCAATTAATCTTTTATTTATGAACAAGTAACTCCTATATATGAATATTTTTGAAAATTATCACTCCAAATATCTGCACAAATAAAACCTTTACTCCTATGTGAGGCAAAAGTATTGATCAAAGAATATTTATATTCACCAATAACATTAGCAATATCATGAGTAACCGTAGAACGAGATTTTTTTTTCATGCATGGTTGTAGTGAAAGTTGTATCATATCATTAAAAGCAAAATTATCGACAAAATTATAAAGAAGATGTTGAACACTTATCATTTTAGCTAACAATTTTCTAGAATATCCTTGATCATATTTAAAAAGAGATGTTGAATTACTTACCTCACCTTGAACTCCGCATCCGGAGGACCCGGTAAATCCTCGTAGTTGCGTTTGACTCGTAGCAATTTTCACTTTATCTGATGGTGCGTCGACAAATGGAGGTTGAAGGTTCCATATCCTCCCCTCTTCTTAACTTTATATTTCTTTGTACAATAATTACAAAAAAACTTCAAACCTAAGAGGATCCGCGGTCGGTGACGACACTTTTCGAAAGTGACAAAAAAATCGGATCGAATTGTGGTTTGTGATTGTGATGTATGTGGAGTTGGAATTTCGATTGCACTTTCTTGAGTTGGACCTTCTTCACCTTGCACATCAACACCATCCTCCTCGAGAATATTATACATATCGCTACCAAGAATATTACACATATTTTCTTCCTCCTCTTGATTGAATAATGGAACTCGGCTTCGGAGTTGTGAAGAAGGAGAAGAGGCGATACCCTTGGCCTTTGAAGATGACATATTAAAATATAAGAATAAGAATATAAGATGAAATTGAGACATTATTGAGAATTTGCGATTGAAAAATGAAAATCAGTAAAGTAGTAAATTAAATTGAGAGAGTATTGAGATTGAATGTTGAGAGTGTAAGAGAATGAGAGATTGAGATTGAGTTTGGTGTGAAAAATGAGTTGGAGAAGGGGTATGTATAAAAGAAATTCGATTTTTAATTAAAAAAATAGTTACGGTCAAACCACCGATTTAACTAAACCGGCGGTTTGAACGGTCAAATAGTCTGGAACATTGATCTCTAACGGTCAATTTTTTTTTTTAAAAAAAAAAAGCCAAAATTGACGGTTCAACCGCCGATTTGACTGGATTTTTTTTAATTAAAAAATCTGATTTTTCATTTATAAATATGATCACTTCTCAACATATTTTTTCACACTAAATCAAAAATCTCTCACATTTCTTTATACTTTCTCTCTCGATTTATAGTTTCAAATTTCCAATCTTTCGTAATCTCTCATTTTTTTCAAATAGCAATCGAAGGATAATCAAATGTCATCAATAATGAGATCAATGAAGAAGAAGTCGATCAGCCGCTGCCTCACCTTCAACCCGACTTCCCCTCTTCCATTCAAAATCACTTTTTAGTGAGTGATATAGATCCATTAGAACACGTGAAGTTTCGTGTAAGTATTGCGATAAAAAAATATACTTATAAGCACGAAGGAGGATATATAGAGCATTTGTCGTACAATTTCAAAGGATGCATCCAGAGAGAAGTGAAATTGAATTGTTAAGAAGGTGAAGTCATGAAGAGTGAAGTCCTAAGTTTAGTTTATTTAAATCAAGCGTTTTAGTGTCTAAATCCTTACGTTTAGTTTATTTAAGTCAACTGTGATTTGTATGATCAGCATTTAATGTTAATGTTTATATTTATAGTGATTTTAGTTTATTTAAGTGTTTCAATTAGTTAAATGTGAAGTGTTTTAGTTTATTTAAGTCAAGTGTTTAATTTTTAAGTGGAGTTTATAATTATTAATATTATCAATTTTAAACGAAAAAAGAGGAAAATGTTGCAATATTATCAATTTAACACGAAAAATGGCAAAAATTTTAATAAGTATTACTCTCTCCGTCCTACAAAAGTTTTCATACTTTCCTTTTTTGTTTGTTTCCCAAAAGTTTGCATACCCCAAAATATAAATAATCATCACAATCTCAACCCTCACAATTTACACATATTTACCATTCATGTCATTATCTTTTGGGCCCACCATATACTCAACACTCTCATCATTACACTTTTTTCTTAAACCATGTGCCCAAAATTCTCCGCAAACTTTTCGAGGACAGAGGGAGTACAACTTAACCTTAATTTTTTTTTTTTAAAAAGCAGTTAATCACTGAACCGACGATTTTCATTTTACCTAACTGAAATAAAACAGTAAAAAATCAGTTACAATTCGATTTTTGAACCGTGATCGACAGTTAAAAACCAGCAATTTGACTTGTTCGACGGTTAACCGATTAAAAACCGCTCATGTGTAATGATGTGATTTTGGCTACGGGTGGTTAGACATGATACCATACCAAAAACTTATGTATTAAAAAATAGATATTGTATTCAAAATATTGGTATACTGTATTTTTGGTATATCGAAATCTTAATATGAAAAATTGCAAATTGTATACTGTAATACACCGATTTATTTTGAAAATATCGAACAAGCATTTCATACTGAAATACTGGTATACTAATTCATATTAGAAATATTGAAGCATCATTTCTTACCGAAATACAAAAAATAATTATTTGAGTTTTATTTTATTTAAATTTAGATTATTTAAATTTAATAAATAATACTCCATCTGTCGTCCATGAAAAGTAGTCTCATTTGCTTTATATTATTTGTCCACAAAATGTAGTCTCGTATTCTTTATAAAAACTATCACCCTTCAACCATCACTTAATTACTCAATTTGTCATCAATTTTATTCACAAAAAATCACTTTATTCACAATGGACCCCACAATACCCTACAATACCCTTACTTTATCTACTTTTTTTTAATAATATGTGCCCCACCCCAATTAGACTACATTTCATTGATGAAGGTAGTATAAAATTATAAATTATTATTTTATCCAACTTTCAATATTTCGGTATATATATACCAATATACAGTTTCATAACTAAAATTAAATTTTTTCCCAATATTTTGGTATATATTGAAATAATGTAGTGGGACTCTTTTTCATATCGTTGTCGTACAAAAAAAAATCAATAATTTTGACATTTTTTAATACAAAACAAAAATCACGGTGTATCAAAATTATTTTCGTAGTTTTCTTCATTCCTAATTGTGTTATTGGAAACTAAATTATTTTACAATATTTTAATTATTTATTATTTAAACATTATAAAATAATATATAACTAAAGCCACGTAATATAGAAAAGGAAAATAAAACAAAAATTCACTTGAACAATGAGCTATTGAGTGACATGTTACTTTAGATTAGTAGACGAAAATTAAATTTTGTACATAATTTATAGGATCAAAATAAAAAATTTAAAAAGAGACCAATTTAAATTATTTTCCAACGTATATATATATATATTTTTTAAATAGAATGTTAATATTTGAAAGATAATTGTAGGGTAAAGTCTAGTATGCACTCGAGTGCATGCTGCGCACCCTAGTCCATGTGCACTTTTCAGTTTACTGACGAGTTGGTCTCCTGTGCACAGCGTGCACGTGCACACTAATGCACAGACCAATCCTATATCTATTTATAAAGATAAACATAAAAAATTAAGTAATGAATGTTCTATTGGTTATAGATACCTTTTTAAAAGCTTGAGGTCACAAGTTCAAATCCTTTCAAACTTGTATTTTTTTCATTTTTCATTTTTTTTTCTGTTTTTTTTTTTTCCTTTTTTTTTGTTTTTTTTTCGTTTTTTTTTCTGTTTTTTTTTTTTCGATTTTTTTTTCAAACTTGTTTATTTTTTCATTTTATTTTCTGTTTTTTTTTTGTTTTTTTTTTCGTTTTTTTTCTGTTTTTTTTTCGATTTTTTTTTCTTTTTTTTTTCAAATTTGTTTATTTTTCTGTTTTTTTTTTCGTTTTTTTTCGTTACTCACTTCCACTTTTTAATAATAATAGTCTCTACTTTTCATTAATAAAATTTCCACTTTTCACTAATAATAATTATCACTTTTCATAACAAAATTACCACTTTTCACTAATAATAGCTACCACTTTTCAGTAACAAAATTTCCACTTTTCAATAATAATAGTTACCACTTTTCAATAATAAGAATTACACTTTTCAGTTAAAATATTTATCACTTTTCAATAATAAAAATTACATTTTTAAGTTAAAATATCTACCACTTTTCAATAATAAGAATTACACTTTTCAGTTAAAATATCTACCACTTTTCAATAATAAGAATTACACTTTTCAGTTCAAATATCTACCACTTTCAATAATAAAAACTACATTTTTCAGTTAAAATATCTACCACTTTTCAATAATAAGAATTACACTTTTCAGTTCAAATATCTACCACTTTTCAATAATAAGAATAACATTTTTTCAATTTTAATAATAATTTTAACTATACAATTTTTAATTAAATATACCCGTTTTAATTAATTAATATTTCCACTTTTCACTAATAATAATTATCACTTTCATAACAAAATTACCACTTTTCATTAATAATAGCTACCACTTTTCAGTAACAAAATTTCCACTTTTCAATAATAATAGTTACCACTTTTCAATAATAAGAATTACACTTTTCAGTTAAAATATCTACCACTTTTCAATAATAAAAATTACATTTTTCAGTTAAAATATCTACCACTTTTCAGTAACAAAATTTCCACTTTTCAATAATAAGAATTACACTTTTCAGTTAAAATATTTATCACTTTTCAATAATAAAAATTACATTTTTAAGTTAAAATATCTACCATTTTCAATAATAAGAATTACACTTTTCAGTTCAAATATCTACCACTTTTCAATAATAAGATTACACTTTTCAATAATAAGAATTACACTTTAACTGAAAAGTGTAATTCTTATTATTGAAAAGTGGAGATTTTGTTACTGAAAAGTAGTAAATATTTTAACTGAAAAGTGTAATTCTTATTATTGAAAAGTGGGAATTTTGTTACTGAAAAGTGGTAACTATTATTATTGAAAAGTGGAAATTTTGTTACTGAAAAGTGGTAATTATTATTAGTGAAAAGTGGAAATTTTGTTAATGAATAGTGGTAACTGTTATTAGTGAAAAGTGGAAACTTTATTAATGAAAAGTAGCAACTATTATTATTGAAAAGTGGGGGTGAGTAACGAAAAAAAAAACTAAAAAAATAAAACGAAAAAAAAAACCGAAAAAAAAAAAACAAAAAAAAAAAAACCGAAAAAAAAAACTAAAAAAAAAAGTTTGAAAGGACTGTAATTTATTAATTAATTAATAAAGTAATAGATTATAAATTAATTAATTAATAGAAAAAAATAGAATTATAACCATGTAGAGAAAAAAGGATAATAAGTTAGAATAGGAGGATAAGGACAAAAGCATGTGCACCAAACCTGGTTTGGTGCACATGGTGCATTTGAGAATTTCCCTTTACTGACTTACACTTTTTGATAAATGGTGTTGCACTTTTCAATTATTACTAAAAATATTATTATATAGTTTAATAATTGAAAAATGCAACACCATTTACCAAAAAGTGTAAGTCAGTAAACTGAAAAGTGCAACAAGACTAGGGTGCATAACATACACTCGAGTCCATAGCAGACCAACCCTAATTGTAGATGTTTGGAAGTTTTCTTCTTCCTTCCCTTTTATGCACTGCGAAAGCCAGACTTGAATCACAACTCACAAGTTAGAGAAAGAGCGTCGTTGGAAAGACCAACACTCATAAACATACTCCCTCCGTCCGTCTATAAACTTCACATTACTTTTTGGCACAAAGATTAAGAAAAGTGATTAAATAATAGATATAGTACAAGTGATGTAATTGAGAGAGGAGAGAGATAGAGAGAAAAAGTAAGATATAAAGTGATGTGTAAGAAGAAGTACTTACCAAAAAAGGTATGAAAAACTTATAGACGGACGGACCAAAATGGTAAAATGGGAAGCTTATAGGCGGACGGAGGGAGTATATATTAAATTAAATTATTTTTTAAATATTACTTCCTCTGTTCCAAAATAACTTTCATATATAGGTGGACACGTAAATTAAGAAAGTGTAATAATTAGTGAGTTTTGAGGAATAATTTTGTAAAACTTTATGTATAAAGTAAAGAATGAGTTGACTTTTGTGTATGTGTGGAGAAAAAGTAGTGACATTTGTGTAAAATTAAGGATATTGTGAGGGTGAAGTTATAAACGATTTTTGGGTGTGAAAATTATTGTGGAACGTCCCAAAATTAAAAGTGTGAAAGTTATTGTAGGACGGAGGGAATAATATTCTACTCCCTCCGTTCCATGATTACTTGCACATTTTCCTTATTTGGACGTCCCAAAATTATTTGCACACTCTTAATTTGGAAATACCCCACGAAATTAATACCCTCCCAACATTATTTTATTTTTAAAATTGCCACCATTTTTTTACATACAATTTACTTTACGCCTCACCAAATCACCTAAAATACACATCATTTATCGTACATCATCAACTATTAAATTTGCTTTTCTTAAAAAACATGTAGGTCAAACCGTGCAAGTAATTTTGGGACGGAGGAAGTATTAAAACATATTGAATTAAAAAAAAATTCAAAAAATGGTTTTAATTGACAAATGTGCGTACGCATTAAATTAAATGAGAAAGTAGTGTGGTTGGTAAATGAAAATTTACCACTTATAAATTACGCACAAATTGATTACATTGGCACACACATTGCTATTCGAAAGTCGAAACAATACCCACTAAAACATCACTGAATAACAATGGCGATTATTGATCGATCAACAATGGCTTTGGCGATGTATGCTCATGACGCACCAATCGTTTCTTCCTACAACGATCGCATTCGGCCGCTGCTCGACGCCGTGGACAGGCTGCGCCACCTGAAGATCATGCAAGAAGGCATCCAACTCCCCACCATCGTCGTCGTCGGAGACCAATCTTCCGGCAAGTCCAGCGTCCTCGAGTCCCTCGCCGGCATCAGCCTCCCCAGAGGCCAGGGCATCTGCACCCGAGTCCCACTCATCATGAGACTTCAAAATCACCCAAATCTCGAAACAGAGCTTTCTCTGGAGTTCAATGGGAAAGTTGTACCTACTGATGAACAGACCATTGCCGATTCCATCAGCCTTGCAACCGAAGAGATTGCTGGAAAAGGGAAAGGGATTTCAAACACTCCCTTGACTTTAATTGTCAAAAAGAATGGAGTCCCTGATCTCACCATGGTTGATCTGCCCGGAATTACTCGTGTGCCTGTACACGGCCAACCTGACGATATCTACGAGCAGATTTCAGCCACTATAATGGAGTACATTACACCTGAAGAGAGCATAATATTAAACGTTTTATCTGCAAGCGTTGATTTCTCTACTTGTGAGTCCATCAGGATGTCTCAACGTGTCGATAAATTGGGGCAGAGGACTCTGGCTGTGGTAACCAAAGCTGATAAATCTCCCGAAGGCCTGCTCGAGAAGGTTACTGCTGATGATGTTAGCATCGGCCTTGGCTACGTCTGTGTCCGGAACAGAATTGGGGACGAGTCGTACGAGGAGGCTCGAGCACAAGAGTCGAGCCTCTTCGCGACTCATCCCCAGCTCTCCAAGATAGACAAATCCATCGTTGGGATCCCTGTTCTGGCAGAGAGGTTGATGAGAATTCAGGCAACTATCATTGCTAAATGTTTGCCAGAAATTGTGAAAAAGATCAACGACAAGTTGAATGCAAACATTCAAGAGATGAACAAAATGCCCAAGAATCTGACTTCCATTGCGGAGGCCATGTCAACATTTATGCAAATCCTTGGCTCTGCTAAAGATTCGTTGAGGAAGATCCTTTTACAAGGTGAGTTTGATGAGTATCCGGATGCAGCTGATATGCACTCTACTGCAAGATTGGCTGAAATGCTCAACAAATTCTCCGAGGAACTGCAATCTGAGAAATCTGTCAAGTATGATACCAAGACTAAGTTTTTAGAGGAGGAGATGAATGTGTTGGAAGAAACCAATTCAATTGGGCTGCCCAATTTTGTGTCAAAGGCTTCTTTCCTCACACTGCTGCAAAAGAAGGTGAATGTGATATCTGAAATACCGTTTTGTTTTATAGACAAGGCATGGGCCTACATTGAATCTGTGGTGGTTCGTGTTCTGTTGGAGTGTTGTGAGAACTACCCACAGCTTGTTTCGTCCATTAAAAGAGCGGCTCAAATTCTAATCGCAAAGAAGCAGCAGCAATCTATTGACTGGATGAAGGACGTTGTTGAGATGGAGAAGCTTTCCGATTACACGTGTAGTCCCGACTACACTACGTTGTGGAACAAGCTTATGGCCGATCAAGAAGGGTTTGTGGAAAATTTGGGTGTGTTTAAGTCTAATAAGGCAACAATTTCTCAATTTGGAGAAGTTGATATTACTCATTTGAAGGGTTTAAACTCGAGTGTTGTAAATGAAGCTTACGACTTAAAGATGAGGATTACGGCGTATTGGGAGATTGTTCTTCGGAGAATGGTGGATAACATTGCGTTGCACTTGCTTTTCAGCATTCAGAAGATTGTGAATAAGGAGATGCAGGGTGAGATCATTACGGAGTTGATTGGGCCTCAAGGCAATGGGTTGGATCGAATGTTGGACGAGCCGCATTCGGTTTCAGAGAAGCGGAAGAAGGTGCAGAAGAGCACGGAGTTGCTCAAGGAGGCCAAGGATGTGGTTGCCAATATCATGGATAAGGTTGCTGCCAATTTAGATTAATTCTGAAAAAAATGCTAGTATGTTTGCTTTTAGTTTTAATTCAGTCTATCTAGTATGCTTGTTTTTAGTTTTAATTCAGTCTAGTATGTTTTTTTTTAGTTTTAATTATTGTACGTTTCAACGCTTAGCTTGGTTTGGTTTTATGTACTAGTATGTTTGTCTTAGCTAATTATATATGAAATTAATGTTTAATCTTGTGATTAATAGTACTAGAGAAGAAGGCGCTACCTAGTGTGGTTAAACGAATCTAATTGCTTATGAGCTCGGGTTCGTTAGATATTGGATTTACTATCAAGTCGGTTCGCAGTTAACTTTTTTGTTCGATATTTAATTTTTTTTCTTTAATTTCATTTGTTTTGGCTCGATTCGATAGATACATTTAATTTTTTGCTCGTCAATGTAATCAAGCCGAGGCGAGCTCAGCTCGATAAGAGCTTGAGTTGAGCCCGAACTTCAAGTACTCGGCTCGAATAATAACTCTAAATCGTTACCTACATATAATATAGGGCTAAAAATGTCTTTGTTATTATTGTTTTTTTTTTTAAAGGTCTTTGTTATTATTGTTAGTTTATGCCATTAATTATGTGATGAGCGAGCTAGGATATTGAACATATTGAGAGAATGATACAGTAAGAAGTTGAGCTGAGGCTTGATCCTTATACAGGTCAAGTAGAATTATAAACCGAATCGCTCACACTCTCTAAGTAAAACTGTAACCCAACCCAACATTTAATAGGATATACTATATGTTACCAATTACCATTGTATGCAAAAAGATTCACCCCAGGTATATAGAGCAGATTTTTTTTAATATCTAAGGTTGTGTTTGGATGAAGGGATTTTATTTGAGAAAGTATTTTAAAGGAAATGATTTAAAAATAGATAAATTTTAAATGATATGGTTTTAGTGAGAATTTAAAATCCTCTTAATTTTAACTAAAAAGTACTCCAGATGCTAAGTATTTGAAATCCATTCATTTACTTTTTAATACAAACAAGTGAAGTTGATTTAGATTATAAATTTAAAATCCTTAGTTAAATCCCTCTATCCAAACACTAAGAGAATTTGTAATTCAATTCAACAAAAACAATCATCATTTACTTAGAATTACTCTAATTGTAATTTGATTCTAATTATTATTCTCATTGTTGATTTTTTTTTTGAATTTGAACCAATTATATGTTGAAGTTAAGAGGTTAAGTTCAGCCACAAACTTTAAAATGAAGATCTTTAAAGGGGTAGTTAGTATATAGGACATTTCACCTAGAGAAAATCAAAATAAAGACAAAAAATTGACAAGTTAGAAAAAAGGACAATTTGGTCTATCAATGTACAATTATACCCTTAGTTTATAATTAAAATCGAAAGTTGAATATTCAATTAATATAAAATACTAAATTCAAATTAGGAGCTGATAAATACAAAAATTATCGGAAATTTCGGTAATTAATGCGCTCGAAATTCAAACCTTCCTAAAATAGAGCCGGAGTATTGGAGAAGCTACTTTCAGAATTTTCGGAAGAGAGGAACTTGGATTTTCTGCATATTTTCGTCTCGATTTGTTGAATAAGCGTTTGATTTCGTCGGCCCGAGCAAGGTATGTATATTATGAAGACAAATTTGTGGTTTTTTGCACATCCGCGGCAGCGTTTGCAGTTCTGTGATGATCGTTTTTTTGGTTTTTGGATAATAAATTTTTAAACTTCGAGATGCACTCTGTTTTTCGATTTGAAAAAGTTTGGGGTTTTCTGCACAACTTTTGTGTCTAACTTGTTAGTGTATTTTTGTAGTTCTTTGAGAAAATTTTTGCAGTTCTTTGATGATGGTTTTAAATTTGTGCATAACTCGTGAGTCTATTTTTTGGAGTTCTTTGATGATGGTTTTTATGGGTTTTGGGTATAAAGTTTTGAACATGCAGTTGCACTATGTTTTCCAATTTGTAAAATTTACAATAAAATTGCACTCTTGTTAGTGGCTTTGAAAATTTTGAAGTTTATTTGCATGTGTTATTGACGATTATTTATGAGCCCTAACAAGTTTATACTTATTACTAAGATCAACAAAGTAGATTTCAATATATTCTTAATATACTTATATTTTCCAGAAATAGTATATATTCTGCTTTAGGAAGATTGATTTGTGTTGGTAATAGAACTGTATTGATTGATAATCAAATTCGTGACAAGTTCTTGAGAAAAAATATAAGATTGAATTATGTTGGTAATAGAACTGTATTGATTGGTTTGCAGATGCCAAGGGTGAAGAGAAGTGGAATTCACATCAATGACGATGGTGAGAGTGGAGGTAGCAGAAAAAAGATTAAGAAAGATGAAAAAAGAAGGGGCAGAAAGACAAAGATAGGTAGACATATTTCGTGTGCTAGTTATGCATTTATATAAATTAGACATAATACAAATGCACTATATTCAACACATTAAACTAATAGCATTCAACATTGTTATATTGTGTAAAGCATTGACCAACATTATTCTATAAGCATTACACAATTGTTACCTTGTTATAATATACTAATGCCACTACTGTATTATAAAAATTAACAAGTGTTCTTGTTTTTTTGTGTGTGAAGCATTTATCGATGCAAAAAAAAGCTAAAGATGCAAAGCGTAAAGGTTTGGTTGTTATTTTTTTTTACGTTTATAACAGAATTTTAGTTAGTTGTGTAACATTACTTAGCATAAATAGAATGCCTCTTATAGTATAATTCTCAATGCGGGAAAAAGAGTTATTGGTTACGTAATAATGTCCTCTGACTCAGGTGATTTTGCGATTGCATTAACTGTATGTAACAAATTATAGACCCACCTATGTATATAATTTTGTTTACTTATATTGGCAGATTTCGAAAGTGATGAGGAGGTTGTTGCTGATAGTGATGATGAATCGAAGTCTGAATCGGAAGGTATAGGATAGATATGCTGTGGCTTACATTCTGTCGATGTCTCTGTATAGTGATTAAATGTTTATGCAGAGTTTCATTATGTTAATGAGTTTTAAATTGTTTCAGAAGATTACGACAGTGAGGAGGAAATGCGAATCAAGAAACAAATAAAGGAAAGATGTAAACGTTCGCGAAGTAAAAAATCTGGTATGATATTTTATAGTTTAACTTTGTTTATGATATTGAAGTTTTAGTTGAAATAAGAGTTACAAGTCATTCTAAATATATTTTTTATTTTCTTTGTTAGATGATGGGGATGTTAAAAATAGTCAAAACTACTGTAGATCGAATATGCTTACTTGTTTCAAGGACTTAAGTGTGATGCAGTTGAATGATAGACATTATAATGAACTGAAGAAGATGCCATTTTGGTTTATCTTATATTCAATATTGGTGAATGGGAATGATGAGATAATTGAAAATTGCAAGAAGGTTGAGAGAGATATTCAGGATATTGTAATGAGGTTCGATGACAAGTCTGGCAGCTTGTTACTTGGTTCTAGTGAGTTGAATATAACAAAGAAGGATGTGGAACTAATATTTGGTATTACATCTGGTAGTGAGAAAGTTCCGTTGCAGAATGAAAATTATGCTCATCCATATTGGATTTGAAGGTGCTTCAGAGAGGAACTAGTTAACAAGCCACCGAACCTTTCACTGAATAAACCACTGTTAAAGTCTAAGATAAAAGAGATAGCTGAGTTGAATGATCCTGAATCTGTTCAAGATGTAGCTAGACTACTTTGCTGCTATGTGATGTGTGGTATATTCTGTCCAGTTAGAAGTGGTGCATTACCATGGTATTTGACTGCATATTTAGAGAATTTGTCTGAAGTTTGCACGTATGATTGGATTGGATTAATAGTGGATAATTTGAAAAACCATATCAAGAGAAGTAAAGACATGAAGCCAGGTGGTTGTACTATGATTTTACCGGTACGTATTCTTACGTTTACTGAAAACTAACAACTTTACTTTTTTTACAAAAAATTATATTATATGTATTTTAATATTGTCAATTTATGCAATTCTTAATTTGCGAGCATACATCGTTAGTTCAACCCATCAATAGGAATGCGTTTCCAAGGTTTCTAAAATGGGATTTGTGAAAGCTAACGAATGCTCTAAACAAGAAGAAGTGGTACAGACGTACCAAGGTAACAAATTTTAATAACAATCTGAGCTACACTATTTTGTATAACTAATTTTACTATTTATTTATATATAATGATAATGATTGCAGGTACATACTGGAAGTTTAAAAACTGAGCATTGGGAGGAAGAACAGTTTCAGGCTATATCCCATTTCAGAGAATCGGTCCAAACGGCCCAAACGGAGAGATCAACTAGAGTAACTACTGTTGAGAGTAATGGAGCTAATGTGACAACTGGACCTGGTGAATCTAGTGCAACTGCTATAAATGATCTAGTTGTTGATTCTGCTGATAAGGATCAATGTGTCTTTCAACAATCATCATCCAGACCATTTGAGGCTGGTTCTACATCAAGGATGAAAGAAGTTAGCTTGGATAATGGACCGTCGTTTGATCTTGGAGAGGATTGCAACATTGGAAATACTCCAAGGGAAATGGATATTGACAACACAGTGATGATAGTATGCAACGATGTGAACCGTAATTTTACAGATTTGGATAATGATTTTACGGGTATGTTGTTTGGACAGGATTCAAATACTGAGGATGTGAACTGTGGGTTGGATAATATGAGATCTCGAAATGATGATGTTGAAGGCAATGGAAGAAAAGTGGAAGAACTACTTACTGAAATTAGACAGCTTAAGGAGGATGCGGAAGCGAAGAGGATTAGTAATGAGGTTGAAATAAATAGGCTTAAAGAGGATGCAGAATCGAAACAGGTTAATTTTGAGAATGAACTTAAACGACTTACCGAGGAGTTTAATAGAGAAAGGGATTTTTTTACAATGGAAAGGGGAGTCAAGAATCAAATGATCAGGGATCTCGAAACTGAAAATGAGTTGTTGACAAGAGAGCTGGACATGAAACATCTGTCATCCCCATCCCGTTTATTGGAAGAAGAGCAATTTGTTGCAGAAGTAGAAGAAATTGAGAAGGATTTGAATCTTGAATCGTCTGGTACCAAAGGTCATGCATCAGGTGCTGAGCAGGACGTAGAAGTACAAAATGTAGTTGACAATACGCCGTGTCCAGTTGTTAAAGGGAAAAAGAAGAGTAAGGAATACGCAGATCCTAGTTCCATGATAATACGTGTAAAAACAAGAACTGAGGAACACGGAAGAAAGCCAGTGCAGCTATCACCTCAGCTCCTGACCCAAGAGCTTAATTCGGTTCACGAGATTAGCGATGATGAACCTGAGCAGGTTTTGGGTGGCAAAAGACATGTCAAAGAGAGGAAAGTTGTTAAGAATCCATTTGACAACAATGTGGATACAGTTAAGAATGCCCCCGTTCAGTTGAAAGATCAAATCTATAAAGAACTCGTAGAATATGGTTCGAAGTAAGTAACAACTTAAAGCATATTTATCACACCTTCTACACATAGTCAACACAAAAATTGCTTCTTCCACCTTATATTCATTATACATTGTTTTGTATAAAGATGCATTATATTTGTTCATTGAATAATATTTGTGTATCGTTTGTTTAATGATGTAGTCATTCTGTATACGTTGGTAAACGGCCCCTAACTGACGTCACGGTTCGAATGCTTATTAATTTGTTAAACAACAAAACTTTGGATGATCAGGTAATTAATAGTTGAATTATTTATAAGTTTGTATGTTAATTAATAATGTAAATTTTCAAATCTAATAGTATGGAATACAATATTATTTAGGTGATTGATGCATGGTCGCACATGGTACAATCGACCCTTAGCCAGCAGTGTCCTACAGCTAAACGTGTCACGATATTCACTTCTGCTTGTTGGGTAATGTACATTGATACTGTAATATAATGAGTTTAATCATTATGAAGTAAAATCCTATAGACTAATTTTTATATAGATTTGTTGTATCATTGAATGCAATTTTTTTGTTAACAGAGTATGATAAAGAAATGTGATATATCAAAGCAAAAAATCTTTGAATCTCTCATTGAGAAAGTTGTAGAAGAAAGTATCGGTCAAGATATGCTGCTATTCCCAATTATTATCAGGGGGAGTTGCACCTAAAGACACCCCACTAAGTGTTTAGGCTAATTAATCCATTTGACTTTTAATAAAACAATCAGAACCAAATTCAAAATTTTATGACACATATACCCTTGAATTGCCTTATATTTTGATAATGCATAATTAGTCAAATGAATTTAAAATTTAAATTCCAAATGCACAAAACTTTCCCCGCATTTCAAGATAGCTACCTTCCTTAATTCCCCACCTTCCTAAAAGGTTTTGTGCATTGAATGCAATTAATTTTACAGAATCTTTGAGCAAAATTACACTCATCCTACGAAGAAGGAAGAAGGGTTTTCTCTGCATAAACGAGTTCAAGGAAGAAGGGTTTTCTCTGCATGGAAATATAGTTTTCGCGGAGATAAATAATAGTCGATGGCTGCAGACAACTGTGAAGGTTAGTATTTCGCCTCTTAGTGTTTTATATAACGCGTGTATGAACTGCATAAGTTTCTTGATTTGTTTGGTGTGTGATCGTTGTCGATGTGTGTGCGATCGGTGTGGGGTGGAGTATTACAGTTATTAACTCATTTTATTTTTATATAATGCCTATTGATCGTCTTAATGTTTAGATGAGTTGAATATATTTTGCATTTTGGCTGAAATCCATAATAGTTTAGGGTTATTTACAGATTCATATGTTTAATAGTTTAGAAATTGTAGGTAATCGTTTTTTGAGTCTGTTATTGTGAACTTTGAATTTACCAGTTGAAGAGATGATCTTGTGTTTTGCATCTTATTGGGTAGATGGCCAGAATTAAATATACTCCGGTTCGTATTGATGGAGAAGAAGGGGGTCGAAAGAGGAAGAGAACCAAAGATGATAGTGAACATACAATGAACTACAAAACCAGAGGTACGATGTAATTGGGAAAAACAAATTTAATGTAACAAGTATTGCAAGTTGCGGATGAAGCTGCACATATGTATGCTGGTTTAATTCGGCTGGTGTTTAAGTGCATAGTAGCAAAACATTAATACACATTACATGTACATCACTGCATTTAAAACATTGTGCAGCAATATGCAAAATAGTTTTAGAAGTGAGTCATTTCATTTAGAGTTTATATGATGTTTCATAGACAATGGGTGCATAGTATATGTACATGTCTACACTTGACATCCAGAGTATGGTGAATTGAATGAATACACTTTTTATATAATGCTGTCCGTGTTGTTGCTTTAACTGAAATGTATATTCTAGATGGTTACGACATGTGTTCATCATAATTGATTATGTTTTTATTGGGGACTGATGCATATAACACATTTTTTTGTTTACAATTTTTGTCATATTACTGTTGAAGGGTCTTCAGCCAAGAGAAAGTCAGTTGAAAAGAAAAAAAGAAAGCAAAAAGGTTCGACAAACTGTATAAGCATATTAATTTTACATTACTGTAACTGTGCAATTAGAATACTTTTCATAAATAATTCATTGTAATTAAAATTAAAAATTTGTGTCAAATGCAGTGGATAATGATATTAAGAAAGTCATAATGTCTTCAGACTCCGGTAAAATTGCTCTTAATTACAGTAATTTGTGTAAAAGTATAAATTTGCATTTGCTATGAACTAATGCAAATGGAATAATTTATGCAGCAAACACACGGTACGCTGGATTGTGGTGTGTTTGTTTGCAGATTAATTGAGATTTTTTTAGAGGGGCAGAGCCAACGAATGCAGCATTTGGTCGAGATGATGCAAGCAAGATGCGTATCAGAATGGCAAAGACATTCGTTGATCCGATTCGAACCACGTGGGATTGAATATGTAGAGATTGTGTGTCGTGTCGCTTAGTACCTAATATTAAAACTGTTGACGTATGCTTTTGCTTGATTATGTATTTATTTGATTTAATATGGTTCTTTCATTACCTATGAATGAACTCCATGTTGTTATCGTTTGTGTTTTTTGGATTAATTGTGGTTGCTTTGAAAGATATTTGTTTTGAATTCTGGTTTTGAAAAAAATGTTGACTGAGGTTATGCAATTTCATTGTTTTTTATATGAAAAATTTGTTATATCTATTTGACGAATCTACAGTTGATAATTTTGAGGTGATATTAGTAGGTTAATGAAATGTATTGGTGTAATGGGTTGCACACATAAAAATTCACATGATGCAATTATATGTCGTATGATGGCAGTTTGTAAAATTGACAGATGAGATAACAGATGCAGTTAAGATTGAATAACAATACTAAAAAATGCCCTGGAAATTGCATTAAGCAACATTAATGCTGAAGTGTGATAAAAAAATGCAGTTTGTAGAAATCGAAAATGCATTCAGGATGTATAAAATTCAATCACCTTAGATGGAATTTCAAGTGCATGTTGATGTTGATCCCGAAATGTAATGTGTAGAAATGGTTGTAAAAATAATAAATAATATAAATACAAAAGTATATTTATGTAAGTACAACATGCAATTTTCGTTGCATATGTAAAAATAATAAATAACATAAATACAGAAGTATAATTATGCAATTACAACATGCAATTTTTGTTGCATATGTAAAAATAACAAATAACATAAATGCAAAAGTATATTTGAATTTTGAAAAAATAATAAATGGACGTTCGATTTTTATTTTTTTTACAAATTTTGACTTTATTTGTATTTAAAAAAACTTATATATTAATAATTTTAATGGAATTCAATATTTAAAATTTGAAATTTATTTAGATAAAAGGTATAGTTGTACATCCAAAAAAAATTGTCCTCAATTTTGAATTCGAATTGGACAAATTTCGAAATGATAAGTTTGTTGGAATGCTGCATTTAATTAGGTAGAAACGTTTTCAATTTTGGAAAATTAGGAGTCAACTAAGAGTTCCTATATTTATGTTAGAGGTTAGAGATATTAAATTTTAATTATGAGTGTAATTTAATTTGGAATGTTGCATTTAATTAGGTAGAAAATGGAAGATTGAGAGAATCACATTTAATTAGGAATAAAACATCTTTGAGATTTTGGGAATTCTACCCTGTTTAGTGGTTTCGCAATGTATGGAGGATTTGAAAATATTAATATGTATTTATGGTTTTAAATGAATTTTTAAGGGCACATTAGGTATATTAAGTAGGAATTTGACTTTAATTGCTTTACTAGAATTTTTTGGTTTTAATTGTTGTAGAGGTATGGATTTTAGCTCCTACTGTTAATAAACTCTTATTATCATTGAGGCTGGGTACCGTACGAGATCGAACATTAAAGGGCATTGGACCCTGTTGACGCTTGATCTTAAGAAGAATGAGTGGATGTTTTTCAACTCAATGCTGTCGAGAACAAGTGGGAACGTTGACCATCATCTAAAAGAATGTGTATATGTGGTATACTATTTCACTAAAATCAATAGTTGATTACATTTATATATGTTTCTTTTGACTACTAGACAAATGAAATAAGTACTGACTGAAAGTGTGTGTGCGTGCGAAATCAGAGATGTTGTCTGTTGTGTTGGCACAATCTAGACAACACGATGCAGCGGAAATTAAATTTCACGTAGTGAAAATGGAAGTATTCAAAATTTGCGTAGATTATAAAATAATTTACGCTGTTCACTATATAAAAATATGTGAAACGAGTACAACCTCTTTGAGGTGTATAAGTACACTACAAAAGTGTATAATGATTTACTAAGTTCTATGAAACTATCTCCCTCATAGATCTATGCACATAACCTAGTAAATAAGACTATGTTCTAACACACTATTATTCGGGTTTACAATAATGTGAAGAACTACAAGAAGAAACAAAGGTTTTCCTAACTAGAAGCGCATATAGCGTTCAATAGAGTAGTAGTCGATTTTAGCTTTCCTTCTTATGTATCTTGTGTTGAGGGCATCTTCTGTATTTGTAGGCTTCATCCACGAACTGCCATCAACTCCCATGATCGTCTCAACCGTGAGATCATGCGGTTGTAAACTTCTCTCCACTACTCCTAGAATTTAGGGACTTGTTATACCATGTCTAATAACCTCTCACTCCCACGCAGTGGCATGACTTGGTGTTGCCCACGTCTTCTAACTGCTCTAGGGACATCATTAGACAACAAGCGTAAGATAAGAGTTAGTGAGAAAAGGAAGGACAAATTTTGATGTTGTCATGAGTGTTGGGAACATTAAACACAACACTCGGCTGTTAGTGTTGGATCATTAAACAAGACACTCATATCAACATCAACAATCTCCCCCAATTTGACCTTTCTACATCAACACAACTAAAGTTCGCACAACAGAAATATTGATTAAGAAGTTTACACAATTGATATTCTAAAAATATGAAGTAACAATTTGTATAAGATCAAATTAAAGTAAACAACATCTAAACCAAAAACTTGTTTAGATTTAAATAAATAAGGAAAAAAATAAATCCTAAATAATTACAGAATTTAAATAACAGAGTTTGAGAAATAAAAAACATAAGTACAAAGCTTTTACAACTGGAAAAGAACTGAATTAACATATGGGAAAGGATTGTGCTGAAATGTGTTTCAGCTGCATCTCCATAATCTGCATTTACTCTCCCATAGTGTAAGCTCTCCCCCTGTCTTCAAGCTCATCATGTATCCAGATCACCATAGAGATCCTGGATGTCTTGTCCATCTTCCTCAATCATTGTAGTGTCAGCAGCAGGTTCATTAGTTCGGCCAGGAACTGAATCCGGTTCATCTACAGCAGGAGCAACAATGTTAGTGGGCTGGTTGTGTGAACTATTAGCTACTCCCCCTGTTGAAGTGGAAAGAAGACCCATCCAAAATTTCTTTTGGATTAGAAGATCCTCCACAGAATGCTGCAAATTAACAATAGACCCCTGCAAAATACTCCCTCCATCCACCAAAAGTAGTCCCATGGAGGAGGGGCACAAGTTTTAAGAAAAATGTAGATAAAGTAAGGGTATTATAGGGTATTGTGGGGTCCATTGTGAATAGAATGATTGTTTGTGAATAAAGTTGATGGCAAATTGAGTAATTAAGTGATGGATTGAAGGGTGATAGTTTCCATAAAGTGTATGAGACTACATTTGGTGGACAAAGAATATGAGGCAAATGAGACTACATTTCATGGACGGAGGGAGTATCAATCTGCCTCATAATGTAGTGTGAAGATAAATAAATAGAGGAGGCAGCTCCTTCTGGAGGCAGTGTGGTATTGTGGAAGGGATTATTTGCTGGAACACTACTTGGGCCTACTTCATCATCATTCCTTCTCAAAGGAATATCAACCACCCTTTCACTTTGTATGAGGAACTGATTTGAAATGCTGAACCCTGGGATATAGGTGCTTACAACCTCATCTTCATACCTCTCAAAGGCTTTGTCCAGCAAGTATTTGTACACAAGACATGTGTAAGGTAGTATACCTCTTCCAGACATATCAGACTTAAAGGTCATCATATTAGTGAAAATGACTTGTCCCAGGTTAAACCTTTTCAAGTGCCCAATCTTGTACATCAAAACAACCTGTTCTAAGGTAAGAGTGGTGTTGTTTGTAGTAGGCAGCCAATTAAAACACATGTTGGGAAATAAAATGATTTTGATTAAGATACCAAAACCCCTGATTGATGATGATCAGATTAGTTGAGATACAGTCTTGAAAAACATCAGTCCAGTTGTCTCAGGATAGTTGAGACAGTAAAAATGCTTAAGTCTAAATCTCAGAAATGTTGTGAGATTTATAGTTCAGGATAGTTATCCAAAGCTGAAATGTTAGGCAGCTTATTAAGTGTTAAAGTTTTAGGACAAGTCTGCTGAAGAATACATCATTGATAAGCTTGCTAAAGAGGACAACCTTGCTGAGTGGTCAATGGCATGAAGTAAAGCTGCACTGATAAGAGCTACATCAGATCAGATGGTAAATGATTGAAGATCATAACATTGAATGCTACCTAGTCAGAAGATATATTTAATGAAGCATTCATTACTATCAAGCCTGAACTTAGCATTGAAGACTTAGAAGCATTCATTACTATCAAGCCTGAACTTAGCATTGAAGACTTAGAAGCATTAAAGATTGAAGTATTGAATGAATGTTGGAACATTCTAGTTTGCAGCAGGAATGTTCAGGGGAGTTGTCCCATCTGACCGTTGGTTGAGTGTAGAGTCTGCCACAAATCAACCTTGGGAAATGTGCAAATTTGGAAACTGACACAAGTCATCTCAGCCGCATTTTTCAGAAGTCAACACATTCATTCAAGCAACCATTGAGGAAGCTTTTACACACTGGATAATAGGATGTCAAGCTTCATAACCGTTTCAATGGTGCTGCAAATAGACAAGTTTGAAATGCTATCTCTCCAACGGATAGTTGATCAAATTTGCCTATAAATTCAGAAGTGATCAAAAGATTCAAGCATCCAACTACTTGTTATCAAACTATCATCAAGCAATCAAAGGAAACCAAAGTTGTTAATGAGAATTCCAAGTTTCCTGATCACTTCAATTAGCTAAGGCAATCCTTGTAATATCCCAAGCTTAGCATTGAGATATCCTAAGCCTTTACACTGTTCTTATTGTAAAGGATATCTCTACTAGTTGGAAACAAACCACAAACCCTTACCTCATTTTGTGAAGGAGTGTTTGTTGTAGAAGTGAGAAGTTAAGGGCTGTTATTGAAACACAGTCTTAACTCAGAGAGATTGAGCACTAGGACTCAGATTATCCTAGGGTTCAAAGCACTAAGAGAGTGTTGTTGATCAGTGCACCTTGGCACTATAAAACAAGCTAATTCCATTGTTAAGGAATTATCCTGTTCAATCAGCGAAAGTGGATGTAGGAGTATTGAGACTCTAAACCACTATAAATTGCTGTGTCATTTACTTACTGTTTTACATTCTATTACTTGCATTGCTTCAATCATTCATTTTCAAAGGAATCACTTCAGTAAGACAAGGAAAAACTGTTTTGGACAAAGTCCCTGATTAACTGTTTGTTTTCAGAAATTAACTTGGAGTATCTTCTTCAATGAAAAGGCCAACAATATTCCGCACTTAGCAAAGCTCTTAGATATTTATCCAACTGATCACTATCTAGTTTTCAGTAGGACAGATATCTTTAGAAAATCACTCAGGCTAGTTGTCAGACAACCTTCCTGATCTAATCAAACTACTGTTTTTAAGAAGAAAAGTAAGAATTTGAATACACAAGTGCATTTCCCCCCCCCCCCCCATACACTTGTGTCATACTCCATCTAGGACCAACAAGTGGTATCAGAGCAGGGGTTCAAAGTCCACTGCTTCTGAAAAGTCCATCTGGGTTTTTCAAAACTCATATTTTCTGTGGTGACTGAACTGATCCAAAATTTCTGAAAAACTTGTCTGTGTTTATCTAACCAATTTATCTAGTCATGGCAAACAATGCAGTTCCAGGAGATGCTGTCAACACCATTAACAACATGGGTCCAAATCAAGTAAATCATATTTCTCACCACAAATTGCCAATGTTCTCAATAGAGAATTATGATTTCTGGAAGATCAGGATGAGAACACATCTTGCATGCCAGCATGATGAAATGCTCAAAGTCATCACCAGAGGACCATTCACCTTCACCAAGCTAAATCCCAAGGTCACTATTGCTCAGAAAGCAGACCCAAGGGAGCTATTGCCAAAGGATGAGGATGAGCTGACAGCAGAAGAGAGAAAGAGGCACAACCTGAACTACATAGCCATGAACACCTTGTACCAGACCATTCCAGATGCAGTGATGGGAAGAGTGTATCACTGCACCACAGCAAAAGAGATCTGGGATACCCTAGCACTTATGTGTGAAGGTACCCAAAAGATCAAAGAAAACAAGCTTCAAGTGGCCATCCAAAAGTATGAACAATTCACTATGGAGCCAAATGAAACTATTGATCATCTTGATGGCAGATTCACTGACATCATGAATGAGATGAATTCTCTAGGCAAGTTCTATGCCAAGAGAGAAGTTGCACTGAAAATTCTAAGAAGTCTCACTTCCAAATGGGACATATATTCAGTCATGATGCAGAACACCAGCAATCTTGACAACATGCCTATGCAGCAGGTGTTCTCTGAACTCAAAGCATATGAGTTTGATCTGAATAGGAAGAAAGTACATGAAGAGCCATCCTCCTCAAGCAAAGGTGTTGCATTCAAGGCTGCTAAGTCAGAAAAGAAGAATGCACAGAAAGCATCTCAAACTGTCTCCAAGACTGAGATGAAGGAGGAGTTGGCACTCATGGCAAGGAGATTTGAAAAGCTCAACTCCAGATTTGGTGGATACAAAAAGTTCTACCAAGACAATAGGACCAGGAGAAGACACAGTTCTCCTGACAACAAATCAGAGGACAAACTCTCTGATGAAAAGAAGGCTGACAAGTATGCTGACAAAAAGAAGTACAACAAAGGTGAACCATCATCATCCAGGAGGAAGGAGTCCTCAAGCAAGAAGAATGATGATGAAGATGTGTGTTACAACTGCCAGAAAAAGGGTCACTTTCAGTATGATTGTCCTGACCTAAGCTCAAAAGAAAGAAAAGAGAGGCAGAACAAAAGAGACAAGAGGCTGAAAAATAGGAAGGCTATGATAGCAGGAGAGTCAACAAGTGAAGAAAGTGTGTACTCATCTGATGATGGGTTGTTCTCCAACAGTGACAGTGAAGAAGACTGTCAAATGGCCTTTGAAAATGAAGAGGTATGTTCATCTTCCAACTCTTCTATTAACACACATGAATCTAGTGAAATCCACTTTAACTTTGGAAAGTTGTTGGAAGATTTCACCAGAATGCAAGAAGTATGCAATATGTCATTGAGAGAAAATGAATAGTTGAGATCTAAAGTTGAAATCTCCAACCTTCCTGAATCTGAGGTTGACATTAAATCAACTGAGTTGTATCAGCAGATTGTGAAAGAACATAGTGAAATGTCTCTCAAAGTCTCTGAACAACAAAAGTTGATTGATGAACAAAATCTGATTCTGAAGAAAAAGGATTTTGACCTTAGAACTCTTCAAGCTAAATTTGACAATCTCTCCAATGAATTTGATATTCTTAAATAAAGTGAGGGGAGCCTGAAACTGAAAATGTCTGCCTTGAACAAATCTGCTAAGGCAATAGAGGAAATTCAAGGGTTCCAAAGACCAATGGCTCAAAGAAGTGGATTAGGCTATAATCCATTTGAACCCTCACCTGGTCTTAGCATTGCTTCAACAAGCAATACTAAGATGATCTTTGTAAGGTCAGTGGCTCAGCAAAAAGAAAATGAAATGGAAGTAAACCAGCCACTGATCAAGGGTAAGGGTAAAGAAACTCTTATACCTACTCATGTAAACAATGTTTCTAAACCCAAACCTAAGGAAAAGGTTAAGAACATTGTATACAAGAGAAATGAGGTTCAGAAGGGGAGAACCAATGGAAGGTCAACCCAACTGAACACTCATCAGTGGAATTGTCCAAAAACTGTTCAGAAGAGGCCAACTCAAATGGACAGATTAAGGTCCAATCCCACTGAAAGGTATAACAGCTTCAGGAAGCCTGGACCCTTCATGCCAAAGGGAAAAGGCCATCCAAGCTCCTATCCACAAAGGTCTTACCAAACTGCACCTAAGTCTAGTAATTTCAGGAGATATGCCCCAAAGAAGTTCACCAACACTCCTGAACCTTACAAGACTAACACTGATGCACAGAAACTGCCCAAGGCATTTAAGGGTAGAACTGTGTATGTAGATGTAAATGGAAACCAAGTCAGTCACTTTGAGTCAATCAGAGTAATTAGGCAGATTTGGGTTCCAAAAGGTACAGCTAACCCCCTAGGACCCAACATTCAAAGGGTACCTAAAGTCTGACTTTGCAGGACTGCAAGGACCACAAGAAGAGGAGAAGCATCAACAAGAAAACAACATGGTACTTGGACAGTGGATGTTCAAGACACATGACTGGAAACAAGGAGCTTCTCTCAGAATTCATTGAAAAAGATGGTCCTTCAGTAACCTTTGGAGATAGCTCACAAGGAATCACAAGAGGTTATGGTACATTAAATATTGGTAATGTAAAAATTACTGATGTTTCATATGTTCTAGGCCTAAAGTATAACTTGCTATCTATAAGTCAGATTTGTGATAAAGGATATAATGTTGAATTTGCACCAAATGAATGTATTATCAAAAACAAATCAACACAACAGGTGCTACTAACAGGGGTGAGAAAGGGAAATGTCTATTTTGCAGATTGGAGCAAAACCCTTGAAGCTGTCTATCTTGTTGCCAAAAGCACAAATGAGCAGAGCTGGCTATGGTACAAAAGACTGAATCACCTGAACTTCAAAACCATCAACAAACTTACAAGAAACTCTCTAGTTAAAGGGCTGCCTAACCAAGTGTTCACCAAAGAACATATATGCCAGCCATGTCAGGAAGGAAAGCAGATCAAAGCTTCATTCAAAGGAAAGCCTGTCATCTCAATTGAGAGAGTTCTTCAACTATTGCATATGGATTTATTTGGTCCAATTATCCCAGTAAGTATAAATGGAAGAAAATATGCTCTAGAAGTGGTTGATGATTTTTCCAGGTACACTTGGGTGGTGTTTCTTCTGAACAAAAAGGAGACCCAAGTCAAGCTACCTGAATTGATGATGAGATTAAGCAATGAAAAGGGCCTAAGTATTGTCAAGATCAGATCAGACAGAGGCACTGAATTCATAAACTCATACATCAATGAGTACTGCAGCAAGAATGACATCACTCATGAAACTTCAGCAGCAAGAACACCTCAACAAAATGGTGTTGCTGAAAGAAGGAACAGAACCTTGAAAGAAGCAGCAAGAACACTAATTGCTGAATCCAAATTGCCAAAAAGGTTCTGGGCTGAAGACATTAGCACTGCATGTCACACTCAAAACAGGTCCTTAATCACTAAAGGACAAGGTAAAACTCCATATGAAATATGGAAAGGTAGATTGCCCACTGTTGCTTATTTTCATATATTTGGTTGCAAGTGTTTCATTAACAATAATGAGAAAGATCAATTGAAAGCTTTTGACAGCAAAGCTGATGAAGGAATATTTGTTGGATATTCACAAATCAGCAAAGCTTACAGAGTCTATAATTGTAAAACCCTTGTTGTGGAAGAAACACCTCATGTTGTGTTTGATGAATCTATTAATGAGTTCAGGGATAGAAACCTGAATATTGATGAGATAACACAAAGAACAACCAGATTAAGGCTTCAAAGCAAAGAAACAGTATTTGTAGATGTTGCCCAGCCTGATCTTGGTGACAATAAAAAACTGGACAACTCCACTGATGGCAATCAACCAGAAGTCAATCAACTTGAAGGAGAAATTGAACTGACTGACCCCATCCCAGTTCAAAACCAGGTAACAACTACCAATGAAGAAGCAGGCTCTGCTGAGGTAGTAAATGGATCCAATATTCAAGGGGGAACCAATGAAAATGTCAATCTATCTGACAATGAGGACAATACCCCTGAATATGATCCTGAACTTGATCCTTCAATTAACTTTCCTGAATTTAATGAATCTAGTGATCCAACCTCAGAAGAGGACAATCCTCCTGAAGGGATCAGGTCTAGAAGGACTTGGTTACATGACCACCCAACTAGCCTGATACTTGGGAATCCAAGTGATGGGATCAAAACTAGAAGATTTCATGGAGAAAGTGCTTTGTTTTGCTGTTTTCTTTCAGAACAGGAACCAAAGGACATTGAGGAAGCACTTCAAGACACCAACTGGATTATTGCCATGCAAGAAGAGCTGAACCAGTTCACCAGGAATAAAGTATGGGAACTGGTGGAAAGGCCAACTCATCAAGATGTCATAGGAACCAAATGGGTGTTCAAAAATAAGAAAAATGGAAATGACATCATTGTGAGAAACAAAGCAAGACTGGTGGCCAAAGGATACTGTCAATGTGAAGGGATTGATTATGATGAGACATTTGCACCAATGGCCAGACTTGAGGCAATCAGACTCTTCTTAGCATATGCAACTCACATGAGGTTCAAAGTGTATCAGATGGATGTGAAGAGTGCACTTCTCAATGGAGTTCTAAAAGAAGAGGTGTATGTTGAACAACCCCCAGGCTTTGAAGAAGGAGATAAGGTGTACAGATTGAAGAAAGCCCTCTATGGCTTAAAGCAAGCTCCAAGAGCTTGGTATGACACCTTATCACAGTTCCTCCTAGATCATGGCTTTGTCAAAGGCACTGTTGACAGAACCTTGTTCAGGATATGTGAAGGAGATGATATTTTGTTAGTCCAAATCTATGTGGATGACATTATATTTGGATCTCCAAATGAGAAGTTGTGTGAGAAATTCTCCAAACTCATGCAAAGCAAATTTGAGATGTCCATGATGGGATTGATGAATTTCTTTCTAGGACTTCAAGTCACTCAATCAAAGAAATGAATATTCATCAATCAGGCCAAGTATACAAGGGATATGATCAAGAAATTTGGATGTGCTACTAGCAAGCCAGTCAGAATTCCTATGAATACAAACTGGAAGATGGATCCTGATGAAAGTGGAGAATCAACTAACTCCACTAACTATAGAGGAATCATAGGATCCTTGTTGTATCTCACTGCAAGTAGGCCTGATATCACATTTGCAGTTGGAGTGTGTGCAAGATATCAAGCTAATCCAAAGAAGAGTCACCTTGAAGCTGCCAAGAGAATTCTAAGATATCTCAAGGGAACATTGAGCTCACTGGATATTCAGATGCAGACTATGGAGGATGTAGAATTGATAGAAAATCCACCTCTGGAACATGTAAATTCTTGGGCAGCAAGCTGATCTCATGGTTTTCCAAGAAGCAGAATACAGTTGCCACATCAACAACTGAAGCAGAATATGTAGCAGCTGGGAGTTGCTGTGCTTAGATACTTTGGCTCAGACAACAACTCAGAGATTACAAAGTCCTCACAAATGAAGTTCCCATATTCTGTGATAACAATAGTGCAATTGCTATTTCACAGAATCCAGTACTCCACACCAGATGCAAACATGTTGATATCAAGCATCATTTCATTAGGGATCATGTGGAGAAGAAAGATATCAAGCTTGTCAAAATTCACACTGATAAGTAAAAGGCTGATATTTTGACAAAGCCCTTAGCTGAAGCAAGGTTCTTGGAACTTTCAGCTGAATTGGGCTTACTTGATCCAGGCAAGGTGGAGAAATGAAGAAGGATGCTCAAATGAAGGGGGAAGTCCATAAAGATGAACTTCAGCAAAGTTGACCAACCTCACTGAATATTTCTGGCTTTAAGAAAACTCAATAGAGTTGTCCACATCACCTTCAACAAGGTTGATCAGGGTGATTGACCTTGTGGGACCCAGTCAGCATAATTGGGACCCACTCAGGAAAATTGGTCAGCAATATTGACCAAAATAGTAGTCAAAACACATCTCAGAATGTTTGTCCAAAGAAATAGGGTGATAATTGCTATTTTTAGCATTGATTGGACATTTAAAAGAATTCTTGGGCTAAGAGTAGGCCATTTTAGGATGGCGTGTGATATTAAGGTTTTTGCCCCCAAAATGGCAAATCAGCATTTAATGCAAAAATCTATTTTAAGATTGCATTAATTAGTGTGCCATCATCAAAGCCATTGATTAACCTTAAACCTTCATCTAACCGTTTCACAGCCCACGACCCCACTTTATCCACCTGGTTTTATGATTTGTCCACCCTCAATTCCTTTTGTCCAACGGTTAACAAAAACCCTGCATATAAAAACTTTCGGTTTTTGCCCTCATTTCTCACGCACAAATATTTCCAACCCTTAAGTCTTTTGAAAAACCTCTCAAAACCTGCAAATTTCTCCGAACTCAAAATTATCCATGGCTCCCAAACTAAAAAGAGAAGAGTTAGTAAACTTCAATGATCCATCTCTGGATATTGATTTTAATTATTTGAGCAATATCAATTCTCTATGGTTTGAGAAGTTGGTGACCTTTGACAGCCCTGATGAGGAAGTCCATCCAGTCCTCCAATGGCTTAGGGAGGCAGGGCTCGAAAAATTCTTAGGCACCAAACCTGATTCTTGCCTCAACCCATTCATGGCTGAGTTCTTTGCCCATTTAAGATGGAAAGGCAAGAAAGGTGATGTATGCACTAAGTTGACTTATGCTGAAGAAGATGAAGAAGAAGAAAGTCAACACACCATCATCTTCACTACTGAGGATCTTGATGCTAGCTTTGGGCTACCCTCAGAAGGTCTGAATCCAGAATTATACAGAGAGGGAGAGGAGCAGGAGTTTTCAAATCCATGGATGAAAGTTCCCAAGAAGTTGGTAGGTGGCCAAAACAAGAAAACCTTGAAACCACTATATGAGCACCTATTTGATGTGGTGGTAAAAAGCTTGCTAAGTCACTCTGGGAGTGTTGAGCAAATTAGCTTGCCAAAGATAAGAGTAATGGCTGCTGTGATTGACTCTGCTGAGAGAGGAGTCAAATTTGATTGGAAGACTTTCATTCTTGGAAAGATGATGAATGAAAAGTACAAATTCAAGGAGGTAAAGCACCACAAGGTTGTGGTAGAAGGAAAGCTTCAGTACTGCACAAGAGCAAGCTTGCTCTTGGAAAGATTTGCTCATTACACCCACCTGCAACCCAAACCAAAGCCATTCCCAGCCCTCAAGATTATGTTCAGAAAGCTGTCCTCCAAGACAGAAAAGAGGAAGCAAGGAGCAGTAGCAAAGCAAGCACTCACAGTTGCAAAGGCTACTAGATCTTCTCCAAGGAAGAGGAAGGCTCAGACTGAGAAATCTCAGCCAAAGATGAAGAAAATGAAGCAGATTCTCAGTGAATCTTCACCTGAAAGCCAATCTAGAAGTGGAGGTGCCATTTCTGAGGAAATTGACAGAGTGGAAGAAGAAGGAGTCAATCCTCCTGAAGAAGAAGAAGAGATCAGGGAAGTTGTCCCTCTTCAACCTGAAACTGTAACTGAGTATAGAGATCTTGACAAGCCAACACGGTCAGAAAGAAGGAGAAGGATCATTAAGACTTCTGAGAAGCAGAAGTTGATGGAGGAGGAGAAGCAAATGAAAGAATTCTTCAAGGAGATTAGACAAGTCAGTAGGTCTAACTCCAAGTCAAGGTCCAAGTCTAAAAGCCCTGGAGCCAACTCTCCTGATATTCAATCTCAAAGAATATCACCATCACATGCTGAGCAACAGCCTGAAGAGGAGGAGTGCAAGACTCCTGAAGATGCTCCAATTGTAGCCAAGAAGGTTTACTCTCCTGAAGGTGCTCCTGATAGGACAGGGATTGATGTGTTGGCTGATTTAGCTGACATTGAAGATAGGCCATTCTCCCCCCATTGATCCCAGACTTCTATCTTACACCAAACTTTTTGAATCTGCTCTTTAAGAAGGTGATCAATTAACTCTCCCACCCATTCAAGCCATTCCAATAACCTCCTCAGGAACATTGCTCTCTAAAGCACCTGAGTCCCAAATTGTCTTAAGTTCATCTGTACCCAACCCATCTGAACCCCAGTCCAACCTTCCTGCACCCAACCTTTCTGAATCACAGCTTACTCTTCCTGAAGCCCAATACAACTCCCTGAGTCTCAAGACAACTCTTCTGATGATGATGGAGAAGAGTATACTTATGAAGGGATGCTAAGGCAGATTGCCAAGGCTAATGTTGATGAGCTCTATCCTGGTTTGAAGGAGTTTCCAAGGTTGCAGCAACAATTCTATGATCTCAGAGCCCTTGTGGAGATCAAAGATAAAACCATTGTGGAGATAGCTCAGGCTATCAAAGATAAAGGTGCTAGCTGGTGGCAGGTAGAGGAGAACAGGATTTTACATTTTGCAAATGTAAAGAAGACAAGTGTACTGACTACTGAAGCCTTGTTCTGCACAATTGTATCTGAGAAAGTGTTTGCTGAAAGAGAAAGGATAGCAAAGGGGATCAGACACCCTGACAGCACTTCAGATGATAATGATGATGATGATGATGATGACAACACCAATCCAAACCCTCATGGCCTCAATTCTGCTCAGGTACATTACTTGACCTATCATTCAATTAAGGACTCTGATCAATCAGAGGAGTTGACCAAGGGTGGTGACTCAGTCCAAGATGCATTGGCCAAGGATGGTTCTTCTGAGCCTGAGGCAAAGCTTGACAATGTTGAGACTTCCATAGGAGAAGCTGGTTTGACTAAAGCCTCATCAATGTCAGGACAGTTGGACATTGACCAGCCTTTAGTCATCCAGGATGACTCAGTGGACTTGGGATGCCCAAGCACTGTGATCTCCCAACAACTGCCCTCTGTGGATCCTGTTGAGGATATGGAGGTGTCAGGTTTAGGTCAAGAAGGAGTTGAAAAGGATGATAGTATGGAAAAATCAGAGGGAGAGGGTGGTGATTGTGTGATTACTGGTAGTAAGAGTGCACCACAATTAGAGGGAGATGAAGTTGAAATATTGGGTGCAGCCCAATATGAGAGCCAGGCTATTCTCTTGGTGAAAGTCAAATCTGAACTTGATGAATCCCTTGGTGAAAGGAGGCCTGATTCTCCAGTGAATGTGAGTCCATTATCAATTAATGAATAAAAGAATTTAGTTGAAAATGAGAGAAAAGGTGCTGATGTATCAGACCTTAAGGAAGATGAAAAGAAAGAGGGTGTTGAGGGTGATTTAACTAACACTTTGAGTTTTGCAGATTCAGTTGCTGTCACCATAGAACAATTTTTTGCAGATGCATCTCTCAAAGATATTCCAGTTGATGCTGAAATTGATCTTGAAGCCATCTCAGCAAATGTGTCCACTCTGAACAAGATCTACTTTGAGCAAGCCAATGCCACTGAGGCTGGATTGCAACTTGCTACACAAACTGCAACTTCCATTGAGGAGCAATCAGAGAAGTTGGACACATTGGTCAGGGAAGTTGGGAAGGCACATGCTGAAACTGTTGACACCCTTGATGGCCAAGGAAAAACTCTAGCCTCTGTGGAGATGAGGCTTAAAGGATCAGAAGAAGTGGTTTTGCCAACCTTGGATGCAAGAATAAGTGGTGTTGAGACTGGACTGCAAACAGTTTCAACAGAAGTTACCAAGGCCAAGGATGCAATGGCAAAATTCACAAAGACTGTGAAAAAGGAGCAGCAAGGTTTAAAGGATCTCTACAAGCACAATGTATTGGCTCTAAAGAGAACAATTAAGGATGCCTTGAGGCAGAGAACAACAGCTCAAAGGAGGAGAGCTGAGGAGCTAAAAGCTGCAATGGTGAATGTCACGCCCCAATTTTCATAAAAGCAAATTTTACAGAAATACTTAACAATCTTAAAATAAAGGGCATGAAATGAAATTTAAATACAAGAAAGTGGACCATAAATTTATTTAATAATAAAATTATTTGACTAACAGCGGAAGCCTCGATACATTAAACATCTCAAAATGATTTTTAATTAAAAAGCCTAAATATTAATACACTTGAATTTTAATTGCTTAAATTCATAAAATAAAATATGACGATTTGACATCCACCGCCTCTCCTCGCCATCAACTCATCAACCTGAATCTGAAATGTTAAATGTATGGTATGAGCAAAACCACTAGCTCAGTGAAGTCACTTTGACAATATTAAATACAACATACAAATAAAATGTATAATCACATACAATCACGTAATTTACAAAAAGTCACATAAGCACCTTTCATCTCACATAAACACTTTTCATCATACTTTTGATTAATTAATAATTATGTTTCACGGTTATCCCAAGGATCTCTTTTAAATCCTACTGGGTCCCCCTCAAAGACCTATTTTCAGTCCCGGGTTCTTTTCTTGTGCACGGCGGATCCCCCAAAGATATCTCTTCAATCTCGGGTTCACCGAAGACCTCTTTTCTGTCCCGGGCCTCTTTTAAGCCCCTGACCTTTCATTATTAAAATATTCACTCACATTCAAATCATATCGCAATGCACATAAACAATTTATTCATACGAAGCAGTTAATAAAGGCAAATAAACCACAACTGAAATAAATGTTGCAGATGCAATTAAAACAACCTTAATCCTTTTGGAGTCGACTTCCATGAACCGTGAGTAGAATGAATAAATATAGGGTTTTGTATGAAAATATTATGATGTGTGCTTTTGCTTTGTAAATATGGAGCTCTATTTATAGGGAAGAAAATAGGTTTCTTGAGAGAAAAGTTAGGAATTTGAATATACCATAAAAATAAGATTTGATTTACTTTAAAATATTCTTTATAGATGTTTATGGGAATTTATAAATATCTCGTTTTAAATCTTATTTCATAGAATAATTAAATAAGGAATTTTAAAAATAATACTAATGAGGAGAAATGACGTCAAGATTTAAAGCCTCATCAATGTCAGGACAGTTGGACATTGACCAGCCTTTAGTCATCCAGGATGACTCAGTGGACTTGGGATGCCCAAGCACTGTGATCTCCCAACAACTGCCCTCTGTGGATCTTGTTGAGGATATGGAGGTGTCAGGTTTAGGTCAAGAAGGAGTTGAAAAGGATGATAGTATGGAAAAATCAGAGGGAGAGGGTGGTGATTGTGTGATTACTGGTAGTAAGAGTGCACCACAATTAGAGGGAGAGGAAGTTGAAATATTGGGTGCAGCCCAATATGAGAGCCAGGCTATTCTCTTGGTGAAAGTCAAATCTGAACTTGATGAATCCCTTGGTGAAAGGAGGCCTGATTCTCCAGTGAATGTGAGTCCATTATCAATGAATGAATAAAAGAATTTAGTTGAAAATGAGAGAAAAGGTGCTGATGTATCAGACCTTAAGGAAGATGAAAAGAAAGAGGGTGTTGAGGGTGATTTAACTAACACTTTGAGTTTTGCAGATTCAGTTGCTGTCACCATAGAACAATTTTTTGCAGATGCATCTCTCACAGATATTCCAGTTGATGCTGAAATTGATCTTGAAGCCATCTCAGCAAATGTGTCCACTCTGAACAAGATCTACTTTGAGCAAGCCAATGCCACTGAGGCTGGATTGCAACTTGCTACACAAACTGCAACTTCCATTGAGGAGCAATCAGAGAAGTTGGACACATTGGTCAGGGAAGTTGGGAAGGCACATGCTGAAACTGTTGACACCCTTGATGGCCAAGGAAAAACTCTAGCCTCTGTGGAGATGAGGCTTACAGGATCAGAAGAAGTGGTTTTGCCAACCTTGGATGCAAGAATAAGTGGTGTTGAGACTGGACTGCAAACAGTTTCAACAGAAGTTACCAAGGCCAAGGATGCAATGGCAAAATTCACAAAGACTGTGAAAAAGGAGCAGCAAGGTTTAAAGGATCTCTACAAGCACAATGTATTGGCTCTAAAGAGAACAATTAAGGATGCCTTGAGGCAGAGAACAGCAGCTCAAAGGAGGAGAGCTGAGGAGCTAAAAGCTGCAATGGTGAATGTCACGCCCCAATTTTCATAAAAGCAAATTTTACAGAAATACTTAACAATCTTAAAATAAAGGGCATGAAATGAAATTTAAATACAAGAAAGTGGACCATAAATTTATTTAATAATAAAATTATTTGACTAACAGCGGAAGCCTCGAGACATTAAACATCTCAAAATGATTTTTAATTAAAAAGCCTAAATATTAATATACTTGAATTTTAATTGCTTAAATTCATAAAATAAAATATGACGATTTGACATCCACCGCCTCTCCTCGCCATCAACTCATCAACCTGAATCTGAAATGTTAAATGTATGGTATGAGCAAAACCACTAGCTCAGTGAAGTCACTTTGACAATATTAAATACAACATACAAATAAAATGTATAATCACATACAATCACGTAATTTACAAAAAGTCACATAAGCACCTTTCATCTCACATAAACACTTTTCATCATACTTTTGATTAATTAATAATGATGTTTCACGGTTATCCCAAGGATCTCTTTTAAATCCCACTGGGTCCCCCTCAAAGACCTATTTTCAGTCCCGGGTTCTTTTCTTGTGCACGGCGGATCCCCCAAAGATATCTCTTCAATCTCAGGTTCACCGAGGACCTCTTTTCTGTCCCGGGCCTCTTTTAAGCCCCTGACCTTTCATTATTAAAATATTCACTCACATTCAAATCATATCGCAATGCACATAAACAATTTATTCATACGAAGCAGTTAATAAAGGCAAAGAAACCACAACTGAAATAAATGTTGCAGATGCAATTAAAACAACCTTAATCCTTTTGGAGTCGACTTCCATGAACCGTGAGTAGAATGAATAAATATAGGGTTTTGTATGAAAATATTATGATGTGTGCTTTTGCTTTGTAAATATGGAGCTCTATTTATAGGGAAGAAAATAGGTTTCTTGAGAGAAAAGTTAGGAATTTGAATATACCATAAAAATAAGATTTGATTTACTTTAAAATATTCTTTATAGATGTTTATGGGAATTTATAAATATCTCGTTTTAAATCTTATTTCATAGAATAATTAAATAAGGAATTTTAAAAATAATACTAATGAGGAGAAATGACGTCAAGATTTAAATTTAGGCTTGAGGGTTGATTTTGAAATCTAATTAGTAGAATCATTCCTCCGACTTTTTAGAGTACATGCATTTGAAAATTCAGTTTATTACAATTATTGGAAAATATCATGAAAAGGAAATAATCCCTAATTAAAGATATTTTTAATTTCAAGAGAAACAGAAATAAGTTATTTAAAGTATATATATATTTTTATGGAAAACGAAAGTTTTAAAACAATTACTTAAATTTATATATATATATAATTAGGTGTGAGTATGTAAATATATTTTATTTGAAAATATATCTTGATAACATAGGAATGAACAATATATTTTTATTTTAAAATCATATGAAATCTCTTATTTAAAATAAAATAAATATTTAAATGCATTTTTAAAATAACTAACTTGAAAATTTTAGGGGTGTTACAGTGAAGGAGGTTGCTGAGAAGTTCACAGTGGAGCTTATGGCCAAGGTCTCTGATCAAGTTGTGTCCAATCTCACTGAGCAACTGCAGGCCAATCTTGATCAATCCTTGAAGGCCACACTTGATGCTATTGTTGCTCAGAAAATGAAGCCAGTCCATGCCTTTCTGAGTATGGCAGATGATAGAATGCAGAACATCCACGATGAAAATGTTTATTTGCTGCAAGAGCTGAAGTCTCTCACTCATTCTCATTCCCATCTCTCTGTCACTATCAGTAACTTGAAGCCCCAGTGTTTTGATAATGCCAAAAAGGAGGAAAGAGAGAGAGCTAGGGCAAAGGGAACCTTGAAGATAGGTGAATCCAAGGGAAAGGAAAAGGTCCCTGAGGTTGAGGAAGAGGAAGAAGAAGACATTGGGAAAGGCAAAGGCCCAATGAACATTGAAGATCTAACTGAGGAAGAACAAATTCAGATTGCTGTAAAGGAGTCCATGGCTTCTGCAATGGAAAGTCAGGCCAGAAGGCAACAGAGACCTGGTGGTGAATCTGCAGGCCTTAACCCCATGATAAAGATTGTTGAAGTGAGGGGGAAGGTGACCGGGGCCTCTGAAAGAAAGAGAAAGGAACAAGCCTTCACTGAATTCCCAACAAGCCTGACTCTACCATCTGAGTTTCAATCTGAAGAGTCAACCCCACTGAGAATGTCAAAAAGGCTGAAGAAAGCAGCCAAGTTGCCTGAAATCCAAGAAGAAGAAGCAGAAGAAGAAGAACAGGACAAAGAGCCTGAAGTCAGAATGCCCAAACTTGTTGATGATCCTTCAAAGCTGTTTGAAGATGGATTTGGAAAGGATCCTGAGAGAAGCTAGCTCTTCAGAGAGCTAAGGAGAAGATGGATCAGTTGGTTGAAGCCAACAAGGCAAGGGATGAAAGAAGGGCCAACTTCAAAGCTCCAAGAAGGAGGAGAGCTTCATACACAAGGTTGAAGTCTCAGATGCTGCAAAGATGGGATACCAAATACCCTCACCATGACAAGTGGGTGCCAATCTCACTGAATGATGCATGGGAGGAGGCCAAAAGGAGCTTTGTGTATGACTTTTATGTCATAGGAAAGTGGCTTGGTGAAAATGTTGATGAGGTATTTGTGCAGTTCATGTTTGAAAACCATAGGGATCTATACTAGAAGCTGTTTGCAGCAGCTGACATGGCAAGGATAGAATTCAAAGCCCCTGGTCCTATTCTGTACATGCCTCCCAAGTTCAATGGGAACTTGATTGATGAAGGGAAGATTATGGAGGAGTTCATCTCAATCATGAGGATGGAGAAGATGAAGCCTGGCCCCAAGGGAACCAATCAGGACATTTGGGAACTGAAGAAAAGGGTTTGGGCTCAGTATGGAATTGCTCCTCAGGATGATGGAACTCTTTGAAGCATAAGTTCACTCTTTCCCTTATTTATATGATTTACTTGTTTTTATTCTATCTGTATCAGTTAGTGAGTCCTTCTAATTTTCTGTTTTGTAATGCCTCATGATATATATATATATATGAAAGGATCACTATTTTTCTATCAAGAGATAACAACTCATTATCTCAACTAACCTAACATGATCTATATACTTGATTTATTATTTATGCTAACAGTTTATTTCAGGAAAACTGACCAGATCATTTATCCTGAAGACAGAGCTTAGTATAAGTCAAGTTCCCTTTGTAATAGGTTTTGGCATCATCAAAAAGGGGGAAATTGTTGGGAAATAAAATGATTTTGATTAAGATACCAAAACCCCTGATTGATGATGATCAGATTAGTTGAGATACAGTTTTGAAAAACATCAGTCTAGTTGTCTCAGGATAGTTGAGACAGTAAAAATGCTTAAGTCTAAATCTCAGAAATGTTGTGAGATTTATAGTTCAGGATAGTTGTCCAAAGCTGAAATGTTAGGCAGCTTATTAAGTGTTAAAGTTTTAGGACAAGTCTGCTGAAGAATACATCATTGATAAGCTTGCTAAAGAGGACAACCTTGCTGAGTGGTCAATGGCATGAAGTAAAGCTGCACTGATAAGAGCTACATCAGATCAGATGGTAAATGATTGAAGATCATAACATTGAATGCTGCCTAGTCAGAAGACATATTTAATGAAGCATTCATTACTATCAAGCCTGAACTTAGCATTGAAGACTTAGAAGCATTAAAGACTGAAGTATTGAATGAATGTTGGAATATTCTAGTTTGCAGCAGGAATGTTCAGGGGAGTTGTCCCATCTAACCGTTGGTTGAGTGTAGAGTCTGCCACAAATCAACCTTGAGAAATGTGCAAATTTGGAAACTGACACAAGTCATCTTATCCGCATTTTTCAGAAGTCAACACATTCATTCAAGCAACCATTGAGGAAGCTTTTACACACTGGATAATAGGATGTCAAGCTTCATAACCGTTTCAATGGTGCTGCAAATAGACAAGTTTGAAATGCTATCTCTCCAACGGATAGTTGATCAAATTTTCCTATAAATTCAGAAGTGATCAAAGGATTCAAGCATCCAACTACTTGCTATCAAACTATCATCAAGCAATCAAAGGAAACCAAAGTTGTTCTTGAGAATCCCAAGTTTCCTGATCACTTCAATTAGCTAAGCCAATCCTTGTAATATCCTAAGCTTAACATTGAGATATCCTAAGCCTTTACACCGTTCTTATTGTAAAGGATATCTCTACTAGTTGGAAACAAACCACAAACCCTTACCTCATTTTGTGAAGGAGTGTTTGTTGTAGAAGTGAGAAGTTAAGGGCTGTTATTGAAACACAGTCTTAACTCAGAGAGATTGAGCACTAGGACTCAGATTATCCTAGGGATCAAAGCACTAAGAGAGTGTTGTTGATCAGTGCACCTTGGCACTATAAAACAAGCTAATTCCATTGTTAAGGAATTATCCTGTTCAATCAGGGAAAGTGGATGTAGGAGTATTGAGACTCTGAACCACTATAAATTGTTGTGTCATTTACTTACTGTTTTACATTCTATTACTTGCATTGCTTCAATCATTCATTTTCAAAGGAATCACTTCAGTAAGACAAGGAAAAACTGTTTTGGACAAAGTCCCTGATTAACTGTTTGTTTTCAGAAATTAACTTGGAGTATCTTCTTCAAAGAAAAGGCCAACCATATTCCGCACTTAGCAAAGCTCTTATATATTTATCCAACTTATCACTATCTGGTTTTCAGTAGGACATATATCTTTAGAAAATCACTCAGGCTAGTTGTCAGACAACCTTCCTGATCTAATCAAACTACTGTTTTTAAGAAGAAAAGTAAGAATTTGAATACACAAGTGCATTTCCCCCCCCCCCCCCCATACACTTGTGTCATACTCCATCTAGGACCAACAACACACCAACTTATGCAAGACAGAATATAAACTAGTCAGTTTAGAGGCCAAAATTCTTCTTCTCCATTTAGTGATTACTCCCACAGTCAAGATGCTTATCATCACATCATGATCAGTAACAACAGGATCCTCCATAATTTTTGTTTTAAGCAAAATATTGATCCTTCTAGGGGTAATCATATGCCTATTTCCTCTAAACCAAAAATGTCCATATCTTGTAGAGTTTGGATCACCAGCAAATTGAAGGATATTAGCATAGAATTCATATATCCAGTCAACAATGTAAGGACAAGCAAATTGTAAGGTATGCAACAAGGATCTTTCTTTAAACTAATCAATCAGATTCAACTCTTCAAAGTCAGGAACTTTAATCAATCTTTCACTTAAAATCTGCCTAGTTCTTATAGTTTTATACTGTATGCTTGTCTTATCATTATAGTCCTCATCAGAGTCACTATTCCTATCATCAGAAGAGAAAAGTACCTCGTTTTCATCCTCTTCTGAAGAACTGGATGACTGCTCAGGATCTGACTGTTCTGGTATTGCCATCGGAGAGGCAACACTTTCGGGCTCTCAGAGCCTTTTTGATCGTCGGACTGGTGGAGTGGGTTCACTCTCCTCTTCCATTTCCTCAACTACTTCGTCCACATCCTCCTCATTAACAGTCTCCTCCATATCCTCCTCATTAACAGTCTCCTCTTCCACTGGAGCTTCAGTTTGTTTTGGCTCTGTTTCCGGTTCTGCTTCAAAATCAGAAACTGCAATTGGCTCAGACGCATTCCCATCAGTTCTGGGTTTCTTCCCCTTTCCTGTGTAATCAACAATCTTGCCCAGGTTCCTTTGGGACTTCCTCTTTCCACCAGTCCACTTTCTTGCAGTAGAGACAGCAACAACCTTTTTCTTACCCTTTTTCTGCCAATGTAGTCTCTCGAACTTAGCGGCCAGAACATCCTCATCTAAAGATTCCTGCATGTCCACATCGCCCTTGAACATGGCATTATCCAGTGTTTCACCTTCGAGCACCAAAACAGGGTGTGCTGTTTTTAGGCTTAGGGTTTCGAAAGCCTCTTTCAAGATGTTGAAAGGAGTGCCTAGAGGGAAGTGTAAGGTTTCTGGTGCGATTTCAGGTATGGGAGCTTCAGATGATCGCTCATTTTAAGGCTTAGAGGCCAAAATTTCAGCAGCTGCGTTTGAATTCGCAATTTCTGAGTGAATATCAAAGGGGTTGTAAGGAACTATCTCGAGAGGGGATGAGTGAGTAGGAGTTTGTTCATTAGCAAAGGGAACGACAATGGTTCCAACGGTGAATGATGGAGAGTTTGGTGAGTTCAATGATGCCATTTCAGCAAGGAGGTTGAGAGGGTTTGGAGAAATCTTGTCGCTTGAGTTTGAGTTCGAGTGTGCAACAGAAATCTGAGGAGTGTTAGACATATTAGGGGTTGTACACAAAATTAATTCTAGAGACCTTTCAAATTCTTCAGATAAGTGCAAAGCAGAATTCAAACAGTGTGAGTCAAAAAATGAAGTGACATAGGAACTAGATATACTCGAGTGCTGTAAATAAATTAAGAACAGTAATTACCAGGCTTAAATGAATTAACAAAGTTTTTCAAGTATTTTCCTACACTGTTATGGAGACTCGTCTTATATGGAGAATTGAGAAGAAGGAGTTACACGATTTGGAGAGTAAGGGAAGTGAAGTAGTGGAAGTAACTTCCCCACTAATTGATCGTGGTTAACTGGGAGAATAAGAATTCTGAAAAACAAAAATAATAAAATGCGGAATATATAATAACTAAATTAATAAAACAAGGCAAGACTAAGTCAAATTAAATATTTCAGAGAATAATATTTAATAATTATAAAAAATAACTAATTCCACGAAAATTGGGATAAAAATCTGAATTAACGAGTGTTTTGACTATTGATGGCATTCTATACACCTCAACACAATTTTGTCATGATTTTTCATCATATGTATTGCTCTAACATCTTTTTCTTTTTATCACACTTCACATTGATCCATCTTTTGAAAAGAGTACATCGTAGCAGCGAACTCCGTGCCCCATAGTTACTCAATGGATTTTTGAATATATTGATGCAATTTATATCACCTTTTGAAAAGAGATCATCGTAGTAGCGAGCTCCGTGTCCCATAGTTACTCAGTGATTTATAAAGCATCTAATACGTGATTTTTCTTTTGTAGCATTTGAGAGGTGTATAGGCTCTTTAGTATTTTTCACAAGTCATTCAGAATTCAAATATCAATCACAAGGAATTTCATTAATTCAATAATTACGAAAATTTAAAACAAGGAAACACATAAGTGACTTATCTTAGTGTTTTCTCAAATGCTGCCGCATTTGATACACCACCCTTGATCATATTTTCAGATATTGCATAAACCAAGAGATTTTCGTAGAGAAAAAAACCTTTTATCATCAAGAGCTTTAGTAAATATATCAGCCAATTGTTTTTCAGTAGATATGTACTCTAACTTAACAACTTCCTTTTCAACAAGATCTCTTATAAAGTGATGTCTAATACTTATATGCTTTGTTAATGAGTGTTGCACTGGATTTTTTGAGATATTTATAGCACTAGTATTATCACAGTACACAGTCAAAACATCACTAGGTAAGCCATAATCATGAAACATTTTTTGCAACCAAAGTAATTGAGTTAAACTCCCTGCTGTAATGTATTCTGATTCAGCTGTTGATTGAGACACACATTTCTGCTTTCTGCTGTGCCAAGAGATTAAGTTGTTTCCCATATAGAAGTAGCCACCACTTGTGCTTTTCCTATCATCACAATCTCCTGCCCAATCTGCATCACTGTATCTTATTAAGGTACAGTTTGTGTCTTTGCTATACCAAATGCCTAAATCACAAGTACCTGCAACATACTTAATGATTCTTTTAACAGCATTCATATGTGATTCTTTGGGGTTAGCTTGGTATCTAGCACATAAACAGACACTAAACATAATATCAGGTCTACTGGACCTCAAGTATAGAAGACTACCTATCATGGACCTGTACAGTGTTGAGTCAACACTCTAGCCAACATTGTCCTTACTCAGTTTCTGAGTTGATCCCATATGTGTTTTCATGTGTTTAGCACTCTAGCCAACATTTTCCCTACTCACTTTTAGCATACTTACTTTGTGAAATAAAAATTCAATCTTTTTGCTGTTTGATTTGCAATCCTAGGAAGTAATTTAGATCACCTACCATGGACATTTCAAAGGTGGATGTCATCTCATTCACAAAGTGTTTAAGCATATTGTCACAAGTAGAACCAAATAATATATCATCAACATAGATTTGAGCAATCATAATGGCATTTTTATCATGTTTGATGAATAGTGTTCTGTCAGCTTCTCCTCTTACTTTTCCAAACTCAATCAAGAAATCTGTCAACCTTTCATACCATGCTCTAGGTGCTTGTTTCAAGACATATAGAGCTTTTTTCAATTTAAAGACATGATCAGGAAAATCAGGGTTTTCAAAGCCTTTAGGTTGTTCAACATAAGCTTCTTCATTTAGAATACTATTTAGAAAGACAGCTTTAACATCCATTTGGTGCAGTTTTATATCAATATAGCATGTAATGGCAAGTAAGAGCCTAATGGATTCAATTCTAGCAACAGGAGCAAATGTTTCATCAAAGTCTACACCTTCAACCTGTGTATACCCTTGAGCAACCAACCTAGCTTTGTTTCTAATAATGTTTCCCATCTCACCAGTCTTATTCTTAAAGATCCATTTGGTCCCTATAACATTAATATGATCTGGTCTAGGAACTAATGTCCAAACATCATTCCTAACAAACTGATTTAGTTCTTCATGCATAGCTTCAATCCAGTTTTCATCATCTAATGCTTCTTTAACAGTTTTAGGTTCAATCTCAGAGTGATAGCATTCATGATTTACTTTACTACACAGGCATGACATACATATAGATCTTACCACATCCTTTGATTTCATGCCAATTCTTCTTCTGGTTTGAACACCTGTAGACTGCTCACCAATGATTTGGTCTTGTGGATGATATTTCTGAATCCTTATGGAAGGAGTTTTCTGGAGATTATACAGATTTTCAGGATCTGTATTATCAGACGTTTCCTCTGGTGTGTCATCATTCTTCTCAACATTCTGAACCTGTTCAACATTTTCAGTATTGATTGGTACATCAATCAAGTCTGAAATGTCTTCATCTTTAATGCTTTTACCTGTAATGCTTGTATCATCATCAAAAACAACATTTACAAATTCTTGTACAATATCAGTCGTAAAGTTATAAATTCTATAGGCTTTGCTGTTCCTTGAGTAACCAAGAAAGAAACCTTTATCACTCTTTGAGTCAAACTTATGTAACTGATCCCTGTCATTCAAGATATAGCATACACAACCAAAAACATGGAAATATTTAAGGTTAGGCTTTCTATTGTTCAGAATTTCATATGGAGTTCTAACAGAATCTGTTCTATTATAAACTCTATTAGCAATATGACAAGCAGTATTAAGAGCTTCAGCCCAAAATCTTTTGGATAAGTTCTTAGAACATAGCATGACCCTAGCCATTTCTTGAAGTGTTCTATTCTTTCTTTCTGCAATGCCATTTTGTTGAGGAGTTTTAGGAGAAGAAAACTCTTGTATTATTCCTTTAGATTCACAAAACTCAGTAAAAGCACTATTTTCAAATTCTCTTCCATGATCAGACCTGATTCTGCATACTTTAGAATTGAAAACATTCTTGAATCTTTTATACAGAATTTTGAAAATGGAAAAAGTTTCAGATTTATCTTTTAAGAATTCAATCCATGCGAATCTAGAGTAATCATCAACCACAACTAAAGAATACCTTTTACCTCCAATACTTTCTGTTTCCATAGGACCCATAAGATCCATGTGCAGTAATTCGAAGCAATGTTTGGTTGAGCAATGTCCCAACATTTTGTGAGACACTTTAACCTGTTTGCCTTTTTGACAAGGTCCACAAACCTTGTTATCTGAAAATTTCAGATCTGGTAAACCTGTAACAGCTTTCAATCTAACAAGTTTATCAAGCTGTCTATAGTTAGCATGTCCAAGTTTATGATGCCATAGAGTACTATCATCAACTTTAGCCTTATTGTAGATAAGTTCAGATTCAATGAGATAGCAATTATCAGCAGATCTATTTCTCATCATGATGCATTCAGAATTTTTGTCTAGCACATAACATGAGTTCTTATCAAATTTAACATGCAAATCATCATCACATAATTGACTAATACTTATAAGATTGGCCAGTAATCCATCAACATGCAGAACATTGGATAACTTAGGAAAACCAGAAACATTCAATATCCCTTTACCAATGATTTTTCCTTTTGATCCACCACCATAAGTGACATTACCACCATTATAAACAATATAATCAGTAAGATAATCAATTTGACCTGTCATGTGTTTAGAACAGCCACTATCAAAGTACCATAATCCAGGTATACATGCTTTTAGAGACATATGGACAACATTACAAGATGTATTTTCTTTTGGAATCCATGCAGAATTATTACTATGTGATCTTGAATGTTGAGTCATTCCAGGCAATACATAATTTTTCAGATGATTTTTCTTCTTCAAACATTGAGGACTTTTATGACCCTTTTTGAAACAGTAATGGCATATAACATCTTTTGCATTAATCTGAGTCTTAGCAGAAACACTAGAATTGTAATTCACTTCAACTTTTACAAAAAGAGTAGGTTTCTTAAGGTCAGACTTCTTTGAATTTTTACCTTGATAGCCAATACCTGTTTTTCTTGAGTTGTTGGTCATAAGAGAGTCTTCCAGTTTCATCTTTCCTTCATAAAATCTTTTAAAGCTCAGTGAGGCTTCCTTCAACCTTTCTTCAAGTTTAGATATCTCAATATCTTTTCTTGTTAGAATACCTTCAAGCTTGGTAATATATTCTCTTAAATCAGAATTTTCAAAGTTCAGAGACAAAACTATTTTGTTAAGTTTCTCAGTTTCAGAAGATATTTTACAAACTTTTTCATTTGTTAAAGGTTTTTCATAAGAATATTTCTTAAAGTCAAGAACAGACACATCTAGTCTTTCTTTAAGTTTAGAAATTTCTTTATCCTTCTTTGTTAAAAGACTTTCCAGTTTAAAAACAGTATTAGACAAGTCTTGAATGTCAGCATCTCTTCTGGATAAACCTGTTTTATTTGATGTACCTGTCTCATTAACAGAACTTGTGAAACAGTTAAATTCTGGTGCATTATTATTCAGTGATTTCTCAAATGATGGCTCATTTTTCCTCACATCGTAATAATCATTCAGATCATCATCAAAAGTATCATCATACAGAATTCTAGCAGAGAAAGCATTTTCAATGTCTTTTTCAGGATCATGATCAACATCAGACTCATCACTTAAAGTAGCACTAAAATTAAGTTTCTTTTTTAGAATGGTGTTGGCACATTCATTAGCATAATGACCATATCCAGAACATGCATCACATTTAACATTATTCCTATAATCTTGATCAGATCTAAACATGTTTCCTCTTTCTAATTGTCTAGAAGGATTAAAATTGTTCTTCCTAATAAGCAATTGTTGAGTATTATTAATCTGAACCTTAGGTTGAATGTTATCCTTAAATCTATTATTCTTGTTCCTCATGAATGTCTTAAACTGTTTAGTAATGAAAGCCATATAATCAGGATTGTTAAGGTATTCCTCAATATCATCTTCATCAGAATCAATTTCAGTAACATAAGGAGACTTTCCAGAACCCGATGATGCAGATGATGAGGCATCACCTTTGAAAACAAGTACTTTCTTTTCATTATCAGTCTTTTTAGAAAAGTTCATCTCATAAGTTTTCAAAATACCAATCAATTCATTTTGACTTAACACATCAGTATCCTTAGCTTCTTCTATAGCACATATCTTAGGTTCAAAACGTTTAGGAACATATCTAAGAATTTTATGTACTAACCTTTGATTTGATATTGGATCTCCAAGAGAATGAGCTTCATTTGAAATCTCAGTCAGCTTTTCGTTGTAAGATGAAATGGTTTCATCTTCTTTCATCCTCAGATTCTCGAACTTGGTTCCAAGCATACGTAGTCTGGTCCTTCGTACACTATCTGATCCTTCACAATGTTCTTGCAATCGATCCATGCATCCTTCGATGAAATGCAGTTTGCTATGATTTTGAACATTGAGGCATCAGTTGAGGTGAAGATTGCATTCAACGCTTTTGAATTGTAACTTGCGGTTGTGATTTCTTCAGCCGTCCAGTCGAGCTCTCTCTTGATCCGAGCTTCATTGTCTTCATCCGTAGCGGTTCTTGGTTGAGTCCAACCAGCAAGAACACTCCTCCAGGCTCGTTCATCAATGGATTTGATGTACATTCTCATCTTTGGTTTCCAGAAAGAATAATTTGTGCCATCTAGAATTGGAGGTTTTAGTGCGGGTAAAAGTGGATACTCCATTTCAGATTTACACACTCTAAGCAGAATCTCTACTTAGTGTATCAAGTAGTTGGCTCTGATACCAATTGAAAGTGTGTGTGCGTGCGAAATCAGAGATGTTGTCTGTTGTGTTGGCACAATCTAGATCACGATGCAGCGGAAATTAAATTGCACGTAGTGAAAATGGAAGTATTCAAAATTTCCGTAGATTATAAAATAATCTACGCTGTTCACTATATAAAAATATGTGAAACGAGTACAACCTCTTTGAGGTGTATAATTACACTACGAAAGTGTATAATGATTTACTAAGTTCTATGAAACTATCTCCCTCATAGATCTATGCACATAACCTAGTAAATAAGACTATGTTCTAACACACTATTATTCGGGTTTACAATAATGTGAAGAACTACAAGAAGAAACAAAGGTTTTCCTAACTAGAAGTGTATATAGCGTTCAATAGAGTAGTAGTCGATTTTAGCTTTCCTTCTTGTGTATCTTGTGTTGAGGGCAGCTTCTGTATTTGTAGGCTTCATCCACGAACTACCATCAACTCTCATGATCGTCTCAACCGTGAGATCATGCGGTTGTAAACTTCTCTCCACCACTCCTAGAATTTAGGGACTTATTATACCATGTCTAATAACTTCTCACTCCCACGCAGTGGCATGACTTGGTGTTGCCCACGTCTTCTAACTGCTCTGGGGACATCATTAGACAACAAGCGTAAGATAAGAGTTAGTGAGAAAAGGAAGGGCAAATTATGATGTTGTCATGAGTGTTGGGAACATTAAACACAACACTCTGCTGTTAGTGTTGGATCATTAAACAAGGCACTCATATCAACATCAACACTGACTATATCCCATTGTTGTATTTATTATATATTATTCTAGCAGGTCTATGTGGTATACTCTTTCATTAAACTTATTAGTTGGTTAAATTTATATTTGTTTGTTTTGACTATAGCACATATGAATTAGCTACTGAGATTGTTGTATTTATTAACTATACTTCCGATGTAATAAATTATAGGTTAACAATGTGGAGGAAAGTTAAGGTACGTGTTCAAAATGTCATCTCCGAATCGCCCATTTTTGAAGGGACCGTGCAAGAAACCTACTGCATCAAGCATTATGCAGCAAGGGCATGGCACGCTGGACTGTGGGATAGTTGTGTGCAGGTTAATTGAGTGTTTCTTAAGAGGTGAAGACCCTCAGACTGTTAATTTTGATGTGGAAGAGGCAAGTAAGATGTGTGTGAGGATCGTTGGGACATTCGTCAACCCTTTTAGATATGGAGTTTGATGTTTTTGGATGCTGTATTTTGCTGAAGACTTATTCAACTTTTTGTGAACATATTTATCAGTATTACTTCTGCTGGTTTAAGTTATTTAGGTTAACCATTCATATGTTATGAATGTAAGGCCTATGAACATGTTTGCATATTTTGGTTTAAATTCTATTTTGGATGATTATTTCTTTGTTTTTTGAATGACTTCTTTTAATACTTTACAATATTTCTTCAAAGTGGATATTAATATTATTATATTTAATATTAAGTAAAACATTATTTTAATAGAATATTGATTAATTTACAGTATATAGTCTAAAAGAGATGATGATAATTTATTGAATATTTGTTATTTATGTTTTGTTGGTCCCAAAGTTGAGTTAATAATATTGAGTAAGCTAGTGAAAATGTCTAGAGGGGAGGGGTGAATAGACTTTTCAAAAATCTTTCAATATATCAGAATACACAATGCGGAATAATCAGATTACTAATGAGCCCAATCAAGTTTATACTCAACTTTTCTATAGATCTTTATCTTTGTTAATTCTACTGTTCTTGATTAAACAATTCAAACAAATATCAAACAGTAAAGTAAAGAACACAGAATTTTATAGTGGTTCGACAAATGTCTACATCCACTCTCACAACTCCAGTTGTGAAGTTTTATTACTCTTCTTGAGCTTCTTGTGGCTTAAAGTCCCAAGATTAAGACTTTGATCTTTTCGATTATACCTCCAGGTATATCTTCGATCTACTAGTAATTCTACAAGTAACTAGCACACTTGTTTTACAAAATACAAACTTGAACTTGAAAAGTAAAACTTCTCTTTGAATAGCCTTTGATTCTTCTCTTCAATTCAGTGGCTTCTTCTTGCTTTGATTTCCTTCAACTCTGTGAGTTCTTGCTTGTAGACTTGCTCTTGAATTCTCTAAGATCAGTAATTGCTTCAGTAGTAGTAGTAGTCTCTTCAAGTAGGAGATCACACAGTTTTTATAGAACTTAGTATGACAGTTAGCAGTTTGTGAACTAACTTTCAACTAACTCTAAAACTGTTTTTGTAACTTCTTCTTGTAACCGACTTTGTAACTTCCTTCCAAGTCAGCATCTCTTCAATAAATCTTCAGTTACACCTTAAATAAGCTTTCCAAACTTATTCTTCAATTTCACTAAATCAGCACAGTAACTTACTGTTCTGATTTTTACTCTTCGGATTTTACTCTGCTGATTTTTACTCTTCTGATTCAATCAGCACAGTAACCAAAAACTGTTCAAAACTTCTCCAGCTTTCTTCTCAGCTTATCTTCAACTCTTCTTGAAGTCTTTTTAGTCTGAAGTAGTCCTCTGAGTCTTCTTTAGTCTTCTGATCTTCTGATCTTCTCCTAATCTATTCCTAATCTAGTGTTCTGATTTTACTGTTCTGAGCTTTACAATGCTGAATACAATAAAATACAACTTTACATATATAAAACCTATCTATACATCAACTGAACTATATACAGATGAGTATTTCAAAGTCCTACATTATAAGCTGTCTATACAATACAAAACATCAGCTTAGTTCCTATCAGTTCATATATCAGATCAGTAAATAATAAGATCAGTAACTCATGTAAGTTCAATAACTTCCATATAAGATCAGTAAATATCTAAGATCAGTAAACATTTAAGATCAGTAACTTACACATAAGATCAGTAAGCACATCAGATCAGTAAGTACATCAGATCAGTAACTCAGATCTCAAATATATCATATAAGATCACTAAAAATATTCTCAGTTTCCACACTAAGATCAGTAATCTTATTTCACATGACTCAGTTAAGATCAGTAATTTTATTCTTAATATTACTTAATAAGATCAGTAAACTTACTTCAGTTAGCATTAAGATCAGTAATCTCAATTTTAAGTTTCTCATCAGATTAGTAAGCTTAGATTCAGATGACTTAGTTAAGATGACTTAGAACCACATATATTACTAACTTTAAGTTGCTTTTGGCCATCAAAACATACTTTCATCAACTAGAACATTGTTTATAGGATTCATATCCCAACATGTTTCAATATAATATCATATAGATTCTGTTAAAATTTCCCATAATTTTAGTTTTGTATATGATTTCTTATTGTTAGTTTCAATTTTGATCGTAATTGCAATATATATGCCAATTATTGTATCTCAAGATATTTATGGGAAATAATTAATATAAATGGAATATAGTATCAATATAGATGTAAATAGTTAGTAAACAAAAAAATAATAAACTAAATTAAATGCTATGCTTAAATATATGGCAAATACAACTAGGGTTTACAGTCCAATATGCATATATATATATATATATATATATATATATATATAAAGACGGCGGCCTTTCATCACAGACATTCAAAAATTTTGGCATAAAAAAACAGTGTGATTTCATTTTTTAAAAAAAATGTCCCGATACAACCAGATTGAGAGGGAACTGGTTATATGTTATTGCAATCGGAGAGCAAACGTAGTTACATCTTGGAAGAATAGGAACGTTGGAAGAAGATTCTATGGTTGTGCATCGTACCCGGTAAGATTTTCGGTGTAGTATGATTGTTTTTTTAAGAAGAACTGATTATATTCATATAATTTCTGATATTTATACCTAAATAGATATGATTATAATTTCTCATATTTTTTATGTTTGATTGTGTAGAACACTGGTTTTTGTCAATATTTTGAGTGGATTGATGAGCCTTTATGTGATAGAGGAATAAATATTATTCATGGGCTGTTGAACAAATTAAACGAAGAAAGATCAAAGGTTATTGATTTGCAGATGAATACGATGAAGTTGCACGATGAGATCAATGCATTGAAACTTGAGAAAAAAAATTGACTGTTGAATTGATGACAATGAAGAAAAAGTTGGAGGTGAAGAGTGAGACACGTAAAATATGTTTAAATGGTTTTCAGTGTGTCAAATTATTTGTGTTATTGTATATTTGTTGGAGTTTAGCAAAACTGTGATGAAGAAAATAAGACAACGGAAACGGTAGTGATTGATTTGAACAATTCAGATATATTTGACTAAGTGGTTATATAGTATGAATTCGTATTTTTATTCATATATATTCAAAGAAGACAATGGCATCTTCTAACCTGTTGACGTGTTTATAGTATTCATATGTGTAATTCATTTACATAATAATGTACATTTTTTTATAAAAAAAAATAGAAAAAGGCGTAATTTCATTAATAATAATTTAAATGAATAAAAATATAAATGGATATATGCTAAAAAATATTTAAAAAAATGTACATATGCTAAAACATATAAAAAAAAACCGTTGTACATATGCTAAAACGTAAAAACCTACTTTTCCATCTAAAAGGAGTACATTCATATCAGATCACTTCATATTTTGGAAATGGCGAAACAAGACTTTCAACATACTTGTATGTGTGTTGAACACCATAAACCCTGTCAACATCATTCAAATCAATAAATACATTCTTTCGAACATCATACGAACAAAAAGTACCATTGGGATCAATTGTGAACATCAATTTTGTACATTCACGGTTTAAAAACTGAATTGGAATAAGATCGTAATAATTGGGCAAAAGTTCTTCCTTTATAATGTTGAACTTGGACCATGAATGACCAGAATTTGTGTAAGAAAGTATATGCATCTAAAAAAAGTAATGACCTGGGCCTTGCTTTGGAATACATAGACGACTTCCGTAAAGAGCTAAGTTGTTATCATCCAAAGTTTTGAGAGTCAAACACCAAGTGTCGCATAGAGATTGAGGAACTTCAATAACACCATAACTGTTGTGGCTATAATCGAAAGTTATAATTGAATAAACACCGTGCCCATGGTTTACATTCCAATGGAAGAGGCCGCCTACGAAACATGCATTCGAAATTGGAGGATATTCACCTGGAAAAGGATTTATCGTAGACCAATTGTTCGAATTTCTAGAAAATAACTTAACCTGAAGTTGATTGTCATGAAGAGACCGTAAATGTGCAACTCGCATTATTATATAGTCATCATTGGTCTTATCATAACCTAATCCAAAGTAAACCCATGCTACACTAAAATTATTGTGAAAAGTTATAGGGTCATTAGGAATGAATAAAGTCTTTTTGGTAGTGGGGTTAGACAAAGAATATACATCGTGTATATCACAGTATAGTACCAAGCTGTTTAATGTTCCTAAAACTTCTTCGTCGTCATCATTATCTGAATTGTCTCTATAAGTCGATGGGTTACTCTTAGAAAAGTACTCGTATGTTATAGGTGGATCTGCAACACGTTGCTTATGGATATATGAAAAGAAAAAACCCTCTTTCATTTTCATCAGATTTGCTTCAATAAACAAACGTGAAGATATTAGGGCATACAAAGATTTAGACAAACCTATCAAATGTTTAAGGACAGATCCCGACAACCTCTCCAAAATATGAGATGTACCTAACTAGGCTAAGGAATTCTACGATACCAATAGGAATTCAGATCTCTTCAGTTCAACTAGGCCCGTAGTTCCGGAATTTCTACGCGAATCAAGATCGAGAAGGGAAAGTTTTCCAACCACTGACTCAAACCCATTGTCAAATCGTACTCAGCAGAATATGGAGGTACTTATGGCAGAACGGGCCAATCTGGTATTTCACAATAAAGTGATAGATGGAACTGCCATGAAACGACTTATTGATAGATGTCATCTGGAATGGTGAATTTCAACATGGGTGCACGTTTTCTATGAATTTGAGTGTGTATGTAATTATTCAAGTATATTCAAGTATAGGATAGATATGCAATATATATAGAGCAAAATTAATATATTAAATTTCTTTTAATTATATATAAAAACCCTTAGAATTCGCCACCACGTGGGATATAAATAAAGTGTTTATGGAGAGGTGAAGAACGTGTTATCCAATATACTAACTACCCCTACAAATATTAACTAAGACTTTTTCAACTCTGTATATATTTAAAAATTATTATTCAATAATAAATATATGCAATGCTTTATAGAAAAATATACAATAATATTGCCTTCAAATATTACATATAATAATTTATAATTATATAGAATAAATATTAATGATTGTCATATTAATTATAATTGTAACTTCTCCATTAAATTAAAATTCCTTAATGTTATGTTTAGGGGAACTAAAAAATCGGTTTATGCACCCGAATAGACAATATTAAACAATCTGGATGGAAAACCGTAGCAACAAAAAAAAAATACATACGATGTAATTACTTCAGTAACGTGGAACATATCGTAATGAAATATATGCACACGTATATGCCAAAACAATCTGCACATTGAAATATATGCTATATGAATGCAAAATACACCAGTTTTATCTATATTTATGATTACTACGATAATCATAGTATTATTACGTAAATCATTTGTTTATAGATGTTATATATAAAATGAGTTATTATAACATTGACTTGTGAATATTATGAAAAAGTGGATATCAAAATAAACAATTCATTTTATAAATTGTAATTATAATATTATTTATAAAAAAAAAAATTACCATTGAATATCACTATGTTTGAAAAGGTAAAATATAAATTGATGGTTTGAATTACGTGAAATAATTGTGGGGAGTAGTGGATATATTTAAAATTAATAATATTATATTAATGATGATTGAATTAAAACTTGTGGATTGTAACTTTCCATGAAATGTAACGGGTAATAACTGCCCATAATTATGATTGATAAATTATAATCTTTTAATATTAATTTTATATTTGTATGCATTATTTTAATATGAGATTCATTATTATGATATTCCATGATACCCGTCGATGGCATAGAGAACATTATATTATGGATGGAGTTAACTATATATGTCCGTAAAATAACTAATTAATGAATACATATCTAACTACTGCATATATTGATATATATGCTAAACATGTTGTGCATATGTGTAAATATACGTTGCATATAAGCTAAGACTGGAAATCATATGGAATATATAACAAAATATATTTGGAATATATCTTGTTAAAATAGTATATATTGTTTAACTAGTATTTGTTATTACAAATTGTTCACAATATTACTTAACCGCTATTAAAAATGTATGAAATTATATTTAGTACTCCATAATACATAATAAAATTTCTTTAATATATGAACAAAAGATTATATATTAATAAAAATACAGTCTGCAAAATAATATAAATATTGATATTTAATTCAGATAAAAATCTGATTCATAAGAAGACTACTGAATATATAATAATGTGATTGATGAATACAAACTACATGGATATTCCACCTTAATAAATATGATTAACTAAATATCACATTACAAAAATTAAATATAGATGGACAATGAGAAAATGTATACCTCAGTATATTAAATTGATATTTATTAAGAAATTTGAATGTCATAAAACCAGAAAAGTGGTAAAACACCAATACACCAGAATCATAGTGCATCAAATAACTAAAAATTATAAACAAGATACTGCAACTGAACTACTCTGCAATATTAGTTTTATCAGTTCCAAAAACTCTAGCACATGTCAAAGAATCGTGCCTGCCCTTTTTACCGCACCTCTTACAAATTGTAGATTTTACTTTCGGAAATTCACCGTAGGACGTGATCCTCTTCTGCTTAGGTCTACCTGGGGGCTTTAGAAGGATTGGAGGAAGTATTTTTTCTGATTTTGCAACAGACTCAGTCTCAATTCTTCCTGTTTGGGGAACAGGGAACAAGTCCAACTCATAACATTTTTTATATTTAGATGTAAAAAAAACTCCTCAACAACATTATGAATGGATGTGCAGTGCTTCTTAATCACAGCTACTGCATGGGCACATGGAAACCCTTTGATTTGCCATTCAAAACAGGTACATATATTATATTGAAGATCAACAGTGACAGGTGTTTTTTAAGATACCTCAAACTAACCGTTCGGATACAACGAGACAAACCATGAGGCACTGATATTTCCCAATTCATGCCAAATAGCCTGTCACGCCCCAATTTTCATAAATGTTAATTTTGCAAAAATACTTACACAATTAAAAAGTAAAGGGCATGAACTGAAATTTTTAACTAAATAAATGAGTTTTACAAACTTACATACTAATAATATTAAATGATAAGTAGCGGAAGACTCAAAAGAATCTTTAATTTAAATTACTAATCGTAACAAATCTCTACTATCTCATGAAAAAACTTAATAAATATATAAACTTAATCAAAATTAATTTTACAAAATCATAATTGTTTTATCATCCACCGCCTCTCCTCGCCATCAACCTGAATCTGAAATGTTAAATGTATGGTATGAGCAAAACCACTAGCTCAGTGAAGTCACTTTGACAATATTAAATACGACATACAACTAAAATGTATAATCACATATAACCATGTAATTCACAGAAAGTCACATACACACTTTTCATCATACTCTTAAATAATTCATAATTACGTTTCACTTGTTTCACGGTTTTCCCAAGGATCTCTTTTAAATCCCACTGGGTCCCCCTCAAAGACTTATTTTCAGCCCCGAGTTCTTTTCTTGTGCACGGCGGATCCCCCAAAGATCTCTTTTCAATCCCGGGTTCACTGAGGACCTCTTTTCAGTCCCGGGCCTCTTTTAAGCCCTTGACCTTTCATAACTTTTACATTAAAATATTTACTCACATTCAAGTCATATCATAATGCATTAAAGTATTCACCAACATTCAAGTCACATCATATTGCACATAAACAATTTATTCATACGAAGCAATTAATAAAGGCAAAGAAACCACACCTGAAATTCATGCTTTGGATGTAAAGGAATGAAATTGAATATATTTAATTCACGTAACCGAAACAATTTGAGAGGTGGCAGATCCAAAACTTCAAATGTAAAAGAATATATAGATGCGGGTGTATAAAATATGAGATTATAATATGATTTCAGTTATAGAGATATTTGGGATAAAGATAATATTTTAATATTTAAAAGATACGAAGACTTGAGATAATTGGGATTTGCCAGATAATTTAGGAATAAAGATTAACTTGAGATTCTAATATTATTTTAAATATTATTTTATATATATATATATATATAAGAAAATATGTTTTAATTAAATAATAATAATAATAGGCAGATAACATATATACATATATGTCCCGTGAATATATATATATATTCAAAACTCTTAATTGAAATTATAATATTTTCAACAATATATATATTTTTTTAATAATATCTAAAATAATATCTTATATATTTTATAGTAATTAAAATTTTGGGGGTATTACATAGCCTCTTTACTAGGAACCAGTAGACCTGTCCACTTATTGCTGGATTCCCGCCTCTCTACGAACATCCCATAAATCTTTTTTCTTATTTAGTCAATCATATGAGTTATAGGAACAGATCTAGCTTCACGTATCCAAGAGTTAAATGACTCAGCTGCATTTGATGTCATTTCCCCGTATCTTTTAAGATGCAGAGAGTGTGAGACTGCCCATCTTGCATAAGGTAAATCTTCAAGCCATTTTTCAGTAATTCGACCCCCCACTTTCGTAAACAGCTCAAGTTTCTCTTTGAATATGGTGATCGTAGGTGCATATGCACACTCTTTGAACAAACCAGCCATATTTTCACGATGTTGAGTATTCCATCCACCACCGTACCTACCCTTAAGGTTTGACAGCAAATGATACAGGCAATAAAAGTGGGCGGGATCATTCTATACATCGTAAAAAGCGGACATCAATCCTACATTTCTGTCAGAAATGTAAATTACCATTTTTGGGTGAGTGACAAGATCACCAAGTTTAGTTAAGAACCAAGCCCAATTGTTACGACTCTCGGAAGATACAATAGCAAATGCAACAGGAAACAATCCTAAGAACATATAAAAAATATAATAAGAACACATTCAGTGGATGCAAAATATTAAACCATACAAATTCATTAACAACATTCCTATTCAGAGTATATATAAATATAAAAATAGCATATCTGGAACAGATATTACACAAGCAATTTATAGAATTATTACCGTTGTTCCCGTCCTTTGCGGTTGCAGCAAGCAATACCCCTTTTGACCTTCCCTTCATAAATGTACCGTCTATGAACAACATTGGCCTACAACTTTTAAAGCCTTCCTTGCAAGCATTGAATGATATGAAAATTCTTTCAAAGTGGTTGGTGATATTGTTGGTCTCTATGTCCACTATACTTTCAGGATTGGTACGTTTAATTGCATCACCATACCATCGTAATTGATCGTACGACTCGTCATAGCTTCCAAATATGTCGTTTCTTGCAGCCTCAACTCCGTGCCACGCCTTCCAATAAGGAACTTCAAATCCATAATCATCATTAATATGTCCGAGTACCTTTTTTCCAGTAATTGTAGGATTGGACTTCACATTTTGCAAAAGAATATCTTTGATAATTTTTGTGCCGAACCTGTTTTTTTTCTCGTTTAGAAGGTTGCCGACACAATTATGTACTGGATTGGCTTTGGAAACAATAAACCCTGAATTCATAGATAAATGTTTTCCTTTTATAAACCACTCACAATCAGATGACACCTTCTGGTTGCACTCAGCATATATGTACCTAGGGCAGTTCTTAACATATCTAAACTTGAAATTGAGCTTGGTCGAGTACTTAATCAACTCAATCCTAAACTCAGGTGCACCACCACAAAAGACTGCACCCACTTTCATTATATTACCCCAATTATCGGACAAATAAGCTTTAGTCTTCTCCTTATGGCATATATCAAAATTTGGTAAACTACCCAATCTAGTAAATTTTGATGAACGAGCATTTGGCGGGCTATGATTGAAAGCAATGTCAACACGATTATCAGGTATATTTGACAATTGAGACTGGGATGGAGAAGCATTGACACGATCATCACTGATTGCCAAACTAACGCCCAAACTCTGTGAATTATGCATATCAAGTACTAAATTCTTAGACTGTGTAGAACAAATAGAAACTTCAACTAATTTTTCCGATGAAATCTGGTAAAAATCAACTAAACTAACCAAATCAGAATCAGATGATAAATAACAATTCTTTATGCAACCAACATAATAACACATGCTTATCTCAGAAGAAGACAATATGGGTCACATACCGATTACTTCATTAACAATGTCTTCGAACTTTGAAGATTGTTGAACACGGATCAACTTGGTTTTCTCCTCGAATTCGAACTTTAAAATCACAGCATATTCCATCTCTGATTCTGTAAATTAGCTTCTCCAATTAACTCGTTCAATAGAACCCTAAATCGCATAATATAAAACGGTGACGATGCAGAAAATGTCGAAGATCGGACATTATGTATTTGGAAGAACCATGAACTAATCGAATTATTGATTATTGCATTAAAACAACACCGAATAAAATTGCATACCTTGATAATGGAATGATTCTCGGATGAGATATCGCATATCAAATTTTATGTATTTTGGGCAGTTCGGCGATGATAGCATATCGCAGATGGGATTTGGGTATCGAATTATTGAATTTTGCAGCAACACCGAATAAAATTTGCATACCTTGACAATAGAATGATTCTGGTATGAGATATCGAAGATCGGATAGTTGACCATGGAATGGTTCTATTATGAGATATTATGATTTAAAATTTAAAATCTAATTTTGTATTACATTGATTTAAAATTTAAAATCTAATTTTAATTTACATTATTAGTGTCTTATAAGAATAAGGGCATAATAGGTAATTTGGTTATGAATTTGACCTTATTTCTAATACTATAATTTTTTGTCTCTATTTCTAGTTGTGTTTATAGGAATGTCCCTTATCTTAGTTAAACTCATCTTTAAACTCTAAAATACAATTTTTCGTACTCTATTTTTAAAATCTTCTCCAATCTTGAAACTTTATATCTTACTCTATTTATTATTTTATTCATTTTCAATATATTACAATCATTAATTAATTTATAAATTTAAATATTCAATTGGTAAATTAAATATTATTGATTTTATCAAAATTATAAAATGTAAATAAACTTGTAATTTTCAAATATTACTTTGTTTTTAAATATAAAATTACAAAACATATAATGACGTAAAACGATACATGTGAGTATAATCTAATACAACACAATTTAATATGTATTTGTATTTTGTATTTCTTTTCAGGATAGAAAAGTGCATGTGTTGATGAACCATTCATAGGAGGTATTGCTTGATCATGCCTATACTATGCATTATATATGTTGGTCCCAAGTTGAGTTAAGATTGAGTAAGCTAGAAAAGTCTAGAGGGGAGGGGTGAATAGACTTTTAAAATCTTTCAAAATATTAGAGTGTATAATGCGGAATAGTGTTCTGAATAGTACTGTTCTTACTGGGTCAGATTAGTACTTCCAGTTTCAGTTTTATACTCAACTTTGATTTAGAACTTTAATATGTATGATCACTTAAACAAATATCAAATAGTAAGTAAATCAACACACAAGATTTATAGTGGTTCGACAAATGTCTACATCCACTCTCACAACTCTAGTCGTGATATTTTATTAACTCTTCCTTCTTGAGTTTCTTGTGGCTTATAGTCCCAAGATTAAGACTTTGATCTTATCGATTATATCTCCAGATATATCTTCGATCGACTAGTAATTTCACAAGTAACTAGCACACTTGTTTTTACAAATCACAAACAAAAAACGTAAAGTAAAACTTCTCTGAGTAGTAGCCTTTGATTCTTCAATTCAATACAGTGGCTTCTTGATGCAAATCAATTAGCTTTAACATACATGGAAGCTTTGACCAGAAACCTTAAATAGAATTATTCTTATTAATTCTGATTGATCTTTGTTATCTCATTTACCTTCATTTTCGCAATCAATTATGACCCAAGTTTATTGGTATCCTTCCTTATTAATAAAGTTCCACTCGGAAACTTAGCTTGATTAGTGGATCGGATGTATTACATTAACCCACTATGTAGGGTTTTATTACACAGATTATTTTGAATATTAAATAAAACTCAAGAGATCATCTCTTCAGGCAATTGACAGTATAATTTAAGTTATCAACGTCTTTGCTTTGTTCTTTCACTACACTTGTGTTTACGTTGTGCATCATCTGGTATCAGTTTCAGGACGATCAACATATATGCCTCCGCGACGTAATCAACGTACAGCTCCCATTGATGAGGATTTGCATCGCGACGACATCGCCCAATTGCGTCAGCAGGTCGAACACTTAACAACCCAACTTGCCGCTCTTCAACCCAATGCTCCTGCACCCGCGATTGACACGGAAGGTTCCGCTGATGAGGAAGAGGATCTCAATCCCTTTGCTCCTCTTCATCCAGAACAGCCTGCCCGCGCTGATTCACGTATTTTACAACTCTAAAATACACGACCGCAAGTATATGGTGTATATTGTAGCGAAGTAAGTACGAGGTCGATCCCACAGGGAAGGGTTAGTGTAAAAGTGATATTTGTTTGCACGATTCTATCTAGACACGATTGATTTGCAAGGAAGGTTTAAAAACTAAGACTAATTCTAATGCTATCTATAAATGTCACTAAGAAAGCAAAGTAAAACTACCCTCAATCAAAATCAATAACAAGCTAATGAAATGAAAATAACAAAACTAATCAAGAAAAAATGTGGTTTCAAGGCATATGCAATATTTAGAAATCCATTTATGAATAATGACTCATTCAAATGGCAATTAAGTTTGTCTTTATAGGGTTGATCACTAAAGAAGAATTAATTAATCTCTAGATCTAATGAATTCAAAGGAAAACACAATATAAGTTCGTATCCCCACCTCACAAATATTGTATCACCTAAATTAGCACAACAGATCATTCAATTCCCTCCCAATAATTAATCCTCTCTCGTGATCATAATAATATTGAGTTACATGCTTATGTACGATTAATGGAATAAATCTCTCGATACTACCCAATTAACAATAAATAAGACATATTATCATGGCTATTAATAACATGCTTTTAAATAATAATTAAGCACACAAATAAGAGACAAACACCATTTAAAGTAAAACATTAATCCATAAACTTCAATCCAAATAATTACAAGCATTGGAACCCTAATTTCCCAATCCAAATAATTACAAGCATTGGAACCCTAATTTCCCAATCCAAATAACTAAAAAAATAAAAGGGAAAGAGAAAGCTTAGATAGTATAGATTATGGAGTGTGAAAATCCCAAGCTAATCCACCATTTGAAACTTCAATGGAGAACACCTCCCAAAAGGTGTAAGTGTGTGTGAATTCGCGTACATCTGCTCCCCCAATTTCCCAATCTGCTCCTTTTTGCCTTTGTCGACCAAAATATATATGCGCCCCCTCAAATTAATTAATGGGCCTAAGGCCCATGGCTCAATTGCTGGAGACGTGAAGACATTTTCTTCAATTGCAAGAATTGGGCCTAATTATTGGGCCTTGAATTTCAGCTCCTTTTAATGGATCGTGGGCCTTCGAAAATGGTTTGGCCCAAATAATTTTTTACTTTCCACTCGTCTCATTTTGCTCTCGATCTCAATTTCCTCCTTCGTTGACTTCACTAAAAATTAGGTACGTGTTTTTGTCTCCAAAATAATCATTTTTCCTACAAAATACACAAAACACCACATTTCTCTCTATCAAGTGCAATTAGCCAAAATTAAGCAATAAAAACATGAATTCCTAAAAAAATTAAGCTCAAAATGTGTCATAAAAATATGCAAATTCCACCCGAATCAATCCCCCCCCCCCCCCCAAACTTAAAATGTTGTTTGTCCCCAAACAACGAGAAAAATAAAACATGAGGGTGGAATGATTGCGAATGAAATGTTCGATGGATACCAACTATGAGACAAAATTGTTGAATTCTCTCAATGACAACAAAGTTTCAAGGTAAAGAAATCCACAAACATTCAAACATGTCATGCTTTAAGAGATGCAAGTTCATGTGCCCAATTCATTGTTCCTCTCAAGGAAGCGTTTCTCTCAACACTCAAAGTATTTATGTAGAATGTGTATGCACTCAATCACCAATTCACAAAGATACAAAACCATAAGTTTGCCACAAGTCTACATTCTTTACTAATTCTTGTGTGTCAACAATTGAATCAATAAGGACTTTCTTGGGTTATAATGTAGGCTCTTTGGTCAAGGTAGGGTAGATTTGGATGAAGTAACTCATAAACTAGTGGAGAGCGAGAGATAAAGACGCATGGACACATCTCAAAAACTTCTGAAGATAAAGTTACAATTGCGCGGATTGCAACTCAAAAACTCTAACTTCCACAATTTATTTGTTCTTTTTTTTAAAGCACATTCTACACCACCAAAAACCATTGACCACTTTTTTTTTCCTTTCAAGCTCTACCAAGTAGCTATACAAAAGAGGTAATTTTGCAATGCACTCACTCTTTTGTATGCATCATTCATCAACTCATCTTTGTTTCTTTCTTTTTCTTCTCACTTTTTTTTTTCTTCTTTCTTCTTTCTTCTTTCTTTCTTTTTTTCTTTCTTTCTTTCTTTTCTCTTTTCTTTTTTCCCTTCACTTAGGCACAACCAGCCTCCCAAATTTGCATTCAAGCTCAACTTAACCATATTTGTCAACAATTACGTTCCACTAGTTCATATAAAGGTAAGCTCGAAAAAATAGACAAATAGGCTAAATTTGCGTAGGTTGCCAAAAAAATATAAGTCATTAGGCTCAAAATGGCTAACTACGGATAAAATTCATTTGGTAAGTATAAATTTGGCCAAGTGACTATTCAAACAAACATGGCCTTATATCATATTCAAAAATCTTCACACGACTTAGTTTCAAATAAGACCGATGGCAAGTTCTAAAATGTAAAATTGTGAATGATGCTCTCAAGAGTAAATCAAACCGATTTAATATCTCGATTCAAAAGGCTCAAAAGCTCACCGGTTAATCATAAACATGAATATGGACACTTTCACAAACATCAATCATCCCACAACAAATCATCATGCAAGTGTTCAGACTTTACCAATCAACTTATCACCACATCAAAAACTCAACAATCCATCAATACATGAATCAAGTATCCAAAGAACGATCACCTCAATCATACACACAAATCAATGAACAACTATGATATCCATGCATCCACAATCAACAAGAGCATAATCATCCAAGATCAACTCAACCATCACAATAAGCATAAGACACAAATTGTGCGCCGGTGCAAAATGTAACTCAGGTAGAATGGTGCGCCGGTGCAAGGTGTAACAAACTAGTAAAAAAAAAAAAAAAACTCCATCAAACTTCGAATTTTACTATGTAAAAATTCTAAGTTTGGGGCTAAAATTTGTTACCTTTCTCCTTGCACATCCTAAAGCTCTTCTTAGAAATCACCATTACACAAGTGCTCTCCTACATCGTGATTGATCTTGATCCTTCTCAATTTCTTCAAGTACTCCAACTTTAATCTCCCACACCTACACAAAATCAAAACCATCAAGCAACTACAAAACAAAAGCAAAAACTAAAGAAAGCAAATAAAATCTTGGGTTGCCTCCTAAGTAGTGCTATTTTTAACGTCCTATGCTGGACAACTCCCTTATGATGACTCTTCAAGTCACACCACTTTGCCCCTTGACCCGATACTTCTTGAATCCAATCCTATCCATGGGTCCATCGAAAAAATGTAGGGCTACTCCATTGGGGCCTTCACTCTTATCACAAAGTCTTTGCTTGCCCGTTTCACCACTCAAGTCGGACATTTTGAAGCAATGAAAACTCCCCCAAACTTGGCTCTTTTGCTTATGTCAAGGCACTTAGCATCAAGTTTGGGCAATTCTTCCATGAACTCGACTTTGCAACACTCTTCAATCATCTTTTCTCCTCTCTCCATATTAATGCCACTTCGTATGCCTATGGACATGCAATGCTCTTTTGGGTTGCACTCGGTAGTAGATGGAGACTTGTCATCTTCAATTTGTTCTTCAATGGTAGCTTCTTGACAAACTTGAGTCTCACTCACATTCATTAATGCTTTAATGTCATCCATTCGAGCCTTAATACTTTCTACTCTATGCTCCAAATCCTCAAGGGTCGAATCCGCCTCGTTCAACCTTTCATCAACCACTCCCATGAATTTTTTTGTTTCTCCCACGACACTAATGAACATTTCCTCCATGCTTAACTTTTTTTACGGTTCATTCATGACTTCATTGGGCACACCAAAGTTGGAAGTTGGTTGAAAGAAATTTCCCGAGTTGGCATAATGAAAATCATCATGGTCCCTCGAACACAGGTAGTAACGCTCATTATGGTGGTGACAAAAGCTTCCGAATTGTCTTTCTCCATAGTCAATCTCTCTTTGATAGCCCATAAAACTTGCTCTTTCCAAATAACTTGGCCTTGACAACCAATTGGGAGCTTGTTCAATTAGAAAAGTCGTCAATCTAACCAATTGAGTTGCAAAATTCACTATGGCCTCCGAATCACTCATATCTTCAAAAGAACTTGACCTTTTTCACCTAGAAAAAAGACAAGAAGAAGCAGTGATACAAAGATAACAATAGAAACTAGAAAAAAAAAATGTGTTTTCAAGGATTTTTCAAAAGCAAGTAAAATTTAGCTTAAAATCTCACCAACTACCACTCTAGAACTAAAACGCCTTCCCCGGCAGCGGCGCCCACTACTAAAAAATACCCTATATGGTGACGCCTAGATAGTAATGATTTTAAGTACTGGTCACAAATTATATATATGATCACGCTTTCATATTTTAATTAATTATAGTGACGCTAAGAATTTATTCCAACTTCTATATCCCGCTTAAATGTTTTCTAATTTTATCTCCTACTCCTAAAATTTAGACCCCACCTCTAAACTTTCCTTTTCGTTCTATTCTTTATCCCGCACCAATTTCACAGACCTTCATTGTGGGAGCCCTAAAATTATTCCACCCACCTTCATCGACTTGTTCGACGACAAATTGTTAGTAGCGCTTGAATACTTGTTCCCAGCATTTGGTGTCCAATCTACGCGTAGGAGCCTAAATTAGATTGCTCGATCGCGGCCATGAAATTGAAATAACGTGGATTCAATCTCCATTCCAGAAACGTGGGTTCAAGTTTTACATTGTGTATTCGCGCCTCCTACTGTAGAGAAGGTTAGTTATCTTCTTCGAAAACCTATTTTCTGAGTACCTAGATGGATTGAACCCTAATTTGAAAAATCCCTAATTGAATTTATGGTTAGTTATCTTCTTGTGTAATATTTAATACTTTCGAGGAAAATAGTTGCTATCGTGATTATGGTTGAGTATTTTCATTATTGTTTGTGGACATTTAATAATGGTTTGCTTGATTAAACTGAATTTGTGTGTTGGGTATATAGGGGAGAAGAAATTAGAGTGAGACATTTTAGTACTTTATTTTTTTATCAGTCAAAACGGAAATATATTGCCAACAATGAGTACAAGTGGTACTCGAACCCAATACAAACGAGGATGAGTTAAAAGGAAAACATAACAAAAGAATAAAACAGAATGAAAGGATAGTGATAGGCACGCATAAGGGGTAAAGAGCAGCCTATGGCATCAGATTCCACTATTATCTTTCAGCCATTCTAGGATTGGGCTCTTCTCCACTGCTATGTTCTTGGTACCCAGCCAAGAACTCAATCTCAGTTTCAAAGTCTCCACTACTTTTGGGCCATTCACCTTTTCCTCATTGAAACAGATTTCACTCCTAAAGTTCCAGATAGTCCACACAGTCCCCACCCAAATAGTATCAGCCACCCTTTTCAATTTGTCCGATCCCGACAAAGCATGCACAGAAAATTGAGAGAAATTAATAATTGGTTCATAGAGACATTTTAGTACTAATATATATAGGTTTGAAGGACTTAGTCAACTGCTTCTTGTACACCTATGAGATTTCTCATTGGTTTTTCTATCTAGCTTAATATGCTACAGATGGATGCATCTAATGCATTCATTGAATTACTAAGATAAGCAGGAAATGTTACGAAATGAAATATTTATTTTGTTAATCAAGGCAACTTCATTTTCTTGTATTTATTGCCAATTGTTATTCAATTTTATTATCAAACTACAGTTATTCTAGTATTTTAAGTATAGAATTCGAGGAAATGCAGTTGTGGCCTTCTGATTTTTTAGATAATAAAACTATATCTTATCAAGTAACATAATTTATTCAACGGGGTTTTGAAAACCTCTGTCTTATAGTGGTCAAGTCAATCAGGGATGGTAGTTTGATTACTTATCTTTGTTATTGTCCTGTGCACTTTGTCATGCAAAACTGAGAGCCACTGATGTGCTTACTGCTGGAAAGGTCGGTGTTTTGTGCAGTTATGAAGGCGTCGAAAAGTGTTCTGCTGCTACTTTCAAACTCGTTATCGATTCTGTGTTCGTGACTCAAATCGATTCAATCTGCGGCCTTCAAGCCCTCATGGAAGGCTTCCAAGTACCAACTTTTGAAAGTGTTGTCTCTGAAGCAGATATCAAGAATACCTTCAGGTACCATCTTATTTTATATTAGGTGAACTAATTACTGATTTCAACACGCGTTATTGTTTTTATTTCAGTAGCGCCATATCTAATACAGAGGAGGAAGGTGTTGCATGAGATTACACATACTTGAACTCCATATCTTATTTAGCATGACTTGGTACTTTAAACTTTAATTTGATAAAAAAAAAAAAAAGAGCATTGTTTAGCAATTTTTCGCATCTAAATTTCTTGTGCTAGATTTGTTCGAAATAGCTAAAGGTCTGATGACTGCTACTTACTTCGTAGTGTACTATTATTTATTTATTTTGGCTTATTTGCTTAATTTTGATTCTTACAATTTACTGAATTAAGGCATCATGCTCCTGGAGTAACTACATAAAATTCTCAGACGAAGGTCATTACTACATAATTTGAATTCTTTTATTGTGATTTTAAACTGAGTGTCAAGTGAATCTGTCTTCTTCACCTTTGGTTTGCATTTGGCTTATGCATAAAATATGATCCTCTCATATATTTCATTCAGATCTGCTTTCATAAATCCTTATCAAAGAAACCTTCCTGGCCTCCTATACAATATATGGACTCTTATCATTGCTCTGAAAACTGTTGGAGTTCATATTTCTGGCACTTTTGATGCCACATGTATTTCTGGCACTGAGCCACTGACCTTTGAGTGATCATACAACTCCATTTGTCATGAAGAATTTCCATGATAAATTTTAATACTTTTGGACACATATTATGTTTGGATTACTGATTATTTCATCTGATATTCATTATCACCATTGTGATTTATTTTAACTATAGTTATCTTTTCTCTCACCACAGGTGGGCATTTACTTCAGTCACTCTTTATTTTGGGTTATGTTACTTTTGGGGTTGCCTCTGCATCTCACTCTGTTTTATAATTTGAGAAACATACGCCCACAAGTAATGTAAATTCAATTTATCTTTTTTTTTTTTTTTTGTTAATACCAAACAATAATCTTACACTTAGTAACCATAAATCCTTTCAAATGTCAATTTATGCTACGTTTTTTGCAGAATAAGATACAATATTTGTCTGATTGCTGTGTTCTGCTATATAGCTTGAGGGTTTTGCTCTTAAACTCCCTTGATAACTATGTTCTGCGGTATGTGATGAAACAGCAAAGACGATTCTTGTGGCAGTAGTCGGTGAAGTTTTGCAATTTAAAGGTCCAAAATTTAGCATAAGGAGAGGAGGAGGCTGAAATTTTGGCAATATATATACAAAAACATCTGCAGAATTACCTGCCCATTGAGTTCAAAGCTCCTGAAGTTGCTTTTGAGGCTGCTTGCACTTTTTTTTTTATTCTTCAGGTACATGTCTTAAAACCTTGTTGTCAATACTCTTTGATATATTTGTTATGAGATATAGGTTCTTCAAGTGAACTTCTAATGGATTGATACAATCTGGGTGATTTTGCAACTCTCAGTTCAATATACAATTTTTGAACTACATAGCTAAGTAATAAAATTAAAATGATTTAACGAGAATAGACTTGGGGTAAAGTAGTTAGTGATTAAAGAGAAAGAGAGTATTCATAAATGTTCTATGTGAGGGATTGTAAGAGAGTAGTATCAGTACTAATTATTAGTCTTCATTTTATAAACTATAGTGGGTATAAATTTTTTTATGTTGACAACATGTAGTAATAACACGTGTGCGTTAATACATTGAAATTGGTGCCGCCGTCTTGAAATGCAGAGGCCCACCCCCATCTTTGCATAATATAATCCTTAAATGTACTACAATTTTATACCTGATGAACCAGCAACTTTATTCTAATTATATGTGTTGTTTGTGCATTTGCAGGTGATGTGGTCTGATTTGGCTCGAGAAATAAAAGTAGTGTTTCATGGTATTTTAACAAAATTTATTGTATTTTTGACATTGTTGTGTAGTTGTTATGTGTAATTGGATTATATAGAGAAGTGTGATACATTTGAAAGTAAATGATGATTGGTTGGTATTGTATAAAATTTTAATGTACTTCAAATTATTTAATTATTGATTCGTATTTAAATGAGGTTGTTATACTTTTTTGTGATGACAATTGAAGTAAATGATGATTGGTTGGTATTGTGTGATACTAAATTCGTATTTACAAGTGATGATAATTTATTGTTATATTTTTAGTTATTTTTGTTTTAGAAGTGATGATTTTTATTACTATAATATAAATGAATGAAATTATAAAATTATTATATATGGTTGAGTATTTTTGAGGTATATGTATAGCTTATATTATTACTAATATTATATGACATTAAAAAGTCTCTAAATGTGGTAGTTAAGTTAGTTATAAAAGCTTTGGTGACGCGAGAAAGTGCCAATAAAACAAATCGATTTGATGTCGGTTAGCGTCACCAAATAGTGTTACTATGACGCTTAAAAGCATCATTAAATGAGGTGGTTAAGTTAGTTATAAACTATTTAGTGACGCGAGAAAGCGTCTCTAAGGTACACCGTCGAGATGTCGGTTAGCGTCATCAAATAATGTTCTTATGATGCATAAAGCGTCACAATGAACATTTACAGTGACACTTTTGAAGCGTCATAATACCAACCTTTAAAAACGCCAAATCAGGTGACGCTTGGCCAAAGCGTCATTATAGCCAAAGCGTCACTAAAATAACCTTTTAATGACACTTTTGAGCGTCTCTATAGCCCATTTTTCTAGTAGTGGCCATAAACTTGATTCACGTATTATGCAACACCAAAATACACAACCGCAAGTATATGGCGTATATTGTAGCGTGATAAGTACGAGGTCGATCCCACGAGGAGGTGTAGTGATAAAAGTGGAGTTTGTCGATTGAATTCTAAATAGACGTGATCGATAAGTTTGAAAGTGTGATTACCCCTAAATTATCTACCAAGTTGTCACAAGTAAACAATTAAAAGAGTAATAGAAATCGATCAACAATAATGCAAACCAAAGAAACGAGATGGAAAACGGTTAAAATCCAAAGATGAAGAGGTAGGTTCCAAGGCATTTCCAATACTTAGATATCCATTTATGATTTGTAACTCATTCAAATGGCAATTAAGGTTGTCCTCTTATAAGGTTGACCACTAAAGAAGGATTAATCAATCTCTCGATATAACTAATCCAAAGGAGCATGCAACATAAGTTCGTATCTCTACATTACAAACATCACACCACCTAGTTTAGCCCCAAAAGTCATTTAATTCCCTCCCAATAACAACATGCTTTCATATAAGAGTTAAGCATACAAATAAGAGACAAACACCATTTAAATCAAGAAATTAGTTCATAAACTTCAATCCAAATATTTACAAAGCCCTAGAACCAAAAGTGTTTTACATAATTTCAAATACAATAAAAGGAGAAATAACTAAAAAAAAAAAGGAAAAGAGAAAGCTTAGATAGTGTAGGTGATGGAGTGTGAAAATCTCAAGCTAATCCACCATTTGAAGCTTCAATGGAGAACACCTCCCAAAAGGTGTAAGTGTGTGTGAATTCGCGTACAGCTGCTCCCCCAATTTCCCAATCTGCTCCTTTTTGCCTCTGTCGACCAAAATATATATGCGCCCCCTCAAATTAATTAATGGGCCTAAGGCCCATGGCTAAATTGCTGGTGACGTGAAGACATTTTCTTCAATTGCAAGAATTGGGCCTAATTATTGGGCCTTGAATTTCAGCTCCTTTTAATGGATCGTGGGCCTTCGAAAATGGTCTGGCCCAAATAATTTTTTACTTTCCACTTGTCTCATTTTGATCTCGATCTCAATTTCCACCTTCATTGACTTCACTAAAAATTAGGTACGTGTTTTTGTCTCCAAAATAATCATTTTTCCTACAAAATACACAAAACACCACCTTTCTCTCTATCAAGTGCAATTAGCCAAAATTAAGCAATAAAAACATGAAATCCTAAAAAAATTAAGCTCAAAATGTGTCATAAAAATATGCAAATTCCACCCGAATCACGCGCCCCCCCTTTTCGTCATGACGATCGTCGCTGGGAAACCGGTTTACGTCTTGACGTTCTAGTATTCACAGGGGAACTCCAACCTGATGAATTTATTGATTGGCTGGCCACCATGGAAGAAATTATGGATTTCAAGAACATTCCCCCATCGGCCCGTGTTTCGTTCATCCCTACTCGTCTCCGCCAGCGTGCTCAAGCATGGTGGCAGCAACTTAAGGGGCAACGTCGACGCCTCGGCAAATCTAAAATCACCTCGTGGGATAAACTACGCAAACGCATGCACTCTGAATTTATCCCGTTCAATTACGAACGCGATTTGTATCAGCGGCTCCAACACCTTCGCCAAGGGCAGAAATCTGTTGCTGATTATACAGGTGAATTTTATGCCCTCCTCGCGCACAATGATATGTCGGAAACTCCATCCCAATTGGTTGCTCGGTATATTGGTGGACTGCGCATACCCATTCAGGATCTCCTGAACTTATGTGACCCTTTTTCTATTTCTGAGGCCTATCAACGAGCCTTACAAGCCGAAAAGCAGTTGAATAGGCGCCCCCCACTTACGCGTTCTGTCCCAGGTTCGAGCCCTGCCCTGCCCCGCTCCAGCCACTTGGAACCCACTCCTGGCCGGAACCCCCTCCTGGCCGCACCGCTCCGCCAGCGCCTCGCGGAGCCCCTTTCCGCTGTTTCAATTGCGGTGAACCTGGTCATCGCATGTCCGAGTGTCGTCAACCTTTGAATCGCACTCTCGCTGTTTTTTACCAGTTGACTGTGGACGAGTAGCCCTCTGATCCTATTGATGACACTGAGTTCGTAGAAGGGGATAGTGGAACCTTGTTGATGGTGCGGCGTACCTTTCTTACACCACGAGGCCCTTCCGATGATTGGTTGCGTACTGTCGTATTTCAATCTTCTTGCACAATTTCTGGCAAGGTATGTTCCTTTATTGTTGATTCGGGAAGTTGTGAAAATGTCATTTCTGAAAGTGCTGTGACAAAGCTTGGTTTAACCACTGAGGTTCATCCTCAACCTTATAAATTGGCATGGTTGAGTCGAGGTACTGAGATTCTTGTATCCCGTCGTATTTTAATCACTATTTCAGTGGGTACTACTTATGTTGATGAGATTATGTGTGACGTGGTGCCGATGGATGCTTGCCACATTCTATTAGGGCGTCCCTGGCAATTTGATCGTGCTACCTTTCATGAATTAAGGAATAATACTTATTCATTCATGTTCCGCGGTAAGAAAATAGTTTTACTACCTGGGAGAGGTAAACCACCCTCACCTCCTTCTACCAACCTCACTTTGCTATCTAGGGTGCCTTTTGAGTCTGCCATGGTGGAGGAGGGAATTGTGTTTTTGTTGGTGGTCGTCCAAACTTCCACCACTAACATTTCAGCACCTTTAGTGCAATCTTTATTGGACGAGTTTCGTGATGTTTTTCCTTCCGACCTTCCGGATGCGCTACCGCCGTTACGGAACATCCAAAATGCTATAGATCTCATGCCCGGCGCTGTCTTGCCTAATCGACCCCACTACCGCATGAGTCCGACTGAGCATGAGGAATTGCGTCGCCAAGTCGAAGCCCTTCTCTCCAAAGGCCTTATTCAGGAGAGTCTCAACCCTTGCACCGTCCCCGCCCTCCTTACACCTAAAAAGGATGGTTCTTGGCGCATGTGCGTTGATAGTATGGCCATCAACAAGATCACTGTTCGCTATCGCTTTCCGATTCCTCGTCTTGATGATCTTTTGGATCAATTACATGGTGCCTCATTTTTCTCAAAATTGGACCTCAAAAGTGGCTACCACCAGATTCGTGCTCGCCCCGGTAACGAATGGAAAACTGCCTTTAAGACTCGTGAAGGGCTATTTGAATGGCTCGTCATACCCTTTGGCCTCTCAAACGCCCCAAGCACTTTTATGTAGATCATGAACCAAACTCTTCGTCTGTTTATTGGTAAGTTCGTTGTGGTTTACTTTGATGATATACTCGTATATAGTGCCACACTTGAACTCCATTTGTAGCATCTACGAAGTGTTCTAGAGGTTCTATGTCGCCACCAATTCTTTGCCACTCTACCCAAATGCGTATTCTGCTCTCCCCAAGTCCAGTTCCTGGGTTATATTGTTTCTTCTGAGGGTTTGACTGTTGACCCCAATAAGGTGGATGCTATCGCTAATTGGCCTACACCACAATCTATTTCGGAGGTGCAAAGCTTTCATGGGTTAGCATCCTTTTATCGACGTTCCATTCCCCATTTTAGTGGTGTCATGGCACCATTGACGGACTGTTTGCATGGTGCCAAGCTAAAATGGACACCCGAGGCAGCCTTTGCTTTTGCTGAGATAAAGAGGCGCCTTACCACTGCCCCGATCTTGGTCCTTCCGAATTTCAATAACCCTTTCGAATTACATTGTGACGCTTCAAAATTGGGTATCAGTGTTGTTTTGAATCAAGGGGGCAGACCTGTGGCATATTTCAGCGAGAAATTGAAGGGTCCGAAGGTTCGTTTTAGCACATATGATGTCGAAATCTATGCAATTATGCAGGCAGTAAAACATTGGAGGCATTATCTTTTTCATCGGGAGTTTGTCCTATTCATTGATCACAATGCTTTACGACATATTGGCAACCAGGATAAAATCCCGTCCCGTCATGCATCTCGGCATGCATATCTCCAACAATTCACGTTTGTCATAAAGCATAAATCAGGGATTACGAACCGTGTTGCTGATGCTCTTAGTCGTAGGCATTCACTCCTCACGAAAATGGGTGCTATCACCAATCTATATGCCACTGATCCTTATTTTTCGGACATCGTTCAATCCATTGCAGCAGGTTCCCGTAGTGAATTCATGCTGGAAAATGGCTTTCTATTTTATGGTGCTCGTCTTTGCATACCAGAAGGCAGTCTACGCCTTCTCCTCATAAAAGAGTTGCACAATATGGGGCCTGCAGGCCAAGATCGGACATTTCAGCTTCTTGCCTCATCATATTTCTGCCCCTTTTTGCGTCGTGACGTCAACCGCTTTGTGTCACGCTGCCGCACGTGTCACCTTGCCAAGGGTGGAGCTTCCAACTCTGGCCTCTACCTACCTCTGCCTATTCCTACTCAGCCGTGGACAGATGTTAGTATGGATTTCGTGGTGGGTTTGCCACGAACCCAACGTGGTAACGATCCTATCTTCGTTGTTGTTGACCGGTTTTCGAAGATGGCCCATTTCATAGCTTGCAAGAAGACCACTGATGTTGTGGCTGTTGCACAACTCTATTTCAAGGATGTGTACTGCATCCATGGCCTTCCCTCTACGATTGTATCAGATAGGGATACACGATTTTTGAGTCACTTTTGGCGTAGCCTGTGGCGCATGGTGCAAACATCCTTGAACTTCAGTTCGGCGTACCATCCTCAAACCGATGGCCAAACTGAGGTTGTCAACAGGTCGTTGGGTGTTTTACTCCGTGCTCATGTGGGTGATAATTTGAAGTCATGGGACTCCAAATTGCCTTAAGCCGAATTTTCCCATAATTGTGCCGCAAACAGGTCGACGGGTTACAGCCCGTTCAGAGTCACTTATGGACTTCTTCCCCGTGACCCAACTGACCTACTACCACTCCCTGATGTTGTCCGCCCTCACGGCGTTGCTTCGGACTTTATCACAGACATTCAAAGGGTGCACCAGTAGGTTCACGCCAATCTTCTTGCCTCTAGTGCAGATTATAAATCCAAGGCAGATCGTGGGCGCAGGGAGGTTCTTTATGACGTTGGGGATTTTGTGTGGGCCATCCTCACTAAAGATCGTTTCCCAGCTCACGAGTATTCCAAACTGGCGGTACGCAAGATCGGTCTGGTCGAAGTATTGGAGCGCATTAACCCTAATGCATATAGATTGTCTCTTCCGTCACACATCCGTACTTCCGATGTGTTCAATGTTAAACACCTCATTCCTTACACCGGTGATTCCGCCTCCGACGATGACATTCCAGCTTCGAGGACGAATCTTTCCCGCCCCGGGAGAGATGATGCAGATCAATTAGCTTTAACATACATGGAAGCTTTGACCAGAAACCTTAAATATAATTATTCTTATTAATTATGATTGATCTCTCTTATCTCATTTACCTTTATTTTCGCAATCAATTATGACCCAAGTCTATTGGTGTCCTTCCTTATTAATAAAGTCTCACTCGGAAACTTAGCTTGATTAGTGGATCGGATGTATTACATTAACCCACTGTGTAGGGTTTTGTTACACAGATTATTTTGAATATTAAATAAAACTCAAGAGATCATCTCTTCAGGCAATTAACGGTATAATTTAAGTTATCAACGTCTTTGCTTTGTTCTTTCACTACACTTGTGTTTACGTTGTGCATCACTTCTTCTCTTGATTTGATCTTTCTTTTAACTCTGCGAGTCTTCTTGCTTGAATACTTTTGTTTGCTTTGAATGCTTCTTTGCTCTTGATTGCAATAGTATCAGTAGTAGCTGTTTCAGTAATCTTGGCAAGTAGAAGATCACACAGTTAGCAGTTTGTGAAAGCTAACTTTCAACTAACTCTTAACCGTTTTTGTAACTTATCCTTTTGTAACCGACTCAACTTCTTTTTATTTCCAAGTCAGCATATCTTCAAATATCTTCAGTTACGCCTTAAATAAGTTTCCAAACTTATTCTTCAATCACACCAACTCAGCTCAGTAAACCACTGTTCTGAGCCAGTCAGCACAATTCTCAACTTTTGTTATGCGCTTCTTCAGAATATTTCTCTTATATTTCTGAGCTTCATTCTTATTCCTCTTGATAATCTTCTTATTTTGTAGTAGTCTTCTGAGTCTTCTTAGTCTTCTAATCTTGATCTAATCTACTGTTCTGAACTTTTACAATGTTGAATACAATAATACAAACTTACATATATAAAACCTATCGATACATCAACTGAACTATATACAGAAGAGTATATCTAAGTCCTAATCTATAAGATGTCTATACAATACATTTATCAGCTTAGTTCCTAACAGTTCATAATATTTCGCTTTATAAGATCAGTAAGCTTAGTTTTCATGACTTATCAAGATGACTTAGTTAAGATAACTTCCAATCACATATATCATTAACTTTAAGTTGCTTTTTGGCCATCAAAACTTATAATCATCAACTAGAACATTGTTTATAGGATTCATATCCCAACAATATCCATTCACAAATCCTTCACAATCACCCTCCTTTGTTTTTCTTTTTCTTTGCTTGGGGACAAGCAAATCTCTAAGTTTGGGGGGTTGATTGGGTGTGAGATTGCTCGTATTTGTGCTCATTTTTGCTATATTATTGTAGCATTTTGATCTTAATTGATAGAAATTGTGCCACTAACCTTATTGTCAAGACAAAATGTGATCCATGCCAAGACAAATTCAAACACTTGATTCACCACTCTCTCAAAAAGTGTTTCTCTCAACACACAAGTGTATATGAGCATGTAGACTCTCAAATGTCAATCCACAAAAAACACAAAAATACAAAAATCACAAAAAAAAATGTATTGCAACAGAAACCTTTGTGAGATGCATATCTTCAGGTTTGTATCTTTAGATTAATATTTATTTCACGTAGTTGATTTTTTTTTTTTTTTTATCAGTAAGTAAAGAAATTTTCATAAATAATAAAATATTTACAGAAGGTCTGATAATTGATGAATAATCATTGAAGCATCAATATCAAAAGAATAAAACTCCAAGTAGCGCCATTAATATTTCTATAGCATTCTACTTTCAATTTTATTTCATGTTATTTACCACATTCTATTTTGTATATTTTCTTATTTGCAGAGTCATCCGACCCATTCAGTATGGCGAAATAGAACTTTTCCTTTTTATGATGATTTGCTCATTGTTTTTGGAAAAGATAGGACAACAGAAGCTAATGATGGAGCTCCAGCTCATATGGAGGAAGAGATACAAAGAGAAGGGAACAACAATGAAGATATGAATAATGTCGAAACTACAATAGGAAATGGTAGTTTCGAGGAGTTTGATGATTCATTCTTTCCTCTACAATCTCCAAGCAATGAAGTAGTTCACAAACAAAAGAAGAGAAGAAATAGTTCAGGTTCTTATAATTCGACGATGATGGGAGATATTAAAGAAACAACTTCAATTATTGGTAGTGAAATTGTTGCTGCTAGCCAAGTTTTATGTAAAGCAATTGGAGTTGAAGCTGAGATTTCAGAAAAAAGACAAAAAATTGATTCAGAGATACGAAAGATCGTCAATCTTATTACATCGGAAGTTATCAAAGTTGTGTGTCATATAACAAAAAACCATGAGTTGATTGACGTCTTCTTTAGCATGATCGATAAAGGTAGAGAGGACATGGTTACAGCTATTTTAAAGGGTGATATTTGAGGGAATTTGTTTTATAGGAGTATTATTTTATAGTTGAAGGATAATTTTTTTTTTCTTTTCATATTGACTATTTTTAGATTTTAGTAAGTTTTATTTTTTAAACATATAATTTATGGAGTTGGTATTATGAATTATCATACGTATTTATGTTGTTTGGTTTTTTTACTAGGTTGAAAATTATTTATATAAAATTAGATATTATAATAATATGTAAAATATATGTTAAAAATTATTTATATAAAATTAAATTGCATAATAATGGTAAATATTAACCATCGGGATTAAATAAACGATTATTTAGATAAATTTTGTTATTAAAATAAGCATATTCACTAATTTAATATATTCCTATAAAATATACTCCCTCCGTCCAATAGGAACTTGCACGTTTGGGTGGGCACACAATTTAAGAAATGGGTAAGAAAAGATGTAGACAAAGTGGGATAGCTCAAGTGGTTAGAGCACCACTACCTAGACCTTAGGTCCTGGGTTCGAGTCATGGGAAGGGGAAAAGGGATGGGTATTTAACTTGTAATCCAAAAAAAAAAAAAGATGTAATGAGTGATATTTTGAGGGATAGTTTTGTAAAGTTTTATGAATAAAGTAAAGTAAAAAGTATATTGAGTGTGGAAAAGTAATGGCATATGGGTAAATAAGAGTATATTTTGAGGGTGGGGGTTTTGAAGATATTTCCTTTTATGGAGTGTGCAAATTGGTATGGGACATCCATTTATAGAAAGTGTGCAAATTCATGTGGGACAGAGGGAGTATATTAAAGGGTATTTTAGTCATTTAAGATAAATTATTTACATTATTCTCCATTTCATTTTATTATACGGATTTCAAAAAATATTTTTTTCATTAAATTTTTTTATAAAAAAGGCCACATACCTTCTTAATAAAGGACCACTAATATAATCTTTTTAAATAAGGACAAAATCATATGTTAATAACCCATTATGCCCTTAACTTTAAATTTAGAGGCTAATTAAAAAATTTTAAATTTAATTAATGAATTATTCGCATTCCTTATTTTTCGTCATTAACAACAATCCTCCCCATCAACATTTTATAATTAGAAAACTAATTTCGTGAATTCCATAAATAAAATAAAAAAACTAATTTAACCTGATTGACTTTCCTTTTCAAATTTGATTTCAATATCATCTAAATATTTGATTTTCAAACAAATCCCCTCCACCCATTTCACCCACAAACGTCATCTGTCTTCTCCACGAACATAGGCGTCGAAGATGATCAAACCCCCCGAATGGAAGATAAAAGCATTGTCGATGGCAGATCTTCCTTGCCGTCGTCGTCCACGATTGAACCCTCCACCAAATCCCCTTCGCGGCGACGTGACAACACAGACGCGGTGCAAGTGGCTGGTTCGATTTTTACAATTTTTTACATATCGGTTGTGTTGCCCACGCTAGAGAGACGAAGGCGGCGCTCGTAGTACAATTAATTTACTAATTTGTTACAGATCGGTTGTGAAATTATTTCTTGGTGTTTATAACAGTGAGTAATGATTTTTTTCGTTTCTGCATATTAGTCTGATTTTATTCTCAACTTTTTATGATAAGTAGCATATTATCAGTCTATGGACTTTCTCGTGTTACTCAAGATCAAATTCGATGGGAAAACCAAGTTGGTTTGTGTTATAGGTTTTATGTAAATTATTTTCTGCACTTTTTCCTAAGTGGAATGGTTCTCATTTATATATTTTTTTAACGAGAATTCTGTCATATGATATATTATTTTAATTTTTTTTTATATCTCCATAATTATATATAAATTTTTACTTATGTTTCAACATTCAAATTTATCAAGAATGTATGTTCTCTTTGGAATGCTCCGATTTGCATAAATATAAATTTTATGCACAACAACCTCGTCATATGCAAATAGTATATTGTCTCTTTCTGCATTACTAACTGATCTGCATAAAAATAGTTTATATGCATACCACACTTTGCATATGCAAATACTCCGTCCGCCTATAAGCTTCCCATTTTACCATTTTGGTCCGTCCGCCTATAAGCTTCCCATACCTTTTTTGGTAAATATTTTTCCATACACTTCACTTTATATCTTACTTTTTCTCTCTATCTCTCTCCTCTCTCAATCACATCACTTCTAATATATCTATTATTTAATCACTTTTCTTAATCTCTGTGCCAAAAAGTAACGTAACACTTATAGGCGGACGGAGGGAGTAGTTTTTTTAGTGTGTTTTTTACTGTTTTGAAATATCTTAATGAGTATGCAGTTCTGATTTCAATAATTACGACTGGTTTGTTTTAATTTATTTGCAGAATTTCCGTTGTTAAGTTTAATTGGTTTATGTATTGATTTTTTTTTTAAATAGAATTATGTCATAATAATTGATATCCCTTTTTTTACTTAACATTCCACAATGATATATAAATATTGCATCATTTCTTTAATACTTATAGTTACCAATAAATTAGATCTTATTAAATGCAGATATGGTCTGCATGTCAAGATATAATATGCAAAACAAACTACTAATATGCAGATCTAGCACACTTATTTTATGTATTAAATCATTTGTATTGCATAATTTATGTTATTTTTCTGCACAGTTAATATTATTTCAGATATTTGTTGTTTATTTTTCATATTTTTTCTATGCATTACTTGGTGTCATATTATTGTTGTTTTCGTATTCATTAACAACAAAAATAATTGAAAAAAAAAAACTTAATGTATAAAGTATATGTTTCAATATACGGAATTTTTATTTATTTTAATTAATTTTTATTATTAATGCACATCAGACTCATAATATGCAACGAATATAAAAAAACTGATTGCATTATTTAAAAAATATGCAGAATTTATGTTCGTCCTTCTGCATAGTATTATGTGTGCAAAAAATCTTATCTCGTTCTGCATAAAATGAAAGTTGTTTACATTCTCATATTCAGCTCAAAAAAATCATAAATAATGCATAAAACGAAAGTTGTTTGCTGGCACCCTCACCAAAATATCAGAAGCTATATCGTCTGAAATTATATCTAATAACCTTGAAAAATGCATCATTTTTTTAATGGTTTCTGCAGAAGAAAATAAAACAAATATTTGTTATAATAAACAATGAATATAAATTTGGTGTAGTGTAGTTCTTTGTACTGCAATTCAAAAATTTAATTGAATATGAAATAAACCAACCATTTAAGTTGGGGTAGTGGAGTAAATTTTGGTTATTCATTAAACAACAGTTACATGATTGAGGAAGTTGAGGTATAAACATTTTTTTTGGTTGTGGAGAATGTGTGACATCTAATGGGTCATATGTATTAATGAGAATTTAATTTTAACTTCAATGTATTATAACATTATTACAAGATAATATAAATTTTCCTACACTAATGAAATAATAAATAAACATATTTTTCCACATTACATATTTTTCTTTATATGACATTTATTTTATGCTGAATTAATATATATAAAAATAATATTTTATTTTTTTAAACGTCAAATTTATAATATAATGTTGTTTTTTCCTTTTATGCAATAAAGTTGCATAATTTAAATTTAGTGTTTCATGTGTATCCTATTTAAATTATATTCAATTTCCAGTAATATTATATAATATAATTACTTGATTTTTCTTATATAATGAAATAAATAAATACAAAAGTAATGACTCAATATATATAAAAGTGATGACTCAATTATTTTTCTACATATCAATTAATGGAATTGACGTTAGCTTTAGGAAAGTTTTAATTTTGGATGCGTTAATTGATTAGCGAATTTCCGAAGAGTTGATAGACAAGCATTTAAATTTTAAAACTTTGACTTTCTATATATTAAATTCGAAATTTAAATAGTAAGGGCATGATGGTACATTTATGTTACATTTTGTTCTTAATTTGAAACTATTTTAAATCAGGTGCTTATTTAAAAAAAACTAGGTGGAAAGACTTTTTATGTGAAATCCCTTTTTTTCATTCAGACTTCATTCCGTTCATTAATGAAATGAAAAACTTAGTGGAACATCCATAAAAGAAAAGTGGAACTTACCGAGGGACGGAGGTGGAGTATTTCATACTTCTCTCTCAGACAAGGCCTGACCAAACGCATCAATAAATCCTCTGCTCAGACTCTTGTATCATCTCTATTCTTTTCAGCTCCATCTCCATTCTCATCTCCTCAATTTGCTGAACGCCTGAACCATATCCATCTTTACTTTCTTCATTATCAAAAACCCATCCACATTGCTATTCGATCAACAATGGCCATTACTGCTGTTACCAAAAAAGACATGGTCTTGGCGACATATGTTCATAACGCCCCAATAGTTTCTTCCTACAATGATCGCATTCGGCCGCTGCTCGACGCCGTGGACAGGCTGCGCCACCTGAAGATCATGCAAGAAGGCATCCAACTCCCCACCATCGTCGTCGTCGGAGACCAATCTTCCGGCAAGTCCAGCGTCCTCGAGTCCCTCGCAGGCATCAGCCTCCCCAGAGGCCAGGGCATCTGCACCCGAGTCCCACTCATCATGAGACTTCAAAATCACCCAAATCTCGAAACAGAGCTTTCTCTGGAGTTCAATGGGAAAGTTGTACCTACTGATGAACAGACCATTGCCGATTCCATCAGCCTTGCAACCGAAGAGATTGCTGGAAAAGGGAAAGGGATTTCAAACACTCCCTTGACTTTAATTGTCAAAAAGAATGGAGTCCCTGATCTCACCATGGTTGATCTGCCCGGAATTACTCGTGTGCCTGTACACGGCCAACCTGACGATATCTACGAGCAGATTTCAGCCACTATAATGGAGTACATTACACCTGAAGAGAGCATAATATTAAACGTTTTATCTGCAAGCGTTGATTTCTCTACTTGTGAGTCCATCAGGATGTCTCAACGTGTCGATAAATTGGGGCAGAGGACTCTGGCTGTGGTAACCAAAGCTGATAAATCTCCCGAAGGCCTGCTCGAGAAGGTTACTGCTGATGATGTTAGCATCGGCCTTGGCTACGTCTGTGTCCGGAACAGAATTGGGGACGAGTCGTACGAGGAGGCTCGAGCACAAGAGTGGAGCCTCTTCGCGACTCATCCCCAGCTCTCCAAGATAGACAAATCCATCGTTGGGATCCCTGTTCTGGCAGAGAGGTTGATGAGAATTCAGGCAACTATCATTGCTAAATGTTTGCCAGAAATTGTGAAAAAGATCAACGACAAGTTGAATGCAAACATTCAAGAGATGAACAAAATGCCCAAGAATCTGACTTCAATTATATATGAAATTAATGTTAATGTTTAATCTTGTTATTAATATTGGTACTAGAGAAGAAGGTTCTAGCTAGTGTTGTTAAACAAATAAAATTGCTTATGAGTTCGAGCTCGTTCGATATTCTATTTACTTGTAAGCCAGCTCGTGGTTAACTTTGTTTGCTCGTTATTTATTTTTCTTTTAATTTCTTTAGTTTCGCCTCGACTCGATATACTCATTTTTATGCTTGTCAATGTAATCAAGTTGAGTTTGTGCTCGATAAAAGCTCGAACTTCAAGTACTTGACTCGAATAACAGTTCTAGGCTAAAAATATGTCATTGTTATTGTTAGTTTATGCCATTAATTGTGTGATGAGCGAGGATATTGAACACATTGAGGGCATGTTTGCTTCATGGGTTGGGATAAGATGGGTTTAGATGTGGTGGATTGGCTAGATAAACCCAAGGGAAGGCTAGGTTGTCTAAACCCATGAAATCTAGTTCATAAAACCCGGGTCAAGGTGTTTAAAGTTATGAGAAACCAAACATGGGAGAAGATTGGTTTACATATCAAACTCATCACTAAACCCTCTAAACTCATGAAGCAAACATGCCCTGAGAGAGTGATGGAGTAAAACAAGTCGAGCCCTTAGTCAAGTAGAACTATAAACTATTTAGCTCATAGTTCACACTCCCTAATTCAAACTTCAACCCAACCCAACATTGAATAGGGATATATATGTGTTACCCTTAAATGCTAAAAGATTCAACCCGAGTCCCCGACTATGTAGACCGAATTTTTTTATTTATTTAAGATAATTTATAAATACACTACAACAAAAACAATCATCATTTACTTACAATTATTCTAATTGTAATTGGATTCTAATTATTACTCTCATTGTTGAATTTGAACCAAGTATATAGGCCTAAGTTTAGAGGCTAAGAGCACAGTTATGTAGTTACCTTTTGAAGGGATATTCACAGGTGAGTTTGGGTGAAACTTATGTGATAATAATGCGTCAAAAAAGAACAAACGACGATAAGTAATCTCGCAGTTGAAATTGGCAATCACATGTTGGATTATAGTTTTACATGTCCGCTCCGATAATCTCGATACCTGCAAAAACATGCTGAAGAGATCTTCGTCGCGGTAACTCCGACACTCAAGTCAGAACCGACAATCTAAAAGAAAGGGTGAGGAGCAATTTGTGTCTCAAATAAAGCTCATCTATCGTCTCGATCAAGGCTCTCGTCTCTCGAGAGTATTCAAGTGTATTTCAAGTTATAGTAGTGCACCTAAAAGAATATTAGAGAACTTTTCGGTGAGTACGTGTGAAAATGTGTATCGTGGGTGTTTCAGTCGTAAGATGTCTGAAAATGGTATGTTTAACAGTATGTAAAATGTATCTTTGAGGAAGGTTTATCCACTTCCCTTTTCTCTCAACTGTCCAGGTGTTGGACTTGAGTCAAACGCTTATCTGCCTCAATCAGCTCATCCGAGCTTCAAAAAATGGGAGAGTGGGTGAGGAATCCACGCATGCCCCCTTATCCGAATCATGGACTTCCACTACCCACGTGAATTTTATATTTCAAACCTCGTAGACCAATAGGTGTTCGACCTCCTGCAGGTTTAAACTCTGTGAATCCAGGTTTAGGTCCAACAATCCACCTATAAAGGTGGTAGGCTTATGATTCTTCATACCAAGGCTGATTATCATCATTATTCAGCCCATTTATCTCGGTTCTTGTAGGTTTGGGCTCAATACTTGGTCCAAATCTAATATTACCTCATCCACAATAAGTAGTCCCATGGAAAAGGGGCACATGTTTTAAGGAAAATACATATAAAGTAAGAGTATTATGGGGTCCATTGTGAGTAAAGTGATTGTTTATGAATAAAGTTGATGACAATTTAACTAATTAAGTGATGATATGTTGAAGGGTGATGATAAAATCGATTCTCATATCCTCAATACCCGCAGGCCTTCGTGGTCCTCAACATGATTTCAGATTCAATTCCAAATAAATCCTTCTTCAAATTTCAAGTCACAGCCCCGCGGGCGTCATTCAGTTTTCATTCTTTCAAGACCTCAAGGTCCTTGAGAATATTCAGGTTCAAACCTGAACCAAGTAGTTTCCAAATTTCGATCCACACATTTTCATAGGCGTCAAATCTTAAATCACACCCTTCACAAGAGTTACTAGTTCAAAATCTCATGAACCTCGAGGTGCTCAATGTTATTTGGACTCAAATTCGAATTAAATTCTATTTAAGTCTCAAACGGCCCCATTTTGGATATCTCCTCGAATTCTACGGGGTTCTGTGTAAGCGTCCCATCATGTCAGGCCTCTTGGAGCGTACCACACTCATCAAGGCTATCCTCTCTATAGTATATGTACCATCTCGGTGCTCTCAGGATTCCTAAACCTAAATTGATGTACGAATCAATCTCGACCGTCAATCAGGCCTAAATTTTGCACGCTTAATTCATCCAGATTAAACTCTGAAATAATCTAAACCGTCCATAAGTTCAAATCTTTTTCAAATATATAACTCCATCTACTTATCAAATCATATCTCACTCTTTTTTCATCTTCTTCTCTACAAAAACTATTTATGGCGTTTGTATCCCAACCCATCAGAGACCTCTATCACATTTCCTCATTTGGCTTCTCGACTCAGGTACTCCCTTCGTACATTCTTTCTCTTTCATCTATTAAATATATGACTTTCTTCATCCCCATGTCAAATTACTCGGAGAGCGTCTCTCCAGAGGCTCAAACCTCCAGTACGTATCTCAGGTTCTCCTCTAATAAAATGTTTTTCTATCACAAATCCCAAACTCAGGGACCATGCTTATGGCCCCTCGCTCATTTCTCGTGCCACTCTTCAAAACCTCCAAGTTTTTCCTCTTCCGTACGTAGTTAGGGTTCCTTATGAAGAAGAAAGATCTAACTTTACCCATATTCCAACATTAGCTTTCTGGGATGCCCAAATTCAAGCAGGGCTTAGGTTTTTCCTACCCAGTTATCTTTGTTAGATTTTTACTCTCTTACGAGTTTCACTCAATCAGTTCACCCTCAACGTCATTTGTCTGATGATAGGGTTATAAGCCCTCATCAAAGGTAATGGAGGTGACCTAGGAACGCTTCTGAACCAGTGGTTTCATTGCTCAACTCAAGGAGGATAAGAGGGAGAGGGAAAAGTGGAAGAATCGAGCTCGAGCTCTCTATAAGGAAGTTCACATCCTTCGTTCCAAACTTCAACATTATGAAAAAGAACTCTTATACACTTGGGTAAACACTGTATCAACTCTCTTTTTTCGTCTTCCGCAGGTCAAGAATTCTTATAAGCTAGTTTTCTTCACAAAGACTGGTTAGACTCCTTTCTTTGGAGCTCCAGTTTTCTAAGCGCTATGGGACACTACATCCCTCGTTTCGTTGACCACGAATTCAATTCAGCAATAGCGCGCCTAACATGAAGATGAAGGCTTTAACAGAGTATATGACAGGGATGCCCTCTAGCGGTGATGGCTCCCCCCCCCCCCCCCCCAAAGTTTCCGGGAAATCTCAAGGAGCCTCTAAGCACTCCATAATTAATTCCAGTAATTTCCTGCTTCTCTGCCAATTCATTAATATACGTGAACAGGCCTTGTGCACATAATAAATAAATAAATAAATGGTGACAGAGGGTCCCTCAGTGTCAATTCTCGACAATCTTATAATTTGATTTTCTCCCTCCATATAAGCATTGATTGATAATTTGTTTGCACTCCCCCGTCCCAAGTTAGATTGTGCATTTGTCAAAAAATGGATGTCCCAATTTTGATTGTGTATTTCCTTATTTGACAATAATCACTTTTTCACTTTAAACCGCACCCTTCAAATATCTCAAAATTACATCACATGTCAACGCCTGAATATTTTTTTTTTTAGAAGACTTATACTTTTCAATAATATTTTCAGCTATATTAACATACGTACATTTTTCAGTTATAATAATTGTTGGTCCTAGAAGTGAGTTTAAGATTGGACGAAGCAAAAAGTCTAGAGAGGAGGGGTGAATAGACATTTTAAACTTTTCCAAAATTTATCAGAGTATGTTTACTGTTTAGTCTAGTTTGCTGATATTACTCAGCTGATGTTATTATGTTATGCGGATTTTATGAGCCCTTGTATTTATACTCACTTATGATATGAAAATACTTTGTGTGGTCTTGTTTCTAAGTTTACTCGTCTTCTCAGCTGATTTTGCAATCTAGCTGTTTATACGAATAATCTTCTAAACAATAATGAAATATAGTAAAGTAAATTCGAGACACGAGATTTTATAGTGGTTCAGTCAATAAACCTACATCCACTCTCACAATTCCAAATTGTGAAATTCTCTTCTTGTGGTTTAGAGTCTCAAGTCTAAAACTTTGATCTTTTCGAATACACCTGCAGAAGTATCTTCGATCAACTAGTAATGTAGAGAAACTAGCACTCTTTACAACGAACTAATCCAAATAAAAACAATAATGCTTTCTTCTGAATCTTCTAAGCCTTTTTATCTTCTTCTACGAACTTGGCTTCTTCTTTGATCTTCAATAAACTCTGTGAGTTTCTTCTTGATTGTACGCTCTAATTGATTTTGCTCTTAATAGTTTCAGTAGTCTTTCACGAATGAAGATCTCCAAGTATTTATAGACTTTAGTTCTCAAGTTAGCTGTTGGAAGTAACTAACTCTTGAAACTAACTATAAAACCGTTTTTGTAACCGCCTTTAACCGCTTCTTTAATTCCTTCTTGAATTGGTTATTCAGTTATTTCCTTATAACTTTCATTCAGTTATTTAGTTAATTTGGAATGTCCTTCTTTCTAACTTCTTTTGATCAGATAAGTTTTCCAAACTTATTCTTCTTCTGAGTAAGTACTTCGCTTAAGAACCTTGTTGTTCTTCTAGTCTTCTGACTTCAGCTTCCTTAGTACTCTTCTTCAATATAGTCTTCTTATCTTCTCTTCAAGACTTCTCTTCATATGTCTTCTCTTGAATTCTGTTGAACTTTAGTCTTCTATTAGTCTTCTGATTCTTCTTTGCTGATGAGGTTTTCTTAACATGTCCTTATACTATGATTTTTCTAGTAATACATCAACTGAACTTTATACAGATGAGTATTTCGAATCATATACTATAAGTTGTCTATACAATCATTATAAGCTTAATTCCTATCACTTAGTTTATAATTTCAATCATACTATACATCAGATCAGTAATCAAATCATATTAGATGATTTAGTTAGTGTAGGTCCCAAGTTGAGTTGTTAATATTGAGTAAGCTAGTGAAAATGTCTAGAGGGGGGTGAATAGACTTTTCAAAATTCTTTCAATATATCAGAATACAATATGCGGAATAATGAAAGTAAACAATGAGCCCAATTCAGTTTATACTCAACTTATTTCGAGAACTCTGTTATGAACACTCTACTGTTCTTGTTCAAATATGTAATTCAATCAATCAAACAGTTAATCAATTAAACACAAATAAAAACAGTAAAGTAAATTAAACACAAGATTTATAGTGGTTCGACAACTTGTCTACGTCCACTCTCACAAACCCAGTTGTGATATTCTTATTAACTCGTCCAATAGAGTAATACTCCCTCCGTCCCATAGGAACTTGCACACATGGGTGGGCACACAATTTAAGAAATGTGTAAGAAAAGGTGTAATGAGTGATGTTTTGAGGGGTAGTTTTGTAAAGTTTTATGAATAAAGTAAAGTAAAAAGTAGATTGAGTGTGGAAAAGTAATGGCATATGGGTAAATAAGAGTATATTTTGAGGGTGTGGGTTATGGAGATATTTCTTTTTATGGAGTGTGCAAATTGGTATGGGACATCCATTTATAGAAAGTGTGCAAATTCCTGTGGGACGGAGGGAGTATGTTCTTGTAGCTTTAAGTCCCAAGAAATAAGACTTAGATCTTCTCGATAACACTACCAAGTGCTTCTTCGATCTAACTAGTGATTTACAAGTAACTAGCAACTTGAAACAATAAAAATAAAACTTCTCTTGTCTTCAGTAGTGACACGTATTTTTCAATACTCACCCCTCAAGTATAAGAGGATCCTCGTAGTAAAAGTAAGTGCCCGGTTAAATTATCGAACCACGGGACTAGTTTGCTTGTGTAGCCTTAGTGTTGTGTGCGTCACGTAATTATAGTGAAAGAGCATGGGGGTGAGCTAAAGACTAAATGTAAAAATCAACAAGATAAAAGCTAACTAGGAAAAGCAAGTAAACGATGATCAAATATCAAATGTGAGAAGTAGTGTTCGGGTGTTCGTCATTGTGTGGAAAATTGAGTTAAAAGTCGACTTTTATGTGCAATTCATTAGGTGGAACTTGATAGAAGAAATCACGAGTGCATTTGTCTACTAAATCACCTAGGATCGAGAGGATGAATAGAGGCGTTCTTACCCGGGTAATCACACGACTAGAGGGTTCGACTCTACCTAAATTATACTAAACTAATCCCTAATCATGTTTTTCCACTTGAATACTAACAACCAAGCTCCTATGGCCTTCTCACTAATCACTCAAATTCTCATTCAAGCAATCAATGTAGATAAATGGGGTTCTAATGAAAATTACCCAACTCTCGTTGCGATAACCCAATATTTACTCATTCACCCGATTCCCAACCCTCGATTATACTATCTACCCCAATTAACCAACTCTTGTTGCATTAATTGAACTTCACATATAACCTATTAATTGAGTTCTAGCCAATGATCTATCAAAACCCATAAATCTAACCAATATTCCCTCCAATGAATTACACAATTAAAGTTAAGCTAATAACACAAATTCCATCACAAATCAAAACACCCAAACGCCAACAAACCTAGTTAATAACTAAATTAACAATTGAAATCAAACTCATAAAAGATAAACAACAAAACATGGAATTAAGGAAAAATATCACCTCAAATGGTCTTCAACTTCTCCAATGCTTGCAATAAAATAAAACACTACATTAAAAACTATCTAAGAAAGTGAAATTAAACTAATCTATTAATGGAATGGAGTGGAGTGGAGGAGGGTTCCTCCAATGAGCTGCTCTGTTTCTCCTCTACGTGCGTGTATTGGCGTCCCCCCTCCTCTGCGTATCCAATTGGCCGAAGCTAAATATTAAAATGGGGCCTCTCCATTTAATTCATGGCTGGATTAATTTAATTAGAGGGGTGAATGGGCTTAGGCCCAAAATCTATCAAACTTTTCGTGCCTGGGCCTGATAAAAAAAATCAGCTGCTTGCTTTTTCATTTTGTGGCTCGGCCGTGCCATGCAGCTCGGTCGTGCACTCCCACTTTTGATTGTTTGCTGTATCGGGCATGTCCAGCTCGAGCCTCGGGCTCGGGCGTGCCCTTCCTCCAACCTCTTCTTGTTTTGTGCATATATTTTGCTACGGGTGTCCAATCGACTCGATTCTTGTCTCGTTGCGACCCTCACTTCACCTTCTTTCATGTGGTCAACTCATGGACTCGATTCAACAACTGATTTTTTTTGTGATTTGATTCAAAACACCTTGTTTTACCTACAAAAATAGTAAACTACACCATTTCTCCAAATCAAGTGCAATTAGTCAATTTAGTGTAAATAATGCACGAAATCCTATAAAATTATGCAAATTAAACACATGAATTTCGAGCAATTTTCACACTAATCAGCCCCCCCAAACTTAAAGTGTTGCTCGTCCCCGAGCAACGAAAGAGAAAAAGAACAAGTGGGAGAATTGCGAAGGAATTCATTCAAGCCAAGATAGGTGATTGTCAACTTTCTCAATCTAATCAAGCTTTGAGATAGAGACATCAACACACAAGTTCACAAACTATGATCAAATCAATGCAAGATTAAGTGCTCAATTCACAACTTCCTCACAAGTAAGTGTATCACTCTTCACACAAAGTGTATCAAGGAACGTATGCTCTCAAAATCAAATCACACAAATGCACTACCATATGCTTGCCAAAAGTCTTAATTCTCCACCACAAGTTATGTGTTCAATTCATGAATCAACAAGGACTTATCATTTGGTTGTAATGTAGGCTCTTTGGTTAGGGTGAGGAAAATTTGGATAAAGTGACTCACAAACTAGTGGAGTAAGAAGTAAAAATGCCTAGGAACATTTCTAAATCTTCAAGAGGAAAGTTACAATTGATCAAGTTGCAACTCCAAATTCCAAACTCCCATAATTCATTTGCTCACTTTTTTAAAGCACGTTCTTCTTCACCAATACCATTGAACACCTTTGAACTTCAAGCTCTACCAAATTATTGTGCACAAGAGAGTTTTTTTTTTCTTTTCTTTTCTCATCAACTCAATCTTTTTTATGCACGACTTGCAATTCATCTTTTCTCAATTTTTTTTTCTTTCAATCTTTTCACTTTCAAACCAAACTCATCCACCCAAAATCACATTTAAGCTCAATTCAACCACATTTGCCAACATTCAAGCTCCACTAGTTCATAGGAAAATAGGCTCATAAAAGATGGATAAATAGGCTAAATTTTGTAGGTTGCCAAAGAATACAAGTCAATAGGCTCAAAGTGGCTAACTACGGAAAAATATCATTTGGTATGGACAATTTGGTTAAGTGACTATTCAAAACAAAGATGACCTCATATCATTTTCAAGAATCTCACACAAATAGTAGTTTCAAACAAGACAATTGACAAGTTCTAGAGCACATAAGCATGAATGATACTCACATGAAGGAAATAGACCAAAATATATGAACGTCTAAAGGCTCTAAAGCTCACGGGCTTATCTATCATGAATTAAGAGCACCAAACCAAGCAAAGATCTTCACACAATCAAATGAACAAACATGCATCAATCAATACCAACAAGCTCAACCAAACATCAAAAACCAACAACCACCATCAATTAAGCCTCAAACACTTTCTTCCACAAGAAATCTCATCCAACAAAGCTAAACAATTATAGGACAAACGGTGCAATAAAATGAAGGTAAACACACGAAATCTCCCCCCAAACTTAAATGAAACTATCTAGTTGAATGCAAAGTTTGGAGATGAGTGTGTTTACCATAGAAATTTGTCACCAACGTAGCTCACCAAAGAAGCAAGCTACCACAACCGTTTTGTCCATTGAACTTCTTAGCACCAAAGCACCACCACCTTGAAACTTCACCATGCACATCTCCCATCCTTGACCACCAACACATCACTCAACCTACAAAACAAAAACTCAACAAAAAGATCAAACAAACTACAAAGCTAAAATAAAAGAAAATAAAGCAATAAAGAATGGGTTGCCTCCCATTTAGCGCTAAGTTTAACGTCTTCAAGCCGGACGGAAGAAAATAAGCTCATCGAAATGGCCAAGGATATCGATCCTCCTTGCCATTGTACTTCAATCTCTTTGCCTCAAAGTCAATGAGGCTCTCATGAATAGTAGGCCAATCATTTGCACCTTTCATGCGCATCTTCATCAATTGAAGCTCATCTTGCTCTTCTTCCATACTTTCTTCCCATTCCTTTCCTTCTTGTGGGAGGATGCCTAAGCTTTTTTCAATTTCTTTCTTAAGATCAAAGTTAACAAGAGGTAAGATAAAATCAATAGAAGCATCAATATAATCTAAAGTGAAAATTGAAGAGTGTAAAGGTTTAGAAATGCTCATTTCACTCTTCAATATGTCATCTAATGCTTCTTGATCTTTTTGTTCTTTGTTGCTCATGTCCTCCATCAAGGGACATTCTTCTTCCTCTTCATCTTCTTCAATCTTCATTAAGTACTCAATAAGCTTGACGTCTTCGTCCTCCTCTTCACTTGAGCCCTCTTCTTCATCAATCGACATGCTTGACCCTTCATAAGTAGTCCCACTTGAAGAAGCCATTTGACTCAATTGGAAATTCATATTCTTCATTCGATTCACAAGTGAGGCCATTTGCTCATCAATCTTGTCCAATCTTGCATTGTTGTGAGCAACAACTTGATTGAATTGAGTCATGAAAGTGACTAGCAAGTTTTCCAAGTAAGCATTCCTCTCATCATCTAGTGCATAATCACCCGGATCAACTCCCGATGGGTAAGGTTGCCTTTCCAAGTAGCTTGCTTCCTCAACTTGATTCATCATGCTTGGCCTATCCATCTCTCCACCACTCTCAATGAAGGCACCTAGCAACTCACAAAGATAGGGTGAAGCCTCTCTTTTTCCATAATCTTGATAATTGGTGGGAACTTGTTGCACTTGATAATCGTAATTGTAGTTCCCCCAACTATCGTAGCAAACTTCTTCTTGATAAGAAGGATAAACCATATCATATTGATCAAATGATTGATTCCATGAATGTTGGTTATATCCGTCCATCTTGCAATATAGATCACCTACACAAATGATCAAAGTATGAAAAACACAAGATAATATAGAACAAAATAAAAAAATCACTAGTAATTACGCTAAACTAACACTAAGTTACCCAAAAAGCAAAACTAATCCCCGGCAACGGCGCCAAAAACTTGACACGTATTTTTCAATAGTCACCCCTCAAGTATAAGAGGATCCTCGTAGTAAAAGTAAGTGCCCGGTTAAATTATCGAACCACGGGACTAGTTTGCTTGTGTAGCCTTAGTGTTGTGTGCGTCACGTAATTATAGTGAAAGAGCATGGGGGTGAGCTAAAGACTAAATGTAAAAATCAACAAGATAAAAGCTAACTAGGAAAAGCAAGTAAACGATGATCAAATATCAAATGTGAGAAGTAGTGTTCGGGTGTTCGTCATTGTGTGGAAAATTGAGTTAAAAGTCGACTTTTATGTGCAATTCATTAGGTGGAACTTGATAGAAGCAATCACGAGTGCATTTGTCTACTAAATCACCTAGGATCGAGAGGATGAATAGAGGCGTTCTTACCCGGGTAATCACACGACTAGGGGGTTCGACTCTACCTAAATTATACTAAACTAATCCCTAATCATGCTTTTCCACTTGAATACTAACAACCAAGCTCCTATGGCCTTCTCACTAATCACTCAAATTCTTATTCAAGCAATCAATGTAGATAAATGGGGTTCTAATGAAAATTACCCAACTCTCGTTGCGATAACCCAATATTTACTCATTCACTCGATTCCCAACCCTCGATTATACTATCTACCCCAATTAACCAACTCTCGTTGCATTAATTGAACTTCACATATAACCTATTAATTGAGTTCTAGCCAATGATCTATCAAAACCCATAAATCTAACCAATATTCCCTCCAATGAATTACACAATTAAAGTTAAGCTAATAACACAAATTCCATCACAAATCAAAACACCCAAACACCAACAAACCTAGTTAATAACTAAATTAACAATTGAAATCAAACTCATAAAAGATAAACAACAAACCATGGAATTAAGGAAAAATATCACCTCAAATGGTCTACAAATTCTCCAATGCTTGCAATAAAATAAAACACTACATTAAAAACTAGCTAAGAAAGTGAAATTAAACTAATCTATTAATGAAATGGAGTGGAGTGGAGGAGGGTTCCTCCAATGAGCTGCTATGTTTCACCTCTGCGTGCGTGTATTGGCGTCCCCCCTCCTCTGCATATCCAATTGGCGAAGCTAAATATTAAAATGGGGCCTCTCCATTTAATTCATGGGCTGGATTAATTTAAGTGATTATTTACTTAAATCTACATTTTGAACCTCCTAAGTACTTAAAACCTCAAAAATAATATGACATTTCTTAAAACTTCAAAATCTGAGAAAAAGTTCAATTTTACCCCTATACAACATCGTGTTAACCTCTCTCCTCCCTTTTCCATTTCAAAACTCATTTTCAACTCTCCATTTCTCTCTCTCTCTTCATTTTTCAAAACCCTCTTATTCATTATCTCTCCATCCTCTTTCTCTTTCAACCGTCTGATTTTTTTACGCTGACAGGAACTCACTTCCCGTCCTCCACCTCCTTCCCGACCTTACTTGCTCTTCCGAAGCCAAGGCGGCGACACAAGACTTTGATGGATGTAAACCCTTGTTTATCGGCGACAAAAGGTTTTCTAGTAAACCCTTGCGTCGATCCCTTTTCCGGCGATCTGCCCTTCCCGACCGTCACACCAGCGGCTCATTCTAGATTTTTCTAGATCTGCCGCTGGTCACAGGTTTGCCGGCGATATTCAAGATCTGGGCGGTAGAATGGGGATGGCGGCGGCGACAGATCGATGAGCGGCGTTAGCTACCCATTTCTTGCACATGATAAGGTACGATGACTGTCTTGTCTTCTTGCTGATTTGATCTAATTGGGCTATGATTTATTCAGATTTGGCAACTCCACCGTGAGAGACAAAGAGGGCAGCAATTAAAGACGAAGACGAAGGGGTTTCTCGATTTTTTTTTACTTTTAATATTTTTTTTTTTTACGTTTTCGAATATGATTGTATTTTTCCGGCTTTGTGTTTCATTTTTTCCGGCCATGGTGGGCGGGCTGCAGCGGCCACACAGATTCAATGTCTACCATTGTCGGCGATTTCCAATGTCTAACATTGTCGGCGATTTCCAAGGCGGCCACACAGATTCTAGCGCAATGGACTAGGGTTCCTCCCAAATGGGCTTTCTAATGAGTTATTGGGCTAGGGTTTGCCAGTCCAGATGTGCACCCCCAGTTTCATTTAATACACCACCAGGATTTACACCCACAGTTTCACTCGATACACCCCTCCTATGTGCACCCCCAGTTTCACTCGATACACCTCTTCCGGGTGCACCAACTGATCTCCTTAGTTCACCCCCAAGTTTTAGTAAATTGAATTTTTGTTTCATATGTATTGATTTTGTTTCAAATTTCAAATCCTAAATTGGGCGAAATGATATAAAAAACGTATTGATTTTTGGTTTCAAATTTTTGTTTCATATGTATTGATTTTTTGTTTCATATGTATTAATAGGAGGAAATTTTATTTTTAGTCCTATAAGTTTGATACATTCCAAAATAAATCCTTTAAGTTTCAACTTTACAAAATACGTCCTTTACCTTTCAATTCTTGTCCTTTTTTACATCAATTTTTATCCTTTATGTTTTGTATGAATTAAAATTGGTAAAGTTGATGCCACATATATTTAAAAAAGCCACATCATCATGTCACATCACATTATATTAAAAAAAATAGAGCTAATAACACCCCAAAATATTCTATACACACCCCATAATTTTAAATAAAAATAAATGTATAGTCCATATAAAATAACTAAGTAACTCTTACATAAATAAATAAAGAGTAAAATAATTTTAAAAAATAACTTGAAAAAATATGAAACAAAATAAATTTCAGAAGCAAATTCATAGGGTACTGTTATATATGATAATTATGTTAATCTTATTTTACTTTATTAATTGAAACGTATAACTAGTTGCAAATAATTTTTTTGAATGATCTACTAACACCCAATACAATGTTATACAAACTTCAAATGTTATACACACCCCACTAAAATTTAAAAATCAATTTTTATTAATAAACACACCCTAATTATTTTCAATTTACCCTTTATCCCTCAAAATAAATACAAATTGAATAAAAAATAAAAATATGATTTAAAATTCAATTAAATGATTAAAAATATAAATTTAAAAAATTAATTTAAAAAATATTCAATAATACGAGAAACTAAATAAAATTTTAAAATATTTTAAAAAATCAACTACATATTAAAAAATATTTGAATGAAAAAATCAATTAAATCCAAATAAAATCTAAAAATATTAAATAAATCAAATAAAATTTATAAAATAATTAAATTAAAAATATCAATTAATGATTCAATTTAAAAAAAAAAAAACTAAATAAAATTAAAAACGAAATAAAAATCAACTCAATCAAAAATAAATATTAAGAAAATTAAATAAAAAAATAAAATCTTACTTCAATTTAATTTTCTTGAATTCTTACGGCAAGTTACAACAGATCAACATGAATTCTTGAAATTGGCCCTCCCAGAACCTCAGCTAGAAATTAGCAAAAAAAAAGAAATGAGCTGTGGCCAAGTAAGACCCCCACGAAAAAGAATGTATTTTCTAATTTGTTCCACAGTAATAAGTATGAGATGAACACTAATGCAGTAATACACTTTGCATTCTTCAAAAGTTTGCACTTATAGATTTAGAACAAGTGATATGCTAAATTCCAAAAATTTTAATACAAGTTCATCATGCATTGTTACCTTACTCGACTATTAAGCAAGATTTTTTAATTTACTTTTTTTTAATATTTTATTGAATTTTTCAATAATTTTAATTTAATTTTTTTTTTTGATGATTTTTTTTTAAATTTTAGATTCTATTTAATTTTTTAAGATTTTTTTCAAAAAAATTAATTAATTTATGTAAATTAATTATTTTTAAAGATTTTGTTAGTTTTTTTTAAATACTTTTAAATTTTAATTACATATTTTTCAGATTTTTCATGTTATTTTTTTTAATTATTTTTCTCTTTATTTATATAAGGGCTATTTAGTCATTTTATATACATCTATTTTTGTATTTAAAATTATGGGGTGTGTGTAGAATATTTTGGGGGTGTTATTAGCTTTATTTTTTTAATATAATGTGATGTGGCATGATGATGTGGTTTTTTTAAATATATGTGGCACCAACTTTACCAATTTTAATGCCTACAAAACATAAAGGATAAAAATTGATGTAAAAAAGGACAAAAATTGAAAGGTAAAGGACGTATTTTGTAAAGTTGAAACTTAAAGGATTTATTTTGGAATGTTTCAAACTTATAGGACTAAAAATAAAATTTCCTCTATTAATAGCGTATTGATTTTTGTTTCAAATTTCAAATCCTAAATTGGGGGAAATGATATAAAAAACGTATTGAATTTTTGTTTCATATGTATTGATTTTTTGTTTCATATGTATTAATAGCGTATTGATTTTTGTTTCAAGTTTCAAATCCTATGCAAATGATATCAAAACGTATGTAAAATATGCAATGTTTTGGGTCCGTATGCAAATTGGTTTATAAATATGCAATGTTTTGGGTCCGTATGCAAATTCGTTTATCAATATGCAAATTCACTGAGTATATGCATTGTTTATTGCTAGTATGCAATGTGAGTATGCAATGTGTAGTATGCATTATTTGTTGCTAGTATGCAATGTGTCATATGCATTGTTTATTGCTAGTATGCAATGTGTTTGTGTAAAAAATCTAAATAAAATAGAAATAAAAAATTTATTTTATAATTTAAAATTTGAATGTAAATAATTTTTGAATTTGAATAAAATATAAATGAAAATATAATATAAAAAGAAAAAAATGTGAAAGGAAAGTAAAAAGAAAAAAAATCAGTTTCTTAATTTCATTTAAGAAAACATTCAGAATAAAAAAATCTGAACAAAAAATAATTATCTTATTTAGGAGAGAAAAAAATAGTGTCATACTTATAATAATTGAGATTGTTAAGTGTCCTTTTGTTTTAAAAAAAAAATCGAAATAAAAAAATCTGAATAAATAAATAATTTTTGAATAAAATTTGAATACAAATATAAAATAATAATATTAATTAATGATGTGAAAATAAAAACATTATGTCAATCATATTTATGTTAGTTAGTTAATGTGTTAAAATTGATATGAAAACTTTAAAAATATATAATATAATAATATTTATAATTAATAAATGATTAATATAATATAAAAATAATATTTATAATAAATTGATATGATGTTTCTTTACGTTGGGCGCTTTTTTCAGAGTGAAAGGAGGAACAAGTAGGTGGAGGGCAAAATTGTAACTCCACGTACCATTTTGAAGCTCTAAACAACAAAAAAGTGGGCTTGTTTTTTTTCCTAAAGATATGGCCCAAATGAAGTTTTGCCTAATTCTCCCTTAATTTAATTAGAGGGGTGAATGGGCTTAGGCCCAAAATCTATCAAACTTTTCGTGCCTGGGCCTGATAAAAAAAATCAGTTGCTTGCTTTTTCATTTTGTGGCTCGGCCGTGCACTCCCACTTTTGATTGTTTGCTGTATCGAGCATGTCCAGCTCGAGCCTCGGGCTCGGGCGTGCCCTTCCTCCAACCTCTTCTTGTTTTGTGCATATATTTTGCTACGGGTGTCCAATCGACTCGATTCTTGTCTCGTTGCCACCCTCACTTCACCTTCTTTCATGTGGTCAACTCATGGACTCGATTCAACAACTGATTTTTTTTGTGATTTGATTCAAAACACCTCGTTTTACCTACAAAAATAGTAAACTACACCATTTCTCCAAATCAAGTGCAATTAGTCAATTTAGTGTAAATAATGCACGAAATCCTATAAAATTATGCAAATTAAACACATGAATTTCGAGCAATTTTCACACTAATCAAGTAGTAGCCTTCTGGATTTCTTCAGTAGTCTTCTGGCTTCTTTCTGAATCTTTAATCTCTGAGAGTAATTCGCTTCAATACACTTTAATTCGCTTCAGTATATCGATATGTCAGTAGTCTTTAATCGTTGAATACGCCATGGTATTTATAGACTTCCAACTTCAAGAACTTTCAGTTGTGTAACCAACTTTTCTTGAAAACTAACTCATAACAGTTAATCTTTATCCATCCACACGTTTCTTCAGTTAATTAGTTATTCCATAACTAACTCTTCAATCTTTATCTTTAACACGCGTTTTGTAACTAACTTCTTCATTCTTCACGTTAACTTGTCTTTGACCTGTCTTGTAGTCCACCTGTCTTGTTTCAACATTTAGACAAATTCTGAGTCTTCTTCTCACTCATCTTGTCTTGCGCAGGTCTTCTTCAACATAGAACTAATCTAGTCATATCATCTAATCTTAACAAGACTATTACATTACATTAAGTTTTATAAATCAACTTAGTCAACTTAAGAATCTATACATTGATTATACAACGAATACAAACAAAACATGAGCTTCTATACATCTCGAATAGCTCAGTATAAATCCTAACAAATATATAACAAAGTACTTATAAAACGTACTTGTCTTTCAAACACTTAAACTTTTCTTTTGAAACATAACTTGTCTTGTGAACTTCACTTGTCTAATGAACTCACTTGTCTTGTGAACCTCACTTGTCTAGTGAACTCACTTGTCTTGTGAACCTCTACTGATCTGCTCAAGACGAATTTCATAACTAGACTAGATCAGTCAACACTTAGAAAATATTCAAGTCTACTTTTGGCTTATCAAAACTTATCTTATCTTTTCATCATTTAGGACTTGTCTTAGGATTCATATCCCAACAATTTCCCCCTTTTTGATGAAGCCAAAACTACTTGAATCTTTTCTCAATAGAAGACTAGTTAAGTAATTATCTTGTCTTTAACATCAAAAGTACTTATCTTCTCATTCATTCACGTAAGATCAGTAGATTACACTTACTAAATCAAAAACAAAAAGAACTAAGTAAAGAAATTACATTCAGTCAGTTATGTTACCTCCTTCCAAGTTTGGAACACAAAATGCATCGAGTAATCTTCTGTGTATCACTCTGACATGTTCTTCATCATCAATCTTCTCCTTGTCCAGTAGCTCTTCTTCAAATTTCTTGATATGATTAAAATCAATTCTTTTTCCAGAGCTCAACATAGGAGTATTCCACTTAGGATAGATCGGAACGAGAATACTAAAATTCACAGCAGCAGCAATTCTCATTATCAAATTCCATAGCATCTGGTCTTGAACTTCCATAAACTTGTCAAACACAACATAAAGTTCTTCAGAGCTGTCTGCATCACCAAATTTACGAATTATCTAGTGATCTAACTCCCATTGCAACTTGACTTTGAACCAATCTTCACGATGTTCTTTGTCAATGAAGTTGTCAATGAATGCATCTTCAACTTGATCTGGATTTGCTTTCAACTTCTGCAACCTTCTGATATGTTTTCCAACCTTCTTTTTACTTGCATAGTGAGATTCATCATCCTTCTCAACTATCTTTTGCTTCTTTACGATTGCAGTTGTTTTAGCTTCTTCAATAACCAATTTTCTCTTCACTTGTCTGGTCTGAACTTCAGCTTCAGGTAGAGCAACACCTTTGCCCTTTACCTGTCTCTTCTGCTCTTCTGCTCTTCTGCCTTAGCTTGCTCAAGATCTGCCTTCTTGACTAGCTTGCCTCACTTAGGCCTCTTCAGATCTTGCATCACTATCGCAGCTTCTTTCATCTCTGGTTCAGCACTAGACTTAGATTTTTCAATTTAAACTCTACTCGTCTCTTCCCCCTTTTTGGCTTCATCAGTTGCCTTAAGAGTGAAAAGAAAAGTAAAGCGAGTCATCTCTTCCTTGAGAGCTTCCTTCATGGCTTCTGCAGCTAACTCAATCTGCCTCTGATGCGTCTTGTCGTGACTCATCTTGTCAAGACTATCAGTAGCCAACTCTAACTTCCTTGAACTAGAAATAAGTTCATCCTTGAAATGCGTAGCTGTTTGCCTAAGCAGCCTGTTCTGTTTTGTCAACTCAGTAAGAACAGTTCGAGAACGCACCAACTGATCTTGTGCTTCTCTTCTCTACTCATCAGCTATTTCAATTTTAACTCTGTAGAGTCTTTCCATCTTACTCGACTCTTCAGCTAAAGATCTAGCAAAGTTGATCGATCTCTTCTCCGAGTAGTCAACTTGCCTCTTTAAGAAGTCTTCAACCTGAGCATACATCTCTTCTCTGAAGGTTGAGTCCATCTTGTTGACTTCACCAACTATCAACTCCCTTGAACTGTCTACAAGAGACTGATTCTGTTCAACAAGGCCTTCTTTCAACTTAGAGTTTAAGAACTCATCTATCGCAGACTGAACAACACCTTTCAAGTCTGTCTTCAAACCATCCAAAAATCCTTCAAGAAAAACTTGTTGAGTAGACTGAGTAACAGAAAACTCATCATCATCTTTGATAGCGATCTCATCCTCATAAAAAATGAATGCTTCAACGAACTCATCATCTTCTTCACCAAGTTCGATCAAGTCGTCTTCTGCTTCAGCACTTTCAACAATCTTTTCTGGATAAGTAGAAACGTTCTCTAACTCCAATAATGGTTCTGAAGTCTGAATAGCAACATCAATCAACTCAGCTTTCAACTCTTCTTCCACAAGATCAGTTTGAACTCCGACTTCAAACTTTTCTTGAGAAGACAGCACATCATCAGATACCTCCAACATCCTCTTCACAAGAGCAGTCAATGCATGGGCTGGAAACAACTCTGAGTGGTCCTTGACTCCACTGTTCTCCTTTTGCTCCATCTCCCAATCTTGAAAATTGGAGATTCCACCCATTCCATTGATAACTTCAAACAGATCTTTCGTCGGGGCCTTCTTCAATGCAACCCATGTGCATATCCTTAGAAGTTTTTCAAATTGCTCTGAAGATGTGTCGATCTCTACTGACGGTAGCATCTTCCTTAGATTGTTGGACACTTTCGAACGAATCCTCTTCTCCCTTAAGAACATCGGATAGTAGACTAGGGATTCGAATCTAGTTTCAGAAGGGGTCTGAGCAAGTGGGGTCCTTGTCTCAGTTGTTGCAGTGGCAACTAGTAGAGTTTCCGAAACAGATGGGTTAGAGGGTTCAACATTTTCTGTTGAGGTTGAGGGAATTTGGGTTGTGGTTTCTGTGGGATTTGATGTGGCTTGGTCAGGTTTGACAACTGTAGGAGTATCAGTTGTATCGAATATAGTAGTATCTTGGGTTATGTTGGCCCTCAGTGGTTTCACTGCCAACACGGACGAGGTTTTGGGTGCAGGTCTGGCATGAGATCGAAGTGATCTTGCCTTGGTTTTCACGGGGAGAGAGAGAGGTATTGAAAGAGTTCGGGAAGAAGTACCAACCTTTTCAGTCGAATTGTCTGGCGAAGGACTCGACTCTCACCAGTCGATAAGTTTCGGCAACTTCTGTACTTGTCTCCTCCTCTTTTTCAGACTCTTTATCGGTTTGAGTCTCTTCCGAATCACCAGCAGCCTCGAACATAGCCTCTTCAGCCACATACTGAACTAGTCTTCCACTAGTTCCAGCTTCAGCCTTATCACCAGGATTTTCACCATCCGACTCGTCTTCCTCTGAACTAGACGAGGCGGCCTCAAACATTGCGTCTTGAGGATTGATTTGGACTTGCATGTCTAGGGGCAGCAGCTCTTCCAGCAGCTTGCTTCGCCAAAGCCTCCTTCTTAAGATAGTGTTTGAGTGCATGGAACGGCTTGCCCTTGCTCCAGTTCATCTTGTTTGGCAACAAGATGGGTAAGAGGATACTCAACTTGTTTCCAAATCCAACTACGGCAGACACCATCCACTCAGCTGAATCGGTGTCAACACGAACATTTCTTTCAAAGTACATTAACCGATCTGCGAACAGTTTATACCAGTTTCCTTCGGTGATGCCGTCATAGATTGCGGCCATCACTCTCGCCTTTTGCAGTGTGACTGAGTCATAACTTCCGGTGACACAAAGCAACATCTTGCTTGCAATGTCAAGTAGAGTCTTGTACTTGTCTAAGAGCTCCTTCTTGACAGCTGGGATTTTTCCATCACGACCTAGCTTCAATTTCTTACCACAAAATACACTTAAGTACCTCAACTCCTGGCCAATAGCATAATTTTCAATATCAATCGATCCAATAGGCAGCTTCAAATTTTCGAACACACCATCACGAGTGATTTCCACTCGGCTTCCATCAACGAATGACTCTATGGTGTCGCCTCTTCTGGTTGCGTTGGCATAGAATTCCAACACTTCTTCTTCCAAAACTACCTCTGAAAAACACGGAGCCTTCCACATGCACCTTATTCTCCGAAGCGTACTTGCCAAGATTAAATCTGGCCTGCATGTTAGTTCGGACATCGAAAAGAGAAACGATCGACATGATAATGGCTTGTTTGAGAACGAACAGTAAGGATTAGCAAGGAATTTTGAGTTCGTAAGAGTAGAAAGTTTAAGAACGCGTAAGGAGAGAAGAGTGGAACTGTTGAGGGTTTTGATAAAACTTGAATTTCGAATCAACGGCCAAGATGAAATGTTTTGATCGAACGGTTGTGGCCTTTGGAATTCAGTTACGGAATCGAGAATATTACGTGATTTGATATTGTAAATTTTGAAATCCGCCTCTTCTATTGGTTAGGACAGAAGGGTGTACTCATATGACCTAGGGTAGTAGAGTATGGCGCGAACTGGGTGTATACACCTCATTAAATGGAGTGTATAAATCTAATTCTAGATTTTACAAAATTCATAGTATCGAATTACGATAATATACTTAATTCGTATTTGATTAAACACTTAGAGTATATGAATCATAAGAACACTTATCTTGTCTGTTCGAGTCTATCAAGAACAGACGAGTAGACTAATGCGCACCAAACGAGTTCCCCCTTCGACTGTGCTTGTCTATTCAGAATGTCGAATGACTTCATGTACCTATCTTATCTTGTGCGACGTATGAGTGTAGGTATAAGTAGAGTAGAATAATTAAAATGAATATCAATCTAAAGCAATAGTAAAGGTTTCGAACAAGATGACTTTTAACAAACTCAAGAGTCATCATAAGGATATTTAAGAAATCAAAGATTCCCCCTTAAATGTTTATTCCCCTAGTATTACCCTCAGCTTTACCAGCTTCCTCATCGGGTTGTTTGGTCATCTTGTCTGACCTTGTATACCTGTCTGTTGAGCGAGTAGACGAGTGCTCAATGATCTTGTCTCCTTATTTCTTTGATGTACATGTTTGGTTAGTACATAGCTATAGGCAAGTAGGATCTAAATCAATTAGTCCTAGACTAATGCATAATTCACGAAAACGAGCCTCAGGTAATGGTTTTGTGAAAATATCAGCTCTTTGAAAATCAGTATGAATCTTTTCCATGCGAATATCCTTCTTTTCTACATGATCACGTATGAAATGATGTTTCACATCAACATGCTTACAACGTGTATGCAAAACAGGATTTTGTGTAATGGCAATGGCACTATTACTATCACAGAAAATAGGAACATTTGATTCATATATGTTGTAATCTCTAAGCTGTTGCATGAGCCAAAGTAGTTGACTACAGCAGCTACCAGCAGCCATGTACTCGGCTTCGGTAGTAGAGGTAGCCACACTAGTTTGCTTTTTCGAAAACCATGAAATGAGTTTTGTGCCTAAGAATTGACAAGAACCGGATGTAGATTTCCTATCTATTCTACAGCCACCAATATCAGAATCTGAGTAGCCACTTAGAGATAAATCATCATTTGAAGGATACCATATACCACGATTGATGGTTCCTTTCAAATATTTCAATATCCTTTTAGTGGTTTCCATATGACTCTCTTTTGGATTAGCTTAAAATCGAGCACATACGCCAACAGAAAATACAATATCAGGTCTACTAGCAGTCAAGTACAGTAATGAACCAATAAGACCACGATAATATGTTTGATCAGCACACTTACCATGTTCGTCTGGATCCATCTTGTATGTAGGTAGCATAGGTACGCCAGTAGACTTGCATGTCTTAATACCATACTTGTCTAGTAGATTTCTAGTATACTTTGCTTGATTTATGAAAATCCCTTCAAGGGTCTGTTTTACTTGAAGACCAAGAAAGTAATTCATTTCACCCATCATGGACATCTCAAATTTACTTTGCATGAGTGTTGAAAAACTTTCACTCAACTTTTTGTTAGGTGAACCAAAAATGATATCATCTACGTAAATTTGGACAAGTAAAATGTCTTTCCCTTCTTGTCTTCTGAACAAGGTTCTATCGACCTTGCCCTTAGTAAAAACATTTTTTAATAGAAAGAGAGAGAGAGAGAGAGAGAGTATCATACCATGCTCTTGGAGCTTGCTTTAGTCCATATAAGGCTTTCTTCAATCTGTACACCTGGTTGCCTTTGACTTCGAAACCTGGGGGTTGTTCAACATACACTTCTTCCACAAGAATACCGTTAAGAAATGCACTTTTGACATCCATTTGATATACAGTAAACTTCATATAGGCAGCATATGCAAGGAACAATCGAATGGCTTCTAGTCTAGCAACAGGAGCATAAGTTTCATCATAGTCTATGCCTTCAGCTTGTGAATAGCCTTGGGCTACTAGTCTAGCCTTATTTCTAACGACTACATCATTCTCATCTTTCTTGTTTTTGAAAATCCATCGAGTGCCAACTACATTATGATGTTTCGGCCTATCGACAAGTTCCCAGACGTCGTTTCGAACAAACTGGTTCAACTCGTCTTGCATAGCGATGATCCAATTACTATCAGCTAGTGCCTCTTTAACAGTGGTAGGCTCGATAGAAGAGAGGAAACAACACCAGTAAAACATAGATGGACTAGGTTGTTCTTGCGACTCAAAGAGTTGTCGTCTAGTCTTCACACCAATAGTAGAGTCACCAATTATATTTACAGTATCATGCGCAGATTTCCATGTCTTTCTAGACTTAACATACGTAGTATCATCATCTACCTCAGGTATTGCATCATGCATTTCAACATCATTTGTATCAGGTGCTTTAATAGGAGTAGACGAGTCAACTAGAGCAGGCATGTCAACTGGTCTAGTAGACTTACCTTGAGCACTTACTTTCTCTTTGTCATCAGACTCAAGAGTTTTCATGAATGGATTGTAAGCTTGAACGGATTCATATACTTCTGATTCTTTATCAGATTCGATCGATAGATCAGTCACCTTCTCACTGATCTTATCGGCAGACGAGTCCTGTCGAGATTCATCGAAAACCACATGTGGTGTTTCTTCCACACAAAGAGTTGAGTAGTTGAATACCCTAAATGCTTTGCTAGTCGAGGAGTATCCTAAGAAAATCCCCTCGTCTGCTTTAGCATCGAATGCATTCAACTTGCTTTTCCCATTGTTATGGATGAAACACTTACAACCAAATATATGAAAATATGAAATTCTGGGTTTTCTACCTTTCCAAACCTCGTAAGGTGTCTTACCTAACGCCTTGTTTATCGCACTTCTGTTCTGAGAGTGGCATGCAGTGTTGATAGCTTCGGCCCAAAACTTTTGAGGAGTTTTGTATTCGGCTAGCATGGTTCTACAGGCTTCTTTGAGAGTTCGATTCCTTCTTTCTGCTACACCGTTCTGTTGTGGCGTCCTAGCTGCACTAGTAAGGTGCTGGATACCACGTTTAGCACAAAAATCTTGGATATAGCAGTTAATGAACTCAGTACCCTTGTCACTACGAATCTTGACAATAGACTGGTTCTTCTCAACTTGTAACTTCTTCAACAGATCAAGTAGAAGAGTTCGTGTATCACTCTTTTTGTGTAGGAAGACTACCCAAGTAAACTTAGAATAGTCGTCTACGACAACAAGTGTGTACCTTCTACCATTCAAGGTTGGAGGAGTTATAGGACCATGAAGATCCATATGTAGTAGTTCTAGGACTCTACTTGTTGAGAGAGTAGGAATTGACTTAAACAAACATTTTACCTGTTTACCTTTCTAACAAGCATTGCATACATGTGACTTGTAATAAACTTCGTTGGGTAAACCTTCCAGTAGGTAATCTCTTGCAATCTTATTAATTACCTTAAAGTTCATGTGACAGAGGCGTCTATGCCAAAGCCAACCGAGCTCTTTAGGGTTTTTAGTAAGAAGACAAGTATCCCGCGGACAGCTATTCCAATTCACAATATATACACTGCCTTGTCTTATGCCGACGAGTAGGATAGTATGAGTCCTCTTGTCTATGATCTCGCACTTTCGGCTTTTAAACTGCACTTTATAACCACGGTCACAGAATTGAGAAACAGATAGTAAATTGTATTTCAAACCTTCTACGTAGGATACGTCCTGTATCTCTACATCTCCATATCTGATGTAACCAAAGCCTTTCGTAATAGCAGTGGAGCTATCACCGAATATCACCTTGGGTCCTTCTTGCTCGTGGTAACTCGATAAGAGAGCCTTAGTACCTGTCATGTGGTGCGAACAACCACTATCAATGTACCAAGTTTCTCCTACTGAGCCACCCTTCTTATACAAGTCAAGTCGACCCTGCAATGAAGATATTCAATAATTTAGGTACCCACTTTGCTTATTTGGGTCCTGGGGGGTTAGTCGAGTTCAGTGGAATCCAAATGTACATCGGAGTCCTGAACAAGTTTGATCTCTTGAGCTTCCTGCCATACTTGTTACAAAATAAGACCTTGTTGTCCTTATCTGGCCTATCATTTGATTTCGGGTCTACTCGTCTGAGATAGCCTTTCGACTTAATCTCTACTTGAGCAGGCATTGGTCTATGATAGTCAGAATAGGGTTTGTATGCATTAGGTCCATACGGTTTATAGATGTGTTTGGGTCTTTCCTCACTTATAATATCATATGACAAAGGTGGAGGATATAGGACAGGTTGTGTATGATATTTTGGAGCAACCTTCCTAAGCCTAGACGAGTAGAGCTGAGACTGCCTTATGAAAGGAGGTCTAGGCTCTTGTTGTCTAGTCTGTACTTGTCTAGTACCCGTCTCCTCAGGATACCAATCCTCGTATCTGACCTGATTTGGTCGTTCACGATTAGTGGTCCTTTGTTGACTAGTTCTAAACGGAACAGGCTTGTTGTTAACATTCTTCTTACCTCCCTTGGTAATCGGATTGTTAACTCGAGTCTGTTTAGGTACAGTGCCTTAAGATGGTGTTCCAATATCGTATATCATTGGTCCTTTTCCTTTATCATTTGTCAAAGAACTTGATATGAAAGCAGTAGGGTTCTTAAGGACTCGAGTAGACGAGGTAGGGGATTCTGCACCTATACCTGTCTTGTCAGCAGGAGCCCTATACCTATCTGACAATTCAAGGTTAATCTTTGAAGAGTTAACCAGGTCAGTAAGTTTAAGGTCTAGAGTGACAACCTCGGTCTCTAAGAACTTATTACGTTCTTCAAGCTTTTTGCACTTGCTTTTTAAAACATTGAACTTATTTTTCTCAGTTGCATGTGTCTTAAGTAGGTCTTGATATAACCTGTCTGTCAATGCACACTTTTCTTTGAGTTGTCTTAACTCTTCAGTCAAGCGTTCATTTATGACCGTTATATTAGGATCTACTTTAGACTGAGCTTCCTTAAGATCAATGATTTCTTGTTTTAGGGCGATGTTCTCGTCGCTGACTTCAATGAATGCATGGTTAGCTAGTAGGAGGTCTTCTTCATTCACACTAGTAGAGTGATGAAGACTACTCTCTACTTCACTACTGGCAGTATCACTTTCATTAGAATCTGATTTATCACAAGATTGAAACGAAGTAGCAGATGATACCTCTTGGTCAATTTTAGCCATGCAGCATAGGCCATCATCTACTATGAAAGCTTCATCGTGATCTCGATCAGACGGGTAGCTAGATGAGGACGATGGCAACTCGTCTGAATCCGAATCAGAGTCATCATTAGCCATCATTGCCTTTTTACCACGGTTGTATCTTCTTTCCCTTCGTGCTTTGCGTTCTTCACGATCATCGGTGCTCAGGTCTGGACATTCATAGATGTAGTGACCTGGTTTCTCACAGTTATAGCACAAAAGATCATTAGTAGACTTTTTAATAGGAGAGTTATCCCTTCGCTTATCACGTCTATCAGAACGCTTAATCTTCCTATCATCAGACTCTCTATCTCGTCTATTACCTTTCGAGACTTCGTCTCTCCTTTCGGACGAGTTTCGGTCTCGTTTGGTCTCAGACGAGTTCTTAGAAGCAGACCCTCTATGATCTCTATAGAACTTCTTATATCTACCGAAACGTTTATTCAGCCTATCAAACTTCCTAACCATAAGGTTCGCCTGATCCTTCAGGCTAAGATCAGTATCTAACTCGTCTTTCACAGAAGCAGACTTAGTCTTAGACTTCGACTTGCCTACACTAGAGCACTTAGACGAACTAGATTTAAAAGGCAACATTCTTCGACGCAGCAATCTCTCTATCACTACCTAAAATTGGATCTTCTTCGTCTAAATCAAACTCATGAGCCTTTAGAGTTTGAAACATGGTCTCTGCTGTCCATACGTTTATGTCTTGAGTATTCTTAACAAGCATTTTCACCATCTTCCATCTAATATCAAGACTCTTAAGAATTCTCAGATTTATTTCACGAGGAGTATACGATTTACTAAGGACTTCCAAGTCATTCATGATCTTAGTAAAGCGAGTATCCAACTGGTCAATAGTTTCACCAGTTTTCATTTTAAATGATTCGAATCTTTGAACAGCAGTAGAAAGCTTGCTTTCATTGATCAGGGATGTCCCTTCACAAATAATAGCGAGACGGTCCCACATTTCTTTGGCAGTTTTACATTTTAACACTTTTCTTAGATACTCGTTAGGAAGGGTGTGTAAAATGTAATTCTTGGCCAAGCTGTCCAAATTATTCTGCCTCATTTCTTCGGAGGTTAGCTCTGGCCTGGGTTTTCGAACGAGGGTACCAAAAGGTTTGTCCTTGTCCAAGGCAGCAGTGTTAGGGATCATCGTCACGATCGGACGTTCGGTGACGACAGAGATCATTAAGTCGTGAGTGGAGCTGAAAATGGCTTCCATCCTCAACTTCCAATAGTCATAGTCTTGTACCTGAAACTTAGGTAACTTATTAGCACTGATCTCTAGAGACATGATTCCAAGAAGATAAGTATTAAGCAGTTTAGTATTAAGAAATAGATATATTCAAGAACAGCGATCAAGAACACGTAAGAGCACGTACAAACAAGAACCAAGACTTCACCCAAGTCTTAAGTCAATTATCAAGAAACAGCAGTTCGTAAACTACTACTCTGATACCACTTGTAGGTCCCAAGTTGAGTTGTTAATATTGAGTAAGATAGTGAAAATGTCTAGAGGGGGGTGAATAGACTTTTCAAAATTCTTTCAATATATCAGAATACAATATGCGGAATAACGAAAGTAAACAATGAGCCCAAATCAGTTTATACTCAACTTATTTCGAGAACTCTGTTATGAACACTCTACTGGTCTTGTTCAAATACTCCCTCCATCCATGAAAAGTAGGGACATAGGGATGGGGCACATGTTTTAAGAAGAAGGTAGATAAAGTAGATAAAGTAAGGGTATTGTAGGGTATTGTGGGGTCCATTTTGAATAAAGTGATTGTTTGTGAATAAAGTTGATGGCAATTTGAGTAATTAAGTGATGATTGAAGGGTGATAGTTTTAAAAAAGGGTATGTGACTACATTTTGTGGACAAAGAATATAGGGCAAATGGGAGTACTTTTCGTGGACGGAGGGAGTATGTAATTCAATCAATCAAACAGTTAATCAATTAAACACAAATAAAAACAGTAAAGTAAATCAAACACGAGATTTATAGTGGTTCGACAACTTGTCTACGTCCACTCTCACAAACCCAGTTGTGATATTCTTATTAACTCGTCCAATAGAGTAATATGTTCTTGTAGCTTTAAGTCCCAAAAAATAAGACTTAGATCTTCTCGATAACACTAACAAGTGCTTCTTCGATCTAACTAGTGATTTACAAGTAACTAGCAACTTGAAACAGTAAAAATAAAACTTTTCTTGTCTTCAGTAGTAGCCTTCTGGATTTCTTCAGTAGTCTTCTGGCTTCTTTCTAAATCTTCAATCTCTGAGAGTAATTCGCTTCAATACGCTTTAATTCGCTTCAGTATATATCGATATGTCAGTAGTCTTTAATCGTTGAATACGCCATGGTATTTATAGACTTCCAACTTCAAGAACTTTCAGTTGTGTAACCAACTTTTCTTGAAAACTAACTCATAACAGTTAATCTTTATCCATCCACACGTTTCTTCAGTTAATTAGTTATTCCATAACTAACTCTTCAATCTTTATCTTTAACACGCGTTTTGTAACTAACTTCTTCATTCTTCACGTTAACTTGTCTTTGACCTGTCTTGTAGTCCACCTGTCTTGTTTCAACATTTAGACAAATTCTGAGTCTTCTTCTCACTCATCTTGTCTTGCGCAGGTCTTCTTCAACATAGAACTAATCTAGTCATATCATCTAATCTTAACAAGACTATTACATTACATTAAGTTTTATAAATCAGCTTAGTCAACTTAAGAATCTATACATTGATTATACAACGAATACAAACAAAACATGAGCTTCTATACATCTCGAATAGCTCAGTATAAATCCTAACAAATATATAACAAAGTACTTATAAAACGTACTTGTCTTTCAAACACTTAAACTTTTCTTTTGAAACATAACTTGTCTTGTGAACTTCACTTGTCTAATGAACTCACTTGTCTTGTGAACCTCTACTGGTCTGCTCAAGACGACTTTCATAACTAGACTAGATCAGTCAACACTTAGAAAATATTCAAGTCTACTTTTGGCTTATCAAAACTTATCTTATCTTTTCATCATTTAGGACATGTCTTAGGATTCATATCCCAACAGTTAGGATGACTTGTTTTAACTAACTTTCATTCTACTAATTAATTTTAAGTTGTTTTTTGGACATCAAAACTTATATTTAACAAATTCATCATTTCATAGGATTTTGTATAGGATTCATCTCCCAACAATAACATACATTTTTCAGTTATAATAACATACACTTTTCATTAATATATAACTTACATTTTTCATTAATATAACTTACATTTTTCAGTTATAAAAACATACACTTTTCGGTTATATTAACACACATTTTTCAGTTATAATAACATATATTTTTCATTAATATATAACTTACACTTTTCATTAATATAACTTACATTTTTCAGTTATAATAACATACACGTTTCATTAAAAACAATGTTGCACTTTTTAATATATTAACATACATTTTTCATTAAAAACGAATGTGCACTTTTCAATATATTAACATGTACTTATCAGGAAAAAAAATCAATAAAAAAAAGTTCAATCGTTGACTGGTCAACTGTCAACCGTTGACCGATCAAGTTCCATTCAAGTACAGGGTGTACTTGAGTTGCATACAAAACTTTGCCTTTTTTTATTATATTTTCATTATTTAAATCGTGTATTTTGACGGTATTTTTTGTCTCAATTTTTTAATAAAAGTTGAAATAGGTCTGTCCCGAACTAGACCCGGACAACAACCGCCCCGAATCGATTTAATCATATAACAAGCGATGTGTGTCAAACCAGCAACGCCTCGGTATTTTGTGCAACACTTCACCAATTGAGCTAGGAGCCTTTTTTGTTTATTTTACTACATAAATTACATATAAACAATCATATTTGAGATGAAATATATTTCTGTCGGAAAAAATATTTTTTTAAAAGAAAGAATTGTCGCAAATATAAGACGAATTATATTTCTGTCGTAAAAAAAACAACAACATTGCAAAATTCGCTGCGTGCAAATTTGAGAATAAATAAATTTTCGTCTAAAATGTTACAATTGCGACGACGTGCAATTCCATCGCAAATTAAGTTGTTTTCGACCATTTGACCAAATTCGTCACAATTTGTGATCAATTTTCGACCGCCAAAAAAAATGTTGTAATTTTGTTGCTGTGTTATCATATTTCATGAATTGTTCATTTTGTTTCCAAATAATTGAAAACACAGGCATAGGTTTCTATATTGTGTGTTGCGTCAAAAAATGACGAGATGTGATGTCAAATCCAATGGGCTGGATTAAAACTCTCGAGCTTGACTTGATTAATCACCACTCTTGAACGAGGCTTCGTGTGAATAAATCCCTCCAAAGCTCCTGTAAGCCTGCAAAAACACGCCGGAGGAAATTTCGGCATGAAATCTCTAACGCTCAAGTCAGATATGCTCTTGGGAGAATTAAAGAGGAGTTCCCAAATCGAGGGAGAGTTCTCGCACGAATAGTGTATGTTTAAGAATATTGATGTGCTTGATCGTGTAAAGGAGTAAAACTCCAGTATGTAGGTGTTGAAAAGTAAGTTGAATCAATCATGTATTCGTCTCTTTTGTCTAATGAATCTCTTAAGACTTCTTAAAATCGTACCTTGGGGAAAATGTAGTCTTTTTCCCTTTTTTCTCAACAGCCTTCCACTGGACTCGGTCCTGGGCCCGTCTCTCCACTTCCACGCCCTCGTCCCTAGATCCTCGGTGTCGGTTGCACTCCTTCAACTCTAACTTCCCTCCAAAATTGAAGGCCTCTCCTTGACTAAGGGGGGTGTATTGGTTGTGGATTATGTAGGATTTTTTTGGACTTTCAAAGTTTGGGGATATTCAATTCGAATTTTTAAAAGTCTTTAAAAATTCTGAGGTATTCAATAAGGATTTTAAAAAGTCTTTAAAAATCTTTAGGTATTCAAGAGTTTATGGATTTTGTGGGATTCTCCTTAAAAAATATAAACAAATTTCACTATCCAAAATCTCTTCTAAAAACCAGAGATTTCAACGGATTTTCTCAAAGAACTCTGAAAATGAAATGCTAGAAGTAAGGATGACAATATTGATCCGACCCGAGTTTTGGGTCAAGTCGAATCTGCCCAGTATTGACAATGGATCGGATCAGATCAGATCCTCGAATATTCTCGAATTAATATATATATATAAACTGTATACATATATATAAATTAATATTAATATATATATATAAAAATATTATTGATAAAATAATATCCCGTGAATATATATATATATATATATAATATTAATTTTAAAAAAAAAAATCTTCGCGTTAATAGTTTTAGCGCCGAAATTTATGAAAATATATGTAAATCAATAAAAAAAAATCAGTCGAACTCTGCATGAAAACTCTATAAATTTTATAAATCCACGTACTTTTTAAAGTTAAAAAAAAATCAATTGAATACACCCTCCTAAGACTTGGTCTACGTAGTCTTGTACTTGGGTCAGAGATATGGACCGACAGCTATCCTTGGGCTTGGACTAATGATATGGGCCGAGGGTTAAGCCTGTCTCTTTTATTCACTTCTCAAGGGCTCAGGCCACTTCTCGTGTAGATTATCGGGCCACTTCATAGACATGTTCTCTATATAATTGGGTTTTTAAGAGGTCCATTTAACTATTTACAAAATATATAATTATAATTAAGGGTGCATTAATCATTTCACAAAACGAATATAAATATTGAATAAAAACAACTCATCATCTATCAACGCGTCATCTCCTCGTAGGATCACATATTTTGACCGTATTATCAGTGACGGAGCCAGAAACTAACCGATGGGGGGCCCAATTATGAATAATAAATTTCCTTTTAATATCTATAAATATTTTTTAAACATATAATATATTACTAATAAATCAAGTTAAGTTTTAATATGTTTCAATAAAAGTTTCATTTATTCTGCTCATTACCTACAAAATAATATTTATACAGTCTATATATGAGCATCTTTTAATTTTTATGTTTTAAATTGTTATATACTTCACTCGTTTCATATTGATTGACGCTATTAGTCTTAATTCTTGTTTTAAAAATTTATCATTTTTAGCTATTTTTACCACGTTTCTCCCTAAATTACTCATATGTAAATTTCTATAATTTTTATTTTAATACTTTTTTCATCTTTCTTTCTTGATAATTGAAGCAAGTATTCCACTCTCTTATACTTTCATTCATTTTTTCCCTCAATCTTTCATGATAATGAAAGATAAATTTGTAAAAAAAAATGTTATTTAATTATACACAAAACAAGTACTTATAAGACGGAAAAAATAATAATTGCACTACTAGTATTTTACTAATACACTTAAGAATTGTTATATAACTATTAAATATGATTAATTATATTTATTTTTTCTTTTATTTTTTATTATTTAATATTTTTTTTAAAATTATTAAGAAAAATTGTAAAATGGGGAGGGGGCAGTGACCCCCCTGGCCCCTCTCTCCCTCCGTCCCTGCGTATTATTGTACTATGAGAAAAAATATCACTGTGCTATGAGAAAAAAATGAACCGTGACATAAAAATGGGTTTAGGCTGCGTGTCTGAATAAGATTTGATTTTGACTTCAAATCTAAAATTTAAATTAAGCAGGTGGGATTGAAATGTTCGACTTGACTTCTGACCGAATCAGAAGCAAATTGCATGCGGAGTAGTACTTATTTTAAGATGGGATTCTGCAGGAATCGCGGAATGCGGATACACACACTTCCTCCAACTATAAATTTTCCTCAAATTTTTTAATACGAAAATTAAGTAAAGAGGTTAAATAATACCCGTCGTCCCGAAAAGTTTACTAAGAATGATTTAAAAAAATATACTCCCTCCGTTCCGGTTTCCCCTTTCTTTTGGGTGTTTTGATTAAAAAATATTATAAAATAATAGATGTAGTACAATTAATGATGGTGAGAGAAAAAATAATAGATTAGTATGAGATAAAGTATGATAAAATAATAGATAAAGTGTAAGTGATGTGATTGTGAAAGAGAAAATAATTTACGAAAAATGGAATAAAAAACTTGTTATGGGACATCAACAAAAAGAAAATGGAAAACTTATAGGGTGAGGGAGGGGAGGGAGTATATGTAATGGTGAGAGTGATGAATTTTAATTTTATAAACATTGACATGACGGAGCATTGGGTCCAGACCTAGTGATACTGATCCCCATCATTTTTATATATATATATATATATATATATATATATATATAATAATTATTTTTTTAAATAATTGTACTCCTTCCGTTCGCCTATAAGTTTCTCATTTTACCATTTTGGTCCGTCCGCCTATAAGCTTCACATACCTTTTTTGTGGTAAGTACTTTTTCTTACACTTCACTTTATATCTTACTTTTTCTCTCTATCTCTCTCCTCTCTCAATCACATCACTTGTACTATATCTATTATTTAATCACTTTTACTATATCTATTATTTAATCACTTTTTTTAATCTCTGTGTCAAAAAGTAACGTAACACTTATAGGCGGACGGAGGGAGTATTTATTTGTATATGAGTAAAATGAATAATACGGAGTAATTTGTTATTTGAGTAAATAAGTGATGATTTGGGGGTGATGATAAAAATATTATTTTCATTTTGAAACATACATATTAAAGGAGGTGTATTCAATTGGGATTTATAAAATACATAGAGTCCATACGGAGTTTGACTGACTTTTTTTTTTAGGGGATTTCACATAAAAGGTCTTTACACCTAGTGTTTTTTTAAATAAGGACATGGTTTAAAATAGTTTCAAATTAAGATCAAAATGTAACATAAATGTACCATCATGCCCTTACTATTTAATTTTCGAATTAATCTAAAGAAAGTCAACTAAATTTAAATTTTGAATGCAAATCTCTCACCACATCAAATCCGCTAATTACTAAATCTTCCCAAATTTAAAATCGTTGATTACTTACTTACCTTCCAAATTTAAAAATTTTCCTCAAAACTCTGAAATTCAAACTTAATGATCTACATACCCATTGTCACTTATATTCATTAATAATGAATAACATTTTTGCTCCCTTGACCATTGTTGGAAAATTAATATGAAATCTAAAACTGCATAATAAAATGAATAATGCAGAAAAAATGGTACGGTGTCTTCATATTAGAATGTGATTATGCAAAAATACGTATACATATGCAAAATAAGATCTGCATTATCCCTTGACCAAACCAATAACAAATAATCGTGAACTACATTTCAGCAAAATCATCACAATTACACGAAAACAGAGCAAAATTGAACCTAAATTAAAATCATCTCAAAACCATCTTGCTGAAAAATCATCTCAAAAAATTCTAAATTCTCAGCAAATTATGTGTGTACGTGTGGAATTAAAAATCATACCCTTGGCAAAACTCTTCATCTCACCGGATTAATGGTTCTCATGTGGACCATACGCTGCGTCGCCCCACTCCTAGGCGATAAAATCGTCGTCAAAGGCCCACCTCCGCCTCCTCCACCACCTTCGGCGTCCTCTTCGTCTACACACACCGAACACTCACGAATCCAATCATCCTCTCCGCCATCCTTCGTCGTCACATCCCCGCCGCTACCTACTCTCTCTCCCGCCTCTCAGAAATCACCCCCTCGTCCCACCGTCCGATTAACCCGAATCCGAGATGTCGACTCGGCGAAAATCAGATCGTGCTGGTGAGCGGTGGTGAAAAATTACAGATTTTGTGTACATCGATTGTTGTACAAATCAGAATGACGAACTCGATTGGGAAAAATGACCAAAGGGTCGTAGATCTAGTTAAGGAACTAGTGCATCGATTGTTGTACAAATCACAATGACGAACTCGATTGGGAAATTACGAGAATCTTTGTGAATAGGTATGTGGTTGAATATATGGCGAAAAGGAGGGAAGTTACGACTTCTTCCTTTAATTATTAAATTAATAAATTAATCTTCAAATTTAAATGTAAGGGCATAAATGGTTTTTAACATATGTTTTTGTCCTTTTTTAAAAAGATCATATTAGTTGTCCTTTATTAAGAAGGTATGTGTATAAATGGCTTTTTTTATAAAAATTCTCTTTTTTTTATTGATTTATATGGATTTTCATAGATTTGACAGGATTGTGGAATATACTTTTTTTTTATTGATTTACATAAATTTTCATAAACTCCAATATTGATGCAAGAGTTTTTTTTTTTTTTAATGTGAAGTGTATTTTTTAAATTAATATTATATATATATATATATATATAAAGTTTATATATTAATTCGGGACGGGTCGGATACCCGCGAGTCGGACACCCAAACCTGACTCATACTCAATACGGGGCGGATCCGACCTGACCCAAAGCTCGCGGGGTGGGTGGGTACCCGCGAATCGGGTCAATATTGTCATCCCTACTTCTGATTTTTTGTCTTCAGAGTTCTTTGAGAGAATCCGTTGAAATCTCTGGTATTTAGAAGAGATTTTGGATAGTGAAATTTATTTATATTTTTTGGAGAGAATCCAACAAAATCCATAGAGTATTAAAATACATAAATTGTTGAATACCTAAAGATTTTTAAAAACTTTTTAAAATCCGTATTAAATACCTCAGAATTTTTAAAGACTTTTGAAAATTCGAACTGAATACCCCAGACTTTGAAAGTCCAAAAAAATCCTACAGAATTCACAACCAATACGCCCCCCTAAGTTTAAACAGACTAATTAAAAATAAATGTTTAAACTGACTAAAAATAAATGTTTGCATACATTTTATTTCTTAATATTCCAATTTTTTTTAATAGAGTCAACAATATTGACTGATAGTATGTTTGAAATTATTGTCTAAATTTTTTCTAAGAATCACAAAAATGTCTTTAGAATTAAAAAGTATTTTAGTATTGAATTTTAAATAAAAAAATAGTTTAGTATCTTTAAAATTAGTTTATAGGGGCCTTCTAAGGACAGTCCAATGTCGCCTGGACTATCAACAGTCCAGTAATCTGAGCCATCAGATCTGAAATCTAATGGCTTATATTTGATGACCTGCTACCTGTTGCATTTGGCGTCGCAGAATCCATCGCCTTGCATTGCACTTATTATCGTTTTTTGTCGCCCTATTACACTTTTAAATTAAATTTAATAATTTTAAATATATAATTATAAAATTACAAATTTATCCTCACATGATTAATAAAAAAATTAATTGATAATATATAATCTTTATTTTAATTCTCATATCATTAATAATCATAATAAACAATAAATTATCTTTTTTTATTTGAAAGAATTGAATTTTAGGTTAAATTATTAATTTAGTTGAATTTTTTATACAAATTTCTGTTTCGAGATCACAAAATTGGACGTGGCTATTGTATGTGCTATTGGTCGGTCGTCTATTCAGAATTCAGAAAACCAGTTGTTACAATTTATGATCATGGAGTAATTGATATGTTTATGATCAGAAAATTAGCGAAGATACTTTATATAATCTAACAAACAGAGATTCTGGGTTTTTTAAAATTTGGAGAAAACCTACAAAATTTCATTCCGATCCCAAACACGTTCAAAAAAACTCTCTGCACATCCGCTGCTCGTAATTTATATTTATATTTTTTATTTTTTTGTTCATTTTTAGTCGAATTATGAGTATTATTAGTATGTCTAAAAAGAAGTATTCTCAAATTGTTGATAATTACTGCTAGTTTTTTTTATATGATATTGAGCCTCTGATTGAACTTTTGATTTTTTTATGTGTTAATACTCTGTTTTTTCTGCACACTCAAATTAACGCAGTATTCTCAAATCTCAATTGTTATTCATATAAAATTTGTATGATTTCTATATGGTTATTGATTTGTTATTCATATAAAATTTGTATGATTTCTATATATGGTTATTGATTTATGAGATTTGTTTGAAATTTATGAATATGATAAGATTCTGACATTTATTAATTTTATTTTTAATGTATATTTTGTAGATTTGTCTTCTCAACATGAGAATGATGACACAACTTCATCTAATAATACCTAAGATAATGATTTTGTCATTAAAAAGAAAAGACAAAAGACATCAATTGTGTGGATTAATTTTGAGGAATTTTTTGTTCATTTATTATAAAATTTCAGCATGTTTTATAATATTATAAAATTTCAGCATGTTTTATAATATTTTAGGGGGCTCAACATGAAGATGAGATTATTTTGAAAAACTGATGTATTTTTTCGTTGTAATTGTTGAAAGAACATTATGTTATTTTTTTTTTTTGAACATTTGTTATTACTCACGCACAATTCAAGAAATTGGTTGTTCAATTTGGTTATTTTCTTTGATAAAACAATTGGGCTGCCCACTTTTAATTAAATGCTAGCCCAAAACATTCTCCACTTTTAATTAAATGGGCTAACATTGTTGGCCCAAAAAGTCTCCACTTACTCGGTTTGCTCTCGATCACAATTTCTTTTTTTTTTTTTAACGTAAAGGAGGGACAATGTCACAATGGGCAACGTAGGACTGTTAGTGCCCTTAAAGAATTCAAACAAATTTATAATATATTTTAAGTTTAATTTGTCAATTAAAAAAATATTTGAAACATGTACTCCATAGTATAAATTTGTAAATTTGTTATTCATTTGAATCTAGGTAAATATTTTTCAATACACTCTTAACTCTAGAGGGCTGCAACATATAATTGTCTATGCATGAACATGTTTCAGAAGGTACACACTACACACCTACCATGAAAAGAGACTGACCTTTAACTTTTATTTGTCGTCATTGCAAAAGACAATAGAATAAGAAATTATCTTATTCGAAACTCTATGGGAGCCGTGTCATCGAAACACTCAATATTATTCTCAAAATAAAAACTTTACTACCAACATTCCTTCCAAAATAAAAATGTGTCCTCAATAATGTAAATTTCAAGTCTGGTAACAATCAATCTAGTTACATTATACAAATCGGACATTAGGTCAATATTCGTAAGCAACATTATATGGACACATAATTTTTAGAACTAATCGATGGTCTGATCATGACGTTTTCCTATAGTTCCATTCACATTTTCTAAAGTTTTTTTATTCTGATTTCACCAAAATTTTGCTTTCCAAAACATAGTTTGAGAATGACGTTTTAACACTTTGGAAAAAATAAAGTGTTTATTTCTACTAATTTATGAACAGTGTCGCCATGAGACCATCTCACTTTGAATAAGATAAGTGTTTATTCGTACTAATTACTGTTAATGGTATTACTGATTACAATTTATGGTATTACTCGTTATTACTTATTGTATTAACGACTATAATAAAATCATACATATAATATTATTTTGTATTAAAATTTAAAAAAAAATACACATGAAAAAATGGAAAATAAAAAAAAAGTAAAAGGAAAAAAAACGAAGAAATTAAAAGTTTGGAATAAAAACTGAAAATGGGAGAAAAAGAGGAGAGGGAAGAAAACTTAGAAAGAAAAAAAATCAAGATTTTTGCCTAATTTCGATAGTTTTTTTTTTAAATTATGTTTTACGATTTTTTTCTAAAAATATGGATGACTTGATGGTGAATCGACGGTAACTCGGTAATGACTTGACTACATATTGTAAATATACAAATTAAGGTTGATTTTATTATATTTTGTGTAAATTAATAAAAGGATAATATAGTATTTTAAATGTAATTACTTTTTTAAAAATATTTTTGGGGTGAACTCATAAAATGAGTGGTGTAGATAAACGTGGTAAAAAATAATAATTTAGGGGTGAACTCATAAAATGAGCGGGTGCACATAACCGTGATAAAAAATGATTTGGGGGTGAACTCCTAAAATGAACGGGTGCAGGTAACCGTAGTAAAAAAAGATTTGGGGTGAACTCATAAAATGAGGGGTGTAGATAATTTAGGGGTGAACTCATAAAATGAGCGGGTGCACATAACCGTGATAAAAAAAATGATTTGGGGGTGAACTCATAAAATGAACGGGTGCAGATAACCGTAGTAAAAAAATGATTTTTGGGTGAACTCATTAAATGAGTGGGTGTAGATAAAATATAAATAAAAAATTAAAATTGGTGTGTACCGGTATCTTGCATGTACTCGAGTATCACCCTACAAATTAGGGTTGATTTTATTATATTTTGTGTAAATTAATAAAAGGATAATATAGTCCTTTAAATGTAATTATTCCATTTAAAAAAAAAATCTTCTGAGGTGAACTTATAAAATGAGCAGGTACAGATAACCGTGGTAAAAAATAATTTTGGGTGAACTTATAAAATGAGCGATTGCAGATAACCATGGTTAAAAAATGATTTGGGGTGAACTCATAAAATGAGCGGGTGCAGATAACCGTAGTAAAAAAAAAATTTGAGGGTGAACTAAATAAATGAGCAGGTGTAGATAAAATATAAATAAAATAATAATTTAATTCTATTAAAAAAATCTAATTTTACATTCGTATTGTTTAATTTAAATAATATTATTATTAATTTTAATAAAGGATAAAATAGTAAATAATAAAATAAAATTTAAATAATTATTTTAAAATATTAAAAAAAGGCAACAGGTATCAAGTTAGGGCGACACAGAGGGCGACACAGAGCGATGCAATTTGACATCCGAACTATTAATAGTCCAGGCGATACAAAAACTATCCTAAGAAAATCCCTAGTTTATATTGTATGGATTATAGAATATTGGTACTTGTTACAAAACATTAAATTTTGCTTCATTTTGAGTCTGAACTATCAAAACTTCTTACAAAACATAATGAAAACAACTTGATCAATTTAATTTAATGGAATGATATGTATTGTCAATTTTATTATGAAATGTTTTTATGAGTATAATAATTACATAGTATTATTTTATCTTTATTGTAATATTAATCGGGCTCCCTACTGAATTTTTTTGGCTCCGTCACTGTTTATATATAAAGTAAATAAAATAGATAGATTGAGTGCATGGTGGGCCTTAAAAGTAATGGCATGAAGGGTAGATATGTGGATATTGTGAGGGTGAAGATTATGATGATTGTTTCTATTTTGAAATATACAAACTTTTTAGAAATAAATTAAAAATGAAAATATAAAAACTTTTGAGAGACGGAAGAAGTAAATATAGTAATGCGATTAAGAAAAAAAAATAGACGTACAGGTGAAAATGTGAAAATGAAAAACATAGAAATGGACGAAGGAAGTTTTTTTTTTCTTCAAAAGTACTTTTAAGAATAATTGAAGTACTGTACTTCTTTTGATCATCAAAACTAATTTTAAAATATTAGTAGGAGAATGTTAATTTTAATATTTTATACTCTGTTCGTCCCATAATAATTTTTATATGTTGATTGACACATATATTAAGAGGGTGTATTCAATTGAAATTCTATTGATTTTTTTTTTTCACTTTAAAAAGATTGTGAATTTAAAAAATTCATAGAATTCAGGCAGAGTTTGGTGGTTTTTTTTTTTTTTAATTGATTTATATGAATTTTCATCACTCGACAGGTTTGTGGAATACACTTTTTTTTATTGATTTACATAGATATCCATTGACTTTGGCGCTGGAACTATTGATACAAATATATATGGAACACACTTATATATAAAAAAAAAAGTTGGGCTAGTCTTGGGTGAGACTGTCTCACAGAATGAGATCCGTGAGACGACCCTTATATATAAAAAGTAATAATGTTTCAACAAAAAGTAATAGTGTTTAAGTAAAAAGTAATAGTCACTTTTGTTAAAAATATTATCACTCTTTTTACGAACCAAAATCTAGAAAAAAATATGGGTTATCCTACCCGAAATTTTGAAATATGGGTTAAAATGATCCGTCTCATAGAAAAAGATCTGTGAGACGATCTCACACAAGTTTTTGCCAAAAAAGTTATCCAAATTGTTTAGAAAAAATATAAAAAATAAATTAGTTCAAAAAAAAAAAAAACATTAACAACATCATAATTCAAATTTTCTATGTGTACATCTCTATTTTCATCATCTCTTAATGTCCTTACATCAGTAGCACTACCCAATTCAATGGAGTTTTTCCCTACAACAACATCATTTCCTATAGCAATTTCCAAGTCTCATAATCAGGACATTACCCATAGCGCAAGTTCACGTCTTTTGAATGAGCCTACCATAAATAAAGAAAAAAAATTAATTTATTATATACTCAAAATAAAATTATTCTATAATATTATTGTAATATGATGTTTAGAAGTTTACCTCTAAGTACGCATCTCATACTTCATCTGAAGCTGTAAACTTTTTAGTAGTTTGGTCATACCCAAAATCCGAACTAAACCTCATAAGGTTTGAATAAGATAACCAACTGAGGCAACTTTGGTAATTGTTATAGGTCTTATTACACTCAAGTCTTCCATTAAGAACAAGAAGTATTCTTTCTTCCAACGTTGCTTTGGTAAAAATACCACTATTATCACGCCATCCCCGAGCCGCGGCATCAACCATGAGTTATAACAATAAGTCGTTTTGTTCCTTATTCCATTGTTCATAGGACCCCATGATAATATTACTATATTAATAGACACAAAATAGCTTATTACGAATTTACGATAGAGTAATAGTTTATGCATATCTCATACCATGAAATGAACAAACTAAATATTGATAAAATCAGATCTATTTTATATTAAAGAATCTGTTTTATTTTAACTATATTAAAAATGATAAAATCTTTGTACAAGAAGCAAAGTAAATCAAAATGGATGACATCGAAAAATGCAGTAGGTTAGCAGTCGAGTCACCATCACAAAATAAACAAAAATCTACAAAGCCGTGAGTTTGCAATCTTTCCACACATCAAACATTCACCTACAACCCTCCCCACACACCTACCCCAAAATCACTCAAAACGAAATGACAAAGTAATAGCAAATAGCTTCAATCAATCTGTACTTGAAATTCAAAACAAAGAGCAACAAAAGATTTGTGTAGTACCTTTGTTAGAAGAACAACAAAGAGTTTTTTTCTTCTAACCTTTCGTCTTCAGAGTTCTCTAAAAGAATACGTTGAAATCTCTGGTTTTTAGAATTGATTTTGGAGAGTGAAATCTATTTATAGTTTTGGAAGAGAATCAAAGAAAATTCATAGAGTATTAAAATCCTTGAATACCTAAATATTTTTTAAAACTTTTTAAAATTCGTATTGAATACCTCAAAAATTTTAAAGACTTTTGAAAATTCGGATTGAATACCCCAAACTTTGAATGTTTAAAAACAATTTACAGACTCCACAACCAATAGACCCCTGAGAAAGTGTAATAATGAGTAAAGTTTTGAGGGATAATTTTATAAACTTTTATGTACTCCCTCCGTCCCATAATAACTTTCACACTTTCCTTTTCGGGACGTCCCACAATAACTTTCACACCCTTAAAATGGAAAATCATTTATAAACTTCACCCTCATAATAATCTCAATTTTACACAAATGTCATTACTTTATCTCAACACATACTCAAAAGTCAACTCATTTATTTACTTTATACATAAAGTTTTACAAAATTACCCCTCAAAACTTCACTCATTATTACACTTTTTTAATTTTTGTGCCCATCTACCTATGAAGATTAATATGGGACGGAGGGAGTATAAAGTAAAAAATTACGTAAATGAGTTGACTTTTGTTTATACATGGAGAAAAAGTAATGACATTTATAAAAATTGAGGATATTATGAGAGTAAAGTTTATAAATGATTTTACATTTTAAGAATGTGAAAGTTATTGTAAATCGTTCAAAAAAAAGTGTGAAAGTTATCGTATGACGTGAGAATTAATATATACTCCCTCCGTCCCACAAAGATAGCCACATTTGACTTTACACACAGATTATGAAAAAATCAATAAATGTAGTCAAATTTAGCTAATATGTCAATTTTGCCCTTAAAATCTCATACTTCAAAATCTGCTAAGCATTAATTACTCTTATTAATTAGGAGTAAAATTGACAATAAAGCATTTAATGCTAAAGTAAAAGAGGAAATGTGGCTATAATTTGGGACATCCAAAAAAGGAATACGTGGCTATCTTTGTGGGACGGAGGGAGTATATCCCTCCCTCCGTCCCGGGGAAAGATCTCCATTAGCTCCGGGCACGGAGAGGGAATAGTTACAAAAAAAGGAATTGATAACTTTAATTGAGATGGATGAAAAAAGAAAATTGAGTAGCTTTTCACTTGGACGGAGGGAGCATATTTTAACCGATGGAAAATGAATCGTAGGGACTAATGAATATTAGGGTGGATCACTGTTAGGTCCCTTGTGGGATAACCTATAGCAACCCACTCCCACCCAAAAAAGAGGTTGAAATGAGCTCCCAAATCAAGGCGAAATAGACCATAATACCCCTGAACTGATGATAGATTATAAAATTAAAAAATCCCCTTTCTTGCTTTTGTTTTTTATCTTCCCAATGCTACCCAACAATTTTTCCCAAAATAATTCCGCATATGAACAATTTTGCCCAACTACCTCCTAGCCTATTTTTCCCGGCGATAAAATTCTATGACCGGAGGTCTAAGCCCGATGACCGTCTGCTGGAGATTTTGTTGATTTTAGTTTGTTTCTTCCGAAATCTTTCCCGGCGAAGAAATCCAATTTCCGACTATGTATCTTCGACAAGGTTCGTACCCCTTTTCCTTTTGTAATAAATTTGATGACCGGCGTACTAATTTGTTCGAAAAGACTTCGGATTTTTCTTCAGATTTCATCAATAAGAAGACTCTTCCTCACTGAACCGTCACCGGAAAAGATAATATTTCCCTTTCAATGACAGATCTCCACGGTGCATGTTGATGACACTTTTTTATTTCAATTTCGAGAATAATTTCGGAGCTAGATTTAACAGGGAAAGGAAGATGAACCTCGATGACGTGGCCGCCGATGCGTGAGATGTAAATCTAGACGGACTTTTTTACGGCGCCGTAGGCGTAGTGGAGGATGAGGGCGGCGTCGCCTGGTTGAAAATTGGAGGAGAAGAAGGGCCAGGTGGTGTGCTGGAGGGCGGCGGTGGCGTTGTATCGAGTCCAACAGACAGAGAGAGAGGAGGTGTAATCTTCGTGAATCAATCCGTCGAATCGATTACAGATCTGTTTTTCTCTTTGGGGGTAATTGATTATTACTAATTGTCCCCTATTTTGTTTTGAATTTCAAATCAGCGCTTTATTTGTTATGCACCGTTTGATTGATGCTTTTGGATCCAGCTGTTTTAATTTGGGTTTTATGGATCCTACTTTGGGATAATGTAGTTGTATTCTTTGTATTTCTTCTATTGTATATTAATGGCGAAAATTGTTTAATTAAACATATTAATTTTGAAAAAGTTTGATATCAAGGGCAAATAGTAGAAGGGTAAAGCTAATAACACCCCATAAAATGTTATACCCACCCCAAATATTAAACACACCCCATTAAAATTTAAAATTCAATTTTTATTACTATACACACCCCAATTATTTCCTATTTACCCTTCAACCCTCCTAACTAATAAAAATTAACTAAATCTTTAAAAACATATAAAATTTAAAATTTAATTAACAGAAAAAAAATCAATAATACAATAAAATTACGTGTAAACATTGAAAATATTTTAAAAAATCAACTAAATTTTAAAAATTATTTAAAAATGGAATAACCAATTAAAAATCAAGTAAATATAAAAAATGAAAATAATAATAATTAAATCTAAATAAAATCTGAAAAATAAATCAAATAAAAAATATAAGGATTAACGATTTTTTTAAATTAAATAAAATAATAAAGAAAAATAAACTCAATATTAAATTAAAAAATAAAATCTTTAAAAATAAAATAAAGCTAATTAAAATTTAAAAATTTCAACTAAATTTTAAAAAATAATTAAATCAATTATATTTTTAATATTTATAATTAATTTAATTAATTCTTAAGATTTAGGTGATTTTTAATTTTTTAGATTTTATTTATCATTATTCGAATTTTTAATTTTAATTAATTATTTTTTACGATTTATTAAAATATTTACGAATTTATTTGTTTTTAATTGATTTTTGAATTTTTTATTTGAATAATTTATTTATTTTATTTTTGAAATTTTTTTAATTTTTTCAGATTATTTTTAAAAAATATTTTATTTATTTAAATTGATTATTTTTTAAGATTTTATTAATCTTTTAAAATACTTTACAGATTTTAATTATATTTTTTAAGATTTTTTCAATTTTTTTAAAAATATTATCTTTAATTTGTATAAGGGTTACTTAGTCATTTTACAATTATCTATTTTTATTTTTAAATTGATGGGGTGTGTATAACATTTTTGGGGTGTTAGTAGCGGTACCCATAGTAGAATTAAACAAGTTTCAAGAAAATTGAAATGGCGACTCCATTCCCTAGATTAAAAAAACTAGGATAAATACATTTTGTTTGTGTTAACTAGTTTTGAATTGTTCACATCATCACATTTAGACTTTGAATTTAATCATATACGGTTATAAAATTTAATATTTTAGTTATAATTAAATAAAAAATAGATGAATCTCAAATCATAGACTATGAGGGATTTGATCAAACTATTATCTTGTAGGAATAGGGTACATATATATTGGTGCATGCATATATCAAAGAATAAAAGGGTTTTGAATTAAAAGAAAGAAAAAATAAAGTCCATAAGTCACCATAATATATAAGCCTTTTTATTTTTCAATTCTTCTCTACTTAAATCTATTATTATGAGAAAAATTTTTTTAAAAAAAAGGCATACACAAAAGACAACTCATTATTTACTTTATACATAATTTTTTACAAAATTACCCCTAAAAACTACACTCATTATTACACTCAGTGTTCAAATTTGCAATACTATGTGTTCAACTTTTACAGCTTAATAACCCGCAGTGTTCAAATTTGCAATACTTGGTGTTCAACTTTTATTGTTTAGAAAATGTAATATTCAAACTCAGTTCAATTTAGAGTTTACATAAGTTAATAAACTCTAAACCCTAAATTAAATTTGAAAATTAGAAAGATTCAAACTCAATTTCAATTAATGTTCTAGTAATTTATGTAACATTCAATTTTCAATTTAAGTTTTAGTAACTTATGTAAATGACGGGTTTATATGGTACTAAAAATAGTGTAGAGAAAAAATGGTAACATATTTAGATTTAAGTTTAGTACCTCATTTAATATTTAAAATTTAATTTAAAGTTTAGAGTTTAGTACTCCCTCCGTCCCACAATAACTTTCACACTTTCCTTTTCGGGACATCCTACAATAACTTTCACACCCTTAAAATGGAAAACCTTTTATAAACTCTACCCTTAGAATATCCTTAATTTTACACAAATGTCATTATTTTTTCTCCACACATACACAAAAGTCAACTCATTATTTACTTTATACATAAATTTTACAAAATTACCCCTAAAAACTACACTCATTATTACACTCAGTGTTCAAATTTGCAATACTACGTGTTCAACTTTTACAGCTTAATAACCCGCAGTTTTCAAATTTGCAATACTTGGTGTTCAACTTTTATTATTGGGTGATCATACTTGTCATTGATTTTTATGTTTTATCTTATTGTACTTTATGCCTGAAATAATAACGTAATAATAGAAATACAACACGATACAAAGCAATCATAAATAGATACCCGTTATAAATAGGAACAAGCAAATTTACTATATAAATTGAATATAAGTTTAATTTGAATATTACATATGTTACTAAACTTAAATTGTATAAAAAATACTAAACCATAAACATAAATTGAGTTTGAATGTTACATGAGTTACAAAAATTGAAATTGAGATTGAATCATTGCACATTCTCAACATGTCACATAAAATTGCTATCCATTTTAAATAAGAAAAAATATTTCCCAATCATCTCAACAAGTTTTATTTGTCTTGTTAAATCTCTTATTATTCGATAAACACAAGGTACTAAATCCTAAATTGAATTGGAATATCACATAAGTTGTGAATTAATTTAAGTTTAGTACAATATTTAAATTTAATTTAGGATTTGGTATTTTATATTTAATATTTAAATTAAAAAAATTTCATTATTAGGAGAAAAATTCAAAAAAATACACTCTTTGTTCAAAGCTAGAGGAAATCTTTCACTTTGTTCATTCTCCGAGGGACCTTAATGTAGATGTTGTTAATTCTTAAATGTCTTAACATTATCAACAACATCTAAATTTGACCTTCCGAGATTTTTTCTAAGTCTTTTCTGAAATGCTACATTAAATGTTGATCTGAATGTTGTCGCATTTCTGGCAGGATCTAGAAGCTTCTACAAGGATCTGGAACTTGGAAGATTCCAGAACATTGGAGAACATGCTAGAACAGCCTAGATACATTTGGAACGACCTGGAGCAGCCTAGAAGGATCTAGAAAGATCATGGAAGTTGTGGAAGTTGAGTTTCCTAAAAAATAGGACCTCAATGTGGAAGCCTCTAGAATTTCGTATCCCACTTCTATAAATACCCATTGAAGGCTTCATAATTCAGTGTGCTCTATTCGATCAATATCCTAGACCGAGCGTTCATCCCTGTTAGGAAATTGTGGCCAATAGTTCTACATTTTAGTTCATACGTTGTATACCACCCGTATGACTGTGTGTCTTCTTATCTATTGAGAGTGTAATCATTAGATAGACTAGGCATTTCGACAGTGTATAATTTATACACTTAGTTCGTTTTCTAGACTTGGCACCTGCCTCGTTTATAGTTTCGTTGTGAAAGTTATTGTTGTAACATTTCACACAACATTTGTACTTGAAGATAAGTATTGATTTTACGCCATAAGGCAGACATAGATTTTTATTTATAAAATCTATGTTAAAAGTATTTCCATTGTGTCTCGTTTGTTTTTAGTGTTTCAAGTCTTCCGCTGTGAATCTTAATTTCTGATATTCTGTTAGAGTTAGTGTTGCACTATTTGTCTCAACATTCTGTGCAACATTTATCTACTTATACTTAAACACTTTTACACCACCCACACCACACTTTCAGTTGGTATCAGAGCCGATACCTGACGACACTAGGTTAGATCTTTGGTCAAGTGTGTTTTTAGTTTAGGTTAGCAATGGAAACACATCACATATCCACTGCACTTAGGCCACCCGTTTTAGATGGTTCGAATTATTCTTATTGGAAGCCTAAGATGCGTATGTACATCAAGTCAATTGATGAACGTGCTTGGAGGACTGTACTTACAGGTTGGGAAGCTCCAAAAAGACCAGCAGACGCAGATGGTGAAGTTCAACTCAAGAGAGAAGTTGATTGGACGGCTGATGAAATAACAACAGCAAGCTACAATTCTAAAGCTTTAAATGCTATTTTTACTTCTGTTGATGTTTCAATGTTTAAAATTATATCTAACTGTTCTACTTCTAAAGATGCATGGGACAGGTTGCAAGAGCATTGTGAGGGTTCAGACAGTGTTCGAAGGACTAAGCTTCGAATGTTGGGGACAAGGTTTGAGAATCTCCGAATGAAGGAAGATGAAACCATTTCATCCTACAATGAAAGGTTAAGTGAGATAATCAATGAATCACATTCTCTTGGTGACCCTATTTCTAATGTTAGAGTAGTTCATAAGATATTGAGATCTGTTCCTAAAAGATTTGATGCTAAAATTTGTGTTATTGAAGAGGCAAAAAATACAGATACATTAAGTCAAAATGAGTTAGTGAGTATTCTTAGAACATATGAAATAAACACTAATCAAGTTGATGAAAATGATGCTGATAAGAAAGTTGTGGTTTTTAAAGGAGAAACATCAAACATCTCTGAGATTCAACCTATCATTACTGAAGTTGATTCTGATGAAGAATTGCTTGATAAATGTCTCAAGGATCATAACAACATTGCCTTACTTACTAAGCACTTTAATAAGTTTCTTAAGAAATATGTGAACAAATCTAGTAACATTCAGCCTAAGATTCAAATCAACACATCAACACCTCAACCAGAAAGGAGGAAAGGTCAATTCACACCAAGACTATCAAAGAGTGAAGGTAAACCAAGGTATGATCCTGAATTTCGAAAATCAGTTCAATGCAATGCTTGTTTTGGTTATGGCCATTATGCAAATGAATGTGCCAATACTAGACTTAAGCAAAAACTGAATTTTAGTGCTACCTTGAGTGATGATTCTGATGATGATCTTGATGAATTAAATCAGAATGAATATTCTAATTTTACCAGAATTGATTATAATGATTCCTCAGATGATGATCTGGATGAAACAGATTCTGATGTTGTACCTGATGCTTCAACATCTACAGCAACATCAGAACAGAGTCACCCAAATTTGAACTGTTTTAATGGTTTAGTTGATGATGCAGGAAAAAGGCACTACAACAAAATGCATTTCTCGTAACGAAATTATTTGTAACCAACAATAAAATGGTTACAAAAAGATGACTTAATGTAACAAATTTATTTTTTCGTTACAAAAATTATTATTTTAAATAACACCAAGTAACCGTCGTTACCAATAGTAAAATGTTGGTTACATATAGATTGACCAAATTCTATAGGCATATATAAAATTCAGAATTATTTTTATTCTTTTTGTGTAAATTATAAATTAAAAAAAAACTATATAACAATTAATCTTAGGATTCGTATAGGTGATTTGAGGCTTATCATTATTATTATTATTTTATTTGAAAACATGTAAATTATACTCCACTTCAGAAACGCGGGGAGTATGAGAGAGGAAATCATAATCCTTAAATTCCTAATTCTTAAATCTACCTACTCCGTCCAATGCCCCATCCTCTACAGACTGCCGGCGTCCCCATCCTCTGTCTTTCACCCTTAATTTGCTGTAACAGTGAATTTGAGTCTAAGGAGCAGTTATAGGGCTCGACATAGACGCTGAATAAGGAGCAATTAGGGTGCATTTTTGAGTGCGAGTACGGAGGAATACTGATTTTCATTTTCAGGTACACTAATCTATAGGCGACTTTGGATTGAATAAACAATTCCCGATTTAATTGTCGGATTTGGATTTGATTGGTTTTGATTTTGCTCTACTTTTGAGTTCTGTAATTAATCGACAGGTTCTTCATAATTGCTGTTTTTTTTTTCTCAAGGTTGAAACAGAATGTTTGAATTCTGTGATCAAAGTTGCTTGCTAAGTTTGTATTTGGATTTCATGTTGGTAATGTTCACAATTAATTTTTTTGGCTGGAATTCATCCTTATTATATTTTTGGTAATCAGAATTGTCTGGGTCATTATTTGGAATTAACGATGTTTAGTCTCCGACTTGTTCACGGTTGATATTTATTTCAATCTTTTGCGACTTTGGTATGAAGCCTCATTACAATGCTCAATTCTTACCCCTGTATTTTACTGGTTTACTTTCTTTCTATAATTTTGGTTGTGACTAGAAACAAGTAAAGCAATTAATTACTTTGGTGAGGAATGGATTATAGATTGGAAAAGAAGGAAACTAGATTGTAAAGGCATGAGTTATGAGAAAGAATATGTTTCCCCCTTCGTTAAGTTCTGTATGATTATTACATGTAATTTGTCTGAAAGAGTGAAACAGAAAAAAAATTGGGAAGGTAATGTGGAGATATATAAGCTAAAATCATGGTCTGCAATTTGCTTTTTCATCCATGATATAAAGATTTGATTTGTTGTGTGTGCTCAGTCGGTCTCTTTGGCTGGGTGAGATTCTGTAGTTCAGCCCTTTTGTATGTGTGTGCATACTCTCACTTAAATGAAAATTGGATCATGATTTCTCTTGGGTTGTATCATTATATTGAGGACACAAGAACAGGGAAAGTATGCCTTATTTCGTTGCTACATATCCTATACTTGAACATTTTATTTTTTTCTTCTTTAATAATAGCGATTAATTTCTTTGAACTTGACAGGTCAGATGTAACTAATATACTTTTTATTGTAGCAACAAAATTATAGATGCAATATAAAGAGGGTACGTTATTTTGGTGGAAGATGGTGATCCTCCTCTTTAGCGAAAAAAAAAGGTATCGAGTGATTTTTATCTTTTGATGAACAAATTTTGTTTAAACCTTGTTTTTTTTTTTTTTTTTTGGAGTTTTAATGGTTGACAATGTAGGTTTAGGATGTTGTGCACTTGATAAGAATGGAGCTTGAAGAGGGTTAGATACTCAATAATAACTGTAAGGTATACTCTCAATATTATTACCCATTTGCAACTCATTAAACGTCGAATAAGTCACAGTTCCTATGTAGTTCACAGTCCCCTATTGCTTAAATATCTAAAATCATAATGGGGTTTTCATTATGTATCTTTCCTTACTATATCAAGTGCTAAAAACTTGGTTATGCCAAATTGTGTGTACAATTCCATGTTATCTTCATCCTTGCAAGTTCCAAGGAGTTTATGAATTTTACATGATGGCGGATATATCTATTTATGTTCTCACAAAGCATACTTGGACGTCTAGCTGCCGAATTACTAGTTAAAAAGATGTAGAAGTTGCTATCGAGTTCAGTGGGTGACAAGCATAATGTCTCAACAACTCTTCAATTTGGCGGTGTTGGTCGCAAAGGGAAATCATAAGAAAGGATATTGTCAAAAGTCTCAAAGAAGAAAACCAAGGAGCGATTTTTTACGACATTGTTAGTTTTTTTTTTTTTTTTTTTTGTGATTATTTTTATTTTTATGGATAACATTACATTGTTGATTAAGTGTATTTTGAGAATTGGTATTTTCTTGAATGAAAATTATTGCTTTATGAGTTGTTATAGGACTTCTCACATGTTCACTAAATAGTATAACTTGTAAATAAATTATGAGTTATTTGTATTTATTGCTTATTTCTCATATGTTCTCATGTACGAAACAAATATTTTAGCACCAAATATACGATTTCGTGTAAAAAATTATTTGTAACGAACCTAATTTTTTTATTTTTTTAATAACATTTTGTAACGAAACTTTTGTTACAACGGCTAAAGTTCTTGTAACAAAAAAAGGTGTCGTTACAATTGTATTGGTAACGAAATTGAATTTTATTCGTTACAAGAACTTTTTGCAACGAACTTTACAAGACCAACTTTTGTAACAAAATGTTTCGTTACAAAAGGTTTTTGTAACCAGAAAATGACTTTTTCTAACCATTTTTTTCGTTACAAAAAGTGCATTTTGTTGTAGTGAGGAATGATGACAATGAATACCAAAAGCTGTTAGATGATTGGAAGAATCAAAAACTCACCCTTGATTCTCTGAATAAAAGGAATGAGGATCTGACAGACACAATCACCAAGCTAGAAGTTATTCTTACCAAAAGAGATCTGGAAATCTGTAACTTAAAGGAGAAACTGATAAATTCTACTTTATGTTTCAAGAAATATTCCAAGAGTGCTTCTGAGGTAAATAATGTTATAGCTACTGGTAAGTCTAATAATCATGGTTTATGTTATGATGGTACTACTGCTTCTATTTCTGATAAATTTAGAAAACCTGTGAAATTTGTTAAGGCAAATGTTGACACATCTGGTGCAACATCTGCAAAAACAGAGTCTCACAAGGTTAAAAGGAAGTATATCTGTCATTACTGTTTCAAAATTGGTCACATTCGTCCTTACTGTATAAAGTTGTTTGAAGAACAGAAAAACTTGAAAATGCAGCATAAGAAACTGTCACATCCTGGTAAACAGTTTTTGAAATCTGCATGGAAACCAAAAGCTACCTGTAATGTTGTTCATACCTCCTTAAAAGCATGTCTACCTGAATTATGGTACTTTGATAGTGGTTGTTCTAGACATATGACAGGTCGTATTGATTTCTTATCTGATTATGTGACCTTGAATAGTGGTAGTGTTACATATGGTGGAGGTTCTAAAGGAAAAATTGTTGGTAAAGGAACTTTGAATGTTGAAGGTTTTCCTAAGCTTAAAAATGTATTACATGTTGATGGCTTACTTGCAAATCTGATTAGCATTAGTCAACTTTGTGATGATAATTTGCATGTGAAATTTGATAAAGATTCATGTTATGTTCTTAATAAAGATGAAGTTTGTGTCATGACTGGTACTAGGTCAGCTGATAATTGCTATCTTATTGGAACAAATATTTGTAACTTGTCAAAACATGATGAAAATGTTCTATCGCATCAAAGATTGGGTCATGCAAATTACAGAGCAATGAAAAAGCTAATCAAAGCAGATGCAGTAAAAGGAATTCCAGAACTGAGGTTTCACAACACCACTGTATGTGGACCATGCCAAAAAGGTAAGCAGGTAAGAATGTCACACAAAATGCTGTCACATTGTACTACACATCGATGCTTTGAATTACTGCACATGGATTTGATGGGTCCTATGGAAACTGAAAGCATTGAAGGAAAGAGGTATTCCTTAGTTGTGGTAGATGATTTTTCTAGATATACCTGGGTAGAGTCTTTGAGAGACAAATCTGAAGCATTTGCTGCATTTAAAATTCTTTATAAGAGGTTCAAAAATGTGTTTAACTTGAAAGTTGGCCGTATTAGAACTGATCATGGTAGGGAATTTAAAAACAGCATGTTTAATGATTTTTGTGATAAAAAGGGTATCTTGTAAGAATATTCATCTCCTAAAACTCCACAACAAAATGGAATTGTTGAAAGAAAGAATAGAACTTTACAAGAAATGGCTAGGGTTATGCTTACATCCAAATGTCTTGCTAAGAAATTTTGGGGAGAAGCATTGAATACTGCATGCCATATTATTAATAGGGTTTTTATTCGTTCTAATACTAATCAAACACCATATGAGATTTTGAACAACAGAAAACCTAATGTGAAATATTTTCATGTATTTGGTTGTGTGTGTTATATTCTGAATGATAGGGATCAACTTCATAAGTTTGATTCTAAAAGTGATAAAGGTTTCTTTTTAGGCTATTCTAGAAATAGTAAAGCTTATAGAGTTTATAACCTAAGAACTAACACTGTTCAAGAATCTGTTAACGTTGTGTTTGATGATGATAAAGGTCTTACAGATGACAAAGATGAAGAAGATGTATCACAGGTTACTGACACTTCTGAGAATACACTAAAGTCCGAAAATGTTGCACCAAATGTTAACACATCTGGGTCAACATCTACAGAACAGTCAGCTGTAAATTCACAGAATGATCAGTACATTCCCAAAACGAATCATTCTTCAAGAATAGGCAAAAGTCATCCTTCTGACCAGATCATAGGCGATGCTACAGTTGGAGTGCAAACTAGAGGAAGAGTAAGATCAAACAAGGTAGATGTGGTAAGAACAATATGCATGTCTTCTATGTGTAATGTTGTAAATGCTGAATGTTATTTATCTGAAATTGAACCTAAGAGTGCTAAAGAAACCTTAACTGATGAAAACTGGATTAATGCTATGCATGAAGAACTTGGTCAGTTTGAAAGAAATGAAGTTTGGACACTTGTTCCTAGACCTAGTCATACTAATGTCATTGGAACAAAGTGGATATTCAAGAATAAAACTGATGAATCTGGTAATATTGTTAGGAACAAGGCTAGGTTAGTAGCACAAGGTTACACCCAAGTTGAAGGAGTTGATTTTGATGAAACTTTTGCACCTGTTGCTAGGATAGAATCTATTAGATTATTGCTAGCTATTGCATGTTTTATTGATATTAAGCTTCATCAAATGGATGTAAAGGCTGCATTTCTAAATGGCATATTAAATGAAGAAGCATATGTTGAACAACCTATAGGATTTGAAGATCCACAGTATCCTGATCATGTATATAAACTTAAGAAAGCATTATATGGCCTTAAACAAGCTCCTAGAGCATGGTATGGTAGGCTTACTGACTTTCTTTTGGAATATGGATTTATTAGAGGAGAGGCAGATAGAACTTTGTTCATTAAGCACACTGAAAATGATATACTAATTGCTCAAATATATGTTGATGACATTGTGTTTGGTTCTACTTGTGATAAAATGTTGAGTAAATTTGTTGAGGCAATGACTGCAACATTTGAAATGAGTATGGTTGGAGACTTGAACTATTTTCTAGGTCTTCAAATCAAACAATGCAGTGATGATATTTTCTTCTCCCAGAGTAAGTATGCTAAGAACTTGGTTAAAAGATTTGGTCTTGAGAATTCAAAACCAATGAAAACTCCTATGGGATCCTCTTTGAAACTTTGCAAAGACAGTGCTGGAACAGATGTTGATCCAACACTTTACAGATCCATGATAGGTAGTTTACTGTATTTAACCTCTAGTAGACCAGATATTATGTACAGTGTGTGTGTTTGTGCTAGGTACCAAGTTAATCCAAAGGAATCTCACCTGAATGCTGTGAAAAGGATTATCAAGTATGTTGCAGGTACAAGTGACCTTGGAATCTGGTATACTAAGGATACGAACAACATTTTGATTGGCTACAGTGATGCTGATTGGGCTGGAGATATAGATGATAGAAAGAGTACGAGTGGAGGATGTTTCTACATGGAAAACAATCTTGTTTCATGGCACAGCAAGAAGCAGAATTGTGTTTCACAATCTACTGCAGAATCTGAGTATATAGCTGCTGGAAGCTGCTGTACACAACTCTTGTGGCTGAGCAAGATGTTCCATGACTATGGTATTGAGAATGGTATACTTACAATCTTTTGTGATAATACTAGTGCTATTAACATTTCTAAGAATCCTGTACAACACTCACTCACAAAGCACATTAGCATAAGACATCACTTTATGAGAGATTTAGTAGAGAAGAACATTGTGAAGTTGGAGTATATACCTACTGAAAAACAAAATGCTGACATTTTTACTAAGGCATTAGACCATGAGAGATTCTCAATCTTGAGGAAATCTCTTGGGATGAGCACTATCTGAAAAATTCGGATGGATGTTGTCACAAATGCGTCAGCATTTGGGACAACATCATGGGTTGTAAAATTTTATAAGTTGAATTTATTTCTTTCTTAGTTAAATAATTCCTTTGTAAAATATCTACGAATCTAAGAACCTTGTAGTGCAAAAATAAACATGTCTTACACCTCTCAAATGCATAAAAATGAGAATGTTATTAGCATACTAAAAGATGTACCAAATCACTGAGTAACTATGGAGCACGGAGTTCACTACTACGATGCCTTCTTTTCAAAAGGTGATTCTTTGGTAAAAACATCAATATATTTGTAATCCATTAAGTAAGTATGGGGCACGGAGTTCGCTACTACGATGTACTCTACAGGAACAATGGATCAATACAAATTAGATGCTATAACACAAAAAGAAAAAAAATATGGTGCAACACAAATGAAGCAAATTCATGTAAAAACCGTGTTGAGGTGTTTGTAACAGTTTTGAGCACAACATTGCCTGATTCGAATTTATTTTTATAAGTTGTAATTATTTAATTATTTAATGAGATTTATTTTATTTATTTAAATTATATTACTAACCCACGTTTTTTATTTTTCAGATTATGCTTGGACTTAGTCTTTATTCTAGAATTTTCTTAATTATTTAATTAATTAATAAAATGGATTTTTCCCACTAATTAAACCATGATCAAGGTTGTGGCTAAAAATGTGGAGCACTATCACATTATTTCTGGAATTATTCATGTTAACCTCCAACTACACACACATTCTCTCCATAAAACTCAATTAATTGTGACTTATATTGCTAATCGTGATTTTTGAGTTTGTTATGTACTAAGCTTCTGCAGAATTGATTACTGGCCGTGTATCTCTCAAATTTTGTGAATACACTCCTCAAAACCATCTTGAAATTCCAACCGTCCCTTAAATGGCTGGAAACCGACCTCAATCCCACTCACAATCTCACTCTGATTAGAAGAACTCATCCCCTTCTCACACAAACCCTCTCGAAATCCTTGCTTCCACGGCGTCTCAGAAATCAACCTCATCAAATGCTGACTCAAATGTCTCTGCAACACCATCAACAACCACTCCCACTCCTCAAACTGCTCCTCAAACCATTCCACCAACAACCAACATTCCTCAAGATGCAACTGTCGAACAGTTCAACAAGGTTATCGAAGAAGTGTCTGACTCTCTTCGAACAACTGGTCATCTTCCCGTGATGACATTTGGAGATATCACAGTCGATATCTCAAGCTATTTGGCTGATCAAACCGCCCAAATGGCTGTTGCTTCAAAAAG